>JAMJXE010000001.1:6970000-8170000 GCA_023634365.1 Tilletia setariae | reverse complement strand
ACCATATACATACATACGCACCTCATCGAATTTAAGCAGACCTCATTCGCAGCATCGAGCCCCTGATTCTGCCCCAGGAAAACCAACTGGAGAAGATTGAACAAATGCACGTCCATTTTTGGTATGGCATCCAAAAGCATTTAATTGCTGCAAGAAGAGAGAGAGTAGAGAGAATCGTGCGGAGCACGCAACACATTCTGGCCAAAAGAAGGGGAAAGTTGGGGGTGCCACAACTCGATGGCGGAGGGGAATACAGAGCCCTGCGCTTGCTGCCAAAGCGCGAACATGCGTTTGCCAGAAGATAACCGGAGGAGTGCGTGGCGTCGCCGTGATTTCACATCAATGGGCACGACAGACGGGAGCGTTGCCCTAACTTTTTTTGCAATCCTCATAACGCTCCGGCCCCATTGGTCGGATAGTGTGACGAATCCTGATGATATTGCTGCTGGTGCTGCTGCTGGTGCTGCTGCTGGACCTGTTGTTGCTGGTCATAGTAATACTGAGGACTTTGCGCATTTTGGTCTTGTGCGTAGGCGCCGCCGTGCTGATACTGCGCATCCATGCCATGCTGGGCCTGCAGCTGTGGCGAGTGGGCGTAATAGCCTGTATGGGCGGCAGCCCCTGAACCCGGCGTGGCACCAGCGTCGCTTTGAGCGGAGTAGTATTGTTGTTGGTCATAATACTGTTGTTGGCGATCGTACGAGGGTTGAGCTTGGTGTCCGAGATTGTGGGCCTGGGTTTGGTCGTAGTAGGCTGGATCCAGACCCGGAGTACCGGCAGCAGCCCGGTATGCTTGTGTCGGGTCCAGACCTGGAGTGCCTGCCGCAGCTCGATAGGCATGTATTGGATCAAGACCGGGTGTACCGGCAGCAGCCCGGTAAGCTCCTGTTGGGTCATCGTGGTGAGTATAACCTGCACCGTAAGCGCCTGCCTGATGTTGATCAAGAGGTTGTGCTAGCTGCGATGCTTGATCCGCGTACTGATCGTGGTGCATGATGAAGCCTGCTTGTGAGCTCGCATAGTTTGCATCGTAGCCATCGATTGGGCCTTTGTCGGTCCCGGTGACGGAGGGAGCATATCCGCCTTTGCCGGCACTGAGGTTGTTCAGGGTCGATCCGCTGTCACTGTACAAGTCAACTTCGACGTTGGGCAGAGTGGGCTGAGGGATGGCCCGGCCTACCATTTCGCCCTTCTTGTTCTTCAAGTGGGAGAAATCGCCCTGGGCTTCCTTGCGAGCAATGGCAACCTGTCGGGCCATGCGAGTCTTCTTCTTGCGTTGGACAAGTTCGGAGATACGCTTGTCGATCTTGTGGCAGCAGTACTCCTTGAGGTTGCCCTTGATGTGGACAATGAGGGGAATGTACATGAGTGCGGCGATGGCGAGCAAGAAAGCCGAGGCGGCGAAGACGGTGACGGTGAAGATCATGGTGAGTAACATGATTCCGGTCAAGACCTGGCCTTGGTAGTACTGGTAGACATCGGAGGTGAAGTTGTACTTGGAAGCGAGACCGAAAAGGACAAAGGCGTTGATGACCTGACGGGGCCCATCAGCAACGAGTAAACGCTTCCAACCTGTGTGTGTGTGTGTGTGTGAGAAAGAGAGCATGAACAAGATATGATGTCAATATCAAGGAAATGACGGGAAGTCACGGTATATCAAGCAGGATTCGGACTGACCCTTGAAAGTGAAGAAGATGAAGAAGGCGAACTCGTCCTTCTTCTTCTTGGAGTTGTTGATCTGTTGAAAGAAGCAAAAGTGGTCGTAGCTGTGGAGGGAGTACCAGTCGTTGGCCATGATGTTTGTGTAGGCATAGGAGATGTCTCGACTGCGAATGATGACCCTGGCCTTGTGTGCTTCGTAGGCAAGGAGGAGGAAGGAGAAGATGATGCATCCGGTAAAGATCCAGCGTGTGTACACGATGGAGACGGCGAGGGTGCTGTTCTCGGCTTCGCTGTAGATGGTGCCACTGCCACCACTGAAGTGACCGATGACGATCAAGCTGATGGCCGTGTACATGTCGGCAAGATAGACGGCTACCGACTTTGCCATGTTTGCGTAGAGAAGGGTGTACTTGAGCTGGGTCATGATGCCGGTGTCTCTGTATTCGCGCACATCGATGAAGTCAAACTTGTGGTCGAGCACTTCCTCGCGTTTCCAGTCCGAGTTTCCACCACAGCAGCCCATTGTTTGATTGATGGTGGTGCGGGGGTTGGGGGGAGAGGTGGTTGGGAGTGAGGGCGTGTGCAGGCGGGCCAGCGTCTGTGAGGGATGTTGCGATGTGGTGCTGTTACACGATGATGTAGATGCAGATAAGCCTTGAGCGTTTAGAAACACAAAGGGTAGGGCCGGTGTCCGAGTCGGGAGTCGATTAGAGAATGCTGGCAGGAGAGAAGGAGAGTGTGTATGTGTATGTGTATGTACGGGAGTGGGTGGACTGGGCGAGGGTAGGACAGAGGTGGATGACGGGGATCAGAGAGAGAGAGTGTGTGTCGGTTGCGAGGGTTGTGCAGCGTCTCCAAGCACCAGGGTTGAGAGAGCGTGGGAGTGGGAGTGGGAGTGGGAGTGGGAGTGAGGAAGGGGATGCCTTGCTGCGTTGACGATGATGATGTCGGTAGTCGAGCCAGCATCGATCGCCTCACTACAGAGTACGAGTACTCGCTCTCCCATCTCATTTCGGCATGCAGACTCACACTCAGGAGCTTTTCCCTTCCAAAAGATCTTTTCACAGAAATCCCAATTCTGAACGTTGGAGTTCCGTGCGGAGGGCAGGCAGCTTGCCACACCCACTGCTGCTCGATCCCAGCATGGAGCGAGGCAAGGACAGGACCATGCACGAGTTCAAGCTGGCCACCACATCTACCGAGGACGACGAGCACAGTGGTTTCTTCTACATTCCAGACTTCATCACCGAGCAAGAGGAACGTTTGCTTCTCAGAGAGATCTACAACGCACCTGCTTTGAAATGGAAAACCCTCGTCAACCGGAGGTGAGCTTCGAGCCATCGGTTCCATCACCCTTGCCTTTCTACATCCCATCATTCACACCCTCTTCCTCCCACTGATCCTCTCCATCTGCACCACCCCCTCGCCCCCTTCCTTGTACCTTGGAGTGGCCGAACGCTTGGCAGATTGCAAACATGGGGCGGACAATTGGCGGGCAAGAGCGGAGACACACTCATTCCTCAACCACTACCAAGCTTCTTTGTCAAGAGCGTCAACCTGATCGAACGCATTGCAAGTACGGGAGCATTCCAACAGTCCAAACACGATCAACCCAATCATTGCCTTGTCAACGAATACTTGGTGAGAATTCAAGGCGGACTCTGATCCTCCTTTTCCACAACCTCAGCTGATGGTCTCAGTACATTTTGACAACTGCATCAGTCCGGACAAGGTATCATGGTACGTTCGTCAACAACGCCATTCCTGCTCTGCCTCATAGATCGCATCTTCTGACACTTTGCCCTGCTATCAGCCACACGAGGATGGCGGTGCATACTTCCCTGCAGTTGCCACCATTTCGCTTGCATCGCATACCTTACTCGACATCTTCCGATATGCAGACGTCCCACCAACAGAAGACCCTGGCAGCCAAACGACAAACCAAACAGACCAGCAGAGTGGACCAGCGGGCAAAGCCAGGGCGCGGGAGAAAGATCCTGCGTTCAGCATCTTCCAAGAGAGACGAAGTCTACTGATCACCACTGGCTCCGCATACAAGTCAGTCTCGCCCTCCTCCTCACCAACCTTTCCGCTCCTCGGCCCCCGCCTTGTGAAAACGTGAAAGAAGCGTGCGGACTGATTTTGTCCTCTGATGATTTCCCAGAAAGTACCTTCACGGAATTGCTGAAAGGCAATTTGACGGACCTGCCGATCTGCGGAACATTGTCAATCTAGAACAGCTCGGCAGCAGTGAATTCAGAGCGGCCATCTCACGACTACGGCAAGGAGGCGATTTCACGCCTGCAGCCTCAAAGGACACGACCGACACCGATGATGTCGAGTTGATATCACCTTCCGCTTCAACCCATCCCGATGACGCCAATACCACCGCCACTTCACACTCTGCGCGCGCATCCATAGCCGCAGACGCCACCTTGGACGACGGCGAGGACGGAAGCGCGCTTGGCCCACTGCTGCCCTCTCTGACGGCCTCCTCCTCGCCAGTAGTCACCGATGCAGGACTCCAACGGCAAACCCGAGTCAGTCTCACCTTCCGCGATGTCGAGAAAGTCAGCAAGGGATTGGCTACTCTGCTGGGTCGAGGCGGTGGAAAGCGTTGAAGCACGTTGCAAAAAAAAAAAAAAAAAAAAAAAAAACATGACGATCATGCCACCCCTCCCCCCCTTCCCCCCCACCATCTCACGCCGCGGCTACAAGATGGTCCATGCAAACCAGTCAGAGGAGAAGGAGAGGGGCGAGGAAAATAGTCCATTGTGAAGATGGCTGAACCCCTTGAGATTGAGAGATCGAGAGACACGCAGACTGGCTGGTTTGGGAAACAGGCTTGAAATGGGTTCTTTGTTGATGAAAGAGAGAGAGAAAGAGAGAAAGAGACAGAGACTCTTTGGAGAAGACCAGGAATCGGAAGGAAAATTGTCTGGGGAGGAAGTAGATGAGGAGAAACTGGGTAAACAGCATGCAGGGAGAAAGGATGTAACGAGAGAGTAGGAAGAGGAGGGTGGGTAAACTCAATCGAGTTCCAAGTGGGGAACTCTGACAGATGTGGGAGGAAATGAAAGGAATGTGTGACAGACGCATGGTCAAACTGCGGAAGCTGCCCAGCCGATGTGGACGATGGCGACTTGCGTCTCCGTGCGGGAAGAAAAGAGGGTGTACGTTGAGGAAGTAGGTCTCGAAAAAATGTGTGTGTGTGTGTGTGTGTGTGTTGATGCGTTTGTGAATGTGTGAGGGAAGGAGAGAGATCGAGAGGGGAAAAGACACAGGAACAGAGAGAGGAATCGGAAGGTTGGATCAGTCGGAAAGCCGACTGCGGAAGGATGGTAAGACTTGTCGGGGCTGCTGTTGATAATGTTCTTCTGCCTGGTCCTCGCGATGTTGTAACTTAAAAGGTAGGTCCCATCGAAAATTTCTCCCTTCTTTCCGCCCATCGCATTCGGGCTTGCAATGGTTTCCTCCAGGAGGAAAGATGGCAGATATAAAGTAGGGGGACACTTGCTGCCTTTTTCCGCCTCAACACCTCCGACGGACGACCTGGCGTCTCGATCGCTCTCTTCAACGAATAAACGATAAGGCGGGTGTGTCGACTCGGCCTCTGTGTGGAAGCCCGCTGAATATGCTCGATAAAATCCGTGTCGCGATTTGTGTTTCGTTGCTGTCTCCGTTTTGCATCATGGATTTGGCCGTCCGATAGTGTCTCGATCGTGCGATGCTCATTCGAAGCACAAGGGTCATGCACATCCACATGTGAGTACGCTCAAAAACTTGGAGCCTGCCGATTTTCCGCCCTCGTGCGGAGGAGGCGGGAGGGGGTGTTCCAGGGCCGGATTCACGCCGTTTCCGTTCGGACCGTACGCTTGGGTATAGCTGTTCGATTGCGAGCCCTGTTGACCAGGGTAGTATCCCTGCCCGGCAAAGCCAGAGCCGTTCCCTTGCATTTGCTGCTGTTGCTGTTGGAGGTGCTGAGACTGACCGGCAATGTTGCCGATGGGGCCGCGATCGCGACCGTACATGCCCTCGATCCCGCCCGAAGAGGTCGTGGTCATGTATGCACGCGAGGGAGAAGCTGGAGAGACGGCGCCGGCGCCATGGGTGTAGTCGTGAGGCGAAGGCGAGGTAGCCTGCGCGCGGGTGAGCTCATCTGCCGATCCGCCGTGTTGTTGGCGGAGTTGATGGTGACTTGAGAGCGTTCCGCCGGCATTATTTGGCCTGGTTCCAATAGCGCCGTCATGTACGGCAATGTTGGAGGCGCCAGGAGTAGCAGGGTAGTCGCCTTGGGATACGCGCAGTCCTGCGCACACAAAAAGCCACAGAGAGAGTGTGGGTGTGAGTCAGTCAGTCAGTCAGTCAGTCAAATGCTAGTCTCGGGTTATGGAAGAGGATGCGGGAAGATACGAACGAGAACCGCCCTTGCCTGACGCATTCAGGAGTGCCTGCTGAGAAGCACTCAAGCCGACACCATGTTGGTGAATGCCGGCTGGCGAACCAGGCGGGATGGGGCTCGCACTGCCAGGGGTAGGACTGGGGCTGGCTCCGCCATTGCGGAGATCCGCAGCGGCAGTGCCCGTCCGCTGAGCATGCGCTTGAGCAGCAGCTTGCTGCTGCAGTTGAAGCTGTGACGCTCTGTGTGACGAGTGGTGGTGATGCTGTTGGTGCGCGGCGGCTGCCTGAGCCTGGGCCTGGGCGTGGGCATGACGCTCGCGCTCACGCTCACGCTCTCGTTCTCGTGCTGCACGTTCGCGTTCGCGCTGTCGTTGAAGAGAGAGTTCCCAGCCCCGGCCGCCGTTGAGGAGGTCCCAATCGTAGACGGTGTCCTCGACTTCGCCAGCGGAGCGAAGGACCTTGGTGAATAGTTCGCGGAGGAAATCGTAGTCGGGCGTCTCCTCGAAGCCGAGCTTGCGGACATAGTTGAGATAGATACCAAATTCTTCGGGGAAACCTTCGCACAGTTCGCGGATAGGAGTCGACTGCTTCTTTTCGCCAATCTTCTCATATTTCTGCTTGTTGGTTGCGGCCTTGAGACCTTGCCATGGAAGACCGCCTCTGAGGAAGTACATGAAGACGTGACCTAGAGATTCGAGGTCATCTCTCCGACTCTGCTCGCGGCCCAGGTGGGTGTTGATGGACATGTATCGGGCCGTTCCTGAGAGGGACTTGCGCTCTCGGTAAGGGATGTGTTGTTTAGTCTTGGGGTCTCGGTACTGCTTTGCCATACCAAAATCGACGGTGTAGACAAGGTTGGAGGTGTTTGTGTTTGGTCTGCCGATGAGGAAATTGTCTGGCTTGATATCACGGTAGATGAGGTTCTTGTCGTGGATCGACTGGACTCGGGAGATCATCTGCTTGGCGGTCATGCAGACGGTCTTGATGCTGAACTTGCGGCCGCAGAGGTCAAAGAGGTCTTCGAGGGACGGGCCGAGGAGGTCGATGACGAGGATGTTGTGCTGGCCTTCGGTGCCAAAGAAGTAGGCCTGTGGGATGCCGAGGGTGCCGGAGAGCAGTTTGTAGGTTCGGTATTCGTCTCTGAGCTGGGGAGCGTCCGTCTTGCGGGGCTCGAACTTGATGGCGACCTTGGAGTCGGTGAGCAGGTTGGTGCCTTCGAAGATGACACCGAAGGAGCCCTCTCCGATCTTTCGACCGACTCGGTAGTGGACGGCAATGATGTTGGACGAGGAGGATGAGGACGAGGAGGATGCCTGTTGGACAGTCGAGGAATGGTTGGCAGCAGAAGCGCCCGTTTGGGCGATGGCTGCGGCCATGTTTGTCCTGCTCTCTCAGGCTGGAGGCGGCGGGAGGAGGAGGGAGGTCGAGGTCAAGGTCGAGGACCGAGCTTCAAAGGGGCCAAGGAGAGGGGAAGACAGGCAGGCCTACACAGGCAGAGAGGGTGCGAACCACAGCAGGTTCAAAAGTCGAGCAAGGTGTGTGAGAAGAGATGGATGGAGCGACAGAGTGCAGTGCCATATCGCAGCCACCACAATTAGCAAGCCTAATAATAAACGCGAAGCCAGTCTCTGGATGGCACTTGGCCCCTTATAACAAACACCCTCATCTCGCATACACAGAATCACAACTCCATCACATCACACCTGTATTCACACAGGTCCAGGAAGGGATCAGGCTCCATCGTCAAGAGCCGGAAGATCGCTCAGAACTGGCACACACACGTTGCAGTCCCTGCCAGGAGGCGTTGTGTCCAGTAGCAAAGGAGAAGCAAGATAATTCAAATAAGGAGTGGCATTTGGGGTTTGTACGCTCTCTCTAAAACACCGTTGAAGTCACGTGGTCTACTCCTTTAAGACACTTCCCTGAGGCTCACGAATCACAACGCAGCCAGGTTCACACACACAAACCTACACCACCACCGCATCTACCTCATTTCTTGCTGCAAGGCCGGATCACCAAGGACGCGGCTCGGCAAGATCTCGTGGTCGGTGTCCTGATGCAGATGTCAGTGCGGTCTTTTGTAGGGTCTGGGCACGTGACACAGTAGCATGCTCGGAGCGTTTTCATCGTCCACCTTTTAGAAAAAAGTTGAGCCAGATGTTCGCGAACGAAGACGTTCCTGAAAGCTCATTCAGGACTGCAGCAACCACCACCAGTTGGCAGCTCATCAAGCACCGCTTCTTTACACAGACATGCCCGGCAAGCGAAAGCATCCGCAGGCAGATGGCGGCTCTGGTTCCAAGGGGCCCGGCCAGCCCACTGCTACAGTGTTCCGCAAATCGGCAAAGAAGGCACGTCTAGACGCAGCATCAGGCTCTCCTTCTTCCAGCAACGGCAGGTCGCAGCAGAAAGCCAGCGGACCCAGGGCAGAAGGAGCCGCGAGCAATGGTGCAGCACATCCTAAACCAAAGCCAAAGCCCCAAGTCTCCTCTCGACCTCGGGACCAGCCAAAGCCTCGGACAAAGCACGAATTCATCCAACAGAAGAAGGCTCAAGCCGCCCTCGAAGCTGGCAAAGAGAAGGAGAAGAAGCAGGAGCTGAACAAGGACAAGAACAAGAAGGAGACAAATGCTTCCAAGTCTGGGACTGGCGGTCAGACGAAGGGCTCGCAACAGAAGTCCAAAAAACCAAAGGTACAACCTCAGCCTCCAGCTCTTGTCCTTCCACCACCTGCCAACCCCGTCTCTTCCTTCCGAATCATCGTCGGCTCGTACGAACGGCTACTGTACGGCTTCCAAGCATCTCTTTCAGCTGCATCCTCACCATCGACCTCCTCAGAAGCACCTGCCTTCAAAGTCAACGTACATCTCAAGCCATATTTTATTTTCCCGGCCCACGTCTCCGCAATCCGAACCATCGCAAGCGGCCCCGAAGGCTCGCGCTGGCTCGCCACGGGAGGTACAGACGAGCTTATCAAGATCTGGGATCTCAAGAAACGAGTCGAGGTTGGCGCCTTGACCGGTCATGAAGGAAACATCACCTCTCTCGCCTTTCCGTCCCGAACCTTCCTCATCTCCACCGGCTCCGATGGCCGCATCAACATCTTCCGCGCCAGAGATTGGGCCCTGCTCCGTACCCTCAAGGGTCACACGGGTGCGATCAACTCGGCAGGCGTGCATCCGAGTGGACGCCTTGCGCTCAGTGTTGGCAAGGACAGGACAATCCGGATGTGGGATCTCATGCGTGCCAAGGGCGCGGCTTCCACTAAGCTCGGTGTCGAGGGGGAGCTGATTCGATGGGACACCCGGGGACAGCGCTTCGCCGTGCTCTCCTCAACAGGCGGCGGTGAGGGGATGGTTTTCAGGACGGACATGACGAGACTGCATGCGCTCGAAGGAATCAAAAGGTTGCACGATGTTCAATTTGTCCGCGCTAGGATGGTTCGTGGCTTGGAATCGGCCAAGGACGATGGGGAAGCAGGTGTCGCGGTGGAGCATGAGCTGATGCTTGTCGCCAGCGAGGACAAGAAGGTGCATGTATTCGACTTGGACCAGTCCGCTCTGGATGAACTCGAGCGTGAACAAGCCAGGGCAAAGGCGAAAGCTTCGCACAATGGCAAAGCTAAGTCACAAGACGCACTTCAGGAGATGGATGACGAAGATGACGAGGAAGACGATGCAGTTCCTTTGGTTGAAATTGGAAGATTGATCGGACATGAGAACCGGTGAGTCTGTCGCCTCTTTCCAGCCTGCAGGC
This sequence comes from Tilletia setariae, assembly GCA_023634365.1. Lineage (NCBI taxonomy): Eukaryota > Fungi > Basidiomycota > Exobasidiomycetes > Tilletiales > Tilletiaceae > Tilletia > Tilletia setariae. The sequence continues at coordinate 8,160,181 of JAMJXE010000001.1, read as the reverse complement.
ACGAATAAATGCTGATCTGTTTCCTCGTGTTTCGTCCTTTCATCAGCGTAAAAGCTCTCGGTGTACAACACGTCAAGGTTCCATCAAGCTCAGGGTCGACAGCCTCGACCGACACGACCGTCCTGACTACGACCATCTCCTCTGACGGCCGGATCCGAGTCTTCGATCTAGCACCACTGCTCCATCTACGCGCTGGCGCAGCCTCATTGGGACTTGGGACAGTGGCTGTGCCTGAACTGGAACCAGTTGCGATGCACGACACTAAAGGCTCGCGCTTGACGTGCTTGAGCATCGCTCCCGGAGGCGGAGGCACTGCCGGAGCCGCGGCTGCCGCAAACGAGGCCCTGAAGGGCTCGGCGAAAGGCAAAGGCAAGGCCATGGAGGAAGACGATGACGACGACGACGACGACGACGACGACGACGATGATGATGATGGTGAAGATCTCCATGATGATGAGGATGGATTCCTCGCCTCTGACGCGGGCAGCGAGAGTGACGACGACGATGACGAGGACTCAGGGGATGCAGACGAGGATGATGAAGACGATGATTTCGATGTCGATCTGGCTGCCGAGGCCGAGGAATTGGCAAGATTGGAAAAGGAGATCGCAGAAGCGCGCGAGGCTGGCCTGGACATTCCTAGCGATTTCGAGGACATGACCGATGACGATGAGGAGGAAGGAGAAGAGGAGGACTTTGAAGACGAAGATGAGCACGAGGAAGAATGAGCGACTGTTGTCACACGGTCTCCTCTCAAGCAATCTAGAACACCCTTTCAATGCGAATTCCAGTGGAAGATGATCAGCCATCTGTTGGCTCTTGCCTGCCCAGGTGTCTTTCTCTCGTCAACTCTCTTCTACTAAGTCGTCCTTCACACTAGTCCACCTCCGCGAAAATGGGGGTCGACATCGACCACATGAGATGGTCTCAGACTATACTCGTAGACCTGAACGGCCTAGGTTCTGCGTCAAGCTGAAGCGAAGATGAGATCCGGATCGGAGGGAGAATTTGTTCACATTCAGAAACACTCGTAGCAACTTGAGCAACACAACGCCGAAGAGGGTGGAGGGTCAGGGTGGTCTTTCCCACCCGCGCCAGCAGACCTTCTGTTTTCCGCGCGGCCTCTCATCTGCTTCTAAAATGGAACGTTCCTCCGGCCCCCTCGCGCGCAGCCTCGAATAAGCCCTCCTACTGACTTGATCCGCCGCCGCCGCCTCCACCACCACCACCACCTCCCTCTCCCCCTCCTCCGGACGACGACGACGTACCACCAGGACCCAAGGCATGCGGTACCACCACAGCCGCACCCATCTTCGCCCTCGCCTTCATCAATGCACGCCCACCCGCCCCGCGTCCCATTCCTCCCCCAATCTTGCCCGATTCCTCCTCCAACACAAAGAGCGCGTCTCGCATCTGGACGCGCAATCTCCGTAGTCGTTCGGCTTCTTCTTTCGCCGCTTTCCGGGCAGAGACGTCGCCCCATGCTCCGACTGTGCCGAGATTGTTGTTGTTGTGGTGGTGGTGGTGGTGCGAAGAGGAGGAAGATTTGTGATCATGGCCGGAGTGATTGTGGTGAGAATGAGAGTCGGAGCGTCGTCTTGATTCTTGCTTCACGGAAGGAGACGATTTTCCTTTGTGATCTCTCCCGTTCTCTGCCCTTCCACCGTCGTCCTCGTCCGCAGCTGCCTTTTTGGCGCTCGCCGATCCAAACCTTGGTGCAGGTAGCTTCTTTCCCGTCCCTGCCTCAGCGTCACCATCGTCTCCCGCTGCAGCACCTTTCTTCTTGCCTTTGCCCGGAGAGCCGGACGCTGCTGCTCCAGCACCCGTCATCCAGCCATATGCTTTACCTCCGATTAACTGAGTTGCCGTGCTATCCGTCAGCCGCTTCTGTACATCCTCAGAGAGGTTGTATTTCCGACTGACGCGGGTTCCCGTCGTCGTAGACTCTGACCCGCCTCCTGCTCCTCCGGCAGGAGTGCCAGCTCCACCACCAGCGCCGCCCGCGCCAGCTGCTGGACCCGGCGCCTCTGCGTTCTTCTTCTGACGCTTCTTCTTGGGTCCATCAGCGCCCTCGGTCCCATCACCCTTGGCCTTGTTCTTCTTGGAATTCTTTCCTCCTGCGCCGTTGGCACCCGGCGCACCTGCGCCAGGCTCGCCGCCATTGGCCATCGTAACATCTCCGTCTGCACGCTCGCCCTTTTTCGTCAGAGCGGCAGCGGACCCTGACCCAACCACGTTTGCTCCAGCTACAACGCCACCACCACCACCAGATTTGTCACCCTCTTGAAGGGCGGCTAAGAAGGCCTTTTCGGCGGCTTCTCGCTCGATCCGGGCTAATCTCCTCCTTCTCGCCCGCGCCTCTTCCTCCCTCTCGACCTTTTCCAGCGCGGAAAGCTGCTTTGACGGATCGGAGATGAGCTGTTCGTGATACATCGGTCTGGGTTCTTGGTCTTCGTCGTGGTGAACTCCGTTGGGAACGGTATGTGGTTGGTCGAACATCGGCGGTGGGCGGGCGTGAGGAGTTGACCAGAGCCGGTGTCTGGCTGCTGCAATCATGGACTCGGCGAGGTTTCGGAATCGGGTACGCGCAGTAAGGGAGAGATAGTTGAGGACGTCGGGCTCAACGCCGAGGCCGTGCATCGCGGCTGCGTTCACGGGAACAATATCGCTGTCAAGGCCCGCCGCCGTTGTATAAAGGAACATGTTGGGAAGATGTGCTCACCAATACTATGTACTTTCATACTGAGCGGGTAGACTTCGAGGAACAGACCGCCAGAGGGCCGTTTTTGCTGCGGTTGAGGAGCTTGTTGATAGTAGGAGGAGGAACCCTGGCTCGATTGGGGTGCGCGATGGGAATCTCTGGCTGTCGAGGACCCGTAGGAGCCTGAGCTATACTGAGAGTGCGACTGCGAGCCAAAGCGACTTTGCGATTGCATGGCTTCCTCCTCGGCCTGTGAAGGAAGAAAAGAGGAAGAAGAGAAGAGGAGGATGGATGATCAATACGAGCAGCGTCGAGGCGTGACGGGTATTGGGCGATACACACCCTGAGATCGACACCTGATGAGCCCATGACATCGCCAAGTGAGTCTTCGTGTGAGGCCATGGGGGCGTCTGGGACGGGCGCAGGGCTGGAAGCAGATCCATCGTAGGTGGAGTAATGTCCTCCGCCGTATTTATTGCCTCCGGATTGCTGCTGTTGCATCTTGGCCTGCTGGGATGGGGGCCGGAGCAAACCTGAGCCTCCATAGGAGTAGGAAGACGCCGGTGGAGAGATGGCTGACGGTGTGAGCGAGGGCGAGGCAGCGGATGAGGATCGTCTTGGTATGACGATCTCTGGGACAGCGGAGCCGCGAGGGACATTGTTCACCGAGGAGGACGGGGACGGCGGCTGGGGTTGGTGATATTGGCGCTGAGGACTCCAGTGGGCGGATGTGGACGACGAGGATGGGCGGTGATGTTGGGCGTTGCTGCCGCCCGAGGGGTAGGGACTTCCTGATGCCATGGTGCTTGCTGTGTGTCTGGATGGGGAGATCGAGGTCGGCGTGTGCTCAGTCCAGGCTGCTCGAACCTCCCTTGTCAGATCACCGTCTTGATGCCTGCTTTACTGCAGCACAGAGCGGAACCTCTTCGCCGACGTCGCCTTGTTCGTGTCTGTGTCGTTGTTGAAGCGCAGGAGCTCAGGCTCGTCCCGTCTGACCATGCGATGCTCACCAGAGGGAGTCAAGAGAGAGGGAACACGATTATACCAGCGAAAATGCACATGAAAATATTCGACCAATTATCTGTCATCAACAATGCAAATTTCTTCTTCTTCTTCTTCCTGCTCATCTTCCTCCTCTCCATCTTCCTCACGTCCACCACGTCCCAGGTCGGACACGTGTGCATCAACAAGGTGAGTCTCCCCTCTCCTCTCCTCTTCTCCTCCCCACCACCCGCGCCGCTTTCCTCCCATCGACCATCGCCTATGAGGACGAAAATATCCTTACTATTTGGAGCCAGCTCTGCTGGTCATGACAACTACATCTACCTTTTTATGTCATAGTTACACTGAGGCACCCTCTTCCTCCTCTCAACCCCGACCATCTCAGCCCCTCACCCTGCCAATGACCGTCTGACTGACCTTGCTTCGTCCTCTCTGCTCTCTGTCTCCGTTCAACGCTGTTGGTAGCCCTTCCGTGATGTCCACTCATAGACGAATGCATGCAATCCATACCCTGTGTTTCTCACCTAACATGCTGTCATAGAAGAAGGACAGGTCGAGTACCGCGCAGCTGCGTGAGCCATCCTCCCTCCGGCTCTGAGCATTGAGCAATGTCGTGATGGAATGTTCGTCCGCGCACGACTCTCAGTCGCTTCTTTCTATCCTCAACCACGATGTCGACGACTGCCGCATGAGCTCCAGTCAGCACTGTCTTGCTCAGAACACACCCACCTCAAACTCTCCCAACTACTATAGCTTCTCTCTTCCACCGTAGTAGTCTCCAAACCTGGGCCAACTTCGCTTCGTTCCTTGCTGCCTCCGTGTTGGGAAGCTGACATTCGCAAGAATGAGCTCATCATCTTCCTCCGCCTCTGCCTCTGCCTCTGCCCATTTATCTTCATCTGTCCCAGCAGCCTCTGATGCTCAGATAGGAGACGCTTTTGCCAGGCTTCATGCCCTCGACGATGACCGGATCAGAGTTTGGGTCGACTACATCCGGCAGCTTCACAGATCCCAATACGAACAAGAGCTGCTTCGCCCCGATCCTCATCAACATCCCTTGCCTCACTCCCTCACCCACTCTCGACTAAAAGAAGCTCACGAGAGCCGCGCAAGGAGACAGACGTCCGATAACAGATACAGCGACATATCCTCTTGGGACCATGCCCTCCTCCCAGGTCCCTACCTCAATGCCTCCCACATCTCGGCCTTTCCTTCCTCCTCTCAGACGTACATCGCCTCACAAGCGCCCCTGCCTCACACGATTCCCACCTTCCTTGCCCACCTTTGCGCACAAGATGTACGCATTCTCGTCATGCTCACGCCCCTGACCGAGCAAGGCAAGAAGAAATCGGCAGCATACTGGCCTCAACACCCTCACTCCCATCACGGTCATAGCCTCGCCTCACATCTGTCCAACATGCTACACCATCATCACCAGAACCAAGGACAACATTCGGGGCCTGTCGAATCTTACGGCCCTCACGGATGGGCGGTCGAGCTTCTGCAAGAGGAGCAGCTCCATGCCGGGCCACCGCATCGGCCAACGTCATCCTCACATCAGCAAGACGGAAGTTCAAGTGCACTACCTCGGGGCACTCTCCTCACCTTGCGCCGCCTTCGCATCCATCTCGGCTCGCATCCTACCAAAGCGCAGTGTCAGACCTCTGCGTCTGGAACCTCGACAAGCACGGGCTCCAATGCCGCATCATATCACGACCTTACCCAGCTCCACCTGGCTTCGTGGCCAGACTTTGGTGCCGACTCTCTCGACACGCTCGACTCTCTCCTGGACTGGATCGACCATGTTCAGCGCGAGACACAGGAACAGGCTCACAGCCCTTCTCCTCCTCCTCCTCCTCCTCCAACACCGTTATGGATACACTGCTCTGCTGGCGTGGGACGAAGTGGCACAGTGATCGCATCTCACATCCTCCGTCATCTACCCGAAGCCTTACTCTCAAGAGCTCCGCAGTCCCAACTCGTAGACTCTGCCGTTCCCAATCGGGAGGAGCGCGAGTTTCTCCTGCCTGCTCTCACTGGTCGGCCGAGCCAGAGCGGCGAGGAAGGACCGATCGACCCCGTTCTGGCGGACTGCGTCGCAATCGTGGCCTACCTCAGGCATTTCAGACCCAGCATGGTCCAAGCGCAGCAACAACTTGACATGCTGTATCGGCACGTACGGCGGCAGCAAGAACGGCGGCAGCCCGGCGCGCGATAGGTCGCTGAATTGTTTGAAAAGCTGCAACCAACCTGGAATGTAATCCGCCTAGTCATCATTGCACATGAAAAGACAGGCAAAGTACCTACCTCAGAGCGATGGATCCTGAAATGACACACGTCGGGTCGGGAATGTTTGGCACAGATATTGCTGGGAGGGATGATTTGGATTCGCGCACTACATGATTGTACACATGAAGTCGCAAGTGGGCAAGTTGAGAAACGAGAATAGAGAGGGAACCAGTTCCCAAAATCTCCAGTCGTGATTCTCAGAAGAAGCCTGTCTTTCACAGGAACAGCACCAGCAGAGTGGAGGAAGAGAATCCAGTCTTCCTGGCCACTCCGACCCCAGTGATGATGTTGCCGTATGTCAAACCTGCTTCGTAACATCCCTGGCCCAGTTGGAAAACCAGCCTCTCCGGAGCCTGACCGACGGGACAGCAAACCAGTCTGTGTCCCGGCCCAGTCTCCGAGAAAGTCGATTCGCCAAAGTATCTTGAAGGGTCTTGCTCCGTCTACCATAGTCGATAGCTGATAAGAGTCTTGAGTTGTGGATGGGTGGTTTACAGCAAGGGTTTTGTGGAAGAAAAACCGAATGAATGTGTTGCGTTTCTGCTTCTTTCCTTGTAGTGTTTAGCGTTCGTGAGCGAAAGGGGAGATGTCAAAGCACCGGTGTCGAGCTGAAATGGGCGATCAGAAAGTGGTCCGGGCAGTTTTTGGGCAGTCAAGAGGAAGGGAGGTGCAGTTTGGACAAGCTGACCAGAGCTTGCACCGTAGGAACTGGCATTTCTTTTCTCCCATTTCTTGATTCCCGTGACCTTGATGTTTCGAGAAGTGATGCTGTCCCCCGTTCGTCCGTTCGTAAAATAAAGATCGAGGCAGGATGAGTGTCGATGATGGTTGTTAGTACTACCCGTCCGAGGTGGTTTTGGGATGAATGCTACAGTTGCTTTGCGAGAAGATTGCGGAAGAGGAAGACTGTAGGGAGAAGGGGAAGAGGGGTAGGGATGGAATTAGAGCCGTTGCTGGGGTAGAAGGGGAAAGGAGTTGAGGGAGGATTGTTGCTGAGCTTGAGGAGGGTGGGCGGGATTCGACGTCTAGAGGGTGAACGAATTGAGGAAGGCGATGTGTGAACGTGCCAGTATTCGGCAATTCTGTTGTAGTCTGTGACGTGATGCACTCTCTGCGATGCGAAGAGTGACAGATTAGACGAACTGCCAGTCGATGGGGAACATGCCGACGACCTTGTTCACTCCAGTGGCGGCCCATGCGCCGAGGGACAGGTCAATCGACTGCGAGTTGACACATGAAGGGCACTCGTCGGCGACCTTGGCAGTGATGCATTTGCCCTGGCCGTTCTTAGCAGGGCAGATCTTGACCATGCGACCGCAGTTCTTGCCGTTGGCATACATGCTGGTCTGCAGAGCTACCACGACGTCGTAGTCACCGTGCTTAACACCGCAGGCACCAGTAGTACCGTCCTGAGTGTAGTAGGTAGCGAAACCGCCGGTGTAGCCGCCAGAGACGCCGCCGCTGCTGGCACCGCCGGTGGATTGAGAGCCAGACGCCGACGAGGTAGACGTGGGGGTGTTGTCACCGCCATCGTCTTCGTCGTCGTCATCACAGTCCTCATCATCGTCGCCGGTCGAGACGCCGTAAGTGGAGTCGTCGTCATCATCATCGCAGTCCTCGTCGTCGTCATCGCCGCTGTAGTCACCACCACCGTTACCGGAGCTCCAGTTGTTAGAAACGCCGTGGTTTCCACCGCCGTTGCCGCCTGCCTGGTAGTGGTGGACACCGGTAGAGCCGCCAGAGCCAGAGGATCCGCTGTTGTCGGAGTAAGTCACGTCCTCGTCATTGTCGTAGTCGTAGTCATCGCCGTCGTCGCTGTTGTCGGTACTGGGAGCGGTGGTCTTGGTGGGCTTGACAGCCTTAGAAGTGGACGTGCTCATAGTGGCAGTGGCAGTAGACGTGCAAGGGACAGAGATGGGGAGTGTGGTGGCGGTTCCGTTGATGTATCCGGTCAGGGTCTGGATGGGGTTCTTGAGGCATGCACCGGTGGTGGTCACAGGGTTGGTGCCGTTGAAAGAGATGAGGATGGTCGAAGTCTGGTTGCCGCTGCTTGGGGTCAGGGTCAAAGTGTGCTTGAGAGTAGGAGCGGCAGTCAAGGTGCTGGCGATCGAGGTGATGGTCGACGTAGCGTTACCCGATGTGGTCGTGGTAGAGCTGTGAGACGCAGTCGAAGTCACGGAAGCACTGTTGGTAATGGTCGAGTTTCCCTTTGTGGTGGTCGCAGACGTCGATGAGTGGCTGGTGGACTTTGAGGTGTGTGCGGACGAGGTGGTAGAGGCAGAGGACGACTTTGTCTTGGACTCGGTAGAAGACTCGGAGTGGTGAGTGGACTTCGATTCAGACGCCGACTTGGTGGACGTCGACTTGGCGTGAGATGAGGTCTTGGACTCCTTGTGGGCGGTCGTCGAGTGGTCATCGCCGTCGACGCCAATGGTCAGTCCGAGGTTGAGGTCACCGATGTTGATACCGACTCCGAGACCGTTGTCGTGCTTGGCAGCACCGGTGGAAGCCGGGTGAGGTCGCTGCTTGTAAGAAGGGGAGGCAGTCTTGGAGTGGTATTCCTCGGAGTGAGTCCACTTGTGGGTGGTGGGCTGGGAGGGCGCCTTGGACCAGGTGTGGGTGGCCTTGGGGGCGGGTTGAGTCCAGGTGTGCTCCTCCTTGTGCCAAGGCTTGCCAGCGGACTTGTTGTCGTCATCGTCGTCGTCGTCGTTGTCCTTGTCATCTTGCCCGTTGTTGTTCTGATTCCAATCGTTGTGGTTGTCCTGGTTCTGGTTCCACTTGTTGTTGTCGTTGTCATCGTCGCCGTTGTCGTCACCTCCAGACTGATCCTTCTGAGGGGCAGGAGCAGGTGCGTCCTTCTTGGGCTGAGGAGCAGTGCCCGCACCACCCTTGTTGTCAGAAGAATCATCGTTGCCAGAGTCGGTGCCGTTTCTGCGAACGACTCGGAGCATGCGGTGGCTGCCCATGTTGTGGTGGGCACGGGCGCGGAGGCCGTGAGCACGGCCGTGACCGACGTCGAGGGAAGCGACAGCGGCTTGAGGAGCCATTGACGCGACGGACAGGGAGATGGCGACGAGGGCAGAGAAGGAAGCGATGCGAACCATTGTTGATGATGTTCTTGGTGGCGGAAGATTGGAGAGTCACGGTAGAAGGCAAACAGAGGTGAGCTGGATCAACAGCGCTTGTGATGAATATGTGTCTAGTCCGAGGTTTGGGTCCAGCCGTAGGCGTCGATCGAGGAGGTGTATCTGCGCGGCAGAGTACGAAGGTGGATTGGGAACGAGAGGTAAGGGGGGGTTCAAAGGCTCAGTGCAACGACTCAAGAGATGAGAGGAGAGGGGAGAGAGGGAGGGAAGGAGAGAGAGAGAGAGAGACGGACGGGAGTGATTGGGTGGTGGTGGTGGTGAAGAGGGAAGGAAAGGAAGGTCAGCCAGACAGAGAAGGGGAAAGGTCGAGAGGAGATCAGGGACAAAAGGATCCAGCATCAGCCCCCTTCGCTGGCCCTCCACCACACACACATGAGACAGACTGCGAGTCCCGAGTGCTGCCTTTGTTGGAGCTGCAAAGAAGTCAACAGGTCCAGTGCTCTGCTCAGCCAGCGAGAGAGCCAAGGCTCAAGGAGGCGAGAAGGATTCCACTTTGTGAGCCCCGACTCCAAAGTTGTAATCGCCCATTCGAAAGCATGGTGTATGGGAAGGGTCTAAAAGGGCTCTTAGAATAAGTCACCCATATTAGCGAACCGTGCCGATACCGACGAGATGGAAGCCGGGGGCGATTGCAATGGCTGTCAGTAGCCCCACCAATCTGAGATCTGGGGCCAGTCAGCGCTTCAAGCTGTGGTCTGGCTGGCGGAAATGTCCAGACCTGGGGGCGGTTCCCTAGAACTTAGGGTGTCCTCACAGCTTCGCTGGCAGTCCAGACGATGAGGATCAGCGCTTCTCGTGCGACGATGGGTTACAACAAACCACGCTGCAGATGGCCTTGGCTCCGGAGTAGGTGCCGCGGGGCCGGCTCATGAGATCACACAGATCCTCGACGGGCGACTCTGCTGGTCCTGGGTTAAGAAGATGAGCAGAGCAGTCTCACGGCATGGGATCATTTTGTCAGAGTTCAGCTTAGAAAAGGATGACACCTTTCTCGACTCGAGAAGAGTACAGCATCCTGACCTGTCCAGGCTTGACCTCCATATCCTCAACCGCCCGCCGACACTTGCGGAGGTAATCCTTGTCTTCCGTCGCTCTGGCCATCAGGTCCATGAATACCTTGTCTTCCGCTTGTTGGCAGGCCGATGCAAACCGTTGCAAGGTGGTCAAGCTCATGTCCACCACGAGAATTGACGTATTGCCGTACAAAAGCTCCTCTGCAATTCGAGACGCTTCCCGAGCGGCTGTACAACAGATTCAGGCGTGTCATGAGCAAGTCAGCTGCCGCCCTGCGTGGCCCTGGAATCCAGCCCTGTTGCTCACCTTTTTCTTGCAGTGCCTTGGCAGAGGAGCCTCTCAGAATGCGCTCGCGGTCCTTGTCCCGCCTCTGCCCAGGCTTCTTGTCACGATCCGGGAGGACAATTTCAAAGTCGAAGCCTTGCCCAGCGCTCGGGTTCAGGTGCGATCCAAGACCGGTGGAAGATGTCAGCATGCCTGCAGCAGATGTGCTTGCAGAGGTGGACGACATCAGCGCAGGAAATGAGGCCACAATGCCGTCCACTGGAGCTGTGCCGGGACCTTGCAGCGAGGTTGCCCCCGAATGACCGTGAGCGCCGTGGACCATATCAATTGCCCTTTGTCTCGAAAGCTCGGTTGCCAGCCAGGAGCACAACTCCTGGTGGGAAACTTCTTGCTCCGTCCTTCGCAAGATGTTACGGACCTTGAGCTTGTTCGGATGTGGCATCAGCACGAGGAACGAGACTCCCTCGCTCCTGCACGTCGACGCCATCACCTCCGCACTCTCATTCAACATGTCATCATACGCCAGGTCAGCACTGATGCCATGTGCCCAAAGCATCCGGACAACCTCGATCTTCGCATCGACCATGTTTTCTCCGCTCGTCACGTAGACGTCCACACGCCGGGGAGTGTAGAGACCGAACGAGCGCTCTTCTTCAACAGGACGCGAGATCATCTTCTCGAGATTCCTCTTCTGATATTGACCGAGCGACAGCGCAATGACGTCTGCTGAAATCTGAACACCCACCCCATGCGGTAGTGCTCCATTCGACGCAGGGTTGGCAACGTGTTGGATCAGCCAGTCGTAGCGCCCTCCCGTAGCCTGAGAGTGATTTCCAAGGCCGTGTCAGCCATCGCCACCGATATGTGCCAATCTGCAGCTCGACATACCAGGACCTCCTTGGGTTTGTCCACTTTTGAGACTCGGAAGAATGCTTCTCCTTTGTAATAGGCCGATCCTTGTACCATCATAGGTGCTACAAAAATGCCATGCTGCACGCCAAACTTTCGAGCCAGCTCCATCACCTCGCTCAGCTGCTGCAAAGCCCTTGCCATCCTGTGCCTGTGATCCACAGGAATCAGGCGCTCAAGTCTCTGTTGCACCTCCTTCAAGTCTCCTACAGATGTTATCGATCACAGTGAGTGGCCATGAATAATGTGCACACAACGTGAAGTCCACTCACCTGGGATAGATGCTGCTTCAATCTCGTCCAGAACCGATCGAGCCAAAGGAAGCTGAGCGAGCTTTTTGCGCGCAGCTGCATTTGTGCGCTTCCAGCCAAGGCCTGCCACAGCACTCAGCACCGCAGCGCGATGCTTGTCCGGTATCCTGTCAAGAAGGATGTCGAGAATTTCGCCATGATTCACATAGAACGCCCACTTGTCTGTCGAGAGACCGGGAAACTCATCGATCAGCTGACCGACCAGAGACATTATTTCTGCTTCGGCCATTCGGTTCTTGTAGGGTGAAATGATGTCAAAGTCCACTTCGAGCACTGATCGAGGCTGAGATCCGGCTATGACATTTTCTCGAAAGACAGGGCTGATCTCATATCTGGTAGGCGATCTTCCGTCAGCAAGACAGCCACTCAGATCAGTGTGGTCCGCTGTGGCTCACCTCTTGAATCTAGACATTTGACTCCGTGCGCAGACTTTTGCAAATGCCACCATCAGATCGTACGGAAGTTGCACGATCTTTCCGGTCCTATCCAGCATCTGCACTGGCTTTCGGTCCGCATACAGGTCGGTCGGAGGCATCAGGAGAGGCGTCTTCAAAGACACGGCGCCGTGTCGTTCAAACAACACTCGTAGCTTTTCTACCACGACATTCAGCAGGGGCTGATGGGCGTCGTTCTCCGCGCCAACATTGAAGGTAAAGTCACGGACCTCGTCACTTGTTGCTGTGTTCGTCGCGAACAATTCGGCAAGTAGTCGATGGTGATACGCGCTCGTAGGATTTGACATCAACCGCAGACATTCTTCGATGTAGTCGTCCTGCAGAGGTGGGACGTCAGTCGACAGCGTCTCCTTGAAAACAGCATCTTTCTTACCTCTAGCTTTGGGGGTAGTAGATCGCTTTTCAGGAGCCCAGCCGCAGTCGGCCGCGCATCCTCATTATGATCAAGTAATGATCGGAGAATGGTGGTCTGAGCCGAAAGCTCGTCCCCCGGCCATTGCTGCGGAAATGGGATCGACTCCGTTCTCAGCTCCTTGAGGACCGCAACACGTTCCATACCAGTCGTGTAGACACGCTGGGAGGCCAGCATCTCAAAGAAAACAATGCCGAGACTGTACATGTCGACTTTGTCGCCCTTGCCTTTACCCAGTCCCTTGAGAATCTCCGGAGCGATGTACAGATTTGTCCCGACTACGTCTGAAGTTAAATCAGTGCCGTCGACAATGTCCGCAGTTCCGCCCTCCGTGTCCGGAACTTGTTGGTGTGTGGTTGCAAGTCCGAAGTCTCCGAGCTTGACGTCGCCCGAGGGAGTCACCATTATGTTAGCAGGCTTTATGTCTCTGTGAATGACTGTTGCGACCGGGGTCAGTCGGGATCTGTGCTCATCAAACACGATGACTTCACTCACTTCCGAGGGCGTTGATGTGTGCAAGAGCTTCCACCAGCTGTCGAAAGTATCGCCAGGCCTCGTCGATGCTCAAGCCCTTGTCGATCGCGTCTTTGAGTGTCCCAGAGTCAACCAACTCCATCTGAATGTGGAGCCATCTCGTAGGAGTGACTGGCTCCCTCGTGGGCGTTTGGTCTGAAGCTAAGCTACTTTCCACTCGCTGCATTTTGCTGCTGGGATGTCCTGATTCGGAGGCAGTGTCATCGTCAGTGTCATCGCTCTCGTTGTCACTACTGTCTTCGCTGCTGGATCCACTGTCGGAATCATTCTTGAATTGAATGTCAGGGTAGGAAGCAGAATAGGCCTCGTGTCCGCGGGACAGAAAGTCATCATCGTTGAAGCCGAAATTGAGGTCGAGTTCCTCGTGCATCGACTTTTGATTTTTGCTTTGACTGCTTGTCAGTTCGCTGTCTTCCGTGTCTGTGGTAGCGCTGCGCGGGAGCTCCGACTCGATCCAGCATGTAACATATCGTACAATGTGTGCATGCGAGAGTCGCGATAGAGCAGTGATCTCCCGTAACGTGCGCTCATCGTTCTGAGAGGAATTGCTGAGCTTAATACGCTTGATGGCGTACATGTTCTGTACGGCATGCAGATGCAGTCAGTCTTCGCATGACCGTAAGCACACACAGAAAGGAAACTTACACCATCAAGTCGATTTTTGGCCTTGACTACCGAGCCATAGGCTCCCTTGCCCAGGAACGAGATTTCTTCGAAGTCGGCCCGATATCGTGAATAGGTGGCAGTTTCTTGATACGCAGTTTGCCTGAGTTGCCAGAAGGCTCCGGGTCTGGTCAAGGTAGGTTCTCGCGCTTCCTTCTGCTGGCGGTCAATATTTGAATAGAGAGGAGAAGCGGGACGCTTGGACCGTGATAGTCTGTCGCCAGAAGGATCCTTCTTCATGACAGTTCGATCGTCCATCGGCGTGTCCTTGACGAGTGTGATGAGCTCATTCAGGCGCCTGGTCACAGCATCGGCCGAAGGCCGTTGCCGTGCCGACCTGTCGAACATGTATTGTAAAAGCTCTCGTGCGACGGGATGTAAATTGTCTGCAGTTGAAGAGGCAATCTGATCAGAGATGCAGACTCGAGGAGAGGATAGCATACAATCTCACCATCGCTGAGCAGGCTCTCAGGGGACTTGTATCGATCCAAAACATCGACGCCACAGAGCATTTGAGCGGTGCATCTTGCCAGATCCCAGACATCGCGCTTTTGCGTGTAATGTTTGGGCCGATCCACCGCTTCCGGGGCCAGCCAGGGCCGCGGTAAGTCATCCATCAAAGTGACAACTTCAGCGAAGGGATACTTCTCATTGACATCGAGGAGCCGGCGCAGATAGCAGCAGTTACGCAACTTGGCTGCTAAAGGTCCCTGCGCGCCTGAGCAGATCTGGATGCTGTGTACATCGACCGACTTATGCACCAGGCCTTTGCTGTGCAACACTTGAAGACCCGCAAGCAGGCCAGACAAATACGTCTGTGGTCATTCCTGGGCGTCAGTAACATGTAGGGTCCCGGGCAGCTTCTGTGCAGCACCTACCTGTACTCGCGTCCATGGTAGGGTATCCACTTGTTGCAACAAGTCGGAGATCGAAGGGTGGATGACACGGTCCAGAACGATCGCCAATCTCCAAGTCTTGCCATGCGCAACATCGTTGGTGGCGCCAAGTCGAGAGAGAGATGATGCTAGAACATTGACGAGATTGGGATCGCTCACGTTTCGCACCTTTTCGACTTCTCCCTCGATCTCTTCAAGGATCTTGCGTCCAGACGAGGATTGGAAATGCTCCGAAGAGATCAGAAACTGCTCCACCAGCCAAGAGGGGCCAGTGGCCCCTTGAGGATCGAGGTCGCTGGCAGGATATCGCGAGAGGGGCTCTGCCAAGTATCGCGTACAAAGCTCCGCTGAGAGCACATGGCGCACATCGAGGTCAGTGTCAACGATCACGAGTTTGGATGAGCATTTATTGAGACGCACCTTGCTCTAAAGCGGGGCCCAGTCTGACACCTGACCAGCTTTCCTCTTGACTTTGAATGGGATCGATAAATGTGATAGTTCTCAAGTCGCCAGTGTGTGTGGGTGAAGGAAGGTCCTTTGGAGTCTCAGGAACAAGTGGTAAATTCGCCATGCGGACCCTTCGCTTCTCCTCGCGCAAAACTTCAGTATGCCTGGCGGTGGTAAGCTCGATGTCGCGTTTGAGCTTCTCGGCACGCGCAGCATCAGCGACGGCGGCAGCCGCTTCCTCGGCGGTCCGGCGCCTCATTTCAGCCTGCTCGGAACGCGGTGCGTGATGAGTGGAATGAATGCACCTCTCAATGGCCCGGGCCTGCTTACTTTTTCGGCTTCTTGTTGTCTTTGTTTCTGTTCTTCCTCCAGACTGATGTCGATGACCGCCTGATCCCGCTGCTTAGCTTGTCTGAGCTGGTCGAGGAATTCCTGTGCCACGGTGACGAGATCCCAGATCATCTCCGCTCCTAGACGAGCTTGAGCTTCTTTCTGGATGAGTTTGTCCAACTCGGCGAGCGACTTGACAGGCACCTTCCTCGGGTCGAAATTCTCATACTTGACAGAGGGTATGGCGAAAGGATATGTCGCTGGCAGGTGCACCCGTAGTCCGGGAGGGTTCCTCTGCGCATTGATCTGGTCGTCGTCCTCTTTGAGGACTATTCGAAGCTCTTTAGTTTGCTTGACATTTTTCCACGGCGACGCCGAAGTTTCTATCCGAAAGTCGTCCCCTAGGATCGCTGTGAGGGCTTCGATTTCCTGTGCTTGGATTTCTGCAAGCTCCTCTGGGGGTGGTAGTCGTTTGCTCATCTGTGCAATGGTCTGAAGAGCGATGCGGATCGGAGGAAACGCGGGTGCCCGTACAAGCTTTACATTTCCTTTTCAAAGGCTCCCAGACAGTATCAGATGCGATGGTTCCAACCAACCCCGACCGTGTTGCTGATGGGTAAGATAGAGGCCTGGTCGGCTTCACACTCTACGAAAGAATTGAGGGTCTTTGAGGAGAAGTTGCTGCGGTGGGATGGTGTACAGTCAATTCCGAAATGGATGACACTTTGCTCATTTTTTTTTCGAAGGAAAAGGCTTGGAATCATGGAACGCCGTTCGGGTCAACGCGAAACCAAAGACACAAAATTCGCCCAAATCCATGCCGCTTCCTCTTTGGCCTGATGTTCAGCTTACAAAGTCTCCACCAAATTTGACAAGAAAGAACTTGAATGGGAGATGTGCATCCTCTTTGCCTCCCAGTGTGCACAGATCTGGAGTTTAGTCTCAAGTATTAAGGGCTGGTAGCTCCAATGTCAGCAGCAACAAGTTGGGGTTTGCCGCCTGCGCCGAAGTCATTTTCAGCGCAACTTCATTGAAATATGCCAGGTAAATCGACATCTAATGCTTCCTTGAAGACTAGATCATGTCCTCCTTGCTTGCGCCTGTTGTCAAGAACGCCTGTTGACCAAAACCTGGTGCTCTCAGGTTACCATCAGTGTTGAGTGAGGTCTTCTAGAGTGAGTGAGCATTGCCATGTGGAATTGGGCTTTGTAGCTTAATTTTAAGGCTGGTTTTTCCTTAAAAAAACAGCGAAACCCCTGATATCGAAAAGAAAAGGCTTGCGATCTGTATGTCAAAGTCGCTTCATCTTCCTACCTTACCATGATCCTGCCCACGGCTACTTTGAGCAAATCCAACTTGCCAGATGTTCTTTTCAGACCTCAATGCATAGCCACACCGCCTTTGAGCTCGAATCATGGATTGATCACTGTGGATGGTGAGTTCAAAAATGAGAGGGGCCAGAAATTGCTAGATAGGGCTTCAACAGCTGCAGTAGGGGAGCTGAGAAGATAAACTGGCCAGAATAGACTGAGGAGGTATTGCTCTGGCACAGCAGCTACAAGCAAAGGTCATTCTTGTAGCTGTTTAGTTGTGCAAAGAGAGTGCTCGACAAGGAAGCCGCAGGAGGCAGGCGCGAAATTGTCGCGATGCGAGGACGTGTTGCACAACATTTCGTGTGGGCAAAACCTCAAAAAATTATCTTGACCGAATTTTTTTTTTTTATCAGCGTCCCATGTGGAAGCCTGCACAAACTCAAAAGTGTCATCCATTTCGGAATTGACTGTACGGTGCAACAAGTTCGTTCAAGGAGAGCCGAGAAGATCCCAAAATTTGGGAATCCAGCGTCCCGCTGTGACAGTCATCTGCATTCTCTTGCCACCTTGGAGAGACTCGGTCCCAATGAATTACAGCTCAACATCGTCCTTCCTGAATCCGACTGCGCTGCTACCGCGACTCAAGACGGAACCCTCCCAGGCAGAGCTCGAGCATTGCCTTCAACAGCTTGGCATTTACTATGCTCCCAAGATTTTTCAGCCTCAAGACTTGCCTGAGGCCATTCAGGACTCGATTGACAGGATCAGAGCGGATCAACACGAACGCAGCTATGCAGTGTCGTGGCTGATGAGGCTGATCGGCACAGACGTGTTATGGTTGCAAGAAGAGGGTGCTAGCGATCAAGATCGAGACCGCATTGTTGATATGGCAGGGCAGATCATCGCCGCTGAAGCACAGATTGATGGTGAGTCCATTTTTCCAGCTCGCCGTTGCGCTCAAAGTCTACGGTGGACATTGACACCCTCCTCTCTGTGTAGAAGCTGAAGCTGAGTCCATCATACGGGATTTCACCTTCCCGCTCAATCTTGGCGGCACTGATAGTGGAAAAGAACAGAATGGCGGCAATGTCACTGTCAGATTACGAGACGAGCCTTTGCCTCCATCACAAAATGATCCAGACCCGCCGAAAGATACCGCAGCGAGTGACCAGGACGACGCTCAAGGTTTTCAGCAAGGAGAACGCAAGCATCTCAAGAGCTACCAAGCCGCGGCCGCTGTTGGAGTCCAGACTTGGGCTGCAGCAGCCTTTCTCTCTGACTGGCTGATTCGAGATATCACACGATTACACGGCTCTCTGGACAAGAGCAAGTCTTCAACTACCGTCGCTCCAACATCACCTTTACGCATCATCGAGCTTGGCGCAGGCACAGGCCTTGTCGGTCTCGCAATCTCTCAGTATCTTGCCATGGGCTCGACGGATCTCAACATTGAGGTGTGTCTGACAGACTTCCATGACCAAGTCCTCGACAACCTGCGCCACAACGTGGACGAAAATCTGCCAACCTTCGATCCCATCATCCCAACGGCGAAGTCAAATGTCCACGTCAAAGCATTAGACTGGGAACAGATCCACAAGGGCCAAGATGGGACCCTTGATCAGTGGTGGCCGTCCCAAAAAGGTTCGTGGTCGACGGTGCTGGCCGCCGATTGCGTCTACTCGCCAAGTCACGCTACCTGGCTGGCCTCGACCATGGCATTTCTTCTGGCCAGGCCCGATGTCGATCCACAGGCTCGCGCCATCATGATCATGGCCAACCGCACGCGGGGCAGATTCGGGGAATGGGAGCTCCGCAGATCCGTTGAGGAAGCTTTCACACCAACCTCCACCGGCGCCGACTCTCTGCCCGACTCTAAACTCAGAATAGTGGATCGCGTCGAGCTGCCTCGCGTCCGCGGATTGGGCCGCGACGATGAGGATGGATACATCATCTGGACATTCGCCTTCTCACAATCATGATGGATGTTGCGTCATTCGTAAAGATTCATCAATTGCAAAGGGGCAACGAGAACAGAGTGATGTGATGAGAGGCGGGAGAAATTGTACTACAAATGGCAGCAAATTGAGAGGAGACACGTGGAGAGGGACGATGATGATGGTGATGGGATGAAGAGAGATGCGACGAATGAATCATGGGAGTGCCTATGACTGATTGTGGTGAAGATGTGATGGTGCGTCCAGTCGTCCAGCGGAGTAGTGTAAAGGAGCACAGATCGGTGATGAAACAGAGAGAGCGCGAAGCCAGATTCAGACCGGTCAGCCAGCGGTGGCTTCCGCATCTGCCGAAGAGCCTTCGCCAGACTGCTCTCCTGCAGCTGTTTCAGCAGTTCCATGAGCAGTTGCACCGTGCGTGATGAATGGAGCTCCTTCCTCCCATTCTGCCGTGTTTTGCGTTCCGCAAGTGCATTGGCAGCATTCATGCACAGCTTCCGACTGCCGACCTTTCTTCTTGCCTGTGGACTTTTTCTTGCCCGTGGCTGTGGATCCGGACCCAGTGTCCTCAGTCTCACCGCCTGTCGCACGATGAGCACGATCCTGAGCCCGCTTTCGAGCGCCCACCAACTTCTTTCTCCGACGGCACGCACGGACCATCGAGGGGAGCTCGCCGTAGAGCATTTCGTACTCGCAAAACAGGCACATCCACTCGTTTGCAAAGAGCGCGGACGTGGTAGTCGGATGGTCCATGCCGGGCGGTTGTTCCCAATTGTTGACTGTGTTGACGTTCTTTGCGGGGCCGCGGGCAGCAGGCGGCGGGTCCGACGGCATCCGCGAAGGCACATAGTTGGTCCGGTGATGTATATTGTTCATATTGGCCTTCTTCCTCCGCGAAATTTTGGGAGGAGCAGTCTGTGGCTGCGCATTCAGCTGGGACGTCACTGGTGCACCAGGCAAGGATAAGCCTTGAGGCAGCGAAGGCGGCTGTGAGGCGGTCGGCGTCCCAACCGGCGAAGGTTCACGAACCACGGGAGACCGAATGTCCGTAGCGGGCGCCTTGGGTGGCGAGGGTAATCTGAGAGCAGGCACTGCCTGAGTCTTGGCCCTCGCTACACTGGAATTTGCGACGGAAACCGGAATCGCTTCCAAATTCGACTTGGCAGCGGACAGAGCAGCTGCAGCCTCAGCGTGGGCCGCGACGACGTCCTCACCAGCATCCATGCGAGTCAACACATCGGCGGCCGCGGCGACGGCTTCATCGATGGGACGTAACGAATCCGTCAGCCTGCTCTGGAGCATTTCGACTTCGGCGCGCATCGCCACCAGACGCGATGCGATTGGAGATGCGCTGCTGAAGGTGAAGGGACAGCTCGGTGGTCGGATGGTAGATACAGCGGGAGGGGTGAGTGTCCGCGGAGGAGTTTCGGCAGGATTCACTTCTGGCGGGGATTCCGAAATCGGCGCTGCTTGTTCCGCCTTTTTGCCTGACCCAGCTTTGCTCGGCACCGCCTTGGGTTCAGATTTTCCCCCATCTGAACCAGCCGCCTGTCGCTCTTCAGCAATCTTTGCTTTCAACGCTGCTAAAGACATCTTCTGGGTTCCGCCTCCTCGAACTTTGGCTCTTGATTCTGCCTTGGTTGCACGTCGCTGAGGCTTCTTCTCCAACGCCTGGTCTTTCCCATCCTTGCCTGCATCTCCAACCCCCGCACCTTGCGCCGCCGTCCCCGATCCGGCCGCTGCTGCATTCATGGCTGCTTCCCTACGTTGATATTTCCTGAACCGAATCTGCGCCGAGAACTTCTGCTTGACTCTGAGCAACTGTAGTGATGACCAAGATAGATTAGGCTTTGGATAGATCAGGCGGGGCGGTGGCGGAGGGGGCGCGGCTTCCTGCGTTGAGAGCTCAGCGGAGTTATTTCCGTATTCTCTGCCGGGCTCTTCGTCCTGGTGATATTCTCCTTCCTCCCCGTTGTACCATTGAAGATCGCTTTTGGAGTTGTTCGTTCGGTAGCCGTCCGGCCCGGAGTTCGCTGGTTCCATATATGTTACTCGACCACTCTTCCGCTTCTTCTTGTTGACCGAATGCTCGTACACCGTCAGTTCAGGCCCGTACTCATCATCGTCCTGCTGTGCCTGCATGCGCGCTATGCTAAAGGCATTCTGTTGGTCGGTTGATGATTGGGCTGCACTCTGGCCATTCCGATCCTCGCCTGCCAGCTCGTCTGAGCCCAGATTGACTCTCTGGAGAGCAGCGTTCAGGTGGGCCGCGTTCGCTGACACTTTCTCAGAGGCCTCTTTGACCAGGCTGGCGGTGTCACTGAGCGCCTGGCCGTGCGAAAGGGCTTGTTGAGCGTGAGTAGAGTAGTTCAAGACCACACGTGCAGCAGCCAGTGGGTCGAGCAAGAAATCGGACCGGGCGATGCGAGGCAGGTTGGTGAACTTGAAGGTGGTAGCATTGTTCACGGGCGCCTCTGTGCTGGTCACATTGGGTCCAGATGTATCAGAGTTGACGCCTTCTGTGACCAGGACATCTGTCGCAAGCTGAGGAGGTGTGGAGGGAGCTGATGTGGAGTTTGTGCTCTCCGGGTCACTGGTGAGGGGGTTAGAAGAGTCTGTCTCATGAGTCCGACTGCCGGTGTCTCTGGAAGCTGTGCGCGAATGGGCTTCAGACCTGACGACAGATTTGCTGGAGTCGAAGACTCGCCGCTTTGCACCGAAAGATCGGGGGAGCTCCTGAAGGGCGATGACAGGAGGGCAGCGCAGGAGTCAGAGGACAGGGGTGGCAGACAGAACAAGGGCTCTGTCTAGCTCACCTTGATTGGCCGATGGGTGTGTTGAACTGAGCTCTCCATCGTCTTGAGCGAGCGGACGCTGCTTGAGCTCACTACGAGCAGATTGTGAAGGAGCGCAAGAAGTTCTGAGCAGACCGTGCCTATCCCTCGGTCGTCATGCGGTGCTCACCTGTATCAGTGGGCAACACGCAAGTTACTTGGAGTCAGGGCTTGAGGTCGGCGTCGTGAATTTGGATTGACGGAGAAGATTCCTTCAATAGGGCTTTACTAGACGAAGCGACAGACCAAGCCTGAGGTCAAGCAAGGATCTGGTAGGGCGCTGTGACGAGCCTGAGCGGTATGAGTGGAGGCGATGACACCGAAGGAGTCAGGTCAGGACCCGCTGTGTGGAGAGGCGCAACTGATCGTCCCGCAGTACCAGCAGAGCAGGTCGGAAGTAGCTGTGGGAGGGGTGCCGAGCGCAATCGGAGAAGATGGGAGGAGCGATGTGCCGTGTTCCTGAAGTGAGTGCGTCGGGCTGTCAAGCAGTCAGGTCTGAATCCTGGCTGCTGCCGCTTGATCCTACCAACGACTGTGATCAGCGTCTGCATGGCTTGGGGGACTCGCTTTCTCCCCATCTCAAATTTGGCGCAAAGCTCACTCGGCCGAATTGGATATGGCAACAATCCATTTGGCCACGAATGTTGGCATACATGCGCATCGAGAGGCAGAACTATGCAGATACGTGATTAAGCGGGGATGGAAAGACCTTTGTCCGCCCATTCCTGGTCTATAGTCTTGCGCAGGCGCTGCAGGCCGACCTCAATCTGGTCCTCAGGGACCAAGGAGAAGGAGATCCGAACGTGGCAGCTTGTGCTAGTGCCGGGCATGAAGCTTGCTCCGGGCAGGGCCAGCACAAGGGCTGCCCTGGCCTTCTCCGAGATCAGCGCCAAGCTATCTCCCTCAGGACTTTCAGGAGTGGGAGGAAGTTTCAGTTTGAGCCTGTATGAGTCCAAAAAGGTGATGTTAGCCAATTCGCGACATGCATCATTGGACCGCCGGGGAATGACACTGACCACAGGAACATGCCCGCCACCGGCCGGACCCATTCGGCCACGGCCGGTCGTCCGTCTGCACCAGCTCCTAGAATCTTTTGCGCGGCTTCTTCAAATTGGTCCCGTCTCTTCTGGTAGAAGGTTGCCACGGCGTCGGCGTGGCGCAGAAAACCGTCCTGGCCCCAGTGTTGGAGCAAGGCGAGGGCGATGGCCTGCGTCGGACCAGCAGGCTGCAGGTTACTGCTGGAAGTTTGCCTGACAATGGCCTCGACCAGAAGGTCAGGCGCAGTCATCCAACCGACGCGCAATCCGGCGGAGATGAGCTGGAAGCAAGGACGGGAAGCATGTCAAAATTTGCATTCAGGCTGTGCAAGAAAAGCCGTGACGAGCATACCTTGGACATGCTGTCGAATCGAACGACTCGGCCCACGCCCCATTCTTGTTCATTTTCCTTTTCCAAGGCAAAGTAGCTCGGGGTGCGTTTGCGTGTCTCGGGTGTGCCCTCTCCAAGTCCAACGAACGACAGATAACGATACTGCTCACAGATAGCGCCCGCGTCAGCCTTGTCAAGGTGTGAAGATTTGTGAAGCAAACTCACTGGATCGTCCTCAAAGAGTAACAGATTAAATTCGCGCACTACCTGCAAGACCTCTCGCTTCCTCTGTTCAGACGCAGTGGTTCCAGCAGGATTTGCGCCTGTCGGGGTCGTGTAGAGAATCTTGGGAAACTTGAGGGATGATGTGGCGGAATTGGACTTCCAGTCTTCGAGCGTCTTCCGGAGACGAACTGGACATACACCCTCGGCGTCGGAGTCGACGGGGAAGGAGGTTGCGTTGAGCATGAATATTTGTGGCAGGATCCCGCTGGTCGGTGGCGATATGTGAGGGTCTTTCAGTCAAGTGGGGACGCAATCTTGAACAAGAACAATGGCATTACTCACGAGTATGCTGGTGCTTCTACCAGAGCTGTGTCGCCGGGGTTCAACACTGCCTCGAAGGCCTGTGTTTTTGTACGAACAGAGAGGGCCCGAACTTTGGTCAGATCAAATGCCACAACGTTGGCTGGATAAAAGTACAGTGGTCGGATTCCTCACCTTACCGAGCAGATCTTGACTGCCGTTTCCCACAGAGATGCTCCATGATGCCTGGGCTTCTTGAGAGTCACCTGCCTTGACAATAGGCCGCCCATGCTGCTCACTCATGAACTCGGTGAGCCACTTAACGAGCTTTGGGATTCCGGCCGTGGCGCCGTACTGCAGAGCAGTCACCAAGTCCTCACCGGAGATTGACAGCTTGGTCGATGTACCATCAGCCTGAGCGCCGCCGACGACGTCTGGCTTCAGCGTCAAGGCCAGCTCGTCGATGGGAAACGTCGATGCGTTGGGCTTTCCGGCGAGGAAGGAAATCATTCCAGGAATCAATTCGGCTGGAAAGAGGGACCGGATGGAGGAGAGCGGCCGGACTTTGGCCGCCTCCGAGAGGAACTCATTGTGGTTGATCTGCTTCGCCATCTCAGGACGTGTGGTCAAAATCTATCGCCTATTATCTGAGCAAAGTTGGAAGATTGACCAAGTCGAGTCAGAACCTCACGGCGACTCACGTGATTGACTTACTCGTGTGTATTTGTTGGCGCAGCGTTGATGGAGATCATTCGTACGTGTCAGATAAGGTTTAGGAGATAAGCTCTTTTGATTTCGTGCCTTGAGATTTTGCATGGTAAATAGTATTGTCGCTCGTTCTCCGTCCCCCTCTTTCGGACGAGTTGGATCATTTTCCTTGCGTGCATGACCATGCATCTGCTCATGGTCTGCGGTGACGCGCTGAGGGGCACGCATTGTGGAGCGTTCGTCATGCGTGTCCCCGTCCCTTCCAGCTAGCACTGCAAACTTGGACGTGTGCGCGTCGCAGTTGCGAGGACGGTGCAGCTGTCGGTTTGATGTACCGATCTGTCTGGAGAGGTAGGGTTGGTGCGATGACCTCGGTACTGTATGTACGAGACATTGTACACTTTGCAAGAGTTTGCTTGATGCACGAAGAGCTAAACCGTCTGGACGAGCAGATTTCAGCTCCGATTTGCCGCTGATGTTCCCAGTCCACTGGACAGCAAATCCATGTGGATGCATGAACCGTATGTACTGTACGAGAGTTGTGCCGCACGTTGCTGCACATGCTTTGTCACATGCGTCTGGCCTTCTGAAGCGAACCCTCCAGCTCGTGTGCTCTAACCGCCCTTTCCAAGATCACATTCGTCAGGGCGTGTCTGCTTCTGTTCGAATGAGAGGGATATCTGGCCTTCCTTGGCCATGTCACAATCTGGACGGCAGAGTCAGAGGCAGGAACGATCCAGGCAGGTTACCTGTCTTGTGGCTTCTATGACGACCACTGCTGCTGCTGCTGCTGCTGCTGCAGCTGCATGTTGCATGCTCAGACGGACAAACGTGACGGCGGGCTCGCGTGACGGGATGAAGGAGCAGGCGACAGATCACACAAGTCACCGTCCAGTGAACGGCAAGGACTGGGGGGCCAATTTGCAATCGGAAAAACCGAGACGCAGAAAACACTCAGAGACGACACGTGTGAGCATGCTTGGGAAGCGCGAGACTGTGAAGGTCTGCCTCGGGGCCGTTCATGGCTTCATGCCCAGACCGATGCTCATCCGGTTCCTCACGCTCAGCGCCAAGCAGAGGCTCATGTGTCAGCAAGTGAGCCCACTCACCCGTTGCCTCATTTTAGCACCGATTTGTTTGTGCACACAACAAAAGGAAAAATCGCGGTGGCCCTCGGAGCCTGTCTCTGATCCCGCACACCTCCCTCGGCCTGCAACGTGCGGAACCGCGCTCCCACACTCCAAGCTGACACCTCGACCGTGCCTGTCCGTAAAACGGGGATGATGACAGTCCCTCCAGTCCAGCCCCGCCCCGCCCCTCTCCGCCCCTTGTTCGTCTGTTAACGACAAGAAATGGGGGACCTGTGCTCCCTTACCAAACTTTGCCCTTCTTACAATGAGCTGCGGATATACGTTCGAACTCCGCCGCCCTCAGGCACGACCAAGCATGTGCTGCATCATCAAGCACCACAGCACGGCCTCCAGTGCTGGACGCTTCCTGCTGAACGCTCTCTGCCAGCCTGGGACGCGTGGAGGGGTCGGGCTGCGTTGACGGGTGGTGAAGAACAGGCTCGATTGCCTCGTCTATGTCACGAGTGACGATCTCTCTCTCTCCCTCTCTCGTGTACCCGTAGAACCACTGGGCTGTGAGCAATTGTTCTGCGAACGATTCTTCGAAAACAAATTGGACTTGCGCTTCCGCAGATGGAACGATAAGCCCTCCGTTCATGCACACACTTCATCTGACTGGCGAGGTGAATCGGTCGGGACTGCCCCGCTTGTGCTGTCGGGCCCCGCCGCGGTCCGGTGCAGGTGGCCCTTCCCCTCCGAGTGCAAAGGTACGTCCGGATATTCTAGAGGCTCTCCTGCAGGCGAAATGACGTGTGTTGACGCTGCACTGGACGGGACGACAGACCGCTTTCCCTTAGGCCTCCCGCCTCGGGCTCTGCCGCAGTCCTCTTCTTCGTCCTCTTCTTTTCTCTCACGCAGCTTTCGGATCACAGCGCCTCGGAGACAGATCTCGCTCAGCTGACATCTTGTATCGAAATCGGAATGCACCACTTACAATCTGCACCTCTAGACGTTGTAATCTGTCTACTGCAGCAGGATTCTGCCTTGTGAGAGTGAGATGAGCGGAAGACACACTTCCGACTGGTTGCTACTTGTACTTATGCCTTCACCTTGTCCTTCTCCCTTCCACCCCCGCGCCCGGACGGTTCCTTATGCCTTCCTGCTTCCCACTAGCACCCACGTCGCCTCGCTCCCTTCGCATTCTCTTCACTGCCGACCTCGTGCCGACTGCCACTAAAACCGAGGCCGAAGTCCGCAGCACTCGCTCGTCGCATCACCCGTATGGACTCCTCGCCCCGACGACTTCAGCATTTGCACCAGTCTAGATCTTTCCAACTGGGCAGTCGAACTCTTCATTCCGACAGGTGAGAATCATTTTCGACCATGGTACTTGGCATGACCTTCGACTCATGGCCTTGTCCCCATCCACCGCCAGCCTCGCACCGCGCAAGGACACAAGTCCAGCACACAATGTGTAGTGCCAAGCTAGCGCTCCTTCGTAGCAAAGCTGATACCATGGAAAGGGAGGGGGATAAAAAGACAAGGGCAAGGGTCAACATGGCCTGCAAACACTGCCGACAACGGTAAGAATGCAGACCACCATCGTGCATTCAGTGCATATCCTGTTTGGGACTGACTCGTAGCATATATCGGTAATGTTTTCTCATCCGCAGCAAAATACGTTGTGACGGTGTGTTGCCTACATGCTCCAACTGCTCTCACCTTAGGAGAAACTGCATTTATCAACCTGTACCAGCCGAAGAAAACGAGGCAACTCGTGAACGCAAACGTCGAAACAAAGAACGAAGATCAGCAGGAGACACTCAAACGAATGACGAGGCTGGTCGTCAGTATTCGGGCTCCTCGGAAGAGGCCTCCTCAACAGCAAATTCGTCCAGGACATCCGAGTCCAGCCTGCTCAAGCATCACCTCGGCAGCTCAGTCGCACCCGCTCCACCACGCAAGTCCACCGCTGTCAAATCGAGTGGAACGACACTGGCGCAACGAAGGGCCCGGGGAGCGACGACCACTCTCGAATCTGCACCGGTCCAACAGCAAAAGCGCCATGCTCCATATGGCCCTAGACGGCCTGGCCATCAGCCCTCTTCCAGCCAAGCAACAGCGACCCTTCACTCCCCACGTCCCGACCGGTCCTCACAGCAACCAAACTCAGGCTTGCCCAGCAGCATCTCTGACACCTCCTTCTTCGGTTCTGCGCCATCATCGTCGTACTCATCCTCTTCGGCGATACCGCTGAGTCCCAACACCGGTTTCCGATGGCCAATCTTGGACGCCCCCTTATCCGGCATCGCTCCCTCCAGCCTGACCAGCCTCCGCCGCCGGTCCTCGTTCGACTCTTCAGGAATTTCGGAAGCGCTGAGTAGAATGACCAATAGCCGACCACCAGAAAGCATTGCGCCTGTGCCAGCACCGTTGAGCGGACATGCCCTCGACTTTGTTCCTGCACCCGATTTCTGGGGCGTCCTTCCCCATGACACCACCAGACTGCACCTCGACGTTTCAGGACACCTTCTCCCTCCATCGACTTCAGCGGGTCACTCGAACGAGGGTACAATGACGGATGCATCCGCTTGGCCCTCCGGCTTTCCTGCACCCCCTGATGGTACTTGGAGCACCTCTGCTACCACCTACCCGATGAGTTCGGTGCAGAGCAGTCTGTCTCACTCCAACAGTGCTGGCCACCTGTCTCAAGGCCAACACAGTGCTCCGATCTCAGCCGGATCCGCCGACTCCAGCAGACAGCTCAGCCCCAACGAGAGCCGCATGATGGACCCGAACACTTTGAACTCGTCCCAGGGCCACAATCCTTCCCTCGGTATGTTCTTCAGCCCACGACAGCACTACCCGGTACCTCCCAACGTCAGCGTCGTTGGCAGCCCGTCACCGATGGGTCCCTTCTCGGTTACTTCGGACTCACCGGCCTCGTCCGCACCGTCAGCGCCATCCATTTACCGAGACTCGGATCAGTCCATGCTCGGTGGTATGCCAATGGGGTTCACACAGAGTACCCGAAGCCAAGACTATTCTACACAGCAGCAATCTGCACCGGTGTCGCCGGGCGAGGCCTTGTTGCCAGCAGCCATGATGGGGCAGCAGCAGCACCACCACCATCCCCACAGTCAAGAATCTAATCAATCATATGCTCTTCAGCAGCAGCAGCAGCAGCAGCAGCAGCAGCAGCATCATCAGCAGCATCAGCTGTTTCCCACGATGCAGCTTCCGGCACCGGGCTCACAGCACTATGATGCTGGCGCTCCCGGCCCGACAAGCTTCCCGTGGAACGCTTCCCCGCTTCCATCTTCCGCTTCCGCTTCGCAGATCAGCGGCTCATTTACCGATATGCAGCTGCAAGACTGGAGATCTGGTAATGGCCATGGTGCCTCGACGTCACCGCATCAACAGCTCTCGATGTCCCGGCCTGCGTCGACGTACCTGCACGAGCGGAGTATGACTTATCCGATGCCGATGTCCAGCGTCCTCGCACCTGGCTTCCGTACCCCAGGCTCCAACCGCACTAGTCCGACACAGTCTACGTCCTTCCTCCCAGTGCCTGAACACCCCTCAAGCTCGACTCACGACAACACTCACGGGTATCACCGAATGTAATGGGAGAAAAAGAAAAAGAAAAGCAAAAGAATCTTTACGGACAACAACCACTCGAACGATATCTATCACGGGCTTTCCTTCCCTTGTGCTCATCCCCTTTCTGCGCTCTTCGTTCTGTTAATCAACCACTTGCTTGTTGCTTAGAAATTGCACCTGTGTTCTATACTGTTTTTGTTATTGGAATCAAAATTATGTCCCTCATCGATTACTGCTGCGCGGGTTACTCGGTGGCCTAGAGGAAGTGTGAGAGGATACATGATCACTCAAGACAGGGTAGCTTCAGTGAATGTGGGCGCGAGACAGACGCCCTTGTCGGTACGGAGGAGTCGAGTAGTCTTGGGTCCGTCCGCTCCGTCGGCAGGGCCAGGACCGACCCATGCAGCTTCGCGGTTTAAGTTTGTGCAGTATCCAGGCTGAATGGCTTCGAAAATCTGCGAAAGGGGACACGGTGGAGGTTGGGTCGGAATAGTTTGACAGGAGAAGGGGATCCAGTCAGAGCTTGAGCAGGATGCCCCAACAGCGGCAAGATCAGTTTCAACTCACCTTCTTCTTAGGGTTCAGCTGAGCTTCAGGTTCGATGCCCTCGTAGCCCTCCACATAGATTCTGTCGCCAGGCTTGCTGCCTTCAGGCGGCAGGATGGGCTCAACACCGCCGTCCTTACCGTCCTTGTGGGTGGCACAGAGAAGCATGGCGTAACTCTTGATACCTCGCATCGCCTGCGGCTTGAGGTTGCAGATTCCTACCACAGCACGGTCTCGCATCTGTTCGATGGGCACAAAGTTGACCAGACCGCTGAGCACCTGACGAGGTCCCTCGGGCTCGCCAAAGTCGACAGTCTCCAGATAGAGAGAGTCTGCATCGGGGTGCTTCTCAATGGCGACGATTTTGCCAACCCGGAGATCGACCATGGATGGCAGGGGACCCGTAGCAGCTGGGGCAGCAGCAGCACCACCGCCACCAGCACCACCTTTGGCGGCCTTGGTAGAGCCACTTCCGGCAGCAGCGGCTGCCTTCTTGTCGCCCTTCTCCTTCTTCTTGTCCTTCTTGTCTGCTGGTGCATCCTGTGATGAGAGGGCGGCACCTGCTGCCGCTCCCGTTCCTGCCACAGCAGCTCCGCCGGCAGCGGCATCGACCTGAGCGGCGCCTTTCTTGCCCTTGCCCTTAGCAGCAGAAGCATCTTCGCCCGCAGCTGGAGCGGCCTTCTCCTTCTTTGGCTTCTCCGGAGGGGCACGGCCAGGCACCCGTGGCATGCCCTCGAACACGGGTTCGAAGGGTGTGATGCTGGGCTCTAGTTTGGACCCGGATGAGATGACCTGTGGCTGTTGGCTGAGATGAGAGACATATCGGGCAAGAGAGGGGTGCGCGTGTTGATCGGCGGCTGAGAGGGACGAAACTTGGGTGAAGAGGGCGGCGAAGAGGGAGTAGTCCGCTACAGATGGGACAGTGGCAGAAGGGCCGGCAAGGTAGGTCCGGGTTTCCAAAATTGTTTCAAGGCTCTGAGAACGATCAGGACGGGCAAGTGGAAGACGAGACTTCAGATGAGGTCAATCCAGCTTCACCTCGGCGGTGAGTGAGCGAGCCAGAGGCGCACCTTGAGATCTGACAGAGCTGACCCATCCTCGATTTTTGATAGCCAGGACTGGGTTTCTTTTTGCGCCTTGTCGTCTGGTCCGAGGGCTGTGGAAGTCTTGCCAGCGGCATTTGCCAGCTCGACTGCAAAGCTGGACAAAGATGCGCTTGAAGCTGACGATTTCAGGCTGGACAGAGCGGCCTGGGAGGCGAGCATCAAAAACCGTCTGAGCGTTCCCAAGAAAAACATCGCGAATCTCTCAAAGATGGGTTTCATACTCACCTGGTCCTGCACGAAGGGCGCGAACAGCTCGAGGAGGAGCTGGCGTGCTCTGAGAGCACCATTAGCAGTTGACGAAGCCATGTCTGTGGTTGATGATGGAAAGTGTTGCTGTCCTTCCAGGATGAATGGAAGATTGATGGGATAGCGTCTTAAAAGTCGGGTCGAGTCAAAAAAAAAAAGAAACGTGGATTTTGACGAGGAAAAGGGACCACGCATTTATCCGAGTTCTTCTCGAGCAAAGCGTGCCATGCAATGCGAGGAGAGGCCGACACTTGTCCTTCCCGTCCACTCTGATCGCTTGCGGCATCACAGTCGAGCATTGAACCATGGCTGAGACAGAAGCGCAGACCGCCGCCAATGCGCAGCCGTCTTCCAAGCCTGACCTGACGCTGAAGGAGTCAGACGCACCCCTGCCAGCGGAGCTCGCCACCACAGACGAGAATGCTCAGGCCGCCACCAAAGACGACCAAGCGTCCTCTACAGCAGAGGATGGCGAGGGTGCACAAGCCAAGCCGACCGGTAAGGGAGGTCGCGGCGGCGGAGCAGCAGGGTCTGGCCAATACCTCAACCGCGAACGTTTCAAGACTGGCGGTCCTCAACGCACTCCTTTGACAGAAGACGAACTGACTGCCAAGCTCGAGCGTGCCCGGCTTCAAAACGCTGCCATCCTCGCTCGAAGAGAACAGGTTGAGGCTGACAAGAGCCAGTATGAGCAACTCACTGCTCAAGAGCGAGAGGAGCGAGCCGCACACGCTCGCAAGAAGCTGGCAGAGAAGAAAGCCCAGGTGAGCGCCTACCTCGCACTTGCGTCTGTCCATGATCCGCGTTCAGCTCTTACCTACGCGAGATATGCTCTGAAACGTAGCTTGTACAAGAGGAGGAACGGGCCAAGGCTCGAGCACGAAAGCTTGAGAAACAAGATACACGTAGCTGGGATAGCGAAAAGCAAGAAGATCAGCTGTGGCAATCCAACTTCCGTCCTTACGCAGGCAACGGGAGCGACTACCAAGACTCTCGAGGCGGAGGCCGCGGCGGAAGAGGGGGTCGAGGTCGTGGTGGCGCCTTCCGTGGTGGTGCATCTGCGGGCCCTAAGCGGGAGTCGACAAAGCAAGAGGTCAATGTCACCGACGAAGCGCAATTCCCAGCTCTTGGTGGCGGCAAAAAAGACAGCCAATAAGGCTGAGCCCCACTGTCCGATCGCTTCCACTGCTCAACAGCTTCTGATGCACCCTTTGCAATCTGGCCGCCTTGACAATGCTTTGCTCGGACCAGTACTCTATTGTGACCACCAACTCTCAAGGCTCTTCTTCAACTGTAAGGAAATTCCCTGTGTGTCTCGCCATTTAATTGTTTATCTCTGACCGTTCATTTCTGCGGAACAGCATCTTTCTCAGCTCCTTGTCCTCATTCCTCATCTCTCCACCCATCACTAATACCCACGTCTCCTTCAAACACTCTGTGATCAAATCTTGGTCTGATGATGCGAAAGCATTTGGGATTCGATTTGTGACCAATGCGTTCAGGACAGGTCTCGTTCCACCTCACGCTCGACTCGTGAGGCATACTGATTCATCCCGCTTTCCAGCAGTTTCATCCTGCCGTTCTCGACCAGGTATGTCCGCCCGATTTTGCGCTTTTTCGCCGGACCACTCGCAGAGCCAAGGTCGTCCGTGCCATCTCCCTCACTGTCGTCTTCAGAATCGTCCCCGTCATCGTCGTCAAGACGTGGACGTTTTTCACCCTCGACGATCCGCTTGCATGCGTGTCGATCGTGCGTTACTAGTAAGATTGCGCCGTCGTATACTCGGAGAGCGTCGATCAGGGCGTCGATCGTGTCACCGTCTAGATGAGCTACAGAAGTAAGCGTGACAGGAACTCACATCAGATGCTTTTGATCTAAAGGAACATGTCTGGCACAAGCAGTACTCACTGGTAACTTCGTCGAGGACCACGAGATCAGGTGCTGAACAGAACACCTTGGCCAGCCCCAGCCGCACCTTCTGCCCACCACTGAGCATGCGGACAGGCAGGGTGTCAGCCGTCCGCCCATGCAGTCCAAGCTGCCCCAAGAATGCTCGTGCCCTGTTTTCGTCCATCCCGGTTGCCGCTCCTCCCAAGGATGCGATGTGCGCCATGAAGTGCGCCAATGCCGTCTGGTTGCTATTCGACGCTTCACTGGATGTGAGCTCTTCGATGGTATGTTGGGCATAGAGACCGATGCGCGCGCGCGGGTGCTGGCTCGTCGTTCCGCGTTGAGCAGTCAGATTTCCCACGACGAGGTTCACAATCGTCGACTTTCCGTGTCCGTTAGGTCCGACCAGAGCCACACGCTCGCCCGCATCAATGGTCAGGGAAACGTCTTGTACCACCGGCTTCTTGGTGTTAGGGTAGCTGAACGATACTTTCTCCAGATGGGCCAATGCGCCGGGATATCGTAGAGGGGCAGGATCCGGGAAGGTGAAGTGGATGGGCTTGTCGAGCTCTTCAATGTGAATGGCTGCACGGGACGTTAGACTGTAGACACCATAATCTCGATTGATCTAAGTATCGAAGGGCGAACCAGCGGGTGTGAAGCAAGTCAGTCAAACGAACATCTTTTCGACACAGATTGAAATGAAGCCTCTCACCTTGAACCTGCCTCCTTTCGCACTCTTCTCCACACCCCAACGATCGTCCAGCTTCTTTTGTCGACTCTTTGCCAACTTGAGTTTCTTATCATCTCCACTTGAGTTGAGGGATGCAATACTCTTCTCGATGTGCTCCTTCTTCTTGTCCAGCGCATCCTGTTGCTTGATCAGATTCTTCCTGGTCCGCCGCGTCGTAGTCTCGTACTCGGTCAGGTTGCCAGCAAAGTATGTGAGCTTTTGTTTGCGAAGGATGATGAGTTCCTCTGCGACATTGTCTAAGAACTCGCGATCGTGCGAGACGGTGACGACGGCGGTGTCCCGATCTTGGATAAAGCGTTGCAAGAACAGGACTGCCGGCAGGTCCAGGTAGTTGACGGGCTCGTCCAGGAGAAGGATGTGCGCTTCCTGCGTCAAGGCACTGGCAAGGCTTGCTCTTGATCGCCACCCACCGGAGAGGTTTGTGTACGGCGACTCTATTCGTTCCTCTGAGAATCCCAGACCTCGCAAGATTTGTCGAGCGCGGGCCGGGGCGGATGAGGCATCCATCACTGTCAGCTTCATACCAAGATCCGCGCTCATGTCCGCAGCCGCAGAGACGAAGTCTCGGTCCGAATCCGACTTTCTACAAAAGAGCTGCTATCAGCAGCTGGTAGGTGGGTACCGAGCCCGAATCAGACTCACGATGCATAAATTAGTTTAGCCTCTTCGTATTTTGCTTCCATTTGGATAAGATGTTGTCGAGCGGCAGCTCCACGCGCTCCACTCCTCCGAAGGGCGAGTCGGCGAGCGTCGTCCAGCTCGTCCTTGACGCGCAGGAGCTCAATTTCAAGAACAGCCGACCTAGCTGCCTCTTCACTTGCTGCTTCCAATGCAGCGCTGAGGACTGCAAGCCAATGGAACCGAAGTCAGCCCACCAGTTCGCACGGACCGAGGGGCATATTCGAGCTGTTGGGATTCCTCACTTTTCATTTCGCGTTCGGAACGGTCGCGCACTTTGTCACTCGCCAGCACGACATCGATCACCCTTAGAGAATCTTGATCTGCTGAGCCATGGCCAGTCGCGATGGAGTCGGCCTCGAGTTGGCTGACGAGCTGGATTTTGAGATGAGGCGGTAGACCCGGAATGAGTCCGTCTGCCAAGGCTCGCATGAGAGCTAGTTTTTGAGTGAAGAGCATCAGCTTGTTTCGATCTTTGGGCAAGGGCGCAATACAAACGTGCTCACTTGATTTTCCTTCACCGTTTCTGGCGACGAGACCGTAATGTATGCCCCCTTTCACACGAAGGTGGGCATCAGTAATCAGTTCGCGGCCTGCGATCGCAATGGTAACGAGTTTGAGATCCAACTACAATTCGTGGAAAATTGAGCAGGTCGCATCAGCTGATTATTCTCGTTGACCATCGCTCTTGAGTCTCACTAACCTCAAGGCTGGCATGCTCGATGGCGTCTATGGAAAAGCGTGTCTCTTGCGATGTCGCGGTGATGGCGCTGTCAGCAAGCATGCTGCTGAGCTTGCTCACTTCTCTCTCTGGAGATGAGTCTCGATGATTTTGCTTCTTGACTACCTTCCGTTTTGAATGCTTGTCCGCGTCCGACTCTGGTCACTCAGAAAAGAATTTGCTCAGTGCTTGTACTGGGGATGCTCATCAGGTCGCTAAACACACGTTTTACCTCGTTCTTGGATGCTGGCTGTGGAGATTCTGACTCGATTTTGGACGATCTCGATCCTTGGACGTTTTGTGGTGGCTCCGAGCTATCATGTGCCGCTACGGATGGAGAACCGGCACTGGCTTCAATCGTTGCTGCCCAAGCCTGGACAGTTTCGATGGTCGACTTCTTTCCCAGGCCGGCATCGAGAAGGATGGGCTTGACCGAGTTATCCAGCTGAGCAGCGTCTCTTGGAGCCGGAGAAGAATTGTACGTTTCCAAGGCCTGTTCGAGCTTGGGCAACGTCTTGAGAGCAGTCATCGTCTGCATTATAATCGACGGCAGAGTCGCCAGAAGGTCCTTGATCTCTACCATCTCGGATGCTCCGTTTCAGAAGGGTCAGAAGATGAGAGCGTGTTGGTGATGGTCACGAGAGGGCAGCCTGCTTTGAGTGTGACCGGCAGGGCCTCGGGAGTATGAACAAGGATCTGTTCTTCTTTATAGGGAACGTCTATGCCATACACTGAAGATGATGTGAACAACGAAGAGTGTCACATTCGGATTCCACTACACCGCTCGCTGCGAAGAATGCTCCGCCGAACGCGAGACACAGCGGCCGCCGGCTGGATGACTGGAAGCCTCAAGATTCAGTAGCCATCCCTCATTCAACGGTGGGAAGGGGATCGTGAGACGCTTCCTCCGCGTTGATGCTGCTGTCTCTGCCTGGGCGAAGGCCGTGCATGAGTGAGGTGGTTCCACAGTGTGGCGTTTGAGGAATTCCTCCGGCCCGAGTCAGGCGAGAGTGAGTCATTCGCTCACAAATGTCCGTCCTCCTCCGGCTGGCACTCAACTTGGCCAGGATGAGAGAGAATCTCAGAATCAGAAGGACGACACAGACAGAAAGGTGCACGCGGGCAAGGTCGTTGTAATAGATGGAAGCCATATTATTGGGCAAGCAGTGAAGCAAAACCACAGCAGAACCCCGTCTCGTCAGCTTACAGTAGTGAAGCGCAACATAAATGCGTTGTCAGGCTAGTAGCCTCCCCGTGACAGCTCCATCGCACCCAGCACAACCAACGCCATGCCAAAGGGCAGCACCGCCGCACAAACCAGCAGGTCTTGGTACAGTCTCCTTCCCCTTCTCCGCCTTTGAAGCTGTCTTTCCTTCTGCGCCAGGAGCACCGCCAGAGGATCAGGGGATGATGGTCGATCTCCGCTGTTCGCCGGCAATCGCCTCGGTTGAGAAAATGCAAGACTTGGGGGCGATGTTGATGTCGGCAGATCGGCGGCCCGCCCCGAAGACACGGAGGGCCGTTCGACCACTGCATGCTCTACTTCGTCGTCTGCGTCCGTCTCATCTTGATCCCGATCCGCGGCTTGCCCATCACGAGTGAGAAGGCCTCGACGCTCCTCGTCATCCGCAAAGGCGTCGCCATTTTGCTGCCTGCTTCGTCGTTCTCTTTCGAGACGCTCTCTTCTTGCCACACTCAGACCTCGCAGCCAGGCTCCCGCTCGACTGCCCAGGTCATGCGCCACCGCGGCCACCTGTTGGCCCAGAGAGCCTGCCAGGAGAATCGCGCGCGGGCGTCGGACATGGAACAAGACCACCCACACCAGGCCCGGCAGCACAAACCCGACCGCAGCTCCCAACAACCCAACGATCTCAGCCGAGCGCACAAACCGAGCTTCTTCTCCTGCCTTCTCGTTCTTTGACCGACGGAGACCACCCACCCCGGACAGATACGCCGTGCTCGCACAGAAGCACCACAGGATCAGACCACCGAGCGCATTCCGGCTCAGACGGTTCCACTGACGTGGCAGCTTTCGCCGCGCAGCAGGGAAACTGCCTGCTTGTGGGAAGTTAGTTGCCGCGCTCGGTCGTTGACTTATCGCAGGAGAAGCATTCGATGCTGTTCCATTGAGGCGCGGAGTCGCGACCGACTGCGTGCCGGTCGATTGTCGTCTGGAGTTAGAAGCTGGCGTGTCTGGGCCGGAGCGATTTGCTCGGCGATAACGGAACGGATTCAGATGGTATAGACGCAGCAAACGACCCCAACTAGATCGAGCCGTGACCAGGCAGAGGGCAAAATGAGTAGCGAGGAGTAGTACGAAGCAGACGCGAGCCGTGTTGAAGAGATGATCATCGGCCGGCAAGCTTGCCATCAGGTTGGGATGTGTCAGAGTGATGCCCAGGCGCTTTCCCATGCCTTGAGTGCCAACTCCAATCCCAAACGCGACCCCGATTCCGGCTACCAGGAACACTTGACCGGCTTGGGCCGCCATGAAAGCCTTGGTGTTCGAGCGCGACATGCCGATCCTGCGCAGAGACCGGTTGTGCTGAATAATTTGGAGAGGAGACGATGAGAGCGTCAGGACGGGTAAAAGGGAATAAGGTGCCCAGATCGACGGGGGATGCAATGGTTGCGCGTTTGGACCCTGTGAAAATACGGGAGGCAAGGCCGTGTCGAGGTCCATGGTATAGATCTTGACGAGCAGAATTGTCAGCAGGATCGGGTATAGGACAACAGCCGCACCAGTGCTGAATCGGATCAGGGTGCGTTTTGCGAGTGGAAAGATGACCAAAGGAGCGGTGATCAGGCCGCCAATTACTGCAGTGACAAAGAGACGGTCGTGCGTAGGCACACCGCGAGGGCTGTAATGCAGCAGCACTTGCAGCAAGAGATCTGCCAGGGCAAAATACGCCAGGAAGGCAGTGCCGGTCGCATACACAGCCAAGAGGGCGCCACTGGTCGTCCGACCGAGAGTCCGTTTCCACACCGTGTGCCTTCCGAGCGCGGCACCAGTGACACCCTCCAGCGTCGTCATGTTCCCTCCTTCACCATACGTAGCGATCTTCTTCGCTCGCTTCCGAGAGGCGTGATCCGTCTGATGCATTGCCTGCTCAGGCTCCTCCTCGTCGTCAACCCTGCCGACATATCTGGCCAGCACGATCCAAAGTCCTCCACCCACGCCACTGAGGAAACCTACGCCCAAGAGACCGATCAGGCCTAGGGCGAGACCAGTCCGTTCGAAGTAGTATGGCATGGAGAGAAGCACGGCCGGATGCAGTGATCCAGCGAAGAGGTTGAGCGTGACAGCAGGGGCAGACAGACTGTTCTGCGTCGGAGGGCTGGTCAAGAATCGCCAGCATGAGCGACGTTGCTGCTGTGTGATCGTGAAAGGTAGCGGAAAAGGGATGAGGTCGTCTTGCGCATGTCTCCGACCTCCTCGTCTTTGGCCGCGTCCCGATCCATGTCTGGAATGTGCGCCGCGAACGGGATTACTTTCATCCATCTCGTGTTCGACAGCGAGTACCTGTGGCTCGTCCTCGTCCGAGTCGTCCCATGCACGCTCCTCCTGAGCTATGAGCATGCCTTGCCTCTGCTCTCCAGATCCATGAGCTGCCGTCTCGATGTCGGTATCGCCGTCCTCATCTGTGCCGTAGTCAGGGTCGCTGTCGGAGTCGTGATGCGTCCCGTCACCTTCTTGCAGAGCATGATTGACATTGACAAGGACGTGCACTTGGCTGCTTCCATCCGGAGACTGAAGGAGGTGTCGAGCAGCTGTGCTGGCGGGAAGACTTGAGGTAGGAGAAGGAGGCGCTGAGCCGATGCGCGGAGCTCCTGATGTGTCTGTCGAAATGTTGGATTCGCGTCGACCCGTGGAGATACCCTGCTGCGAGGACGCCATCACGAGCGCGCGAGCTTTGCTTTCTGTATCACGCTGTCTATGGGCATGTACAGGGTATATGGAAGTCCTGCAAACGTGCTGAGGCCTGATACCTGTGCTGTGCCGTGCTGCGTGCTTCGGCTCCCGGCTCATCTCCCCAAGAGCACCAAATTTAACAAACACATCACACCACGTGGCAGAATAACAAGAGGCACAGCAGGACACTTGGTCGACAAGAGAAGACTTGGATTGAGAAGAGGGGAGTTTTGGTACAGAATGCTTGCAAAGCCGATTATCTGAGCGTGTATCATGTGAAATCAGGAGGAAACTTTGGCCGCACGGCCAGCTGTCCAAGATGCTTGCGAGTTCCTTTTCCTTTAAAGAGTTGAGTATCTGAGAAGTCAGGGAGGGCGAGAAGGTGGAAGGGATGGGAAGAGACGCATTGAAGAGGGTTAGGTAGCCCATGTAGCTCTGGGGGGTTAGGACCGTCCTGGTAGTCGTTGAGAAGAATTCGTGATCTTCGAAGAGGCATACTTGCATAGCTTGACACGATTCAAGGGGATGACCGCAGAAAGAAAAAAAGATATCCAGGTGGTGAAAGTGCAGAGTTTGAAGATAAATTTGCAAGAGCAGCCGGGGCTCCCTTTTGGTGCAGGTTGATCGTAACCGTTTTGCGAGCTGCGAGAAGTCGAAGAAGGTCAAGGGTGGTGACAGTGCTGCGAGAGGAGCTGGCTTTCATGATGCTACTGTCCGTTTTGCTGCGTCGTGAAGCCATCCGCCCCGTTCCCAGATGTAGCCGAGGTGCCAGAGATTATCAGATCGGTAGTCCAGGTGCGTGATCCCCTTCTTGAGGTGTGCCAATCTTCCAAAATCGATCGGTTTCAACACCCAGCCATCGAAGCCGAGCCCTTCGAGTTCATCCCGCATGTCTTCAGTGAGCGTCGCCGAGACTGCCAGAATGGGCACGCCGCCGTTGAGCACATGCGAAGCCGGCCGGTCCTGTAGCTCGCTAGACTCGGCGCGCTCTTTCTCAATGGCGCGAATTCTCCGACACGCTTCTCGCCCGTTGCATATCGGCATCTGGAGGTCCATCAAGACCAGATCGATCTCGTTGCCCTTCTCAAGGAAGCGCTGCGATCGCGTCAAAAATATGGGCATCTAGTCAGCGCCGTTCTTCAGCAATATTAAGCAGAGCGCAATGAGGCTCACCTGTACACCCTCTTCGCCATTAACAGCCACGATGACTGTGTGTTGATCGAGAAGCAACCGTTTCTTGAGGATGGCTGCATTGATCGGATCGTCTTCGACCACCAGCGCTCGCAGTGGTGGGACACTAGGCTTTTCGGAGCCCGGGCTCGTCGGCCGTGCCTTTCCAAGCTTCTTCTTCGCGAAGGCAGACCGCGGGCTCTGCGCAGCATTGGGTTCCTGAGACGGACTGCCGATCGGAGGAGATACAAGTCCCTGGGGTTCGGCCCCCGGGGTGGCGAATGAAGATCGCGACTTGGAGGACCCGTGTATCGAGGGGCTCAGAGGACCAGTATTCTCGCCATGAGGGGTCGAATCGGCCAATTTGAGACTCCTTCTGGAGTTCGTCGACTGCATGCTATCATAAGAAGAAGCGGCACCAGCCAAGCCGCGTCTCTGGACCTTACTGTGTGCAACGGCCGCGTCCAGCTCAGACAGCATCGCGCTAGTGTTGAAGTAGTCTGGAGATGGCGGAACAGCGTCCAGGGAATGGGGATCAATCTTGACCGATCGTAATGGCACATTCGAGCCTTCGACCGGGATCGATCCAAGGCCCTTTTCCCAGGCAAAGTCGTGGGAGACAACTTTTCTCTGAGATGACGACGACTGTCGAACTCTGATGCCGGAAGGACCCGGTTCATCTTGGTTCACACTTGGCGAATCCAGTGACCTCCTAGGCGTCCCCTCCGCGGCCCGCGCCTCGTTCCCCATGTGAGGCGCATTCAGCGCTTCCACAAGCGAATCGATCTCGCTAACACCGGCAGAGCTGCCACTGCCACCACTGTCTCGGGATCCTGTCCTACGCATCGACATAGATCCTCCACTGGAGCTCTTGGCCATCGTGATGCTTCCTTCTGCTGGGGCGATACTGAACGGAATAAAGTACGAGAATCGCGAGCCCTCTCCGACGGTAGATTGGACGCGTAGTTGGCCGCCTAGATTCTTCACAATGCGTGCATTGATGGCAAGGCCGAGGCCCAAGACGCCGTGGCGGGGTGCGGAAAGGATGGAGGCAGCGTCGACCTTGTGCTGATCGCCCGGAGCAGTTTCCATGGGCAAGACACTTTCAACCTGCTCGATTTCTCGGAAGATGGCTTCGAGTTTTTCTTTTGGAATTCCGGCGCCTGTGTCTGAGATCACGATCTCGGCCTCCATGTCAAACTTGCCGTCACCCGCAGTCGTCATATTGTCGCCAGTGCGCTTGTACATCGCAACTGTCACTTGACCCTCCTTGGTATGGCTGACCGCGTTGGTCACACTGTTAACGACAATCTGCCGCACCTTGTTCTTGTCTCCAAGCACCATGCAGTGCTCGGGATCCATC
Source organism: Tilletia setariae (assembly GCA_023634365.1). Taxonomy (NCBI): domain Eukaryota; kingdom Fungi; phylum Basidiomycota; class Exobasidiomycetes; order Tilletiales; family Tilletiaceae; genus Tilletia; species Tilletia setariae. The sequence continues at coordinate 8,119,026 of JAMJXE010000001.1, read as the reverse complement.
TCCAAGGAGAAGTCAATCTTGCGCCGCTTCGCCTCCGACTCGTGCATTTCCACAGCTTCGCGCAGAGTAGATCCGAGGTCAAATGGTTCTTGCAGGTACAGCTTCTTGCCTTCCTCTTGTCGAGTCAAGTCGAGAAGATCGTTGATGACGAACAGAAGAGATTTGGAAGCCAGGTGTGACTTGCTGAGATTGTCACGGGTGTCAGTGTCCAGGGGCCCGTCCAGTGCCATTTCCAAGTAGTTGATGATGTGGTTCAGCGGTGTCCGTACTTCATGACTGGCGTTGGAGAGGAGAAGCTTGTTCATGGCATTATGTTGGATCGCCTGCTCGCGTTGTCTCCACACCGATATGAACTTTCCGTAGACGAGACAGAGGACCGATGCCGTCTCCAGTTCCTCGTCCTTCCATGCGCGCGCCGTGCCCTCGACGGTCTCTGACCACTTCTTGAACGACTTTCGCGGATCCAGGATCGCGCTCGCTTCTTTGCCCTCTTTGAAAGGCTTGCCCGCCCAGTTGATTTGACGTAATTGCGCCTTGCGTAAGAACGCGATAAAGTCCCCGCCTGTCGGCGTCAAGGGCACCACTAGAAGACCGGCCAGTGTCTTGAGTGAGGTCGGGATGTCCATGTCTGGGAAGTCCTTCAGCATCTCGTTGGACGTCACTACTGTATCGAAGCGCTTGATGCGTAGATATTCCGTAACTGCCAAGACCTCTTGGCTGGCATCCAATGGTCCAAGAATCTTCGCCTCTGCAAGGTGGTCACAGGTGCATGAGAGCAGTCAGTATGTAGTCGTCAACAGCTATCCGTAACTATGTACACACCCTGTCCCACGGCTATGATGCCAAAGTCAGCATCAAAGAGAGCCAACAAATCTTCCGCATTTGAGATGATGTATCCGCTCGGGTTCTTGTCTGTCGGCAGCGTATTGATCAGCTTGCGGGCCGATAGTCGACGCGCATAACTGAGTCTCTCGATATTCCTCGAGACGGAGTCGCCGATCAGGCGAGACAGTTGCCTCACCGGAAAGCTGACACGTTTGCCGTGGTCCCCATAGGTGTGCAGCGCGATCAGACCCCAGAGCTGATCAAAGGCAATGATGCTGATACTCATGCTCGCCCTCACACCCATGTTCGCGAGGTATTTGATATGTATCGGGCTCATGGCACGCAAGAAGCAGTGCGTCATGTCCACGGGCTTTGCCAAGTCGCTATGATCGCGGCACACCAGACGTGCAGTGGTTTGATCGCGGTCGTAGAGCAGTCGGATCTTGTTCAGCTTGTACATCGCACGAGCTTGTGCGGGGATATCGGACGCCGGGAAATGTAACCCACGGTACAGGTCGTGAGTGTCGTTCCAGTTGACCAGCTCACAAACAACCTGTCCGTTCCATTGATCATCGAACTGGTAGATCATGACCCTGCTGAACACTGTGAAACACAGAGAAGATAATAAACACGGTCAGAAGTGTCGAACTAGGCAAGAGGGGTGTATGCTGTCTGGTGGTGGAATATACGCACTGGTGATCTCTCGGACAACACTGACGGCGACTTTCAGAAAGCTTTGCAGGTCGGTCTGAGCGGCAAGTTGCTCGTTTGCCTGACTCAAAATGCCAAACATGTCAAGTGCAACATCATCAGGCTCGAGAGCAGCTCCGGGTGCGGCATTGATCCCAGGGCCACCGGCACCTGGTCTCCTCCGAGTACTTCCAGTGGCGGTGCGTTTCTTCGACAAGCGCAGGCGTGCAAGTGCTTTCAAGGGCTTGGAGGTACTGAGGGTAGACTCTGCGACATCCTCATCTGCTGGAATGTAGGGCTGGCCCTCGAGTCCGCCGCGCGGTGTGCCCAGGTGGCCGTTTTCTGCAACGGAACCGGCAACTGATACAGACGGTGTTAGGACGCCTGAAGGGTTTCGCGTGGTACGATCCGAGTCTGTGGTGGTGGTCACCTCACTGGACGGCGGGGAGGTATTCGTGGTCTCAGCCGAGCTCGAACGGCGGAAGTTCATCCCGGTCGGAGGTGCGGCTTCACCCTTCACAGCCTTGACAGAACCAGTTTCTTCGTGGAGTTCCTCCTCTGAATACGTCGGTGGTAATGCACCGGCGGGTTTGGGCCCGTCTGCGGGTGGACTACGCGGATTGACGGGGTCGTTGACGAGCTCGAACTCGAGAATGATTAAGGGGGGACTTCCGTCGTCGGTCTGAGACTCTGGCCGATGAGCTGCACACCAGACGTCCCAGTGTTTTCTGGCCCGTGCCTTGCCGGTACCGGGTCCTGGCTGGCCCCATCCCTGCAGCCGAAAGACGGTAGGGCCGGTCTCATTCAATTCCTCTGGCGACTCATTCAAGGACTCGATATTATCCCAAAGAATATCGGCCTGATCTTCGTCCATAGTGTCCAAAAAGGAGGGTAGCGAAAAGAGGTAAGATGGTGATAGTGATAGGATGTCACCCGTGTTCTGCGGCGGATTGAAAACGGGAAGGGAAACGGGGTCAGAACTACTTTCCAGCGAGCTCGATCTGCTTGATTACCTACCTCGGAACATTGTCGGACTACGAGGACGCCTTCCTCGTCTTCCCGCACCACTACCATACAACCAAACGACTGTATCGCTCCGGGGATATGAATAGGCTGAGGGTTGCGACGGAGCATTTACGAAGAGACAAGAAAGCGGTGAGGGGTGTCAGCATGTCAACGGCCTATTCATCGAGGAGGCTGATCAGCAACGCGCGTACCTCGTCTTCACACTTCATCATCTTGCCGTCTCGGCCGGTCAAGACCATGTGACCCTCCTCGGTCTCCACGTGGGTGAACCGCATGGTTGTTTTGCCCTCCCATGTGGTATCGCCGCTGTTGGTGAAGCCTGACTGCCCGTTCTGGGCGGCATCCAGATGGGCGGCAGGAGCAGTGGCATTTGCAGTGACAACGGTCTGGGAACATCGGTCAGCGAGAGCGGAGGCTGGTTCGACCTCTTCGTCGAGGGAGTTGAGATAGGATGATCTGAAGCTGTCCTGGCTGACGCTGGGTGCCATGTTCTTGGGCTCGAGGCTGTTAGCAGAGCCGATTTGACTGTGGGCATGAGCGGAAAGACCGCCAGTGGCATGGGACAGGGCCCTCTCCAAGCCTGTCTGTGACAGTGGAGGGGGACTACTGCCGAGCTGGTGGCTGTAGTATTGTGGTTGGGATGCCTGGGAGGCGGGCGACCGCGACTCCATGCTGGTGGCAGAAGAAAGCGCGACATCGGAGGGAGAAGGCAATGCCATGGACATCAAGCGCGAATGCTCGACGGCCGAATCGAGGGATTTGTTCGAGGCAGAGCCTGACTCTGAGGGAGCGGAGGGTCGGACCTTGACAGCTGACCGAATCGGATAGATGAAAGGGCTGCCAGAATGGGAGACCTGATTGGGAGAAGTGAGGCTGACTTGGGTGCTGATTGAGCGGCTGTGAGAGGGTCGGACTGCTGAGGCGGGTGGTGGCTCGGCATCACCCGCGCTTTTGCGGTCGATGCTAATGGTGGTGGCACGATCAGGAGTAGTGACCCGTGGGTGCAAGACGTCGGCAGTCATGTCGGCCCTGTCTGTTGCAGATGTGGCGGGAATGGTGCCTTCAGAATTTGAGTTCGAATCCGAGCTCAAGCCGGACACAGTGGGGGTTGTCGAGTCCATCCGACACTTGACGAGGTACGTGGCTCAAAATAGTCCACGGATGATGTCCGGAGGCGGATCGATCCCCTCACCTCGTCTGAGATTGGGTCGAGAGTGATGATGCAGTGCGGGAGCGAGGTGGTTGAACTTTGAGATCAGAGGCCCGAACGGGTGGTGAAAGGGTTGAAGACGCAGATGGAGGGTATATCGTGCGGAGCGGGTGAGCAGCGGGACTTGGTGCGTGACAGAGGGGACGGCGGCCTGTGGCAGGGACGGGAGCGGGTGGTAAGGACTGTGGTTGCTCAGAAGGAGGCCAAGTCAAGTCGAGTCAAGTGCAGTCAGTCGGGTCGCAAGGCTGGGTGGGGTGCGAGACTGAGGCGGGTTCCGGGGCTGTGTCAGAGAGTCCGCTGCAGAAGGGCGGCGGTGACAAATCAGGAGAGGGACGAAGAAGGCCTGGGACTGCTGGCTGGCTGACGCCGGACGACAGAGGGACGAGTGGGGGGAAGCGGGATCTCGTGGCAGAACAAGGCGTCGTTGTCGGAGTAGCCAGCAGGCAGTTGGGTCGGGTCGGGTCAGGACAGGTCAGGTCGGGGACAGGGAGAAGGCAAGGGCGAGAGGGAGTGAAAGGCACAGACGATTATCATATTGTGATCGCAGGGCCTCACTCCTCCTCATCGGTGGGGCTTCAAGTCTAGAACTCGACCCTGAAATTACAAACGCACACATTCTCGTCATCAGCCAGTTTGTAATCCTGGTCTCGCCTCCCACCTCCACCTTCCAATTTGGCGACTCGTCAAAAGGCGTGACTTCTGAGCTGCTCCACAGGCCCCTCGGTCGATCATCCAGGGCGTTCCTGAGAGCGCAGACTGCAGAGTGGAAAAAGCGACTGAACCAGCACCAGTGACCCGAAGAGTCTGCTCAGTCATCTCTAGCTCAGAGCCTCAGACCCGACTACAGTACATACTGTACAGCAATCCAAGAATTGCACAAGCCCCTCAGCCATCTCTGTGAATGGGTAAACCCGTTTCAACTTTCAAGGCTCACTTGCCAATCTTCCCCTTTGCCTCAGATTCGGCACACAGATCTATGTAGCACACCAAGCTCACACGAAACCCACATGTACTGTACACGAGAAAGTGACAGGAGCGAGAACACACCTGCAGCTGCCCTTGGCGCGGTACAAAGCAGTCAACCCGTCCAGCTGAACCACTCCTCGTCCCTCAGCAGTCAGCACTCTGAATTTGAAGATGCGTGTCTCTCCGCGGTGCGCGTGTTCATTGCATGGAAGGGCCAGACCATCCCCAGCATGGGTCAGTGGCCTTCCAGAGATTGATGGTGCTCCAACTCCAGCTTGGCAGCGACCGAAGCCGTCTGTCTTCATGGCCCTGTGTCTTCCAACCACTGTCCTGTCTGCGACGCCTTCATCCACAGATCCAGGATCTGGCTCCAGGCACCCAGCCGCCGATGAGCCGAATTGCTTCGTAAAATCTTGCCCCCACGCCGAGGAGTGCAAAAATCACGTCGGAGTCCGAATTTTAGCACATTGCGTTCAAAAAAAAATAAGCATCTTTTAGCATCGACAGGTGCAATAGACCTCGACGCTTTGTGGTTCGCGAGAAAGAACGGGCATCGAATGTGAGCATGAAATTCGGCAACGGAGAGAGAGGATGGGCGGTCCCAGTCCACAAGACTTCCCAGTTCCCACCTTTCGACGAGGTAGGCAAGTCTCGCACAATTTTTGGGCTCTTTTTTGCCCGCAGAATGTTCTGCAGGCGCCACGGGTCGGCACTCGAAGTGTTTACCCGGCCCTAGTCACGTGTGTCTGTTGTTCATCTCGGGCCGACTTGGGCGGGCTCATCATCACCTGACGGCAGCACCCTCCCAACAAATCGTGGGGCCCGGCTTTCTGTGTTTCCCTCCTTGCAGCGGGGCAGCACCGGCCCTGTCTACACGCACAGGCCCACCTTCCTCCAGGAGAAGAAGAAAGGGAGTTCTCACTCACTCACTGACTGAGCCCGAGCACGTTACGACGAACGACGTGTCAGGGTGTCGTATATAAGACTGGGCGGGGTTGGCGGTGCCCTGCTCCGTTCTCCCGCGCGCCCACTCGCTACTGAACAGTCAACATCTTCAGTCCACTACTCTCTCATCCGTTCTTGATTCTGCATCTTACCCACAAGCTCTTCACAGCATGCGCTCTACCATCTTTCGCCCCTTCAACCTCTTTGCAGGGTGAGTGTTCAGAAGACGACCTTCTGCGAGCTGGTCATTGACGCTTTTGTGTCGTCGCTACCTTCCAATCAGTGCTGCGCTCGCCGGTGCCACATTCACCGTTCTGACCTCGCGTCGCGCCTCGGCCCTTGCTCTCACCCAGGGAGCGCGTGGTCACTTCCCTACGCCTGAACGCAGCGGCGGAGGCATCTGATTCGGTTTCAACTTACACAACAGCAAAGGACAGAGCTCCCTCTGAACAAGACCTGCTTCTCCAAGAGCGCCTGCGGACAGATCATTTCACCCTTACTGTACAACAAGCATACTCAGCATTCGTTACCCACGGACACCCCCCGCCTGGCCCCGGTCGTGTCCCCACTTCCTCAGCAAGATTCAATCATTGTTTATTTCCTTCCCACTTGTAGATAATCAATTCCCACTGGCAAGAAGTCAATCACAGCGATGTTTCGCTCGATCCCCCTGCTTGACGGCATCACTGATGTGTCAGATCAAGTCCATTCGCAGGAGCTCGCCAGTCCATGGTTTGCCGGGTACGTGTTTGTCCTGCACTTCGAATGCGCCCGCCCGTTGGAATCCCAGCGATTCGTAGTACCTTGGACCGAGCACAAGGATTGTCAGCATCGAAAATTAGCAGGTTTGTTGGAGCATGTCGAGGGACGTACTTGATCAGTTTGCCCGAATTGCCACTCCAGCAGTCGACGAACATTGTGGGAATGCCCCTCGCGCGGGCCTGCCCAACGGCGTATCGCACCATCTGTCCACCCACGCCTTTGCCCAGAGCTGCCGATCGGGCCAGATCCACAGAGGTCGCCGCTTCGCCGTGTTGCGAGTGAATATCCAGGGGATCTCGATGCACGATCAGTCGGCCGAGATAGACGAATGCTGGAGGGGGCGCATCTGTCGCGTGCTGATCCGGTTGCAAGGTGGTGACTGATGCGAAGATGTCTGGACGAGTCCGGACGATGTAAGGAGGAGCGTAGAGGCAGCATGTCATGGCGCCTAGCCGTACCGATGCGTCCGACGTGGAATCTTGCCGCTCCGCCACGAACATCTCGTCCCATTGCTCTTGTGAGAACTTGGTCAGAGCGGATCGGAAGATGGCCGCCGTGCTGCCGGTCTGATCAGGCGTGGCTTCTGCGAGGAGGCTCTGGATCTGTTCCGACCTTTGGACGGCGCCCCTGGTATACTCCACTTGGGAGGGCTTGGATGTGAAGGGTTCGGAGCCCCACTGGTCACCAGATCCGATGGAAGCCAGGTGCGGCAATGCTGAATCAAAGGCTGAAAAGGGCGAGAAGAGAAGAACACGAAGATGAGCTCTTCGTCGTTGTCTGTCATTTCGTCTGAACGTTTGATCGCGTATGCACCTCGGAGCATGAAGCCATTGTCGTCCTTCTCCAGAACGGCGGGACGAATTCGAACGTCTGTAGACATGATGCCAGGCTGTTGGAAGCGAAGAGATCCGGGGACGAAGGAGAAAGAGACTGTCAAATAATCACAGTAGGAGGATTGTCAGCAGCATACAAGAAGGGTCGGATGAGCGGCACTTTTTGCTGCCAGCCCGAGATGTGGTGGTTGTGGGTGACCAATCTGGTCAAGGCCTGCTGAAGATCAGTCTGTTTTTGCACCAAGTGTGCAACGTCCCGGTGAGGCAAGTCAAGGCCAGGCATAGGGAGAATGCACGAGGTTCAGCGGAGTCGCTTGTCGTCTCTCCTCGACTGAGCAGCAGGCAGGAGTCATAATATACTGTACGATACTGCACGTACGTGCGATATGGGCACCAGGAGGATGTTGTCAGCCACCTCCACTTCAAGACCCTGAGGACTGTGCGAGGACTGGTGCCTCAGCTCAGGGTCCTGGTTGACTCAAAGCCTGCCGTCGCAAGTTACACACACACACACCTCTTTCTCTCTCTCACACACACACTTTCCAGACTCGCCCGGGCGCAAGCGAGTCGGTGGCGGGATCGTGGCCTTGCTTCCTGTCCTTTACCGAGCTCAAAGTAAGGTTTTCCCTTGGTCCCCTTCTTCCTCCGTTCTCAGCGCCAATCATATTCTCTTCTCCTCCTCCCAACTTTGCACCCAACCAGAGACCGTCGACTCCCAATCCGCTCCGCCGCACCATCCCCACCGTCTTCCTCACCATCCAGAGGCGACATCAGTACCTCTTTCGAAACGCCAGGCAGCACAGAGAGTGCGCACCCCAATCAGTCTGGCAGGTGCGCCAGCTCTTACGCTCACAACATACCACACAAACACGTGCGAAGCCAGACAGAGCCGACGACACCCTGAGTCGACATCGAGCCTTGCGGCTGCCACACTCTCTCATCGCGCAGCCAGGCATCCACCTCTCCCTCTGGCCCACGCCCACGCTCAATTATTCGCCTCGGATCTCGACAACGACGTACCCGTGTCTAGCCATCCCATCCCATCATCCTTCTCGATCCTACCATCTCCGACCGCCCAACATGAGCAGCGCACCCTACCTTGCACCCCCAAGGGTCTCTTACATCTCGGCCACCGTCGCCAGCGCACTCGATGCCGAACTCATGCATCCAGAACAGGGCGGCTTCTCCATCGACCAGCTCATGGAACTGGCCGGTCTCGCCTGCGCACAAGCCGTCTTTCGTTCCTACCCTCCCGACCAAGCTCCCTCTGTCCTCGTCGCCTGCGGACCGGGCAACCAGGGCGGAGACGGCCTGGTCGCTGCTCGACATCTCCTGCACTTTGGCTACATTCCCCGAGTCTGGTACCCAAAACGAGGCAAGGCGGAACTTTTCTCGGTGCGTTGAGACTGCACCGGACACCGCATGTATGCGCTTTGGTTCCCCAAGCTAAACCTCTTTCCCACATTTCGTAGCGTCTTGTTCAACAGCTCAACAATCTCGAGGTCGAGTTCATCGACCAAGAAGACTTCGAGGACGCCCTCGAGAGCGCAGACGTAGTCTTGGACGCCATATTTGGTGAGCATCCGATTCAAACCGGCCGCATACACTCCGATCAGGATTGACCTTTCTCTATTTCTTCCACATCCATCCTTTTGCTACAGGTTTTTCCTTCAAAGGCGAGGTCCGAGAACCGTTCAAAGAGCCGCTCGAACTTCTCAATAACGAATCTCGCATGGAATTTGAATCCAGACGGAAACTACCTCCCATTGTGTCCGTAGACATTCCCTCGGCATGGGACGTAGACGAGGGCAACATCGACAACCGCTCCTTTGTTCCTCAAGTCCTGATCTCGCTCACCGCGCCCAAGCTCGGTGCACGCAATTTCCAAGGCAGGCACTTCCTGGGCGGACGCTTCTTGCCACCTTCCTTGGCCGCGCGCTACGGAATTGTGCTACCGCTAGCATTCACTGGGGGCAACTCTGTCGATAGCGGCGGAGGACCCCGATTTGGCTCGGGCACAGGCAGTAGCACCGGTACGGGAAGCTTGGGCAAGAGCGGGGCTTTGCAAAGCAAAAGCGGCTCAGCATCAGGAGCGGACGAAGATGAGCAAGAATCCAACAGTGGTTCCACTGTGGCCACTCCCTCAGCTTCAAGACCATCACCGCCTGATCAACAGCAGTTACCAAAACCGTCAGCAGCAACAAGCTCGTCGACACATCCGGCGGCAGCGACTGCGCCCTCTTACTTCCCTGACACACCAACATCTTCCACAGCTCCAACGTTCATCTATGATGATGCACAAATAATCGAGATCACAGGCGCAGAGCCGATCCTGCTGCGAGAACCAACACCTGCCACTACTGCGGCTGGCAGCTCGAGCTCACTGGTGGATGCGGACCCATCTTCGACCGGCGCATCGACTGAGGCACCGTCAAGCGGGAAGGCGGCCGTTGTGACGGCTTCCGCAGTGGAGAAGGGTGCTGATGCCGGCTCGACCACTTCGTAGAAGCATGTTTGTATCACACGATGCTTTCCCACCGCATACATGATGCATTGAAACGATCCCGGCCGCATACTGTATGTCACCGAGGATCCCTGCGGGCTTAGCGAGGCCCTATTAGGTCAACGTCGAGCCCAAAGGCATGCATCCATTTGTGGCTGTCCTCCCACCACAAGTCACTTCGAAACACAGACCTGAATGACATCTTCGACTTCCCGGACGGCACACCAGAGTCCCTGAATCGGATACACCCCACCTGCCCTTCCCGACCAATAACTATCCGCTTGTGCATACCTATTCTCTGCCAGATATGAAGGCCGCTTTTCTTCGGACAAAGGAATTGCAAAACCCTCGTCGCTTCCCTCACCCTCGTCGCAGTTTTGACGCTCGGCATCACCTTCCTGTCAAGGTCAACACGATCTCCCTTTTCCTGTCTTTCTTCGTATCTTTTTCACTCCACATTTGCGTCTTTCGCGACCCTGCTCCTTCTTGGGCCGACACTTTCGCCTCCTTTCGCCACGGTTTCCTAAATTTCCAACGATCGTCCGCCGCTGAACCAACAAGGGACCAGAATATTCAGATCCGATGCGCAAGTACGTTGCGGTTGAAACTACAGCACCCTCGTTTCCCGCTCCCTTTGCAATACATTGGACGACTTTTCTACAGCCACATCCTTGATCCAGGGGCGGATGTCTCTGCGATTCGCTCATCCGAACCAGGATGTCTCACGAAGGGATCAATACAAATACCCTCTTCAGCCCCTGGCTCGGCCCTTCGTGATACTGGGCAACGAATCTTCAGACCTTCGATCACAACATTTTCTTTTCTCGCCTTCTGCGAAACATATGTGCTCATCCTTCTTACAAACCCGTTCCTCGGCCTCTGTTCACGCCATCGTAAAAATATGAATGGTGTTGTTTGTTGCCAAATTGCTTTGGGAGGTTGAGGATAGTAAGATGGTATTGTCAAAGTGAAGACAGATGAAACCCCGTCGTGTGCGTGTCAGGGCTGGATTCTGTTAGTCTCTGGAAGAAACCGTCGAGTGCATTTTCAATTTACGTCCCACGGGGCTTCCCGTTCGCGGATCATTCTTTCCTCCGTCCTCGCCACTGTGCCTCTGGGACGATCTTTGAATGCTTCGCTTGGCGTGCGCCATCCCATCTTGAAAGCCTGGCTCCGGAAGTTCCAGAACTTGTCTCTCATTTCCTTCTTGACGGCTGACGACTCCAGTCCGGCAAGAAGGCCGACTTGAGCTCGAGAAAGCCAAGAGCAGGCCAAACGTCTGAAGACTGGCGGCTGAGGCGGAGACGGGGCTGAGGTGCTGTTCGTCGAGCCTGCATTGGATAAAGTGCCCACTTCGGGATGCTCTTGGCTTGCGCTCTCTTCGTCCGGGGCGGTAGATGACTCGAGGTTTGCGAATGCTCCTGACTCAGGCTCATGGAAAGCCACCAGCTCACGGTCCTCAGTCGATGTATCATCTGCATCTGTCCCGTCCTCCGGAACAGATGCTCCCTCGTGCTCGAGGAAACCGTCGTCTCCGGCAGAAATGAAGGCCGCCATCTCAGTCGCTGTGTCTGGAGACGCGCCTGGTGCCTCAACATCCACAGATTTGCCACGCCGAATGTCCCAAATTGCATCTGGTTTCTCTTGGCCCTCGCTCTTTGTCGCTTCAGATGTCTTGTCATCTTTGCGCTTGTCCAGGACGCTGACAAGCGTTTGACGCCACGCTCGTGCTTCCTTGGGGCTCGCCGAAGGATGCAGGTACCCTTTCCCACCATCGATCCACATCCATGTCGGGATCAGCGTTGACGACTTTGGTGTCGGTTCACGCTCAGTGAACGGTACTTGGCCGGTCGAGTCGAGGCGATCCGGTGCTCGAGCAGCGGGGTCATAAGTGAAAATCGGCGCCGCGCCCCTTTGTGCACACATCCACTCTCGACAATGTCGGATCCATGCCTCGCCCGCTTCGAGGATGCGAGACCCCTGCCATTGATTGCGTCTCCACATCGCCCAACGAAGGAGCTTGCGCACTGTTGCAGTACTGATGTTGAGATACGGAGTTTCAGTCGCATCGATTGGGCTCGAATGCGTTGGGGCGGTCAGTCGTTTGTGAATGGCCGAATCAGATGATGAGAGTTGGTGGATCGGCAAATTGAACGGCACTAGGTGAGGTCGAATCGGAGGTGGGCCCCATATTGAAAGGGCCGTGTTGATCAAACCAACAGCGTCGGAGATGCTCGTCTCGTGTCGTCGGATCTGCTCGAGCATGATCAAGAAGGTCTCCTCGTTTGGATAGCACAAGATAGCCTGGGCTTCGCGGATACGATCCCGGATATAGATCTTCCTCGGGTATTCACATGCCTGAGCTGGAGTCAAAGACGGCTTTCCTCTCAAGCTTGTCGACAGGCCATAATATCTGACCAGGTCGACATGTTGAGACTTTGTGTCTTCGCCGTTTTCTGTGTTGTCTTCGCCGTTTTCTGTGTTGCCATCCTGAGCAGCCACTACACCCTTTGAACGTCCGAGACTCTGGTGTGGCTTCGCGACGGGGAATTCGGCACCGGACGGCCAGTCCGACGTTCGTTGCCTGAGATTGGCAGGCAGCTGCAGGAGTTGAGCCAATGTGCCATGCTCACGTTGCAGGCCAATTGGAATCTCGCTCAGAGCGGGGGGAGGATTCGCGCCTCGTTCTTCTCGGCGCTGTTCCTCTCTGCGCTCTGCTTCCCATCCGCGGACGGCCACGCCGACTCGAACGCCGCAGAGAGCACGCATGGACTGGATCATCGATCTCACAGAGTGTCCGGCGTGGAGATGCGCTCTCAAGACAGCATTGAGGATCTCATGCCCCTTGGGAGGCCTCAGGGGAGCAGAGACGCTGTACGTTGGCCCGTGTGTGCGTAGGAAGAGGGGCTTCACGGGGATGTACTCTGTCCGCAATTTGGCATTTTCTATTTTTCGTTGCGCTTTCCTCTTGGCCGTAGATCTCTCGGGTTTGATCACAATGTCCGGTTCTCGGATTTCGTCGCAGGCAGCATCGTCACTGAACATGTCGTCGGCCCTGCGTGCATCAGCTCGAACGTCTGCCAGCAAGGTTCTGAGGTAGGAGAGCGCAACTTGGAGAGCTTTGTCGGGTTCACGTCGCACGACCAGTTGCCGAAGGGTTGCCAACAGGAGGTAGGTGGGTGGCCTGCTGATACCGCCATCGGAAGAAGGGGCTTTGTATGCACGTGCGGCCTCGTCTTCAGCCTTGACCCTGACCAAGGACTGAGCTTTGGTCTGTTCCGCATCTTCGGAACGAGATCTGGGCCGATCTCTGGACGCGATCTTGGCGTCCAGGGGAGCAGGCTTCGCATTTCGAAGAATATCGACGTACTCGAGAATCACCGGTGCAGCACTGCCGGAGGTGGCTTGAATCCAGGAATGGTATCGATCTAGGGTTGCAATCCAGTTCTGCTGACCCAATTTGACCCTGGCTTCCTCGATCAATCGGGAGGTCTGGTTCCAATGTTGTTCATTAGCTATTTCAGGATCCACCTGCAGATAGAGTGCTTCTTGCATGGGAAGCTTTTCGGGATCTTGATCGAGACGTCGGAGCTTCCTAATTGCTCTCGCGCTGAGTGTCGCCTCTTCCTGTTCCTGCTGCTCTCTTTGAGGATCGAGCACGAGCTCACGATGACGAGTTTTTTTGAATAGTTCGACGAGGCGGCCGCTCATGTCTACCTCTGAGAGTTCGAGCGGCTTGATGTCCGGAATTTCTTCAGTGATTGGGCCGTTCTTGAGCTTTTCGGCCCAAGCGAAGCGCATTGCCTCTACCACTTTTGGGTCATCCAGGTCCATGCCAGTATCCGCGCGCTTGATGAGTTTTCGACTGGCTTTCAGCTTCTGTTTCGCACTCCTGATGGAGACCTGCTCTGGATCCGCACCCGTCTGTTCTGCGATCAAGGCCTTGCGGGTCGCCGTCACTGCGAGACGTTTTTCGTCTGCGCTGAGAATGTTCTGAATGAGAAGTTTGAGATTTTTCGTTGTGGCAGGCAGAGGTGCTAGGCCTGGAATGATCGACCGCTCTTCATCGCCGTTCGTGTTGCGAGCTTCGGTGAAGTTCTGGGCGAGCGGGCAATCGGACCAGTCGAGGGCGTCGGCAGCAATCCGTCTGGCCAGCGCGGCGTCCTGATGCTTGAAAGCCATCTTCATTAGCCGTGCCCAGAGCTCGGGATGCATGTGATGACTTGAATGGTCAATAGGTTGCTCGTCCAAGTATAGTTTGTAGACCTGGGCAGGAGTGAGGGCGTGCATTTTCTTGTTGCGAAAGCGCATGACTCGGTTGAGGATCTTGATAGTATCGGATCTAGCTCTGCGCTTCACATGTTCTGCATGAGATGAGGACCAGAAGTCTTCAGCGTCATAACTAACCTGACAATGTCTGTAAAGCGACTTACCTAGGGGGTCATCCTCGTTGGGATCGTTAGAGATGCTCCGTGTCTCTGGTGACGCCGAATCTGGATCTGAGAGCCGCGCAGGAGGCATCTCAGGTCGCATATCAGCCGATGCTTGAGATTCATGCGTGGCAGCCGTGGAATAATGCACTGAGGCTGGTGATGATGCTGGTGTGATACGGACTCGTTTTGCAGCCGATGTCCATGCCGACCAAGTGTGAACGGGACAGCGGCCAAGCGCGCCGCTCGCTGCCCTGCCGGCAGCCTGTGCACTCGACACAGAGCTTGTGCAGCTACTCAGGCCGCGCAGTGCTGACGACTGCAGCATGCTCTGCGTCTGTTCTCCGCGCCGTCTACTTGAGCGTGGCTCTGGGCGAGCAAGGGAAGCTGTCAAGCTGGCGGTTTTGCTGAAATCTTCTCGTTTGCTCGGAGCCTTTCTCTTCGTGTAACAAGTGGAGGATGGCAAAGCCTTTGAACTCGACAGCCTCGAGCCTCTCTGTCCCAGCACCAGGATCAAATCAAGCGGCACGATGGAAGGATCACACAGGAGCAGCCCTCTGCTTCGACAGCAGTTCACCAGACCGTACCAGCTCAGCGCAGCGCCTCGCATGGCCGGAGCTCTGCGGCCGTCCCAGGCGTTGGCCATGCAGGCCTCGTTACCAAGACCTATCGCCACTCCTATCCTGGTAGGAGCTGGTCTCGTCGGCGTGTGAGCATCTGCGCAATCGTCCAACATCAATGAGCACGTTCCTGACACTCTCCCTTGCTGATTCATGAGCTTTCCAGTGGCCTTGCAGCCAATTTTATGCTCAAGTCGAGGTCGGGCGCCGACGCCTCCGGTCCCAAGGGCAAGTGGGTCAAAGGCGGTTTCCAGAACAAGATGGACAAGAAGGAAGCCGCGCAGATCCTGGGCTTGAGGTGAGCTCACACCTATGCATCTCCACAGCTTGAGCCGGCTGCCTTTCGAAACTGACGACTTTACGTACTCGCATATAACCTTCGAACAGAGAAACGGCATTGACAAAGGCAAGGGTAAAAGAGGCTCACAGGAGAATGATGATCGCAAACCACCCGGATCGCGGTGGAGCACCATACCTGGCTAGCAGTGAGTGTGATCCTCGGTGCCGCGGTTAGGCCGACAGTTACTGATGAGCATCGTACCTCCTGTGATGAGCAGAGATCAATGAAGCCAAAGACCTCTTGGACAAGCAGGTCTCGCGGTGAATCATGTCTGCTTCCCTGAATACGCATTTTCCCTTCAACTTCTGTCTGCTATCAAGGTGTTCCAGATTTCGGTGCAAGCGCAATTCCAACAGCAACCGCTCATTCGCATGGCAAATGCTCTTCGTTGTTTCGCATCGAGTGTCAGTCAGACGAAGACAGGTGACATGCAGAAGCAAAGGCAGTGAGAATGAATGCTAGTGAATGTAGTGAGATGCTATGCGATGCTAACGAGTATTGCAGGCAGGATCAGAGACAGGATCCAGAAAGCAGGAAAGGAAGGACAGTGGGACGGCAAGGAACGACAAATGAGTGTGTGTTTGGGGTTCGAAAAGAGGAAGTGACCGTAGGGCAGCAAAGAGCGTGGATCACAGTCGATCCAACTAAGGCAGACGACAGTGGTAGACACGCCAGTAAAAAAACGATGCAGGCGGAAGCACGATCAGAGGCTCGTCCGCAACTCGACCGGAGCGCGACGACGGCCTTCCGCTCTCGTGTGGAAGAAATGGCGCAAGTGTCGAGAGAGGATCAGAGCCTGCGGCGACACCTGAGAAGGCTGATGGATCCTTGATCTCATAACAAGGTGCGAGAGGTTGGCGGGGCTAGGAGAGAGTGTCGGCAGGGCAGGTCTGGCAGCGGCGGCAGCGGGCACGCCGGCGGAGGGCATCGAGGTGGCTCTGACCTCCATTGAGCCCAAGTAGCAAAACTATTGCCACTTGCTCGGAAAGTGGAGCCGAACAGACGCTCCTCCTCAGCCCAGATGTCGCTCGAAGGTGTCATGTTGATGGAAGCGGCCGCCATGCTTCGCCGCATTGAAGTTCTTGCACTCCGAATGGTCGAAAGGGAAGCATCCGAATTGATTCGTCTCAAGTGCGTCAGTGGGCGGCTGCCCAGCTTTGGCGTCACCATGACACTTCCGCTGTACAGATCAAAGATGCTTTCTGCGCCGCTGGAAGCCCTTGGTCCTGGTCGTCTCACTGTTGGGAGCTCAACCTCCTGAACGTTCTCATCAAGAGCTGGGGTCGCAAGTCCGAGACCAATGGCGGCAGTCGCTTCTCCATGTCCAACCGTCGGATCGGAGGATGACCGTGGGATCTTAGACCACCTGTGCGTAGTCGAAACACCAGAATGGCGGGGTTGGCGAAATGTAGATAGGGCGGCCAAAGTGTAGGGAAAGTCGTCCAGAGTCGGCGTGTCTTGACACAGGGAAAAGTTGAAACTCGGTGCTGGACTGCCAAAGGCCGGTGCCGCGAGACTGTTGTGATGCGAAGTCACTTGCGCAATAATGCTATCATTGCCATCGTCCTCTGCCTGGTCTTCACCTTCGCTTCCTTCACTCTCGTCATCCCAAGTGTTGTCAGCCGTTACAAAGGTGTCCAAGACAGCGAGCTTGGGAGTATCCTCTGGCACGATAAAGTCCACCAAGCTTCCGGGCGAAAGACCGCTCTTGTAGACTGCCTTGCACAGGCTACGACGGCATCGAGCGGCCCAGTCCGCTGCAACAGCCTCCGCCGCATCGAACTGCTCGCTTGCCGGGAGTGGAGGAGTGAATGGCTGCATGCCCAACTGCTGCAGCAGGCTGCTGAGTGCTGTCTTCTTGTTCTTCGCACGGTTGGGATGTAAGGTCACTTCCGAGAAGCTGGAAGCATTGTCAGACGAGTTCTCTTGGAGCCCATTCGCTGGTCCGTGACCGAGTCCGTCAAAGGACTGCCTGGTGAGAGGCACGTTGACCGCAGCTTGAAGCCGCCCAAGCGCTTCCTTGAAGTTGCGCAGGTCGACACTTCGAGTGTTCATGCGCTCCATCGAGGTCTCTTTCTCGGAGGAGATATCAGAGGCTCCTTCGACGGCTTCACCAGGAGAAGAGGCTTGAATGGCGGTACGCAACAGCCAGCTCGTACTGGAGCTCAACGAGGTTTGGATCATTCCCATCCGGCAGCGCGGTGTAGACAGCTTGGAGTCAACGCTCGCCTGCAAGTCTGCCGCCTCGTGTGAGTGAGTTTGAGCCAAGGGGCTCGCCCAGCTGGGACTCAGGAACGCCGACTCGTGTTTCTGGACCACAACACGAGGGGGTTTACCAGCGTGCTTCGGGACAGTAAGGGCCACCTGCGGTGTTCCGTCATCTCGATCGACAGGCGTCTCTACACGGGGAAAGCGGTCCATAAGCGGGGTCCCCGACGTCTCGAAGGTGTTGAAAGTAGCCGGCGTCAAAGGGCTGCGACCGAAGTCGGAGAAAGGTACCCCGATATGCGATGTGATAGGACTACTTGGGGGAGAGATTGCTTCGATTGTGAAAGATGGACTGAAGCTGTTGTCGAGCTCCAGGCATGCGGTGAAACTTGGCGGGGGAGTCAACGCGATTTCGAGCAATGTAGGTTTCCGGTCCCCGACAGACGCGTGGACATCGTCAAATGGATCCTGTTTGATGTCTGCAGCAGCGGATGAGTGACCTTTGTGGAAGCTTTCCGAGGTCACCAAGGTGTCGGTAGAGCCGATTACGGAAGACGAGATATGCGGCCAACCTAGGTTCAATTCATGCGATTGCGACGACCAGGGCTGCTTCTCGTGCACGACTGCTGGTGGTGGAGGACTCGGTAGTGACGCGGCCAGGCAGGCTTGAAGCTGCATCGAAGAGCGAAGCGGCGCAAGAGAATCCTTCAGTGGCGTGGCGTCTTGGAGCGCGGCGATGCTGTTGCATCGATGCGTGACTTTCGCGTGGACAGGCGAGAAGGTCTCTGCTAGTTCCCAGTCTTGGCTGAATGCATGCTTGATTGCGGTGGGCAAGATCGAAGCTCTGCCAAAGTTCGAGGTCAGAGTGGAGATTGAAGCCGATCTACGCCGATTGTGGTGCTGCGAGTGAAGACTCGAGCCTGCATGCTGCCCATACGATGCTGCATCGAACATGCCGCGTTTTACTGGGCGAGAGGCAGTAGTGCGCGAGCTCGATCGCTCAGGCGGAGTCGGAATCAAATCCTGCCAGAGACCGAAGCGAGCAGACGGTGAGTTGCCTTCGAGGCCTGTGCTCCAAGATGAGGGAGAAGCCAGGAGTATGTCGCGGCGGAAGGTGTAATGAACAGTTTCGCACTCGAGTGGTGGCAGCGAGGGAGCAACAGCAGAGGAGTACTTGCTGGAAGCGATGGAAGTGTCACTGTTGCTGCCGGTCACTTGTGACTTGCTGATCGTGGGTCTGTTGATCTGTTTGAGGAACTCGTCGTCCTCGTCGGAGTCGGGTTGCTCCCTGCCAAGGCAGGTGTAACACAAGATTGTGCTGAGGACCGATCTTGAGCCAAGATCTTCGTTCGTGGTTGATTCGGTCATGTCTGAATCGCTTTGTCGCCACTGAAGGCCATTGCCTGCCGCGAGAATAGCGAGGCTCTGGGACTTTCGCAGAGTCTTCATGCTGTCTGATAGTTGGGAGACTGAGGATTCGTGTGGGAATGCTAGAGCAGGAGATAGCTTGCAAGGTATGCTGAAGGGGAATGATCTCTTCTCACGTTGCTGGGAACAGCTCAGAAGAGAACGAGGACGGACGGTGGCCGGAGAGGGGAAGGAAGTGGGGGAGGTCCATGAGCGGAAGCATCACTCTGCCGACACGATGGGGGTAGTTAAGGGAAATCAGCATGTTGTTGAAGGACAAGTTTGCATCTGGAAGAGCATGAAGCGAAGCTCGGGGCGAACAGGTCAGCTGCACCTAGACAGAGTGTCAGTCGCGCCAAAGGGCTACTCCGTCGGGGTCAACAGCAAGAGGAGCTGCCATGCTACAGCCCCGACGGTTCAGGGCACGAAAAGAGACTGGTGAGCATTTCTCATCGCAGTCAGTCGACCTCCCAGAGCAGGCGAGCATCAAGAATTGCAGTGAGGCATGCCGGACAGCACCAAAGAAAACATTCCAAAGCGCACCTCTGAAACCTGGCGACCGTTCCACAAGGGGCAGCTCACCAAATACAACCCCGAGAGGCCCAGACCGACAACGAGCACAGAGAGCCTTCGAGAAGTCTGGAGCACACTCGCGGGCATCGTCTGCTGATCGGGCACGGACTCGAGGCCGACGTCTGTCCGGAGCTGGGTCCGGTGGGGGACATGCCGCAGGTTGCCTCCCTGAATTCTCCGGATGCCCCAAGTTTCCCTTTGTGTTCAGAAAATTTCGCCGGCTAAATGCGGACTTAACGTGACAGCAGCACGTCATTTGGATGACAGGCCTCCATGACAGGTGATCAGCGTCGTGGGTGCACGACACAGACCCACGGTATAAAATGAGGCCGACTTGATCAGTCAACCTCTGTCTCCGTCCTTCGATCTTCTCCTCACCATCTTGTATCCTCATCGTAATACTCAGCAAAAGAATATGACAGCCCCCAAGGAAATCGCAGAGGTCCGTACGCAATTTTGGCAGACACACCCGTGCACACCCCAGCTGACCAACCAAACCTCTCCTTCTGCCCCTCTTGCCACCACAGACTCTGATCTCGGACAAGTCCGTCGCCGTTTTTTCCAAGTCGTATTGCCCATACTGCAAGCGGGCGAAGGAGATTCTCAAGAAGTACTCTCTGGACCAGGACACCGTCGGCATCATCGAACTCGACGAGGATGCTCAGGGAGGCGAGATCCAAAACTACCTCGCTTCCAAGACTGGACAAAGAACCGTTCCCAACATCTTCATCAAGGGTCAACGTGAGTCTTGACACTCTACTCTCCATGTATGCGCTGTCTGTGATGGAGGCTGACCTTTGCTCTCAACACAACAGACGTTGGCGGCAGCTCAGATCTTGTTGACCTCGACAAGGCTGGCAAGCTGAAGGCCCTGCTCGCCTGAGCACGCCCCATCTCGCAGTGCTAGCGAGCACACTGTAAATTCTAGTCAATACGAACGTGTGTTCTGATTTTCTAGGATCTAACAGGTATTGTCGAGGAGCGGGGCCGGTGTTTACGTTGATAGAGAAAAGAAAGGAGGCTGCGATTTGAGATCTAGGAATTGTTCCCCCGATCAGGGTGCGGAATGAGGGCTGGAGCTTTCGGATAGAGAAGCTTCAGAGCGGGCGTCGGTGTCATCTTGAGGATGTCTGCGACCACGAGCCAGCTCGGTGGGCGCGCGCTCCTCAAGCATATCGTCCAGCAGGGTCATGGCCGGATTTATGCCAGTTGAACCGGTGGGCGAGTTCTCCTGGATGAGGGCGGCATGAGAGTCCGAGTGTGCTCCAGGCGATGACAAGCTGGTCGGGGATGGCTCGCACTTTATGTTGCAGTGCCATTCCTCAGCAGGGAGAGGCTGAGGCATGATAAATCCCTGCGAATTCGTGGACGGAGAAGACTGCGTTATAATGTTGGGACCCGGCGAAGGGAAGCTGATAGGAAGAAGATGCGCCTTGGTATCGATCAACGTGCTCGCCGGTGAAGCACTTGGGCAGTCATTGAACTGACGAGGAGAGGAGGCTGGAAGGTAAGACAAGGTCGGACCTGGGCCGGAAAATGTGCATCCGTAGGCGTCTTGGTGTCCGTAGAGACCGGCAGACGGTCCAGCACAGGAGCCCATTATTGCTACGTCTCTAGGATAGTTGATGCTATCATTGCGTTGAATCATCGGCTGGTAGAACGTCGCCTCCCTGGAAGTTGGGCCCAGGTACTGGCCCATGGAAGGGACTTGCAGCGCACGAGGTAAACTTGCCGGTGCAATCGTATGCTCGGATCCGATTCGATAGGTCCCATTGTGGCAGGCGTCAGAGTAGTAGCGGCTGGTAGTGGTAGGGGAAGGTTGGGCCACAGGACCCGAGACCGGAGGTGCTCCAAAGCTTACGGTGTTATGCAGCATTGAAAACATGCCTTGAACGTTTGCATGGGTGCTCATGGGAGGCGAGTGGAGTATCTGACTGGGTGACAAAGGTACCAAGTGTCGAGCCGAGGTGTCGTTGTATGCGGCCGCCGATGTCGTGCTTGGGTTGATTACGGAAGGGACGACGGGCGTAGTCGACACTCGGTCACATCCGGGAAACGTGGGCCACATGGGGCTGAGACTGTCGAGCGGTGACTCAATGCTGGGCAGCATGAGTGAGCTAGCTGAATTGTTGATGACCAGGTGAGCATCGACGGGGTGGTAGCTTGAGGTGGGTCCGGCGGACACATTCGATGAGAAGGGTTGGAAAGGAGTGCGGCCGGTCGAGTTGCCTGTGCGACGTTGAGTCGACGACGTGCCTCGGGTCTGATTCTGTCCGGTGTTTTCCAAGGACCCATGAGCTTCGAGACGTTTGGTGAGTGAGTGTGAGCGATTGCGGCACTGGACTCCTCGGCGACCTGGGAAATGCGTGGCGATGAGCGACCAGTTGTGGCCCAGCTTCTTGGTCAGCTCTACGAGTTTGGCATCTTCGGCAGATGTCCATCGGTCGTGAACGATATTTGGGTCGAGGACGTCTCGCCATCGTTTGGCGCACTGGTCGCCGGTACGGGAGCCGACTCGACTGGCGACATGCACCCAGTCATCGGTGCCGAGCTCCTGCACAGCAGCTCGAAGCAGCGTATCTTCTTGCCGAGACCAGGCGCCTTTGGTGAGTGTTGGGTTCAGACAATAGCTCCAGCGTTTTCGGACGTCCTTTCGATTTCGACCTTGAAGATGTTTCGCAATCTCACTCCACCTTGGAACCTTGTCACCAGCTGTGAAACAAGAGCGGCAAGATATGTCGAGGTCAATGAAATGCCCCGTTGTGCGCTCATAGGTGCTAATATCTGTCTGAGCAGCACTCACCAGCGTGGACCATAGCCTTCAGCTTGGCATCCTCGGCTGGTGTCCACATCGATCGGGGCCGAGGTGTCGTTGTGGTAGCGCAGCGAGCCATGTTGAAGATCAAAGATAATTGTAGATGTAATAGAACTTAGCTGAGCAATGTGGAATGTACGATCTTGTAGGGGAGACTGGGATAGGTAAGAGGGGATGATAACCGCAGAGAGAACAGGCAGGGGGGAGAGAGTTGTTCCACTTTGTACGGGAGGGCGTTTTTAATATGGTCCCTGACTGCAATGCGCCTCATGGTGCTTCGGGCATGGCCTTCAGGCAGGAACGCGGCTGGAAAGAAGGAAAGCATAAACTTGCCTCATTCCCAAAGGTTCATGCTCGGACAAACTGTTGGACGAGTTGTGCAGCTTCCGCCCATTTTTGATATCCAGCAAGCGCATCGATTCAAAATGGCAAGAAAGGGTATCTGCCAACCGAGTTGCATCACGCTGAAATCGCCATTGCTGTCGCCTCTTCGGAACGGGATCTGTATTGAAAGTTCCTTCTTCTTCTCTTCCTTCTTGGGGTGGATCAGGTTGGTATTTTTTTTCTGCGTTACACCTAATCTGGCAATCTTGCAGACTGATGAGAGATGCGGAGCGAACCCACTTCCGCAAGTGTGAAGATGAAAGCGAGCAGCTAGGCGCAGAGATGCGAATTGAGTTTCAACATCAAGCAGCCGGAGTTCAGGCTTATGAGCTGCAAGCTGGCGTCAAAATGGGGAAATGAGCTTCAACCTCATCTGAAAGCTGTGACATGCTGTGTTGCTGAAGTCGATTGAGATGAGCTCGCCTGGGTGATCATGCGTGCGCACATACAGTTCATCAACTTTTTGGCATGGATCCGTCGGCAAGAGCGCTCTCATGGATCGCCTCCCTTGTCTCAACCTTGGGGCGGCGGCCTGAGCGGTCGGGTAAGGAGAAGGGTGTCTTTGCACCGCCGATGGTCCAGACAGTCAGCCATTATGACTCGTCTTGCACAGGACCCTCAGATTGACATTGACCACTCCGAGTTCTGTGCTGGCAGAGTTGGTCGAATGAGCAACTGAATAGCTTTCAGACTGGCAGCGTTGGTCCAAAAGCATTTCTGTATGCAGGTCTTCAGAGTGTGATTTCAGAAGATTGCGCCCGCAAAGCGTCTGTTCAGGTCAGCTGCTCACACGGCCTTACTGAGTGAAGAGAGTGAGAACATTCGAGACGGGCAGACCGGCTGAAACGGAGAGGCCAATCAGCGGCCGCAAAGACTGAGCAAGAGTTGTGGAAGACGGAGAAAGGTTTCTGACGAAACTCAACGCGTTCAGGCACCATCACTCTTGTTCAGCATTCAGGCGGGTTCGGTCTGCGCAGAATCTAATTTGCGTGAGAGCGGGAGAACAAGAAGGGGGGCAAAGCTGTTCAGAACAAGGTGTCAGCCAAAATGTCACGGTCTACTCGTCGACCTGGGTGGTGCTCGGTGCGGTTTCTGCCTCCGATGGCGGGCCAAAGATGGATCTTGATGGAGATGTTGATTCGAAGATCGAGCAGCTTGCCTCTCATAGCGGCTGGTCCATGTCGCTCATGAGGAGAACAATCCAGCGCAGTGGAAGTCAGCGTGTGGTGAAGGCAACGTGCTTGAGGGGAACATTCTCAAAATTCAGCCCATTTTCCAAAAAGTGGTGGGCGGCTGGATCACGTGATGGGAAGCTCCATCAAGTCGACCTTCTTTTCTTCTTGGTCGCTCCCCTCTCCTTCGCAAGCTCAGGCTCACGGACGATACGCAGATTCGAACTCGACCATTGGATACGGGAAAGCGTCTACAACCAGCATGGTAAGTGTTCCCAGGCCACCGAGACGCTCTGCCCTTCACATCCATGAGCTGACTGTCCTTTGATCTGTCTGTTGCGTACCCCTCTGTGCGCATGCAATGCACTCTGCTCCCGTCCGTTTCCATGATCACTGCGACCCTTCAGCGTCCAATTCTGCTTGCAGGCCACGAGCGCTCGCTCCAACAGATCAAGTTCAACCGTGACGGTGATCTGATCTTCAGCGTCTCGAAGGACAATGTCGTGAACGCGTGGTTCTCGCACAATGGCGAGCGGATCGGAACCTACGAAGGCCACAACGGTACCGTCTGGTCAGTGGATGTCGACACTACCACAACTCTGATCGTAACAGGCTCTGCGGACAATGAGCTGCGTTTGTGGGAAGCGTCGACGGGCAAGAACCTCTTCAAATGGGAATTCCCGACCGCAGTGAAGTCGGTAGCTTGGTCATCGGACGATTCGCAAGTGGTCATCGTCACAGAGAGCCGGATGGGACACAAGGGAGCTGTGCGGGTTTTCAGCATCAACCGTGACCCAGAGTCATGGACTGAACAATCATCAGAACCGCTGCGGACAATCACATTCTCCGGACCCAAGGCAACCGTTGCTGCATTTGGGCCCCTGGACGAGTACATCATCACTGGACATGAGAACGGCAAGGTCGCACTTTACTACCACGACCCCAAGGAGCCGGAGACTGGCGTCGATGCCGAGCTGGAGGAGAACAGCCAACAAGCCCATACTGAAACCATTACCGATCTGCAACTGAGCGCGGACAGAGCGTACTTCGTGACCAGCAGCAGAGATAAGAGCGCCAAGGTGAGACCACAAGTCTGCTCGCTGATCTGAAAGCTCGGACAGATTCTGACCTAGCCGCCTTCTGTTGTGCTGTAGCTCATCGACTCCAGATCGCTAGACGTCATCAAGCAGTATGTGACCGAAACCCCACTTAACAGCGCAGCAATCCACCCCACAAGGCCATTCATCATCGTCGGAGGTGGCCAAGATGCGATGAACGTGACCAGGACCTCGGCGCGAGAGGGCAAGTTCGAGACTCGGTTCTGGCACAAGGTCTTTGAGGAGGAGTGTGGGCGATTGCCAGGTCATTTCGGACCCATCAACACAATCGCTGTGCATCCTGCTGGCATCGCGTATGCGTCGGGTGGTGAAGACGGCTACGGTAAGCATGCATGGGACCGGTGCCGGTTATCGCTTGCTTAGCTCATTCCTCTCTTTTCCGTATCTTTCCCAGTGCGTGTAAACTGGTTTGACCAAGCCTTCCTGAATCAAGCACAACGGGTGAGTTACCGTCTTTGGCGGGCAGGATACTTCTTGTGCGGACGGTTCGAAAGCTCATGTCTCCTGTTTCACCTCAGTTATACGGACCAGAGCTGCAGCTATCGCTTGAGGACCAGTAGAGTCTCGCCCTCCTCTTCGCAATCATCCTTGTACTTTTCTTCTCAAAAGCTGTGCAGTGCAATGAAGCATTTGTGATGCGCACCGATTTCTTCTGAGGTCGCTTGATCCCGCGGGCCGTTTTGATAGCCGGAGGGGGCCCGATTCTCCTGCTTGCCCCGCATTGCTGGCTGGGCTCACAGCAAGATGGATGACCTTCCCTCAACCCTGGAACCATCCTGAGCTTGGGCCTGCACACCATCTAGGTCCCGCGTTCCCTTCGCAGTTCAAGACGCTGCTCGCCGGACACTCTGCTCCTGATTCCTGCCCTGCCCTGCCTTGCATCCTGCGTTTGCCGTCGCCTCAAATACTCATGAGTACTTTCACCAAATTGCCCGTCTTCTCCCACGTCGTCCTGACCAGATTTTCGAAGCTTCCAACCCTCGTACATGTGAGCTTTGGCAGAAGTGTCTGAGCTGATGCGCTGGAGCTACTATCTCTTACGCCTACTTGCGCCTGAAACAGCTCGAGCTCAATGACCCCGCAACAGGGAACTCGATGTCAGCGCCTCTGCTCACGCAGACCACTCAAGCACTGCGACACTGCGCTACCGACAACACAGTCCACGTCGTCGTGGTCTCGGGTCGCGCCAACGAGCGTGTGAAGGATGAGCGCGCCCTGTTCTGCTCAGGCGCCAGCCTGACCTCCCGCGGTGTGATGCCAGAGGGCGACCAAGCGGCACCTCCGAGATCACTGGAAGAGTGTCGGAAGTTCACCTCTGCTACCGCTGCCTTCGTCGACGCCTTCATCGATTTCCCAAAGCTGCTGATTGGCGCGATCAACGGTGAGCTACCATTCCTGATTCCCTTCATAGGTGATTTATGGGTCAGATTCTGAGAATTCCGCCCTCACGCAATGCAGGACATGCATACGGCCTCTCCGTAACGACGGCTTCATTCTACGATGAGATCTTCGCTCTCCCAGGGCGTGTTTTCAAGGCGCCTTTCGCAGATATTGGGCTCTGTGCAGAAGGCTGCTCATCAAGAGTGAGTACTTTTTCTACTCTGGGCTGGCAAGTCCACATTGAATGCTGATCCAGCTTTGAGTCACAGCTTTTTCCCCAGATCTTAGGGCCAGCGCTCACAGCTCGACTGCTCTACTACTCCGAGGAGATCAAGGCTGAAGAGCTTCTTCCTAGCGGCTTCGTCTCTGAAGTAGTGCCGCCGTCCAAGGCCAACTCTCGGACGCTGCCTCAGTACGTTCTAGGCCGCATGGCCGATCGTCTCGGAGTTCCCGAAGATCTCGGAGAAGTCCTGGAGCCAGGAGGGTACACCAAGCTCAGTTATGCTTCCATTCTACGGTCCAAGGCACTGCGATGGGACGAGAAGACGAGGGCCGAATTGCGTGAATTGAGCAGAAGAGAATTGGAAAGCGTGGCTCAGATCATGTCCACAGACGAATTCCCGCTGGGAGTCCTGCGTTTTGTTCAGCGACAGGCGGCCAAGAAGGAAGCGAAGGCTAAGGAGGCCGCAGCTGCAGCTGCAGCAGCAAATTCCTCCTCCAGGCTTTGATGTTCCTGGATTTGGCATTTGTATCTTTGTATCTATCCTAGGGATGACCTGCTGCTTGCTGTCTTTTGTGCCTTTCTGAAATCTGAATTCTCAAAGACGCTGAACTAATTACATGAACGATCGAAGGAAGTCTGGAAAGGAACCTGCCCCCAAGAACTTTGGCGTGCTTTGACGCGTTGCGATGCGATGCGAAACGCTGGAGATGTGGTACATGCGGACTTAGCAGAAAAGAGAGCGGACGCTTGGAGCCGGGTATGGAAGGAATGAATGCGGTGATAAAGATGCTGATGAAGGGGATATAGGAGAACTTGAGGAAGGCAGAGAATGGCGGCGACTGGGCCAGTATCGAATGAGATGGCGCGTCTCAAAGCACGCGGATCGATCCTTTCCCGCGGTTCAGCGCCGGTCGTGCGGACGTAAAGACGGGCGACCGTTCCAGAACTGGTGAGTGAACGTCTGTCATGGACACGTACGAGTTCCAGCCTGCGAGCTCGTCGAGAGTCGCCTCCTCGTCTTCTTCTCCCTGTGCAGGTTCGTTCTGGTACTCGCTATAAGACGTGCCCGGATACTGACGTTGTAAACGGTCGGCACCTGCATCTGAACCATCGAAGGTCCGCACCACGCTGTCATTGAGAACGATGGAGGAAGCTGAGGGACGCGAAGGCCAGATCAAGAATGAAAGCGATGAAGACAGAGAGCTCGGCCGCCGTTGGGTGTCGGTCGTGGATCTGAAGCTGTCTGACCTCGGAAACTTGTCTGGTGAGCAAGAACGCGGTCCCGATGATGCGCTCTCGTAAGCAGCACTGCTGTCGACAGCTGCTCCGTGGCCAACGGGGAACAGATCCCGCCCGCGCACATATGCCAAGGAATGCCAGCGATCCCGTTCAGTGACAGTCACGTCCCCGTTGCCGAATTTGCCCGGTGCAGCCTCGGGTAATGTCAAGGTGGGCTCGACACGGCCCATCGCTCTGGCGTCCATTGAACCAGACGATATCGAGCTGGCGCTCGATGTGGTACATGAGCTCAGAGGGGGGACGTCCAAATAGATGTCTGTCGGCGATTCTGATTCGTCCGCAACTGACGCCGCACGACGGGACGAAGCAGGTTTCCGCGCCTTGTTCGCCAGGGCAGTGTCGATAGGACGCAATATCTCATTCCTTTTCAGGCCTGACCCACGAGGAATTCGCAGAGACCCCAATGTTGGTGAAGCTTGTAATCCAGAGGTCAAAGACGAGGTAGAGTTGTTCATGTGACTGTTACCGAAAAGGTGTCGACCCGGTACGTGTGATAAAGATGGATGATCATCTCTGTGCCTTGACTTGGCCGTGCGGGAGTTCGTACCCAGAGACGAGCGAACCGGTTCGCGGAACTCTTTGTACTGGGGCAGGTAGCCTTTCGGCAAAGAGTTGGCGCGCCTAGGACCCGCCTTGGCCGATTGCGCGGTCGTGCGACCGAGCGTTCCCTTCTGCGCTCCAGTATTAAAGATTGGATCGATCCGCCCTCGATCGGCCTGGGACTGATGCTGTATATGGCCGCCTGATGACTGACCGGGAAGCTGACTGTAAAGTGGCATTCCCGATGATGAGACGGAATATGGCGGCACCTGAGCTCGATGACTTGGTGACGGCGGATGTTGAGGCCACTGTGGCGCCGACCTGGGAAAGAACATCGCGTGCGGCTGAAGCTCAATCGTGCCGCTATTGCTAACTGGCATGCCGAATGGAGTCGCTCGGGGCTTCATTTTCGTGGAACAAGAGCTCACCGTGCGGTGCCGTGTTGGTACATCTAGCGCTTGAGATTCCGTCGCTAGGACTGAGGCGAGATCGGGCATGGTTGCCGAGGTCGGTAAAGCGAAGGGAGTACACGTAAGGGGCGGCCGGCTGAGAGTGTCTCCGAAGGTGCGATAGGAAGAGGAGGAGCTCAGTGACGGGGAACTTTGAAGGAACGGATTCCGGAAGTGCGTAGTCGACTGCATTTCGGCCGCTCGGACATCGACGTTGTCTACGAACGTCGCGAATACGGCGCTGATTGCTGTAGTGCTGGACCCCTTTGTAGTTTTAGGGGAAGACGGACACACGTTCTGGAAGGAGGCACTGACACTGGGCATGGCAAAAGCTGACTGACTCCTGGAATGATGCGACGGACGCTCAGAGGTTCCAGATTGACTTTTCTTTGCAGCGACAGTGCTGTACGCACTCTTGTTGGTCATTGTCCTGGTCCGGGGCGGGGGCAGCATGAAACCGTCCACTATGTCGTCATTCTCATGCACTGGGGTGAGCTGGGTCAGCCGTGGTGAGCCGTTCATGGCCTGGGTCGCCGACGCCAATATCGTAGATCGAGATGAAGGCCTTTGTACAGTCTCTGGACGGTAGACTGAACCGACAGGGACTATGACGAACGACTGGCTCCGACCACGCCCCTGAGACCTGTTCAAGCCACCTTCCGGGTTGGGCTGTTTGGGGCCGATGTTGCTCCGCTGTGATTTCGTCTGATGCGAAGTAGGTACAGTTCCTCCATGCAGTAAGCTGTCTGCGGACGAAGACAGCTGACTGATGGAGTCTCCGTAAGAGCTTGACGACCCGTCACCCTGCGCAGATACTGCCGAACACCTGAATGGCGAGCCGAAGGCCGACTCGGTCAGCTCTGAGTCCGCTGGAAGCGTAAAGCTGTGCGAGCGTAGGCGGCCCCCATCTCGGTCCTCATCGATGCTGATAGACTGTGTAGATGTAGCGTCTGGTTTCGGGGTGGATTCTTGAACTTCCTCAGCCGTGCCACCCTTGCTCGAGGTCACGGCCTCAGTGATAGAGCTCCATCCTGATAGGGCGCGGTTGCCGAGTGCTTGCAGGGTAGGACTCGAGGGAAGGAGGTCGAAAGTGGCTTGGAACGCGTTCATAGATACCCTGGCGCACAGTAGCGACCTCCAAGATTGATTGTAGTTGAGTGAGATTAGCTAGGCGCCCTTCACGCGGCGAGGGAGGCTGCGACGTTTGTGCTGAAGGTCAACTGCGGTGCTGGGATGCCGAGGACTGGGAAAGCGAGTCGTCCAGGTGTGAAAGATGTTGTGAAGGATGGTGTGAGGAAAGCGGGAGGTGAGATGTGGATTGTGGGGAGGCAGTATGCAAATATGTTTTGGCAGGAGGTGAAGTGTACCTTAGATCAGGACACTCAAGCGGAGAGGAGAGGAAAGGTGAGAAGCTCTCCAGGCTGGACCAGCCAAGCCTAAAATAAGAATGGCTGATCGTGGCAAAACTCTCCAAGGATCAAGAAGCGCGTCGCCGAAAACAGAGTCAGAAAACGGAAAGACCTAGAGCGTGGCCTAATCTGGACACCGTCCATGGTGTGCTGCGTGACAAGCAGGAGAGTCAGGGCCCAAGAGATGTAGCGTCTTGTCGGCGTGAGCAGAGCGCTAGATCTGTTCACATGTGTTTGAGCGTTCCGGCGGCCGAGATGCGTGCACACATTCGGCGGCAGATCGTATGAGCGAGGGCGAAGTGGGGTTCATGACCGCATGCCTTGGCGAGACTCGAGTGCTGTTCAAATGCATCTACTTGCGTGGGGGCAGCCGCTGTCTCTGCGGAGCTGATATCAGACAGATGTCAGTATGGCGTGAGACCGAGCTTCAAGGGTAAACCTGCGCAGGGGATTCTTGACCCTGGGATCTAGGCCGCATGAGCCGAAGTAACGGCTGCAGCACACAAACGGGGGAAGATGTTCAGCGTGCAGAGGCCAATCGAGCCTACTTGCCGGAGCCGGGCGCTCCCGCAAAGACCATCCACACCTCGTCTCCAGCACCGAGGCAGTCCAGCTGCCGGAGGATCCGTTTCAGGCTCGTGGGTGAGATCCAGGACCGTTGAAGCTGCGAGCAGCACTTTCGAAGGTTATCTGCCTGTACTTCTCCGGCGTTTACATTTTGAATCTAGACTTTCCCACGCCTTGTCCTTTGTCTTGATCCGTGCGCATCTTGGTCTCGGAAGACCATCGCGTAGCTCATTCCTCTGCATGCGCGTTGCTCTCTTGACCAGCTTGAGGCTTACTTCGACATCAGGCAGTTTCTCGCGCTCCGCATACGTATCAGTATCCTTCACCCCATACGCAACCCAAGCCAGATCCTTGAACAAGAAGATGTCTTTCGTCCCAGCATACACGTACATCGATGCTCCTTCGCTCGCCGAGCGAGTCCAGGCAGGCGATGTCTCAAGCAAGAAGCTCGCCATCGTCGATGTCCGAGGTAAGAGTGCTCTCAAAGTCGTGGCCTCACAGACAGCTACATCACTGATGGGGAATCTGTGGACGCAGATGACGACTTCGTTGGAGGCTCCATCGTCGGTGCCAAGAATGTCCCATCATCCAGTTTCGAACAGAAAGTGGACTCCCTCGTGAAAGATCTGGTAGATGGTCAGTGTCCTCGATTCTGACTTACTATATGTCGAGTCTTCCTCGCCTACAAAGCTAGGACTGCTGATCTTTGAGCTATTTTGACTTTGTTCAGTTCCAAAGGTAGTGTTCCACTGCCATCTAAGTCAGCAAAGGTAAATGAATTCGTAGCAACCTCAGCGTTCCGACGGGCGCAGGTAAGCTGACCAGACATCTGACCACTCCAACACCCCTGTTACTTCCGCATCTTCTGTCTGCTGTACTGTGATCTTCGAACAGAGGTCCCAAAGCGGCCAGGATCTACTCGGATGCGCGAAAGGACGCCATCGCCTCTGGCGCTTTACCAACCGGCTCCGACCAAACTCAACAAGTCATCGTCCTGAGAGACGGTGCCGCAGGCTTTGTGCGGCAGTACAAGGTACGTCTCTTACGGGCATTGTCTTCTCTTCGGCGCCTCTTGGCCAGTTCCCCCGCGGAGATGCGGGAGTCTTCTTCTAGAAACCTGATTGAATGCTTGACGCGATCTTCATCGGCAACATCTTTAGGACAACGAGCGCCTCGTCCAAGATTACGATGCGGAGTCATGGGCATACAGGGAATGAGCAACTTTGAACGCCGCGACACAGATTCAGCAAGGATGCCCCCCACCCCCCCCCCCCCCCTTTCACAAGAGCATGAGCCTGCATGTACGACCTGATTTTCTCTGTTCGTTGTTGGAAAACATGTGGAGCAACTGATAAAAAAAAAACGGGGAGGTAAGGCAGAGTCTTATAGGAGGAGGAGGGGAGAAGAGAAGTTGCAAAATTTCTTTCAGCTTGGTTTTGATAATGCGTACGATAGAGGAGAGCGGGGGAAGTAGGGATGATAAATCGAAACGATGGGGTAGAGCAAACGGTCGGGAAAGTCACAAGACAGACGACAAACGACGACGAGATTGAGAAACAGAAAGAAGACAACATGAAGCCCAGGGAAAGATGCATAGAGTTTTGCCCGTGACGGAGCCAGAGAAGATGTGGAATATGAGAGCACATGGAGCGATGCAGACCCAGCCGGGGTCCCGCTCGTAGAAGAAGAAGGCGGAAATCCGAGAATTGGCGTGGTCCCAATTTTGGGGTCGTGAAAGGCACGCTGTTGTTGGTTCGGCGGGGGACGCGCGTCAGACAGAATGACAGCAATCGAAGTTGATGAGACCCGGCAGAATTTGCAAGGGCCAGCGTAAGCCCCGCCTTGAAGGGGTTTCCCCCCCCCCCCCCCCCCCCGAGTTGCGACCAGATCTCCGCGCAGCCTCTCTATGCCCCGCCTTCCCGTGATCACCGCCCGACACAACACCTGTTCCTGACCATGACGGCGCGGGACGAAACCCTAATCAGCCTGAAACATGTTCAGATTGGCCCCTCCTGCCATGCCGGCAAATGGCTGGAACCCGGTGTTGGCACCATTGTTCACATTTGCATTGTTCGTGTTCCCAAGCCCATTTGCTCCCCCTCCTCCTCCTTGCTGCTGTTGCAACATACCGGGCTGAATGCCGGCGCCCGACCCGAATACCTGTTGTGGTTGCTGGCCTTGGCCTTGGCCGCCTTGCCCAGCAAAGTCTAGGAATGAGGTCATGCCCATGCCCATGCTATTTCCAGACATGACGCTGTTGCCGCCCGCCCCATTCACCATTGCGAAATTATTGAGCGCCTGAGGATTCGCCCCGTTGAATCTCTGCTGCTGCTGCTGCTGCTGCTGCTGTTGAAATTGCTGTTGCATCTGTTGCTGCTGCTGAGGCGTAAGCTGACCAAGCCCGGGGATGCCTTGTTGTCCCTGTTGTTGTTGCTGTTGCTGTTGCTGTTGCTGCTGCATCGGCATGCCCGAGTATTGCTGTTGGGCTTGTTGTCCAGCTGCATTGTTGGCGTTGTTAGAGAACGCAGCAGGAGACATTCCCATGAAATTCTGTTTGGCCGCTTGCGCTGCTGCCATGGCGTGGTGTTGCTGCTGTTGAAGAGATTGGGTCACCCCCATCGCCATGTTCATCCCGCCGCCGGCCATGCCCATCATGTTCATCGGCATGTTCATTCCTCCCCCCATCGGTACATTGATGCTGCCTTGAGCCGCAGGCCCACTGGTATTGAGCACCTGTTGTTGTCCTTGCGGTATCTGTATCTGACCGCCCATGCTGAATGGCATGGAGGTGCCCATCGGAACAGAGCTAGAAGGACCTCCGACCGCGCTATTTGGCGCGGATTGCGCCGAACCAGGCGTACCGACGTGGTTGGCACCACCTGGGCCGATGGCATTAGTGGGCGTCGAGGCAAAGTGTGGAGTGCCTGGTCCAGCATTGTTCACAGGAGTCGGACCTCTGGCGCTGTTTGCCGACGGTATCCGTTGCTGCTGCTGCTGGTTCGAATGTTGCATCAGACCTTGATAAATGGCAGGCGGCAGCATGCTCCCTGGTTGCTGCTGTTGCTGCGGGTTTGAACCCTGGATGGAGCCATCTGGCGTCGCTGGAGCGCCTGTCACCGACATGCTACCACTCATCTGCCGCGCTCTCATGGTTGGTGTGCCCAAAGCGCCGCCCTGCGGGTGGGAAGGTACAGTCATGTTTCCAGAACCTGGTGCACCGGGACCGAGAGGAGTGCCAACACGCTGCGCGGGCGTCTGTGGACGACCGCCAGCGGGTGAGTCAGCTGCGCTAGATCCCGGGCCACCGACAGTGTTGATCGACGCTCTTGGAGATTGAAAGCCCATCGAAGCCGATCGAGAAGGCCCTGCTGCCACGCCTTGAGGGGAGCCAGCTGCTGCTGGATTGGCACTCTGCTGCTGCTGGGGCTGGGACGTCGCGATACCGCCGCTCACCGTCCCTGGTAGCCCCACATGACCAATACCCATCATCCCGTTCATGAGCGCGTGGGCTGGAGAGCCCGCCACGGGAACGCCCATACCCATGGTGCCCGGTGGTGCGGATCCGATTCCTCCTGACATTGCGGCAGATTGATGTTGTTGCTGCATAGGATTGGACTCCATGATCTGAGGTTGCCCCGGTGTGATGAATCCCATCGGTGCTCCTGTAGCCGCGGCCGCGCCAGACGCCGATCCGGGAACCATGCCCGACATGGTTCCAGGGGAGCCAGCGGCCTGAAGATTGCTGGCCATCCGAGCCTGATGTTGCTTTGCAATCATCTGTTGAACGGCCTGTTTGGACCAAAAGTGCATAAAAAAAACCGCGTTGACGAATGTCAGAGCCATTTCACTCCCCCGAAAACGAGAGAAATTCATCCGAAATTTGTCCACTTACGTGCATATGTGACAACTGCTGCGGAAGACCCATCTTCCGAAATCCAGCCACTGTCTTCTCCATGTGCAGTATGAATGGACTGAATCCTTGTCCAGGCGCCGATGGGGCACCGTTTCCGTTCATCACCGATGCATTGGCCACCGCCGCATAATGCGCCTTGAGCATGTTCAAGTTGGACAGCGCGTTTGGTCCACAGAGCCTGATCAGTTGCTGAGCCTGATCCAGACTCAGGTTCGACGCCGGCGGCTGGTTCGAGCCGGGAATGTTTGGTAACGCCATTGGCACCGTGAGGGGCATTCCACCAGGCCCAGTCGGGGGTACACCCGCGACTGCTGTGGGCCCCATCGTCACAGGGGATGGCATGGAGGCTGCCGAGTTGGGAACGCTGGCACCAATCGCCAGGCCACCTGCCGGAGCAGCACCCACCCCGCCAGAAGTAGGCGGGAAGCCAGGATTGATGAAAGCCGGGGGCGCAGGGGGCAGCATGCCCATGCCCGCCCCTGACGCAGTGGGCGCCGATGTCATCGCTGGCGGCATCGCATGTAAAGGTTGTGCTTGGCCGGCGCTGAAGTCTAAGCGCGGCCGTTGCGGTGCAGGTGAGCCTGATGCCACCATGCCCGCTGCACCATTGAGAAATGGGCCAGTCCCGAGCGCGGCCTCGTCCGCCGTGCGCTTCTGTCCAACGATAGGTAGCTGACCAGTTGCCGTCGTTCCTGGAAGCGCGCCCGTCGCGTTCGGCCCGACCGTTCCGCTCGTGGCAGGAGCATTGTCTGCTTCCATCTCTGCCAACACAGCACTGGCTTCGCGCTCGGCAGCTTCGTCCGCTCCCGCTCCCGAACCGAACAGGATCGCCAGTCGGCCATAGAGCGCAGTAACCCTACCTTTGGAGGATCCCATGACAGGGTCGATTGACGGGTCCTCGGCCAGAGTGGCGGGAGCCGTGGTCGGCGGTACTGAAGGGAGCGGAGGCAGCAATGTGGCTGCCTCAGCTTGTGGATGTTGTTGAAGCTGCTGGGCTCTTTGCGCTTGCAAGTTGAGGTAGTGAAGATTGTCTCTGAGCCGGGCGTTGACTTCGTCCCGTGTTGCTGGTCTCGGCTGTATTCTTCCTTGCTGAAACATGACTGCGAGTTTGAAAAGTTCGGCGTTTATCTGTAGAAAGGCGTGTATGCGTGCTGCTAGCACGGTGGCCGACGCTGCTGACCCTGTCCCCGTGCTGCCACTTGCGCTCTGCTGCTGCTGCTGCTGCTGCTGCTGCTGCTGCTCCGGTAGTGTTCCGGAAGGTGTTGACGAAGGCCCGCCAGTTGGTGCTGCTGGTGCGGGGGGAGCTGCGGCGGAGGACGCAGAAGCATCTGCATCAGCCTGAACACTTGCCGGTGTCGCTGCGGGCTCTGCGCTCTTCTTGTTCGTCGATCCTCTCGGCCGTCCGCGTCCTCGCTTCTCCGGAAATTGTCCTGGACTTGGTGCAAATGCAGAGGTCGGAGTGGGCGCTGCAGATGGAGCGGCCGATGACTGCTGAATCGCTGCAGATTCTGCCGCGCCTGCTTCCGGTTCAACACCTGTCGCTGGAAGGTCATTCGTGTCAGTGGGAGCTGGCGGAGGACCCAAATGTGTGGACTTTGCTGTCGCGCCTGAACCTGGTTGGTCAGCAGTTGGAGTTTGAGATGGTACCGAGGACGTGGACGGAGCCAGCACGCTTGGCGCGGAAACCACAGGTGCCGAGGCGGTCTCCGCTGGAACCGGAGCGGTAGATGGAGCTGAAGTTGACGCATCTGTGGCAGGGACTGAGACTGATTCTAGTGTTGGACCTCCAGCGGGTGAGGCGTGCGGAGCTGAAGCTGGGATCGGTGCTGATGGGGCAGTGGAGGAGGAGGAGGAGGAGGCATCGAAGGGTTCTGGGAGGATGGATTGATTTTGGGTGGAAGCGTCGCTATCTTTTGCAGGTAGTGGCAGCGCAGGGCCAGGGATGGAAGCAGGGGTGGAGGTGGATACCAGGGATGGATCTGATGTAGGATGCAGGGTGGTTGTGGCAGAAAAAGTGGAAGGGATCGGCTCTGCTATCCTTTCGCCCTCTTCTGGCTGTGTCTGTTCGGAAGCGAGGTTCTCGCGTTGCTGTTCTGGCTCTGCGGTGCGGATTGGAGGGTGCGGCGTTGAGGAAGGGGACTGTGTTGGCGGCACTGTGGCTGGGGATGGGATGGGGAGAGGGAGAGGGAGGGAGGTGGATGGGGTGGATGAGGAGGAGGATGGTGCTGAGAAGAGGGAGAGGTCCTGGGGCCCTGACACGTTCTCCTCGGGCGGAGAAGGAAGCTTGATGGAGGTGACCGAGGCGTCTTCGTATGGTCTCAGGGTTGATGAGTCGCTTGTAGGTCTTGCTGGAGCTGCTAAGGCGTTTCCATCCTGTTGACTGATGCCAGCGGCGGGGATGGCTGATGGCGGCTGTTCAGAGGGAGGTGGTTGAACGGGAGCAGGACCTGACTCTGTTGGTTGGTCAGTGGGAGTGCTGGAAGCTGCTGCTGATGCTGCAGCTGCTCCTGCTACTGCTGCTGGTGCCGAACCTTGATCTGGCTTGTTGAGCTCGTCGGTTTTTGGTGGCTCGGTGTCGGCCATGGTGACCGCTGCCTACGACGAACCCGACCCCAGCCGAACTCTGTGTCGATCCCCGCTCAGCTTGAAACCCCAAAGAAGGCGAATGAGAGAGAACGCGATGAAGCTGCTCAGCGTGGAGAATGTGCGAATGTGGGAGCGAATAAATCCAAATTATTCTCGCAGGCAAAGTACAAGTGAGAGCGGCGGTAAGAAAGCACAAAGGAAGCCAGTCGGGGCGGATTAATGCTAATTCGACAGAGAGTGGAGAATCTCGATCACGTGACAGACTCAGATAACTGATAAGGTTTTGACGCCACCTCGCTTGGCCCCCCTTGCCCAAATCCGGCTGTTCCGGTTCAGACCAGTGTTCCGAATTTGGCCCGGAAAAACAGGCAGCCCGCCCGCCCGCCCGGGCTCCGGGCGGGCTTCTGGGTCCATTTTGTGATTCCGACCGGGCCTGATTTGGGTGGACAACAGAGCGGGCCAGGCAGAGAAATTCCTCAGACTGCCACTCCCCGTTATCATTTTCCGCAGACTGCCACCGAGATAATTTTTCCGCAGACTGCCACTGATCTACCAACTTCACACGTGGTTGAGCTGCTGCAGCTGGAAGTGCAATCATCTCAGGCGAACAGCACAAGCTCGAGGAATACATACACAGAGGCTCTCGGGGCGCTGGGAATGGCCTCAGAGGACTTCTTCAGAGCACCTGGGACCCTCTGCTAAAGTTGTTCGCGCGTATCCAGTGCTAACGACGAGCGAGAACGCGCAAACAAGCTCCATTGATCACATGTCCACCACAATGCATCATAATTCCAGTCTTCTTGCTTCTCACGTACCTCTGCCTGCCTGAGCGCGTCCAGGCTCGAGTCTATGACTCCATCACTTTGAGGTCTTCTTGTCGCTGAAGACATCGATGCTCATCAAAGATTGCGAAGGGGAAGGGAGTAAGGGTGCCATGCCACGTGGCTGCGTTACGGCAGAGTGGCGAGCAATTGCCCAGACTACCACGCCCGATTATCAGATGTGCCAGACTACCACGCGATAAGAGTTGCGCCAGACTGCCACTCAGAATTTTGGGAACGGAAGAGCTTTTGAGAGTTACGGCCGGGACAAGCGCACAAAATTTGAGTCAAAAGACTTTTTGAGGCTTCCGGCCGATAGAAGCGCAAAAACGTGTCTCGAAAAATGCATTTTGGATTGAGACAAAGGGAAGACGTTGGCAAAGAGACAAAGGGAAGACGTTTGGCAGAGACGACACGACGAACGAGGAAGACCATCACATTGATTGGGACATGTAGATGCCCGCGCAAGTCTTCTTGGTATGTCCCTCTTCCCCGCATATGCTACAGAGTGCTCCCTGACCGGTCTTTTTGCTTGGTTGCGAGCCCTTTTCTTTGCGCTTGCTTTGCCGGCGACCACGAATCTGGTCCACCAAAGGAACGGTAACTGTGCCGCTGAGGTCCTCGTCGATGAAGTCAGAGAGCGGACAAAAAGCTTTGCTGTAAGTCTTCATCCAAATTTCTTTGCTGTAGACGAAATGGACAAGTTCGAGAGGAGCACGACCAGTTGACGTCGAGAACGCGGCTGCGTGACTGCAGGGTCGAAACATCTGTTGGAATTCCCCACAGCTGCACTCCCCTGTCCCTGTTCCGTTCCCAAAGATTGAGACAGTAAAAGTTTTCAGTTGCTGCCCTACTTGATGCTTGACGGTTCCGTTGAGAAGCGATGCCGGAAGCACGTTCATTGATTTCCCCTCTTCGCACGCCACGCGAAGAGCAAAGTTCGCCTTCGGTGTGATCGCACCTTTCCACAGCTGAGCCTCTTTGCTTCGTTCGTAGTACTTAGTCTGCTGGTGCTCGTAAATCGAGAGCATGACATCAAGGTATCCGAGCCGACGAATCGGGACTAGCAGAGAGTTTGCAATCTCAGCCAGATTTGACGTCACGAGCCCCCATCGTAGACCTGCAAAGGCATACGAAGCCCATCGGGAGTGGTCCTGTTCTGGCTGCATGAGATAGTCGGCCGCGCCAGTGTTTTTGTTCCGAATGGATTTCATCACGGCATCGAACCGATCCTTACTTGGAGCGTAGACAGCTCGCCAGAAGTCTGCTTGCGTGCTCTTGCCAAAATGATTTTTGAGATTGGATGCCATATGATAGCAGCAGTAGGCTTGATGAGCTCCAGGAACCTGACTTGATATTGCGCCCAACAGACCCTTGTCACGGTCCGAGATGACAGTTGCGGACGGATGATTGATTTCAGGGATGGCCTCGCACAGATGCTGAACGAACCAGATCCAGTTATCAGCATTTTCGGCTGAGACGATCGCCCAAGCGAGAATGAGCAGCGAGTTGTTGCCGTCGAATCCCGCAGCAAGGAGCAGAGTCCCTTTCATTTTGCTCTTGAGGAACGTGCCGTCGAGAGCCACAATGGGTCGGCAGGATTGAAATGCATGCCGAGCAGGACCTGGGATGAGAAGGCACCGCCTGAAGGTCTTGTCCACACGAGTATCCAGGATAGCGACGGTGTCCGGGTCCTTTGACCGCATCTGAGAGAAGAGGCTCGGCAGCTTCTGGACCTGAGCCGTGAGATCCGCATCCCCTTGACTGAGGATCACTGACTTGGCCTTGTACACGGCGTGCTTGGAGACCGTGATGTTATAGTTCTTCTTGAGGCAATCGGATATCTCCTTCTCTTTCGTCTCAGACGTGATCGTCATGTGCTGGGGGAGGATCCGAACCAGGAAGGCGTTCTTCGAGTGCGCAGGTCGGGAAGGTACGAGCTGACCAGCACAGGTGTGAAGCTCTTGACCTCCCAGGACCGAGAGCTTGACCAGCGATCCATTGCCTTTCCAGGCTCTTGCCCGCCAGAGACACGTTTTTGAGGACCTGCAGTTCCATATCATTCGCTCTTGATCGCTGTGTGTGATGCCGGGGCTGAAGTTCTGGACGAGGCCGAGGAGTGTAAGTCGATACTCTACCTCCTCAAACGAGTCGAAGGTATCGCCTTCTTGAGGCAAAGACTGCTCTCTGAGGGCTGCCATGGTGTTTGTGAGAGTGACTGGTCTGTGTTTGGATGCTGTAAGATCAGATGATAGAGAGGTTAAGATTGTTTCATTGACAGGAGGGAGAGAGATCAGCCTTGACATTGAGCTCCATCACATGTTCGCCCCTAGCCCTCAGCCGTCAGTGAACAGCCGATGCTTCATACCATCACCTCATATCCGACATTGGACATGTTACTTGTAATGTATTTCATTGCTTTTGTTATCTAGACAGTGTGATCAAAGTCTGAAGTCAGCCTGACTGTAGAGAGAGAAGTTCAATAATGATGCTCACATATATACAAGTTGGAGCTCCAGCCGTTGTGTGGCGAACGGCCAGCTGCGCCTGGCGTGCCAGTCCGGTGCCAGCCTGGACCTTTTGAACGA
Organism: Tilletia setariae; assembly: GCA_023634365.1. Taxonomy (NCBI): domain Eukaryota; kingdom Fungi; phylum Basidiomycota; class Exobasidiomycetes; order Tilletiales; family Tilletiaceae; genus Tilletia; species Tilletia setariae. The sequence continues at coordinate 8,078,424 of JAMJXE010000001.1, read as the reverse complement.
TCGGCGTGATCTGCAATTGAAATGAAATGAGATTATGAGATGAGATCGCCGCCACCTTGATCGGCGCCAGAGACTTACAAGTGAAAGCACACCACATTGACCTTCCGTCGTACCATGATCGATAGTCTGCATGAAAGATCACAACGTCAGACAGGAGAAATGCATAAGTATGTAGTATCTATTGCGTGAGGAAGTGAGAATTAGCTGAGATATGTGAGAGAGTTCGCATATAAAGACAATAGTCAGTGGCAACGGACTGAAATGAGAAAACCAAAGTCAGCAGCATAAAGGGAATAGTCAGCTTCTACCAACCACGCAAATAAGACTCGGAACTGCTGTCTACCACCACCCAGCGAACTTGTGTATTGCGGGAGCTGGTCGGTGTGCTGGTCGTTGGTGGTGGCGAAGCATGACGAGACTCAACGTGCAAGCATTCCTCTCACAACAGTCCACACACGTGGCGTGTGCCACGTGGACGCCACGTGGGACAGTGGCAGTCTGCAGAATTTTTCAAGTGCGTGGTACTCTGAACACATAGATAAGATAGCGTGGTAGTCTGGGCGATTGCTCGGGCCAGGCAGGCAAACTGACCGGGCGCCCGGAAAAGCCCGGCCATTTGACACGTGACCTCAGATCTCACGTGACGCCAAAAGATTGGCCCTTCTCTGGCCAATATCATGGTAAACTCTATCGGGTGACAGCCTGTCGCACCCGAAAATTCGTAAATAGTGTCAATATTGGTAAACGTGGAGAATGTGATGTGTATGGTGAGACGTCCGAGTCTTTGACGGGGTCTTAAATATGGGCCAGACTTCGAGTCACGTCGTGAGACTCTCGGCCGAGTGAACCGGGCGCCCGCCCGCCCGCCCGCCCAGGCAGGCGGGCTTGACCCCCTGGTGGTGGGGAACAGGCGGGCCCCAAACGGGCAGCTCGACTTTTCCCGGGCGCCCGGCCCGAAGCCCGCCCGCCCGCCCGTTTCGGAACACTGGTTCAGACCGGCGTCCTAAAGAGAAGCAGTTGGCCAACGCGGGGCTATCGGAACTGGCTTGGAGGCGTTCCTCCCCCCGCGTTCATGGTGTCATTGGCTTTGCGCATGCATCCACACTCGTCTCGTGCCTGCCTCTGGGACATGTCGATCCTCAGAACCCGATGACTCACATGCAGCAGCAGCAGCAGCATTCACGATGGCCCATGTCATCTCCTCAAATAGCAGCCAGCCAGCCAGTTGCAGCATTCACTCCCGCCCATCCATCATCGACCACGACCTTGCAGCCAGCTACACCTCTCGCTCGCTCTGTCTCAAACCACCACAATGTCAGCCTCATCCCTGCAAAAGACGCTCCTTGCAAGAGCACAATCAGCACAGCGATCAGCCTACCCCGTCTTCAGATTCCATAGGCCATCATCACCAGCGACGACGGGATCAGGACCCGCCCCATCCTCCTCCGCGTCCTCGGCAGCACCCACCAACACCACCAACACCCTCCTCCTCTCCACCTCCACAGCCACCACCAGCACCGGCCGGAGCCCCACACAAAACCCACAGCAGGACAGCAACAGAAGAGTGCGCCTCCTCTCCTCCTCCTCCCTGTCCTCGGCAGCGACCTCCACCCCTGCAAACGCACGCGTCCTCACCACACCAGCCTCACTCAATGCCCTCCTCTCCCAAGCCTCATCCTCGCCAGAGCACCAACAGCACCAACACCAAAGACCAGCACAGCAGCAGCAGCAGCAAGATCTAGCACAAACAACTGCAGACGACGTATCCGACGTCAGTCTCCAACAGCTCCAGCAAGAACATCTCGGCGACCTCTATGCAGTCGCTCATCTGCGCGCTCACATCGAGGGTCTCCTCGAGAACACCTTATGACCACTCAGCCCGCAACCTCCCGGACGCCTGCTCTCCTGTAAACACGGCAAGGTCAGAATTCCTCACGGTCGGCTTTTCATTCTTTGCGATCTCTCGACGATCGATCGATCGATCCGGCTGTTGTACCATCACGAATGATCCAACCCCCAAGCTCAAATCCGCCTATCAGGGCTCCAAACGAACAACTCAGATCGAATCACTCGATCAGTCTCCCTCCTCCTTCTCATTGAATGCCAATCTCTGATAATGTATACCACCTGCCAGAAGTGATTGAATCAAATCAAACGGAATGAATGATCTTGGACATGATCCCTCGTGATGATATCCAAGCGAACCAACCCCCGTGCTTCGGTGTGAAGAGACTAGCATCCCTGCTCGAAAGCTGGCTGGGACAGCGTGGAAGACTCCTCCCTCGAACCGCCGGCCGATTGCTCCCTTCCTTTGTCTCAAACATCAAGGTCCTCCGCCTCGACTTGAGCATGTCACACGAGCATGGGCCTTTGTGCCAAGTCTGCAGGATGCATCGTGCTTGTCTTGCTTTCAGCTGGTGATTCGTCTGGATTGAATACATAGTAACACAACAGTTGTAGAGGGAGAGGGAGAGAGAGGGGAGGGAGGGAGACGGGAAAAAGGCCTTGGATCCAATCGTCGATGAAGATGATGACTTAAATGTCTTGTGGATATACGTAAAATACTCGTCTCTTTGGATTGGGTTGGCGATCAAGCCAGAGCTCCGAAGGGGTCGTAGGGAGGCAATGACTCCGTCTCGCCCTCAACGACACCCTTCTGGAACACGGCCCAGTCCTGGGGCCGGGCAAACTCCTTACGGATCACCACTTGGAAGATCCATTCGCTGTGGGAGAACAAAAAAAGGCCAGCAAGTTAGAGACAAAAAAAAAAAGCTCAGATGCGGATCTTTCCTTTCCGGCCAAACGGCTGCTGTTGAAAGAATTCAAAACTTACTCGAACCAGGCGTCGGTCATGACAAAGTAGCCCTTCTCGCCGACATCGGCTCCCCACGAGTTCTCGATTCGCCAGCGGATAGGCTTGCCAGTCTTCTGATCGAGGTGCACAGCAGTGATGACCGTGGCATGAGTCATCTGCGATTCACCAGTGTTGATGCGCTCCTCCTTCGACACTACAAACATTCGAAAGAATCCGAGGGGGCCACACCAAGATTTCAGTGTCTGCTCACCAAGACGGAACGCGAGAAAACAGGGTGGGGGAAATGAGCAAAAAGAAAAAAAAAACTCACTGCCAAGCTTGATGTTGAATGCGAGCTCCACCCCGATCAGCTTCGGATCCATAATGCCAGTCTTGGAGTCGACGCCGTGTCCAAAGTCACTGCCGCAGAACACGGGAAACCCAGCCTTGAGCGTCCGAATCACAGCCTGTTTCATCAAGGTGGGTGTAGAGAGCACGTAGAGGACCGGTTGCATGCCCACAATGTTGCCGAGCCGAGAGACGGTGATCAGGTTGCCCGGCTCGCGTCGAGGGTCGTGGACGAGCGAGAGCGAGCCCTTGGCAGTGAACGTGCCGGTGTGTTCGATCTGGAATTGGACAGGCGTCGTCGTGATCGAGTGGAACTTGCCCTTCTTGTCCACAAATTCCCAGGTGAACTCGTCGTCTGGCTTGGGCGGCTCGCCATATGCGATGGCCAGCATGCGGTAGACCTCTGCCATCTGGGCCTCCTTGCGCGTCCGCAGCACGGACAGCACGGCGGCGTTGCGCTCGGCGTGGGAGAGGGCCGAAGTTCGGTTCAGGGTCGAGGTACGAAGGTCGCGGAGCTCGAGGGCATATTCGCGGAGCTTGGCGGTTAGCAGCTGTGGAGAAAGAGAGAGAGAGAGACAATTTCAGAGACAAGGTTGGTTCGAAAAGAACACAGAATCTGTGTGAGAGAAAGGGGCCGCGCGCGCGCGTCATGGAAGACTCACCTGGTTGAATTTGCCCGTGTTGGAAGAGGTCCAGCTCTCGGGAAAGAGGTGCTTGGGAATCACACCGTACCGCACGACCAAGTTGGTGCTCATGTCCCACTGTCCACCATCGTTGACCGGCGCTTGGAGCAAGTAATTGACTAGTCTAGACTCCAGCGGCTCCTCGATGAGATCGATCATGTTCTCGAGGAAGTAGTTGGACTTCTCGAGCTTATCCCACCAATGCAGGTACGCCTGGCTGAGCTCAAACTCGGGCAGGTCAAACTTCTTGATCACCTCGAGTCGGATGCAGTTTGTCAGCGCGAAGAGCCAGCAGCGGCCCGAGGAGCGTTGGTTCACCACGGGTCGGCCCTCGTCGGGGATGCGGACGTTGAAGACGTGAGTGTCGGCCACCTCGGCCGCGCGGGAGTGGAGCGAGGTGTTGATGTCCGCGTTGTGAAGGACCATGGAGGCCAGACGGGAGGTGGGCAGCTCAAAGGCAGCCTTGGACCAGGAGTTGATTGAGGACATGGTCACCTGGGCGGAGGTAATGACCTTGCGGTCCCGGCTGTTCGCCGTGTAGTGGCTCTCGGCCTCGATGCGGTTGAGTCTGTCGGCAGAGTGGTGGAGTGAGGCGGAGGCATTGGCGTAGGTGGTTGAGGCAGTGGGAGCGGGGACCTTCTCGTTCAGGCGCTGGACGGCGCGAGAGGCTGTGGGTGCTGCTGCTGCTGCTGCTGCTGCTGCTGGAGCGGACGAGGTGTCCTTCGATACGTTTGCGCCCATGCTTGATGTTGGATCTGCGGGGGACAGATTGAGGAGAAAGAAGAGGGAGTACAGGATGGACAAGTTGACCTCGAGAGGGAGAGAGACGGGGGAGCGCGACTGGAGAGGGATGAGGGATAGGGGAAGGGGCGAGAATGGTCACGGTTTGGTTCCTTTTAATGCAGGGTGAGCTAAGAGCCCGGGTGCATCGCATCAGCTCTCATTACTGCTGATAAGGTGCCGATTGACACGTCGTGCCCGCGGGCTGACTGCCGACTGGGTGAGGACCGAGAGGGTCGGCCCAATGGCGTGCCACAGCATGTAATAGCAGCGTGCACGTCCGCCCCGCCCTGCGCCCGTCTCTCCAGGACAGCGACCAGGCGCCGGCTGAGCCATGATCCAACGGCTGTTGGTCTCACCCTGTCGGATCGCTCCCGGGGATCTCGTGTCCAATTGGCGTGCGCAGCAGTCACACGATCCAGTCTCTCTCTCCATTCTGGGCACGGACCCCACAGCAACACGACCGGTATCGAGCATGACCATCCACAGGCCATCTGTAGATGTACGGCTCCCATCTCACCAGCTGTTGCTCTTGCACATCCTCCCCCTCCTCCCTCCTCCTCTGCTCTTCCACCCAGCAGGGGGTTGGGTTGTTGGGGTCCAGCGCGGCCACGCCGATTATCAAGGTTTAATCTGGGTGAGCTTATTTTATCTAATCTCATCTCGGGGGAAAGGAGCAGTTGCCGCATGTGGTGTGCGCATAGCAACAAGCCCTCATGCAGGGGCCCACAGCAGCCTTGTTTTTCCCTCCCACCTTTGTCTGTTCCGACCGTTCCTTCCATCTTCGTAGTTCAAGGAAAGGCACAAGTCTCAAAGTCATGGCATCTTCATCATCCAGCACAACAGCAGCAGCTGCGCCAGGTGGCATCGGGATCACATCTGCCTCCGACATCACCCTCCCACCTAATGCGACCCGCCTCCCTCAGACGAATCAGCTCAACGCTCTGCTAACCATCATTCGTGACAAGGAGACTCCAAGAGAGCAATTCATCTTCTACAGCGGTGAGCCTGGTGCAGAGCTTTCTAGATCTCCATCGCACACACTCACCCGTGCTCCCCCTTTTTCCTCAGACCGCATCATCCGACTGCTCGTAGAGGAAGGCCTCAATCACCTCCCCACCAACTCCAAAACCGTACAAACACCAACTGGCCTCCCATACACCGGCGTCTCCTTCCACGGTCGGATCTGCGGCGTCTCCATCCTGCGCGCAGGAGAGGCGATGGAAGCCGGCCTTCGCGAATGCTGTCGTTCCGTCCGAATCGGCAAAATTTTGATTCAGCGAGACGAAGCGACGGCCAAACCCAAACTGTTCTATGCAAAGCTGCCAGAGGACATTGCGGAGCGATGGGTGTTGCTGCTGGACCCCATGCTGGCCACCGGCGGGTCTGCGCTTCAGGCAATCTCCGTCTTGTTGGATCATGGCGTTCAGATGGAGCGCATCTTGTTCTTGAACCTGGTTGCGTCACCGGAAGGGTTAGAGGCAGTGTACAAGACGTTCCCCAAGGTCAGAACGATCAGTGCGTGGGTGGACGAAGGGCTGGACGATAAGAGTTACAGTGAGTATGGGACTAGCAGAATCTGTTGCCACTGAGCAGCTGCCCAGCGCTGATTCTCCGCGCTCTTTCGATGCTACCGCGCTCAGTCGTCCCGGGGCTGGGAGACTTTGGAGAGTGAGTTTTGTTGACAGGACATAGAGAGACGACAAGCCTGAGAAATTGACACGACCTCTTCACATCCTTTTCCACCCACAGTCGTTACTTCTCAGCATGAACATCACGTTATAACCCAGTGTATCTCTTTTGTCACTCGTCACCTCTGAATTGCAGCTTGGATAGGATTTGGCGGCGCGGGCATGCTTGCAACGGGCGTTTTCATGCTGCAAAAGGTGTGTTGTTGAACAAGATGATGCAAAAAGGATGTGAGGATCCATCAGCGCGATGGCTGGTAACTCAAAAGTTACAGAAGACACTCCTGTTCGAAAGTCCAAACAAAGGCATTGACACGGGCCAAAGGGTTCACTGCTCTCCTATCGGTCAGTCTTCTCCCGAAAAAAGGTCTTCGACAGCCTCGTCGTCAGCCTCATCAACCTCTTGATCCCGACTCGACCGCGCCGTCGTCCGCTGTCGGAGTTGATGTCCCTCGTCCTCGTCCTGTGCGGATTCAGCAAGGATTTGCTGATGGATCCCTTGCACATACGTGTCCGCAAGCTCCTCCCCCGTCTCATTTGTTGATGCGAGTTGGTCAACTACTGCAAATGCCCCTTCTTCCGAATCCTCATCCCCGTCATTGTCGTCGTCGTCGCCCTCCTCGTCTTCCTCCTCCTCGTGGAGTTGGGAGCGGGATCGCGCTTGGACTTGCATGGCCTTCCGGAGGAGCATTGATTTGGCCTTTGTCGCTGCTGCTTTCTGCTCCGCCGCTGTGCTGGCAGAAGTGGCCGAAGAGGCTCGTGCGGATGAAGATGGAGCTGCGGCCGCAAGAGGATCCGATGCACTCGCAAGAGAGCGCGCGAGCTCGACAGTCGAGGCAGATAAGGGCGACGGTGCAGCCGACATAATTTTCGCCAACTCTCGTGCGAAAACGTCGCTCTCCGCAGTGCTCGCTTCCCCAGTAACAGCAGCAGCAGCAGCAGCAGCTGCTGCTGCTGCTGAAGAAGTCGAAGAAGGCGATTGCTGACGCTGCCGTTCCAACTCTTGCTGCTGACGGGCTAGCTCCTGGGCTGCTGAGATTGCCGCTGCCATAGCACCGGAGGGACCAGGGGGAGAGGAGCTAGGACCCAAGTCATCGTCTACGCCTTCGCCTGCTGAATCTGAGTTCTGTGTGCGTCGAGCATGCTGGGATTGATGCTGAGCGGTAGACGAGGGACGAGGGTTGTTGACGACTGCGGACGTCTTCATGAGCCGGAGCGCATCAGCAGCAACGGCTTCATTGTTGGCGCCCGACGTGGCAGTGCGAATGCGATTAGATGAGCCAGCTTGGCTTGACGGGACAGAACCGTCGTGGTGGTGGTGGTCGAGGCTGTCGAGATGAGCTTGGGTCTGACTGGCTGCTGCTACAGCTGCTGCAGCTGCGGCTGCGGCGGCTGCCAATGCTGCCTCCTCTCGGTTGGACCGCAAGGATGGGTCGGGAGCATCGTTCAGGATCGCTTCTCCAAACGCGCTCGTTGATGGTTGGAAATGATCGGTGGTGAGAAAGGTGGGCAGGGCGGGGTTGCTGGAGCCAGATACAGCTGCCGCTGCGGCTGCCGAGGAAGGGGGCAGAGGGGGTGGCATCAGAGATTGGGCAGATTCGTACAGCGAAGTGTCTTGGGCCGGGTCGCCAGATCGTGTTCTCCTTCGTCTTGATGATGACGAAGATGAGCCTGCTTCTGCTGAGATGGATGCATGCTTCCTCTTCTTTGGAGGGGAGGTTAGAGAAGTGTCCTTGGTGGAGGAGAGATCGGGGGTGAGGTTGTGGTTGGCGTAGAAGGCTGCTCTGGCCTGGACTCCCTGCTCTACGGATTGGACTGTTGCGCCTCGCTCGAAGATGTCGCGCAGACATTCGATTGCGACTGGGTCGACTTGATCGTCTGGCACGGATTCATCTGGGTCTTGGGCAGCAGCATGTTGGGCTCTGTGGGGGATGGCTGAGACGGTGGATGCTTTGCCTGAGCGGTCCTTGAACTTGCGAAGCCCGTCTGGTTGGAGATATGACTTGATGGCCGGGTCTGCGTCTGAGAGCTGGGCGAGGACGGAGTGCTGGATGTGGAGGAGGCGAGCGGGGGCGGGTCCGAGGTTGGGGTCGAAGAGGGATCGGATGAGTTTGGTGATGAAGGTGAGGAGGTAGATGCGTTGGAGGGTGGGGAAGTTGCGTGGCTTCCTGTCTGGATTGGGTGGCTTCTTGCTTCCTCCTGCTGGTGCTGGTGCTGGTGCTGCGCCTTTGGACTTGTCGGACGAGATGCGAGCGGGAGGCAGCTGTGGTGAGTCCATTGCGAAAGCGTTGCGCAACGATCGAGAGGGTTCGGTGTTGGGGAAGAGGAACAACGTGTGAGGAAGTCAGTCTGAGGCGAAGGACAGAGAGAGAGACAAAGGGAGAGGAACGCGCTGATTATCCGCAAAAGTGACCATCTTTTCAAAAGATGGGATGCCCCCCCCCATACTGTAGCCATCTCCACACCACTCGTACTCGCCAAGTGGACGAGCCCGCACTAGTTGCCGGGTCTTCTTCTTCTTCTTCTTCTTCTTCGTCTTCTTCTCAACCCTGCCGTCGCTCCTCGTTCGGTGGTCCTCGACGACGACGACGGCTTGCTACTGACATCCTACCATCTGGCCGCGTGTGTCTGTGCGTCGACGCGATGAGGTTCAGGTGGACCTACTACTACGAAGACCTCGAACAAGAGCGCAAACAGCAGCAGCAGCAGCAGCAGCACCAGCACCAGCACCAGCACCAACCACAGCTCCCAGCATCCGGGGTTCCAGCCGGCCACAGCAAGCACGACGAACTAGCAGCGCTGGCACCACTCCCATCCTCTCAATCTACCGCCTCGGACACCATCCAGAGACCACTCCAGCCTCACATCCCCTACCTCGTCTGGCCATCCTATTCGGGAGACGTCCTGGCCATCGACTACCACGCTGCCCAGCACGCTGCCTCCGCTTCCAACCAGGCACAGCTCGACGACATCGCACGCGACGAGGCCGAATACGCGGCCACCCAGCTCCGCATCGCAACCGAACGATCCAGGCAGCAGGCTCAGGCCCTCGCCGCTCAGAGGTCAAAGAAGAGGAGGACGTCCTCAGCTCTGGCTTCATCATCAGCAGTAGCAGACCATTTCGAATCCTTCTCCTTCGCACCCGAAGATTTACTCCCACCACACCCTCCAGACTCGCAGTCGAAGTCAGCAGACCCAGCCCGGATACCGCACCATCGCCAAGAATCAGACATTCGCAACAGAGCAGCTGCCATTGTCAGGTTGGGAGCAGGCGGACCCGCATTGGCCCCCGTCACCCGCTGGAAACCACCGCCAGAACCAGATCACCCTCGTTCCTTTGGATTCTGGCCTTCGTCGTCGTATCCGATCAAGTACGACCCAAACATCGGGAGCATCACAATGTCCCAGCGCATGGCTGCCCTCGGAGTCCTCTACAGCACCGGAGCTGCAGCCATGTCGTCGACACCAGGCGGACACTTACCAGGCCTCACCGCCAGAGCCCCAGCCTCTGCACAGACAGGACTCAATGCCGACATTTGGTCCCTCAGCCCTCACACCTTCTCAGCCTGGTTTCCGCCTCCATACAGGGTCCTCACCTTGGTCGCACTCGGAATCCTCGTCTTTGCAGCCGATGTAGCTGTGCTCTCCCGATTGGGGATCGATCCTGTCCCACTGCTCTTCCCTGCCGCTGCTACAGGAGGGCTCGCGCGGAACAGAAGTAGTGCGTTGGCTTCCTCGCCTTCCTCCTTGCCTGGTCTCGGCCAGGGGCTCGTCACCTCCCGACAGCTCAGCACCGCACTCTTCATGCTCGGTGCGATTTACACACTCATCGCCCTCGGCGGCTGGGCTTCCTTCCGATTCTACGTCGACTCCATCGCAGGTGATCCATCGGGAAGGCACGCACAGGCATTGCAAGGGCTTGCAGTCACTCTTGCCCTTGGTCTGGCCTGCTGGCCTGGTCGACTCCTCTTCCGCCCGATTCGAATCGCCTTTTGGGTCGCGCTTGGCCGGCTGTTCTGGCCCGAGCCCGTACCTGCGTTCATCAAAATACAACAGCGGCAACAACGGAGAAGGAGAGGAGGCGGGAGAAGCAGGAGGACGCCCAACGGGAACGGAAGTGTGCCTGGGCTTGAGGAAGGAGAGGAAGCGGAGGGAGAGCTTGAGGCAGAGATGAACCTCTTTCATCCCTCGGGCGCTGCTCAGCATCACCAAGCAGACCGCGATGGCGACGATGAGGAGGAAGATGAAGAACACGATGCCGATACCAACCCAATGCTCTCCTCCACACGCCAGTATCCACTCCTCTCCCGTCCGAACCTCCAGCGAAACTTCCATCGTCTCACACGCGCCTTGCAAGATACCCGACGATGGTTTCAACCGCCCTCGTTCTCCTCCGTCATCCTCGCCGATATCCTGACCAGTTTTGCAAAAGTGTTTGCGGACGTGTGGCTAACAGCGTGTTTCCTCGTGCCGAGGAAGGAACATCATACGTGGTGGAACGGCAGGGGTAGTGTGGTGGTCCCGGTCCTGACCAGCTTGCCGTACGTGATCCGGTTCAGACAGTGTGTGTCCGAGTACCTCTCGACCGGTCCACTGTCCGCATCGGCTGCCTCTGGCTCGGGACTGCTGTTCTCCAACAAGCCTGTGGCGCCGGATCCGACAGCTGGGCCGCCAACTCCTGCACACTTGCGCGGCAGACGCTCACGAAAGCCGCTCTGGAATGCGCTCAAGTACTTTTCCGCCTTGCCCGTGATCTGGCTCGCCGCGCTCGAAGGGTTCGCAAGCTCGGAGCTGGTGGCGTATCAGGCCGGGCTCGAGTCCGAAGGCAGGGTAGAAGTGCTGGGAACGGGCAACGGGAGTGGACTGACGGACGGAACGAGAATGGTGAGGCGGGAGTTACTCTCGTGGGGTGAGGAGGCCAAGTGGAGACAGAAGATGATCTGGAGGTGTTGGTGAGTATCATGCATTCGTTCAGCAAAAGGTGGGCTACAGATCAGAACAAGTTGGACCCCTTTTTTCCAACGCTTTCTTCTTTCGTCCCCCCCCCCCCTCCATCAGGCTGTTCTGGGTCTTTTTCAACTCGATCTTCTCCTTTTGGTGGGACGTGACGAACGATTGGGGTCTCGATATGTTCCGTCTCCGCACCGTCTCTCAGATCATTCAAGCCGGCCCCAGTCGAACCAGCAGCAGCAGTCACCTCCACCCGGGCGGATCACATCGGAGGGGGATCTCCTCCGTCGTCCTCCGCCCACCGACCAAAGCTCTGCTCTTTCCCGAATGGGCGTACCACCTCTCCATCGTGCTCGACCTGATCCTGCGCTTCACTTGGAGCATCAAGCTCTCCTCCCAACTGTACCGATATGCGGACTGGGAAGGCGGGGTGTTCGTGTTTGAGGCGTTGGAGATTCTGAGGAGGGGCGCGTGGGTGGTGTTGAGATTCGAACATGCAGCCTTGGTCGGGTTTGCGAGCGAACGTGGGAACGGTGGTGGTGGTGGTGGCCATCTTGCGATCGGAGCAGGGCGAGAAGGCGGGGTTGGGAACACGTCGTCATTGGACAGGTCTGTTCATGCCAATGGGCCGGCGGACACGGCTTCCTATCAGGACGAGGAGGCGGAGAGTAGTGTGGGGTCAGGTTTGGGGTCGCAGAAGGAGTCGAGGTGGGGCCCGGGTGCGGCTGGTGCTACATCTTCAAGGGCGACCCTCCATGACTGAAGAGGATGCGGTGCTATCTGTATTCAGCTGGGGACGGACCCGCTTCCTTCCAATGTCGTCTACACTTCCTGTCATTACACGTTGCTCTCCGCGCTGGGGCCAATTCAAGTCACTTATTTTTGGGCTCCCTGTTTGCCACGACGAGTCATCAAGGAAGAGAATGTACAACAGGACAGCCATGCTGAACATCAGATGGAGAACAAGCGGCTCAGTACCATCCGGTGAGGATGTAGAACAGGTAGGCGCCAAGCACAATGAGGGGCAGGAGCTGTTCGAGCTTGATGTTCTTGTCTGCCAGACCATGAAGGTTTGAACTCGAAGCTCTGGAGGCCGTCGTCGATCCCCCTCGTGCCGCCGATGATGACGCCGAGCTGCTGCTGCTGCTGCTGCTGCTTCCACCGAGAGTCGAGCCAGAACCAGAAAAAGCGGCTCCTACCCCAGACGCAGCCACGTGCTTCTCAACAAGCGATTTGAGCCGGGAAGGGTCTGCGCCCTTCAAGGTGTCAAGCACGCTCTTGTTGCGGATGAACAAGAAGGTGGGCATGGCGCGTACGCCATAGCGTTGGGCCACCTCCGCAACGCGGTCGACGTCCACTTTGAGAAAGACGGCGGTGGAGGCGTGCTTGGAGGCCAGTTGTGCGTAGGTGGGTGCGATTGCGTGGCAAGGTCCGCACCAGGCTGAGGTCAAATTTTGGTTAGGGGGGCAAAAAGAATATCAGAGCCATCAGGAATGGCCATTCGCATGAATGGGAGATGCTGGTAATGGGCGCGTACTCACTCGCGTGGAAGTCGACTACGACGAGCTTGGGCCCGGCTCCGGCGAGCTCCTGGTTGAACTCTGAGGCGGACGAGATTTCCTTGGGCATGTTTGGGACTTGTTCTTCTGCCGACAGAACACACGGAACGACGGAACAAAGGCAGACAAGACGGAGTGAGATCAGATTCTGCTCTGGATCGTGTTGCCAGATGGATGTTCTCACAGACGCTGTTGCCGATTGGCGATGAGCGATGAGGTTGGTGTGCAGAGGGTAGACGAGTGTTGGTGGAACAGTCGTCGGATGCGTTGCGTTTGCGGGACTTCGTGCCTCCCCAGTTCCCACGCACGCCGCCAACTTCACCAGGTGGCAAGGTAGCATTATATTCCTGACAACACTTCTGACTCTTCAGACCGACCACACAAGGCAAGGGACCATCAGGATGAAAGGAGGAAGGTTTGAATTGGTGGCAAAAGCTTCGTAAACATCAGGAGGGGCACTTTGCAGACGAACGGGACGGCAGGACAGTTGGGCGATGTAGGCGTATCACTCGTCGGCCGGAGGGAAAGTGATGTCAATTGACCTTGAGAAATTTTGACATCGCTTCCCAATTGTGCTTCAGGGCGTTGTCACGCAGGAAAACTCGGTAGTTAGCAAGCGTTCGTGGCGGCAAGAATCCCACCGCCAAGTTATTCTTCTTGTGATCGGAATCGAAATAGGATGGATTCAGACGCATGATGTTGCGCAGACGTCGGCCCAGCTCTTGGGATGTGGCGACCGGGTCTTGATCCATCGCGCCACAAGCATTTCCGGCGATCAGCAGAGCTGCATCCACCTGAGCCCGCTGGGCCGCGGTCTTGGTGTGTTGAAGCAGCTCTTCTTGAATCTTGATACCTCGTTCCATCTTTTGCGCCAGCAGAGCCACGTCCACCTGAGCCTGCTCGGCCGTGGTCTTGGTGCATTGAAGCGCCTCTTCTTGAATCTCGAGACTTCGTTCCATCTTTTGCGCCAGCAGAGCCACGTCCACCTGAGCCTGCTCGGCCGTGGTCTTGGTGCATTGAAGCGCCTCTTCTTGAATCTCGAGACTTCGTTCCATCTTTTGCGCCAGCAGAGCCACGTCCACCTGAGCCTGCTCGGCCGTGGTCTTGGTGTATTGAAGCACCTCTTCTTGAGGCTTGAGACTTCGTTCCATCTTTTGCGCCAGCAGAGTCGCGTCCACCTGAGCCCGCTCGGCCACGACCTTGGTGTGCTGAAGCAGCTCTTCTTGAACTTTGAGACTCTGCTCCTGGAGCTCCAGACTACGGTCCATCTTGTTGGTGAGAATATCCAATTTGGACTGCAGATGCGTCACCGTTACCATCGACTGTACTGAGTCGTCGATCTGGAATTTTCCCTCGAGGAGCATTGGTGCGATCATGTCTTAGGGAGTGTCAAAGATGCTGTTGTGGAGTCGCTGGAGAGTGAATCAAAGACAATGCAGAGCTTTGTCAGATCATGTGTGGTCTGTGAGCCTCTCTGTGCAAAGCACTTGATAGTTCACTCACAAAGATTCTGATACTAGGGCCGTGTTTGGATGACGGAGAAGCGGTCTGCACAGCCTGGGGGAGGGGGGGGGGCGGCGACGGAGAGAAAAGTGCCGGAATTTATAGAGGGCAAGAAGCCAGAGGTCAATCGTGCGCAGGCGCCTTTATCGCGGACCTGCGGAAAGAGTCATCAGCGAATCTCGCCCGAGCCATGCGGTCAGCTGTACTGCCTGAACAGAAGCGCAGGTGCTGAAGAAGCAATAACCACGCGGTGGGGCAGGCGCGGCTCAAGTGAAATGAAGTGCGCAGGTCGACTTCGGCCTGCACGGCGAGCTGTCAGATGAAGGACCTGCGTGAGCCGATTCATGGAGCGCAGGATGAGCGAGTCTGATCATGAAGCATCAGGTTTCGTGGACGACAACGGTGACAGGAAGGACAGCGAGCTTGTCTTTGTTTATTGGGAAATGGGGAGATCCCCATACACTCACAACATGACGCGCCGGGTTCGTGATCAGAGGCAAGGTAGATTTTGATTCCGAAGAAACAACAGATTCCGGCCGATGAATGCTGAAAGGGGTAGTACAGCGGTTTTGTGCAAAGGCAGCAGGAAGAGAAATGCAATCCTGGCCAAAAGGAAACGTTTCGAGCAGTCTTGGGTACAATGGGCGTCGGGCGGGCTCGGGCGGGCGGGGGTCGGGCCAGGTGACCATTTTGTCGATTGCTCAGCCCGTCCGATCGAATCTGCCATCCGGCCAGCAGCGAGAAGCAGCCAGATGTCAATGTCGGATGGGACATGATCCAGAAAATGTCATCGTCCTCTCTCCGATGCCTTCATCGTCCAAGAAGCCTGACATTCGCTCTTACTTCAAGTCGTCACAAACGACATCCAGTGGTTCCAAACGGAAGAGCTGCGAACAAGTTACAGAGTCTTCAGACGATGCTTCTTTCCTCAAGAAAGCACGGATGAGGCAGGCCATCGTGCCGATCTCTCGTTCAAAACGTCTTTAAACGTCGGAAACAGTTCCGTTCCCAGCCCAAGTAAGGTCCATCCCTTTTTCGACGTAAGATATGGCAAGAGGCCGACGTCAAATCCGGGAGAAAGTGCGACGAAACGGACTCCTCTCAGTGCTTCAAATGACGATAGCAGGCGCAAATTGATCAGCAGAGATCCTCCACTGCCGATCTCGGCCTCGATGTTCACAGCCTCCGAAGGTCAACCTATCACCAAGTTCAATCGATCCCTCGATCTCGTGTACTGGCCTTCTTTCATTGATTCGCCGGCTGATGCCGCGGCCCTGTATTCGTATCTCTTGCACAACCTTGCATGGCATCGAGTAAAGTATTACAAGCCTCAATTCGGTCAGTCGTTCTCAACGCCGAGGTGGACGACCACGTTTGGTCGAGACGATGGAGAAGACCCGGACTCGACATATGAGCAGAAGCCACATCCAGTTCCAGCGGTCCTCCAAGAGGTCCAGAGTCACAGTAAGTGGCAAAGGCAAGTGGCAACAGATGTCATCCGCGCGACTGACAAGTGACATGTCAGTCGAATCGTATACGGGATGTAGGTTCAACGCGATCATCATCAACTACTAGTACGTTTGCATTCGATCAAGCATGCCTAACATGATCGTGCCGCTGACCGTGGTCCCAACCTGATCAGCGCCAACGCGAACGATTCGATCTCGTATCACAGCGACGACGAGAAATTCTTGGGACAAAATCCATCGATCGCGTCACTCACCCTCGGCACTCCTCGTCCCTTCCTGCTCCGCCGCAAGCAAAACGCTCCATCTGCACAGTCCACACCGGAAGAACTGAAGCCCGACCGGCCCTCCGTTCTGCAAGAGGTGCACCCGAAGTCGTCGAGCTCCATCACTCGGCCAACCTATCGCCTTCCGCTCCCGCCTGGCTCACTCCTACTCATGCGTGGTACGACTCAAAATGATTGGGAGCACAGTATCCCCAAGAGCACAGCGAAAGCTGGTGCTTCAGTCTCGGGATACGGCGGCCGGATGAATCTCACTTTTCGGCATGTGGCCCAGATTCTTCTCTGGAGGGGAAACAATCTTGTGTTGTCAGCTTGTTCCCATTATCATGTCCGCTACCTGTACATGAGACGGCATAAGTGAGCAGAGGCATCGAGTGTCAGCTATCCACGCGCATGCTCCTTGCTGATTCGGACCCGAAGTACGTGTGGTTAGTGGTGACTACTGTCTTCCGACGCCGGTTCTGCGCAAGAAGCCTCTTCATCTCAGCGACAGCGGCTTGAGCTTGTGCTCACCTTGCATGTCTCACTCGAAGCTAGACTCTTTCGGCTCCACGCGCGAGGGCGTCAGATCTTCTGCGGAGCCTTGACCGCCCAAAGGCAGAGGATGGTGTTTCCTGGAATCAAAGCAGCAGGAGTGAAGTTTGGCTGCGTGTTGAGTCGGCTCCGTGCTGGGCCGCGAAAGGGAGCCGATTGGAGAAGCGGGCCAGGCCGCCGGCTCAACAATGTGCTCAGTTTATCCGCACCGCCGAGCTCAATCAGTCACTGCCCGGCTCCGAGGCCAGGGCGCTGGCTGCCGAGGATCGCTCACAGAGGGCTGAGCAGCAGCACGGAGGGAGCCTTCGGAACAATTGTTCGCACCGCCCGTCGGTCTACGGCTCAAGTTGGTAATCTCCTTGATCCAATCTGCACCGCCCTGTGGAGGAGCGCGGCTCAATCTTCGGTTCCCTCAGCATGCCGCCCGACATTGCCCTCTCATCCCGTCGCATCTGATCATGTCCATCCACGCATTGCGTCTCAGCCCTGAGCAGTGCAACTTGGGAAGCGACAGCTGTCCGAGAATGGTCCCAGCTAGCATGGCTCACTGCATGGCAGTGGTGCAGATCAGGCATCAGCACTCGTTCGAAAGCAAGCATGTCGGTTTGGACGAACAGAGATAAAAGATGGCCAACCACAGCTGATCCTTTGCCCTTGATCTCTTCACTCTCGTACAAACATCACCTTCATCTCGCAGCACCCCTTCCCTTCTTCTGCTCCACTCCACACAGCTAGCAGCCAGCCTTCACTCACACCTCGCACTCAGACATCAAGATGACTCCTCCTCTTACCACATCGGTCGTCATCGACATCGTCCTCATCCCAGTCTATGTGATCTTGGCCGCCCTCACAGTCTGGAACTTTATCAGGCTGCGATCTGTCAAATTTTCATTTGCAACCACATTGGTCTTCACCTTCGGTACGTGCTGGTACGAGCGCTGCCGGCTGTGTACAAGTAGGCTGATACTGTTTCGTCCTCTCAACAGTGCGGCTCATCGGCAACATCCTCATGGTCACGGCCTGGAAGGATGACTATCAGAATCGAACCGTGCTGCAGTGGGGCGAGATCCTCAGCCTGATCGGCTACGGTCTCCTCTTCTCGTCCACAGTGGCTCTCTACAACGGCGCGACAGAACTGAGCAAGAACGCCCTCACCCAACGGGTTGGAAAGCTCATCCATGTGCTCAACACCGTAGCTACCATCCTGATCATCATCGGCATCACCAGCAGCAACATCTTTGACCAGCCTCCTCCGGCTGACCCCAGCCTGGACGGCAAAGCTCGCATCGGTGCAGCCCTCCTCGTGGTCGAAACTGCTGGTCTCGCAGGTCTCATTCTCATGGCCAAAGTCGCTGGCACTGTGAACCAGAACCCGTGGCACAGAATCATGCTCAATGTCAGCATGGTCGCTCTGCCCTTCCTGTTCGTCAAGCTCGGATACACCTGCTACATCCTCTTCGGCAACCATCTGATGAATGTCAACGTCTGGGTCCGCCTCATCTTTGCCAGCATTGACGAGATCGTCCTGGTCATCATCTTCAACACGACTGGCTTCTTGCTGGCCAAGCACTTCCAACAGATGCTCGCCACTTCGTCGCCCATGGCCTCAGATGCCGAACTGGCCCGGCCGCAAGGCGATCAGGTAGGGCAGCAGCAGCAGCAGCAAGGTCCTCCTCACTACTATCCTCCCGCCCCCACCGCGCAGCAACAACAGGGCTCCGACTACTACTACTCCGCACAGAAGCCCTACCGGGCATAGAAATTCTCGTCCTTTGATTCCAAGCTGATCCATTTCTCCGCACCTTGTAAATAGTAGATGTAGTGCTCGGGGAAACGGAATCTACTGGATAATTTCTTGCCTTCCCTCCTTGTTTAGATGCCCCCCCCCCCTTCCCTTTGGACGATCGCAGATGGAGCCGGACCCCGTTACCCCTGGGCACATCACAAGTGCAATAGGATCGGGTGCGGCGCCGAGGTCCCGCGCCAGAAGCGTTCCCGGCGGCCAGCAGAACTGCGTCCACACGGGCCTGACTGCCCTCGGTCTTTGTGTATTGAAGCAGCTCTTCTTGAATCTTGAGATTTCGTTCCATCTTTTGCGCCAGCAGAGTCGCGTCCACCTGAGCGCGCTTGGCCGCAGTCTTGGAGTGATGCAGCAGCTTTTCTTGAACTTTGAGGCTCTGCTTCTGGAGCTCTAGACTATTTGGCATCTTACACTCACAACGTGAAGCACGGGGGGCTGGTGATCAAAGGCAGGGTAGTTTTCGATTCCAAGTATCAACAAATTCGGGCCGATGAATGCTGAAAGGGCACGAAGCAAGTAGTACAGCGGGTTTGTGCAAAGGCTAGCAGAAAGAGAAAGGCAATCCTAGCCAACAGAAACGTTTCGAGGTTGATGAAGTAGATGAACACGGATCAGCTCCCGATGATGGCGACAAGGGCACGCTCGCTGCGAAAAAGAAAGCGAGGTCAGTCATGTTGGCCCAAGTGGACTCCCAATGAGATGCTACTCACTAGTCGCCGCTAGTCTCCTTCTCGACGCGGTGCTTGAGGCCCTTCTTATGATACTTGCTCGCATAGAACCTCTTGATTTCCTCGAACCTCGGCCGATTCCAAGCAGCCCTGACCACCCTGGCCACCAAGAGCTCGTCCTGGGTACCCATGCCCGCCATGCTGTCCTCGAGCAGTTTGGCATCGCGCTGGATTCCGTTCCCGTCGCCCTCGGCGCCCAGGACGATGTAGAGGAGGGCGTCCTCCATGTGTCCGCTGAATTCGTCGAGAATGACTTTGCTGAGCATCTTGCGGTGGGTGTGCTCGTATGCACGGCAGACGGCTGCCAGGTGCGCGTAGTTCCGGTTCACGAGGATGCTGTGAAGTGCCAAGAAACGCGTGCGCGGGGATGGCAGGAATCAGCAAACGGAGTGGGGGGGGGGGGCAGAGAAGCGCAAACTCACTTTGCAATCGCAATCTCGTCGGTGCCTGCTCCTCTGGCCGACTTGTGGATGTTAGCGACGTCATGCTGGACCAAGTTTTGATCCACAGGTTGACGATCGTCCGGCCGGTTCATCGCCATGGCCATGGTGAACAGTCTCTTCGTCTTGAAGCTCAGGTCATCTTCTACAGCCCGTTCCAGACTGTTGTTGTACTTCAACCGGTAGGCCTCCTTGAGGAGCCACATGTCGCGTGGGTTTCGGGCGAGGAGGACCTCGTTCAGGAGGGCTTCGTTGGTGCCGAGTCCGGCAACGGCCCGATGGACCAGCCAGGCGTCGTAAAAGACGGCATCGAGGGCCTTTGCGCGGAGGACGTTCTCGAACTGGCCGGAGGTCTCCTTCTCGATGACGGCGACAATGTCTTTGCCCGTGGCGCTCTTGAAGGTGTGGGACAGAGTGGTGGCTTGCCACGAGTCCAAGGGAGCGATGGCGCTGATGAGCAGCGCTTCGTCCGTGCCGAATCCCTTTGTTGCCTTTCTGATCTTCTCTACTGTGGTGTGGGCGTCAAAGCCGGGTGCGGGTGGTGGTGGTCCGTGGGTGGGCAGGGGAGCGACAGTGACGTTCAGATAGGTCTCTGGCCCACCACTGCCCGCGGCGGGACCGGGTGGAGGAGCGGGTGGTGCGCCGTAGTATGCTCCAGGCGGCGGCCCACCCTGGGGCGGCTGTGGAGGCTGGCCGTATCCGTATCCGGGCCCGCCGCCGCCGCCGCCGCCGCCATAGGGAGGTTGTTGCTGGTGGTACTGCTGTTGATGTTGACCGGGGTAAGGCTGATGCTGGCCGGGGTATGGAGGTTGTTGCTGTTGGCCGCCGTAAGGGTAAGGCGGCTGCTGTTGTGGGTAGCCTCCTCCTGGAGGGCCGTGTGGAGGAGGGTATTGGGGTGCGCCGTATCCGTATCCGCCTGGTTGGGGTGGTGCTCCGGGGGGAGGGTAGCCGCCTGGGCCGCCGTATGGGTTGTTGTATCCGGACATGGTTGTGAGATGGGGTTGTGAGAGGGCTGGCCGGGTGAAGAGCGATGGCTTTGCCTTTAAGTACGGTGAAGGTGAAAGGCTGTGAAGGCTGTGACGCATGCACTTTCCCATGCCTCATTCTTCTCCAAACAAGCTCCTGCTTGCACCGCCACCCCGAGTTCTCTCTCCTCTTCCTCTCGTCCAGTGCCCACTCCCCTCCACAGGCGGATAAACCGAGGTGGTCCACGTTCAAGGCGCAAGGTACTCGTATGTAGCAATGGCATTCAGGACTTTATCATTCTTCATCAAGCCGAAGTTCATAGTAGAAGAGACATTTGGGGGGGAATCACATGACATCTGTACGCGGCGTGGGGTGGGGGCAACGTTCTAGTTTGCCAGTCCACGCGCGATCCGGCTCGAGTGCGGCTCCCGGTACCGCAGCACAAAGTTGGCCACCGTCGCACCCAGCAGGACCACACACAGGAAGCTGGGCCCCCAGGGATCAAAGTACACGTTCGAACTCTCCTTGGCCCGGATCTTCACCGCCCGCCACATGTAGATCGCGCCCGAATACGCAATGCAGAACAGCGCCAGCACCGTGAACAGACTCGCACTGATCAGCCCGTACGAGTCCCCCGGGGTCGAGAAGTTGAGCAGGCCGACGGCGAGCGCAGAGAGGAAGACGCTAAACTCGAGCCACTTCAGGAATGTTCGCTCGTTGGCAAAATACACCTTGGGCTCCACCCGGACCGGGATCGAGATCTTCTTGCCCGGCTGGGAGCGGAACTCGGTCGTGTACGTGACCCCGGGACCACGAGGCTCCTCCTCATCTCGACCCATCAACGCATCTCGAACCCGACGCTCCTCCTCCGTCATCTCCTCCGCACCACCATCCTCCTCATCATCGTTGCCCCCTCCTCGACCTCCAGCAGACGAAGAAGCCGCAGACGAGGCGGGGATGCCGGCATCGCGCGAGTACTTGGCTCGCCACAGCCGTTGGATGTTCGTCGGCGTCAGCTTGGAGAAGTATGTCCGGTCAAAGTTGGAGCTCGTGCTGAGAATGTCATTTCGCTTGGGTGCATTCTTGCGAGCCTCTGCATGGAAACCAGACGCATTACCACTACCGCCACCAGCAGCAGCAACAGCAGCAGAAGCACCACCACCACCAGCATTGACCGCACTTCCTCCAGCCACACGGTTGAACGAGCTCGAGTTACCGGCCAGCTGCTCAGCCGCCTCTGGGTTCTCCCTGCGCAGCGCCTCCAGTTCCTCCTTGAAGGCCTTGATGTTCTGATCGCGCTCCTCCTTGAGCTCCTTCAGTGCCGGGTCGCTCGAGGACAGACCGAGGGACTTGGCCAGCCGACGCTCGTTGGCAATCCCATGCGTGCGCTCAAAGTCCTCGTCGTCCTCATCCCCTCCCTCAAACTCGTCCTCCGACACCGGCTCGGCATACGTCGGGGGCACCGACAGGCCCGCACCACCATCCTGGGGCGCCGGGGTTTCCGGTCGGGACGAAGGCCCAGAGCCGGGAGCAGACGAGACGGGCCGTTCGATGGCGAGGTTGCGGGTGACCGGCTTGCGAATGTCCGTGTCCATCTGCGGCAGCCAGAACGGCACCAGATCGACCCGGTTCGCCAGCAAGGTCGCACAGCCGTGGATAAACTTGGAAAACTTGGGCACGGCCTCGACCAGGTGGGAGCTCACCAGCTCGCGCACCCACGCCGGAGGCTCTTGGCCGAACTGGGTCTGTAGCTTGACCTCGAGCACCCCATAGGGGAACCGCTCCGCGTCTTCTTCGGGCAGTTGGTCAAAGGGAAAATCGATGCCAATGTCCATCCGGCGCCAGTTGTTCCCCGCCCGAGCACGGCCGTCCCAGTTGTCCTCGCGGACGAGGGTAAGCTCGGTGTCGAGAGAGATGCGGACACGGGCATCCCCGGGCAGCTGGAAGGCCGTCCGGTTGTAGAACGAGCGCATGACGGGGACCAGCTTGCGGGACAGAACCGAGTACTGGACCTCGGAGGCGAGTTGGAGCATGCTGTCAATCTCCTTGTCGCTCTTCTTGCCCTTCTTGCGCAGGGCCTCGAAGGTGTCGTCCATCCGGTAGCTGCCGTTCATAAAGCCGTTCACGTTGTCCTCCTTGATCGGGAACCGCGCCTTGACCGACTTCTCACCGGTCCAGTCTTCCCGATGGGTCTTGCGCTCGACAAAGATTTGCTTGTTGTCCATGCCGCCGTACCAGCGCAGCCGGATCGCTTCCGCCCCCTCCGTCTTCTCGAGTCGGCCGAGGTAGAGCTCGAGGTCCTCGTTGTCGTAGTAGATCGAGGTGATCGCGCTGTCCTCGGGTTGGTAGTCCTTGTCGGGGTTGAAGACGAGGACGGGGAGGTGCTTGAGGATGACGAGCTTGAGGGGCACAATGTTGTCGGGGTGGACCCAGTACTTGGTCGTCTGACGGACAAAGGCCGACTGCGATCCACCGGCGGCGGAGTCACCTTGGACAGGGTTGCCTCGGGTGCGGACCAGATCGAAGAGCTTGGACAGCTTGACGATCAGAGCATCGTAGTTCTCCTTGTAGAACGGACGGGCGGCGAGGTAGTGCTGGACAAACTCCTTGCGGAGAAGGCGGCCGGTTTGCTTGTCGTGCTTCTTGACAATCTTGTGGAAGCCAGTGTAGTTGAGCTTGGTGAAGAGGGCCAAGTCGTGGACATCGGCAATGATGATGGCCAGTCGCTCCTCGAGCTCGATAAAGTGCTCCTCGACGGCGTCCGAGTCGTCGCCGTCGGAGTCGAATTCGTCATCAGATCCGACGTCGTCGTGGGCGTAGACGACGTTGTCCTTGGAGCCATGGTGACGGTGATGGTGGTGACCCCCATTTGACGACGACGACGCGTGTTGGGACGAGGTCGATGCGGCGGCGGACTGGAGAGAGGCTTGGGAGGATGGGCGGGAAGAGACGAGGAGGTAGACCTCTGCCTGTGCCTTTTTGATGCGAGCCTCGAGCTCGGCTACCTTTTCCTTTTGAAAAGCGTAGACCTTTTCGAGTTCCTTGCTGAGCTCTTGGAGGAAGTCGTCTTCATCCTGGTCCGTCCAAGCGCCGCGCTCGGTTCGTCCCTTGATGAATTTCTTCAGATCCGAGTAGCGAATCTGAGAGGGGAGAAGGTGAGCACGGTTTGGATGATTTGCGGTGTGGATTCGAGGCAAAGAGAGAGGACTCACATACTTGTCGGACCACTCGGAGTAGAGACTGGTCTTGATAGTCTGACCGAACTTCATGGTGTGGGATTTGACCTTCTGGCTGAGAAAGGGAAGACAAAAGGAAGGCAGACCTCGTGCAGAACGAAGAGCTGGGCGGTGCTCGGGATGAGAAGAACTAGGCCGGCTTGCCTGGTTGGTTGGTGTGCAGGGACCCCAGGTGGACACAATCCTAGAACCAGCCTTTGAGAATCCGAGCTGGACGCAGGAAGCCTACGTCGTGTTTTGGGAGGCGAGGGGGAACGAGGTCGACGTAGAGGGGAGGAAGAGATCGATGGTCGACGACGGCGATCACCCGGAGGAGGAGGAGGCGAGGAAATGAGAAGGTGCGTGCGCAACGCCGGAGAAGCAATCCTGTACCAGCACTAAGAGCAGAACCTGATGACGATCCACTGCACACTCTGTCTGAACCGAGGCAGCATGCACGGAGACACGAGGACAGGCTCCAATTTTAATCACAGGGGGTTGTATTACTAGCATCGAGACCACCTCTCAAGCTTTCCGCCCTACGGACTCTCTCTCCTGTCAGGCAGTCTCAATTCTGTGCCTGCCTCGGGAAGACTCCATATCCCTGGGTTGGTTGCCCTCAGACTCCTCTCTCTCTCTCTCTCCCTCTCTTTCTCTCACCTGTGGCGTTCAAAACCGACTGACTATTAGGCTAGCGTGAGGAGGCGATTTTCTTGGTCTAAGTGACGAGAGTTGGCGAAATTCCCGGCCAACTGCCACTTTTGAATCGGGAAGCTCGCCAACGTGGCCAACCCTGTACCCGTCCGTCAGCACGTGACAAGTCGCTCGCTCGAATTGGCTCGCACAGGTGCATCCTCCTTTTGCAATGTACAATCCCCGTATGACAGCACATAGCCCTTCCACTCCTGTCCGTGTCTTTTGCTCTCATCTTCAGACTGTGACGCTACTATTACCATCATGCGACCCAGACGCAAACGAGTGCTGCTCTCACTAGAGCTCAGCGAAGATTCTGATTCAGAAAGCGGGGCGAATCAGGCCAGTCGCCGGACACGACGTTATCAAGCTTCAACCCGAGACTTTCCCATTACAAGCATCGACGTCTTGGGTATACGTCGATCTTTCTCCTCGCAAGTTCCAAGCAATGAGCTCACAACAACACGGCGCTTCGCAACGCTGCAGACCCAGTCAATTTCAAGTCGGAGTCTTGTAGACTCAGGACCTGGCAGCTTACCGATTTCCTCCCGGTTTCAGCAGCCTAGTTCCAGTTCCTTCGCAGACCATCCCACTTTTGACGATACTATAGAGACAATGTTCTGGAATGAAGAATTCGCTTTGGCCTCTCAGCACGAATCGATAACGATCTTGCAGAATGGCACTGGGGCCCGCCCCCGGCGCTCAGATGATGCTCATTACTTCGCCTGGCAAGCACTCCTGCCACGACTCATCAAAGCGTACGATACACTCCCATACCAGTCAGATCCATCGCGTCCGCCGCCGTCGATCATGTGCTCCTGCTGCCCGCTGTCAGCACGCTCAGAATTGCCTACATGCTCTTCATCAAACAACGCTGCAACCTCGTACGCTCGTGAGTGCACCGCCTCCTATCACAAGCTTGTTGTCAATCATTGCAGGCCATCTAAGCCAGGTTCTCAGCATATCCACCGCCCGGGCTGCCTCCAGCGATAGCGGTCAGAGACATGACCGTCTATGACCTACAAGGACGCACAAAGCTTCAAGTTTATTCGTGTCATACGCATCTTATACATCTTCTGTTTCAGCATCGACTGTTCCCCGTTTCCCCCATACGACCTCACGCTGCAGTACTCCTCACTGTCCTTCGATTGTATCAGGCCCTTCGAAAGCATTCGGCAACGGGAGCATACAACTATGCGCTCTCTCTCTCCGACATGTACGCCGATGACAACCCATCTTTTGAACTCAGTGATGCCTTCCGCCGCCAACTCAACGAGGCTGCAACTTGGTATCAGACTGTCCAATACTTTGCTTTGGATAACGCCCTAAACGACCGTAGAACATGGTCAGCGACGAGACCACACCTTCATGAAGATGATCTGATTTTGAGCAAGCAAGATCTTGCAGACACTTGCCCTGCCTGTTTTCAATCTTTTCTCAGCCTGACACATTGCTCTGATGCGGGTCGTAGTCCCCAAATCATAGTTTCTATTGACGGAAACTTCTCCCACAAGCGCAAGAGACGAGCAAACATCACGAGCCGTCAGTCGCTGCCTCCCAGACGGTTCCTCTCACAGCGAGAAGTGGACGAAGTCGAAGCCAAATTTAGAGGTTCAGTTCCCTCACGTCAAGCCGGGCTGTCTCATGACTGCACCGCAAATGTCAGAGCTGCGAATCCATCGGCAAGCAAAGGAGCATATGGGCCGCACGATATCACAGGCGTCATGGGCATCTGCTGCCGTCACGACCATCCTTTGATCTTCTGCGACATCACCTCTCCTGGTAAGATAACAAGGCCACCCCGCAGCAACCAGTTTGGAGATAGCTCAAGATCAGTCTCCCTCTTCTATCAGGCGAACGACATCATTATGCTATCGCATTAATTCTAAAGCTCTTGGATACACTGAAAGATGGTATTGCACACATTGCTGTCATGTACGACATCGGATGCCGATTTGCGACCAACAGCCGCATCGCCCGTCTCCTTCCGTCAAACGTCAAAGTTACCTGGACGATACCTCTGTTCCACGTGTACGGCCACACTTCATCTTGCCAGGCGCTATATAGCCCACGTCGGGTTTCTGGGATGGGTTGGACAGATGGGGAAGGTATGGAGCGCGTGTGGTCTGCACTGTCTAGTCTGGTGGCATCTGGTCGTTCAATGTCGCAAGTTCAGCGCCGCTTTCATCTCGAGGAACGCATCCAACATATGGTCACGTACAAGCGCAAGGATTTACTCAAACACCTTCTTCGCAGGCGTCATCGTCTGGATGAAAGTGCACGCATGTGTTGGGAAACCCTTGACGCCCAGGACATCAATGCTTCCCACCTCTGCCACATCATAGGCCTGGAAGAAGAGGATACCGACATTCAGCAACAGTTGAGCAGCATTGTCGTTCCGGATTGTTTCATCAGCAACGGTCGCACCCTTAATCCGCATTTGGCACGCGTCCTTGCTCACATGTCTGCAGAGCGGAAAAGGCAGGGAAGTGCAAACATCGCCCCTTCTTCACATCAAGGTCGTGAATTGGGAGAGGTTATTCCGCGTGTATCCGAGGAGCTCCAGGTGCTCGATAGCCCTCAAGATCATCAAGTGTCCATCCTGGCAGATATTTTGTTCCGACGCCTTTCATCCTACCATCTGCTATCGGCGCAGTTGAAAGATCAAAAGGGCGACAGAAGGTCCGCCGCCAAGTACATTCGCCTTAACACTGCTTTACAAGAAGAAAAGAAGCATTGCACGACTGCGTTCAGCGGCTTGAACGCGCATCTTCGATTCGTCGACCCTAACTATGTGTCTGTTCCTCTAAACCAGCTGTTCACGGAGGCGACCTTGCACTGGGCCTCGGCTGTCGCTTCACAGGGCTCCATCGCTCTGCCATGGTGGTCACAGTCCCAGACCATAAAGGTTGTGGACGCTTACGAGCAGCTGGTCCGTTTGCAAGAAGAATTCATTCGGCTCCAGCAAGAACAGACCTTCATGGTCTCTTGGATCAAAGAACGCGTCAAGTCGGTCGGAGCTCGCGCGAGCACGCTCGCTCATACAACATCGTATCGGATAGCACTTGGTTCTTTAGAAGCCCTTCAAGTCAAGTGGTATCTCGCCTCCCCAGACCCTACATCGGACAGGACGCGCACAGCTGGCGCCGCTCTGGACATAGCGGCAACAGCATGCGACATTCGTGCGAACTCTTCTCACACTTCTGATTCGTCCTCAAGTTCCAATTACGCTTCGGATTCCGCGCTCAGCTCCGAAGAGGACATGCTGTATGAGCCGGAGAGGTGGATAGTATCGAGTCCTTAGAGACTGCGCTTCAGGCCAGCTATCCCGTTATCCAGCGATCTTTGAAAGTAATCATTCTACCAAACTCTCATCCTCTGTTCCGTCAACTGACTTCCGCATTCTATGCTCATGTAGACAACTTCTGAGCCTTACGCGTCCGCATCAGACAAATGGTAGTGTAGGCAAACTTAGCCCCAGAGCGAAGATGAAAGAGTGATGAGGCACCCAGTCTTGATGTGCTTCGACCGCCTGAATCTCAAGCCCTTCAGCACTTTTGTCGTCCACTCTTCGATTGATGGGTTCCAGCATCTTCTCAGCATCTCTGGAGCCAACGATAGATTCAACGCTCTTCCAACACCCAGCTTTTGCGAAAGTTTCATGTCAAAGAGTAGCTCATGTCAGCGTATCCCTGCATCTACTTTGTCCTTACCCTCTGAGCAGAACTTGTCCGCCAGTAGAGACGAATTCGGCTGTGTGCTCTCAAGTTCTACCCGTCCATTCTAGCTGGATCCTTCACCTTTCGTCGGACTTGCAGGCTTTTGGAAGGGCGCCCTGCCTATATCTCTCCCGCCCCTACATCCATTCCTTGTAGACAATCTCGTTTGCTTTCCCAGTGAGGTGAGGGAGACAGAGGCACCAACAGGCTGCAAACCTTGTCTTTTCCGCAGCATTTTCGTCTCGATCATAAGACCATGCAAGACCTCAACCCGTCCGGATGACAGATGCCGCTTCTACCGTGTGGGCACATTCGCTGAGCAGCGCAATAGGTTCATCTGTTATGCGAGCGTCAGATTTGAACCAAGCGACTACTGCACGGCATCTACACGCGCCGATCTGTTCCGAGACTGCTTATCCGATTCCACTTTTGACGCTTCATTTTGTCTCCATGCGCCGGTCGCGCATGCTTGGTTCCCTCTCCTTTCTTTTGCAAAGCCATGGTTTTTCGTACCACCCATTCCTGCTTCCCCTGCTACTGTCTCAACATCAACCGCTCGCATCTCCTTTTCCTGTCGACCTCCAGAAAGGTGATGGGGTCATCTGCAGACATTCCATCAGACCGGATGCTGTCTCGCGCTTCCAGCATGTGGTGTCCCACGAGCCGCGACGACTGCGAACCCGCTCTTACATCGCCGACAGACCTGATGCCGTCTCTCCATACTTTCCAGCATGTGCCGATCACACAACAAGTCCCGCCAGTTCCGCTGCTTGCCCAGCCTCTCGCTCCAGCGGCTTCTTATAGCCTTGCATATCTCCACTCTGGCATATCTTCGTCCAGCCCTGCCGAGCGTATACAGCCCGCCGATTATCCTTACAGCGACCGCAGCACACCTCAAGCACATGCAGGCTTCTCGCAGCTTCTCGCTTACCCAGGCTCAGCGCGAGGCCCCGCTATCGACTGTTTACCCCTGCCAGAAGACATTGCACATCGACCTAGCTTTGACGATCCGTCACTGCTAAAGGACACCGTCTCAGCAGTAGCGGCAAGATCTAGGAATGCTTATCATCCAGCAGGATGGCCGGAGGCTATCTCGCGGCAACCTCAGCAGCAATACTGGAGGACGCCCTTGCATACACCCGAGGCGACGTATGGTAGCAGCACACGTGGTGAGAATCCCCTCGCGATGGAAATGCCGAACGACACAGCAGGGATAATGGACACAGTGGATCTCCCGCAACACTCCTCAGAATCCGAAGATATCTCCGAAGACGATGACTATCAGGCTCAGCATGAGGACGAAGATGCAGATGAGGGAGAAGACGAGGAATCAAACACGATGCCCGATTTGGGTCCCATAGAGCTGGAGGAGGAGATCGCGGATCTCGCAGATGAAGCCTCCGGCCAGAGACATATCAAACGCGTGGGCTTCAAGGCCTCTCAGGTGTACACCGCAGCGGCAAACGCCGACATACAGCAACTCAAACTGGCTGTAGATAGTGCGTGCAGAAAACTGGCCAGAGATCATGAGCTATCAATCAGCAAAGTGCGCCAGCGCATCGGCTTTGGCTTCAAGATTCGTCGCTCCACCAACGACTTCAACCGCTTCCAAAGATGGCATAGCTTCAATAAACGAAATCCCGCTCCAGGTGAGTGTGCTCTGCACTGTGTTGCCCCAGTCTTCCACTTCTGATTGGGTCAGTATTCGCTGCCAGGTAACATTGCCCTTCGGTCCCTGCGCGTGGCTAGTGAATGGAACGCAACGGCAAACGATCCTGCCGCACGCAAGCAGCTGATGGAACGCATCAAGGTCTGGGAGACGTCGAAGACCTTCTACGCCGACGAACTAGACGCCCGGCAGGCAATGAGAGCTTTCGAAAATGCTGCCGCCAAGTTGGTGAGCTGTGAACTCATTCGTTCTTTGAAAATCACACTGACGGACTTTTGACACAGGCCGCTCAAGCATATGAATATCATGGAGTATCTTCAATAACCATCGCCGCTCATCCCCACATGATGACAACAACTGCGTATATCGGACAGGGTCCCGCCAGGTCTGATTTTGAGCGCGCTCTGGCTCGAGCGGACAATATTGACCACCTTCGCAAGAACTTCCAAGCAAGGGTTCATTTGGCAAACACAGAGGCCCTATCTTCCTCCTTCCGAGACGTCGGCAGATCTGGAGTCACACAGAGCAGGACGACCGCCGCCCTCAATCGGCCTGTCACCTGGAAAATGATCACAGAGTCCGTTCCACCAATGCTTCAGCGAATCGTAGACGATGGATACGCCAACGCTAAACGAGATCTATTGCCGTGGTACAAAGCCACAAAACGCTGCAGAAATCTTCACGACAGCAACGTCTCGTTACCAGGATGTATGGCCTACAAGAATCTATTTGACATACTGGCGGCATCTGATCTCTGTCTAAAAGGCTGGCCAGCTAGTCTCGCGCAGTACCTCGAGAATGCCACCTTTATCGAAGTTCCTCCAGCAACAACGGACCTAGCTCCAACGCTTACAGTCACTGGAGGTTCTCTTCTGCATTGGAATCGATGGCCTAAACGAGAAGCCCGCCATTTACGCAACGCCCTTATCAAGAGGGAGATTAGGGTCGTCCCAACAGCGCATGCCGAGTCTGTGCCATGACGGACATCACTGTCTTCCACCCCCACCCCACAGGCATGCTTAAACCCACGCACAGCCAGTCAAAACGTCCCTTCATTGGAAAGACTGACAGGCGGATGTGTATATTGAAGAACATCAAGAAAAGCCCAAGTACTGCGACTACCGTCTAGCGGCTGTGTGCTAAGTCTTGCTATGTCTCTGTTTCGGCTAAATCATAACAATGCAATCAATGTTCGTCGTCTTGTCGCGATCGCTTCTTGGGCCTTGGGGTCGCGTGTCGAAGCTTCTTCACCCTCCCGTTCACATCTCTAGGAGGTGGAGGAATCCATTCCGCAGGATTGGACAGTCTTGCCTCCAGGCAACCGATGGTGTTGTTATTGCCATTGAGATGCGTTCCCAAGTTGGAGTGCTTTTTGACCGGGACTGACATGATACGATGACACAACCTGCATTGCCATGATTCCATCTCTTGAGCGATGATCTCCGCACCTCTGCTTGATCTTCTACAGTCCGGTTTGAGTTCCCTGACACCTGCACCGCAGAAATGGAAGTAAACCATGTAGCCGGAAGCCACGCCCGTCAGTGATTCTCGCGCAGCCGGACTCAGCGGTCCGTTGAGCCACCTCAAGACTTGATCGGCACTGGACGGACCTCGGTACCTGCTGGCGGCGGTTCCGATGAGTCCAGAAAGATAGTTGTACGCGGGTGCAGCCGATCCAATCACATTTGACTGTCGCACTAGTCCATCGCTGCCTGACTGCG
Organism: Tilletia setariae; assembly: GCA_023634365.1. Classification (NCBI taxonomy): domain Eukaryota; kingdom Fungi; phylum Basidiomycota; class Exobasidiomycetes; order Tilletiales; family Tilletiaceae; genus Tilletia; species Tilletia setariae. The sequence continues at coordinate 8,046,883 of JAMJXE010000001.1, read as the reverse complement.
ATGCAAAGAGCGGGGAGGGCTCTTGAACGTGATAATAAATTGCTCCACTTCTCCTCGCATGCAGCTGGAAGAGCTCTTCGCCTCTTTGTCGAGTACGCTCGAAAAGGTTGTCATCATCCGAGTCCTCCGCATCCTAAACATCACTTGTGTTCAGCAGGGACAGGCGTGGATCGTACCTGACCATACTCACGTGAATGTCTGTTGCTTCAATAAGGGAGTCGTTTATGTTCCTTCCCGAGACCTCCAGCACCGGTGCATCTCCTTCGGCTCCTGGCTTGGCCCCTAAGGCCAGTAGACCTCTTCCAGCCGACGCGTTATCATCCGTGGGCTCTCTACCGGTTGTCACGCCGCTCACTTGGCTTGCCGTCGAGGCCGACGTTGAGAATATCTGACTGAGCCGGATCTGAGAAGGTCGAGGAGCCCGCTGTAGTTCATTCAGCATCCGTGGCGGCTGTGAACAGCAAGTTTGACGCCATATTTTGTCAGCCAGATGTCCCAGTATGTTGTTACTGTTCACGCACCAACGCTCTAGCCCACGCCTCTATATGTTCGTCCACGGCGCTCATACAGCTGACCGAGTCGTCTTGGAAGAGATCAGCTGTAGAAGACGCTGGTGTAGGTGGTGCCAGCAGGGATTCATAGGTCTTGCTCGCTTCGTTTTCGGCTTGACGCGGTTCAGCTCCTATCTTGTCCATGACTTGTTCAACAAACCCGCGGGTGTCTTGGGTCCAAGGACCTTGAGATGGTCCCGTTCCGCTGTCTTGTGTCTGCATCTGGTCCATTCCTGTGTCGGGTCTCTTGGTGGAAGATTTGAGGTCAGACGCGTTGAAGCGCGACGTGACTGCCTTCAGGACAAACTCACGGCGATCCGGGCCGTCATAGCCGTAGCCAGCGAAGCACGCACCCTTCGTTGCTAGATGTCGCTTATATGCCAACCCCACACTAACTGAACATGTTTCATTCGGTGGCCGACTTGTTCCGAGATGCTGTAGAGATGCCGAGATGATGCTTCCTTTCAACTCCACGCAATGTACCTCACTTCAGCATCTGACAGATGCTTCCTTTCAACTCCACGCAATGTACCTCACTTCAGCATCTGACAGTGAGATTGTGAGTGTCAGTAGTATCTCCAGCATGACGGGCCTCGCGAAGATCTCATACGTTTGATGGAAATTCCGTCAAGTGTTCCGCTCTTCTACCTTTGTGACTAGAATTGCCATGTGTCGTTTGGTTGCCTCCTTCCCATTCATTTCGACCTTTCCCATTCGTCCTTTACCTTTGAGCGCGACTGTGACAGCTGGTCTTGGCGGTGCTCACGTCTGCTCAAAGCGTTGTTAAACCTACAGATATCTGCTGGGCCTCAGGAGGAAGTCTGTAGGCTGCGTATGGTTCGGCTCAGCCAGGTTGATGCTAAGGCTACTTGAACTCATGACATCTACCCGTTCCACTTCACCTTGAATATTCGCTCGGATGCTGTGGGCGCTGACAAAATCCGCATCTCTCTGATGCGCTCACAACATTCGTCGTGTGAGCAACCACGTGAAGAACGGCCCAATGAATCAGGTCATCTACATGCACCCGAGCGATTCGGCAGGTCCCACATCCTTCTGTGTATACCCTTGCTGTCGTGTCTCGCCCAGCTGAATGTCTTCATTCTTTCTCTGTGAGACTCAGACACAGACAGATATCCTGATCTCCTCACTGGCCGTGCGCCGAGCGGAGCCGTTCTCTCGACCGTAGGTTCTCGACTGTAGCCTGGGCTTTCTACGCAACGTAGGTCAATTTCTGGTTCTGTACGCTTTATGTTTGACCCTCACTTCGAGAATGGATCCAGCTGAGAGCTACACGGCTGTTGCTGACGTAGTTGCATCTGCTTGATTCCCACCGAATCAGGTCTGGAGACGACTTTGACATGAATTCACTCTTGACCTGACGCAAATGGCCAGACATGGTTCTGTTCGGAAACAACTTGTACAATGGCATTGAAAATGTCCCTCCTGATGCCTGGCTGATGCCAAAGGCACACGGGACCAGTTCCTGGCGCCTAGACATGCAATGTTCAGCCTTTTGATTTCGATACAGCCCATTGCATTCGGAGCTGGGTCTCCAGCGATATTCGGCACCAGATCTCCCTAATCCCACTGCATCTAGAAACTCTACTGCATTTCATAGGCTTGAATGACATGGCCAGCAGTGGACGTGCGAACACCTGCTCACTAGAACTCGGACTTTGCCAGCATTCAGCGTGGGTGCTCGTATTGAGTTGCAGTCACGAAACCTCAGAAGTTTGGAGTTGTGGTTTTGGGTGCACTGGTGTTGTGCAAACCGAGAAACCAACCTCGCGAGATTAAAAATTCACACAAGTAAAAACCGGCTCAAGTTTGTTCAGTCGTACGCTCCTCATACAGGGTGAGCCAGAAAGCTGGTCTGCTTATCACTTGTAGCGGTGGCATTAGGCAGACCTTTGAGCTACACCGTGGATATGTGCCACAAGCACGCAGCGGCAGCTCTGTGGTCTGTGATCCTCGGTTCAGAAATCTGCACCAAGAACAGAGACATGTCGGATTCTTGCCGCAAGGGTTCATGGAAGATCTACAGAATGGAGAAAGCTCAGTTGTCTTGGTCCATCCGACGGACTGTCACTCTAGGCCCACTGCTTCTACACTCTGGTGATCATGACATTGTGGTACAAGCTTGCTGTATACACTTCCACGCTGACACGATTCTTCTCGTATCAAAACCAAAGCTCAACTCGTTCGGTTGATGAAACAAGATGGTTGTGGAGACGTTAGAAGGTGGACGTCACATACGATGAGACAAGGTGGTTGTGGAGACGTTGACAGGTGGACGTCACATGGGACTGCAGCGGAAGGCCAGCCGGACATGTGCAACCTCTTGTCCTTCACGATGGGCATGTCACGTCTACCTTCTCCTTGCGGCACCCACGACAATCTGGAATGTATATCGTTTGTCGCAATGGCAGATCATGAGACCAACGCCACGCAGGAGTCATCAGAAACCGAGGCCAGAGTATTTGTACCATCAGAATGTCGCCGCTAATCTGGACAAGACGTGCTTGGTATTCGTGTGCGTGGGTACCAGCGTGATGACTGTAGATATGATTGTCCGGTCTGTGTAGCTGCGTCTGCACCGTTGTCGTACTCTCTGAGTGATCAATGTGCGTCCACTGTTTGCAAAGAGCTAGAGTCAGAGATGGCGAGAAAACACGCAGCAGACGTTTACATACAATGCACACGACTTCCGCAGGTATCATGCGACGCTCACGCACTGCAGTGTCGTAGAAAAAGAATCCGTGAGACGCTAGCTCTCGATGCAAGCGACGAGTCAATGTCCAGTCGATCGGCAGGATATGCGCTAGTCCCACAGCCGCCTGTCCGTGGTGTATTACGGAAGACTGATTGCTAGATACCTGCGTCGGGACATGCTCGATACGGTCTAAGACGTCCCTCAGCTGGCTATCACTGCCCCAGTAGGCCAGCTCGTACTCGTCTTTGGAGGGCGTAGAGGCTTGCCCTGACGGAAAAGGGTCCAAATCGTGAGGAGGTGTACCAGAAAATGCCGTGCTGCCTGAGCTGGGTCTTGAGGGAGTAGGTAGTGAGAGCGAGGCACTTTCTTGTGATAGGGTACCACTTTGAGTGCTATCCAGGCCCGTCTTGCCGAAGGAAGCATCCGGATGTTGCTCAGCAAGAAGCTGCTCGTCCCGCCCATCAAGCTCAATTTCAGAGTCCTCGTCTTCCTCTGTATCGCATTCAATCTCGCTGGAGAGGTCACCGGGGCTACTGCTGAAGTTCCCGATAAAGTCTAGCAAGTCCGAGCCTCTATCACTTCCGTCCGATGAGGTCTCGCTCGGAGAAACCTCTATATCAGTTGCTTCATCGTCCTCTTCGTCATCGCGGCTGTATGTGCTGGAGGTCGCCGGAAGATTGTCTTCAGGAGCTTGATCGGAAGGATAGCCAAAGTTGGAGGACAGTGGAGATGATGTCTCCTCAGCTGAGAGAAGGTTAGACGTGCTGGAATTTAGAGGCATGAGAGGCAGCGATACGGAGAAAAGGAGATACGTCAGCAAGGAGTCAAGGCATCTTCCCTTCATGCGTTGCTTCCATTGAGTCAAAGCCGATTTAAGTACCCATAGCACGTAGGTTCTTCATGCTTTACCATAAGACGGTCGGCGCAAAATGTGGCGCTATAAATGCCCAGAAAATGCCCGCAACATGTTCTAGATATGCACAACAAATGCCAGTTCATCATCATGCCTATTCAAAGCAGAAGTTACTCTCAAGGAATCCATATCCTGGAGTAGCGTTCTTTGGGCAAGATGCATACCGCAGCTCTCAGAAATATAGTCGTTTGAACTGAGCGACAGCTTCTCTTCGCCCGTCTTGAATGTATTCCAAGCATTCCCGTTACTTTCAACAAGACCGTCTCATTTCTGTTAGATACGCTCAAGCCCATGGCATGAGAGCTTCATGCCATGGGTTCGAGCAGCTGTACATTAATAGTCTATGAGACTGCGGCGTTCCAAATGTGGAGGTTCGATGTATACCGTGAGAATCCACATGAGCGGACGGGTCATCTCTCACGTGCTCAGTCTCTGCGGCGGAAAATTCTGTCGCGATTTTCTCCCGCATGTTGTGTGCTCTATAAGATCTGTGCTCCATGCGTCAAAGCTGTGTCCTTGATGCCAATCATCTGCTGCACTCGTCCCTCACCATCATCCTCTACAATGGTGAGAAGGAAGAATCACAACTGGTCCAACAAGAAGCCGCTTCCGCCCCGCCTCGTCTCTTCCGAGCCGTACAGCAAGGGTTTGTATTGGTCGGTCAGACAAGTGGTGAAGGCTCGATACAATTCCATCACCAAGGAACATGAGCTGCTGACCCATTGGATGCCCATCTGGGTCGCGCTCCAAAATTTCGAGAACCAGGAGCGAGCCATCGGAGACTTTAAGCGCCTCAACACTGGCGCTACGCACGGCCCGCCAATTGAAATCGACGACGACGATCGCCTCGCCGACGACGAGTCCGACGAAGACGCAATCGGCCCTCCTCAAAGTCCCGACGACAACAACGACGACGACGACCACGACATGGACGGGCCACCTGGCCCCCCAGAGGGAGGCGACCAAGCAGATCCGCCCTCTGACGGGGGCGACAACGACCCCGGCCCTCCTAGGTCACCTGGTCCGCCGGACGACAATGACGACAACCCCGACCACGCCGGCGACGACCTCGACCCCGACCCCAGCGCGCCTCCAACCGGATCAGCAGGGCCGCCCGCTGCTGCTGACAGCGTTGCGGCGCCGCGCGGGCGGCGCTCCCGGTCCCCGGAGGGCCGCCGGAGGCAGGCGCTCCGGTCCATGGTGGTAAGCTCCCTAACCCCCCCCCCCCTTGTGACCTTGACAGCAGAACGATGGCCCCGACAGGATGACACTCTCGCCACAGCGATGAACACTCCTTTGGGTTTCACCGTGCTGCTGTGGAAGTGAGTGCTTAGGAAGATGGAATGACCACTCTCGCCATTGCGATGAAAAGTCGTCAGTCTTTCTAAGCGCTCACTTCCGCCTCATGCTTGCGTCAATCCGAGTCCACCGATAGCTGACTGTCTGTCATTCTCTTTCTGGTCTGCAGCACCTCGCCAATCGCCTCTTGAAGGAACCGGAACGGACGGGGTTAGGCGTGGGTGGTCCCTCATATCTCCCTCAAGGTCCACAGGTTCTCGCATGATCTCCATTCTCTCACCAAAGCCATGCTCTCCCTCTCGATTTCCACCGAATTTGCGCACGACCTCGGACCTCAGGCCTCCAGAATCAAGGATCATGCAGCCAGAATGTACCAGTTGTCATTGAATGGTGAAGAATACGTCGTTGATGTCGGTGAGAGAGGCTATTGCTATACATGACTGGGAAACGTCAACGTCTGTCAGCTCGGTTGGTGTCTGCGTGATAAAGGTAGGATTGCTCACTATGAGGCCCGCCGAGCGGAACGTTGGAAGTGTAGACTTCGCGACCGAGCAGCTTGTTGAGTGCCTGGTAGCCGGTCAGGATCAGAGGCGAGCCATCAGCTTGAATGACACGGGCGCGCAGACGAACGAGGTAAGCTCCGATGCCAGCTGAACGACCAGTGACGATGGACGCGGCGCAAATCGAATCCCTCGCACGACTCGTCTCACCTCACGGGCGATCGGACCGGGGCCGGACAGTCAATCCACACCGAGACCGTTCTGGAGAAGGCCGATGATGTCGGTGACGACGTGGTGTGTTGATCCATCGGCGTCCTCGCGTCCTTGACAGGCTTGGTGATCACACTGCCAGTAGCCTTTTCATTGAGCTGGTTGAAGCCGGCATCGTCCAGGTAGAGGTACTCGAAGCCCTTTGCGGGGTCGTTGCCCAAAAACTTGACCTTGAACAGATGGATGGGCTCCGTCGCAAGACCGATGCGGGCACCCGAGTTCGCAGAGATATACAGACGCGGGATGCGGCGCTGACGAGCCAGAGTCGAGGCAGCGGCAAAGAATCGGTCCTCGAGCGGGCCGAAAGAACCGGCCTGGATCGTCACATCGTTGGCGATCATCACGATCTGGCGTCCGTTGGGGCACTCAGGTGTGATAATGTCGAGCACCCAACCACGGCGATCCTGGTCATGCCAGGCGCGCGCTTGACCTCGACCAGTCGCTCGCTCTCGTCAAAGATCAGCTCGGAGATGTTGCTGATCGGTTCCGACGGGGGCTTGACGTCGACCTTCTTCCAAGCGGCACGGATCGCCTGACGAAGCACGTCGATGAAGTCGTAGGCAAAGGTGGCCTGGAGTGCGTGCGCGCGAGAGCGGCGAGACTGGAGCACGACCTTAGTGGGGTAAGGCGCGTGTGCAGAAGCCATGTGGCGAGAAGCTACCTGGCCCGGGGGGTTAAGCGACTTGAGAAGCACTGCGCCGTCGTCGAGAGTCGTCTCCTCATAGATCTCGTAGCGGACAACAGGACCGGTCTCGTTCGTGATGAAGGCTCGGATGGGATTGACGCCGGTGGGAGTCTGAAGCATGATGCGGACTTCGGCCTCAGTTATACGGAGGCGGAAGAGACGGGCACCGTGGCGCTCGATGAAGCCCTGGATGGCAGTCTCGACATCCTATGTTGGACGCATCCGCGGTCCGGTGGTCGGCCTTACCTTGAGCAACTTCGATCGTGATGAGGATGTCGTTCACAATGCGATCAGACTCGGAGATTGCGATCAGACTCGGAGAGCAGGTAGGCGGCTTGACTGCCGGGAATCCTACCCGGTCGCACAAGCGAGCGCACGAAGAAGCGCGTGTCAGCCGAGTTTGAGATACCGCGCGCGAAGTACAGGTGAATCGTAGACGAGGCAACGTTAACAGGTGTGATCTCGAAGTTTTCGGTCAGGCGATTGAGCTCGAGCTGGTAGGCAAGAGCAGGCTCGACGTTGCGGATAGCCTTCTCGTCGACCCACGAACCGCCATCCTCGGTACGGCAGTACGTGATGAACCAGGGGTAGAGATCTTGCTGGCACAACATGAATGTGACACGGCGAATGTGCGCGGCCACGAAGTCCTTAGCGAACGTGTTAGCGGTCTTCAGGAACAGCTCGCGAGCCGCACCCTCGCCGACCTCGGGCTCGTCGGTGACAGCGATGTTGAGAACGTGCACGGCCTCAGTGGGAGTGGTGCCCTTCTTGAAGTACTTGAGAATCTTTGAAATCACATCGGAAAGATCACCCACCGTGGCGCAGCTGGTCATGACACCAGTTCGGGGCTCAGAGCGAAGACCGATCTCGTCCTCATCGCGCAAAGTCTTGGTATCACTGACAGAGGCCTGTCGCACGACCTCACGCAAAGCATGAGTAGTCTGAGGCTTCGAGAGCTGGAAGTTCCAGGTCAGAACAGTGCGCTCCTCAATGTCGAAGTCTTCGACCGCAAAGTCGTTGCCAATCATGTCGTATGCTCGGTATGCACGCATCACGTATACCAGCATGGCAGCGTATGCGATATACTATTGAGGGTGACCGAAGAAGGAGTACAGGACATCGTACACCATGCACTGACTGTCTGACAGCTCGCGAAGCCCGTCGAGCTTGGGCGCGTGGTACGCGTTCTCAGACCCGTAGGTGGATGAGCTAACAGCAGCCTTGAGAATGGCTTCCATCTGGGACTGACGGTCCTTCAGACTTGGCAAGTCCGCAGAGATGGCGACTTCACGAGCCTTGAGAGCAAGAGGCGCGGTGGCCTTCCTGGGCACGCCTGCGATGACGTTCAGCATCTCAGGCAGGGAGTTGCCAGTGGTCTTCGCGGCAATCATGGTGTTCTTGATGTACTTTTCGAGAAGGGTCGAGAGCGTCTTATTCTTGCGGTTGGTCGCGTTGTGCGAGTTCTGAAGGGCGACCACCTGACCGAGGTCGCTGCCGGCAGCCTGTCGAAGCTCGAGAACGACGTCGGCCTCGCCAGTGAACAGCTTCTCCACCTCGTAGTATCGGCGAAGCAAAGCCGCAGCGGTGTTCACCCCATGGACGCGCAGTCCGTACGCGTGTGCTACTCAGATTGTGGTCAGAGCAATGAGGGTGGCCTGGACCTGGGCTCGGCTAGCGGCTTCCACGTTGTCGCGCAGGAAGTTCTCCGTCAGCTTGCGCAGACGCACAGCAGGGAACTCGAGACTCTTCGAGAGCGCGCCATCGATCGAAGCGCACACAAGCTCTTCCAGCTTGCCGGGAATGCGACCAGACAAAGTAGAGAGCACCTGTTGGGCTTCACCAAAGGGCAGCTCGGGAGTGCGCAGAATGTCAACAAACTCCTTGAGAGCAACTTGCATGAGGTGGCTCTGGTCGTAACCGTCGAGGATGTCTGAGAATGCCCTGGACGTACGCAAATCGCTGGTGAGGCTTGCCTCCGACGATCGAGGGCAGACCAAATTCGTCGAGCTGGCCGGGGTAAGGCTTGGCGTGTTGGACGCGGCTGGGGTCGTCCAGACTCAGGATACCAATGATGTCACCCGGGTTGAGAGAGACACTGGGGCTCTTGACAAAGCTGACCACACCGTCCTCGGACGCGACCAGGGGCAAGTACATCTTCATGACTTCGATCTCAGCAATGGATTGTCCGCTGGTGACGTGGTCGCCACTCTCGACGAGGAACCGGACCAGCTTACCTGGCGACGGAGAGCGGATCTGAGTTGGGTCGGTCTCTTGCTCGATCAGACAGGTCTTGCCGTCGATCATGAGACGCGTCATTCCGACTTCCTCGCGCCAGTAGAGTAGACCGGGCACAACTTTCGGGAAAGGGCGATCAGCACACCACCGTCGGAAAGAGGTCGAATGCTGACCAGAGTCCGGGCACCGTTCAGGTACCATGTCCAGCCCTGAACGCTGGAACGCGTCGCGGTGAAGTTGTACTTGATGGACTCATAGATGAAGTCGATGGAGAACACGGTATTGAGCGTGATGAAGTCGATGGAGAACACGGTATTGAGCGTGTGGCGCGCAGGGACTTGACCCTTGTTCAGAATCGCCTTGTACTCGTCTTCGCATTCTTGTGACAGAACGTGCGCCTTGACAGCAGCTCCGCAAACGATGGCGAGATGAGTGGGAGGTCGCTCCGCAGTCAACCGCTCCTGGATGAGACCATCGAGCCAGCCGGTTGTGATGTTTTTGGTCTCGAACGGCTCGGTCTTCAGCAGCTTGATCAGGTACTCGACAGTGGACCGCGAATGCTGAGTTCCTTGAGCGAGATGACCATTTGCTTACGCGCCTCTGATCGATCCGCACCGTACGAGAATATGTGACCGAACTGTGAGTCTGCATATTCGTGCAATCCACCACTAGTGCCGACGGAGAAGTAATCTCAGGTGAAAGTGGAAGAGCGGAAGTTGAGCTCGGTGAGAGCTCCCATACCAGGCTTGAAAGCGGTATCGGGGTTCTCAGCAGTGATACGGCAGGCGACGACGTGACCCTTGGGCTGTGGCTTGCGTTGCTTGGCGTGCGAAGCAGGGTCCTCAAAGTCGAAGTCGATCAACTCGCCACCGCGAGGATCCATGCCGTACAGAGTTCGGATGTCGCGAATACGGTAGAGGGGAATACCCATCGCGACTTGCAGCTGAGCGGCGGGGATGTTGACACCGGACACCTTCTCGGTGCAAGGATGCTCGACTTGAAGACGAGGGTTCAGCTCCAAGAATGCAAAGTCCTTGCTGCAGGGGAGTACAGCCACTCGACGGTACCAGCAGAGACGTAGCCAACCAACTTGGCGAGACGAACAGCGGCCTTCTCCATGGCTTCGCGAGCGGCCTTCTCCATGGCTTCGCGAGCGGCGTCGTCGGCGATGGTGACGGGAGCCTCTTCAATGATCTTTTGGTGACGGCGCTGTACTCAGCAGTCGCGTCCGAATATTGAGATGGCGTTCCCGTACTGATCGGCGGGCGATCACTTGTACTTCGAAGTGACGCGCCTTGCCGGCGAGCTTCATGACGAATACAGGGGAGCCTAGGTGTGGCACACAAACGCGTAAGAAAGCAGACACCTCTCATGCGCAGAAATTTGACGAGCTCGCGCGCGCTTTTCGTTTACTCACCTGGTACTTGACCAAGGACAGCGTTGTACCACTTTCTGAAGTCCTCTGTTCGCTCGCACTTTCGGATACCCTTTCCTCCACCACCCTCGGAGGCCTTGATCATGACGGGGATGCCAGTGACTTCGGCCCTCTCGAGACCTTCTTCAGCGGAGTGAATGCAGGCGCGTTGATAGACCTCGTCAGAGACCGGCAGGAAGCCTGCGTTGCTCATGCATGTCTCCTTGATGCCGGTACCGGACCAGGCCATGCATGGCACGTCGGCGTGTTGTGCTACTATGGAGGACGAGATCTTGTCGCCGAGGGATCGCATGGCGCTTCCGGGGGGACCGATGAAGATGATTTTTTGCTTGCTGGCCGCCAAGCTCTCCGGCAGACGAGGGTTCTCGGAGGCGTGTCCCCAGCCGGCCCGGACGGCGTGCACACCGGCGCGCTCAGCAACATCGACGATGAGATCGACGTTGGCGTAGTTGTTGTTGTTCGTTCGACCGCGCGCCTCGAGGTGCTGGCGCCTGCGCGAACAATGGCCGTACATGTCAACTAAGTGATGCAGTCAAGGGTGACACGCGCGCGTGAATCTCACGGCACTCACCGATATGGTGCCGCTCTTTGGGCCGGTCTGGTAGAGTCCCTAGGAAGTTCTTGCGAGAACCTGTACGTAAGGTGTCGGCGCGCAGATGCGTAAGGCTCCGAACAGCCAGATTTCAACAGCCGCGTGTTGGGACGCGAGAAATGGCGGGGTTGGCGGGTGCGGACGGGGTTGACGCGGGAAAACGCCCGAGTTGGCGGGAAGATCGCGCTTTTTGTTTCATTTAGGGGGAAGATGCAAGTGGCCCACCTTGGGCTATCTATCGGACGATTTTGATAGCCAGGGCTGCTTTCTCTCGCTCTGTGACCATCGCCCTTGGCCTTGCTGCTGCTGGCTGGCTGGCTGGCTTGGGCGACGAGAGCAAGGCAGATGCGGACACACGATTCCAAGTGTTTCACCCATACAGTATTGCATGTGGCTTGAGAACACGGAGGCTCCATGCTCTAATTTCTGTGGAGGCCGTGTGTCTGTGCACAGCCTGGCCAAAAAACCCCCCGAGTAAAATCACGTGATATGGTCATTTGCAACACAGTGTTGCGATAGCACCTGGCTGGTCAACCCAACCAACACCTTCACCCAAGTGTGCAACGTCGAGGTGGCCAGCAGCGGGCGCAGATGAACCAATGACCTGATGAGAGAAGGATGGCATATCGTGTCCACTTGACCTCTTTGATCCGACCATCCGCTCGCTTCCTCCCCGAGTCTGGCCTCTTTGACCCCTTGCCTGCCCACCACGACAGCTTTGAGCCCGACGTGCTCACAGCCACCGACGAATCCACCTTACTCACCATCAGGAAGGAACAAGTACACGTCGATCAACGTCTCGGGCCCCTCCTCATCGACTGGGCAGACAACACATCCCTGCTTGAGATCATGACTCCAGCCAATGCACGATCGAGACCGCCTCATGCTCGCACCCCTTCCCACCTCCATCATCATCATCATCAGCACGAACACCGTCCCAGTCCCGATCATGCTCTCGAAGAAGCAGGGTCAGGACCGGCCACCAGCAGCGCGGACTCAACCTTGTTGTTGCTCCAATCAGCATCTTCGTCCTCGAATCCGCAGCCAGTATCATCACTAGCCACCGCAGCACCTGCTCCGGCTAATCCAAGACCACCACCCACCGTCTACACAGAAGCTCCCATCCCCGTCGCCAGATACTCTCAGCAGAGCACATTCTCCACCGAAGACCCATCACCTGCACCCGATCACTCAGCTGCCGTGTCCACTCAAGCTGGAGCAAGCTCATACTCCATCGGCCGCACCCACGTCGCCTTTGGCATTGTCCACCTCTTTCGAGACCAATCAGAGGCAGACGCGGCCAATGCCCTGGAGTCGGAAGGCCATTTCCCCTCCCTACCCCGATCTAGCTCTCTCACTGCTTCCTCCTCCGCTTCGGCCACAGCAACCTCCTCCAAGGCCCGAATACAACCCACAGCACCAGCAGCAACAGCAGCAGCAGCAGCATTATCGGCGACCGCGGGCAAGTCGCCGCCTATGCCACAAGATGCCGTACAGGTCACCACGGACGAAGAGTCGGGCTCGATACTAGGCATTCTGGCCGTGCCCGGCTATATGACCGCCGCCGATTTCCTAGCATTCATAGAGCCCGCTGCCGACGCCATCAGTCACATCCGCATGATCAGAGAGGTATCCACAGATAAATGCATGGTTCTCATCAAATTCAGAGATCCCTTCGATGCCGAGGAGTTCCACAAGATGTTCAACGGTCAGCCGTTCAACGCGATCAACGAAGACGAGCTGTGCCAGGTGGTCTACATCACCTCTGTCACCGTTTCAGCGTCGTACACCTTGCCCCACGCATACCCTTTACTTGCCAACTCGGATCCATGGCCAATGCTCCCACCTTCTTCCAACTCAGCTTTGCCCGTAGTGCCGACCGGGCCGTCCAGCTCGCCCAACAGCGCACTGGAGCAGCGCGATCGTCTTGCTGCCCAACTCACGTACGAGCTGCCGACGTGCCCCGTATGTCTGGAACGTATGGATTCCAATGTGACCGGTCTGATGACGGTGACCTGTCAACATACTTTCCATTGCACATGTCTCAGCAAATGGTAAGACGGATGCATGACCGTTGATGACATACATGCTGACACAGACTGTTCAATTGACCGCGTGTCTGTGGAAATCTTCTTGCCTCAACAGGATTGACAGCAGGTGAGATTTGAGGATTCTTGGCGCTTGTTTCCTGTTGGTCCTGACCGCTCATGCATCACTTTGTTTCGACGCGCAGATGTCCAGTCTGCCGGTATTCACAAATCCGTCTACGGAACGGCGCATCGAATAGCTTGTTGGCAGGATCTTCTTCTTCCGCAAACACTCGCTGTACCATCTGCCAAACCACCACAGATCTATGGGTCTGTCTGATCTGCGCCTCCGTCGGTTGCGGTAGGTACAAGGCCGGACACGCCCACCAGCACTTTCAAGAGACTGGCCATCTATACAGTCTCGAGCTGGAGACCCAGCGGGTGTGGGACTACGCGGGAGACGGATACGTTCATCGACTGATCCAGAACAAGACGGATGGTAAACTGGTAGAGTTTCCTGAGAGCTCGTCGGTCAACTCGACCCCAGCCCGCGGAGGCGGAAAAGGACGGAGTGTGTCCCGAAGCAGAGGAAACATGCCGTTGGAAGATCTGTCTTCCTCCGCTGCCGATGACGGGGCGCGGCCGGCGGACAAGGATTCGTCGATGGTGACAGGCGGCTCAGCGGACAAGCACACGGAAGACAAGGTGGAGTCGCTCGGGCTCGAGTACTCGTACCTGATCGCGTCCCAGCTGGAGAGTCAGCGAGCGTTCTACGAAGAGCAGGTCAAGCTGGCTCAGTCTCAGCTCGAGGCGAGTCAAGCGTCCTATCACGAGCTCTTGGACAAGCTTGTCCGTGCCGAGGACCAGATTGATCAGCTCAAACGGAGTCAATCTGAAGCTGAGCGGACGCGATCTGGGCTGGTGCAGGAACGCGACAAGGCGGACAAGCGGACTGACAAGGCGATGGAGCTGATGCGCAAGATGGAGCGAGACCTGCACACAGAGCGGTCCCACACCGAAGGTCTGGTGAAGAATATTGCCCAGCTGCGCGAGCTTCGAGCCCAAGTCGAGAACGAGCTCGGCGCGGTCAGGGGAGAGCTGGTAGATGTGAAGGAACAGATGCGCGACTTGATGTTCTTCGTCTCGGCTAGAGACCAGATCGAAGGCAACGATGAACTTGCAGGCGGAGACACAGTGGTTCCTGCGGCACAGGCGAGTAAGACGGGCGCCACCACCTCCACCACTACCACCTCTGGCTCATCAGCGGGGGCGGCGGCGAAGAAGAAGAAAAAGAAGAAGCCTCCTCCGGCCGCACTTGTTGCTCAGCTCGCGGCCCAGCAAAAGCAGCGTCAACATGGAGATGGGGAGGACGCAGAGGAAGAGGGCAAGGCGGCCTGACGGGGGACAAAGATGTCGAAAGGGAACGGGCTTGATTCTGGGGGAGGGACCGAGATGCAAATTACTTGTACAACAACAATTGTCACCGCACGCAAATCAACAGCGGAATTGCGCGAACCGCAGCGGGATCATTGTTCTGCAAAGGGAAGCAACTAATCGATTGTGTATGTCCATCCTTCAATTTTCTTTGGCAAGGGAAGGCTATCGGAAAAGGCTAGGAGAGTGAGGTGGAAGAAGTGGCCAAACGTCAGGAGAAGAGTCCCAAAAAAGGTGAATTTCGAACGAGATAATAGAAAGGAGTTGCAGAGATAGGAGAAAGAGTGGAAAGGCTAGAGTTTTCCCCCAGAATATAAGAAGAGCATCGTGGCTTCACTGGACAATCGCGTTCGGCGGCACACGCTCAGCAACCCGTCCGCCGCTCGCAATCGGTCGTCCATAGTCGTCGAGGCCCAGTCGCTTCTGGCGAACGGTGAATGCGGTGCACTGGATCAGTAGGACAAGTTGAAGGACTCCAGTCGCAATGTATGCTGCGACGGTGGACCATTCTGCCCCCGGTCGGATGGCGAGCTGCACGAGACGTTTTGAAAAGACCAAAAAAAAAAACAAAGAACAAAGCGCAGGAAAAGGCAGTCAGTTTGAAGTTTTCTTTGAGCTCTCACACTGAGGAGAATTGGGCAAAAGCAAGTTCGGAGAGTGGAAGCCCCGCGGGGGGGGGAGGGGGGGGGGGAGGAAGGGCTTGACTCACCGAGTAGACAAAGATGACACTGCCGGGTACCTGCAGGCACATCATAGGAATGCTCAGGCTTCCCACGTGCTTCGCCCGCTGCGTGTGTAGGATCTGTGGGAAGTATTGGCCCGCAGCGAGGGCGGTACCAGTGATGCCCAAGAAGGCCGCCCATCGAGAGATCATCTTGCGTGAAGGGTGAGTCGCAAGAATCATTGCCGCCTTGCGCAGTGTTGAGGCGGCGGTAGTCGCGCTGGCGGCTGCTGATGCTGTAGATGAGTTCGAGGTAGCTGTTAGTGTCGAGGCACTGCTGATGTTGAGGATGAGCTGACTGTGGGAGTGGAAGTCGGCGAGAACGAGTTGGACGGGTGAGAAAGCGATTGCTGGGGGTGGAAGCGGAGGGTATGGGATGGGTTCGGGGTAAGCAGACTCTGGTACTGTCAGCACCAAAAGTAAGGTGACGGCCAGAATGAAAATGCTGTTTGATGGGAGAGATGAGAGCCAAAAAGCTTGAGCCCCAGGGTAGAATGAAGCCAAGAGTGCGCTCGTGGTTTTTTTCCAGGATACTCACAAGTGCAGGGCGACGACCCAGGCGAGAGCAAGGGCGAGACTCCATTCTGGCGTCCTCCTCTTTGAGCCTCGCTTGTGTCGCCAGAGCCGCATCTCAGCCGGGATACCCAGCAAAGCCGTGCGCTCATTCGCCCCATGCTGACCGGGTTGCAGGCCCGAGTTGCCCACCTGGCTCTCCCCTGCCTCCTCCACATCGCTCAAGAGCTCCTCCTCTTCCTCTTCTTCGTCTTCCTCGCCGTCTTCCTCTTCTTCATGCGCGGACAAGGGACGCTTCTTGGGGGCCTTCCACATCGGCCAGAACGAAGGCACGAGGTTGGCAAATGCGGAGCCGCTGGCTGGACCATCGACCCCCGAGGCGCCGGGAGAGGTGATGCCCGAGTAGTTGGCCGCGATGTGGGAGTCGAGCGAGTCGAGATCGCCGGGCCCTCCATCTGTGGTCCCGGTGAGATGAGAGTGTACGCTTCCGACAGCGGACGAGTTGGGTCCCTCAGCATCTGCGGCGGCGGCGGCGGCGGGGAGGTAGGTGGGGCGTGTTCGATCGTAGCGAAGCTCCTTGGGGTAGTAGACGAGGAAGAGGACGAGGATGACGTTGAAGAGGAGCCATTGGAGCATGACTTGGACGATGCCCATCATCGACTCTGCACATGCGCCAGCTGAGATGTTCCGGCAGCATCGGACGAGACCCCACTGGAGGGCGACGAGGTTGAGGAAGCTGCTCGAGCTCGAGGTGGCTCCGAGGAGGAGGAACCAGGGGGAGAATCCGAGGGAGGACTTCTTGTGGATGATTCTGATGATCTGGGGCAGGTAGGAGACGACGAGACCGATACAGAGGAAGATGGAGAGAGAGAGCGCGATGGGGTCATGCTCTGGTGTGCAGCTCTCGGGCTGGTCCCGGAAGGGTTGACCTGGTGTTGGGTTCGGGGTGGGCGACGGGGCCGAGGAGGAGAAGAGGCTCTCCATGGTCCTGCAATGGATGGCGAGTGCTGCTGCCTGCCTTGTGTCTTTCTGATCCGTCCTGTCCTCTGTGTGTCTATGTCTATTGCCTTTGGATGGCCGTGCTGAGTGAGCAAGGAGGGAGAAAGGGCAAGGTCCCATCGTTCTTGGAGGCCCTCGAAGCACGTGACCCAAGATATTTCATCGCGAGCTCAACATCAAGAACGGGATCGAGAATAATCGCATCGTCGAGCTGAGCGAGGCAACATAGCAGAGCTTCGACACACCATGAAGCAGGCCGCTGGACAGAAGCGCAAGCGAGGCACAGACGCAGATGTACCCGCTGCTGGTCACAATCCAGATGCAGCCGTCTCTTCAGCTCAGACTCCCAAGACGAAACAACCTCCCCGTGGCAAGCAAAAGAAGATCTTCTCAGAATCCAAAGGAACCGCACATCTACTCGAACTAGCCCTCTCCATCGCCTCTGGGAAAGACCATGCCGAGAAGAGCAAGGTAGAACATGCAAAGGAGGTCCGAGCAGCTGTCGACGATGCGGCCAAGAAAAGAAAAGTGGCAAGAGATCGCAAGAAGAAAGGTGGCGATCCGCTTCCACCGTTGCCCTCTGCCAAATCAAACGCTACCAAGCGCAACGGTAAAGGCAAGCTCCGGGACGCCGAAAACGACCAAGCAGAATACGAAGACGAGAACGACGATATCGAAAAGGTCTCGAGAGTCGACGACGGTGTCGTCCTGCCAAAACTCAAGGTAATATCGCTTCACCCTGTTTGCACTCCCTTTTTTTTCTTCTCTCTCTCACTGAGACTAGAGTGCTCAAACCCATCTCGTTCCGTCATGCCCACAGTCCAAAGCTCAGCTCCGTGCCGATATCAAGCAGAAGGAACGAGATCGAGCCCGGAAACGAAAGACGCTTCGGAAACAGTCTCAGAACCCGGCAGAGGAACCTGCGCCTGAACCAACAACCAAGAAGCGGAAGGTCGCCTTTGCCTGATCAACCTGGGCGTGTTTGCCTCGCTCTTCCATCCGTTCTGCACTTTCTCCTTTTCACATACATGACCCTCTGTTATTCAATGCAGCACGCGGGCGCAGAAATTCTGAAGCTGCCCATGGCGTCAAAATGGTTTTGATAGGAAATGCTCGATAGTGAATGTGAGTATGTATGTGAGATATGCTAGCACTGGCACGTCTGCCCACCCCAAAAGAGAAGGACCTCCCGCCGATCGCTCAACGAAGGTCGGGAGCTCTGCAATGTAGGGGAAAACGAATGGTGCCGATGAGCAGCTGTCGAGAACCGGAGTCGATGAGGAAAACGGAATCAATACAGTTAAATGAGTGGCATCGTTAGAAGAGTTTTGCTCCGAGAAATTTCGTTCGGTCGATGCTGTGGAGTCGGAAGAACAAGAACACATGCGCGAACAGGGGTCGAAGCCAAGGTCAGATCCTGGACGAGAGAGAGAGAGAGAAAAGTTCGAAGTTTGGAGAGCGCGCAGGGCGAGCATCGAAGAGCGCCGGCTCATAGTCTTGTGTCATCGAAAGCAAGCGGATAGAATCTGCGAGTTTGGCTCTGGCACTGCCTTTACCTTTTCGAAAGCTACGGTGGATAGCAGATGGGCGGCGGTGATGGTGATGATGAGCTCCTGCCGTTGTCCGGTGCAGGTGGATCCAGGGCTCCAGTAGGTAGCACTCCCTGTCAATATTGAACCGAAGCCATCCGGTAGCTACTCGGTGGCGGCGCGCCCTTCACCTTCACTGGTCTCGCGGCGGCGCCCGTGCCAGGCCCGCTTCCGTTGCCTGCATTTCCCAACGCGCTTCCCGGCCGTGGAGCCGAGTTTGAGCCCAAGCTAGAACCCGGTCGAGAGCCCGCAGCCGAGCTGGGCCTTCGAGTCTTGGGCCCTGCAACCGTAGTGGCGTCCGCCGCCTCGCGCACCTTGTCGGCCGCCAATCGCGCCTCTGCCGCATTGTTCGACCGAGGCAAGATTGTCGGTGGGGCGAGCGAGGCCACTGCCAGACTGAGCGAGGCACGTCGATGGCCGGGCGTGTTGCTATAGTCGACCGGCTTCTTCTCGCGCTGAGCGGCTGAACCGCTCACTGACATTGAGCTCGTGCGATTATGCCCTCCTCCTCCGCCGCCGCCGCCACCGCCGCCGCCACCAGAAGTCTGAGTGTCCGTGCCTCCCATCCGCGCCGCGGCAGCCTTGTTCACTCGGGGCGCGATGCTCGGAGCAGCGAGCGAGGCAACTTTGGCCATGCCCGGCACGCTCGTGCGCTTGTGCCCGGGTGTAGAGCTGTAGTCTGTCGCCTGGCGGACACGAGGCGCCGCCGCACTGGTGGTGGAGCTCTCACCTGTAGAGCCAGTCGAGGCCATGCTCGAGCCCGAGAACGTCCTGTGATTCGAGGAAGGGCCGGAGTGCAATGAGGAGGAAGAGGTGGTGCTGCTCAATGTCGGACTAGTGATGACGCTTGCTGTGCTTGTGCCACTTCCGCCGCTCGTGATCCGAGCGGCCGAGGCCTTGTTCAGTCTGGGCGCGATCGAGGGCTTTTGAAGCGAGGCAAGGCCGGAAGGTATGAGGTTGCGCTTGTGACCTGGGGTGTTGCTGTAATCGACTACTTGCCTTGGCCGTGCAGGGCCCCCATTGCTGTCTGCTGTTCCTCCGTTTGCAGCGCCGTGTGCTCCACCATTCTCGGGGGGTGCTTGACCCAATCTGGCGGCAGCAGCCTTGTTCAGACGTGGGGCAATAGTGGGGCGAGAGAGTGACTTGGGAAGAGGCTTGTCGGTCAGAGGCACACCAGAAATTCCCATTGGTCCCTGATTCGACTTGCTAGCATCACTGGCGTCCGACGTAGTTCGATTCTGACTCGAGCGAGGTACGGAGGGCAGTGCGATGCCCATGCGCAACGCCGCCGCTTTGGACAGACGAGGCTCAATGTCCGGTTTGTGATGTGTCTTGGGCAAGCGTAGAGCCCGATAGACGGTGTGACTGCCCTGTCCTCGGTCCATCTCCTGCGCGCCCCCCTCGTACTGTGCTTGAGCAGAATCCCGATCGTCCTGATCTTCGTCATACGCAACTTGGAGGTCCAGCTCCTCTCCGGTGCGAGCGTCGTAGGCGTGGCCATGCTCGTCATAGACAACGTCGTGGCTGTCTATGTATTCTACGCCCTGGCCGTCGACGGGCGATTGGAGGCCGAGGTTCTGGAGGGCTTCGGTGGTAGCATATTCGGGGAATGCGATCGCAATCTGGTGCTCTGCGCCGCTGACGGGTGATCCGTAGAATTTGGAGGTGCCGTATGTTCCTCGCAAGGTCTTGTTGCTGTTTGCGAGGGGAAGGCCGTCCTCGTCGAGCTGGTCTGCAGGATCTTCGGAACCGAGAAGCTCGAGCCATGCCTGGGGAGCGCGTTTGCGTTCGAGGAGCATGACGTATATGGGTGCGCCGGTGAGGCCGAGAGCCCACTTCTTTTCGTCTGCTTCGCAGGCGAGGAAGGCACTGAGGAAGTCGTCGTCTGCGGGGGTCTCCCATGTCTCGAGTCGTTCTGCGAGTATGTTGAAGCCGGCGGCAGTGATTCTGGAGGTGATGGCGAGTCGGTGGACCTTGGCTGCGGAGTGGGTGAGGATGGCAATGGTGCGGGTGGGCTCCTGGGATGAGATGCTGATGTCGAAGGAGTGATCAGCCGAGCTGGTGTGAACGGTCCGCATTGGTGAGATTGGGGGCGAGCGGTCGTGGCCGGTGGGGAAGGGCTGTGTGGATGTCATGATGGCTTGGTGATGAGCACTCGGAACGGGACGGTGGATGTGAGGGGATTTGGAATGAGATGAGATGAGATGGGGATGGTGATGAGGTGCGCCCGTGTTGATGTGTTGTTGTCGCTGTTGTCGTTGTTGTTGCCCTGTGAGTGATCGGGCCGTGAAGCAGCAGCAGCACGAGGAAGGGGAGACCAGACGCGACTTTGACCAACGGAACAGCAGCAGCAGCAGCAGCACAGTCAATGTGCCTTCCGCGCTTCTGAGTACGAGGACAGCGAAGGTGGCAGAGGTGGACGATGGGACGGAGAAAGGGTGGAAGCAAGCAGGTGTCAACCCAGTCGTCAAACCACGCCTTGCTGCTGGCGCTCCCTCCTTTGGCCCCTGCTCCCACTCCTTTCCTTTGTTCGCCTAGATTGCCCATTGCAAACCTTGATTTAGAGCTCACCCGACTTCCCACGCCCCGGTTATTCGCACCATCCAATGGAGCCGCTTCGAGTGAGGCAATCCTCCCAACATTCATACAGACTGGACCTCGTTCGCTCATCTGGCATAACGCGGCCACGTCCATCCCATCAGCCTCTGTCTCGTCCTGAGCCATGTCCTTCTCCGTCTCCCAGGCTCGTCGCCTATCAGCACTCCCCAGATGGAGTGCACAGGCCTCCATCCTGAGCCGAGCGTTGGCCACTCATGCTCCAGCTGTTACCTATCCTTCCCAGACCAAGTCCAGCTTCTTCCCGAACGAGCCCTCCCACCCTTCTGTCACAACAACAGTCCCAGGTCCCCGCTCCAAAGAGCTGAGTGCCGAGATCAACAACTTCTCTTCCACCCTCGCGCATACATTCGTAGTCGACTATGAAAAGGCAGATGGGTAAGTTTTGTTTTTGGCCCCCCCAATCTCATCGTCCTCGCTCATGCTGAATGCATTCTGTATATCAGCAACTACATCGTCGATGCAGACGGGAATCAAATGCTGGACTGCTTTGCCCAAATCGCTTCCATCGCCATCGGATACAACAACCCAAACTTGCTCGCCCTCGCCAAGACGGACGAATTCGCCCGAGCGGCCATGAACCGTCCCGCACTCGGATCCTACCCTCCTACCACATGGAATCACTGGATTGAATCAAGTCTCGGGCTCGTCCGCCCAAAGGGTCTCAAGGACATCTTCACAGTCATGTGTGGATCATGCGCAAACGAGGTGCGCAAATGCAATCAGCTCAAGATTGACCATGGTACTGACACTCTGGTCCTGTGTGCCATTGACAGAACGCATACAAGGCAGCATTCATGGCTTACCGAGCTCGTGAGCGAGGGGGAGAGAATGCTCAATTCACTCAGGAAGAGCTCAGCTCGTGTATGAAGAATCAGAAGCCCGGCTCCCCGGAAATGAGCATTCTCTCTTTCGGTCAAGGTGTGAGTACATGCCCACAAAACTTCGCCTGAAAGCGGTATCTAACAACTCCGGCTCCACAGTTTCATGGTCGTCTGTTCGGCTCCTTGTCGACAACTCGATCTAAAGCGATTCACAAAGTTGATATTCCTGCCTTCGACTGGCCCTCAGTGCCATGGCCAGCAGTGAACTACCCACTCGAAGAACACGCTTCCGAAAACAGAAAAGCTGAGGAAGCAACATTGGCGCTGGTCGAAGAAGTCATTACCGCGCACAAGAAAGAAGGTAAACCCGTCGCAGCTGTCATTGCGGAGCCCATCGCGTCCGAGGGTGGGGACATGCATGCATCACCCCATTTTTTCCGTGGGCTCAGAGACATCACCAAGCGATTGGGTGTGTACTTCATCGTCGACGAGGTTCAGACCGGTGTGGGAGCAACCGGAACGTTCTGGGCTCACGACAAGTGGGAATTGACCATTCCGCCGGACTTTGTGACCTTCTCAAAGAAGATGCAGGTGGGTTTTGATTCGCTTCCAGACTCCGTCGCTGAGAATGATGCTGATCTTTAAGCTCCTTTCTCCGGCCCAACAGGCCGCAGGATTCTATCATAATGCGGACACACGCCCATCAATCGCATACAGAAAGTAAGTTGAATGCATGCTTCTTGCACTCACCTACCTCAGTCGGCTGAAATCTGCCCATGTCGCGGACAGTTACAACACGTGGATGGGTCACCCAGTCGAGCTGCTCAAAGCACGCGAGATCTTGCGCTACATCCAAGAACACGCTCTCGTCTCCCACACAGCAGCGATCGGCTCCAAACTCTATTCTTCCCTTTCTGCACTCTCCCAAGCAGGCTCACCAGGTCACAACAAGATCTTGAGCCTGCGCGGCAAGGGAGAAGGCACGTTTATCGCGTGGGACATGCCCACTCCCGAAGTTCGCGATCGGCTGGTGGGCAAGATGAGAAACGAGTATGGGGTGAACATTGGCGGATGTGGTGATCGCGCGATCCGAATGAGGCCGATGCTTGTGTTCGAGGAGAGCCACGCAGACTTGTTTCTGTATGCGCTGGAGAAGGCTCTCGCCGATCTGTAATCGTAGTATTTCTTGGTTCCCCTGTCATCTCATGCGCATATTTTGGAGAGGAACGTTTTTGTTTGTCTTTTTGGGTCGAAGGCTTTTCCGCAAGAACACCTCCATCCAGGGACGCAACCAGCACAGTTCATCAGCACTACCACCACCCACCACGGTACATTCAGAGGAATGGCCCATAGCTGGTTCAAGCCATCACATCCTCCCTGGTGCTCAGACTCTGGGCCTGCGACAAATCAAGGCACGCAACCCTCCCCTGACTGCATATATCCACCCTCAAAACGACTCAATTCCCACATTCCAAGCTGACCTCCTCTCCTCCCTGCTTCCGTGTGACTTGATTTCCATCCAGAATCCTGCATGGCGCGCACTAGACAAACCGCCCGACGAGGCGGCTTAGCAGCATCTTTTGGCGATCCTGCGGTGCCACAAGGACGACAGACTCGTCAAACTGTCCGAGCAGACTCCTTCCTGAGACACGAGAACGACGAAGCACCTCAGCGACTTCATCGCAGTCCGCAGCACCAGCAGCTTAGCTCCCCATCTGTCGAAGAAGACGTGCTGGACTGTCTGGAAGCAGCTGCCTCGCTGGACGAAGCCTCGTGGGAAGAAGATCTTCAAGAGACTCAACATACCTCGGACTCGTCTTTCAAACGTCGCAGAGTGGAAGAAAGTCGGAACCCTGCTCGGGACTGCATGCATCAGATTGAAACGCAGGAGGATGAAAAGCCAAGCAGATATGTGATGATTCCTGATCATCACTCCCAGTGGGCTTCAGAGAACCCTTACCGGCCACAAACACGTCCAACAAGCTTGACATCCCATATCAACAGACTCATGACCAGCTCTGATCCGGTGAGTACATGCTGATAGGTAGAGTGTGCGTTCACATTCGAGCTGTGAATCAGACGGTTTTGTCCGTGTCGCGACGTTCCCCCAGATCGAACCCTCTCCCAGCTCTCCCACCGCATACAACCGCTCCTCCTCTCGTCCACAGCCTACTCATGTCCAAGCGTCGTCCTCGCCCTCTGGACGATCACGCCTTGGTCCGCAACGCAACATGGCCGCAGCATTCAACTTGCCCAAGACTCCATCCCGCGCAACTTTGAGCTTTGCAGGACCGTCCTCGAGTCCAGCTGGCGATGAAGATCTGGACAACTCGGCCCTCGGTGGCGAAGACTGTGGAAGTCACAAGTTTGGTTCTCTTCGCATGGCGAAGGGCGCTGACATCTCGCCGACGATTCTTTCTCGGATACACGCGAATGTCGAGGAGTTCCTCCGTGCTGAGCTGGAGAACGTACAGCAGGAGTGGGACAGCGAGCGTCGGTGTTTTCAACGCAAGCTGAATGCCAAGTGAGCTGTGTTTGTCTGAGAAGTGAGGCCAAAAAATACTGACAAGTTGAGTTCTTTGGATCTGAATCGTATCAGAGACAAGACGATCAAGTGCTTGCGCGAGAAGCTAGGAAAGTCCTGAAAAAGGAATCGGTTCGCGGCCTGGTAGTATCACACACTTGTGTCCACCAATGTCGAACAATCTCGAGACTAAGAATACAATTGCAGAAATAGTGTAGCTCTACTGAGAAATTGTTACGCAAAGTCAAGATGGTCGCATGTTGGCCCGTGACACAAGCGTCTATTGTTGGAGAGCGCCAGAGGACACATCGTGCTTACGCCGCCTCCGTGGCGATATGCACGCGATCGCCAGTCTCACTGTCGAGTCCGTCCTCCTTTTTGCCGTCCTTGGATTGAACCTCGGAGACCTCCTCATCGCTTGCAGAAGCAGGCGACAGGCCCTCGACTGCATCACTTGCGTGTTGCTCGGCCTGCTTTTCGATGCTGGTCTGATAGGTGGTCCACTTTCGAGTGGGAACTTTGGCGTCGAGCATTTCGTTGATGCTCTCGAGCGAGCGACCAAAGGTTTCGGGAAGGAAAAAGTAGACGAACAAGGCTCCGATCAGCACCCCCGTGCCGTAGATCCAGCCCTGGGGTAAACGGGGAACAGGCGTCAGGAATTTTGCATGTGCAGAATCGGAACCAGGATAGACAAGACTCACGATCTGTGTTCCAAGACCGGCCTTGTCCTGGTCGAAGAGGTAGGGCAGAGTAAAGGTAACGGCCCAAGCGATTATCCAGAACAGAGCCGTGCCGAGTGACATGATTTTTTGTCGGTTCCTGCCGGAGCCAGCCAGCTCTGAGGCACACACCCATGCGAGAGGACCCCATGCCATGTTGAAGAAGAGAACAAAGATGCAGATACAGGCAGCGACGACTCGATTCTGCGTCGTTGTGCGTTCCTCGATCGTTCCGAGTGCGGCCACTGGTCGCATACGAAGGTTCAAAGAGCGAAGTCGTAAGGGTCAATGCGCATTGCTGGGCAGTACCGCTGGTGTCGATGGAGAGACTCACTGGTGAATTGGGCCAGGAACATTGGGATAGAGGTGAGCAGAAGCAGTGGTCGCCTCCCGAAGCGGGAGACCAAAGGGAATGAGAGGATGACGCCGACTACCTCGATCACGTCGACGACAATTGTGACCAAGAACTCGTTCGATACACCGACGTCACGCTGTTGAGATACGGTTATACGACCAGGGACATTCGCAAACATCATGATGAGCGACTCGGGCGCGATCCTCGCTGCTTGCAGCCTGAGAGTGACTCACGAAGAAGGTGGTTGTGTAGCTGAAAACGAACTGGACACCGTTGATTTGCTCTGTTTGTTTTGCAGCACAAACTGCACACATCAGTATTCCATCCTTGCTCATATTCAACACTGCATCTCGGGCCAGATTCCCCGTTTTGACTTACGAGACGCAAGAACTCCGAGAACGACCAAGAATTTCCGCCTCTCAACCGGGTCCTTGAGAAGTTCGGACCAGCCTCCGTTTTGAGACTTGGAATGGGCAAGTTCGCGCTCGTCGCGTCGGGCGGATGCGAATGTAGAGTACTCTGCTTCCACGACGGCGTCTGGGTTGTTCTGTGTCTTGTTGATCCGGTATAGTGCTCTTCTTGCTTTGTCATCGCGGTCCTTCATGATGAGCCATCGGGGCGATTCAGGGGCCCATGCCATACCTGCGAGGATGATGGCGACGATGCCGATGTTGATCCCGATGGGGATCCGATACGAGGCCGAGGTGTCGATCGATTTGGTTCCCTGAGCGACGCATGCTCCGATGACTTGGCCGATGGCAAGGAAGAGCTGCCAGCACGAGACTATCACACCGCGAATCGGAGTGGGAGCAAGCTCGCTGAGATAGAGCGGGGTCGAGTTGGAGATGAGACCGATGCCCATGCCGAGGACGAAGCGACCGCCCGTCAAGACGCCGATGGAGGATGTGGTGACCAGCTGGATAACCGCGCCAATGACGACGTGCAGACATGCTCCAAAGTAGACGCCTTTGCGTCCTCCAAAATCGCCGAGCGGTCCAGCTGCGAGGGCACCGACGACCTCGCCTGCCTGGACGATGGAGGCGAGGAGGGAGCGGTCGGAGGAAGAAATGTCGACCTGGCCGTTGGGTTGGAGAGACCCAAAGTCGGCGAGGAATTTGCGCATGGCGAGAATGCCTGCGAAATAGGTGCCGTCATAGCCGTACAGGATGGCTCCAATCACGCCGATGCTGCAGAACAGCAAGGCTCTGGAGTTGGCCTTGCTGAAGACACGGGTGTCTCCGACGACGGGAGCGTTGGAAGAGGAGAGTGCGGCGCCGCCCATGATGAAGGCTTGTGATTCTGAGATTTCTTCTTCGTCGTCTTCTTCGTTTTGCTCCGACTCTGCTGTGTGAACGAGGATGGGAGGGGCAGACAAGGGCAAGGAAGAGGGAGATGAAGATGAAGACGAAGAAGATGGGCGAGGATGCTTCATCTTTATGAACATTTCCTTACGGCCCTCCTCCAGAGGGAGTGTCTCAATCTCGGACAATGCCTCCCCACACACACAAACAAACACGCGCACTTCTCCCAAGTCGCCTGCTCCTTCAAACCCCACGGCCAGGTTGTGAGTCTGTGAGTGAGAAGATGTCGTCACCTGACTGAGTCAACTGTCTTTGTTCATGAGGTTGGTGCTTGGGCTCCTTTGATCTCACCCGCTAGCTTACCAGCTTGTCGGTCCTGGCTCGGTCGGGTTTGCACTCTTCCTGACTTGTAGATCGCCTTGAATTGGGCCGAGCTCGAGCTTCTCAGAGGACTTTCGGCTGCGGGGAACGAGCTCTGGTCCGCACGCCTGCAAGCAAGAAGGACGTTAGCTCAGTTTGCCGTGTCTCTGTCTGTCTGTCTCGTCTCTGTGTCCTCTCATTCAGGCTGCGGCTGCAATGGATGGGGTCGAGCTTTTAAATTATTTAGCGTTTGCTCAGGCCTGAACTCGTACCGAACTCGCTGCCACTAAAAATAGGACCTCGCTGAACAGACTGTCTTCCCTCATCTACTGTAGCGCACAGCCGACCAGGTGTTCCTGTGTATGTACAGTATGTAGTTCCCTCCCAGAGGAGCCAGGATGACCCAACAAACCAGCAGGTCGTGTGAGGCGATCGATCAGACCTGCCGTGAGTTCGGGTGAATCTGGGACATTCTCGGCCGAGAGGGAGCCAGCCGCGTGGGGGCAGCTCTTGCTCCTCGAGCACACACGTAGCTTCAAGCTCACAAGCCGAGCCGATAGCAGGACCTCAAAACTGGGAAAAGGGTGCCATGTCCCTGCCCAGGAGAACAACTCGACCCGCAGCCGGCAATGACAGTGGGGTCAGCAATCCTGCCGGGCCCTCCACCCTCCGCCGGCTCATGAAAGAGTGGGAAACCATACAGACCGAACACCTCACTGCCCACCACGCCAACTCGGACCTGCTCGAACTCAGACCCTGGGATGCTGACGGAGAGGATCTGTTCGAATGGTATGCTGTCATGCGAGGTCCCGCGGGCGGCGCGTATGAAGGTGGCAAATTTGAGCTCTCCATTCAAGTCCCCAGCCAATACCCGACAAAACCACCCAAGATGAGCTTCAAGACGAGGATCTGGCATCCAAACGTGAGCTGGAAGGTCAGTCGTGGTGCCTCTTCGAACATTTGGCAGTGCAAGTGTCTGCATTCGATCGATACTGACTCGCCCCTTACTCATCTTGAACAGACTGGAGAGATCTGCTTGGACATTCTCGCCGCACAGTGGTCTCCTGCCTGGACGCTCTCTTCGGCCTGCACAGCCGTACTCGCTCTTCTAGATGCGCCCGAGCCAGACTCACCTCTCAATGTGGATGCAGGTAAGTGTTTGACTCCCATGCACCGCCACCATCTAGTCAACTTGACACTCCCCTTCCTTCGCTAACCTCATCAGCAAACGTGCTCAGATCGAAGGACATTGTCGCATACCGGAGCGCGTGCCAAATGTACACACATCTACACGCGAGTGAAAATCCATCGTATTGACAAACGTCTGACCGTACAGAGCAGTGTAGTGTGGAGCCATGAATGTGAGAGAGACAAAAGAAACATGGTGTGAGAGAGGTCCACAGAAGCAGCCAGAAACCGGAACCGAGTGCAGAGACGTCGGGACTGGTCGCGTGCAGAAGAGGACATGAGAGAGGACAGACATCCTCATCACTTGTACGCCTTCTTCGCCTTATCGATGTGCTGCCTGAGCTTTCTCGACTTGTCCTTAAGCGACGCCTTCTTCTTCGACCGAACGCCCCAACTGTGGGCCACCATGCTGTTGAGAAACGAAAAAACGGTAAAATGTCAGCTTTACGGCATCACAACGCAGGAACCTGTAGAAGCGCAGACTCACGCAAAGTTCTTGCCCTTCCTCTTTTCCAGATTCGTCGAGCTCGCGCCCTTCTCCTTCTTCTTCTGACCCTTCTTGCTCCCAAACTTTTCGCGTCCCTCCCGTCCTGTCGCAATCGACGCCAGGCGTTCCTCGTAATCTGCCTTGACCTTCTTCTGAGGACCCAGAATATCGCTCTCTGACAGGACCGCCGCCGACGAGCCGGCAACGGCGGATGCGGAGCCATCGCCAAACGCGCCACTCGCAGCAGAGGATCCGCCCCGGCGTTGTATCTTGGCCGCTGCTTGAAGCTCCTTGACCTGCCTTCGCGCCGCGGCGCCGGAAAGACCGCCAGTCTTGGCAGCCTCTTCTGCGGCTACCAATCGCAGCTCCGCCAATTTGGCGAAATCGGCAGGAGTGAGGATCTGCAGCAGAGCAGAAAGAGAAGAGGAGAGTCAGTCACAAGGGCCAGAAAGGCGCGACAGAGAGCGGGGAGAGAGAAAGCGAATGAAATACTCACTCTTGTGGTGGCAAGCTTGGAGAAAGCATCCATCGAGTCCGCAGCTGGGGTGACTGATCTCTTCGACAGCTCTCCATCAACTACGGCCTCGACCTCATCCTCATCCTGTTCGTCTTCTCGCTCATCATCGCTGTCCTCCTCATCTGTGCTGGAATCAGCACCTGTCTCGGTACTTTTGGCCCGGCTCAGCTTTCTCCTCTTCCTCGCACGCTCCTCTCTTCTCTTCTCGCGTCGCTCTTGTGCTCGCTCCTTTGCCGATTGCTCTGGTTCACCAACACCAGCCTTCTTGGAAGCCTTTGCCGCTCGCCGCCGCTCGCGATCCTCATCATCCTCGTCCGAGTCATTGTCCAGGTCCGAGTCGCTGAACTGGAGAACATCGTCTTCGCCACCAGAGCTGACATCGATCCAGCCGCCGCTTTCTGAGTCACTGTCGCCCAAGGATTCCAGCTCAAAGCCTTCCCAGCCCGCTTCCTCTCCCTCTTCATCATCCTCGTCTTCGTCCCCGTCTTCGCGGCGTTGCTGCTGCTGCTCTTCCAGATGCTTCTCCAGCAGCTCAATGCCTTGGATACCGTGCACCGTCTCTGGATCATCCGCGCCGAATCCAAACTTGCGACCTCCCGCTCCAGCTCCGTCACCAGTCATCGCCAAAGCGCCACTCTTGCCGCGCTCCCGTCGCTTGAGCAGAGCAGGGTTGACTTCTCGGTAGAGCTGCATCAAACCCCGAGAGGCAGCAGCCACGCCCTTGTGCTTCGATTTCCTGTATGATACCAAGTCCGCCAACAGAGTCGGCCCATGGGTGAGCGTATGCGAAACCGCAGCTGTCGAGTTTGCATTCATGCTTGCAGCATCGGTACCCGCTTCGGCCGCCGCAGCCGCGGCCTTGGCCTTGTTCGAGGTCGCGACGGAAGGACCTGTGGCAATATCGATTCTGTCCCCGTCCGCATCGACGTTGTCCAGATCGTCTCCACGCTCGCCATCGTCGGCGTTGGGATCGTCGTGCTCCTCCATGACACTAGGTTGACGCCTACAGATCTCCCGAATCGAATTCAGACCGGCGGCGTTCACTTGGGCACTTACGCCTGGATGAACAAAGTTGTCGGCCAGCTTGCGAACCAATGAGAGGAGGACCGCTGGCGGTGTCTGTGAATGCACTGACTGCGCA
The DNA here is from genome assembly GCA_023634365.1 of Tilletia setariae. Lineage (NCBI taxonomy): Eukaryota > Fungi > Basidiomycota > Exobasidiomycetes > Tilletiales > Tilletiaceae > Tilletia > Tilletia setariae. The sequence goes on along the minus strand of JAMJXE010000001.1, from coordinate 8,016,372 downwards.
AGGGAGACCAGGATGAGGGTGATAAATTGCTGGTGAGGGTTCAGGTACCTGTGAAATAGCAAAGGCGGGTCAGGATGCTTGCGATCACCCAAAGTGAGCGGCAACGAGCAAACTCACTTGACGATGTACCCGTAAAAGCCCAGGATACAGAGCTTGTGCGAACTCATGACGCGACTGAGAAGCTGCATGATGCGGACCTTCATCTCAATGGGATGATGACCGCTGTTCGTACCTCTGCCTCCGCGATCACCCTTGACAAGCTCCTTGAAAAGTCTCTCGCCAAACGATTGCGGATCATGCAACAGATGCAGGGCGGCCAGATTACCAGTCTCCGCCAAGCTTCCCCCTCCATGCTCCTCCTTCTCCGCCTCCTTGGTCCTCGCCTTACGCTTGGCGGCTGCAGATGCAAGCTTGACTTTCCGATCGTTCGCACGCGTCTTCTTGTTGACTTTGCGCTTGTGTAGGAGCGCAGAAACGTTTGAAGCACGATGACCAGCCAAGATGGCGTCCGTCTCGCTCTCGTCGGATTCGGCGTCCGAGTCGGCGTTCCCACCCGACTCGGACGAGTGCAGGTCGCCGAGGAAGAAGCGAATGGCCGAGGACTGCACTTTGGGATGGTGGTGGAAGCAGGCGAGAGCGAGGAGGGAGACCGTCTTGGCATCATTCCAGATGTTCTTACGCCATAGCTGAGCCGCCAGTCGAACTGCCCACAGCGCTTCGCTCTTTGTCTTGGGCTGGGCTCTGGGACCCTTTTGGATGGTGGCAGGAGACTGGTCGTCGACAATGGTGAAGAGAATACCTTGGACGAGGTTGTTGAGTCTGTGGTTCTTCGAGTTGGCATTGGCCGTCTTGATGTCCTGCAAGATTGTGGATTGGATACTTGCTCGCAGCTCGGAAGAGGTGGTGAGAGTGAGGAGTGGGAACAGAGTGCGGAGGAGGGTCTCTGAGGTGATCGCGTTCCGGTTGCGGAGGAGGATGATAGATCGTAGCAGAGCTCTCCTGATGTCTTGTGGGAGAGCAGCATGGTGGACAAGAATCAGGTCGGAGATGGTGTTGGGCAGGGAGGCGGTGTGCTTGGGGAAGGAAGGGGAGAGCTGTGTAACGAAGGAGAGCAACGCCGTGAATTTGTGCTGATCTTCGGTAGAGAGAGGGCATGGCACCTTGCCTGAGCCTGCCTCTGAAGAGGTGGCCGCGGCGGTTGTGGGTGCCGAGGTAAGGACGGTGACGAGGGCATTGAAGTGGTTCCACTGAGCCCGGAAGTCGTCCACGTACGAGTTGGGCTCTCGCTTGACCAGATTCTGCAGCGCGGGCAGGTTCTGGGTGAGCAGAAGACCTCTGGGCTGAGCCGTCCTGAGTCCGGCCATTGTCGTTGCAGCAGGCGGCTTCTGTACGGAGCGGCTCTTGCCCATCGGCTTGGGATTCGGAGGTTTGGGATACTTGGGCCCATCTGCCTTTGAGCCCGAGCCGGGGTCGGCCTGCTTTGGGGTTCTTGCCCCCTTGCTGATACTCATCGTGCCTTCTCTCGATGGATAGGTAGGCCGGGAGCAGAAGAGTGGACCAGCCGGAGAAGGAAAAGGCTTCTTTCTGCCTCTCGAGTCTCGACTGCTTGGGATTCAGAAAATTTTCACGGAAAGATAAGATTTCAAAATCCTTATCTTTCCGTCCAAATTTTCAACACCCTCCTCCTTCCTTCGTTCCTCGGACAGCGAAGCAACGCATTGTGCAACACACACTTCTGCGCCTGATAAGCTCAAGATGGATGACGGGATCTTGCTCAACTTTGCACCTGCACCGCAGGCCTCCAACAAGTCGGGCGCAAAGGCGAAAGGCAGACAGCAGCAGCAACAGCAGCAACAGCAAAACAGGAAACGGCCTCCTCCTGCTTCCACTCCGTCTTCGAGTTCGCCAGCAGTGAACAAGAAGCCAAGGCTGTCCACCGGGTCAACGCCCGCCCAGCCACAGCAGAAGCCTTCTCAGCCTGCTTCACGACCCAAACAGCCCGTATCGTCGCCAGGGCCACCCAAGCCAAAGGCAGCCGCCCAGTCGCAGAACTCGAAGCAGCAGCAGTCGGGCCCTAAATCATTCATCTCCTCCCTGTTCCCCAGAACTATCACAGAGTCGTCGAAGCCCCTCGATGACAGCAGGTCAAGCTCGAAGGCCGACATCGCCCCTACGAATGCACCTTCTCTGACAGGCCCTATCACCTTCAAGTCGCTTCAGCTACATCCTTTCCTGGTCAGTCATCTTACCACCCGCATGGACATTTCAAGACCAACAGCAATTCAAAGAAGAGCCCTGCCAGCACTCGTTCAAGCAGCCAATACTCAACATTCACTCTACCCTTCAGCGATCACGACAAAACAGCACGACTTTATGATTCACTCTCAGACGGGCTCGGGAAAGACGCTCACCTTTCTCCTGCCGATTATCCATCATCTGCTCCCGCTCTCACAGGAGTCCTTCATCAATCGTTCTATCGGCACCATGGCAATCATCCTCGCGCCCACAAGAGAACTTGCTCGACAGATCTACGATGTCCTTGAACGGGTCCTCAGCATGAGCTTACGTCCGGAAGAGTCGACCGATGAGCAAGACGACCCGACCAAGCACTATTCTCGATGGCTGGTACCCTGCTTACTCACTGGTGGAGCCACTCGGACCCATGAGAAATCGAGGTTGAGAAAAGGCTGCCCTCTCATCGTCTCAACCCCTGGTCGTCTGCTTGACCATTTGCAGAACACATCGACCCTCGATGTTGGAAAGCTGCAGTGGCTTGTGCTTGACGAAGCAGATCGTCTAATGGACCTTGGTTTCGAAGAGACCCTGCAAGAAATTGTCAAGCTGCTCGATGTCAAACGCAAAGTGGCCATCAGTAAGACACGATTGGGCATCGCAGAAAACGAAGACGGCGACCAGGCTGATGCAGCGGACAGCGGCAGCGACAGTGATGACGAAGACTGGGACAAGAAGCTGCAACGAGAGGAGGCAAGAATGGGAATCAAGACGGCTAAGCCAAAGCTGGCTCCCATTCGTAAATCGGCAACACTACAGTCGCAAATTATCCCGGAGTCAGAGCTGGCCGATTCGTTGGGCATTCAGTGGTGGAAAGTGCCACGCAGAACGGTCCTATGCTCGGCCACACTGGACGAGAGTGTTCAAAAACTTGCAGGTGCGACTTTGCGAGACCCAATTGTGCTCAAGCCTACCCTCGAAGACGAACAGGCGGTACAAGAAGCCGCAGAACTGGACGCCAAAGCTAAGTCGGAAGCACCAGCGAACAACCCAGAATCATCGACCTCCGGTCAGGAAGAGAAGGGCAAATTCTCAACCAAGAGCAATACATCTGCCAAATTCCTTGCACCCGCACAACTGGCTCAACACTTTGTCGTCGTACCACCCAAGTTGCGTCTTGTCACGCTCCTTGCTCTACTGCGTGCTGCGATCCTGTCTTCCGCCTCTCAAGGACGAGGGGAGAACCGGGTCATTGTCTTCCTAAGCTGCACAGACAGTGTCGACTTCCACTGGCGAGCGCTCGGCGGCATCAAGATGGATGTACAAGGCGGAGGCGAGGAAGACGAAGACGAAGACGATCCAGAAGAGGAGATGGACAGCGATGATGAGACTGCTGTGAAAAAGGCAAGCAAGGAGAAGGCGAAGGGGCAAGCTCGGTCAATCGCAAATCAAGTGACAAGACGGTCAGAACTCTTGCCAGACGCGCCCATTTTCCGCTTGCACGGATCCATGACACAGGCTGAACGTGTGGCATCACTACGTGCTTTCACCGGAAAGTCGTCCCAGAAGGACAAGTCTGAAAAGGGAAAGGGAAGTACTGCCACGTCCACGGCAGCTGTCTTGCTCTGTACTTCGGTCGCTGCCCGTGGTCTCGATCTGCCTTCGGTCCGCACGGTCATTCAACTCGACGCTCCGACTGAGGGAGGCGTGGAAGAATATGTGCATCGCATCGGGCGAACCGCGCGCGTTGGCAAGAGTGGAGAGAGTTGGTTGATCCTGTTGGAAAGCGAGCGCAGCTGGGTGTCAGCCTTGGAGAGCGGTATTGCTGTAGAGGTTCGTCGGGGTCGCGACGGAGCCACCGAGAACGGCAGTAAGCAAGTGGAGATTGCGGAGGAAAGGGTAGAGGGTGTGCTTGCCAAGGGATTCGGAGGGCAGGCCAAAGAGTTTGAATACGAAGGTCGTGCCACGGACGTACAACTTGCTTTCGAGAGATGGGTCCTCAGCGGTGAAGAGGTGTGTGATTCGTCTGGGTTCACGTTCTGCGCTGCCGTCTCATTTGCTGACGTTCTGGTCTCCCTCACTCCTCCCTTGTGCATAGCCAGCAACACTGGCTCGAAAGGCGTTCCTATCCCATATCCGGGCCTACGCGACACATCCTGCAAGTGAGAAACACATCTTCCACACCAAGTTCCTCCACCTCGGACATCTCGCGAAGGCTTTCGCCTTGCGTGAAGCACCGACTGCTATCAAAAAGCTGGCCCATACGCCCAGCAAGAAGATGCCAGCAACAGTCACCTCTGGCGCGGGAGCTGGACGAAGCAAGTCTGTCCATGACAAACGCTCGAAGGCTGCCAACGATGGCAAGAAGTCGACATCTTCTGTCTCTGCACGTCCGACCAAACCTCTCCCCGGCGGCAAGGGCACGACGGCTCACAGCACAAAATCCGCAAACAATAATGCAAATGTGCCTAGTGTTGGGGACGCTGAGGCGAGGATGTACGCGAAGGTGCGAGCCATGGGCAAGACCAGTAAGAAGGGAGGCACGCTCGGAGCATACGGAGCGGACGAATTCCAGATCGGATAAGGATCTGATCTTGTGGTCTTCGGCAGTGTGATTACGTGTCAAGCGTGTTTGCAATTGGATGAGAGTACATTGGCATCACTCCAAGTTGGGACTGAAGACCGAAGCCGGTTCCCCTTAGTACAAACTGCGGTCGCGCATGTAGGCCAGTTCCTGTAGGAGCTTCTCCGCCTGGTCGGTGTATTCCGTCTTTGCGCTTATCACTTTTCTCAGGTACTCGTCTGCGAGCGCCAAGTCACCCTCGAGCCCCGCAGAAATCCACGCCTGCTCCGCTGCGGCCGCCGCATTGGGATGTCGGGACCCTCCCGCGGATCCGGCGAAATGAGCGACCCCCTGTTTGTGCTGCGGCGCGCTTTCGCGTATGGCTTGGCGTGCATCAGACGACTTCAATGGAGCGATCTCGCCCATCTCCCATTTGGCAGCAACGATGTATGACTGCACGAAGCGACTCAAAGGGAGCGCATCCGGTCGAGTCAGCGTCTGGTCCACGACATGGACCATTCGCCGGTGCCAACAGGCAGCGGGCACGTGCTCTCCGATCCGCTCGTACAGGTCGATGATCCTTTGAATGGCCTGGACTTGTTCATCTTGCGTGGTTTGACACGTGAGATGTCTCTTGAAGCAGGACACGGCCTCTCGAGTCTGTTCGAGTCTGTCGTAGCATTCGCCTAATGATGCCCACATACGCGAGTCGTAAGGTCTGGTGGATAGTTGATGGGAAAGATGTCAGGGTGACGACCTTGAGGTACAGTCAAAAATGCGCAGAGCTGACCTGATGGAGGCGCATTTCTGGAAGTAATGCGCTGCATAGGACCAAGCCCCATTGAGCTCATATACACATCCCAAGCCGTGCCATGCTCGATGATCATTCGGGGAAATGTCTGCAGACCGCAGAGTAGAAAACGATTAGCTGAATTCAATTTGATCTCGACTCGTGCTTCCCGTCAAGATTTGACTCACCAATGGCACGGCGGTACATCTCCGCAGCTGCATGACTGTTCTTGAGCTCCAGGTACTCGTGGCCCAGCAAGATCCAGGCTGCGAGACACCCCATATCAAGGCGCAGAGCACGCTTGAATGCCTCGATAGCACGATGATGGTCGCCTCTCTGATTGTAGTAGTTCCCTAATGAAAATGAAAGTGGACATGGATATCGATAACACGTACGTTCTGGCTGGATTTCCGAAAAGCAGGGCACTCACCTATCAGACAGCAGACCTCGGGGTGATCATCACCTATCTCGGCAAATTGGTCGGATAGGGCTGCCAGCTTGTCATAGCGATCGAGCACGAACAATGTATGGGCGTAGTCCGCAAGTCCGTCCATTCGGAAAGGGTCAATCTCGAACACACGCTCAAAGATTTTTTCCGAGTCTTCTAGTTCTGCAGTATGGAGGCAGCAATCAGAACGGAGACAGGGTCAGGACATCATCTTCACGATTCGTGCCGAGAATCGTGTATGCTCACGTTGCATGATGGTATAGTTCTGCGCCTTCGCCATCAGCAGGTAAGCCGAGTCCGGAAAGATGGTCAGAAGGTTGTCGATACGCTCTAGATTGGCTGTGGATGTCTGTGGGTTGTTTCTGGAGTGATGTTCGATGAAGAACGTAGACATGAAAGACTCGGGCAAGAGATCGAGGATGTGTTCCAGCTGAGATGCAAGCGAGTGTCAGCACACCGTGTTACCAATAGACTGACCAATATGCGACTGACCTCGTCAGTTTGCACGGTGTTTGCAAGCTCCTGCCATGCACTCCAATTGTAAGGGAAGGATTGGACACTCTTCAAAAAGGCATCCATCGCCTCGATACGACGATTTAGTCTTCGGAAGAGGAGGCCCTTCCTGCAAATCATTGGTGGTGTCAGTCTTCACTCTCTGCTCTCTGTGAGAAGGTCCCAACTCACAGGTACAGTAGGAAAGCATCGTCGACGTCGATGAGCTCCTCCAGGATTGTGATACGTGATTCTGTGATGGTCCCTACATCTGCTCTGGAGCTTCGGGTTTCTGATCAGAGAGGACATGGTCAGCACTTAGGGCACGTCATGAGAAGAAATGCCTCCTACTCACTCGCCATCAGCAGATTCTGCTCATTCGCCTGTCGTTCCGCAGTCTGTCATGGCCAGATGGGTCAAGGTCAATTTGGGATTTGTGTAAGAACATCTGCACCTTCCAAGCGGCTCACCAGGTAGTCCGCATATAATCTCAGGAACTGAGATCTTCGAGACTGTGTGCTTTTGCCCAGCAGCGCCGAGCATCGCTCGTACTGCCTGTCATCGAAATATGCCTTGGCCAATGCGTAAGGCGGATCGACGAGCTCGGCGCTCTGAAACGACGAAGGAAGAGGTGACCCACTTTGAGAGCTGTTGGCTGAGGAAGCAGCGAAGCGGACATGTAGAGAGCTAGTCTGACCCAGAGTGGACGGGTCTGCCAGGGAGTCGTCGGCGTCGATGACCATATTCGATGCAGTATGGCTCACAGACAGGGGAGACGGCGGAGGCCTGAGAGTGAGGCCGAGACGGCCCACGGAAGAGTGCGCGTCCCGCGCGGCCGCGGAGACACCGTTGCCATTCCCAAAACCGCTTCCGCTCGCGCTCGCCAGTCCGGTTGCTGGTGTTGAGTGGCCTGGTCGGCTGAGGTTGGTTGGGCGCCGCGCTGGGGTGGACGTCAATGTAGGTGCCGAGTTGGTACCTGGCAGGCCCGAGGGCTGAACCGAATCTTGAGCAGCTTGCCCAGCACAGATTGCGAGTTCCAGCGCCCTGGATGCGCACAAGGGTAGACGGGGAGCAAGTCAGTAAAGGGAGCGAAGGCTGTGTCGAGCAAGCGCCCAAGCAGTACGTTCGAACTGACCAGCATGATGAAGCGGATAGTCCGCGGTCACTAAGCTCCGCCGCTGCGCTTTGCAGCGCCCGCTGCGCCTCTGCCGCAGTGCCGTCCGGATACTCAGCCCTGGGGTCCATTGGTTGCTGCAGCATGGTGGTGGCCGCTCTTCAGAACCACGCAGAGCTCCACGTACGATACTCTAGCTTGAAACGCTGCGCAGTGGTGACCGTTGCAATGAAGATTCCGCCAGCCCGACCCCAGAAGCATAAAAGCGGAGCATGGACAAGATGCATCTTGGACGAATCAACACCTCATCTCACACATCCTCTTCACAAACATCTTAGCCGTCCCCTTCTTCATCATGCGAGTCGTCTTCATTGGAGCCACCGCCGGTTGCGGTCTACACGCCTTTCTGAACCTTCTCAACGCAAGTGACGCTAAGCACGAAGCGATCCTCCTGTCCCGTCGACCAGAGGAATACAAACAGCTACTGACATCACAGCATGGAGTGCCTGACTCTGCGTTTGGAAACCAAGTCTGGATCGTCAAGGGCGATGCCACCAAGCTGGACGACGTTCGCAACTTGTTCCACATCGCAAAGACCGCAGATGCGGATCCAACCATCACTGTCGAGCACCAAGTAGATGCCATCGTCACTTCTGTCGGCGGAAAGCCCAAACTCGGTATCAGTCCTCTGGTTCAACTCATTCCCCCGAACATCTGTGAGGACGCGGCCAAAACTCTCCTCGAGGCCATCGACCTCGACTTTCCAGCCTCACTCGGACCCCAGCTTCAACCACGGGTCATCGCGATCACGTCCAACGGTATGGGCAAGACCGGTCACGCGAGTCTACCCCTGGTGCTCAAGCCTATGTACAGCTGGATGCTGAAACAGCCACACGCCGATAAGGAGGAGATGGAGAAGGTCCTGCATCGTGCAGCCAAACTGCAACATCCAGACTTCAACCCTACGCCTGGCGACGAGCCTCTACAGCTGCATCGTCTCACCATTCTTCGCCCTTCCCTCCTGACTGATGGCCCAAGCTCGCAAAAGGAAGTCCGCGCCGCATCGGAGCTGAAAGGCGCCTACACGATCAGTCGCGCCGACGTGGGCCGTGAGCTCTGGAACGGCGCCCTTCTCGGCGGCAAGTGGACGGGCGAAGCGGTTTCGCTGTCTTACTGAGGGACGTCCTTGATTCTCCGTTGAGCCTGCCGAGCCTCTCCTCTCCTTTCTGATACCCCTGTCCCCTGGCTTGTCGCTCGGTAACCGCTTCTCCGTTGCACGATCTTACTGTAGATAGCAGTTGTTTGTTCTCTGTTCCCATACTGGCATGGTCGTTCTAGTCCAGTCGAGACCAACACTCGAAGTTTATTCAATCGCGTCGCGTGAAGCGCGTCTCGGCGCGTATTTTGCCCAAGGAATCTTGAGAAAAGTGTTGGTTTCAGAGATCATCTCAGCTGCTTTGGACACTCAACTGTCCAGACGGACAGCTCCCATCATGACTGACTCAATGAAGTCCTTGAAGCGGCCGTTTAGACCGCCGGTCTCTCACGACATGCATGCGGAATCCTCCGCGGCATCGAAGCGGCCCAAGGTTGGCATTGCGGGTCCAGATGAGGAAAGCGAAGATGACCGGCCTATCCAGGTCAAAGGTCGGTCGGCAAAGGGCAAGCAGCGGACCCAGATCATCGACGATGACGAAGACGAAGCTGTTTACTTGTTCAATTCAGCTGAAGATGACAATGTCGATGAGGACACCGACCCCTTTGAGCAAGAATACGACGCCCTCTTTGCCAAATTGGACAACGGCCGGGAATTCATCAGGACAGGCGCTCGACACCCAGCAGCCACGAGCTCTAAGATCAAGATAGGTGCACATGCAGGAGCTCGCAGTGCGGCATCACCTTTCGTCAGCTCGGGAAATAACAGAAAGCAAAGCGCTCCTCCTCCTCAAAACCCTTCCGGCCTACGACTTGGGCTTGCAGGCTTGAGTAAGCCAAGGAGTCCCACAAGGGTAGCTGTTCCAGTCATGCCCACGAAGTCGAGCGAGCTAGAGGATGGTCCCTTCTTCATCTGTCAATGGCGCAAGCCCCAAGCCAGAAAGCACAAGACGTGGGACGGAGATGCGGTTCTCATCGTCCATAGGGGTGCAAACACATGCACTCTGCGCTGCATGGACACAGGACGGGAGTGAGTACCGCATTCGAGAATCGCAACTGTTCCTACATCGACCCGAACTGATTTGCCGGGTTCTCATTTGCCACATTCAGCCTTGCTTCTCGGACGAGGTATTGCTACAGCTCTGTGGTAGGCTCGGGTGAGCAGCTCTCGATAGCTGGCAACGAAGTTGAAGTGGGTAGCATTCAGAGCTCGAAGTACGGCCGATCTTTCCGCGCATCAGCTCACTTCATACTCACATGCAGATCGACCGAGAGATTTCCTTGTCCGTGTTCCGGAGGGGTCCTCCTTACGACAGTGACGAGACGAGGTCCGAACTTTCTAATCACCGCTCGCAGCTGGTGTCGGTCCCTGCAAAACCGTTCTCTGCTCCCAAGATGCTACCAAAACCAAAGCCACAGCCGATATATCCTCGAACCTCTAGTGGGCCACCAGCACCGAGAGAAGATCCGAGCCTTTCAGACCACGGTGACGATTATGATCTGGCTGAAGTGCACGCAGAACCTTCACCAAAGAAGCCAGCTCATGTCGCCAAGAAGCCCAAACTGAGCAAGGATACAAGACCTGGTTCCGCGAACGGATTAAGTCCGGCGGTACCTCTATCTGCTGAGACCATGGGAATAGCCGCTTCGTCCAAGACGTTCTATTCGGCTCCGACCAGCTCTGGGAGATCGCAGTCACCCTCTGGCATACGGCCCAGCGGCTTGATGAATCCCGGACTCGGAAAAGATCCAGTTTCAAGGTGAGGAGGAGACTGCATCATCATCGTCCTACTTAACAGCATGATTTGGGCATTGACGATTTCTTCAATCCACAGATTCGATGCTTTTGCTCCAGATGCACTGGTTATGCCTAGACCAAGCGCGGAGCATCAGAAGCTGTTCAACAAGAAGTGAGTCAAATTATCTTGCTGCGGTGTTCAGATCTCCAAATGCTGACCTCTCTCCTTCAGGAATCTACCAGTAGTCGATGTGGTTATAGATCCGGTTTTGGCAAAGCAGCTTCGACCGCACCAAAGAGAAGGCGTCAGGTTCTTGTACGAATGTATGATGGGAATGCGAGGCGAAGGAAATGCGACGGGCGCGATTCTTGCTGATGAGATGGGTCTTGGAAAGTGAGTGAACTTGCGTTGCTGCTGACTCTGAATGTTTGCCTGATGTGTTCCTTTCTCAGAACGCTTCAAACGATTGCACTAATCTCAACCATGCTTCGTGAGCAGCGGAACGATATGATGACTTTGTCAGAGGATGTTGACTGATTCCCTTCGGATCATCGCTTCACAGGCCAGAGCTGCTACTACACATCCAACCCACAAACGATCCAAAGGGCCCTTGTCGTCTGCCCACTGACTTTGGTTAAAGTGAGCGAAACAGTCCATGAGACCACATCGAGCCACTAAAGGCTGACGAGTACAAACTGTGACCCGCAGAACTGGAAGCGGGAGTTCCGGAAGTGGACTGGGACCACTATCAGCGTCATGTGCATCGACGGTGAAAGCAGAGACAATGTCGCCAAATTCGCCTTCTCCAGAACCCATCAGGTGCTGGTAATTGGCTACGAAAAGGTAGAGTCCGTCTTACTTGCTGACTTGCGAAACATGACCGCTCAATGTCTGCTGCTCCGCAGTTGAGGACCTGCATCGACACCCTGGCGCAAGCTCAGCCCCCAATAGGCTTGATTGTCTGCGATGAGGGTACGTTTATGTTCAGTCGGAGGGTGGAATCAGGTCTGATAAAATCGTGTTGTCCATGCCGCGTTCAGGACATCGACTGAAATCAAAGCAGACGCAGACCACCAAGATGTTCGAAGGACTTGATACCGAACGACGTGTCATTCTGTCGGGAACGCCGATCCAGAACGATCTCCTGGAATTTTTCGCAATGTTCGATTTCGTGGTGCCAGGCCATTTGGGCCAACCAAACGTCTTCAAAGCCGTCTTTGCTGATCCAATCATGAAAAGCCGGATCAAAGGGGCGACAAAGGAGGCAGTCGAATTGGGACGTGCCAGGACCGCCGCGGTACGTTCTCCTAACAGTGTTTTCTTCGTCCGAATTCGAAGCTGACTGCCCTTTTATGCAAACCCAGCTGAGTCAAGTCACCCATCAGCACATCCTGCGCCGGACTGCAGATATCCTCGACCTTTATCTACCACCCAAATTGGAGGTTGTGGTCCATGTTTCGCCATCACGACTTCAGCTGCAGCTATATAGAAAGGTCCTTCAGTCGCAAATGGTGAAGGACGTCATTCACGGCGACTCTGCACAACACCTGGCTCTGATCGCGATCCTCCGGCGACTCTGCAACACACCGGAGATGCTACTCAAAGATCTGGTCGAACAAGAAGGAGAGAGTACGGTGACGAGAGAAATCCTTGGAGATTCCCTCGATCTTTTCCCGACGCCGAGCTTAACTTACAGCTATACTCTAAGCGGTAAGTTGCGTCTGGTGACAGATCACAAGAATTTGCGAGTGTTCTCATGGTTCCTTTTCCATCAGGTAAACTTACTGCCCTTATGCGGATCCTGAAACACGTATACGAAAAGACGGCCGACAAGGTAGTTCTAGTATCTGTGAGTGACAAGCTAGAGAGTGTCAGCCCGGTGACAGACACCAAGTGATTGAAGCTTGACCATCTGCAGAACTTCACGACCACCCTCGACATTCTGGAAGGCATTCTTCGTAAGGAGCGCTACAGTTTCTGCCGCCTGGACGGGAAGACCAAGCAGAAGGATCGAATGGACATTGTCAATGATTTGTGAGTGCGTTCGCAAACCTCGATTTTGCTTGCAGGCCTAAGAGCAGAAAGTTGCGGTCTGCAGCAATCGTCAGAGTCCGTCAAAAAGCTGTGAGTAGGCGCGAGGTCATGAGTCCTTTGGCAGTAGCTGACCGATAAGTTGTCCATCAGTTGCCTTCTTGCTGAGCGCAAAGTCTGGCGGCGTTGGTTTGAACCTCATTGGAGCCAATCGTCTGATCTTGTGCGTTTCCCATCAGTGTCTGGTCTACACGCGTGCAAGTTGCTTACGCCTGTGTCTTCTGTCTTACAGGCTGGACAGTGATTGGAATCCTTCCAGCGACAAGCAAGCTATGGCCCGCATTGTGTGTACCGTGACCACTCGACTCAGACAGCAGTATACTGAATGTGCGATAATTTTGCAGCATCGAGACGGTCAAACAAAGCCGTGTTACATCTACCGTATGCTGACGGCTGGCACCGTGAGCAAGCGTGACTCAGCTGGAATCTTGCTCAGCAACTGAAAGTTCGTTCTTTTGCAGATGGACGAGAAGATCTTCCTACGACAGCTGAGCAAAATCGGTCTGAGTGACGCATTGATGGTGAGATACGGAGCATATACCCCGAAGACCAAGATGCTCTTGCTGACCCGCTCTGTGGTGGGATTTAGCAAGAGGGTGGTTCGAAGGTCAGCACTTCCAAGCAGGCGTCAGGATCTGACTCGTTCTCGGTTGAAGATGTGAGTTCTTGTCAATGCATGGCTACCGATAGCTCCGCTTATCACAATGTTGGCCGTTAGCTGCGGGACATCTTTCGTCTCCACACCGATACTCCCTGCCTGTCACACGATCTTCTAGAATGCGATTGCGCCGGCGATGGATCCCTTCCCAAGGCGGACCCCAGAGGAAGTGCTGATGAAGAAGAAGACGATAATACTGGGCAAGGATTCATGCCAGCTACCCAGCATGTGCTCAACGAGGCTTCGAAGGTATGTTGATATCAATGTCGACCATGTAGACACGCGAAGTTTGACATTTGAACATCGTCTCTCACGTTGCAGATGGACTCATCTCAACGGCAGCAGCTCGCAACGCTTAACGACTGGTCCCACTTTGATTGTCGCGATTCGACAAATCTGAGTGACCTCACCGATGGTATCTTGAAGACCATAGCCCAGCAACAACGCCAGGCGACTCCGTCTCCTCCCAGTAGTCCCCCCCAGACTTTCGGTTCGTTGAGCAACGGCAAGTCCCAGCTGCTCGCTGCACTTGAGAAGATCTCCCAACGCGGTTCGACAACTCATGGTAGCCTCTTTGACATCGAGACGATGGACCCAGGTTCGATTCTGTTCGCCTACGCCAAGTCTGTGGCGAAGGTGTCCAAACTCTCTACTGAAGAGGCAGACCACAGTGCACACAGTACTCCCGGGCCTTCCTGACCGTTCACCCGCACTGGAAGTCCGCAGCACTGTACTGCAACTCGACTCACTTCCCTCTCACTTCCGTCACACTGGTCAGACATGCGCATCGAAGAGATTGAACATCAGATGACACCACGAGATGGTTTCCATTTCGAGAAAAGCAGTCGAAAAGAGTGAAAAGATATGGGCAACTAGAAGAAAAATTGTGCAAAGATGTGGATAAGGAAGATGGTGAGGAAGACCTTAGATAGACCTATGCTCCTTGACGACGGAGTCCAGGGGCTTGAAAGTAAGAGGACACATCCACAGCCTGCAGGCTGAGACGTCGGATCCCCGTGCAGAGGTCCAAGGGCGAGAATATCGAAAGCGAAGCAGCCGCGAAACGGAGAAGAGATAAGGGAAGAGAAAAATAAAGCAGAGAGCAGTGGAAGAGAAAGCAGCAGCAGCGACAGAAGCGATTCTGTTTTTGTATGTGCAAAGACATGGACGTCGAGGGTGAAACGTAAGGTCGGGAGAGGGACCATCATCGTGCCAGAGGAAGGAGAATGGGTAAGAAGAAAAAAAATCTTGTTGCTAGTTGTTGGGGAGTAGGCGAGTTGAAAATAAGACTTCATGCCAAAAGGAGTGTGTCGCGAAGCGGTAGGTACCTGGGCCACAGAGACGACCGAGCTTGGGAAGGCAGATGAGCTGTCCGGATGTACGAAGCAAAAGAGCAGCGATAGCAGAAGCAAGCAGAACATCCCTTCACTGAGGATGGTAGTGTCCGGGTATGGGGAGGAGGAAAACAAGGGGTCCACGAATCGATAAGATAAACGAAAGGAGACGGAATTTCCCCCTTCCTTACTTGGACTCATCCGTGTCCGTGATCACTTGGTCATTGCCAGCGGGGACAAGCGAGATCGAGGACGGAGAAGATTTAGCTGTGCCCTTGTTAGGAGTGCCTCTGTCCGTGTCAGGCTCGTCAAGGTGAGAGGTCGACGACGCGCTGGAGACACCAGTTGCGTCAGCAGAGGGGGGGCTCGTCGCGCCCGAGGGGGATGCGACCAGATCCGACTTGGGCGGATCAGCCGTGGTCGGGCTCGGGCTCGTGACCGCAATCTTGCTGCCGTTGCTGCCAAGAGCAGCTGCCTCTTTCCAAGGATTCGAGTACTGCCGCTCGCCAGCAGTCTTGACAGGCTGCGTGACGACACCCCCGCTCGACGCGTTGCTGCTCGAGCCGGAACCTTCGCGGTTGTGCCGATTAGGGGGTAACCGGTACGCGGATGGTGGAGGAGGGCCCTGAGCGACATCACGTCGACGCGCGTTGGCTCCGCTATCACTGACATCCCCAGATGCTGACGGGCTGGCAGTGGCTCCGTTGCGTTGTTGCAAGTTCTCCACACTCTCGTAGGATTGAGCACCATCCTTTCCGGTGCGGGGCGAGTACAGATGGCTCATGTTTGACGCGCCACCATGACCGACGCTCGAGGGCGCGTCGCGGTAACCATGGCTCAGTGCAGATGGCGTGCTGTACTCGTACCTGTGGCTGTTCTGCGAAGAGACTGAGGTGCGACGACCACGGTCCCGGTCCCGGTCCCGGCGTGACTCGAGGTTTTGCAACGTCGCCTCGAGCTGGGATTGGAGGCGGCTGATGTGGTCGGTGACCACACTCGTGCGCTGGCGGATCTCATAGTTCATCTGATCTTCCGGGAAGTGGTTCTGCACAGAGGAGACGGTAGACTGTCCTCCACGCTTGCCCTCGCGCTCACCGCGGTCCTGGGACAGCGATCGACGCGCAGACGTCGAGCCAGGCCCACCGCGAAGGCTGCTTCTCGACCGACCTTCACGGCCGCCGTTGATTCTCTGCTCGGCAGCAGCACGCGCCTTGAGGATCATCTCGGCGGACTGGGAGGGTGTCATGCTGGCGTGAGTCATCTGCGAGCCATTAGGGCTGCTCGCGCGCGAAGCACCGAGCTCAGAGTTGAGCTCGAAGCGAGAGTACGCGACCGAGACGGCATCGTCGCCGGCCGAGGTGCCAGCAGCGATGACAGCGCGGATCTCGTCCACCATTGCCTCGCGCTCCTGCTCGAGTGAGTCGAGCGCCTGTTGCATCTTGTCCAGCTCTTGCCTAGCATTGTCACGCGCCGATTCGGTTTCTGCAGAAGCGAGAGAGAGCAAAAACGCGTACAAAGAGAGGAAAAAGTCCATGAGCCGATGTGTGACATATGATCGCTGGTCAGGTAGCCCCGTTCACTCACCCTGCAGCTGAAGACGCAATTGCATCTGCTCCATATCCTTCTGCGCGATTGAGCTGCTCAACCTTCTCGACTCGCGCCGTTCCTTGTCCACCTTTGTCCTCAGATCGTTCGCCTCCTTGGTCAAGCGGTCCACCAACTGCTGAATCTTTTCAAACTGCGCGCGCCAGAGATCACTCTCCGACATCAAGAACGCCAGCCGCTTGTTCAGCTTGCCAATCTTGTTCTCCAGTCCATCACGAGCGTCGACAAAGGTGGACGCCCGACGACGCAAGGCCAGGATGGCCGCCAGCTCGGCTTCGGACGCGACGCGAACCCGGCTCGAGGAGGAGCGCGGCATCATGCGTTGCAAGATCGAGCGCGCACCGTCATGGAGCACCTTGTCAAACGCCGACAGGACCGCACCCTGGTCCCACCACGACGGCGGCATCAGGCGCTCGTACGGGGATCGGTCGAGACGGGGGACGAGGACGCTCATCGGGCGGAAGCGGCCGGCCGGGTATGCTTCGACGTACTCCCGGGGCGGGCCATAGTCGGCCGTGGCAAAGCCGAGGGCGGCGACGAGCTTACGCTTGCGCTTCTCGCGGATACCCTTGGTCGTGGGCGCACCCTGGGGCGGGGCCGCGCAATTGAGTACATTGATGTCCAAGTCGACGACGCATACATCGCGCGCGGGACGGATGATCGCCTTGAGCTCGGTGTTGATCCCGATCAGCCACGAACCCGGGTCCTCGAGGTAGATTTTCACGTCGCGCGCGTGACAGTTCTGGTGCGCAACGCCGTGCCAGCCGCGGAGCTCGATCAGGTACTTGATCGTCTCGACCGCCAAGCCCAAGAGGGCCGGGTGACGGGAGTGGAAGAGGACCTTGCCCGTCGGAGTCAGCGCAATCTCACAGACGGACAAGATGTGATCGATGGAGAGTGTCTTGAACAGCGGCCACATGGTGAAATCGACACCGATCAGGCCGCGTCCCCACTCGAGCGCGCCGGGGAAGGTGCATACAAAGGAAACGTCGTCGTCGGGTGACTCGATTCGGAAGGTCTCTCCCAATCGGGGCGCGGGCTGACGGAGGATGTGGGACATGAGCCGGTTGTGCATCTCAATGTTCCGGCTGTACTTGTGCCAGGCAGCCTTGTTCCAGTCGCCGAGCAGGTTGTAAATCGGGTAGCGAGAGACGATGCAGATCGCATAGGGCATGAAAAAGGTATTGTTCTCGGGCAGGTAGCTTCCGCCGAGGATGTCCTCCTCTTCAGCGCCATCCAGCTCGCCATTGGCCCCTGCATTTCCCCCGGCTCCTGCCGCACCGCGTCCGTTGGTCTGGTCGCGACGCTTCTTGAGCTTGGCGGCTTTGGCGGCGCGTGTGAGCTCTCGCTTCACAGCCCGGGCCCGACGGTCGTCAGCAGCGGACCAGACGGTGAGGACGACGCCGTAGAAGGTGGCGAGATCGTTACCGTTACCGTCTTCGCCGTTGCCCTGGGCGCCGTATCCTTCGCCGACTGCGGAGGCCGCGCCCTTCTTGTGGAGGGCGACTCCGCTTCGGGTGGTCGCGTCTCCGTAGGCGGCTGAGCTGGGAGGGGGAGGTGCAGCGGAGCCGCGGATGGTGGGGACGGTGAAGGAGAAGGAGTGGCTGGTCGAGGCAGGTGGATAGGGAGCCTGGCCGGCGACAATCTCGATCTCGCGGGTGAAGCAGAGCTTGAGGGCCTTGCTCAGCACGCGAGCCGTCTCCGCCTTCTCGACACCGCCCCGGCCGTCGGCCATTTCGATGAACTTGGGATTTTGGGGCTTCTTGCCGTCGGCTCCGCGCCCGTCCCATTTGTTGCTGCTGCTTCCGTCCTTGGCGGATTTCTTACCCTTCTTGCCCTTGCGGCCGACGCTGGCGCTGTTGCTGGCGTCATCGCGGGTAGGGGTGGCAGCGCCGTCACGGTCTCGATCGGCACCGGTGATGGTGGAACCTGACCGTTTGCGTTCGGCGACCATGTCTGAGATGACTTCGGCGGGAGAGGGGCAGATGGAGCATCCGAGGACTTCGGGACGCCAATACTTGCCCACGGCACCTTCGAGATGTTGGACGCCCGAGACACAATCTTCTTCTGCGAGAGTCCAGACGGCAGGATCTTTGGGGAGCTGGTGGATGAGTAGAAGAACGAGAAAAAACGCGTCAAAGGCTTTGTTTATTGGCTGCTAGGTCTGTGCTTGAAGTGACTGTGCTGCACATGACGACCACTCACGCCAAAGACTGCATACAATTGGGCGATGGTGTTGCCATCGCCGTACCGACCTGCTCCGGTGTCACCGTAGGGGCCCTGAGGATTTGCGTTGCCGTACCCGTTCACAGGACGGCCCTCGCTTCGGACGGAATACTTGGAAGCGGAGCGGGTTAGACTGCTCTTGTTGGAGGTGGGTGCGGAGGTGCGAGATCCGTAAGAAGACGATTTGGGAGCTGGATTGGAAAAGGTGGAGAGGAGAGAGGCGCGGGAACGGGAGGCGGGTCCGGATGAGAGGCCGGCGGAGGTAGCTGAGCTGTGGGAAGGGAAATTGCCGCTTTCGTCAATGTTGTTGAGGGTGGTGCGGGAGGCGTGTCGGGTGACGTTGCCGCTGCCGCCACCGTTTTGGTGGTGTTGGCCGTAGGGGCTCTGTCCGCCGGGCTCGAGATTTGACCTGGATGGGTTGTTGGAGTTTGCGTATGGGGATTGCTGGGTGCTGTGTTGGTCTGCGGGTGCGGATTCGTAGTGGGAGGAGTGATCGGTGAGACGGGATCGGGAGCGATAGTATGATTCGTCGTGGGGAGGGACTGGTGGTGGTGCTTCGCCTGCGTGCAGGCTGGTCATGGATGGATTCTGTGGTTCATTTGCGGCCGAGTCGAACCAGAGAGGGGAAGATGAGGAGGAGGAGGAGGGGGACCGAGAGGGGTGAGGGAAGCCGGTGGAGGAGATGCGTCGGAGGTTTTGAGAGCGTGTTTGAGAGCGATTGTGATGAAGGATGGCGAACATGCCGAGGTGATGTGAATAGAACGAGGCCGAGGGGTGCGAGCGAGTGAGTGGATGGATGGATGGATGGATGGATGGAGGACAAGAAAGATCAGGAAGAGGAGGGAGGGAAAGGGATGGGATGAGATGAGATGAGATGAGAATTGAGAGGGACTGAGATGAGATGAGATCGTCAGTGGGACTCACATTCTTGCGCAAGCTGCGGGTGGCCAGACTTCTTGCGGACCGCAAGCTGTCTGTGGACTTGCGGGATGCATTGCGGAGGAGGCCGGCGATGCCACCAGACTTGGTCGGTTGTTGCTGCTGCTGGTCGTAGAAGGACATGGCGGGTAGCTGCTCACGGAAGGGGCCCTGTGATGCGCTGGCTGGCTGGCTGGGGTGGGAACGAAGGTAGGTCGAGGATGGATGTGTACGATGGAGATAAACAAGAGGGAGCGTGAGAATGTGTGTGTGTAAATGGGAATGAGAGTGTGGAGAGAGAGAGCAAGAGCAAGGTGTGAGAGTTGTTTGCGGTGTGTTTGGGGTCGAGAAGGAAAGACAAATGCTGGCAGATGAGTGACTCTCTCTGACCTCTCGCCTCTCGGGCATGCGAACATTTAGACTGCATTTTGCGCTGGGCAAAGCTATCGAGTGCCCTGACTTTGATTTCTTCTATCCTTGCCATCAAGACACACTGCTCTAGTGCCTCTCTCTCTCTGAGAATAACCCTTCTGGCTCTGCCTTCTTCCCTTGACCTCGTCCTTGGGGCAACCCATGGCATGGACGGGGACCGGATGAGGGTGCGTGGGTGTGTGTGTGGATCGCACCCTGGGCGGATCCGAATGGAGGCAGGCGCAGCATACTCGAACAGTGCGTCAAGTTGCCTCGATTCAGAACTGAAACACCCAGATGAGCGCCGTGTCTCTCCCTCTCTCTTCATGGCGGGGGTTCCTGTTTGCTTGGTGGGACAATCGGCCCGGAGATGCCGGGGAGGGGGCGGAACCCGGGGCCGGGCGGGGCGGGGAGAGGTTGTGCAATCTAGGTTCGCAGGGCGGTTGGGGATTTGTTTGTTAGAGGGAGGAAGTGATAAACTTTTTTGGCCGACACAAGAAGAAAGAACAGGCTTGCTGCCGATGAGAGAGCGAACAACCTCGTTCAATCAACGCACAGCAGCAGCAACTAGAAAAGTTTGACAACTGGACAGCACACAGCGCAGCGGGCCGTGTTGGTTGGGGTGTTGTCTCGTCTTTGCGCAATCCACCAACCGCGTCCTCGCTCGTCCAGTAGACCCAGAGCGCGGTCATCGGACAGACCACGACGAGCAGGAGGGGCAGCAGCAGCAGCATCACCACCACAAGATGGGTTCCTCTTCGGCCTCAGCAGCAGCTGCTGCAGACACAGCTCATCCGCCAACAGTAGCAGCTACACAGGCAACCCTCGCAGCTCTCGCCTCCTCTCTAGCCGCCAACCCACTCGCCTCCTTTGCCGCAGGAAGCCAGCCGAACTCACACGCCCATCAGGCCGCAGCACACGCTCTGGCCCAGATCTTCGCCCTCTCCGTAGCCACCGAGGCTGGAGCAAACCCACACATCGTCCCCTTCCTGCACTCCATCCACCCCGAACCAGCACCCGACTCCTCCCACCCAGCCTCGAGGAAACGCAAACGGACAGGCAAAAAGGCAGCTCCCACCTCCTCCTCCCAATCCCTCCCCCACAAGCACTCTCTCTTCCCACCCACCCCTTTAGACACCCTCGTCACACAGAACATGGACCCAGACCAACTCTGGGCACAACTCGAACTCCGCACCGCTCCCATTCACAAGATGATCAACGCCCTCATCGTCACCGAGGACTCTGGCCGCAGCGCACCCACCAACAACACACGCTCCAGCTCTGCCGACAACCTCGACGGCGAAGATGATGATGAAGAAGAAGAAGAACAGGACTGGACCACAGACGATGGAGACAGCAGCGAAAACGATGACGTGGACAGTGCAGACGACAGCAGCGACGTCGAGCTCGAACCAGACTCCCATCTCGCCCTCGTCGATGCCTCCGCCGAAGACAGTGACGACCAAGATTGGGATCTTCACCCTCAACGTTCCAACGACCAGGAAAACAAAGATCCTTCCTCCTCCTCCCCCTCCTCTTCCAACAGCCCACGGTCAACAGCAGCCGCTCCCAAACGCAACATCCGAGTCCGCTTCCACGACCAAGTCGCAGTCCGGCAGATCCAGCCTCGTAAAGTCCGAGACGACGAGGACGATGACGATGACGATAGCGATAGTGATGACGAAGACGACGAGGATGGAGAACTCGGCATTGCATTGACTCCAGAGCTTCTCCAGCTTCTCGCTCAGGGCAAGCTCACCGAGGACGATCTCAGACAGCTCAGTCAGATCCCTCGGAACCCGCCGCAGCCATCGTCCTCCAAAAACAAAGCACGAGCTCGGGTTGTCTCGTCACCACAGTCGGCTCTCGAACCAGATTCAGATGAGGATGACTATGACGACGACGACGATGAAGAAGCAGAGGACGACGTACAGCCCGGTACCACACCCAAGGGGAAAGCCAAGCAAGCATTCACTCTAAATGCAGAGGAAGAAGATGACTCCGACGATGACTTCGACGAGGACGCAGAGCTCGGCATCGACCTCTTTGCCCCAATACCAGACAATGACGGCGACGAAGACGACAATCTCAAAGCTGTCTCCGGCGAGGACCGTGACATCAGGAATGCAGCTGATGCGCGCTACATCGACTTCTTCGGAAAGTCGCGGCCGGACTCGATGAAGAACGGCAAGCGGCCACCAGGCTCAGATCGGCGTCCCTCCAAGCGTCCCCGCACAATTCAACCGGGAGACGATGCAGAGGAGCCCACTCCCAAGGCAACTGACAGCAGTAGTAAAGGCAAGGACAAGGGAGCCGATCTGGCAGACTTGGGGTTTCCTGAGGAGGACGACTTGGACGCAGACCTTGATGAATTGGAGGAGGGTGACGAAGATGAAGACATGGAGTTGGACGACGATGATGAGGAATCAGACGCATTCAACGACGAGGCTACTGCTGCGCGTGTCGCCAGTGACCTCTTCGCAGACGAACCCGAGCCCAAAGGTAAGTACCAGCTCGCAATTCTCCGACCACGCAATGTATGCGCAATGGATCACTGAGTGATGTCTCATCTGTATTCTTCTCTTCTCTGGTGCACAGGCGCAGAAGCTCTCAGTCGCTTTGAGAAGCGCCAAGCGGCGCTGCGGGACGAGATCGCAGCCCTCGAACGAGAAAACGTATCCAAGAAGGACTGGACCTTGCGCGGCGAGATTGGCGCCCCTGCCCGACCGGTCAATTCCCTCCTCGAAGAAGACCTCGAGTTTGAACAGTCGATGAAGCGCGCGCCCGTCATCACCGAGGCGACGACCGCTTCGCTCGAGGATCGCATCAAGGCTCGCGTTCTGGAGGATCGGTTCGATGATGTCGAGCGCAGGTACCCCCAGCTGGGCTCGATGAACTCGCGAGACTTCTTGCCCAGTCGAATGCTCCAGCTCAGCGACGCGAAGAGCGGCAAGAGCTTGGCGGAACTCTACGAGCAGGAGTATCAGCAGCAAGAAGGTGACGCGGCTGGAAGTTCGGGCACGACGCTTGCCACGGGCGCGGGCGCAGAGGCGGACCGCAAGTTGGCGAGTGAGCACCAGATCATTACTGGGCTCTTCGAGGAAGTATGCGGTAAGCTGGACGCCTTGAGCAATGCCCATTACACCCCCAAGGCAGTGAGTTTTTTGTTTTTTACTTCTGGCCAACTGCGGCATTGAACTTTGGGACAGCGTGCGCGTCCCTTTGAAATTTTGACTGCCACTGACACACGCCTGCCTGCATCTTGATTTAACAGCCCAAGGCGACGATCCAGACACTCACCAACGCGGCCTCGATCTCGATCGAATCAGCCTTACCTACGCATGCCGGCTCAGCCGCCACGACCATGCTGGCGCCCGAAGAAGTCTTTGAGCCCGCCCGAGGCTCGTCCTCGACCGCCCTGGTCGGCAGTCGAAGCGAGATGACTCCCGAACAGAAGCAGGTCCTGCACGATCGTCTGCGGCGAGAGAAGAAGAAGAGGAACGACCGGATCGAGCAGAACCGCAGGGCTGTGGAAAGTATCAACGGCGGGGGTGCTGGTGGGCACAAGAGTGCGGGGACGAAGAAGGGAGAGAAGGAGGCGAAGGAGGCGGCGTTGAAGAAGCTGATTGGCAACAAGGTGTGTAGCTCCTTGATTCCCTAAATTCCTCCCTTTCCCCCCCCCCCCCCCTTTCAAATGAGAGAACAGCTGGCTCACATATTTTGCACTCGCTCACACCCTCATTTGCATTGTCCAGGGCGTGTCTGTCATTGGCAAGGACGGCAAGAACCGAACAGGAAAGGAGGCTCTCGGCAACAAGCAGGGCAGGGGCGGGAAGCAGGCAAACTCCAAGAAGACGCCAGAGCCAGATGCAGCCTCGCGGTCAGGATCAAAGTTGAAATTGTAGGGTAGGAGGAAATCCGTAGCTGCCTTGGTTACTGCGCAAAACAAACCCCCTCCCCCCCCTCTTCATCCTTCATCCTTTGCTCTTTTGTCTTCTTCGTCAGGTCTGCTGCAAGCTTACTGCTCTTACTCTAGTCGCAAGTTCCACGTACCTCCTCTTCCTTCTTAGGGCTGACGAAATGCAAGTATTCCTCAGAGTCCTCTGCGGCGTGTCTGGGTCCAGAAGCTGGATCTGCAATCAAACAAGAGGCGTGCATTGCCGTGAACAAGAGCAATAAGTTATGATGATGGCGCTCGGAGAGAGAGATACGAGGATGACCGGGAGGTGTCTTGAGTCAGACGACGGAAAGCATTGGCACTCAAGGCCGAAGAAGAGGGGGGGGGGGGACAGCAAAGGACTACGTCCGCTTCGGTTCCGTAGCGGCGTATATGAGCGCACTACTTCTTTCCGTAGTAGTATGGGTAGCCATAGTAGCCAGTCGGCGCCGGTGCGCAAACAGCCTCGCCGACATTGATGGTCTGGCTCAGGTTGGCCAGGTTGGGACGGGCGATGTTGTTCTTTTTACCGAAAGCACAGTAGCCGCTCGTGCACTGGTCATTGCCATTGCAGACGTTTCCGTCGGTCTGGGCCTTGGGGTTGGGCACGTAGCAGAAGCCGTCACGGCTGCAGAGGTTGTTGAGAGCACAGTGGTAGGAGAACTCGCAGCGCTGGCCGGTCTGGGCGCGCAGGCAGTATCCGTTCGCACCGCAAGGACTGTCATAGCAATCCAGGTACGTGCTTTTCCAAAAATGAGGCAAAACCAGCACCAGGAGTTGTTCAACTTCCTTGATTCAGAATCAAAATCCATCAGGACGTCTGCATTTCTGTGCTCACCGGCATCCCTTCTGGTTCACGCGCAGGTAATCGCACTCCTTGTAGCCGTGGAGCTGGATAAAGTTGGGGCCCTGGATCTCGCCGTACTGGTCGCGGTTGCTAATCGAGGACACACAGCGACCAGAGGTGCAAGACAGGTCGCTGTCACAAACGTCCTGAGGGTTGAGCTTGGGGGCACACTTGCCAGCCTTGCGGTCGCAGTGGCGGGTCTCGCAGTTGCCACCTCGGAAGCAGGGGCCGCTGTGGGATACATGTACAGAGTCAATCAAAAGGGCTTGTTTCTTCCGGCGTGTCGCTAAACGAAGCTTCCTATTGAGACTCACCCAAGGGGCTGGCGAGCGCAGACCTTCTTGGTGGTGCCAGAGATCAGCTGGCAGTTGCCAGAGAAGCACTCGGTGCTAGCAGAGCAGGTCGAGCCCACGTACTTGCCGGTGCCAGTGGCTCGGTCCCAGAATGGGGAGACCTCGTCCTCCTTGTCAAGAGGCGTGGCAGCAACAAGAAGCTGGACAGAGAGGAAGGCGAGCAGAACTGCCCAGGAGTGGGACTTGAGGAAGGACAGCATCGTTGAGGATCAGACGGGAGTGAGAGAGAATGAGAAGAGAGATGGAGAAAGAGAGAGAGACTGAGGAAAGAGAGATGATGGAAGATCAGCCAAAACGCATCAGAGAACGCTTCAATGACCGCTTTTTGAGCAAAAAGGAAGGGCATCCTGCACAAAGCAGGGAGAAATTGGGTCAGCTCACACTGGATGCACGAACGGGACGACCTCCGACTCCTAGCTCAAATCCATGTGGGTTCCGAGGGCCGTAGGCTTGATCGGGGAACGTGGCTTGCATGTCAATCACAGGATCTAGAGCGGTGCATATCAACGGGAGTAGGGATTACCTGCTCCCGCTTACTCGGGAACCTGCGAATAGTGGGACACATGCTTGCTTTGACGCGTTTCCATTGCTCGCCACGAGGAACTGTAGACTAGCAGAAGTACTGACCCTCGGCCGTGGTACTGATGAAGCCGAGGGATGTGGGAGGTGCAGTCGATGGCTGCGAGAGCAAGGTGAGCGTGCACCAGCTGCGGGCGAGGTGCGGAGGTCAGCGAGGGATGGAATCAGAATGATCTGCAGAACCTTATCGCAGGAATCGTCCCCGGCCCCGCATCGCCCGCCGGAGCTTTGAAGAGATGCAGGATGCGGAAGAAGGCACCCGTCGTTCTGAAGCGCGGAAGTCGGGTGAGGGTTGGCAACAAGCCAGAAAAGTAGCCGGTCAATCAATGCGTCGGGGCTGGACGGAAGGCTTGCAGATCTGGATGGGTGTCAAGGGAAACGTTCTGAAAGCCACGCTATCGTGTGTCTCCTCCACATGTGCACACCAGCAGGAACGGGATGCATTATTCAGTACATCGTATCAGTACAGATGCATAACACCTGCTCATGGTGTGGAAGTTGAAGATGTGCATCCGTTCAACCGATCAGGAAGCGATCCGCTCACGAGCATCACTCCCAAGTGCTTTGCTTTTGTCCGGGCAGGGGCTACTGTACTTGGCTTCTGATTTCACAAGCACGCCCCGCGGCCGCAGCACCGACACATGCGCGCTTTGACGATCATGCTGGACCATGCACCGTGAAAAGCACAAGTGGGATGAGGCGATCAAAGCTTGTCAGTTGGCCTGGCGTCGTTAGGAAATTAGCCGGTTCCAGGAAGGCAATCGCATGCGCTTGGCCTAGAGCCCGACCTTCTGGCTGTCCTTGACAGTGCAAGTGCGGTTGCCCTTGCCTGCGACTCAAAATTGCAGCCTTCTGTCCCTTGCTGAACAAACAATCGTGCTCGCAGAAGGAAGAGCGTGAAGGCCCTTGATTTCCACAACCTTGCTTCCTCTCATCGTCCCACTTCATGATGGATACCTCGCCGTCAGTTTTCGCTAACCATCTAGGCAATGGTCGTGACTGAAAGTCGAGACCACGCCCTGTGTAGATTTCCCACCGACAAGTAGAATGTGTCAAGGATAATGAATTGGAGGAAACTGGTCTTTGCTGAACGCAAGGACCATTGACGCAGGAATGAGAGATAGGGATGACTAGTTCACGTTCAACCCGGAATGGACAACAGTACATAGCAGCATAGACCGACCCTGAAGCGGGCCAATGATCCGGCGCTTAATTGCCGTACCCGTAGTAAGGGTAAGGGTAGCCGTAGGTCGCGGCGCCACAGATACCCTCGCTGACGCTGACATTCTTGCTCAGGTCCAGAAGGGAGGGGCGCACCACGTTGTACCGACCGAAACCACAGTAGCCGCTCGTGCACTGGTCGTTGCCCAGGCAGACCTCTCCGTCAGCTTGAGCTTTGGGTGTGGGCACGTAGCAGAACCCGTCACGGCTGCAGAGGTCGCCCTTCTGGCAGTGGTAGGAGAATTGGCAGCGTTGTCCAACCTTGGCGCGAAGGCAGTATCCGTTGGAGCCGCAGGGACTGTCGTAACAATCCAAGTAGTTGCTGAAAGATGCGAGTCAACAAGGGGGTTCAACCTCCTGATAAAAAATCAATCATTATCCTTGTGTTGATTCTGTGCTCACCGGCATCCCTTCTGGTTCACTCGAAGGTAATCGCACTCCTTGATACCGTGCAGTTGCTTGAAGTTGGGGTCGATGATCTCTCCATTGTCGTCGCGGTTGCTGATCGACGAAATGCAGCGGCCAGAGGTGCAAGACAGGTCGCTGTCACAAACGTCCTGAGGGTTGAGCTTGGGGGCACACTTGCCAGCCTTGCGGTCGCAGTGGCGGGTCTCGCAGTTGCCACCTCGGAAGCAGGGTCCGCTGTAGAATACATGGACAGAGTCAATCAAAAGGGCTTGCTTCTTTCGGCGTGTGGCTAAACGAAGCTTCCTATTGAGACTCACCCAAGGGGCTGGCGAGCGCAGACCTTCTTGGTGGTGCCAGAGATCAGCTGGCAGTTGCCAGAGAAGCACTCGGTGCTAGCAGAGCAGGTCGAGCCCACGTACTTGCCGGTGCCCGTGGCTCGGTCCCAGAATGGGGAGACCTCGTCCTCCTTGTCGAGAGGCGTGGCAGCAACAAGAAGCTGAACAGAGAGGAAGGCGAGCAGAACTGCCCAGGAGTGGGACTTGAGGAAGGACAGCATTGTGGAGAAGCAGTTGGGAGTGAGAGAGAAGTGGGCAAGGAGGGTGAGGAAAGTTCAGCTGGTAGGTAGCCCACACGATCAACAGCTTGGCTTTTAACGGATTCTCCTCGTTGAGACGTCTCGAGGGAATGGCACTCTCTATTGCTTGCCTCAACGGGACGCAGGACCAACTGTTCAGCTCACTGCATGGAACAGCGGGACTATTTGCTCATCCCGAGCGAGTGAGAACATGGCTTGCAGGCAGGGACATCAGGAAGGGGGGCTAGATCCAAGGTTGGTGGATTGTCGAATGGGAGAGAAGTGAGTCGCATGCGCAAGGAAGGATATAATCTATCCATTTCCCAAGGATCAGCTGGACACAGAGCACTGTGTGCATTGTGCTGACCTGAGCCACGTCGGATGTGGACGGAGGCCTCCCAATGGACGGCACTTATCGACGCCTCCGTCAGCAAGGTGGGTGCAGTCGGGGATGTGCCGCATACAAACGCCCCCTTCTGCTTTTGTTTCCTCCACCCCCAGCAAGTTTCATTTGAGGCGGTGCCTGGACTCCTTGTGGCCGCAGCCCCGGGGACATGCATGGAGCCATGGACTGACCATGATCTGCTTGGTGTGCAGCTCCACTGCTGGGTCAGGACTCACACTGAGGAAGGCAACGCGAAATGCCAAGAACGAGACGGGAAGGAGGACGGAAGCAAATCTCGATTGATTGATCGACCGAACCTTATCACTGGATCTGCAGCCGTGACAGGAACATCCCCGGTTCCGTTCTGGCGGCGGCTCGACGGCGGCGGCGATGAACACATACATACTGGCAGGATAGGTCAACGTCCGCTGGCTTTGTGTGTTGACCCCATAACTTTTGTTTTGGCCCTTTTGAGAAGCTCTGCTTTGGCCCTTTTGAGGCCTACGATTCACCCGTCTGAGCAAGCGCATCCACCCTTTTGAACTTATGCAATCCACCCGTTTCAACACATGCTTTGGCCCGCTGGAAGTAACCCCTTTGGCCCCTTTCGAGAGGCTGATCTGTTGGAATTTTTTCTGCTCGGCTCGACTACAAAGCGCATACATGTTGAAGATTTATTTCTTCTTCTTAGAGAAGTAGGAGGGATCTTCTTTAACCAGGCCATACTTGCGCTGCGTAGCCAGTCGTTCAGGATCAGATGTCGGTGCAAAACGGTCCTCGTAATGCCGCAGACCAGAAGTAGGTGTAAAGTTGGCGAGTGCTTCACGATGATGATCTGGTCGGGAGCATACTCAGAGAGCTTCCCGGTTGGACACTGAGAAAGAGCAAATTAAATAAGCCAAATAAATTCTTATGGCTGGAAAATACCAAAGAAAAGTAATGGGGCGAAAACACAAGTCATGCTGCGAGTGAGACGGGCGAATTGAGTTTGAAAAGGACAAACGCAAAAAGCGGAAAAGGGCCAGCGCATAACTTGTGTTGCTTCAAAGGGGTGAATCACAGGTTGAAGCGGGCTAGCGCACAACTTCCTTGGTTTGAAAAGGATGAAAACATAACTGAAAAGGCCAAGTGGACACTCCAAAAGGGCGAGTGGTCTTTTTTTGAAAAGGGTGAACACACAACTCGCGGGGCCAAAGCAAAAGCCAGCGGACGTTGAGAGGTTTGGCTACATACTGTACCCAGGAGAAATCAGAAGAAATCCATTCGGAACTGTGCACGTTGAGCCCCGGAAGTCGGATCCGGTGTTGGTGGGAAACCACGAGGATTGCACACCTAAGATGCGGCTGGCACTGTACTGTAGTTCAACTTGGGGCTGGGTTGAGGATCCCGTCGCCGTGTTGAGCGTGATCAGCTGCCATGCGCACCTCGGGCATACAGCACCTACTGGACCCACTAAACTTTCCTCCAGAAGAGCAGTATCCGCGGTTGTCTTGACCAGCTGCTGCATACAATTGACTTTCTTTCGACTTGGGTTGAGCAACCTTGTTGGCGAGCAGTCAAGAAGCCGCTTGGCCCGATGCTGGAAGCGGAGCGGAAGCGTTTGCTGTCAGGTGGCAGGACGTTTCTCTTGTTCTGTCGTCCCCATGGTCTTTCACCTTTTGATCGACTTTACTGTGTTGGACGATCTTTGTACGGAAGCCTTTCGCTGACCTGGTCTATGACAGTCGTCCGCCTGCTCGCGAGGACATTCCTCTAGTAGCCGCTCCAAGGACCAGGAGCAAGAAAGCGGGACAGATCAACGATGTACCCGTACGTGAGACCGACACACCAAAAATCAGTCGAGGACGGTCGTCGTAGTCACGACATCGGAAAATACATTGAGAGACAGAAGACAGGCGTGACACAGGAAGCGCGCATTATTTGCCAAGAGGGGAGGCCCAGTAGAGAGGAAAGGACGGCGACGTTGGACGAGCGAGAACCTAGACTGGAAAGCTGACCGAACCATCACGAACCACGCAGAAAAAAGTACTCGTACAGTAAGAAGTAAGAAAGGAAGGGTGCGAGAGCCTGGCGACGTTTGCTTGCCAACGACGGGATGGCCGGGTTGCCGCAACTCAGCATTCAGAGGCTATAGGCGGCATTTTCGTGTGTGTGTGTGGTGGTCACGGGGAGTTCAGGCGAGATTTTTGCGACGCTATCGATACTTTTTGAAATGGTACGTGTGCGGCAATATGCGATACCTGAAGGGGAAAGACCGGGATAGCGTGCCCCGTGGGTGAGAGCACTTGATTTCGGCATTCAGTCGACTCGACCTCACGTCCTGGGAAAGGCGGAACGTCGTCCACAAGACCGCGGATTAGGGGGGGGGGGGGGTTTCCAATCAGTGGTGGCCGAAATGGCCCATCGAAAGCAGTCGTTCACCCGTGGGTGAAGGCCTTCGCAGTCTGCTGCCTCCACTCACGCTCGCCTTTCGTCCTCGCGGACCCGTAGCAAGCGGCTGCGACGGCATGAGAGGCGAGCTCGATGGCTCCGAGCGGGCAGTTGTCGGAGGTGTGGCAGGCACCGCGGGCGAGAATGGAGTTCGGGCAGTCGTGTTTGATGCTGGAACAGGACCAGCAGAGAGGAGATCGTCGATCGGGATAGCGCTGCCCCCTGGGTGGAAACCGGCCTCGCTGGTAGACGAGGTCGAAGGTCGCGCGGACTGGGGGGTATGTGGGGAAGCAGGCTGCTGCTGCTGCGAGCTGGTTTTGAAGAGCGGGGGAGATCTCCGCTGGAACGTGGTTGTTGAGGCGGGCGCCGAGGGTACCGAGAAGGAGTTGTGTCGGTGATGGTGCGAGGGCGAGGCATTGGAAGGCTGCGGACCGGCTCCTGAGAACTGAGGCACGTTGGGCGAGGTTGCGGAGATGCTCAGTTTTCTGAACAGACTGCCAAGACGACCTTCTCCCACGGCAGTGCTGCTGCTGCCGGAAAGTGCCGAGCTTGAGACATCCTCTGTGCGCGATGTGTTGAATCCCACAGATGCAGCTGTAGAAGGTGGATTGGCTGGCAGGGCAGGGGATGTCATTGACGTAGCCCACCTGGATCCAATGGTGGGCGCCCAAGGTTGAGAAATGATCCTGCTCTTTGTGGAGTCATAGCTCGACGATCCCAGACCGAGGGAGGGCACCCTGGTGGGGACGGGAGGCGAGGTCGGTGAGGCGATGCTGATCAGTCTGTCGACCGGGCTGCTGCTGCTGAAGGACGAGCTCAGTCTCGGGGTCGAGGGTCCATCAGTCGAGGCGAGGGTGGAGGCAGAGGAAGCCGAGATGGCGGAGGAGATGGAGGCTGACTTTGCGCGGCTGTGGGCTCCGATTGCGTCACCGGCACTGTCAAAATAGGAGACTTCTGCTGGATTAGGGGGCGGGCCTTGTTGCTGAGGCTGGTTTTGCTGCTGCTGGAACGAGAAGCGAGTCTGATTGGGAGAGTGAAGAGGACCGGTGGTGACGCCTTGGCCTGCGGTTCTGGGAAAGCTGAAGGCTGCCGAACCGAGGGAGGAGATCGAGTTTTGGCGGTGGTGATTGCGGTGTTGAGACTGGGGCTGAGGCTGGATCGCTGTGGGTGCTGACATGATTGCTGCGGAGACAGAGAAGAGCAGAGACTACACTGGGGGGTTAATGGATCACAGAGCAGAAGGGGAAGGAGGGGCGGGGCGGGGCGTTGGTGGTTTATGTACGAGGGTTGCTGCTGGTGATGCTGACGAATTGCGGAGAGGGAGCTGGCGGTGGATGAGATGTTTCGAGCCGAGCTGCTTTATGTACTGGCCAGCGTCACCGGCTCACCAACCCACCACCGCCTGTCCTCAGTTCTGAGCACAGACACTTGGCTGCCTGGCTTGTCGCCTACAGTACACAAAAGATAACTCATCCGGAGGAGACTGTGCCAGCGCTTGGTGAGACAGCGGAGACTTGAGACAGTCCCCAATCCAGCACCCGGCCAGTGTTTTCCCAAACCGCAGCATTGTCCAAACCTTCGGCCGAATCTCATGTAGCCAACACAAAAAGCGGGGTTGAGAAACATCGAGTGGATCAACCACAGAACGGCCCGCGGCAAGCTCACACCGAGCCACAGACATCTTCTCGACGCGCAGCCAAGATGCTCGCTGTCTGACCCTGACCTTCTTTCGCCAGCCGCGGTCCGCCGCCCTCAGGGCCCTTATCGGCAGCGCACCTCCGTGTGAAAGGCACAACCACCCCTACCATGTCCCCCTTTTTCTGCTGCAGAATGGCAACAAGCGCTGAGCTAGGGGCGCAGCACCGTCTTCTTCCTTCTCGTTCCCTGAGGACCGACGTGCATAGAAGCGGCTGAACAGTGTGTCGAGTGTCGACCTCCCTGCTGCTAGCTGGCCAGAGGCGAGCTGGCCAACGCCCAAAAACGCAAATGTGCGGCGTCTTTCAAGCCACCGACCAACCTCCGCAAACCTTATCTTGTTATCTAGTCGGCTCGACAAAAAGTTGATAGGCCTTGTGAAGAAAGGGATGTCCAAACTAACAAAGTTAAGATCCTGGCAAAGCCAGCAATGTCGTTTCAATTCGGATTCACAGACTCGGAAGAGCTCGAGCTAGAGGCTGGGGAGGGCGTGTCAGTGCTGACGTCTGAACATCGCGATGAAAGGGCTCGACCTGCAGACAAGCCTTCTGCCTTGGCTGATCGCGAAGAGCCTGCTCGGGAGTTGTCCCTAGACGCATTGGTACGTCCACCGACCTGCCTTGCATCGTCAATCGGAGAAATAACGGAGTCCATATGAAGCTGATCTGTCTGGCCATCAACTGCATGCTTCATCATCTCGACTGTTTTCTGGGCTCCTTCACTCCCCTTGTTCCGAACCTTCAAGTTGAAAACGTTACCGCCTGCCTTGTCGTACTCGCCAATTTTCATCTCAATAGATGCTCATTCCACGGAAGGGCCCGACGCTCTTGGCCCACATCGCCTCGCCCTCGCCCGCAGAGACCTCTTTGACGCTCGCTTTCAAATGCTACATCACGACGCCGACGGTGCCAACAACACTACGAGCTCATCCCAGGGCTCTCAACAGATGCTGGAATCGCAGATTGATTCTCTGGAAATCTCGGAAGCATCACAGACTTCTGCCAGCACAGTCGGAGCTGACAGCGACCTTGTTCCGGGCGTGTATGAAGGTGGTCTGAAAACGTGGGAATGTGCCTCTGATCTCATCGCCGAACTGCATAAAAGAACGCAAGATGGCCAATTGATTCTTCCGGGTACCAAAATCATCGAGGTGAGCTACGAACCCTTTTGACACCTTTCTCGCATTTCTTCGGGCACTTGTCTCATCATCATCTCGTGCCCTGTATTCAAAAGCTCGGATGTGGAACCGCGCTTCCCTCGATGTATGTTCTTTCTCAACTCCTCTCCAATGGCACAGCCCAGTCAGGCACGGGCACCACTCTTGACCTCGCCGACTTCAACGCCCAGGTTTTGAGATTGGTAAGTGTACATGTCTGATGCGGATGACGTGAGAAACCAGGCCACGAGTACTGAAAACGTACCCGCAATTCTGCGGCGATCCTGACACAGGTCACCTTGCCAAACCTGATCCTCACTTGGTATTTTTCACCCGCGTCCAAAGCATTCCGTGGACAAGCGGAGCAGCGGTCGTCGCAGCAGTCTGAAAGCGAGGAGGGTAAAGACGCAAGTCCAGAAGTACCAGGCGATCTTGAACTTAGTCCCGAGCTCCTGGCTGCTTTCCAGCAGAGTCTGAGAGAACATCGGGTCCAGCTCCGATTCTTCTCCGGGTCCTGGTCGCGTCTCTCAGCCTTGCTGTTCCCATCTTCGACGACGGACTCGGCCGATCATAGGCAGTACGGTCTGATCCTCACTTCTGAGACCGTGTACAGCCTTCAGACACTTCCTTCCCTGGTCAACATCCTTCACGACTGCTCAACAGGTCCCAACCCAGCGGGCGGCGACTCACGCGGAGACGAAGACGGCAGTCAAGCAGTCTGTTTGGTGGCGGCCAAGGTTCTTTACTTTGGCGTGGGAGGCGGTGTTCACTCTTTCATCCAGGCTGTTCAAGCGCATGAGTCCAGAAGTGGCTCGGTACGCCAGGTGCGTCAAATCAATTCCGGGGTAGGTCGAGCAGTTCTTTCGGTACATTGGAGCAAACCGAAATAAATCGTGTACCTGTTCGTGCAATGAAAGGGAAGAAATTGTGGACAACTGATGAGATTTTCAGATGGGGAACATGCTTGTTGGTACATGGATTGTCAATTAGAGAGGAGGGAAACGAGAGGGGGGTGTTTGTTGGAGAGAGAGAGAAATGAGATGGGAGAATGATAGAAACCGGGACGGGAAAGGTCGGAGAAAAGCGGATTTGGTACAGCTGGGGGAAAGGCCAGGCGGAAGTCGAACTGAAACAAAAGGCGCGTTGGACGAGGTGTGCCGTCACGCCGCGCGACACTGAGCCACAAGCGGGACTTCGCCGCGCATGGGTGTTAAAGTACATGTCGAAAACAGAGTTGAGTGCGAGTGATGACGGGAGAAAGACTTTGTTTTACTGAGGTCGAGTCGAATGCGGGCCGATGTAGCAGGAGGCCGCATCGGCGTCGAGGTGAATGAAGGTGCAGGAGAAAGTCGAGATTTGGGTCGATGGTGACCAAGGAATGGGCTTGTTGTGGAGATGACCCCGTGTTGGCGGCCCTGAACGGTTCTCGTTGAAGTCAAAGCCACAGGTTCTGATGGTGCTATAGGTTTGTGCCCGTAGACGGGAGAAAGTCTCGAGTCTGTCGAAGTTGAATGACGATCTTCACCATGGTGGATCCGATCAGACGAAGTGGTGAGGAGTCGCATGTATGGAGCAGGGAGTCGCTTTGCAGAAGGGACTTCCGAGGCCGGTGACGTAGGAGCGCTACGAGAACAGTGTTTGTGGATGTCCGGACGGTGGCCGACGGGAGCGAAGGGGAATGCTCACAGGGTGACGTCGCCCACACCATCATCGTCCTCGTCGATCGACCCGACTTCGCTCATGACCTCCTCGTCGTCGTCGTCCTCATCCTCATCTTCACCATCGGCCCTTTCGCCAGCCCCGTCAGCGGCTTCTTTTGTGGCCCAACGCTGAACGTAATCTCGGACCCTTTGGTCATACTGTTTGGCGTCCCGGTTCAGAAGGGCAGCCGCCTCGCCGTTGAGTGGGTCGCTGGCGTTTGGGTACCTCAGCAGTTGTGGGAGGAAGACCTCGAAAATGTTGAGCATGTCAAACATGGGGGACCAGGTCTGGTTGATCACGTCAAGGCAGACGGATCCCGAGAGCTCGTCAATGTTGGGGTGGAAGATCCGGTTCATGAAGCCGATCGAGGGGCTCTTGTAAGGATATTGGTCTGGTATCTCGACATGTACCTTCCACACGCCGCCGTGGAAGGGGGTTTCTGCAGGGCCGTGGAAGCGAACGAAGAACTCTTGCATGCTGTCGTTGACCAGGGTGATCTCGTGATCGGACATCAGGCTAGACGACGTTGGGAGAGGGAGGCAGGAAGGATTCTGGTGAGTTTCGAGCTCACCCGAATTTTCGAGCATATACACGACTCAGCGCGCTCGACTTTGACGCTCATCACCGTCCTTTGGCCGCCTCGCCCCCTTGCTCAGAGCAGATGGCCTCCAGACACTTACAGTTTCATCACGTCCGTTTCGATTCTACGTCTCGGAGAGGCCATGGTGGCAAAATCTATCAGAGACTGCCAAGTTGTGGATTTAAGGGGTCTGTTCTGTCTGGGTCGATGTGGGTAAGAGAGGTGTGCTTCCCAACGGAGGAGGGGCTGGGAGCTGGCAGCAAGGGCGTGGAAGGGGTGACGAGCGCGGTGGGCTGACACGAGAGGTGTGCTTGGAGAGGTCAAGTTATACAGGGAGACAAATGAGAGGACGCGGTCAGGACGCAAAGAGAGAGGATTGCTGCAAGATGATGCTTGATAGGGCCAAGCTGGTCCGGATGGGCTGGGGGTCTAGAAAGTCACGTGAGCGGTTGGAATTTGCCGACATGAGATCGGCTCTCTTAACTTTTTCCACATTCCAACTCCTCTGTGTATGTATGCCGTATGGATAAGTAGCAGCGGCGAAAGCTGACTCAAGCGTTGAACTGTGAGAAGCAGACGGGCAGGGAAGAACACAGCCTCGCAGAGTTGGTCCAGCTCATAACATCATTGGCAGGCCATGCCGTGGTTGAGGTTGCCCATCTGTGAAAGTGGCAACCCACCCACGTCCTCGACAGCCGACACCCCTGGGCCCTGGCGCTGGCACATTTTTAGACGCACACTCGTTTTGTAGGAAAGAATAGAGCTCTAAATATTTGGAGAAGAAGCTTGTGCAGTGAGCGAGTGTGTTCGGTCGAGAGTCGGAAGAAGCCGCGCTTTGGCTCACCGGCGGCGGGCGTTTGTTTCCCATCAGATCTGCCCTGCCTGCTCGTGTTCAGGGTCAGGTCGAAATCAGATGGCAGCTCAAAGTCACACCATTTTCCCAGATGGCAAACACTCCCACCTGAACCTCATCAACACCTTCCCACCTTCGTGTTTCCCGACTCGCCCTTCCCCCTTCTCCCCCCTTCCACCACTGTCCTTTCTCACACCCCGTCCATCCTCGACGCCTTGAATCACCTTCGTCGGTGCGCATTCATCCTTCGCACCTCTCATCAAGAACCCATCTTCGACGACCAACCCTTCGGTTCTCTACATTTCTTCCCACCGCGTCCCAAGCTTCAGTGTCGAGCAGGATGGACGTCGTTCTCGATATCGCAGATGACTACGTGCTCGATCACGTCTGGAACGCAACCTCGGCAGCTGTAGCCCCATGGCAGAACACCGCGCTCGGTGCGGTCCTCCTGTCCAAGCACGGCATCTTCCCTCGCGACAACATCTTCCGACAGATCGTGTCACTCTACGCCATCACCTACCTCGGCATCATAGTCCTCTACTTCCTCTTTGCAGGAGCCTCCTACTACTTCATCTTCAACCACGACATGATGCGCCACCCTCGATTCCTGCCTAACCAGGTCCGACGCGAGATCAAGGCCAGCATGGACGCCTTCTGGGTCTTGGACTGGCTCACCCTGCCTTGGTTCCTGGGCGAGGTTCGTGGCCATAGCAAACTGTACTCACGCATCGACGAGTACGGCGCACTCTATGCCGTGCTGTCGGTACCATTCTTCCTCCTCTTCACCGACGTCTGCATCTACTGGGTTCACCGCCTCGAGCACCATCCACGGCTGTACAAGCACATCCACAAGCCTCATCACCGGTGGATCATTCCAACCCCCTTCGCATCTCATGCTTTCCACCCACTAGACGGATACGCGCAGAGCTTGCCGTACCACATCTTCGTTTACCTCTTCCCTCTCCATCGATGGATCTACCTCGGTCTCTTCGTCTTCGTCAACCTGTGGAGCATCTTGGTGAGTGGCAAAGCTGCTGCATTCAACATGGGCTTGACAAATGTACTGAACACACACGCGCATACACTCCCCTCAATCTGTCTCTACAGATCCACGACTCGGACATGATCTGCAACACCCCACTAGAGAACATCATCAACGGCCCGTCGCATCACACATTACATCACATCGTGAGTACAGCGCGCAGGTCCTCTTCTGATCAAAAAAAGAACTCGTCTCCTGATCTCTCATTACTGTCTACCCGTCATGCAGCACTTCAATGTCAACTACGGCCAGTACTTTGTCTGGTCCGACCGGCTCGGTGGCTCTTACCGGGCACCAAAGTTGGAGGATGATCCAATGCACGACGTCGTCGCTGAGAAGAAGAAGCTGCAAGAGCAACAGAAGCAACAGAGCGCACGGGTCCTTGCCGGCAAGGCTGCATAAGGACTTGGAACTGCTCGCTCTCTCGCGCTTCTTCCTGTCTCTCCCACCACCGAACAATTTTCTTCCGCTTCTGTCCAGAACTCATGGGAGAGGACGTGCTCAC
This sequence comes from Tilletia setariae, assembly GCA_023634365.1. Taxonomy (NCBI): domain Eukaryota; kingdom Fungi; phylum Basidiomycota; class Exobasidiomycetes; order Tilletiales; family Tilletiaceae; genus Tilletia; species Tilletia setariae. The sequence continues at coordinate 7,978,330 of JAMJXE010000001.1, read as the reverse complement.
GAGCTCATAAGAGCACCAGATCTTCTGCCCATTTCCTGCCGTCGACTTATCTCCCGCAAGCACATACCCCCAGTCCTTTTGGTCACGACTGCGACGACCCGAGTTTCGGCCGTCTTGCGAAATCTAGACGACGCCCGTCTCTGTCTTTTCTCCCCCTCCAGAAGAGCGGAAACGTGTACTGATATTCATTCAAACTTTCCAACAAATAACCATCTTCGCCTCTCCCGGACACGATTTCCCTCTCGACGTTCCTCACTCCTTCGGCGATGGGGCTCCTTTCTCCGGATTGAGAGTCCTGACCCGGTCAAGAGGCTTCGCCGCTTGCGGAGCAACGGGAAGCAACAACAGTCATTTCTTGTACATATCCTCATCGTAAAAAGGCAACAGGGTATTTTTTTCACAATGTGATTAGCCCAAGGAAGCATGCACGCAACAGAAGCAGCGGGAATCGAGAGGTAATCAGGACTGGGCGCGAGCTCAAGGGAAGAGACGAGACCATCACCGATGATGCAGAGCGGGCGTGCACGTTAGGAATTCGGGCATTCAGGCGGGCCGGGAAATTGGGAGCGGAAGACTTTCACTTCTTCTCCTCGTTGGCCTCTGCTTGGAAAGCGCTGCTGTTAGATCATTATGTCGCAGAGAATACAAGCCAGTGTACTTACTCTCGTCAAGAATGATGCAGATGGCGACCAGGAGAGCGGCGTCGACACCAGGCGCAACCTGTGATGGGAGTACACGGTTGTGAGTTGTGAGCTTGACAGAAAGAATACCCGGATAGCGCGAGTGAAACTCACAGTCAGGATGTAAGTCTGCTGGTCGAAGAAGACCTCGCCAGCGTTGAGGAACGATCGGCTGATGCGCGCGACGGGAATGCCGGTCTCGGTGAGGATCTCGGCCTTGCGGTCAAAGAGGTCGCCCTTCAGGGTGAGGCTAACTTCCTCGCCAGCGCCGGCGCGGTTCTTGAAAGAGGCGGTGAGCTTGGTGCCGAGGGAGAATCCAGACTTGATTGTGAAGAGCGCCTCGTCATCATTGTCCGGCGCAAAACCGGAGTAGGTCATGTGAATGGAGAGGTGCTTCTTCCTGCAAGCACGGAAACGCACAAGAAGTGTATATGTGTGTGTGAGAAATGGAGAACACGTCGTATGCTTTCGTTGTACCGATTTACTCACTTGAGAGTGAAGAGCGGCCGTCCAGAAGCGTCCAGGACGTTCTTGCGCTGGGAAAGCGACAAGGCCTTTCCCTCAACTTCGAAGATGAGCTGGTCCGTCACGGCATCCTTGATTTTGAAGTTGTCGCCAGAGAAGCCTGGAGAAGTTCGTCGCGCGTCAGCAAGGGAAGCGAGGACGGAAGCAGACACACACTTACCGAGCTTTCTCTCGCGGACCTTGAGGGCCATCTGCTGCTGATGAACGGTGTATTGGGGAAGCACACCGAGAGGCGTTGGGACAGGCGCCAGGGGCGCAGCGGGCTCAGGCTTGGAAATGCTGGAGAAGAGTCCCATGTTGAATGAGGAAGGTCTTGGTAGAGCTGGGAGGGAGAGTTAGCAGAGTACTTAGAATGGAGCTGGAAGAAACGCGAAGGGGTGATGGACTATGAGCTTGGAAGGTACTTCAGGCTGCACTTTTGTACTTGTCCTTGTTCGTTGCACTGCTTTGAGCAACGTCTCGATGCGTACCATTATTTGTGACATCAGAAAATGAGAATGCGCCAAGGAGACGAGCTTCGTTCTGGGTCCGTGCAGCCGTGCAACCCACGGATGCAAGACTGCAGACATGCGTCAGACTCATCAGCTCCACACAGCTAGGCAAACCAGAACGTGTACCAGACATGCACTGTAGGGCGAGGGCGAGTCTTTGTGCGCCAGGCTGGTCTCACAGGCAGTGCAGGGGCGTAGGCTTGCCCACCGAATTTCACTGCCACACAGCGAGGGGCATCACCGTCACCCATCGGGCGTAGAGGACTGGAACTTTAATTGGCAGCGCCGCCCCGATGCACGTGACTCCAGCTATCGGCCGAGAGACCATCAGCGAGACCTTCCCTCTGGCCGCCTCATCCTGCGCCAGGTTCCACCGTGCGGGTTCGAGCTGAGGCTCTGGAACGGCTCCACTTTTCAAGACTGTACCGCATCTATTGTTAACCTATGGCAGTCTGATCAACGGGAGCCTCGTTTGATCTGCTGCCTTCGTCGACTCTGTAGCTTCGTAGGTGTTGAGAATGAAATCCCTATATATCTTCGTTTGCCTTGAAGCACAACTTGTGAAAAGTGAACCAGCTCAAGACTGGGCTTGAGCTATCGGTCTTTTTATCTTGCGGTCCAGAAAACCGAGGTACGAAAACCTCAAACTCAACTGGCAGGACCACGACTTGACCACACAAGCCAGGGACCGAACTCACACAAACCAGTCCTTCTCTTGCGGCCTCTTTCTCCCTTTCCTCTCTTCCGACTCGGACGACCGCGATAGGATACCACGTCCGTTTACCATCCCTGACCTCACTCCAGCCTCCCGCCTCTCGGTTTCCCCAGCCCCTTAGCTTCACTACCTTGCAAATATGGGTCAAACACTCTCAGAGCCCGTGACGGAGAAGCATACCTCAGCGGACGAAGACTCCACGCTGCTGTATGGTGTCTCTGAGATGCAGGGATGGCGAATTAGTACGTAGTCTGCGTGTTCATTGGCGGACGTCACCTCTCTTTCTGACGACGGGCACACCCTTCCCTCCCCCTCTTTTCTTCAATGCAGGCATGGAAGATGCTCATGCAACCATTCTCAAACTGGATGGCGATGACGAAAAATCCAAGATCAGCTTCTTCGCGGTCTATGACGGCCATGGAGGTGAGCAGCCTGCGCTGTGCACGCAGCTATTGGGACGTAAAGTGTGCTGACCCACTATGCGCACGTCCGTTCTATGCAAATCGTAGGCTCTGCGGTGGCCAAGTATGCTGGCAAGACTGTCCATGGAAGGCTGGCAAACACACCACAATTCAAGAGTGCCGACTACGAAGCGGCATTGAAGCGTGCTTTCCTTGGGACGGATGAAGATCTGCGCGAAGGTGAGCTTGAAATTAACGCATGTGCGCTCAATGCCAGGCTTTCGCTTTCACAGTGCTGACCTTAATGCATCGACCGTCGGTGGCTGAATCCGATCCGTAGATGCTGCATTTGCGAACGACTCGTCCGGATGCACTGCCGTTGCTGCGCTTTTAGTACCTGGTCAGTCCGGCGACGCTGCCAGAAGAATCATCGTTGCGAACGCAGGAGACTCTCGCTCTGTACTGTCCCTCAAGGGCGAGGCTAAGCCTATGAGCTACGACCACAAGCCAACAAACCAGAGTGAGTCACATTCTGGTGCATTCTGACCCACGCATGTGCGAACCATTCGAATTTTCTGATCACCCCACCATGTGGCACGTATCACTCTGCAGAGGAGACGGCGCGTATCGTCGGCGCTGGTGGATTCGTCGAGTTTGGACGAGTGAACGGCAACCTAGCCCTTTCAAGGGCGCTTGGTGACTTTGAATTCAAGGGCAACCACTCCCTTCCACCGGAAGAGCAGGCGGTCACTGCCGACCCTGACATCATTGTCCACGACATCACAAGCGAAGAGGAGTTCCTTGTGCTGGCCTGCGACGGTATTTTCGATTGCCTGAGCAACCAGCAAGTCGTCGACTTTGTACGAAGAGGAATCGCAAACGGAAAGGAGCTCAAGACGATCTGCGAGGAGGCGATGGAACGGTGTCTGGCACCCGATACCGACCTGGGAGGTATCGGAAGTGACAACATGACCATCTGCATTGTTGGTCTTCTGAACGGAAAGACGAAGGAGGAGTGGTATGCATGGGTCAAGGAGCGCGTTGAGAACAAGGTCGGCTGGGACACGCCTGAGGACATTGCACCCGTCTTCGCCTCGAACGCTGGTGGTCTTGGAGGCGTCGGCGGCCTGAGGGGAGCCCTGTCGGGCGGACGGGCAGGTCTGGGAGGTGCGGGTGCTGCGCAGGATGCAGAGGACGCGGGCGGATTGCTGGGAGGCATGCGCTTCGGTCAGGGCGGCGGTGGAGGCGGTGCGTCTGGCATGTTCTCAGCTTTTGGAGGTTTTGGGGGAGCTGAAGACGGCGAGGACGGTGGATCACACGTGATCAACCTGCCGGCGAGTCTGGCTGGAGCGTGAGTGCATTGTGCTGATGCGGGTGCCCGCCGCTGGACGCATTCAAACGTATTGCTCACTTCTGTTCCACGAATGCGTTTTTAGCCTTTCGAGCGCGGGCATCGTGCTACGACCAAGCAGACAGCCCAACGAGGACGGCGAGACTGTGTACGAGGCACGGTATGCAGACGAAGATGACAGCGAGGACGAGCACGCTGCCGAGGAGGCTGTCACTGGGTCCAACGAGGAGGCTGGTTCTCGGTTTGCCGAAGTTTCGGGTGACGACAAGAACGAGGAATCCGGTGGGCAAAGTGCTCAAACGTCAGCGACGAGCGCGAGTGAACAAAAGTCGGGCGAAGCCACATCAGCAGCAGCAGCAGCATCATCAGCGTCAAGCGCGCCCGGCAAGAAGGGGGACGATGACGCCATGACTGGTGTGGAAACGACAGCTTGAACAATGAGGAACCTTTCTGTCTTCGTGGTCCGTTGGAGGAGTCAGCCCTTTCCTGCCCGCAATCCCAAAATCTCAGAGCTCCCTTCAAATGATTCTGCACTTTCGACTGAACAAAACCCAAGCACACGAGGCCAGCCTCTCCTAGAAGTACCCGAAGCAAGATTCAAAACAGTCTCTGTCACCTCTTCTGCCGCTCCTACTTCCCTTCCGCCTTTCTTCTGTCCACTTTGCAGCTCGCATCCTTTGCCTTTTGCCCCCCGCTTCCCTAGCACGCGGCTCGCTCGCTCGCCTCCGGCACGGAGAGGATCTTCCCCTTGACTTTTATTTGTCGATTCCGCACCCATCCGATCTCCCACATCACAAGTTTTGCCCCCCGTGCGCGTCAACCTCTCTCTTCTTGTTCTCTTCTACGCCCCCTCATTTGCCGGCTCAGGATACTTCTGGCGCTGTGGATTCCGTCGAATTTTGGTATGCCCATCTCCGTTCTCTCATCTTCTTGTGTGTTGTTTCTATTCTGGCAGTCGCCAGCTTCCTCTTTCCACTTACATATATACAGTAAAACAGCGTTCGCAATCTCCTTTCGCCTGTTATTCTCTTCTTTCTGAGCCCGCTTCTTCCTTCTTCGCCCTCTTTTTCTCTCTCTCTCTCTCTCTCTCTCTCTCTCTCTCTCTCTCTCTTGCTCTCTGTTCTCACAACTTCCTCCACTTCAGATCTCCTGATTCTCTTCTCCCAAAATAAGAAGCTCAATGGCCTGCATCATCGGCCGTCTGCCCGATGCGGCCCAGGCTGTCCAATGGTTTACGCCGTAGAGTTGTCGAGCCTCTGGGAGTTTGCTGTCTGCGTCGAGTAAGTGAGCAGTGTAGAGGAAAATGGAGGCAAAGGGCGGACGAAAGAATATCCGATGCGGCCACAGCCGGCTTCCTGCAGCTGCGAGGTGCGGATGATCACGGTGTCTTTCTGCACCGCGACCGCGACCTCGACCTCGACCTCGAACACTTACAATGGTGCAGGACCGCTCTTGCTTCCTGGATACATACAGTAGCATTGCCCTCGAGTGTAAGTCTGACTGGCGCTCTATGCGGCGCATGCATGGCGCTTGCGGATTTTCGATCAGCAGAGAGAGCACAGCGCTTTCCATCAAATCTCTGATAAAATAATCGCCTTTGTCTTTATCTTGCTCATAGCCTAGGCGCTCTCGCCAGTGGCTTTTCACGGCAAAGCCAGGAAGGCCGATCTGCATGGCCTTCAAGATTGACCTTCGGTCACGAACCCGACAAACGTTCTGCTGCCTCACTGCGCGGGATCTTCTGGTCTCAGGGAAGACCCGGACGAGACAGCGGCAATCGAGCGATATTGATCATGATTGGTTCAGTCGATCCTGGATAAGCCAATACGATTGGGACATGGAAATCCCATTGGGTTAGCCAGGATATTGGCATTGCCGATTCATCACGTGACCAACTTGAGGCAACTTTCGGTGACTCGGCCGAATCATTTGGGCTCGTTACACTATTCGGCCGATAAAGTAGGGAGTTTCATTGGAGATCAGAGGGTCTCAGGGTCTTCTCCATAGTTAAGACCCTTCCAGACTTCCTGGTTCCACCCAATATCGGGCCCCAGACACCCAATAAATTGGACAACCCAGGATTGCCAATATTTACATATGTCCCGCGCGCGGCAGACCGCCTGGCTATTGATTTAGCCAGGATATTGCCTTAAGCAGTATTGGTTTAACCAGGATTGACTGTTGCAAGTTTTTGACAGAGCGATGACAGACAGTTTCATGTTGTTGCGTGATGTTTGACAGAAATGAAATAGGCATTAAACCTGATAAACATATGCACAATATTCACGATAAGGTTCCGAGCATGCCTGGACAAAATGCTGCTGCTGCTGCTGCTTCCCCTTCGACGGGAGACATCCCGGATATCGACTTGATTCACCATCATCCCTCCAACGCTGAAGAGAAAACTTGAGGCTCCCTTCCTCCTCTGGCTCACTTGACAAACGGCAGAGTAGACTTCCGCGAGGGAGAGGATGCACCATCCGCCCTGTCAGTCGGCATGAACAAGACTCACCAGCCTCCTCCCAGCAGGGTCAGAGCTACTTCTACTGCCGGTGCTCCTGTCTCCTCCGCCTCCTCCAAGAGCCAGCATCACCATCACCATCACCATCACACCTCCAACAGCGCCTCCACAAAGACTGACGCCGATCATGCGCGAGACTTGCAGAGGGAGCGCGAGCGCGCTGCTGCCAGAGAGGCACAGCGCGAGCTATGGGAACGCACACGTGGGGCTGGCTCCAGCGTCCTGGCCTTGTATGACGATGACTTCCGCAAGAAGAGCATCGACTCTTGGGAGGCCGAAGACGTCCTGCCCTCGCTGGAAGAAGTACAGACGAAGAAGTACGACCCCGTCGAGGTTCCTAGCGCCGATCTGCTCCTCACACGCGGCATCTCAGAATACACCATGCTACCCAAGGTGCTCGGTCGCGGCAAGTTTTCTACCGTCTTCCTTGCCGTCAAAAACGGGCAGAAATACGCAATCAAGCACACTGCCCTCTTTCCACACCATCCTCTGATCTCCACACGACTGCTCCGAGAACCTACCTTGCTTGCCGAGCTCCCTCCGCACCCAAACCTCGTCACTGTGAATGAGACCATTCGAACGCCAGGCCATTTCTACCTGGTAGAAGAATATCTAGGAGGCTACGTGACCTTAGAGGCACTCATCCCTCTCCTGAACAAGGGTCCACCTGACCAGGCAGCGAAATTGCCAGACGATGTGGCCGAAAAAGTGTTCCAACAGCTGATCTCCGCGGTCAACTCGATCCACTCGCCCTTGCAGATATGCCATCGCGACATCAAGCCAGAGAACATCCTCGTCCATCCCGGCACTCTCAATCTCAAACTGCTCGATTTCGGATTGGCTACGCATTTCAGCAGATCGGAACCTAAGCTCAGCACGTGCTGCGGCTCCCCGGCTTTCCACTGTCCGGAAATTGTCAAAGCACTCGCCAGTCCGCCTGGTTCAGTCATGTACTGGGGTCCCGAGGTCGATGCGTGGACATGCGGGATCACAATGCTGCGTTGCCTGACAGGTGTTCTATATCCACTAGGAGCTCAACACACAAGTCTTCGCTCCATGGCGATAAGGGCTCAGCGGTCCGTTTCTATGGTCTCCAACCCAGGACTTCGCGAGAAGATGGCCAAGCTGGTGGATATGGACGGAGTCAAAAGGATGCGGTACTTCCAAGAAATGAACGACGAGCAAGAACGTCTCCTTGGAGAACCGCTCCGGGAAAGGAAGGAATTCAAGAGCACCACCTACATCCCGACAGAGCCGAGCCACTCAATGCGCCTCCCTCTGTTGTCTGGAGCAGCCGCTGAGCAAGTACTCGCCGATCATGGATGGGCGTCAGGCGCTGCTGGACCCGGAGGGTCTGCGCAGCGGTCGCCTTTGGGATCGTCCAGGACGACGCCAAACACGTCTCGCGCCTCGTCCCCCGCACCCTTTCGGCACCAATCGCTACTCACCCTACCCTCACCCACGTCCAGCACAAAGACTCTGGTCCTCCTGAACCCGACTTCCCAGCCTCCTCAACGCGTCCTGTCCTTCATCAAGTGTGAGTCAATCATGATTTCGATCGCATACAGCAATACATGCCGAGATTTTCGATCTGACCGCGACCTTGCCTTCATAGACTGTTTGAGATGCCATGGGATTCTTTATCATTGTTGGGCTGACGTGGGCTCCGCCCTCGCCTCTGCTCAGAACTCTGCCTCGGCGGCCACATTGCCACTGAGCGCGACCAACGTGTCCGTCTCTGGGGCAGGCAATCCTCAACCACCGTCCCCGCCGACGATTATGACCGCAAGCTCTAGCTCAGAGCGTCTGGAAATCAATGCGATCAGAGGTCTATCAGGAACAGCCAATACGGCGAATGTAAATGGTCTAACTTCCCACATCCACATCTTCCAGTGCGTATTGCATCTGCCCGAACCTGTTCAAGAGCCCGAGGAACAGCTCTCGCTGGTCCAAACGATCATGGCCGCTTTCGGACGCCGAGCTGCACCAAACGCGAAGAGGAGCCTTTCTCAGCCTCCCAAGCCGAAAACAACGGATGCCGCTGCTGCCGGTGTAGACGGCGAGGGTAGTGGAAAGGCTGCAGCGGACGCAGCGACTGCGGTCGCGAACGGTAATGGAGGCAAGAGCACTGTAAGATGCTTGCCTTTCTGGATGGTGATCAGGTTTCCCAAGCATGGTAGTGGCACTGGTCTTGCGACGGGGGCAATTCCGCCTAGAGCCGGCTACCAACGTTCATCCTCCACCGCGGGACGAAGGTCACGGACCACGTCAACAGTCAACGCGAATGCGGGCCAAAGCACAGAACCAGCAGGTACAACCACCTCTCGTCGCTCAAGCGAGCACAGCCCCGAACCCCGACCAGATTCTGCGGCAACAGCAAAAGAAAATTTCGGGCCAACGCGTGCCTCCTTGGAAGTAGGTGGCGCTCCTGCAGCAGGGGCAGCCATCATATCCAGGATGAGCAAATCCAGCGCGAACATCGTGGAGGATCTCAGAGCCAGTGGCTTGAATCGACCTTCTGGAGAGCGTCAAAGGTCTGGTTCGTACTCCCGCGCCCACTCTCGCCAGCGGCTGCGCAGTCGCGTGTCGCAAGTGGGCCCAGTGAGCAAACCCAAGATTTTTCTACACGTGTCGGACGAGCGAGCTCTGAGTGCACTCAAGAAGGCTTTCTCTGTCGGCGGCACTGTGGAGGCGTCGGACTTAGAGGAAGAGTATCTGGGAATCTCTTCTCTGCTGGAACGGAATGGTGACAAAAGCGCGACTGGCAGCTTACGCCTGAGTCACGATGAGCCACGCTCGCCCAACTCGCCCGGGTTCGAGCGCAAAGCGAGACCGTCGATACTTCGCTCGCAGACCCTGGTGGCCTCGTCAACGCAAAACGGAATCGCTACAACGGGCCCTCTCACGAGCTCTATCACTCAGGGTCTTCCCTTTCCATCCGTCCACGAGGATGGCGGAGACGATGTCCAGCGCGGAAGGACACCTGGTGTGGCTGTGGCTGCGGCTGCCGTCCTAGCCGGCAGAAGGATGGACCATTATCGGACCGGGCGAACGCAAAGTTCAGCCTCGGTGCGAGCGACGCCCCCTTCGAATCGCAGCTCGTTGAGCTCGGAGGATCTGCAGCGCAAATTGGACGCCCTGCAAACAGCTCTACGACCAGTGCTGACACGCACCTCCAGGAATCATTCACATAGCGGGCATCCGGACACATTGGACAATGGATTGGCTACGGTCGAACAGGCGCGTCTCAATTTGGCAGGTCTCTTGCAGATGCTCCATGACGCAGAACGGGCCGAAGGGCCTGTGCTGCAATCGGCGTTGTCGCCTATCACCTTCCAACTGTTCAGCGTGCTTACACCCGTACTCGGACTTGAGCCTGTAAGGGCTTCCACCTCAGGATCCAAAGCGAGACCCAGTCTCAGAGACGAACAACCATCCAAAGAGGGCAGCGAGCACTTGCAGAGTTCTCGCAGGTCATTGAAACGGAATTCAAGCAGTGGAGACGGAATGGCCTCGCCCGCTGGACCTGCCAGCCGAAGTGGAACTGGTAGTACATCGGGCCCTCCATCCCCACTTGAGGCGACGACTGAGAAAATGCCCAATGGAGGATTCTCATCGAAGAAGTCCTCCTCATCGTCCCTGGACGACAGCATCGAAGAGAAGATGGCACCCACACCAATGCGTACCATGGCTCGTAACGCGCTCGAATTGGCGGCCCAATACTCCAGCGCGAGAGAGATGTTCTTGGCTGTCCAGGAGCGACTCGACCTGCTCACATCTCAGGCAGAAGCTGCCGTCGATCACAATGGCAGCGATCGCGCCGATGATACCGCCCCTGGCACCCCCGCGATCGAGCGGAAAGCCTTCCATGGCGGGGCTAGAAGGCCGGCAACGAAGGGCTGGGATGGCGGTCTTGAATTAGAGGGCTTAATCCGTTTACTGAGCATAGGTGAGTAGCGGTCTCGTCGAGGCGCTATCATATTTCCAATCGTCTGATGTGCTCTCTATCATACAGTCGTTCCACGCATCAAGACGCGCAAGCCGCACAACTTTTCTGAGTCGCTTGCGAGCCTTTTACCACGGGCAACGAAAGCATTGCTGCTCAGTAGCAATCAGACGCGAGCTCGCAAAGCCGCGCGGCGGGAGAATGGCACTAAGGGGACAGACAATTCTACCGTCATCTTCCGTCAGAAGAATGCACTCAGTGTGTTCCGGGCGCTGATTGAGTTGACGAAGGTCTCAAACGCCTGGGAGATCAAGTGTCTCGTTGAAGACCAGAAGACGGACTCAGAAATGCTAGGGGTGAGTAGCGTCTGGATTCGCGATCCGATGAGTAGACCGTCTAACATTTGTGTGCCCTGTGAGCAGTCCACTGCCTCCCTTTCTGGTCTCGGCAAACGGACGGTCGATGTTGGTGTCATGTTCTTCGGCACGATGGCCTCATTAATACCCTACTTGCCCCGTCTGCAGGCGCCTTCATCATCCAGCAGGGTCGCCACAGGTTTGTCGGAGGCCCATTTTTTCGCTAGGCACCCGAAATACGCCCTGCAACGCCCTGTAGAGCTTGCCCGTTCTGCCTCCTTCGCCAGCGACATCAGTGTAGACGACGCCACAGATCTTTGGCACTCCGTCGCACAAGTGGTCGAAGGCCTGCACAAGTCGCTCTACACAACAGCCTTCGGAGACAGTTCCGAAGTTGGCGCTCAGTCACCAATTGATGTGACCGCGAGGGACAGATCGAAAGAGGCCATGACCTCCATCGGGGCCTTCGCGTGTCTAGTGCAGCTGCTTTCGCTCGACAATGCCAAGCCTGTATCACTCGGTGTACCATCTCCGCCATCTGATTGGACAGTGGCGGATGCTCACAAGCACCTGATGGCTTCCCTACCTGTTGTTGTTGCGGGCTTGAAGTGTCATTCTACACTCAAACATCCCTTGGAAGACAACCAGACGTACGCTCCAATGGAGTCTACGGAGGACCACGCGCTGACGTGGATCCTATGGTGCTTTGATGCCTTCGAGAAGGGGTCGCCCACGGAAAGGCTCCTGCAACCAGAAACCGCAGTTCTGCTTGTTCAGGTACGTCGCGAATAGTTGGCAACGACGGGTGCTCAGTAGAAGTTGCTGACAGGCCTACTCTGTTTGTTTCTAGTCTCTCTCCTCCAATGCCGCATTGAGCGCGTCTGCGGCCCGTCTGATCAGCTTCATGCTCATCAAGCAGATCATCATGCATCACACTTCTGAGGAGGTTGCAGCGGATCTCCTGGGCGACATTGTGGGCCCCGAATGCCCCTTTGCCAATCTTCGATGTGCCAGCGTGGGGATGATCCGCGATATCATCGACCTGAGTCTGCAAAAGGACGTCGGACATGGACGGCGTGACGCTGCAGGAGTGCTGTCGCCCAGCTTTTTACACAAGCTTAGGGCCGTGTTGTTCACCTTGCCACCAGAGTTCGACAGCATCACACAAGCCAGTCTTGATGCTGACTCTTTGGCCCGGATGCGCAACTTCCTCGAAGACTACACGGCATGGCTAAGTGAGTGCGTCCATACGCTGTACTACCTTTTGAAGAGGGACCAGGACAATGTAGTGAGTCTTGCAAAAATCTTGCCCAAGCGGAACTGAAGCGCCACGACCGCGAAGCTAACAGACCCACGTCCCTCTCTCTTAGACTGGTATCCAGGTACCCGCTTTGCTGGATCAGCTGCACAAGACTTTTGTTGCGCCATTGCGTAAGATGACAGAGAGCTGGCGAGCACTCGCCAGCTCTCAGTCTAGGCCCAGCGAAGATCAGCAGCGCAGCCTGGACAGCATTCTCACGTCCCTCGGGGTCCTCGACATGAGCCTCGACTTAATACAGAGCATCGACAAAGCGCCTCCGGCCAGCTCGGCCGGAGACGCGGCCTGACCCATATGATGCACTCCGATACCCCTTTGGCAAGAAACATTTGTACCCCTTGCCGACGAATTTACATCTTGTCCTTTTCCTACTCATCCTTCCATTTCCTTGTCTATGCCTCAGCATCTTCATGTCATAGATTTATACACGATTTGTGTTTGCCATCCCTCCATCTTACTTCACAGTCAATCTATTCAGCTTTTACATGCCGTCTAGGGACCTCTCGATGCCCCCACTGCTCTGCTCTGTAGATTAGAATCCAGTTGTTGGCCGGCATGCTGACTCTGTCGGCAAGCTGGTAGCCGTGTTCTTTTGCGACCCGAGTCACAGCATCGACAGAACGGATTCCAAAGGCGGGATCTCGCGCACGAATGTCTGAGTCGAACTGGTCACACAAGAAAATATTCTCAGTCGCTGTTTGAGGACGCTCGTCGAGCATACAACAGAAAGCAAATGCCCCCCACCTTCAGATTGCCATCACTCAAAGGCTCGTCTTCGTGCTCTTTGAAAGCTCCGTAGAAAGCAATGAACCCATTTTTGGACAGCAGCGCTGGCTGTCTTGCCGTGCTGGCCTGGTCAAAGATGGACAGCGTCACATCGAAGCCTGCGATGTGAAGCAGATTGAAAGCCAAGATGGCGCCGAAGGCGGGAGCGTCGATGTCATGGTGTTCACTCCGGAGCCGATCCCAGTCGTTGAGATCGGTCAGATCGAGCACGGCCGGCTTGAGCACGTTCGGAAGGCTCCTCGTCCGTTCCTCTATCTGGCCGCACAGCCAGTCATCAGCCTCAGTCGGCTGGAACGTGAGATGAGGTGCACGAGCGGCCAAGGCTGCGACGTGATGTCCCTGTCCTCCCGCAAGCTCGAGCACCCGGATTTTTCCTTGTGTGAATTTAAGTTCGCGCAACCTCGGGAGCAGCGCTTCCACGATCGGCCCCGTGTTCCTCTCCACACTACCGGGAAGAGACTGGCGCTCAGGGTACCGTGGACCGCCCATCGTTTGAACGGTTGTTTCCTTTCCAACCCGGATGCGTCCGTGCTCCCGTGGAGGATGAGTGTTGATCGAATGTGGGTGAGAACGCGAGAATTCCCGATACGTACCGTTGGGTGCCCAGACTCACTCACTCTCGTCGGCGGAACGTGACCTTGCTGGGCCAAGGCTGAGGGCCAGCACTGTGTAAAGTTCCTCCAGAGGGTGCCCACGTAGGGCAACTGTCTGAAGCTATAAAGAGCCGTCGTCGCTGATACCCTTCTTGAGCGTCCGCACCAACCCTGACTACACCTTGAACTTCCTTAACCTTCTACTACTCCTACTACAGAACATGTCCTCTGCTGCAGGTACATCCTACGCGATGCGTGCCGCAGGCGGCTTGAGGCTCGTGTCCGGACTCGGACAGACCTCCCAACTTCACCACACCTTGACTCGCTCAATGGTGGCCCAGGCACCACGGCTGCCTCCTGCTCGCGCACTGCACTTCAAAGCCGACGGTCCCGAGGAACGTGAAGAAACTCCTAAAGACCGATTCGGCAACTGGACCCTGCCTCATCCACGGTATTCTACCTCTGATCTGGAGAAGATGGAAGTCGTCCACCAGCCTTCGGCTAGCGGAAAGGACAGAATAGCTGAGACTGTTCTCAAATTGACAAGGTGAAGCCAAACCCAAGCCCACGGTCGACCGCATCTCTCGTCCCTCAGCTCACTGGCATTGTCTTTTTGCTTGCTGCTTTCAGAACCGTATTCGATCTGGCTACTCGCTACCCGTCACATCGCAGCCGTTTTCCGCCAATCAAAAAGGGCACTCAAGCTCAACCACCGAATTCGGAGCGGCTGGCGAACGAGCTGAACAAATATGACATTGACTCGTCCGATGTCACTCAAACGTCCCAAGACAGTCCGCTTCCCTCTATGGACCTCGCGGAGATGCGCAGAAAGGGAATGTGCTTTGGGCCGGAAGCATGGCTCACAAGAATAGTAAGTAAAGAGCTTTACGCATATTCATGTGCGATGAATAGCATGATGACTCATGCGTACCAAATGCATCCATTTGTCCGTCCGGATCTCAGGTCTTCTTGGAGTAAGTGTCTGCGGTAAAACTTCCTGGTTGGCGGTTGCGACACGGGACTCACCCGGTCTTACCTCCTCTTTCCTTCCAGAACCGTCGCTGGAGCGCCTGGCCTCGTCGGCGGTATGGTGCGGCATCTTCAATCTTTGCGTCTGATGCGACGGGATAAAGGCTGGATCGCTACTTTGCTCGAGGAGGCAGAAAATGAGCGGTACGTTTGCGGATGTTCGTCTGATGCTGGGATGTTCCACCGAGACTGATCTCGAATCTATCTCACAGTATGCACCTTCTCACCTTCCTCACCTACGCCAAGCCGGGGATGTTCATGCGACTGATGATCCTGGTGGCGCAGGGAGTGTTCACCAATGTCTACTTCCTGATCTACTTGCTTGCCCCCCAAACATCGCATCGATTCATCGGGTACTTGGAGGAAGAGGCTACGAAGACATACACCCGGATCAGTGAGTCCATCTGGATGCAGTCTTGCAGGATCGAATGGGGCTGACCTGTGGTTCGTGGTTGCTCGAAGTCCAAGATCTGGACGAGGGACGTCTACCTGAATGGGAGGACCTGGCTGCTCCCCAGATTGCAATCAGCTACTGGTCGCTGGCGAAGGATGCCAAGATGCGAGATGTGCTTCTGGCGGTGCGTGCGGACGAGGCCGTGCATCGGTTCGTGAATCACTCGCTGGCCAATGTCGGCACCGAGGCGATGAACCCGTTCGCTCAGGCACTGCCTCCGGCCTCGACGTACGCATCCAAGGTGAGCTTCTCGAAGGAGGAGGCGGAGGAATGGGCGGAGCAGGCCGCCAAGCTGGCTGCAAAGACGGAGAGCACGCAAGCACAGCGGCAGACGGAGCAATCGATGTGATTTTATGGTCTTCCTCGTCACGCAGCTCTTTGTATCTAGATACCAGGTCTACGACCACGATCAATCCACCGCTTCGGAGTGTCTGACAGGGGTGATTGGTACAGTAGCCTGTATATCCATCGTTTGCTGTGATTGGTGTTCCAGAGGTTTGCATGTGTTCGGCTGCCGCCACATCCGAAACTCCTCCCCAGTCGTCAGTTGCAAGGGTTCGATCCTCCTCCTGGCTCCTGCTGCGCGACCCTGCAGACAGATGCGAGCCCCACAGTCACTCTGATGGGTGTTCGACGACACCGGGGCCAGGGCTGCCCGCCCGCCTTTCTGGCGCTGTCCGTCGGGCCGGCTCAGAAGACAGCAGAAGCCGCAGCACCCGCAGGCTGGAAAGGTGACTTTTCCAGACTTGCGCTACTGCTGCTGCAAAAGGCCCTTAATCGCCTCTACTTTGGTCCTGGCTGTAATGCCGGGCTCCTCCTCAGAGCATGCGAATGGTGGATGAAGTTTTTTTACAATAGCAATTTGATTCAAGTAGTCCCTATTCATTGCGTAGGACAGCGCACCAGTCGTGCGTTGGACTCGCACTGAGAGAGGAGGAGTGGAGGTGACCAAAAAGTGGGCTACGCACACCTTTGCCTTGCACATGTCCTTCTTCGAAACTGCCGGTCAGACCGCAGCCGCCCTCTGCCCGCTTCCTCCGCCTTCCTTCATTCTCGGCCCTGGCCCACCACCACCACCACCACCAACCCTCCTCCCTCCTCTTCTCCTCGGATTCTCTCTCACGGATCGACTGGGACTCCGTTTCCTTCCTTCTCACCTCCATCATCATTTAGGGCTTCTCCTGTTACCTGACGAATCAAAAGGGGGTGTCAAAACCCAACGACGGATCATTCACCTCGGCTTCACAATCTGCCGTGGATCAAAAGTCAAGCAAGGGGATCTGCACACGTCGTTCTATACTACTGGGTTCATCTATTCGGTCTTTCTCTCTCTGGTCTCCTCTCTCTCTCTCTCTGTTGTCTCCTTTGCTTTTTCGGTGGACTCACACTCGGCGCATACACGTACTCGTTCTTGTCCTTCCTCGCTGCATCTCGCACCGTCATCTTCTGCCAGCTCCTGTCTCGCACTTGGGAGCAGCATTCTCATCGATCAGCACCGATCGAGTCTGTCCACAGACTTTGACTGGTAAGTGTAACCTCAAAATGTATCGATGCGGCCATCATCGTCTCCTGCCAAACTCACATATTCATCACCCTTCGCTCTCATTTCACTTTCGCAGAGCGCCGGGTCAGAAGACAGGCTGTATAGTTTTTCACCATGTCATCCCAGCCCTCACCCGGTCCTCCTGGCACGAGCTCGTCCAACCCTGGTGCTGCTCCGGCGGACTCGTACCAGGGCTTCCCTCCCTCGTCCAGCCAAACTCTGTTGCCTCCAACGCATTCAGCCGCCGTCTCGCCTTCCATGACCTCCTCACATACACCGCCGTTACCTCTCGGTCAACCACCATCCTCGGCGGCCTCCACAGCCCTCGCTGCGATCTCCCCGGCCTTCCCCCATCCGGCCGGTGCCCCTCAGATCCTTCCCCCTGTCTCCCAAGGCACAGAAGGACCTCTTTCCCAGGCGGATCCCAGAACACAATTGTACATCTCGAACCTGCCTTACCGAGTCAGATGGCAGGATCTCAAGGATCTGTTCAGGAAGTCCGGAACCGTGCTCCGCGCCGATGTCGCCCTCACTCCGGACAACCGCTCCAAGGGTCATGGAACCGTCCTGATGGCAACTGAGGAGGATGCTCTGCGAGCAGTCGACATGTTCAACGGCTTTACGTGGCAGGGCCGTCTCCTGGAATGTCGCATTGACCGCAGTGGGACCCTTCTCGCTCCACCGGGCGCTGGCATGGGTGCGTCGGGGAACACGTCACATGCATATGCCAGCATGGGCACTCTGCCAGACTTCCTCAGCGGTGCTGGGCGAGCTTCAAACGCAGCCGGTGTCGGACTCGGCATGGGTCCGCTCGCTGCCGCTCCAATCGGAATGATGGGGTTCTCACCAAAGGCACAGCATACACCCAGCCCACTCGTCGGCAACTTCCAGATGGCTCCTCCAGGCACAGGTCCGTACGCCTCTGGTGATTCCTCCCACCCAAACGCGCGCAGCCCAAAGTCAGGTGGTCTAGGGCCCAACAGTCCGGGCGGGTCGAACCAGCATCCGCGGTCACCTCTAACCCCATCCAGCAGCCACGGTCTCTCAGAGCGCGATCATTCGGGTGATGACAAGCTGTCGGCAAACAGGATGCAGTCCACCACACCTGCCATCCCTCCAGGTCACTCGGGCAAGGAGAGAGATCCCAATCTTCTGTATGCTCTGCTGCAACAGAACGCTGCAGCTGCTGCCGCATCGTCGAACCGCAGGGGCCCATCACCTGCGGGCTGGTCACATGGCAACGGAAGCGAATTCCCTTCACCAGTCGAGCATCAAGGCTCGCAAATGACGCAACGCACTGACAGTGGCTCAGGCAGTGCTACTGGATCCACACGTCAGATGATCCCTCCGTCAGGCGGCGTGATTCCCATGCATCTGAACAACTTTCACAATCCGGGCGGCGGCACCTTTGGGAATGGCGGTGCTCCACAGCCTCATCCTTATGCGAACATGCATCAGGGGCCCAATCCTCCCAATCATGTCGGTGGTCCTGCCACTCCTTCTGCGCCTGTTCCTTTGCAGCCGACCTCGTACTCTGGACGAGTGCTCTTTGTCGGAAATCTGCCCTTTCACTGTCAATGGCAAGACCTCAAGGACTTGTTCCGTGCGGCGGGAAATATCCTTCGAGCTGACGTCGCCCTTGGTCCGGAGGGTCGGAGTCGAGGCTTCGGAACTGTGCTGTTCGCGACACAGGATGATGCTCAGAATGCAGTGCGCATTTACCACGGGTGAGTAAACGGCTGACTGCTCTGATCTCAACAAAGGCTGCCGGACTTGAAGCTCATCCAATTCCACGCATGCTGTGCAGCTATGAATATTCTGGACGGACCCTAAAGGTTCACTTCGATCGATTCGCACATTCTGGTGTCCCGCCGACTAACGGTGTCCCATCAACACCGTCACAATATACCTCTGCCTTCGTAGCAGCGAACCAGCCATCACACCCTCAAAACTCCCACCATCATGCTGGTGGTGCTCCCAATGCTGCCGGCGGTGGAGCTCACGTGGCTCAAGGCGCCAACGCTGCTGCCAATGCGGCGGCTGCAGCTGCAGCTGCGGCCGAAAGCATTCGTGCGGCTGCGCTGGTGCTCCAGAGTCAACATCAGTATGCAGCTGCGGCAGAGTACGCAACTGCCGCTGCAGCCTACGCTCAATATGCACAGCAAGCTCAGGCGGCGCAAGCGCAGGTGCAGAAAGCAGCAGCTGCTGCTGCGGCCGCTCAGAAGGCGCAACAGCAAGCTCAGCAAGCGGGCCGAGGAACCGGTGTTTCCGGCTTGGGCTACCCAAACAATGGCCCCTCAAATGCGGTCCCGAACATGTTCCCTCTCGGTATGAACCCATTTGCGCCCTCGGCTGTTGGCACCGACATGCATAATTCGAACATGGGACAAATGTCCGGCACGCCCCATCTGTCCGCGAAGTCATCCTCCATTTCTTCAAACTCATCTATGGCCGATCCCTTTGGCATCATGCGCAGTCTACGCGATGGTAGTGGCAGCACATTAACGGGGGCCACCGCCACGAACGCGGGCGGATCTGGCGCCTTTGAGACATTTGGAAAGTTGGCGGAAGCCAACAGGTCGTCTGGGCCACGTGGTTTCGAAGATCTCATTCCGCCCTCGGTTCTGAACGGAAGAAGCGCATCGCTCTTTGACCCCAGCGGACGTAGTGGTTCCTTTGCGGGCGCTAGCGGCGGCCCTTTCGGGGATGGTGCGAGTCGATTCAGCGCCGACCTGCCGGGTCCTTACGCTGGTTTCGGCGGAAACGGTGCCGGTCCTTACAGCCGTCGTGCTTCTGAAGCCCCGGCCTCTTGGGTGTCTCGTCAAGGCTATGGCGCGGGTGGTGAAGGTTTCCCGGGTCTCATGTCATCTGGGGCCTCGCAAAGCTCAAAATTCGGGCAGGCCGGAAACGAAGGCTGGAGCTGGGATGCCGCAAGAGAGAGCCTTCGAAATGGACAATCGCTGCGTGATGCCATGGGCAATAACGGTCCTGGCCGAGGCGTACCAATGATCGACCCTTTCAGCGCCTCGTCAGCCGACCCGCTGAAGAACCTGCTCGGTTACCAGGCAGCTCGGAGCGCTTCGCTAAGTGGTCCTGTCGTCCAGCCGCGACCCTCTCCAAACGCAAACGCAATCGAGCGAGCGTCCGTCAGTGGAGCAAGTTTGGCGACCGGAACCGACCTGAACAGCTACAACGCAGCGGTCAACAAGCCGATCCTGTCTGGCGAGAGTGCGGCAGCCGCCGCGGCCGCAGCCGCAGCTGCGGCTCGGTTCAGGAGTGAGGACGCCGAGGAGTTCAGAGCCAACAGAGGTTCACCCTCAGTATCTGATTCCCAAAGCAGGGGCGGTACGCCTCGTTCTCCCATGAGCGCAAGCACTGCGGGCTCGGAATCTGCGTCCGGCCGACCGCAATCGTCTTCTCCTAATGGGACTCAAATGCATCCCGGTCGACTCTCCATGCCAGCAACTTCGATTGCGTACCCGACATCAGCAGCAGAAGCTCAGGCTTCCGCTCTGAGTCCGTCACAATTCCGAATGAGCATTCCGATGACTCCCGGTATGCCGGGCTTCAGCTTTCAGGCAGTTCCGCAGACACCTCCCACTGCTGGACAACACTTCTCAAACCATGACTTGAACGCATTCAGCCCAGAACAGACGATCGGGGCTGGAACTCTTGCAGCCCTCAACGGAGGTCTCGTGACACCTGGTGGAATTCATGCGCGTGGTTTCCAGACTGGATACAATCTGGCACCTGGAGCTCCTGTTCACTTCGCTCAGCAAGCGGCATCGGCTGCCAATTCGGCGTTATCAGCGGCTCTGGCAGGTGGACAAATCAACCACAATCCGATGTTCCCGTCTCTCGCCAGCCTTGGGCCCGGCATGCCCAATCTGAACGCATCCCAGAACGGACTTCCTCCAACCCCTCACTGGTCCCGACCTGGCGTCGTTGCCCAGAATATGAATCGTGATCGACTGTATGGCCTGTCCGAAGAAGATCCTCGTGCATCGCAAAACACGTATGATGCCTCAGGGACGAGCGGAAGCGGTCGCGGCAGCGCCGGTCAGTACACCAATGCCACCTCTGACACTGCCGCAGGCGGAATCGAGGACAAGTCAGCAGGGGATAGCGGAAGTGGAGTCACGCAACTAGACGCATACCCTTTCCCTATGGTCAGTGGCGGACCGGGCCGTCGCAACTCCGAAGCAGCGACTCCTGGTGCGAATCCCGCAACACAAGGCGTATTCGAAAACGAGCGTCGTGGTTCCGTTGCATTTCCTATTGGCGCCGGCAAGGAAGCGAATGGCCTTGATGTCCCATCTCGAACTGCTGCGGCTGCCCTGATCGAGCAGTCTGAAAGCACGGAAAGCCTGGCCAAAACAATCGCCCGCATGAGTCTGCAAGGTGCGGCAGCTCGGGCCGGCCTGGCAGGCGACGGGACCAACCCGGCTTCTATCGCTCAGCTTCGTCGTGGGTCCAGCGCACTAGCGGACACGGCCGAAGAAGACGAGAGCGCCGATCCGTCACATTCTCGATCGTCAGGACGCGGAACTTATTCTTGAAAACCAACCCTTTTTTTGGCCATGGACGCTATCCCATATTCTACGCCCTCCCAGCCTCTTTGGTGCATTCGGACAACGTCTTGACGCAAGTTCTGTCTTCTGGATTCACGTACTCCGCTCCTCTTTATGACGTCCCTTACTTCCTTTTTCTGGTCAACTACATAATCAAACGAATGCAACAGGACCCGTCACGCGAAATCACGGTTGTGATAAAAACTTCTTCAATTCTATGATATAAACATGAGAAGATGAAGGCTGGAAGCAACAAAGTGATGTGGAATGTAGCTGGTATATATTGTGCACATTATGGTAAGGGTTCGTGGTTGACAGATGGTGATTGCTCCTTCAAGGTTCTTTGTCCATGGAACTGCGAGCACGTTCTTGGGAGACTTCGCCGGGACCCGGTGCGGAACCCGAAGGCCTGGGCCGTGCACCGAATTCCTGCAAGGGGACGTTCTCGATCATGGGTGCGGAAGCACTGGCATCCACAGAACGACGATCATTGGCTCGACTGACCGGGTTCCATGTGGCGGCAGTAGCGGAGACCGGAAGTCTTTGATGCGCACTCGAGGTGGAAGCCTCGCGGGCGGTGGTGCGGGTTCGACTGCGACTCCGTCCGAGACTGAAGCCTCGCTGATGACCGGTCCCGATGCCTTGGGTTCGAGCAGCATGCAAGAGCTCCTCAACTGTATGCTCACCTGCCTCGCTACGACCTTGCTGCCGCCGTTGTGCATGTCGTGCCATGATGGCAGTTGTCCTGAAAAGAGCGCAGAAGTATCACATCAGCTTCGCTTTTTGACAAGGAATGTCTCAAACTACTCACTCAATAGTGGGCGGCATCTGTCCGCCATCGACCTTCTGCGGCACATTGTTGACTGTGGTACCGTCCTCTTCCTGGACGGTCTTTTCGGATTGGCGTCGCTTTTTGCCGCCGAATTTGCTGACCATCTTAGAGCGTCGAAGGGTCACCAGTCGTTCTTTCAAGGTCGTTCGCCACTCTTCCTCCAGAATCTCAGCACGTAAGGCCTGCTGCAGAGTGACTGGCCGAGTGCCTGACGAACTGGCGTGGCTGATGTTGCTGGCGGCAGCCGATCTGCGCGATTGAGATGCGACACGCATATGTGCGTCGTGGTCATGTGTCTTTGTGCTACCAGCAAATGCGATACTGTGAGCAGTCGGCGCTGGGGCCATAGCAACCGCTCCTTCGCTGACTGATCGCGCAGCCGTAGCTGCCCCCGGACTGGACACGAGACCACTTGTACCGACAGGTGAGGTGAGTGTGATAGTTGTGTCAGGCTCCCCGGTAAATGTCGCATCCGTAATTTGCACGGTTGGAACGGTTGTGTTCCCAGAAGGCCCGGCTGAGTCCGTGGTCCGATCCCCTTCTCCACCCAGGTGTGTGTCGGTAGCACCTGAGAGCGCTCGGGGCCGACCATCACTAGTCAGGGTTGGAATGCTGTGGGACTGTTCCGCACGCATTCGCACCGTACGAGTGGGTGATCGAATGCTTGACATGGTGTTGGAGAAAGCGGATGTGTAAGAATCTTGACGGTGGAGTCTCGGAGACAACGGACTGTCCAAAACTGACTCTCCGCCTTCACTGCGACTGTTCTTTCTGATCGCATCGCGGTAGTCATTCATGACAGCTTTGGGGATACTGTTGGCGGGATCGATCGCCTCTTCTACTTCTTCAGCTTCTTCGAGATGCCTAGCCAAACTGTCGTTGAGGATTATCTCCTCGTTGCCGCTGATCAGTCCGCCGAAAG
Organism: Tilletia setariae; assembly: GCA_023634365.1. Taxonomy (NCBI): domain Eukaryota; kingdom Fungi; phylum Basidiomycota; class Exobasidiomycetes; order Tilletiales; family Tilletiaceae; genus Tilletia; species Tilletia setariae. The sequence continues at coordinate 7,955,296 of JAMJXE010000001.1, read as the reverse complement.
CGCTGTTCTCGGAATCAGAAGCCTCGTCCTTTTCATGATCCTCATCTTCCTCATCGTCCCATTCTCCAACATTTCCAGCACCACCTTGTGAGCTCACCAGAGCCGGTCCATACCATTCGATGGTGTCGAACAGATTCAGAGGCGCAAGAGGATCTCTTGGAAGCCAGAGGAAAGGATCTAGATGGTGATGATAGAACGGGTTGGTGTACTTGGCTGTGTTGCTCGGCGTGTCGTCCCATGATACCGGGGCGTGCTTTCGAACCAGCGGCCAGTCGTCATCTTCATCGTCTTCATCCTCGTCCCAGTCTGAGCTTTCGTCCCGGGAGGCTTTATCCTGCGCTGACAAAAGTCCCTTGTCGGCCATAACTTGTGTTTGGTCCCCGTCAAGTGCCATCTTCGCTGGAGACACTCTGCCAAATTCAGAGACTTCTCCATCTTTGCCATGTCGAGAGGCGCCGTCGTGTGCCTGTTGACCACTCATCTGTACGGCATGGTCAGACGTGTCTATTCTGGGCAACGCCGCTATTGCTCTCTTTGAGGGGGAGTTGCCGTCGCCGCGAGCTCGTCTGGGTGTTGAATGCACTCGAAGAAGACCGTCGTCCTCATCCTCCTCACCTTCGGTGTCCTTCGAAATCACTGGAGCATGACTGTTCAGAGCATCGAAGCCGGATAGGAAGGGTGCGTCCTCAGATCTGAAGCTGCTGGCCCCTCGAGATCGCTTCGACTTGAGCCTGTTGACCTCATTGTCCTCTTCCAAGCCTGAGATCTCCGGGATGATGGTGGTCGTGTCGACGTTCGAGGTGTCTGCGCCAATGCGCTGGTTGACTTGTTCAACCGCGTCTTGCATCGCCTTCTGCTCGTGCCCTCGTCCCAAGCCAAGAGTCACCTTCGCTATGCTAGCTCGAGTTTTTGCAGCATGTCCTGTCATTCTGGCGGCTGCCCCTGGAGCGTGCACCAAAGCCTTGGCACCTGCCAAAGCAGGATTGTCCAGTTTCTGTCCTCGGGCTTCGAGTTGTGCGATGTGACTGGGTCTGTCATATCCATTTGCATGGAAGGAGTCGTGAATCTTTTGCCAAGTGTTATAGAAGACCGAAGATGTCTGTGGCGGGGCGATTATGGTCGGGAATCGTCCGCTTGCCCTTGCATCTTCTGGTGCGTTGGCGTCGAGACTGCCCCGATAAAACGGATCCGTGACATAGGAGCAGTCCTGGGTGTGCCCGGTTTCTGCCAGCGATTTCAAGGTCTGCAGCCCACAAAGAGCACAAGCCTCCTCTTCGTCCATGGCCCGACACTGAGATCGCCACCATCTCGTCATGATGAGCTTGTAAACTACGGTGATGGGAATTGCTAAGGCAGCGAAAGTGATGAAGACCGCGCGCGCCTTTGCAACTGCAAAGAAGATGAGTAGCACCGTTTCTCCAACCATGAGGCCGTCCAAGCTAAATCGGAGCATGCGAACGAAGTAGACGGCTCCCTCCATCTCGTTGAAGCGCCGATAATAGATAAAGGCGAGATTCTTCTTGAAGACAATGAGGGCAAAGCCGAGGTAGACGAGTCCGAACGGCATCACGAGCGGATTCAACAAGGTGAAAATGAACAGAATTGTCATGATCAAGATGTGGAAAGGCAGCCAGTAGTACCGGTTGAAATTCCTCGGCAGGGTCTTGATGGCGCGTACTCGTGGTGTGGCGGCTCGTCTTGCCCCAACGTGTTGGATGAGTGGAATCATGAAGCCGAGAAGCTCGTACCCGGTGTGCAGACCCATACCTAGAATGAGGTAAGACACGAAATAGGAGGCGGAGCTGGGGAAACTGTATGCAATCGTGGCCAGGATGTTTTTGCTCTGCTTCGCTTGTCCTGCACCTGTTTTGGCGAAGAAAATAGTCTGGAGGGCGGATGATCCGATGGCGAAGAAGATCACGACATTGAGGATAACGAATTTCCAGTAGCGGGTAAGGCACATATCGTAGAGTTGGCTGAACGTCACGAAGCCTTGTGCACGCTTGCTGACTTGGAAGACGAGTTCGGGTACAGACATTGTAATCAAGATGACCGCCAATGACGGAAGGGTGGTGGCGACGAAACCCTGTAGTTTCAGATGATTTTGGAAGAATGGCTTGAGGGCTCCAATGTTGCTGATGTTGCTGAGGCCACTGGTGAGGAAACCGATGGTGATGGTCCAGAACAGTGTCGCAGCCCAAACACCGACCGAGACTCCCGCCCCGCGCACAACCTCGCCAGAGAAGGTGGTGCTCATCAGGCGTTCCCAGTCGAGATCCTTTACCTCTGGCGCAAGTCGCACCTTCACAACGATTTGGTCTTTGAGTTCCCGCCACACCATTCGAGCTTGTCGAGGATCGCGGAAGGTGACAAATGCTGTCGAGGCGGAGGCGTAACTGGATGGTGGTTTGGCTCGCATCTCGGTGACCAAGGCGGTGAGCAGATTCAGCTTGGTGAGGAGATAGTCAATCGTAGGAACGGTCTGGCCTCGAAACAAAGCCGACAACCTGGTGACAGGTTGGTACCGATCCAAAAGCTCTCGCGGCACCTGAGAGAGTGCTTCCCAAACAGAATCATCTATGATCAAGTCATCTTTGCCTGACACATCCACGTGCTCTTGCGACGACCGGCGATGAACATGCGGGCCGAGTTGCTCTATCAAGGCATCCATGCGCAGGTTCCGCTCGCTCAGCTGGAATCCGTCGTGTGACTCGAGATCGCTGCTGTTCTGCTCGCGGCGATGTCGCTTCGTCCGCTCCTTCATGGAGTCGATGTGTTTGCGTAGATTCGATTTCGGACCTTGATCCTTGTCGGCATCTGTAAGATTCCGATGAGATGAGGTCATTTGTGCCTCAACGGCGGTGAGGACGTTGGTTGCAAGCTTCACATGAGCGGCCTCTAGCTGACTGAGCACCGCCTGCCGGCGAGCCAATAGAGCAGAGAGCTCGTTCATCTTGCGGACGAGAACGACTGCCTGGACCGGGCTCTGGAGATGTCGATCTGGCTGCATGTCAGGTTCCGGACCTTTGGGCTCGCGCATTTTGGGCTCAGAGCCCCGGATCTCTTGTTCGTCAACAGCAGTGTCCACCGGAGAAACAATATGATCCGCCGTTCTCCTGCTGTCAGAGCTCTTCAGTGTGTTGAAAAGCTGGGTGTCGCCGCGCTCGTGGAAGGGACGGGACTTCTGTGCAGTGTCTGCGGGTGCTGAGACGGTGCCTTCGTGCAAAATCGACTCGTTCCCGCCAGCAATCGTACTTGCGTCATCAGGTCTCAGATATTCCTCGAAGTATCTTCGAATACCAGCCTCGTCGCGCATTGTTGCTGGCAAGTTGGAGATCATCAGCGTGCGCTGTCGCCAACCTCGCTGTTCAATCATTTCTTCTGTCAGCTCGTTTCCTTCCGCGCGCTTTGCTTCCGTCTCGCGAATTCGCTGGATCAACCTCCAACGAATCTTGAGTCCACCGTTGGCAACCCGGTAGAGTGCATAGAACCACGTGGCGACCATGTAGTAGAGCAGCAACAGATGAACCCACAGGATTTTCTGGCCGGTTGGGTTCGGACTGAGGACGCATTCCCTCAAAACTGTTTTGTTCGAGCTGGCGCACTCGGGCGAAGGTGACGTGGCGACGTAAGAGATCGAGGCGCGTGCCATGTTGCTCTCGTCGATATCATTCTTCTTGACAAAGGTCTCGCTGTAGTGGAAGTGGACGGCAAGCAGGGTAGGGGCTGTCGTAAGAGTGTGTAAAAGCGTCCATAACACTGCAAGGCGGAGAGGGCGTCCGTGGGTCAGATCACCGTCTACCATGCTGCCCAGATCATCCGTTTGCATGACTCACCGCAGATCTTCAAGTATCGTACGTAGATAACAGTGTCCATGCCTGTGTGGGTGGCATAGAACCAGTCGTTGAACTTGAGAGCTTGCCATGCCCATTGGAGAGGCCACTTTGCCAAGGGTGGTGTCGGGTTTGTGGCGTGGAAGGTGCGAGCGTGGTACAGATGGCCCATCTCCCAGTCCTCGCAGGTGAGCTTTGCTGTTTCTGCCTCGGCCTCGCGAACATCATCCTTGTCTGTCTCGCGATGTTTTCTGAGCCGGGCCGGGAGATCGAAAGAGGAGAAGTGGGTATTGGGCAGGCGCTTGAGCTGGCGCAGGGTCTCGAAACCGACCAGACAGACACCTCCAATAGCTGCAAAGATGGCTGTTGTCGTTGCTAAGCCGAGGAAGGTGGTGTTTGCCGAACCTCCGAGACTCATGGCAGGCGCGACAGGGGGGTTGGTCTCTATAGGTGTACTGATGCTCTGATCCGCTGGCCCTGCTGTTATAAGGAAGGGGCCCGGAGGCCAGTGACACGTCTACGCTGCTGGGGTAGATGCCAGTTGGTGTGTGTGGAGAGGTGGGATGTGCCGAGGGTGAGGTGTGGACCCCTCTCGATGTGGAGTAGCGGTTTCTATCGCGAGGGTCGCCGATCTCGAAGTGGTGGAGATGAGTTTAAAATCAGGAGATTCGAGGATCGTTCCTCTCATCACCTCCTCACACAGCTTCCCAAACGCGACACGTCTATAGGTAACCCTCTTGGAACGGGGCTCTGTGTCTTGGGTGGGATGCTGCGACCCTACTTGTGCGGTCAGAGTCACCATCTGGATCCCGCCCTTGCAGTCTCCTTCACGTCTCACTGCCGTTTGACGGGAGGATCTCGGTGCTGTTGCATGACGTAATGATGAGGCGCGCGCGAGCACAACGACAAAAGTGATTGAATTGAGAATGAGGAGTGGTTGACCGTGAACCAGAGAGAAAGAAGTGAAGAGGTAGCAGCAAGCCGGTGCCCTGCCGGCATCATTGAACAGAACGGGGAGGGGGAAGAAAAAACACGGTGACGGAAAGGAGAACATATCGAATCATAGCTCAGGGCTTTCTTTGCTTCTGCTCAATCACAGCGACGATCGAGAGGGAGAGACGTACGGCCAGTCAGATCTCAGTAAGGGCATGCTTCGATAAGGGCCAGATCGGACGAAGCTCACCTGCCAGATCTGGATGTTCTGGATGGACCAGTACGCCTGGCTGAGGTCGGCACCGTCGTGGAAGTACTGCCAAGGGGAAATGCATCAGGGCACAAGGGTCAACCATCCGTCTTCCACAGCCTCGAGAGTGCTGTACTCACGTCCCAGAAGGAGTTGTGCCCTGTTCGCTCGGCGCAGCTTTGGTCCATCGTGGCCTTCCAGTGCCAGACTTGGTCGTTGCCAGCCCACGTTCCTGTCAGCACAACAAGGTCATTCTCTGTGAGCTAAGCAGCGACGGGTGGAAACGATGCAGACAGATCTCAACCTACCTCCGTAGGTGTTCGTGATGGTCACACTATACGCGAGATCAGGGTAGATAGAGTAGGGGTGTCAGGATCAAGTTATATCAAGAACACATCCTCCTACTTACGCGTGCTGGCTGAAAAAGTGCGAGGGAGTGCAAGAGGCGGCAGGGAAGTAGGCGGTAGGCTTGCCCCAGCGACTGACGTCTGGGTTGCCACTGGCAACATCGGCGGGCACATGAGGAGAGTGGTAGACTGCGATACCGTGGTTCTCGGTCCAGGCCATCATGTACGTGCCACCGCCGTTCTGGTTGATCGATATGCCAAAGTCGTCGAGCGAGGACTGGACGGCGCAACCCTTGTCCTGTGTCTGCCAGGCAGCGCAGTTCTTGGAGCTTTCCGTGCCCAGGTCACCGAGCATCTTGCTCAGGGCCCAATCTTCCATGTGGCAGCCTGAAGGGAAAGCAATGCGCTGACGTTAAGTCCTGCAATACGCAAGTCGAAGCGAAACATGCAAGTGTACGTACCTGGGTTGGTGTGAATGCTCATCTTGTTCGATCGGTAGAAGTGAACACCTTCAGCAATGTCTGGTGTTTCGGAGCGTATGAAACATGTCAGAGATTCTGTTGATAAGCTACTTTGATCGCAACAACCAATGGACATACCGATTTCGCCTTTCTCGGGCCAGGATCCATCCTTGGCGACAGTGAAAATGGCAGGCCACTGATAATCGAAAATACACTTGATTCAGAAGCCATCCTAATGCCACGTATGAAAGAGGTCGAGCATATACTCACCCCACCACAAGCTGCAGGCATGTGCTTGACGCTGCTCATAACAGCAGAGTTTGAGCGCATGTAGCCTACATCCCTGTAAACGTGGTTCACTTACTTGATGATGACAAGGCCCTCCGTGAACGTCATCTTCGTGGATGGTCGGATGGTCTCGTACTTGCCGTTCGTGCGGTGGGGTGACAAGGCCATGTAGATCAGCCCGTTGTCGGTGTTGACCAAGCCCTTGCCACGAGCTTCGTCCATGCCTATGTAGCGGACCATGCCCTTGGACGGGTCATCACCAACGAAGACGTCCATCTCCTGGAAGAAGTTCGTGTGGTCGATGTTCTTGACAAGCTTCCAGGAGTTCCTGTCAGGATGGGATGGATGCAGGAGAAAATCAGTCATCTTCGCTCGCTGCATTCAGTAGGAAGAGCACATACGAGTCTTGACCCCAGTGGACAGTGTCTTGCTGAGCGTTGTCCTGGTGAGCGACCTGCGCTGTTCCGTGTTGTGGGGCCGGGGCATGATGTTTGTGATGGTGATGGGGATGAGGATGAGGGTGGCGGTGGTGGTGGTGATGATGGTGATGGTGGTGGTGGTGTCCTCGAGCATCGAGCTTCCCGTTCACATCGTGTGTCCGATTTCCGACGCCTGCACCGATGTCCCGCTTGTGCAGGTGAGAGGCACCTAGGGGTTGACCAGGGGCGGGCTGGAAGATGTTAGGTACGTCTCCGTGTTGGGGACGTCCAGACGCCAGCGCGGACAAGGCCAGGACGGCAAAGGTCAGCAGAATATTGAAACGAGCCATCGCACGGTATAGATATCAATACGTCAGGAAGCTGAAAGAAGGTCGTGAGTCAGAGTTCTGTCAAAGGTCTGTACTCCGAGTGTGGGAGTCGGGGAGGAAAAGGAAGTGGGCGGAAAGGGAAAGGGGTTCAGAAAAGGGGAGGAAGAGTGGATGATGAGGGAGGAAACAAGTAAGAGGGGGGTGGTCCGACTGGTTGCCCGCTTCCTTTATAAGAGGACGAGGCTCGCGCTGGCATCTCATCTGATCGCCCGAAACATCGGAGGACAACAACACGGTCAGCGCAGGCGCGGCAAACTCGGTACACGTGCGGCCACCGGGCAGCAAGCGGAGGAAGAAATGAGACGGGCGCGCAGGCCCATTCATGAGGAAGGTCGGAGGTCAAAAATCTCATTTCCCAGGTGTTAGTTGCTGAATAGCCACATCTCACTATGGTCGCACGGTACGCCATGCAACGAAGTACAGTGAGTGTGCGACAGGAGGTGTCTCGTAACATCAGGTCAGAAAGCCCTGAGAGATGCCTTGACGATGGTGGGAGTTGCTGCGTCGCATTTAGGTCGGTATGGGGTCGGCCTCATCGGATTCTGAATGCTCAGTCTTGATCGTTGACTCTGCTTCCAGTCCCGTCTTTGTGGCCGTCGCATTGTCCGCGGTCGTGCTCTCCTGCGCATCTTGATTCGCCTTCGTTTCAGCATCTTGACCGGTGTCCATTTCCTCAGATCGAATGGAAGCACGGCCAGCAGCAGGATTAGGTTCGACTTCATTTGGGTCGGTTTCCATCTCGTCTTGCCGGGTGGAAGAGGCCCCTGCAGCAGCTGGAGATTGGGGAGCACCGTTCTTCGTCGCATCCTTCTGCCTTCGGCTTCGTATCCTGTCCCTCAGCTCCTTGCAGTCCTGTTCCATTTTGGCTCGCTTCGCCCTCCACTCCGTTTCAGCATCGTCGATGAGTCGATCCACCCTGTCTTCTTGTTCATCGAGTTCGTCCTCTTGAGAAGGCAATAGCTTCGCCGGAAGGTAGTAAACTGGGTACAAGGCGCCCTCTCGAAGGGGTTCGAGTCCAAAGGGTAGGTCTGTTGCATAGTCAGCTGTCGAGAGGAAAGATGATGTGGCATCTCGGTCCGGTCGTGGGTGGTGACTCGAAGTCCTCCCGCCGATTGTCGACCTCGATACATCGACCTTGGCGCACAAGAAGCTGGCGAGTCGCCGCTTCTGAGCTTTTCGTACGCGGAAGTCTGCTTCGCCTACAGCAATAGCACCGGTGAGCCTCTTCAGCTCAGCTAGGTCTGCCCGATTCTGTCGTTCTTGTGCTGCCCAATCATCTATCACTGTGCTCTCCTTTTCGAGCTTCAGCTTGAGGCGCTCCTCTAACTCGGCTCGCCGTTTACCCTGTCAAGAGATCAGTAGGCTCATTCAGTGCTCTCGAACCTATGTCTAGACTGTCATAACAAGCCTGCTTACAGCCTCGCCCGTCATGCGCTTCTCGTTCTCGTTGGCTACCTTCTTCAGGGTGGAAGTGACGAGTCCGAACATCCGTTGTCCTCGAGAGCGTGCTTGTATGTCCCGTCTCGGCCGCTTTGGCAAGGGTTCTGCAGAGTCTTTCTCATCTTCGATGCCATTGATTCCCCGGCCCGCCTGAGCAGTTGTGCCCAGGTCGCTGGAAGATGATCCGCCCGGATTTGGCTCAGAGGTCAAATTCTCACTGGCAACTGGGGGACGCGGGCTGCCGTCAACTTGCCCTGGTTGCACATCTGTGCTCATGGATGACTCCCGCTCGTCTGCCATCAGCTCGCCTGTGACCCACGAGTAAGTGTTTCCTACGTAGATTCGCTGTCTCGCCAGATTTGTTCTTGTCAGTTGTATGCTGCTTCGAAGCTGGGTCCAACCTTCTCATCTCCACTTGCAAATCGGGCGTTTTGGGCACGGTGTTGGACAGGTCACGTGCTGTGATTAGGCCATCGACGCTTCCAGGTGCGCTTGCGTGGCTCGAGCGCATACGTGGGTCACGACTGCGAAAGGATCCGAGCTGGACAAGGATAACGTCGCCTTCGCTGAGGATCCAACACATGCAGCGCAAGTACTTCGACACCATCACCCTCCTCGTCGATCGATCTTGTGAACGCTCAGCTTCGAACGTTCTACCTCGTGAGACTCGACCCGCTTCCCCTTCACACTCTGTCCCGATCTTCTGCCGGCTTCGACCTATAGCCTGCACACAATGTCTGACGACAAGAAGCCAGAGCAACCTGTCCCTCCCAAGCCGGAGGATTCTGCTGCCGCTAAGGAGGAGACCGCCACCGCTATCCTCCGTCAAAAGAAATGTGAGTACTCCGAATATTCTCCAGGTGCTTTTGATATGTGCATTGAGCTGACTGCGAGCATTTTTCTGCGAGCGCAGCGCCAAATCGCCTCTTCGTCGATGAAGCTACCACTGATGACAACTCCGTCGCATGTCTCTCGCCTGCCAAGATGGAGGAGCTCGGTCTCTTCCGAGGTGACACAGGTGAGTCATGCCCACCTGCTCCTCTGTGACCACATGGGTCCCAGCGGAAGTGGCGGCTGCTGACACGTCGATCTTGCTCAAATTACCTCCTAACAGTGCTCATCCGTGGCAAGAAGCGACGCGACACCGTCCTGATCTGCTTGACTGATGAGACCACCGAGGATGCCAAGATCAGACTCAACAAGGTCGCTCGTAACAACTTGCGAGTCAAGCTCGGCGATCTTGTCACCATACACGCATGCCACGACATCAAGTACGGCAAGCGCATTCACGTCTTGCCCTTCGATGACTCAGTAGAAGGTCTCACCGGAAACCTTTTCGATGTCTATCTCAAGCCATACTTCCTTGAAGCGTACCGACCGGTCCGGAAGGGTGATACTTTCACCGTTCGCGGTGGTATGCGTCAGGTCGAGTTCAAAGTCATCGAGACCGACCCAGCCGAGTTCTGCATTGTAGCGCAAGACACTGTTATTCACCATGAAGGTGATCCCGTCAAGCGCGAGGACGAGGAGTCAAATCTGGCCGATGTTGGATACGATGACATCGGTGGTTGCAGAAAGCAAATGGCACAAAGTAAGTACTCTCGATCTGCATCACTCCGGTGCCTGAATGCTCATCAATCGGTTGGCCACCACAGTTCGTGAGATGGTCGAACTACCATTGCGTCATCCACAGTTGTTCAAGAGTATCGGTATCAAGCCCCCCCGCGGAGGTTAGTACATCTTGTCGTGACAGATCCATGCGCATACTTGAAATGCTGACCTGATCGTGTCTGCTTCCTCAGTTCTCATGTTTGGTCCGCCTGGTACTGGTAAGACGCTGATGGCACGTGCTGTTGCGAACGAGACTGGTGCATTCTTCTTCTTGATCAACGGTCCAGAGGTGAGCATACTTTCGCTGTGGCGTTGAGTTCATCAGTGTAATCGATTCGCTAAGTTCCATGCGACCATTCCACCATGTTCAGATCATGTCCAAGATGGCGGGAGAGTCAGAGTCCAACCTACGAAAGGCTTTCGAAGAAGCCGAGAAGAACTCACCTGCGATCATCTTCATTGACGAGATTGACTCGATCGCGCCAAAGCGTGACAAGACCAACGGCGAAGTTGAACGACGTGTTGTCTCCCAGCTACTCACTCTCATGGATGGATTGAAGGCACGCTCCAACATCGTCGTCATGGCGGCTACCAACCGACCCAACTCGATTGATCCTGCGCTTCGTCGCTTCGGCCGTTTCGATCGTGAGGTCGACATTGGCATCCCCGACCCAACTGGTCGTCTCGAAATTTTGCGCATTCACACCAAGAACATGAAGCTGGCGGACGATGTTGACCTCGAGCAGATTGCTGCTGATACGCACGGTTATGTCGGTTCAGATGTGGCTGCACTCTGCTCTGAAGCTGCTATGCAACAAATTCGCGAAAAAATGGACTTGATCGATCTCGAGGAGGACACTATTGACGCTGAGGTGCTCGACTCCCTTGGTGTCACAATGGACAACTTCAGATTCGCCCTCGGCGTTTCGAATCCCTCGGCTCTGCGCGAAACTGTCGTCGAGGTTCCCACTGTCACGTGGAACGACATTGGTGGTCTCGACAAGGTCAAGCAAGAGCTCCAGGAGACTGTCTCTTACCCGGTCGAGCACCCCGAGAAGTTCCTCAAGTATGGAATGTCTCCTTCCAAGGGTGTTCTCTTCTACGGTCCTCCAGGTACGGGTAAGACGATGTTGGCCAAGGCTATTGCGAACGAGTGTCAAGCAAACTTCATCTCCATCAAGGGACCTGAGCTGCTCACGATGTGGTTCGGAGAGAGTGAAGCGAATGTACGAGACGTCTTCGACAAGGCACGCGCCGCAGCGCCCTGCGTCATGTTCTTCGATGAGCTGGATTCTATTGCCAAGAGCCGTGGCGGCTCGTCTGGCGATGCAGGCGGTGCCGGTGATCGTGTCATCAACCAGATCTTGACCGAGATGGACGGAATGAACGCCAAGAAGAACGTCTTCGTGATTGGTGCGACCAACCGGCCGGATCAGATCGACCCTGCAATTCTGCGACCTGGTCGTCTGGACCAACTGATCTACATTCCGCTGCCCGATGAAGAGTCTCGATTCTCGATTCTCAAAGCCACGCTCAAGAAGTCGCCCATTGCCGAGAGTGTGGACTTGCGATTCCTGGCAAAGAACACTCACGGCTTCTCGGGTGCTGACCTGGCCGAGATCTGCCAACGTGCTGCCAAGCTTGCGATTCGCGAATCGATCGATGCTGACATTAAGCGCGAGAGGGAGCGCCGCGAGAAGGCTGGCGAAGGTGGAGACGACGTTAAGATGGAGGAGGAGGAGGCCGTTGACCCAGCCGACATCGAGGACCCTGTTCCAGAGATCACAGTAGAGCACTTCGAGGAAGCGATGCGATTCGCTCGCCGATCCGTCTCAGATCAAGATATTCGGCGGTACGAAATGTTTGCACAGACCCTGCAACAATCGAGAGGGTTCGGAAACAACTTCAAGTTCCCCACAGGCGCCGCTGGTGCGGACGGTGCAGCACCCGGAGCCGGTGGCGGCAGCGGTGGTGGTGCATCTTTTGGTGCCGACGATGCAGATGAGTGAGTACACTGCTGTGAAGCCTGAGCTATACTGTCAACAAAGACTGACGACTACTCTGTGTGACAGTCTGTACGCGTGATCGACTTTCATGAGCTCCGTTCGACCACGCCGTGTTCACACCTTTCCCAGACTTTCTTGACTGTACTCTTGGCCTCCTGACTCGTACATGTGACTTGACACGAAATCAATCCACCTGTCCATCCGATCCGCTGTTGGCTGCTACGCGTCGTCTCAGTCACGTCGCGTTCTTCTTGTCTGTGCGAGGCGTCGGAGTTTTAAACGAAAAAATTGACTTATTGCGCTAAGTTACTGTAGATGAAGAGCATCACGAGAAGAACACCTGGGAGGTCACCTCTGCTCAGTACAACACCAGCGTACATCACGATCCGAAGAGATGGACGCACTCTACAACCTACTGGGCTCGACTCTGGACTCGCATCCCAATGTCCGCAAGGATGCTGAGCTGCAGATACGCCAGCTGGAGCAGGAGAGTGGCATGCTCACCGCCGTGTTCCAGATTGTCACTTCCAACGAGGCTGACATAGCGGTACGTCAAGCAGCATCTATGTGAGTCCCGCGCCCTTCGGTCCGGCCATACATGAGGGCGCTCTTGACTGACCCCTGCTCCTCGTGCCACATGCGTACTCCTTCCGTCTACTTGGACAGTTATCTGAAGAATCGAGTTCAATACGGCTGGGATCCCGAGCTAGCATCGAAGCGGCCAGCTTTTGGAAGTCGTGTCGGCGGCACAGCCAACGTGATTGCCGACAATGACCGGCAAGCCATTCGTTCTGGCATTTTGCCCGCCCTTGTTCAGGCGCCTGCTCTGGTCCGCGTCAACCTGGCGACGGCTCTTCGTTCCATCGTGCAAGTCGACTACCCGACACAGTGGCCAGACTTGCTCAACACTGTCCTGCAGATGGTCAGCACCGAGGAGCCTCAGACTCTTTACGCTGGTCTGTCAGCACTTCTTGAGATTGTGCGAGCATTCAGGTGAGCCTTCCCCTCAGAAATCCGTAAGCTCGCAACTTGACATGGGCTCACAGTCTGTACGCGCTTCTAGGTGGAAGAGTGCGCATGCCGCTCGTATGGACGAAATTGTGTCTGCAGCATTCCCCCTGATTCTTACCACCGCTCAAAAGCTTCTGCAGTCGCCGAATGCCTCCTCCTCGGACGTCGGCCAGCTGCTGTACCTGATCATCAAATGCTACAAGACCAGTATGGAGTCTCATCTGACCAAGCATCAACAATCCGACGCGTCCATTGTGCCTTGGGGTCAATTCTTGCTCGCCATTGTGAACAAGGATATCGAGGCCTCGCAGCTTCCCGACGACGAGGATGCGCGCCAGGTCGCTCCTTGGTGGAGAGCCAAGAAGTGGGCTTACTTCTCGCTCAACAAACTGTTCTTTGCGTGAGTACACTGCTCCTCTTGCAGCCGCTGCATAAGGAACCGTCCAGTCCTGACCGTGTCGCCGAACCAATTACAGCTACGGCAATCCTTCCCAGCTTCCTCCTGCCAAGGCCGTTTACAAGCCATTCGCCGAACGCTTCGCATCTCTTTTTGCTCCGGAAATCCTGAAAGTGTACCTGCTCAAGACCGAGCAGTATGTCAAGGGCGAAGCATGGCTCAGCAAGCGTGCCCAGCGCTTCCAGTTCAAGCTGTATGAGCAATGGTGAGCATAAGCACCCATTGCTGGCATAACTGAGGTCCGATTGCTTAACTCCACGTCATTCTCAGCATTCGGCCAAAGGCCACTTGGGCGTTGCTGAAGCCTTCGGCAAATCGGTTGGTCCAGGCATTCGTGTTGCCAACGCTGTCTTGGACAGCTGAGGATGAGGAGATGTGGGAGCTCGATTCTGCAGACTACGTTCGCTCGCAAACCGGTAAGTTTTATCGGCACGTTATCCCACAATAAGTATCCGATTTGACAATTCCAACCTTCATCGCAGAGGGCAGCGATGACCACGCCAGTCCTCGATTTGCGGCCAAAGATTTCCTTCTCTGTGAGTCGACCAGAGTCATCGTGATCAATTGGCATGAGTGAAGATCATCTCTAACGCTGCTCGACGGTATGTAGCCCTTGTCACCAAGCGCGCGAAGACAACTCTGCAACCCCAGCTCGAGTTCATCACCTCGGTCATCACTGGCTACCCCGGAACCTACAATGCTACTCAGAAGGACGGTGCTCTCGTCATGTGCAGTGCTTTGGCGGCTCTGATGGTTAAGCACCCTCTGGTGTCTGGGACTCTCGACGCGTTTGTTCTGAATCACGTCGTGCCTGAACTCCAAAGCGAGCACCGGTTCCTTCGCTTCCACGCTTGCGATCTGATTAAGGAGTTCGACAAGCACGGCATGGAGTGGAAGTCTCAGGCGGTGAGTTGAAGCGGCTGAAGTCGATTCCATCGAATGAATGCTGATACGTAAGATTCATGGACAGACTATGGAGGCCGCCTTCTCCGGCATCATGTCCTGCCTGAACGACTCGGAGCTTGCTGTTCGGGTCTCAGCCGCCGAGGCTGTTGGATTTTTCATCCAACACGACGAGGTTCGAGGCGCCATTGCACCTCGCGCGGCCGAGGTGATGCAGCAGCTCCTGAAGCTGGCTGACGAGGCAGACTTGGACAACCTGGGACAGGTTCAGCAGAGTTTCTTCCAGGAGTTCTCCGAGGAGTTGCTTCCCTTCGCAGTGCAGTTCGTCACGCAGATCGCAAGCACTTATCAGCGACTCCTGCTCGAGATGGACGAGCTTAGTGCTGATGACGGAGAAAATGTGACTGCTTCAGACCCCGAAGTCGACAAATGTGAGTACGAAAAGCGAGCGTTACATAGAGACAAAGCGTTGACTGAGTCCCGAACCATTGAATTTGTGTGTAGCGTTCGCCACCATGAACTGCCTAGCCACTATCTTCCAAGTTGTCGATGCTGCCCAAGACAGCCTTTCGACCCTGGAGCAATTGGAAGCGGTCATCCTGCCCATCATCAGCCTCACAATCGAGAAAGATGCGATCGGTGAGTGACACGCTGCAATCATTCTCTTCATCTTGTTTCATAGATCCAGAAACTGATGGTTGAATGATGATTTGATCGTTGCATACAGATTTCTTCGATGATTGTTTCGAGGTCACCGATGCCCTGACTTTCTACCAGAAGAAGATCTCGCCCTCGATGTGGCAACTGTTTGGACAGATCTACAAGGCTCTGAAGGGCTCTGCAATCGATTTCTTCTCAGGTGAGTGCTCATTTTCCTCTAAAGCTCTCCTTTGGACGGTCACTGAAATGTTGAGGGAATGCAGAGACGTTCAACACGCTGGACAACTTTGTGACTTGGGGTGCTGATACCTTCCGACAGAGTGCTGAGCACCGCAACATGCTGTTCGACATTATCAACACTGTCATGACCTCCGAGCAGCTCGGCATCTCCGATCAAGTCGCGGGGTGTAAGCTGGCAGACTCCACATTGCTCAGTTTGAAGGACTCTGTTTACGATGTGAGTTTGAAGCAACCGCCGACGTTTCAAAGGCCAACTTGGCAGCTTAAACGTCCCTTTCTTCGTGGCAGGCTTTTGGTGGTCTCCTCGGCCTCATCCTGCCTTGCGTGTACAACACTCAGAAGGAGGCATTCCAACTACGGAAATGGGCCAGTGTTGTGGTGCTCGACATGATCTACCTGAACCAGCAAGCCACCTTGGCTCTCCTTGAGGCTCAAGGCCAAACGGTCAAATTCTTCACCCAGTTGATGGGCACCACTCTAAGCACCTACAGCCGAGTGCACGAGAAGCGTGTCGCCATTCTCGCCTTCTTGAGCTTGCTCAGCGCACCCACGGAGTCTCTACCACAAGCTGTCCGTGATGGACTGCCTCAGATCTTCGCCGGTCTCCTGCACCAGCTGGACACTTTGCCCGAAGCCATCCTGCGTGCCAAGGCGTTGCAAGACATGTTCGAAGATCTCGATGATGAAGATGATGATGACGATGAGGACATCGACGCTGACCCCGTTGATGGATTTGACGATGGTGAGTCCAGGTAGTGCGCAGCTTTGTCTAGCCAGGTCCACCAACTGAACGTCGGACGGCACTGTTCATCTCTGTACCTTCCAGACAAAGATGTGTTCGACGCTGAGAGTGAGTGATCAAGTTGCAGCATCTCAGACGAGCGGTAAACTGACATCAGGGTTTCATCACCAGACGAGATTCAAGAGATGCTCGCCGCCGAACACGCACGGTTGGCTGCTCGCAATGCAGCCAAACAGGCCGGTCAAGAGGTTCCGGATGATGATGTTGACGACGAAGACATCGATGATGATGAGGTTTGTTCAGACGTCTTTTTTCGTCCAGTGCTGAGCTGACATCCAACTTTCTCGATCTCAGGATGATGAATATCAATTCACGTCTCGTGAGTTCAACATCCTCCCCGTACTGCTGTCTGTTGCAGAAATCTCATGATTCTTCTTCTCTTGTACAGCTATCGACGATATTCCCATCTACGACAGCTTCCGTGCTGTTTGGGCTGGTGAGTGCCCTGCTATGCGCCACATCTCCAGGATTGTCAGACGAGCTGATCTTTCTGTGACGATATCCGCGTATTCCGATCAACAACCAGACCTGCAAGGCAAGAATGCTGGTCTCATCAGCTCTTTGGTCGCCACTCTGAACGAGGAGCAGAAGGCAACTCTTCAGAAAGTCGGCGAGCTACAAGACAAAGCCGTCTTGGAGGCCGAGCCGGCGGCGGCCCAGGACTTTGCCTAGGATCATCTCCTACCCGGGAGCTCTCCTCCAAGATCATCCTCCACGCGTGAGGCATGAGCGCTGAATTTATCTAATCATTCCTTACTAGAAACGTCCTGCACATATGCGGCCCTCCCTGTTCCAAACTTGTGTGAACAGGAGAGGGAAGCCATGATACCTCACCAAAATTCACATTGTTTCGACTTTTCTGAGAATCCTGAGTCTGTGTGACTCTTTCAATCATGTTGATCTCGGTTCATGGTTGGGTATTTGCATTCGGAAAGTGTTCCCGCGTTGATGACGATAAGTGCTGTATGCCTCGTTGCTGTTTCCCGTCTGCTCTATTCGTGTTTCGAGGCAGGACGTTGTCAATGAGGCTGACACCGCCGAAACCAGAAAAGTTCTTTGTGCAATGCATGAGGATATGCGCGCGCACCAGCAGTCCAGCACGGGTTCTTTACTGGCTTTTGCTTGGCGCTTCCCGAGGCGTCGGGAGATCCTTTGGGAGGGCTACCCAGGACAGGAGTCCAATCACGAGGCCCGCCACCTTCTCGGAGAACGTGTGGAAATAGAGTTGGGTCATGAGCAGCATCCAAAAGGACAAGCCGATATGTGCGAAGATCGCGCCGGCTGCAAGCTGAGCTTGAACGTGCGGGAGTGATAGTTGCTGAAGCAGATCTTGTGATGCTGGCGCCGTCGACGGGGTCCTGTTCGCACCTGAGCTTGGGGTCGAACCTGGTCCGGGACGGCTGAAGGGATCCAATGAAGCCCACTGCGACCGAGGAATGAAGCCCTCAATCAGGGCTTTGGTTGGTCTGATCGGAGTGGGCAGTCTTAGCAGCAGGTAGGGCAAGAATGGCGCGATCTCTTCGACGAGGAAGAGTATGCCGAGGACCAGTAGGAAAGTGTGCCCGCTCATATCGAGACCTCCACGGACTGCGCATTCAGTGGCGAGCAGCATCAGCGGGTGGACAACAACGAAACGACCGAATTTCCTCTTTTCGATCTGACTCACATCGCGGGGCGAGGTTTGTCAGGCTCTTGGTGTCCGTGCCGTACACCTCAAATCCGCTTGCCTCGAAGAGATGCGGGTGGGACTCGTAGCTGACCTTGGTGCGAGCACGGCAGAGCTCCGAGGGCACAGGTATGGCATGGTTGCCAATTTCAAGTCGACATTGCCCACCGGTGAGCAAGAAGGTCCTATCGGTGAGAGATGGGCCAAGGAACCAAGAAGTGAAGAAGACTGCATGACACGCATGGCTTGAATGAGACAAGTCTCGCGCATGTAGTCATGTTTCTAGGCACTCACTCCATGCAGTGGTAGCGACAAAATACCTCAGAACGCTTCTGACGAGTGGGTCGTAAGGGCCAGGTTCCTTGCTTCCGTTGACTCGCATCAAGAGACTACTCCACGGTCTCCGCAGCAGGTAAGCCTGAGCCGCGAAGGCGAGCGTGGTCCATAGCCAGACCTTCTTGACGAAGAGGACATTGAGCAAGTTCCTCCTGTTCGCAAAGAGAGTCGCGGGCTTGGCAGCTGTCACAGCGTCGGGAAAGCGAAAAGGGTCGGAGTAGAAGAGGTTGTAGCTGGTCGCACCGCTGAAAGCAGCATATGAGCTGACTAGCACGACGGCTGCGGTCAAGGTGCCGACAGCAGCGAGCTGATATGGTCGGATGGCCGCAAGAGTCCTGGCCATGGCGAACGGTCTGCTTCACTCGCCCTCGACTTCAGGGCTTTGGGATGGTGTTGTCGTGAGTGATTGTCGTGTGAGCAGTCTTGCTCGAGGGTCGTCTTCCTCGTTGATGACGTTACGGTGCACGGGGAAATCGGAGAAATGCTAGGAGATGTGGTTCCGAGCGCAGGCTCATCGACATCAACGTCCTCCATTCCTCTCGACCTCGACCGACACACAAGAGTAGGGAGCTCGACACGAGGACCGGGCCCTCCCCCGCCGCAGACAGTCGAAAGGCTGGAACTGATACCATCCCACCATCGTCTTCGTCCCCTTCATCACTCGTGGACCAGAAGAAGCTCAGACCATGCCATTGCCAAACCTTCGCAGAATCTTCGCGTACGTATTCAGAGGCTGTCAGCTTGTCCCGCAGTCCTTGTCTGCTGTGCAGCAAGGCGGAAGGCATTTCCAGGTCCTGCCGGCCTCTGTAAAAGCAAGCCTTCTTGATGATCATCGATCTTCCTGCTAGGCTAACTTTTGTCACTGTCTTCTTCTCATCTTTGTCGTCTGCCCTTTCCCTTCTGATCACTGTTCGTTCTGATCTCCTTGCGCCATCACAGCTCGGCGCGAACCTCGGAGCAGGAACGATTCGTGTCAAGACAGGCCTTCTTCCGCTTCGTGACTTTCTTGACCTCCTGCGTAGTCATTGCGCTTCTCAGCTCCCCACGGAGGCGGGCAGCAATTGGCAGGATCGGGCCTGGCCCGGCGTGAGCGTCCCAAAATAGACGCATGATAATCTGAATCGATGGCTGTACTTGTCCTCACCAGCTCTTCAATCGAAGACACTGTTGCCGACGCATACAATCCCAAACATTCAGGCAAAGGGAACACGGCTTGAACCGTGGTTGCTGATGAGGTCAGAATTGCAGTGGGGACATGGAAATTGCAATGATAGAAAGACGACATGGGGGGAGGGGGAAGGGGAGGGGGGGGAATACAAGTGGGCGAGTGGGAAAGCAGGGGGAGGGGATGCATGGGAAGAGAGTGGTCGAGAGGGCAGTAAAATTACGCGCTCTTTCCCGACTTGAAAGCCTCGATCTTCTCTGCGATGCGCTCCTTGCGTTGCTGGTAAGTGAGCTTCTTGGCCTTGTACTTCTTGCTCTCCGAGGCCCAGTCCTTGCCGCTCTTGTCCGAAGGTGTGAAAGAGGGGTCCTCCCGGATCGCAGCGTGTGCCTTCTCGTAGATCTCCTCCATGTCCTCCGATCCGATGTCATCAGCCAGGTAGCGGGCGAAGTGCTTCTTGAAGCGCTCGTCATCCTCCTCCTCCAGAGACTCCATGAACTCGGCGACGTGGCCACCGAAGATGTAGGAGCGCAGGGTGTCAGCATCGAGCTCCTTGGCCTCGGGGTCGTAGCCGGGGAATCGCTTGTCAGAGTGGGGGATGAAGATACCACCGTCGGAGGCGCCCTTCAGGGCAGCGAACACACGGGATCCGGTGGAAGTGCGCTTGAGACCGACATCGAGGTAAGCCTTGAATGGTCGGGGCTCGCCCTCGCCCTCGAGGGGTTCAGTCTCGACCAGGGTTCCGTCGGGCTCAGTGACACCCTCGTACTTGTCGGCGAGGTTAAGCTTGGTGAGCGCACGACGGGCAGCGAGGAGACCAGTGGCGTAAGCAGCGGCCCAGTTGGAGAGACCGTACTTGATGCCGTAGCGGGGCAGCTCGCGCGAAGAGGCGTGAGTGAGGACGAAGTCACCAATGATCTTGGCATGCACGATCTGGACGGTGACGTATTTGTTGGAGAAGCGGACAACAAGACGGTACTTGGGAGCAGCGTACTTGTTCTTGGCCTGGGAAATCAGACGCTTGCGAGCGTAGTAGTCGGTCTTACCCTCACGACGTCTGCGGTACTTGGTTTGATATCTGGAGAAGTAGGCTCCGGTCTTGTATTCTGTAGGAGCAGCAGGGTCAGAATCTCGCCAGCCAGCGCTTCACTCTGCACAGCCGTGCTGGGACTCACGCTTGGTGAAAGGCATCTTGAAGAATGTCCGAGTCTGGTGAGCCTTGACGATGGATGAGCTGCTGCTGCTGAACCAGTGGACGGACTTGGTTGCGAAGTTTGGAGGATTTCTTCTGGGCGGGCTGGCGGCGATTCGGCGTTCGAGTTGGGCAACTTCGGAGTGGTGGATCAGGAACTTGAAGTCACGTGGATGGAAATAAGCAGTGGGTTGTGCGAAAGAATTTTCCCAGTCAGCCAAAGCTGCCGCCAACGCAAAGTGGAGCTCGCAGGAAGATCCTCAGTGCGAGCTCGACCATCCCTCAAGACTTACTCTTCATCCACCAACAAGGCAAGTCAAGATGGTCAGTGCTTGTAGAATTCCTCGTCGACGCTCCGTTCTCTACTCCTGGAACTGACATCAGCATCGTCCTCTCACTTGTTCTCAGGGTGCCTACCGTTACATCGAGGAGCTGCAAAAGCACAAGCAGTCGGATGTGCTCCGATTCTTGCTCCGCGTTCGGTAAGTGTCTCCCCAAATCCTAGGCAATGTGATGCAGAGTGTCTGCGCCGGGCTGGAGCTGGGATGGGACCGAAGAGCTTGGCATTGTTCGTCGAGGAAGCGTTCGAGGGAGGGCAATGCGATGGGAAGGTCCAGGAAGTGGGAGCGGACACGGAGCCGGTTCCCAGCATCAGCACCCTGATCGATCAGCCAGGCGTTCCACGCCGCAGACCAGATCCAAAGTCGAAGCTGCGGACATGGGCGAACTCGGGTTGACGAGGTGGTGAGGCATCGGCTGCCAGTGATGACAGGCACGTCTTGGGCCGGACCCGGTCACAGTACAACGCTCCATGTTGACCAGGTCAGCGGATCAGTCGGCCTGTGTCCACTTGTGCGCAGGGTTGAGGGTGACTCATGGAAGAACGATCGTTTCGGACACTCCCCACATGCCTGCATTCGTTCAAAGACACGGGCCAGAATCTGCTTGACTGACTCTTACCTTGCCGTCCTCCGTGTCTTCTGACACTAACAGCTGCTGGGAGTACCGCCAGCTGAACGTGATCCACCGCGCGAGCCGCCCCTCGCGCCCTGACAAGGCTCGTCGTCTCGGGTACAAGGCCAAGCAGGGATACGTGATCTACCGGATCCGCATCCGCCGTGGTAACCGCAAGAAGCCTGTGCCCAAGGGTGCCACCTTCGGCAAGCCCGTCCGCCAGGGTGTCTCCCAGCTGAAGCCCCAACGCTCGCTCCGCTCCACCGCTGAGGAGCGTGTCGGACGCAAGTGCGGCAACCTGCGGGTGCTCAACTCATACTGGATCAACCAAGACGGTATCTACAAGGTGAGTCAGCTCTGTCCATTGTACTGTTGTACTGTGTGCGTTGGCTGACCTCTTCACCCATCTCCCCTGACAGTACTTCGAGGTGATCTGCGTCGACCCTTCGCACAAGGCGATCCGCCGCGATGCCCGCATCAACTGGATCGTCAAGCACAAGCACCGTGAGGCTCGTGGTCTTACTGGTGCCGGACAGAAGAGCCGTGGACAAGGAAAGGGACACCGATTCAACCACACCCAGGGCGGCAAGAACGCATCGATTCGCCGCAGAGATACACTCAATCTGCGCCGATACCGCTAGGCGCCCGGCCAGCCTGTACATCTCCCTTTCCCCCCCCCTCTTCCACTCCCCTCTCGCGTCCCACTCCCCTTTTCCCCCCATCTGCAAGCTCCATGTACCTTGTTCTCTTCTCTTCTCATTGCCCATGTTCAATCCAACGCAATGCGTCTCGGCTCCCACCTCCGAATGCGTGTGAGGCTCAGAGAACGTTTCTTTCCCATCTACGAGGTGGAGGTCAAAAGTCGTTTACCTTCCCAAATTCTTCTCCACACGTTTCGACTGAAGATGCCCCTTTTGGAGACCTTACCAAAGTCATCTCGACACAGCACTTCCTGGTCCTGTTGTGGGGCTCAAAACGTACCGACGACACGTCTGAGCAAAGTCTTTCCCATGCGCTGATCTTGGTTGTAGGGTCGCTTCGGAACGATGGCGATGGGAACGACCTGAGAGTCGTTTTACCATGATTTCTGTATGGGAGACCCAAAATTTCAACTTCACCAGCTGGTAACGATTCCCCCGACTTACAGGTCGTCCCTGCTCGTGGGAGGCAAAAGAAAGAAGCACACAAGATCAAGCTATGGCTAGAGTCTGCGTCTCTCAAGACGTGTTGTTGATGACTCTGGTAAGGGGTCGGAAAGGGTCGTTTCCAGTCTAAGCATGTGTAAAAGAACTTTGACGCCCACCTCGTAGGTAATGACGATCACGGCTGTGCCACTGCTTCCACCGAGACTCATACAGCAAACCTCATCAGTGTCTCAGACTGCAGGGCATAGGGAAAGCTTTTGGATTGGGGAATTGGGAAAAGAGGTTGTCAAGCTTTGGCGAGAACAAGGAAAGAAGGAAAATGATGTCAAAGTTGAAGAGAAAGCCGGAGAGGAAGGGAGCGAGGAGGACGTTGTGTATCGATGCCTGAGCGTAGCAGGTTAGATTGACATGGGATTAAGACAGGACCGTCTCCTGCCTCGGCGCTCAGGCGGTGAAACGATCAGAGCATCAGCCTTGCATCCGCATGATCACAAACTTGACTCCAACCAGGGCAGACGTGAGCTCGCCCGAGCTTCCGCTGGTCACCAGTTCCACATGAGCAGCCAGCGCGGCATTCTTGTCCCGTGCTGCCACTGCCTCAGCCAACCGTCTGAGGAGGGCGAGGGCCTTGGGCTCGATCGAGTCGCAGTTGAGCAGGTCAAAGAGCTGGTTCAGCTTGCGCTCAGTCTCGTCCACCATGCGTTTCTGGGTGGGTGGGATCGTCTGGCGAACGTTGGCAAAGGTGCCCGACAGGATCTCGTAGATTCGCTTTGACCCATCAGGGATGTGACTTCTGTCGCCCGAAGCTGTTGGACAGGGACAGAGTGATCGTGTCAACAAAGCAGAGCATCACTTCAAATCGATGTCATATGTTCTCGCCACTCACGATACTTTGTTGCTGGCTTGGCAGGCGTCTGACTGCGTGGCGGGGCACCAGCTCCCGCACCGCCTGGAGGTCCGGGGGTGGAGCCTCGAGGCGGTGGCATCCCTGGCGGCGATAAGACACCGGGCGGACCGCGGCCAGGCTGCATGGGAGTCGAAGGCGGTCGAGGAATGCCCGGACCACCTGGCTGCTGTTGCAGCTGTTGGCCCGGCGGTGGGCCATATGGGTTTGGCGCACCTTGTTGAGGACCGCGCACTCCTGGAGGCGGTGGCTGTTGTTGCCCAGGTCCGACGGAGCCGGGTCGAGGTCCGTAAGGTCCAGGCGCCCCGCGAGGTCCGCCTTGAGGTTGACCTGGACCAGGCCCGTAAGGACCGGAGGGAGGTGGTCCCTGTTGGCCGGGAGGTCCACGGAAGCCAGCGCCTGGTCCGCCTCCGACACCGACACCGGATGGCGGAGGCAAAGGCTGTTGTTGCCGTGGTCCGCCCATAGGGGGCGGAGGAGGAGCCTGCTGACCGGGTAGGCCTCCAGCTCCAGCGCGTCCAGGAGGAGGTCCATATCCACCAGGTGCTGGCAGCCGATGTGACGTTGCCGTTGACATCATCACTTCCGAACAGATCACGGTCACCTCCTTCAGCATCTGTGGAAGGCGGGACGGATGCGCTGGCTGAAGAGTCTTCGGTTGGCGCGTCCGCTGCTGCAGCGGCAGTGGCAGCCTGGACCGCTTCCTCGGCTGTCGCTGTCTCAGGCTGGGAAATGGCAGTAGGAGTAGCGAGGCCAGAATCCTTCTTGAATGCCGCGATCGCACTCTCGACCTTCTTCTGGATGTCCTCCTTCGAGAAGCCATGCAACGCCAGCAGACCTGCCCGACCCGCCTCCTTCTCAGCGAATAGGGTGGTGAGCGCCTTCCAACTCGCAGCCTCGTCCGAGGCGGCGTCCGAGCCTGCCAGGCTGGATGCGCGCTCCTCACAGAAGGCGGCCAAGGTGCCCGAGCTGAGCGCGTCTTGCAGCTTCTTTGCTCGGTCGACAAAGGCCTGCTCTGTGACGACGCGTCTGATCTTGACACTTGAGGTGGAAGCGACGGAAGATGCACCCCCGGCAGCGGCCTGTTGTCCGCCGGGGCCAGGTTGAGCTGCTGGAGCGGCGGGAAGACGGGAGGTGCTGACGAGTTGACCACCGAATCCAAAGGATGCAGTGACTGGTCTCTTGAGCCACTTGGGAGGCTGTGCAAGGGAGAGCGCATGAGGAGTGAAGCTGGCATCGCCAGAGCTTCCGGTTTCGAGGGAACCGGGAGGCAGATTGAATAGATCTGCGCCGTCCGAGAGCTGAGCGGCGACGTTGCGAGTCTCGGTAACGTCGGCGTCCGGGTTGGTCTGCTGCAAGCCATGAATCTTGACACGGCCGTCGAAGCTGGCGGTCGCGAGCAAGGAAGGGTTGCGAGGGCACCATTGAACGTCGAAGTTCCAGTTCTCGCTGGCTCCGAGCTCTCCGACCCGTTCACCGGTGTTGGGGTTCCAGAGAATGGTGCGGTTATCCTTGCCAGTACTGGCGAGCAAGTCGGAGTCTTGGCGACACCACGACAGGGAGAGGATACCGCGGTCGTGGCCGGTCATGATCTTTTCGGGTGCGCGAGCATTTCGGAGATCCCAGACCATGACTATAGGCGAGCTATCGTCTTCAGAAGCAGTGACCAGTCGGGTTGCGTTGTCTGGGTGCCAACAGATGGCGCTCATGCCCCTTCGCCCACCCGAAGCCAAAGCCGAGCTTGCCGCACCGTTGGGGCCTCCCCCGCCCAGAGGTCCTCCGGGAGCAGCAGTGGCAGCACCTCCCGAGTAGCTGAAAGATACAAACTCGGAACGCTTCTTGAGATCCCAGACGACAATGTACCCTGTATTTGAGGAGGTAGCGAGGATGTGTGGTACTTGGTTGTTCCATGCGAGAGAGGTGACGTCGTCTACTTTTGGTGATCGTTGGGCCGAGGGAGAATATGGTCGTCCAGGCGAGTTGAGATCCCAGATGAAGATCTGTGTTGTGTAACATGGTCAGAGCGAGGCAATCAGTGAACATGCTCTCCTCACACACAGCAGAGCAGGGGAAGAATGAAGGGTGGGAAGATGGAACTAACCTCTCCGTTGGAAGCTCCTGATGCAATGAGGTTGTTCTGGATGCGGTTGTATCGAGCTTGGCATGAAGACCTGCGATGGCATTGTGCGTCGAGGAAGCGTTCGAGGGAGGGCAATACGATGTGAAGGTCCAGGAAGTGGAAGCGGACACGGAGCCGGTTCCCAGCATCAGCACCCTGATCGATCAGCCAGGCGTTCCACGCCGTAGACCAGAACCAAAGTCGAAGCTGCGGACATGGGCGAACTCGGGTTGACGAGGTGGTGAGGCATCGGCTGCCAGTGGTGACAGGCACGTCTTGGGCCGGACCCGGTCACAGTACAAGGCTCCATGTTGACCAGGTCAGCGGAACAGTCGGTCTGTGTCCGCTTGTGCGCCGGGTTGAGGGTGACTCATGGAAGAACGATCGTTTCGGACCCCCCCTTACACGCCTGCATTCGTTCAAAGACACGGGCCAGAATCTGCTTGACTGACTCTTACCTTGCCGTCCTCCGTGTCTTCTGACACTAACAGCTGCTGGGAGTACCGCCAGCTGAACGTCATCCACCGCGCGAGCCGCCCCTCGCGCCCTGACAAGGCTCGTCGTCTCGGGTACAAGGCCAAGCAGGGATACGTGATCTACCGGATCCGCATCCGCCGTGGTAACCGCAAGAAGCCTGTGCCCAAGGGTGCCACCTTCGGCAAGCCCGTCCGCCAGGGTGTCTCCCAGCTGAAGCCCCAACGCTCGCTCCGCTCCACCGCTGAGGAGCGTGTCGGACGCAAGTGCGGCAACCTGCGGGTGCTCAACTCATACTGGATCAACCAAGACGGTATCTACAAGGTGAGTCACTCAGCTCTGTCCATTGTACTGTTGTACTGTGTGCGTTGGCTGACCTCTTCACCCATCTCCCCTGACAGTACTTCGAGGTGATCTGCGTCGACCCTTCGCACAAGGCGATCCGCCGCGATGCCCGCATCAACTGGATCGTCAAGCACAAGCACCGTGAGGCTCGTGGTCTTACTGGTGCCGGACAGAAGAGCCGTGGACAAGGAAAGGGACACCGATTCAACCACACCCAGGGCGGGAAGCACGCAGCGATTTTGCGTCGCGACACCCTGCAACTGCGTCGATACCGTTGAGGTCGTTAACACTTGTACTTTCCCTCCCACATCCACTCCCCTCTCGCATACCACTCCCCTTTCCCCCCTTCCCCCCCCCCCCCTCCCCCATCTGCAAGCTCCATGTACCTTGTTCTCTTCTCTTCTCATTGCCCATGTTCAATCCAACGCAATGCGTCTCGGCTCCCACCTCCGAATGCGTGTGAGGCTCAGAGAACGTTTCTTTCCCATCTACGAGGTGGAGGTCAAAAGTCGTTTTTACCTTCCCAAATTCTTCGCCATACGTTTCGACTGAAGATGCCCCTTTGTGAGACCCTACCAAAGTCATCGACACAGCACTTCCTGGTCCTGTTGTGGGGCTCAAAACGTACCGACGACACGTCTGAGCAAAGTCTTTCCCATGCGCTGATCTTGGTTGTAGGGTCGCTTTGGAACGATGGCGATGGGAACGACCTGAGAGTCGTTTTACCATGATTTCTGTATGGGAGACCCAAAATTTCAACTTCACCAGCTGGTAACGATTCCCCCGACTTACAAGTCGTCCCTGCTCGTGGGAGGCAAAAGAAAGAAGCACACAAGATCAAGCGATGGCTAGAGTCTGCGTCTCTCAAGACGTGTTGTTGATGATTTTGGTAAGGGGTCGGAAAGGGTCGTTTCCAGTCCAAGGATATGTAAAAGAACTTGAAATGGTAACGACTTTGGACGCCCACCTCGTAGGTACGACGATCACGGCTGTGCCACTGCTTCCACCGAGACTCATACAGCAAACCTCATCAGTGTCTCAGACTGCAGGGCATAGGGAAAGCTTTTGGATTGGGGAATTGGGAAAAGAGGTTGTCAAGCTTTGGCGAGAACAAGGAAAGAAGGAAAATGATGTCAAAGTTGAAGAGAAAGCCGGAGAGGAAGGGAGCGAGGAGGACGTTGTGTATCGATGCCTGAGCGTAGCAAGTTAGATTGACATGGGATTAAGACAGGACCGTCTCCTGCCTCGGCGCTCAGGCGGTGGAACGATCAGAGCTTCAACCTTGCATCCGCATGATCACAAACTTGACTCCAACCAGGGCAGACGTGAGCTCGCCCGAGCTTCCGCTGGTCACCAGTTCCACATGAGCAGCCAGCGCGGCATTCTTGTCCCGTGCTGCCACTGCCTCAGCCAACCGTCTGAGGAGGGCGAGGGCCTTGGGCTCGATCGAGTCGCAGTTGAGCAGGTCAAAGAGCTGGTTCAGCTTGCGCTCAGTCTCGTCCACCATGCGTTTCTGGGTGGGTGGGATCGTCTGGCGAACGTTGGCAAAGGTGCCCGACAGGATCTCGTAGATTCGCTTTGACCCATCAGGGATGTGACTTCTGTCGCCCGGAGCTGTTGGACAGGGACAGAGTGATCGTGTCAACAAAGCAGAGCATCACTTCAAATCGATGTCATATGTTCTCGCCACTCACGATACTTTGTTGCTGGCTTGGCAGGCGTCTGACTGCGTGGCGGAGCACCAGCTCCCGCACCGCCTGGAGGTCCGGGGGTGGAACCTCGAGGCGGTGGCATCCCTGGCGGTGATAAGACACCGGGCGGACCGCGGCCAGGCTGCATGGGAGTCGAAGGCGGCCGAGGAATGCCCGGACCACCTGGCTGCGCTTGCAGCTGTTGGCCCGGCGGTGGGCCATATGGGTTTGGCGCACCTTGTTGAGGACCGCGCACTCCTGGAGGCGGTGGCTGTTGTTGCCCAGGTCCGACGGAGCCGGGTCGAGGTCCGTAAGGTCCAGGCGCCCCGCGAGGTCCGCCTTGAGGTTGACCTGGACCAGGCCCGTAAGGGCCGGAGGGAGGTGGTCCCTGTTGGCCGGGAGGTCCACGGAAGCCAGCGCCTGGTCCGCCTCCGACACCGACACCGGGTGGCGGAGGCAAAGGCTGTTGTTGCCGTGGTCCGCCCATAGGAGGCGGAGGAGGAGCCTGCTGACCGGGTGGGCCTCCAGCTCCAGCGCGTCCAGGAGGAGGTCCATATCCACCAGCACCGCCGCCCTGACCGGGTGGCGGCGGATTTGCGTAGCCACGAGCAGGTGTGGCTCCACGTGGCGGAGGAGGGAGCACACCGCCAGGCCCTGCACCTGGGCCAGCGCCGTTGGGTCCACCGTAGCCGGTCGGAGCGGGCGAATTCGGGAAGGGTGATACAATGGGTGCTGCTTTCGCTGCTGTACCGGCCGCCGCTGCTCCAGGACCACCACCCATTGCACTGCCGGTTCTTCGAGGTACCATGTTTGTGGGAACATCGTTCCAGCCGCCAACCTCGCGCTTGATGAGCGGTGGAGGGGCAGAAGGAGGGGCTTGTTCGGCAACAGAAGGAGGTGCAGCAGGAGCGGAAACCCCATATGGGTCTGTCGCGGAAGAGGCTCCGTATGCTGAGGATACCGTTCCAGTGGGAGCACCGTACGGAGAATTGCCGTACGGATCGTACGTGTTGTTACTTGGGTAGCCGGGTGTGAATGTGTTCTGCGCCAATGAGGATCCGCCCGCGGCTGGAACGCCGTATACATTGGAGGCGGCAGTCGCGCCGTAAGGACCAGACGAGGTTGTCGGGGCGGCGGGCGCGGCGTATGCAGAGGTTGTGCCGTAGCCAGGCCCGTACGCGCCAGAAGTAGACGAAGCGGCAGGGACAGCAGCAGCCGAAGGAATAGCAGCAAGGTTCGCACCTGCGGCCTTCGCAGCCTGTGCCAATCTTTCCTTTGCCTCGCCTGCCGACTCCACCTGAGCGCTCACAGCGGTACCGGCTGGTCGGTAGTCGCTCGGAGTTTGGTTGACAAAGGTCAAGGCGGCAGTGATCAGACCCTGGTCGGCGAGCAAGTTGACGTATTCCAAGATGCGGTCGTAGAGCTGGGCGAGCTTATACGTTCGCGTACCAGTCTCGGCGACCAGGCTGCTCTGTGTGGGCGATTGAAGGTCGACATCGACGTATCCGACGGCATGTTGGAACACTGTGATCTTCTCAACGAATGTCTCCAGTGCCTCTGCGTGCGTGGTAAGGTAGTTTTGGCCATCAGGGGCATCCGACGACGACCGGAGCGCTGCTTCCTCTTCTTTCATCTCATCAATCCAGAGAGTAGCGACCTTCTCCAGTCTGCCGGCCGCAAGATAGCACAGAACAGCGTTCTTGCGGGCAGCTTTGACACCAGCACCACCTACGCTACCGCTCGCGCTCGAATACTGGAACTCCAGGCGCTGTCCGAGTTGTTCTGTAAGACTGGAGAACTCGTCCTGCTTGGCGAATGTGCACAAGACCACAAAGATCTCCTGCCACTCGCTCAGATCCGCGTTCTGCACAATGTCCGCCAAGTCGTTGGAAACGATACTTTGGAAAAGACGCAGGTAAGGCAGCTCGGAAGTCCGGTTCTCAAAGTAGGCGGCCTGAGTTCGCTCGAGCAGGTCCGGAGCTTGGCCACGGGCCTGAGCTTGTACGGCAATCAAGAGGGCATCCGCAAAGCGCTCAGTGGAGATGCAGAGCGACACTGCGCTCTCAAAGTCGCCCAGAACGAGCGCGCGGGTGAGCAATTTGTCAACTTCAGACTCCTCGGAGGGGTAAATCTTGAAGGTGACCGCCTTGAGACTGTCCGATGCGATCGAAGCTGGGCCGACAGACCCGATCGTTGCTGCAGCAGATGCGAGACCGAGCTCGGATCCTGCGACGCTTCCACCTGCCTTGGTGAGTCTGTCTGGAATGGCGCTCAGGGCAGGGGGAGCTCCAGCAGCGAAGAAGTCGTCTGCTGCGGTGCTGGAAGCCGATGTGACGTTGCCGTTGACATCATCACTTCCGAACAGATCACGGTCACCTCCTTCAGCATCTGTGGAAGGCGGGACGGATGCGCTGGCTGAAGAGTCTTCGGTTGGCGCGTCCGCTGCTGCAGCGGCAGTGGCAGCCTGGACCGCTTCCTCGGCTGTCGCTGTCTCAGGCTGGGAAATGGCAGTAGGAGTAGCGAGGCCAGAATCCTTCTTGAATGCTGCGATCGCACTCTCGACCTTCTTCTGGATGTCCTCCTTTGAGAAGCCATGCAACGCCAGCAGACCTGCCCGACCCGCCTCCTTCTCAGCGAACAGGGTGGTGAGCGCCTTCCAGCTCGCAGCCTCGTCCGAGGCGGCGTCCGAGTCTGCCAGGCTGGATGCGCGCTCCTCACAGAAGGCGGCCAAGGTGCCCGAGCTGAGCGCATCTTGCAGCTTCTTTGCTCGGTCGACAAAGGCCTGCTCTGTGACGACGCGTCTGATCTTGACACTTGAGGTGGAAGCGACGGAAGATGCACCCCCGGCAGCGGCCTGTTGTCCGCCGGGGCCAGGTTGAGCTGCTGGAGCGGCGGGAAGACGGGAGGTGCTGACGAGTTGACCACCGAATCCAAAGGATGCAGTGACTGGTCTCTTGAGCCACTTGGGAGGCTGTGCAAGGGAGAGCGCATGAGGAGTGAAGCTGGCATCGCCAGAGCTTCCGGTTTCGAGGGAACCGGGAGGCAGATTGAATAGATCTGCGCCGTCCGAGAGCTGAGCGGCGACGTTGCGAGTCTCGGTAACGTCGGCGTCCGGGTTGGTCTGCTGCAAGCCATGAATCTTGACACGGCCGTCGAAGCTGGCGGTCGCGAGCAAGGAAGGGTTGCGAGGGCACCATTGAACGTCGAAGTTCCAGTTCTCGCTCGCTCCGAGCTCTCCGACCCGTTCACCGGTGTTGGGGTTCCAGAGAATGGTGCGGTTATCCTTGCCGGTACTGGCGAGCAAGTCGGAGTCTTGGCGACACCACGACAGGGAGAGGATACCGCGGTCGTGGCCGGTCATGATCTTTTCGGGTGCGCGAGCATTTCGGAGATCCCAGACCATGACGATAGGCGAGCTATCGTCTTCAGAAGCCGTGACCAGTCGGGTTGCATTGTCTGGGTGCCAACAGATGGCGCTCATGCCCCTTCGCCCACCCGAAGCCAAAGCCGAGCTTGCCGCACCGTTGGGGCCTCCCCCGCCCAGAGGTCCTCCGGGAGCGGCAGTGGCAGCACCTCCCGAGTAGCTGAAAGATACAAACTCGGAACGCTTCTTGAGATCCCAGACGACAATGTACCCTGTATTTGAGGAGGTAGCGAGGATGTGTGGTACTTGGTTGTTCCATGCGAGAGAGGTGACGTCGTCTACTTTTGGTGATCGTTGGGCCGAGGGAGAATATGGTCGTCCAGGCGAGTTGAGATCCCAGATGAAGATCTGTGGGTAGTATGTTCAGAGCGAGGCGATCAGTGAACATGCTCTCCTCACACATAGTAGAGCAGGGGAAGAGTGAAGGGTGGGAAGATGGAACTAACCTCTCCGTTGGAAGCTCCTGATGCAATGAGGTTGTTCTGGATGCGGTTGTATTCGAGTCCGCGGACGGGACCGGTGTGTGTGGTGTTGCGCATGATGGCCGCAGCCTCGTTCTCCCCGCCGGCATTGCCCGCGTCGAGGATGGTGACGGGGTCCCAGAGGGCGAGCTCACCGTTCTCGAGACCGGCAGCGAGGACGCCTTTGGGCCGGGAGGCGGATACGTTTCCCCAGGCGAGTCTGTTGAAGCGTGCGGAGGCAGAGAGCGAGGCGAGAGGGGCCGGTGCGCCTGTGTCGGTCTTGGGCTGGTTGTGAGCGTGTGGTTGCCATAGCTCGAGGGTGGATTCGTTGGAGAAGGACTCGTCGAGCGCGCCTGCCACTGTTCCGGTTGCGAGATATGGATGGACATCGTCGAGGATGCCCGCTGGCGACCAGGCGAAGGTGGCGGTGCGAGGGATGGCTGCCTTCATGGTTCTCACACCCCTTTGGTCAGGACTTTGGACTTGGGGTCTTCGGTGATGTTGGTGGATGACAGCTACTCTCTCTCTCTCTGTCTCTCTCTGTGCGAACAAGAGAAATGTGCTTCGTGCGCGCAATGCTGGCTGGCTGGCTTTCAACCGCCGTGGCACGCAACATCGACGTGGCAGCCCAAACGCCGAACCACCCCTTCTCTCGGCCGATAGTTAACGCAGCATCCCACTGCATCCATCCATACCTCTCTCTCGCGCTCTTACTCTCTCTCTCGCAGAGCTGACAGGGCCACCCAAGCATGCAAATGCTGTCGAATCAACTCGATCTCGGTATCAATCATGGCTCTGAGCAGTGGATGAAGTCAGAATATCCAAGTTGCAAAATGGTCCGTATCGAGCACAACCAGACCAATTACGCAAGGGAGCGCCTACGACGAGATCTTGGTGTCGAAGCGACGGAGCGTGGACAGCACTGCGAAGAACGAGAACACAATGGCTGAGATCGCCAAAGGCTTTCGATAGTGTGCCGACTGGCTCAGAGTGTAGTGAATCTGCAGTGGTTTCACACATCTTGTCAGACATCCTCCTCATCCACAGCCAGCCCTGGCTCATTTTGAATACTCACGTAGAACATCTGACTGTTCTGTTCGCTAGCCCTGGTCTTCTCCAGCACCACAGCTGGCCGGCCAATGGTGTCCAGATAGGTAAAGTAGGTCTCGTGCTTGATCGAGTCGAGCTCAAACGGCACATCGACCTTGGTGATCCTGCAAAGTTTTCAAACAGAGTCAGTCAGCCACCCAGCCTCCTTACCACTTGCACCTTCTCTTCGGCACTCACACTGCGCCTTCAGGCAGGACGACCCGAGTCTGTACCTTGTCCAAGGCAACATCGGTGATCGCAGTCGAGAACAAAACACCGACCACGTACTTGTCCTTACCACCCTCGCCTCCAGCAAGGTCCTTGGCAACCTTTTGCAATCCTTCCGCAGGGATGCTTCGGCCCCAGCCACCCTCACCCAGATCCGCATTCCATCCGACCGAGAAGCTGTAGTTCCAGCCACCGAGCAAAGGATATCTTGGTTGGATCGACAGTCGGCTCGTCTTGCCTTGCATGGATGCCAGGCCAGGAGCTGAAATCACTTGCGGAGCGTTGGGGGATCGGTTGAAGTAGGATGTCGACACGTTTCCGACTCTGTCGATGCTGTCGGCCGGTAATACAAATGATGACACATGTTGTGTGAGCAAGAAACGTTTGAGGTAAGGCATTGTGGTCTGTGGGATACTGACAAGTATGCATCTTTGGCTCCGGGCGGGAGATGAAGAGTGATGACTTGCAAGATGTGAGAGGTCAGCTTTGCCTGGTAGGTCGCCTTTTGGTGCTCGACACGAGAGAAAAAGCCCTTCAAGCTGTGGTGCGGTCCAGCACGGGACTGTTCAGCAACGCACTCCCGTCATTCGGTGCAGACCTCATCAGACTACTCACCTCGCTCCATCGTTGCGCAGCCAGATCTTGTCCTCGGTAGCCAGGTTGTTGCCCCAGTGGGAGACTTCAACATGTCTGTTGAACTCGACTGCACTGATCACGGGCGAGTCGTATTGATAGTGCACTCGACCAGGGATCAAAGTCGAGGCATCGGCCTTACCGTCCAGTGCGATGGGAGCCACATCCTTGTACTGTCCAAACGTCAGGGTGGAACCGCTCTTGGCGACGAGATCAGCGGGCTCCGTGGGTGAGTAGGACAGGATCCGAGGGTGTTGAGATCGGACTTTGACTCGACCCTGCTCGGTCGAGTACGGAGAACGGACGCCGACCTCGCCTTCCCACTGAAGGAAGAGGGGATCGTTCTGGCCGACCTGCTTGGGCAGGGGCTCTGCCGAGTGAGTGAATGTCGCCTCAAAGGTGAGGAGCAGAGCCTTGGAGCTGGCTGCTGCCTGGCTGATGCTGCTTTTAGGCACCTGAACCGGGTAGATGTGGTGGGAGCTGTTCGGTCTCGATGCCCGCTCGAGGTCGAGGATGAGCGGTGGGTCGGCGGACGATTGCTCGACAGTGAGGGTGAGCTTGTTCCACGCGAGCTGAATGTCCTCTTGCGGTGAGAGCGAGATGTAGTACGGCACCGTGTCCCCTGCTGTTGAGCTGATGTGAGAGCTGTTCGCCTTGATGGCGAAGCGAGTGACCGAGCGAGCCACTGTTCCACCCAGGTCAATGATCCGGTCGCAGTTCTCGTTTGTCCAGTCGCCGGCCTGGGGCAGCTGGGAAGCGGAGGCCGAGAGAGCGAGCAGGCCCAATGCGCTCAGCGCTGTTGACAGCATCGTTCTTCTCATCGTCGCTGTTGCTGCTCTGATGGATCACGGCACGATGATGGCTTCTCCACCTTCTCCGTCAAGCAAGCACGAGAAGGTCGGTGCGCTGGAAGGTCTGGAAGATCTGGGTGCCGGCGGAAGTTCTTTCGGCCGAGTGAGTTGCCTCCACATGGCAGTTGGTTCTCGGAGGGTTTCGCCTCGAACGAGGTTGCCTCAGCGGAGATCAACGATGATGAGGATATCATTCTCGTTCTTGGAGCTGGATCACACGCAAAGACGAGCAAGATGGCAGCTCAGCTTGCAGGCACAACGGAGGATCATCCTCATGCGGCGCGTGATCTGATCGGATACGGCGCGCATCCTCCTCATCCGCGCTGGCCAAACAATGCCAAGATCTGTCTCTCCTTCGTGCTCAATGTCGAGGAAGGAGGCGAGCACACACTGCTGAACGGGGACGACCATTCCGAAGGCTTCCTCACAGAGGGTGGTGCCACAGCTGCACCTCGCCCTGGCCCCACTCGGCATCTTGGCTACGAATCCGCCTACGCATACGGCGCTCGGTCAGGCTTCTGGCGCATCCTCGGCTTGTTCCGCCGGCACAACCTCAAGTTCACCGCATGGACCATCGGCCGATCGCTCGAACTCAACCCCGACACTGCCCGCGCGATGGAAGAAGCAGGCTGTGAAGTGGGCTCGCACTCATGGCGATGGATCGACTACGACGGCATGGACCCTGCTGAGGAGAAGGAGCACATTGCAAAGACGATGGAAGTCATCAAGGCGACCAGCCCGAGCGGGCAGTATCCTCGCGGCTGGTACACTGGCAGGAACAGCATGAACACCCGCAAGCTCGTCTACGAGACGTATCGAGACAAAGGCGTACTTGATCTTCTCTATGATTCGGACTCATGTAAGTTGTTCGCTCCCCGCCGCGCAGCTCCGCACCACCACACAGTCTTGCTCACATCAATGTTCCAATCACAGACGAGGACGATTTGCCTTACTGGGTACCCTCTCCATCTCCGTCTTCTGACCCTTCGGTTCCATCACCTCCTCTCCTGATCATTCCCTACACTTACGAAAGCAACGACATGAAGTACGCCCAGACGCCCGGTTTCACAAACTCGACCCAATTCTTCGACTACCTCAGAGATGCATTCGACGTGCTGTACGCAGAGGGACAGCGGTCCACAGCCTCATCGTCCACTCCCAGCTCATCCACTTTTGATGTGCCCAAGATGCTGACGATCGCCATGCACAGCCGCGTGCTCGGCCGGCCGGGACGATTTGCCGGTTTGGAACGCTTCATCGAATACATCTCCCAGAAGGACGGCGTCTGGGTCGCGACCAGGGAGGAGATTGCCGCGCACTGGCGCAAAGAGCACCCTCCGAGCCAGGCCGTCATTGACGCCAGCAGGAAATCTGCAAGTGTAGCACTAGTCCCATCAAGCAAAGCCGGTCAATAGATGATCAACCGACATCTTCGGCCCAAAATCGGAGAGGATCAGGGTCTGATAAGATTATGCATAGTAAAGAGACACTCAGGGAGTGATAGCCGCATACTCCACCGGCAGAATGAAAGCGAATAACGAAGGGTGTCCGAATGGTCTCACACGACCTTAGGTGAGAGCTCGCTGTAGCATCTGTGCTAATGCACCGGTGCCGCGAAGAGAGATAAATCCCTGGGCAATGCCCATGCGGAACCAGGTCTGTAGACGGATCAGAGTGTGTGGTATGGTATCTGGTTAGTGCTTGCAACCCCTGACCGCCATTGGCCAGTACGAGACAGGGCGGTAGATCCCAAAGAAAAGACTCACCTTGCCTACATAATGACCCCATCCGATGATCCAGCCGGCTGCCCAGACCCACCCAAGCACACGCAGTCCCAGGCTCGTCTGTGGAGTGCCACCGTTAGGCCGCTCCTTCTTCAAGAAGACCAGCTCAACCACATCTTCCAAGATGCATGCCAAGCCCTGCATCAAGAAAAATACCACCGGCCGGCCACCCCGATCCACATAGGCCAGTTCGAGGACGCCAGTCGGCTTGGGGGGGTAGTAGACCAAGATGGGCTCTCCCTGACCCCAGAGACGGCGGACATCTCGTTCGGCAGGTGTTCGAGCCATGGCGAGCTGGCCTGCCTCGTGCATGAGGCCGGAGGCCAGAAAGACAGAGAGCACGCAGAGAGCACGACGGAGGAGTTGGCCGGGGGATCCTCTCCACCACGAAGACTTGTTTCTTTTACCCAACTTGGAGTGTTCGTTCTTCTGCTTCGCACTTTCCTTCGTGGCATCCCTGTTTGGAACATCGACGCCAAGGCCAAGAGTTTTGAGGAACTCGTTCGTAGGACGATATGCTACCGCCAAAAACGGTCCTCGGAAAAGATCGTGCCACTCGGTGCTCCACAGTGTCCTCAAGTCCTTGGGCAGGTGGGGCCGTCGGAAGAGCGGAGGAGCCCAATAAGCCGGATCCGCGTAGGCGGTCTTCCAGATCAGCTTCGAGTTCGGGAAGAAGTGTGCGGGTAGCAATGCGAGGGCGGATAAGAGGCAGTATGTGGCGGACATCGAGGTAGGTATCACAACTGCTGCCATCACGGTCAGCAGCCAGCCTCGTGCTGGTGAGAGTTCTTCATATCGGAGGGACTCGGTCGCGCTTCCTCCCAGTCGCAGGGGACCGCCCAGATTGGATCGACTTCCGAACAGTGAAGGCTGTTTGAGGGTGGAGTCGAGGATGTCCATGATGAGGAACAGGACAAAGGCCCAGAAAAACCGAGTCCGGATAAGTGCCGCCCGGCGCAAGTTCAGTTCCTGCAGTTTTTGAGCATTTTTTGCTTGGTGCTGGGGGTCTTTCGACAGATGAGGGATCGCTGTTGAAGGAAGGTATTCGGGTTCGAAGGGCACGCCCCATTCCCAGCCGATACCGCGCATATTAGTGAGCAGATCGATTCCCAAGGGGATCCATGTTCCGGGAAGGAACCTAGGTAAATACTCAGGTCCGATTGTGTCCGCCTTTGAATTGCCCTTCGTCTTGACGATGGCTCTGTGCGCGTCCGCACTGCGCTCGTCAACTTCGTCTGTTACTTTCTGCGCTGAGTATAGAGAGGCTCGATACACATCGAGAAGCTCCTTCCGTAGTCGTGGTGGCTCTTTGGCCAGACCCCACTCCAG
Organism: Tilletia setariae; assembly: GCA_023634365.1. NCBI lineage: Eukaryota > Fungi > Basidiomycota > Exobasidiomycetes > Tilletiales > Tilletiaceae > Tilletia > Tilletia setariae. Next base: position 7,917,459 of record JAMJXE010000001.1, on the reverse strand, counting down.
CGCCTTCATTATCGAATATGCGCCGTAGACGCCAATCGCTACGTGGAAATGCTGCCATCCCCCTTCGGTCCGTTCGCCCCCTACAGTATACCAGAACCACGACACACCCGCGCCCTTCTCTCCTTGAGCTTGATTGGGGCCAAATTGGAGTGGCTTCAGAGTTGCACCCATCCCGGCTCTGATGCTGAAGAGGATGCAGAGAGGGAGGAGGACTCCGCTTCGAAGCGTGTTTGCTAGGTCGGATTTTGGGTATCGCAACAGAAGGTGGATGGTGATCATGTGCAAGAGGAGCGGTAGGAGAAAGAGACCGAAGTTGGGTAGATCAAAATAGGCTCGGTCCTGAGGGGATGGGTAGATCCAGTCTACCAAAGTCGCGATTTGATCCTGCATTGTGGAGTTTTCCAAGTGTGTCCTCAGAAAAGATTGAGGACGGATTGGTTCGCAAGTCAGCGAAAGACAGGCGGGGGGTGTTGAGTATTGAGCCTTGGGAATACTTCAAGTCTCTGATCTAACAGGGAGCTTCCTTGCTGAATGCGACAGGTCAGTCGATGCGCCTGTGCTGAGGTCAAGGTGAGGATATAGGAGAAGAAGGAACGATCTTGATAGTAAATTCTGTGGGCAGAATCATCAGCATTAGTTTCAAATCAGGGGTCAGGGCCAGCAGCCGAGGAGAAGGAGCGGACGTCAGGTCCAGAACGTGAGAACGACTACGAGCGATGTTTCGTGAGATGAACATACATTTTGAGACACGATGTTTGGAGCCCGCCGCAAAGGAGTGCCTTCACCTGTGTAAGAATTCGGATCTGGTCCTTCGAGGTCCGACCGAAATCCACAACACCGGGAGGAACTCTGGCTTCTATGAGCGTCTCACCTCGTGTAGCCCTGACAAACTGACGGGGACAAGAGAAAATAACAATGATGGTGGTTGTCGCGAAGAATATACTCAGGTTCAGTGCCTGGAAGACTGCCAGTTGCTGCGCCAGAGATGAACGAAGCTGAATCTTGTGACACGCCTCCGACATGCATGCGACATCGACGAGGCCGAGGACGTGGGAAGGCCACTGGGCACTGAAGCTGTAGGCACACTCGCGGTGCTACTGTACAGTGAAGAATGCTCGTATTCTTATGGAGAATAAAGATAGAAGAGGGGCAAGTGTGTATGGCAGGACCTTTTTACACCCGCAGGCCAGGGACTCGGGCCTCCATCTCCTCCAAGATGCTAAAGTATCTGGCAATCCGATGGCTCGCCCAGTCCGTCGGCTTCGCCCGTGCCAGCTGAGCATGTGTAAACGTAAACAGCTGCATCTCCGCCGGAGCAGCCGACCTCGCCCCACCTTTGCTTTGCACCTGCGCCCCACTGCTCGTCTTGAGGATCGACTTGGGCATCGATTCGCTCCCACCAGGTTTGTCCTTCCCATTCATGCCTTTCCCACTGGACCCTCCAGATGAGGACGACGGCGCCAACGCCAGCAAGAAGAGATCACCCGCCGGCCACATCTCCATCCCATGGAATTGCGACAAGGGATCCTGTAAAGACGCCGCCGCCGCCGAACCCTCACCTCCCGGTCCACCACCGACCACATCCTCCGCCGCCTTCCCTATCCGACGAGCCTCCTTTTCCCGCTTCCTCATCTCTCTTGCTCGCTCCGCCCCGGCCTTGACCAACTTGACCAACTCGGCCACCTCGCGATTCTTGCTCTGCGACCCGATCGTACTCAGAGCCGTCAAGGCCGCAGTCGCGTTCCGTGGACCGCCGAGCGCAGTCTCGAGTAAGGAAAGGGCGTAGAGGGTGTCCATCCGGGGTATGGGATCGTCCTTGTGCAGGACTGTGAGGTGCACATCCCGGATTCGGCCGGCGATGGACCGCCGCGACGAATGCGTGTTGGCGTGCGTGAGTGGCGCCGAGCGCGGATGAGGAAACGCTGCAGCTGCGCCAAAAGTCAGCACTGACACTTTCCCGACTGCAATAAAGAAGTTGTACAAAATTGGTCAGTGACTGGGCGATATCAACAGGTCCAGACTTGAGATGCCGAAAGAACGCACAGCGGTCCAAGAGCTCGCGGTTGCCAGTGTCCAGCAAGACGTATAGCAGTGACGCAACTGCGCCTCCAGCACTGTGACCAGTGAGGATCAGCTCCGGAGGGGAGATCGTCTCCATGGGCGAATCGGCCGACGAACTGCCTCCACGCGGCGCCCCCTTCCCGCCCAGTGCGATCTGGATCCCGGACGAGGCCGCCAAGACGGACCACATCTTGAACTTTTTGTCCAGCGCACGGGCCACGTCCGAATACATTGCCATCGCGCACTTCAAGAAGCCTTCGTGCGCTTCAAACCCGGATCCGTCCGCACATTTGACCGAGGACAGATGAAGCGATGGTCTGCGAGCACTGCCTCCCGATCGAGAAGACGAAGATTTGCCCTGCTGTTGCTGCTGCTGCTGCTGCGCTTGACCGCCTCCGCTCCCGCCAGTAGAGTTCCGGCGAGAGCCTGAACCGCCCCATTTGCGCGCTTTCAGATTGAGCATCATGTCGCTCAGCCACTCTTCATCATCCAACCAGCTCAGATCAGAGGAATAGTCTGTGCCCCTGGATAGTCCCCGTCCACTGCCTCTGACCGCCACAATCATCGCGCCGTCCTTCTTCCGCCGCATGACAGCCCAGTTCTTGGTCCCGCGCGTCGGGTCCGCAAAGTTAGCTTCCAGAAGGGTGGGATTGGCGCTGTGCGAGTCGTAATTCTTGAGGTAGTGGCGCACCGAGGACGAAGTAGAGAGATGATAGATGATCTGCGAGCAGCGAGCGGCAAATGCGAGGGTGGAGATCGAAGTATCTTTTGTGATCTGTGGGGTCGGCCAGTTTGCGTTCTGTTGCACCACTGCAGGAGCGGCATGACCACGTAGAGAGACGGATCGAGTTGGAGAGTGCTGGGAGGTGGATGGAGCGGTGTCCACGCTCTGCTGCGGTATGTGCGGCTGCGTCTTTGACATGAGTTCGGGGGGCAGTGAGTGGCGAGTTCGAGGAAGCGAGGGCAGATCCATGATCACGCTATCATCTTTCATGCTGTCTGAGGATTTGTCCGCAGGGGACGACTGCTCAGGTGCCTTTTTCGGTTTCTCGTTGGGTGTAGCAGCTGTAGAAGAGCCTTGCTGTTCCTTTGCAGCTGCGTGATCGATGGACGAGTCCGGTGCTCTGGTGAATACTTTTGAGTACAATCCAGAGCCTCCGGGACTGTAGTGGCCCAGGCGATTCTCCATCGGAGTTTGGATACCAGCGCCCGGAGTGGTGGCGGGCGAGGTGCCAGCGGAGGAGAGCGGGGAAAAGAAACGGGCAAACCCGCTGCTGGCGCGGGATGATGAATTGGACGGCCCTGCGCGGGTTGAGGGCTCTTCGCCAGGCCGATAGCCGTACAGAGGCACTCCGTCGTGCGACATGGCGACGCCACCGAGCTCGGCCTGACGGGCCATGAGCTGGCGTTGACGCTCCTCGTCCTCACGCTGTGCCAGTTGCCGACCACGGTAGTCTACATTGTATGGCGAGGCGTCGTCGAAGCTGGAAGCTCGGGCATGAGACGCAGGGTCGCGAAAGCCGTAGCCATGTCCGCCGTGAGAATAAGGATAGGTCGCAGAGTCTGCCCTTGGCCGCCCTGGGTTGCTCACGGAGCGTTGTAGACCTGTTGGTTGGGGTGGTCTACGGGCCGGAGGAGGCCCGTCGTTTGTCTTGAAGCCACTGTTGCGAGACCATGAAGGTGCGGCTCCGAAGGCTCGCTCAAACCAGGAATCGCCAAAGTCGAAGGAACTTTTGCGAGATCTGGACGGAGGAGGAGGGTCTCGATCGTATGCGGATCGATACTGGACGTCCTCATAGCCTTCACGTTCCCTCATTCTCGATGCGCCGCTGTACATTTCCCTAGTTTTAGCCTTGCCTTTGCTTGAGCTTGCATGGCGGGGGCGATCCTCTTCGACCTCGTCGTCCTCGTCGCGGTAGGAACCTCTTCCACCATGGCGGTCGTCGTCACGCCGGTTCTTTGACTTTGCGTAGTTGACGATGAGGTCTGTGCCCGCCCTGCGGAGCTCCTTATTGCGTGAGATCTCCTTGATGCCCTTGCTCAGCCCCTTCTCCACGGCCCCGGCGATGGCTGCGTCCTTGACAAACTTGCCAAACGTGCCAGCCAGGCCGCCCTTCTTCTTCTCTGCTGCGGCCTCTGCCATCAGAGCAAGGCCCGGTGGATGGCAACACCAGGGGGGGAAAGAGCAAGCTGATGTTGGGGTGGTTGAGTGGATGGGGATAGAGTGAGTTTTGGCCAATGATGCGAGAATTTGTTCCACATGGCCACCCCAGCCACAAAGCTTGAGGGCACGCGTTTTCGATGCGCGTTCAGTCACGTGACTACTCGCTCACCTTCAGCCCAGCCAGGAACACCGTGATGAGGATTCTGAGACACGCCGACCCGGTAATGTGACCGTATCGGTGCGCGGGAGCGGGGAGGGAAGGTTCATGGCTTGAACGCCGAGCAAGAGGAGTGTTCAGCGGTGCGAGCACGGCAGGGACTCATCAGTGCGTAGGGAAGAGATCAATCAGCGTATAGCACAAGGCCAGAGAGTGTGGGGGTCCTGTAACAACAATGCGTGAGAGCGAATCCACACCTCTTGCCATGCTTTCGCTCATGTGTTTGGGCAGCTCGATGGGCTTGGTGGAATACCTGGCACCCCAGATCTTGGATCTATTGCACACAAACATGATGACAGGCTGCTCGGGGTGTTTGCTAACCCACAGCGTACAGGCAGCAGATGAGAGATGAGAGGTGCCTTGGTCGATCGATGATCATTCGTCGGTTCGGTTGGAGAGCGTGGTTGTTGATGTTGACACTTGACATCGCTGAGGAAGAGGCCGGTGGGAAGCGGCCTGCGATGATTGCATGCTGCCTCACAAAGCTTAATTGATCCAGCTCTGCCCATCCGCCGGCGGAAGGTGCGAGGAGGGGAGGGGAGATGCCCGTGCGCTGGGCTCGCACGTTCGTGGGTGAGGAGGCCATGACCTCACTGCTCCTTTGCGCCGACCTCGCCGGTACAGGCCCCAAAGGAACAGCGCTTGGTTGCCGGCTTGCCTGCTCTTGACTGGCCGGCTGGTTGGGACCTGGCAAGCAAGATTGTTTGCTAGCCAGAAAGGCTGTGCTCAAAACAAACATCAGGTTAAAGCAGAGCAAGTGAGCAGCAACCTGTCAGCTCCACCTTGCTCCTCCGTCTCGGTCCTCCCCCCTCTGTGCGTACACAGCAGTGGAGCCACGTCCACACACCACGCAGACACGTACAAAGCACATCCACGATCCACGATCCACGACGACCACCCATCCTGCTCGCGTCCACCAGATCGAACCACCGAGTCGAACAAGGAAAGCTAGCAAGCCCACCCCCGAAATCGCGGAACAAAGAACACCAACCCCGACCACGCTCCCATCACAAAGAGCGCACATCCATCCCCTGCACTCATCAGTCGGACAAAGGAACGGAAAACAAGATTCAGCCCTGAACGCTCGTCTTGGCTTAGATCTTATCGTTCGAAAACTTTCTTCGCATCCCACCTCCGCACACACACTCTGTCCGGTCCTTGGTCGGTGAGCAATCCAAAGCGTGGACTTGTCCTGTCCACATGTCTTGCTGATCGCTCCTATCCCCTCTCTCTGGATGCGCTATAAGCAGCTGAATCCCAAGCTCGTCATCCGCAATCAAGTTCATCCGCCAGTGACTTCACCTCGCTCTGTACCCGGGTTCCGGCCTCCCTCATCATGCCCAAGGCAACCTTGGCAACCGCCTTCTCCAAACTCGCTCTCGATGTCGGTGCCGAGTTGGCCAAAGATGAAGACGTCCGCAAGATGAGCAAAAAAGTCATGGACCAGCTCCGTCCCGGCGGTGCCCCGGCTGCAGAGAAGGACAAGCCATCCAAAAAGCTCGGCACCAAGGGTTCCCGCTCTCCTTCGAGCGGCGGCGGCAGCAGCTCGAAAAAGTACGATGTCGGTGCCAGACGAGCCGCAAGCACCTCACGCACCTACGCAGATCCAGGTCGAATGCGCAGACCCAGCCTGGCCCATCGAGGCTCGCATGAGAGCGGAAGCGGGAGATCCAGTCCCGCAGGACACCACCGTTCTTCTCGCTCAGCTTCTTATGGCTACCCTAACACTACTCAGCTCCTCCAACCGGGCGTGCCTGCGGAGATGGCTCAGCTTACCGAAGAGACGCTGCCCTACAGCCGCGCAGCTGACAGTCGACACGGCACTGCCACAAGCCCCCACTACGACCCTCACCACACTTCTCGTACCACCGCCATCAGCAGTACCAACAACGGTGCAGTCTCAACAGCATATGCAGGCTACCATGTCCGAAGCCCAGGCGGCTCACCCACCGCGAGTCCGCATCTTGGGCACGTATTCCCGCACGCATATGCGGTCCCTGTCGGAGACGTGGTGACTGCGCAGCCATATCTCGCCTACCCTCCGCAGCATCGGGCCGTGATGGAAGCCAGGGCGCTGGACGGATACGGATCCGATGGACTCACGTCCCAATCGCGCTCAGGTCGTCAGCCGCGGCACGACTTCGAGGCACCAGAAGGGCGAGGTCAAGAAGGTGGAGCTGCTGCTCCTGCTGGTCGAGAACGCTCCAACAGCTTGGGTGCAGTCGGCACGATGGGACTTGCGGGCGCAGCTGCAGCTCTGGCATCCAAGGAGGACAGACCCGGTACACCTCGCCTTCCTGCCCCTCCTCTCACGCCAGACAATGGAAGCCCCAACAGCAGTCAGGTCGGCGCCAATTCCAAACTGTCGGCGTCTGCTCCAGCCCAGGGCCGTTCATCAGGCCTGTCCGCTGGAACAAGCAGTGGGTCTGGAATCAACATTGTCGCTCCTCCGGACGGGACCTCATCGTCACCATTCAGCCATGCATCTGCTCCCAGCGCCTTACCTGGTCAAACTGGAGATTCAACTCTGGACGGACTCAGCAAGAAGGACGGCAAGAAGTCGGCTCACGGTGGTGCCGGGAAGAACGGCCTGACCCCTTCGCAATCATACGACGCGCTCGCTTCGTCGCGAGAGCGAATCGGCGCCGGTGTGCCCATCGGGGACGTCACCTACGCCGCCCGATGCGCGACAATCATCTATTCGCTCTTCGATCTCGACGATACGCGTCGCTGGCTCGGTTCCGGCAAAGACAAGTCGGATCGAAACCCGACGTTGTTAGACGTCGTGTTTTCAGACCCAGGCAAGTCGATCAAGAACTGGGCGCTTTTCAAGCGGAAAAGTGACGGGACACTGGTGATCAGTATCAGAGGTACGAGTAGGGGCCCGGATTGGGTGGATGATATGCTTTGTCACTTGAAGGAGAAGGATTATGCGCTCGAGAAGGCCAATTCTGTTTCATGCGCGGTGAGTACATGCTTCTTGCATTCAATCTCTGAGCCTGGTACTGTTGTTGTTGGAGGAGGTGCTGACACGATCTTTCTACTCATGTAACAAGGATGGCTCCGTCTTCTATGCACACAACACCTTCCTTCGATGCGCGATGGCCATGGTACCTGAGATTTGCCGCATCTTGTCAAAGAGATTACGCTCAGCAGCCAGGAAGGCCGTCGCATCAGCGGCCTCGAGTCCGTCGGCCTCCTACTTCAGTGCAGGTGGCCATAGCGCGTTTACGTCGCCGATGAGCACTCCCGGTGGTGACTACTCGCGGAGGGGCACTGGTGGAGGTGGAGGACTCGGCACGGGTGGGCAGCCGATGAAGTTGATCATCACCGGACACAGTGCTGGAGGTGCGGTTGCGAGTCTGATCTATCTGCTGCTGGAACATCACTACGCGCATCTGCTCGCAAAGTGTGAGTATTCTGAGATCCCGTTCTGGATTCGACCAAGGAGCGCTGACCAGGCTGATGGGTTTAAACCCCCTCTCATGCTTGCTCGTTACCAGTCTCACAAGTGTTTTGCATCACGTTTGGCTCCGCTGCCTGCGTTCGACGCACGCGTCCCTTGACCTCTCGACCGAGCGATCAAGTCCTTGCTTTCATCCTCCGTGGAGACCCTGTACCCAGACTGGATATGAACTACGGCCTCTACCTCCTCGACCACTACGCCAGGGTACCAAGCAGCAAGGCCGCCAGCGGAGGAGCGGCGGGGACGCACAGCGGAGACGTGACGGGCAACACATCGATCTCATCGACTGGCTCGAGCTCGATCCTGTCCGGGCCCGGACACGCGACAGCGAAACAGACAGCGGCGCGAGACCTCGACGGCGAGACGTTCTTGGCCCATCTGACTGAGCTGTATGGCTCCGAACGAGAGTCGGAGCGGCAGGCGTCCCGGGATGGTACCCTCGAGGTCCCTCTGCAGGACTTGTTCCCTGCGGGCGAAATGCTGATGGTAGATGTAGGCAAAGCGGATGTGTGGGAGATCGACGCGGAGAAGCTCGAGGCTACGAGTCCGGTCAATGTGGACCGGCACGAGATGAAGGCGTATCAACGGACGCTTTTGGGGGTTGAGAAGGCACAGCCTCGACTCGTCATCGATTAAGTGCTGCTCGGCATTGCCCTCTCACCTTCTTCTGCTCTTCTTCTGGTAAGGGACCCGACTATTCAACAAGGACCGATTCGAAACACGCTGTATCAATATAAGACCCGGATCCTGGATTCTTCTACACACATACACGGCATCAGGCCCCCCCTTTCGCGCATGTTCATTCTCGACATCTCTGACTCCAGGCCACCATTCGTTGGCTCTTTGTCCTGCGCTTTCGCTGCTCCCTGCTGCAACACCATTCATTGCCCGTCTGCTTGCTTGATTTCTATGCTGTTTCCCTCGTACGTACAGGTATATGGACACCATGACACTCCATGAGACCTGAGTGCATCTCTAGATAGCCGGCGTGACGTCACGCGACTCCTGTCCAAGGTCTCGCGCGCTTCTGACCCAACCGCACTCCCCAGATGTCCAACCCAACCAAGGCTTCCGCAGACGCACGGGGTGGATGAGGCAGACAGTGCAAGGATGAGTGGCACTGGCAGCAACAGTGGGACCGCTGCCGGTACTCTCTCTCGAAAGAGCAGTGCCATCCAGGGCGGCGGCGGCGGCGGCGGCGACCGCAGGGGCAGTCAGACCAGCTTGTCCACCTTGTCCTCGTCCGTGTCCTCCATTGCGAGTGCATCGTCCACATCGTCTGCGACTGCCACGTTGAGGCAGGGAAACTATCGGATACCCCTCCAGTCTGCTCCTGTCCGCTTCCCGGGCATGCCGTCTGCTTCGTCGAGACCGGCCAGCGTGGCCGGTTCAGAGTCTGGCTTTCCACTCCCATCTCCGTCGGCGACGAGATCGGCCCCTATCAAGGGACCCCATCTCGCACCGCCCCCCAACTCCTCAACCAATCTCTCCTCTCCCGGATCGATCACGGGTGGTGGGGTGTTTGGAGCATCGACACCCTCCTCGTCTGCATCCATGTCTCAGACAGCCTCGTCGTCGACTGCTCCGTCTTCGACTGCGCCTACACCGGCCACAGCTCCAGGCGCTGGAGCATCGGTCGCAGCTTTCGCCCCTGCCCCACCCCCACCCATCAATCGGGCAAGACCGCCAAATGCAGCCAATCTGCTCGAGACCCAGTCTTCCTCCTCGTCGCTTGCGGCCTCGGACTCGAATGCGGATGCAGAAGGAAGAACCCGGACGCGCTCGGGCGGTCTTTCCGCCTTGAAAGCCATCCTTGGGGCGGGCGGAACACCAAACGCCAGTAGCAACACTAACAACAACAACAATGGCAGCAGCGTAAACAACAATTTCGGTGCGAGCGCCAACAGTGCTCGATCTGGATCTACTGCTGGCAGTGGATGGACCACGCCCAGGACCCGGACAGACACTCCGAGTGGCTCAGCCGTGGGTTCCTCGACTCCCGTCAGTTCTCGGCATCAGAGCCGTGTTGCGAGCCCTGAGCGGACAACGTCGCGCTCCGGGATGATGGGCTCTCAAGATAGTCCTGCTACTCCCTCTGGTGCTGATCCCTCACCCTACCCCGGTCTTACGCCTCGATCTCGCAGAGGAGGTCCCGGCGATGCGTCGATGACTGGCTCTTCTCCCATGACTAGACCGAACAGCAAGGTTCTGACGACGTTTCCCTTTCCTCATCCTTCGAATCATGGCACCGGCCCGTCATCCGGTATTGGATACGTCTTACGGAGTCCTAGACCGTCTGCGAGCTTCCTGGCAAACAACGGCAATAGTGCGCAAAACTCGCCTGCAGCTGGAACTTCGAACGGGTCTTCACCCGCGGTGGTTCCAGGCGGCGCAGATCTGTCTTCACAGTTCAGGGCAGTGACATCGGCTGCAGGCCAAATGATGCAGGATAGAATACGACAGGGACAGAATCAATCTAGTTCCGCAGATGATGGGAAGCCGCAACCTTCTGGCCGCCAGCCCAGGCGCTCGTTCGGTCTTGGTCTAGGCTTAGGATTTAGATCCAAAGGTACGGAGGGGCCGGCAGATGCGAAGCACAAGGCAGGAGCGGATCAGAGCATTGGTTCTGTCGCCGATTTTTCAACGGGTCGGTCTTTGTACCCGAACCCTCCGTTCGCCTCGACGGAGACGGTGAACGAGCCAAGCTACAACAGCTCGCCAGAGGCGACGTCGCCCGTGAACAACCCGAGCGCAAGCACGGCATACGTCACCTCCCATCCGCAGCCAGCTCCTCCGCCGGGCACAAATCTGATCCGCGGATTGACGACGCTGGCCACGTTGCCGTTGACCATCTTGGTCCCCACGCTCGAAGTGGACTGGGGCAGTCTTCCGTTTGGATTGGGCGAGCATCGGAGGAGGCAGGCGGAGGATGAGGCAAACACGCGTGAGGCAGAGGAGATCCTGGCAGCGCAGGTGCGACTGTTTCAAGAAAGACGTGCTGTGCCCTTACTTGCTTCTCAACAGCAGCATCCGCAGCAGCACCAAGGGAGAGGAGGTGGTCCTGGTGCGGCCGCCGGACCTGGTCAATCGGGTCTGGAACCAATCCTGCGATCGAGCACGCCTATGGGAGGCAAGACTGCGAATGCTGGCGCGGGCGGTGCCAACTCGATGTCGGCTAGCAACCAGACCCAAGGCGGCGTCGAGTCCGGCTCTCGACCACCGAGCTTGAACAATGCCAATTATGGTGCGATTATGTCCGCACCTGCGGGAACAGGAACCGATCTGGAACCCACGGCGCTGTTGACCCCCAAGCCTACCAAGAGCTTCTTCTTTGGCGCATTCACGCGGGATAAGAAGGGCAAGGACCAGGCTGAGGCGCCGACGAATCACAGGGGACAGGGCAAGAGCGGTGGCGGCGCAAACGAGACGGCTGCACTCCTACCGTCCGGCACTGGTGCTCAGCGACAACAGGAGTATGGGCATCGGACACGTGGAATCTCGATGTCTTCGACCTCATCTGACCCGAGCGATCCATATGGCTATCGAGCGTTGGCCGGACCTGCGCTATTACCGTTGCACGCTGAGCACCTCGAACGCCGGAATCTGGAGAGGCGGAGGGCGGCCAGACGAGAGGTGACACGACGCTGGACTGGTCGCTTGATCATTCTGCTGATTTTGGTCCTGTTTGCGTGGTTGTTCTGGATATACGCGCTCCAGGGCGGCCAAGGCATTGGATGGGATCGGCCGGGTGGTGAAGCTCTGATGTCGGCGAAGAGCTCGGGCTGAACCTGTTGACATTCACACAGTCATGACGCAGATCGACCCCAACGCCTGCCTCTCCTATAGGACATGATCGTCTGCAAATCGAAAGTGACGCAATGGTAAAGCGTGCACACACATCTGCATACACATGTGAATGGTGTGCTCTGCTCGTCGCGGACCCGAGGTCGCGCATACACGCTGCCACCTCAGGGCCCTAACGCGCAACGAGAAACCCCCAGATGGGGGACGGAAAACTTGACGGTCTCCGATGCACAACGGGATCACATTACGACTTGCAACTGCAACATTTTTTGACGCCCGTCACCATCACCTACTTACACGTCTTCCATCACGACCCCGCGATCCCAGCTGCTGACGCCGCTGGATGAGACTTCTACCCCTACCCTTGTTGTCATTGTGCATGGCCCCCCCAATCTTATGAAATCTGACGAGCTGAACTCCTCCTGTCCCAGACTGGAATGTGTAGCGAAGTCGCCGCCTTGCGCCTCCTGCTTGTATGACCGACCGTACCTCATTGCGCTGCAAAGGACGATGCTTTAGCACCTTGTTTCTGAGCCTTCAACCGCAAGACTGGAAAATGCTGCTTTTTCCCTTGGGCTGAGAAGTGTGCAAGCGGCTGGTCCTCGTTGGCTCCTCCCATCTGGCTCATCATCAGGCGTGCGCACCCTAGTCAGCCAGCACAGCAACCCCATCTCCCCCCCCGCGCTCTCTGTTCCCCCGGTGGCTCGCGCATCTCTCGGCCCACATTGCGCAAGCTTTCCTTGCCGAGTCGTACGTGCGTGGGTTCGGATAGGCTGTGGCTGTTCTTGCCGCACGAGATTTGAAGGCCACTCCCAAACTCGCTTCTGCGGGTCCCAGGGCCAAAAGCTTATGAGCAACCTGTCCCACAACGACGCGCGCAAGCTCAAATCCGGCATCCCGTTCGGCACAGGCGCTGCAGCATGACGGGTTTTGCTACCGGCTCGCGCTGCCCAACACGGTTCTCCAGCAGAAGTGATCTGTCCATTTGCATCGCCCCAATCGAAGTGTGAGATTCCACTTGCTCAGCTAGATTGGCATGGCCCCAGATCGAATCGCTATGAGAGAGGACATGGGCAAATCTGATCTGATTTCGGCAGGTCTAGCTTGCTCATGACGAGTCAGCAAAGTCGGGAGGTCAGGGACGACTGTTGCCAACTGGCTGCACCACTCCCTGCCTGCGCTCTCCTCCGCTCGGATCGGGCAGCGATGGGAGGGGTCGATAGCGAGGTCTTGCGGGTCTAAATCGCGTGCTTGCGTGCTAAGAGCGCGGGGTATAGAACGGATCGTCCATTTGTTCCTCAATGTCCTGCCCCTGGTGAAACATAAGTGCAGATCATCGAACACACTTGAGATTGAGCAACTCTGTCTGCCCGTCTTTATCATGGTAAAACCTGCAGAGATAACCATGGTAAAATGTCAGAATGCATGGAGCACAACGAAGTGGCGGGTTCCATGCATAAGCTCGCCCACCCAACCACCGCCCTCGCTTCTGCTGTCTCTACCGTTGGAGGGGCCCCCTTGTCTACATTGCCCCAGGAATCAGTCGTCGGGATGGGCCCATGGCTGGCTGGCTGGCTGGCTGGTCATCCTAGATGGGGGTCAGGAGGTCAGCTGGGCCACGTGCAATGGAGACGCAGTTGTTCAAACTCCGTGCAGCAGCTTTGACCGGGTCTTGTGGGCAATCCAGTGCAACGGGAGCAAGGATCGATCCTCCCCCCCGTCCCGTGTTTGATCGCCGTCGGAGCATCAAATCCAAGAGCTTCCATGGAACCGCACAACACAGATCATCCTCCCTCCCGCATACATCCTTGGCAGAATACAACACAGCATGCATCGGAGCCCAGACTCTATCACCGAAGCAATCCATTGCTCAATCTTCTCTCCACTTGAAAGAAGCAGGCGAGACTGCCGGGCGAATCTGTCATCACGTCGGCCAGATAGATTGACCATGCAGTGACCCGATTTCCCCTGACCTGACAATTGTGCATTCATCATCGATTCCTTGCATCCCCCATGACGCTAGAGGGCCTTTTGACAGGGTGAATGAAAGTAGGCTCATCGTGCTGTGGACAGTTCTGGGTGTTCAAGGTTTGGGGAACGAAGACAACCAGGAAGCGACACCGATGGGGTCAGCATGCACCCCCCACTTCATACCCAGAAGCATATCTTCTTCGCAAGTCGTGGCGACCAATTTGTGTGTCAGCGGGGCCTGAATCCCTGTCCTTCCTGCTGCTTGGTGTTCCTCTTCGCTGAATGTTGCACAGCCCGCATGCAAGCACGGCATGTCTGGGGACGCAAGGGAAAGCCACAACGGGCTCATTCTCCCCAGCCGAAGCACACACACACACACACACACTCGTCCGGGGCGAACGTTCTACAAGTCTCTGGAGAGTGTCAAGCAGCTTGGCAAGATCCGATCCACACGCAGGTTGCGACCGGCTGACGCTTGGGGTTGAGTTACATGCAATCCACATCCATCCCAAAAAGCGATCCTTTCTCTTGTCCTGAAGCTGCGATTGAATGAGAGAATGGACGTCGAGAATAGTCCTCGGATAGATTGGTGTGGTCCTTCCTCCTCATCGCTGTCGGAGATGCAGGACTTCAGGACTGAGGAATGGATGATCAGTTGACTGCGTTCGGTCGATATGGCATCGATGTTCCTTCGTTTGGGCGACATCATTCACAAAGTCACACCGCATGGGGCTAGAGCCTCCTCAGTGCCCTAGCACCTTTGAAGACATGGCGTTGGATGCGCTCGTGTACGTACTGTACGTTCATCCTTGCATGAGATGACTTCTCCCCCACAACAAGCCTTTTCCTCCCTGGGACCTGGACCAAGGAGAGAGCAGACAGAAGAGAATCCAGGAACTGACTAATTTAGTCCGTCGTCCTACTGCTGCTGCTGCTGCTGCTGCCAGCCGCTTTGGTTGCGTTTTCCCAGCGGGATGCTCCGGGGCGCTAAGCAGCGTGGAGGTGATGAGGACGGGGATCAAGATGGTGTGCAAGCGAAGTCGAGCTCGCACAATGAGACTCGCCGGGACGAAGGTGATGGTGATGATGTGTGGGGGGGTGGGGGTGGGGACGGCCCATCTGACAGCTTCCCTCCAGGCTGATTAGATGGGAAAGGGCCCAAATCGAAGGCCCCATCTGGCCTTTTGGCCAATGAGCTCGCCACTCTACCAGCCCAATCCAGCGCTTTTCCACTAGTGGGGTCACAAGAGTGGATTGAAATTGCACACTAGTGAGGTTTGGGGTCGCATCGTTTCTCCTAACCCCCCCTCTCTCTACCGCCGGGCTCTAGTCGGGCACTTGGCTCAGATCTCAGACCAGCGATGGGTTTGTCTCGCCCCTTCCAGCTTGATCAACTCTCGGGTACGAAGAGATTGGATGCTGGGCATCATGCTTCGTTGTCGTCCCTTTGTCCTCATGCCGGATATACGTGCTCAATCGGGAGATGCTGTGAAGGCGGTCCCAGCACGGAGGTGGGGAAGCCGAGACTGAGTGACTCGGTACAGTAGCATCATCTTTGCCAACGTCCTTGCTCTTTCCTCCATCCTCGTCTTTTCAGTGTTTTCTCAGGACGACCAAAGCAGAAGCCTTTCTTGTTGTGCTGACCCAGGCAGTCGGGCCAGCCGTCATCGATGCTCCGACAGGATTGCGCTGTTCGGCTCCAAATCCCCAACGAGTTGCTCCGTCGTATGATTGTCTCAGGTCGAACACTGCTGACCGACGAGGCTTGCATCCATCCTGTGTCCTTTCCTAGCGAGGAGTTTCTGCACTCGCTTACCCATCCTGCTGCTGCTGCTGCTTCCTCTTCCTTGGTGTGCGCAGCATGCTGGATGAATTATACGAATAACAATTATCAATTATCAATTACCGAAATCTTCAATATTCTTTTCTTGATTATTATTATTAGTATTATTATTATGTTATCTGCAACACCCAGGGAGGAGTGCATCCCGAGCTGTGCCTAACCCCATTCTGGCTGTCAGGGCCAGCAATGAGGCAGAGGAGACAGCGGCGGCTCCTGGTCTCCTGCAGAGACTGGTGCTAGGATGCGACCAGAGATCGTCGTGGAGGTCCCGACCCTTGCTTTTTCGTCCCGGCGGGGACAGCTGGTGCCTGACTGCCTGGACCTGACCTTAGCGAATGGAAGCAATGGTGTGCACGCTAAGGAACCCACTACTTGCCCCGTACATTACAACGAGTCTGTTCCTTGCTTTCCTCTTTGTGCGCTGATTGGCAATCAATCGTCGACCATGTTCCACTCCACCACGACCTTCTGCCGTCGTCCTCGGTCCAGGTAGAATCCCGCATGGCTCAGACGTCGATCCCATTTCCAACTCAGCCAGCAGCAGCAGCAGCAGCAGCAGCAGCAGCAGCAGCATGGATGCATTCCCTCCAGCACCTCGGCTCGACGCAGCACCGGATCCACCTCCTTCCATCCTCTTCCTTCTTTCTAATCAATCCCCCCCAATTGGGCACCAGTGACGATGCACCAGCACAGGGCGTGAGTGAGCAAGCACTGAGCAGCCAGGACGGGATCACTGCCCAGGTGCCAGCTCAGACAGGCCATCCGCTTCGACGTCTGCTGCTGCATCCCTGAAACAGCGTCAATCTTGGGTGGACACATCCCACTCATCGAAAGCATTCATAAGCAGGCCCTTTTCGAGTCGGACAGCTGACCTTTCTCTCCTCAGCCTGCTCAGCACTCTCCTCTCTCTCTCTCTCTTCTCTCCATCTCTCTCCTATCTGACCACCTAGTCATCTTAATCCCTCCCTCCTCCTCCTTCTAACCCTCCATCACTATCAACATGAAGTTCTCCGCCGCCTTCGTCACTCTCGCCGTCGTCCTGGCCACTGCCAACGCCGCTCCCATCCAGATCGAGGAGCGCGACCCTCTGTCTCTCTCCGCCAAGCTCGGCTCCAAGCCTCTCGGCTCTTCCGGCTCTCTCAGCGCTGGTCTCACCGGTGGCAAGGGCAGCGTCAACCTCCTGAACGGTGCTCTCTCCGGCTCCGCTGGTGTCAAGCTTCCCCGTGACCCTCTGTCTCTCTCCGCCAAGGTCGGCTCCAAGCCTCTTGGATCATCCGGCTCTCTCAGCGCTGGTCTCACCGGTGGCAAGGGCAGCGTCAACCTCCTGAACGGTCTGCTTTCCGGCTCTGCTGGTGTCAAGCTTCCCCGTGACGAGGCTGAGGAGCGTGCTCTCATCTCCGCCAGCCTGAGCTCTGCTCCCCTCGGTACCTCTGCCTCTGCCCACGCTGGTCTCAAGGGTGCCGGTGGCAAGGCCAACATCCTCGGTGGTCTCCTCACTGGCTCCATCTCTGCCAAGCCCCGTGACGAGGCTGAGGAGCGTGCCCTCCTCTCCGCCAGCCTGAGCTCTGCTCCCCTCGGTACCTCTGCCTCTGCCCACGCCGGCCTCAAGGGTGCCGGTGGCAAGGCCAACATCCTCGGTGGTCTCCTCACTGGCTCCATCTCCGCCAAGCCCCGTGACGAGGCTGAGGAGCGTGCCCTCCTCTCCGCCAGCCTGAGCTCCGCTCCTCTCGGTACCTCTGCCTCTGCCCACGCCGGTCTCAAGGGTGCCGGTGGCAAGGCCAACATCCTCGGTGGTCTCCTCACTGGCTCCATCTCCGCCAAGCCCCGTGACGAGGCTGAGGAGCGTGCCCTCCTCTCCGCCAGCCTGAGCTCCGCTCCTCTCGGTACCTCTGCCTCTGCCCACGCCGGTCTCAAGGGTGCCGGTGGCAAGGCCAACATCCTCGGTGGTCTCCTCACTGGCTCCATCTCCGCTAAGCCCCGTGACCCTCTCTCCCTCTCGGCCAAGGTCGGCTCCAAGCCCCTCGGATCTTCCGGCTCCCTCAGCGCTGGTCTCACCGGTGGCAAGGGCAGCGTCAACCTCCTGAACGGTGCTCTCTCCGGCTCTGCTGGCGTCAAGCTTCCCCGTGACCCTCTGTCTCTCTCCGCCAAGGTCGGCTCCAAGCCCCTTGGATCATCCGGCTCTCTCAGCGCTGGTCTCACCGGTGGCAAGGGCAGCGTCAACCTCCTGAACGGTGCCCTCTCCGGCTCTGCTGGTGTCAAGCTTCCCCGTGACCCTCTGTCTCTCTCCGCCAAGGTCGGCTCCAAGCCTCTTGGATCATCCGGCTCTCTCAGCGCTGGTCTCACCGGTGGCAAGGGCAGCGTCAACCTCCTGAACGGTCTGCTTTCCGGCTCTGCTGGTGTCAAGCTTCCCCGTGACGAGGCTGAGGAGCGTGCTCTCATCTCCGCCAGCCTGAGCTCTGCTCCCCTCGGTACCTCTGCCTCTGCCCACGCCGGCCTCAAGGGTGCCGGTGGCAAGGCCAACATCCTCGGTGGTCTCCTCACTGGCTCCATCTCCGCCAAGCCCTGAACAACATCTTTGGCATCGCCATCAACAAGATCCAAACAGGAATCTCTTCAATTTCTCTGACATCAGGCATACCATCGGACTCAAATCAACAAAAAAAACCCATCACAGTCGTTCTTCTACTTCTGATCCTTCTATCGCTCAGCGTCTGCCCATGGACACAACAGCAACCAAACCCTTCTTTATCTTCTACTCTCCCTCACTCTCCCACCAATCGCCGTCCTCAGCCTCGCGCTGAACGGGCCCTGATCGGTGCCTCTTTTATACAGCTCTCACTCCTCCTCCCTCCCCCTTTTCCCAACTCTCCGCCTTCAACTTATTCTGCCCTTCTGTCATGGATACTGTACAACAGCAACTCAATCTTTCTCTCTTGCACAACCCCAGCATTTGTGTGTCTCTTGGGGGAGGGTTCGAGGGATGACATGGCAATGGACAAGGGGAAACTTGATATCCCACTCTTTTTGCAACGCACTCTCGTACTTGCAAAAGATGCGATGGCGGGAAAACGGAAGGAGCCCCTCCGCCTTCGCTTGTGACTCCTATCATGTGAGAAGGAAACGAGAGGCAGGATGAGCAGGAGGAAGGAGGGTAATACATTCTCCCACATTTTTGTTTTCACTGTTCCGGGCCAGCTTCGATCTGACTGCCGCGTCCCACTTCCTGTCGACGTTGAACACCTTGCTGTGGAAGAAGGGTTTCTCATTAAATGCGATAAATGCACAGAAGCAGAAAAAAAGAAATTCGATGTTACAGGGGAGGATCAGCTGCGAGTGCCTTGGCTAGCACGCTTGCTTTGATAAGTCGAGTATGGGACGTTGGCAGAGTCCGTCGATGGGCGTGGCGGCACCGGCGGCACCTCTCGTTTCGGCGGGAGCGCATCATCAGCCGCGCTCTGTCCACCCTTCTCGTTCTGTCCGACACCGTCGTGCCTGTGTTCTTGATCGCGCGCCTTGCTAGCCCTGGTGTCCACACGAACGTAGTCAGACTCGTTCTTCTCGTTGGTATCACCAGTGACGTGGCGTTTGTCCGAATCATCCATGCCTTCGACCGCGGTCTGCGCGGGACCGGCCTTGACATTGTAGTAAACCTCGCCGACGATGCCGAGGGCGATGGCACGAAGTCTTTGAGTCTCCTTGTTCACACCTGCATCGTACAGAACCCGCTCTGTGACTTCCCGGATGACGCTCTCCACCTCGAGCTTGGCGCCTTTGAACAGCGCGCGCATACTGTTTGTTGAGAATACAGGAAAGGCTTGTGAGCGGTCGGAAGCACGAAAGTGAACCGTCGCTGCGGGACTCACCCCTTCTCAGCCGCTGCCTCTTCCAGTTGCCGTCTTCTCTCCTCGGTCAGACCATTTTCGCCATTCTCTGCCTTTTGGAGCTCCTCAAAGACACTCTTGACCTCCAAAGCTGCTCGTACCGTGCTGACAGTTTCGCGCATGATGTGCACGCCGCTGGCTGCCGAATGAAAAACGCCACCAATTCCCCACAGGGGACCCGTCGATGCGAGGTAGTGTTTCGACTTGGCCACATACTGGGATCCTACAGCGTGCAGAAGTTCGACACCGTAGCTGCGTGATCGGCGGTGGGCAAGCAAGTGAGCAAACCGAAAGCCAAACAACTTTAGGCCGCATACATCCTTGGCGTGTACTCACCTTTCTCCTTTCAGCTCCTCTGCCTCGATGCGGTTGATTTCCTTGAAGCTCTTCTCCACCTCCTTCACCAAGCCCGTGTCTCCACCAGCACCGCGAACACTCTCGGTGTAGACGCTCAGTTTCCTGATCAGCTTCTCGGCAAGCGACTTGACCCTCTCCTCCCTCGCCTTTGCCCGCTCTTCGTTCGCTTTCTTCTCCTTCTCCTCCTTGGCGGCTTTTTGTTCTGGTGTGAGCGTCGGCTTGCCGTCAGCGCCTTTACCCTGAGTGGCTACATTTGTTGATCCGGACGCAGAGGCTTGTTCGGTGGAAGTTGCCGTCTCACTAGCGCTGCCGTTCGCCTCTCGCTCCAGTTCTTCTGAATCCTTTTGCAGAGCTTCCTTCATGTCTTTGCCAATCGAGATCACGCCAATCTGAGAGCAAGACAAAGATGTCAGGGATTGGCACTGCAAGGAAGACATTGATCGATGATATACCCACAATGTCGATAAATCGCTCTCCACCAAATAAGCTGCCGAACACTTCCTCAGGATCGACAAAGCCGTCTTCAGGTGCCAGACCAGGCTGTGAAGCCCCAAACTCGTTGCTGTCAGAATGAAGCAACATGTCAGTGTCAGATTGCTCGGTTTTGAACGAGTGAGGTTAGCATACACCCACTATTTGTGTCTGAGTTCTGGATCCGACAGCACCTGATAGGCGGTAGCCAACATCTTGAACTTTTCTTCTCCTTCCGGATCGTTGGGATTCTTGTCTGTGGAAGCGCAGCGAAGTGTTCAGTAAGCTAGATCCGCAATGCTCTCAGTGACAGGTCAGTTTGGCGCACCAGGATGAAGCTTTATGGCAAGCTTGCGATAAGCCTTCTTGATCTCATCTTGTGTTGCAGATGGAGGGATGCCGAGAACATCGTAGCTGTAGAGAGTGGAGAAGTATTCCCAGAGATCACCTGTACTTCAGCGCTTGCTCCCTTGAGGGGTGGTGAGAGAGCGCAGGGTGAGGGACAACGGACAACTGACAAGGTGAGATCAAGTGGGTTCTCGTCTGTGCCAATCCTGCGTTTCCTCCTTTGAGCATCGCTGTTCCCACTGGCCCCTGCGCCCGAGGCCGGTCCAGCAGCGCGCGCTTCTCTGACCTGACGAGTCGCGCCTGGCGGTTCAAAGCGCTGCTGGCATACACAGCAGGTCACCTTGAAGGTGGTTTCCGAGGCAGGGAGCGAGGCTAGGGTGTCGCGCGAGGGCGGGAGGTATTCGATCGAGGCACGGCAGTCGGTGTATGGACACGGGGTATTGACGTATGCCTCCTTTCGTCTGGAGTTGAGGATCAGAGTCGCGCCCGACATGTTTGATGTTGTGCTGGTTGGTGGAGAAGAGAGTACGATGCTCAGCTAGACATACTCGTTGGTTCATGCACATCAGCATCAATTTTGGGAACTGGAGGTTCTGCACGAGCATTTCGCGAATGCTGCAGCGATTCGGCCGATACACAGACGTAGTTACGTAATTCAAAACCGGAGCTCTCAACCTCGAATTGCATGGGTCGAACCACAAGATGAGATGAGATCTGCAACCGACGCTTGTGGGACGCAAGCGATGGGATTGCTCTCCTGGGCTTTTACCAAGCCGATGCGAGCGGGTCTGTCTGGAGACGGTGAGGAGCGGGTTTGTAGACAGAGGATGAGGGAGCTCAGGCCGAGACTACATGCTGTAGTGACAGTGATGATCGGGCAGCAGCTTAATTCGCAATAGCCGTGCACCGGTGTCAAGCATCACGTAACCCTACTTTTTTTCTCAAACAGCTGCTCGAGCTCCTTTCGGGCTCGGACCGAGCAAGCTTCTTGGCCACAATAATGAGCAAGGGCCCGACGAGCAGCTCGCTCTCATCCCCCACGCCCACCACTCCCGCTCCCCGAAGCTGTTCCCTGGTGATGCTCACCCCTCTCACGCTCCAAGATCAGTGACGCCGCCTTTGCCCCTTGCCCGCTCAAACCTGCCCCGCTGCTCTTCATGCTAACCTCTCCCGTTCCTAAGTTCCACCACTGACTCCACCAACCCGCCCTTCATTACACAACATGCCTCTTACTCACAGTCGGTCCGGACAACGCGAGGTCCGCATCGCAGTCATCGGCTCTGGCTTGACAGGCCTCGCCGCAGCCCACTTGCTCTCGACCGAGCTGCGTTCAGCCAAAGATGCCTCTCTCAGCCCGCCTCAAATAACAGTTCATCTCTTCGAACGCGCACCTCGACTAGGCATGGACGCGTCCTCTATCTCAGTCTCGGACCCTGTCTCCAAGAAGACGCTCCGAATCGATGTTCCCATGAGGGCATTCAATGCAGGTAGGTACTCCAACCTCATGAATGCGCCGCATGGACGCGAGCCGAACTCAGCATTCACTCATCTCTTCTCCACACCAGGCTTCTACCCCGAGCTTCTCACTCTATATCGACATCTGGGCATATACGGAAGACTTTCCAATTTCTCATTTTCCTTTGCCAAGGCAGCGCGCTCGCTCTCCCAGCAGCAGAGCCACAACCTCAATCCTTCTCAGACCAGCACCGACTTTTTGCCTTCGCCGACCTTCCTTTACATGGGATCCTCAGGTGCCAAAGGAGCGCGCATACCTACCATGATCAAACGCGTTCTTTCGCCCTCACAATTACTCGATGCTCGTCAAGTGTGGAACAGCACAACTGCTCTCTTCTCCTTCTGCTCCCTCTTCCTCACATACCTATTCGGCTACGCGCATTTCATCATCCTCGCACTGTATCATTCCTGGCTCGGTCATACCCGCGACCCTCACCATCCGCTCGCAACTGTCACACTCGTTGACTGGGCCCGCGCGAACTGGGTCAGCACCCGCTTCCTTGAGGACATCCTCATTCCCATCCTGAGCGCTACTCAGACCTCCCGCGATGTCGCCATCAGGCAGACTCCGTGCGCCGAAGTCCTCGAATTCTCCGCCCTGATGTTTGGTTCCGACTCGTTCACACCTGCCACTGGTGTACATGCGGTCGCAAAAGCGCTCACCTCTACCCTCCGTCCCAATCAACTTCATCTGAACTCCAACATTTTCAAGATCCAGCCCAGTCCCACCAAGCCAGGCGCGGTCCTTCTCAAGGTGACCCCAACCGAACGTACCAGCTCCGATGATGACTTGAAAGCGGTGCGAGACATGGACGGCTATGACTACGTCATTCTCGCCCTTCAGGCCAACCAGTCTGCTAAGATACTCCGGGACTACGAAAGCTCTCTTGTCGCAGACACCTCTAGAACATTCAAGCCCGCACATCAAAGACATAGACAGCATGTCAACGATGTCGTCTCTCAGCTGGAAGAGTTCACTTACGAGCGCAATGTGGTCATCAACCACACTGACACGCGCTTGCTGCCCCCTGTCGGTGATCGATGCGACCTCAACATGATCTCGCCCTATCCTCCTTCGGCGTCGAAACAATCTTGGCCTACATACTCTAAAAGAAGTGACAATCTTTCAACAACAACAGCATTATCACCAGATGATGACGAAGATGAAGATGCTGTCGATCGTCTTTTGCGCGATGGGAGGGAAAGCAAAGCTACTGGGAAGGCAAATGGACACAGTCACCTCAATGGCTTTGCAGCACCAAACGGAACTTCTATGCCTCTGTCGTACGATCCATCCCTGGTAGCTCCCGAGGGATGCACAATGATCACCCACCTCATTGAGCAAGACACGCGACCAGTTGTGAGTGCGTCGAACGCGGACGATGTCATCAACGCGGAACGTCAACCTGACCTGGAGGGAGTCGCGAGCTCGGAGAACGCCGCGAACGGCGATGCAGATTCGCACTCGCCCGATGTCGTGTTCATGCAGACTACCAACCCAATGGCGCCTTTTCTGCCGAGACCAGACTTGGTACTGAGCATCAGTCATTTCCAACGCATTGTGCTGACGTTGCGAGGGAAAGCTGCGCAAGGTCACTTTTTCAAATGGACCAAGTCTTCACCTCCAAGCCGGAGCACAAGTACGGCGAGAGCAAAGTCAAAGGCGGACGTCGGGAGCGGACTTACATCACTCAAAGAACTGCCACAAGCGTTGTTCCGGTCACCTAGATCGCAGTGGAGGGTAACCCTCGGCGATCTGCAAACTGCCGAGCCGGGCTCTGGATCGGACGGTGGGGCAGTGGCAGCAGCTGATGGGTCTATTGACCGGAGCGGACCTGGCCTGTTCGTGGCTGGCAGTTGGGGCCCGCCTGCGATACCTTTGCTGGAGGGATGCGTGATCAGTGCCCGCCTGGTGGTGAGCGAGATCCTCAGGCGGGAAGGCATGATGTCACCTCTCTGCGAGGAGCTGGCTGCAAACCAGATGTGACAGTTTTTGATTCACCTCCCGCCCTCTCTCTTTGCCTTTCCTTGAAGCTGTGATTGCATCTTCTTGAAATATACGATGGACACGCATTGCTCCAACATTCTTGCTCTGGGAAGGTGTGCGTGTTGGAGTGGGAGTGCGTGGACAATTGTGCCTCGGTTGTCTTTTTTGGGGCGGCTGTTCTCATGCTGTTCTGTGCGCCACAAGGATTCGCTCTTAGGTCAAATCAATAAAGCAAGACGTTTTCGGGAGCTCTGATGGCGACAGCAAGCTAGCGTAGAACCATGACCATCATCCAAACAGCATACAGGCAGGGATATCAGCACTGTCTCCACGACCAGCAAGCTTTCGCAAGACTTGGACTAAGGGGCCACGCGCTGGTAGCTGATGAATCCCGTAGTCGTGATCCAGGAACCCGAGCAGCCCCTTTGGTCGCCTCGAACGTAGTTCCAGGTACAGACCAGCTAGGCGATAGCGTCTGAGGCCAGCTTGGCCAGCACCAGCTAGTCACTGCTCAATCTGAGACCCAACGCAACCGAAGGGCGTGGAAGGAGCGGCCAAGGTGTCTAACGAGCTCCAGATTTGGTTTCTGAGAGGACTTCTGCGCCAAGGCGTGCGTATGATCATTGGCCAGCACCTGATTCGCTGTTCCATCCAAGAAACATCAATGTCGATCTCTTCGGAAGTTTTTTGAACGCCTGCTGACAATTGCAACATTGTTTTGCAGGCGAGGTCGCCTCTTGTTCAGGCGAGCACACGTACATTATTGTCTTCCGCTCTGGAACCGGACCCGAGGCTGAATCATGTGCGTGTCGTGATTCTGTGCTGAATGGCAGCTTCGCCGCCGACTGGGTTCAAGGTAGACCTCCCACAGCATCCTTTGCATCTCAACAAGCCATCAAGCTTTCCATTGTGGCCTGATTTTACATTCCACCGCTTTCTTCCTTGCAGCTTCAATCAGCCGCACCCTCTTCCCTCTCCGCCCCATTCACTGCTCTTCTTCATCCAGGCTTCGAGAGGCCCACGTTGGGCGACCTTCGTTTTCAAAGTCCGAACAGGCGAGCACCACCTCGACTCCGCCACATGACAGGTGGATGCGCCTCTGGTCCTCACCCTCGGATGCGGTCTCCAGGGTCGACCACCTTCGCGAGCATCTTCGACCAGCAGCATCTCACTCAAGCATGCCATCGTCTGGACGTATCGTACCAGACATGCCAAGCCTTTTGCATCCATGTCCACTGATCCTCCTTTCAACATGGCGGTGTCAACTTCGTTGGACAGCCCTCGTCGCGTGAGCGTGGAGCCGGTCGAGAGGCAGATGATTGATCAGTCAGAGCATTGAGTAAGGGGCGAGCGATGAAGGTATAAATGCTGGGCTGCTGGTCGTATTATAACCATCAGACACGGCACCTCCAATCGTGGTTCACAATCATCCTTGACCCTCTCCCTCCCTCCTCTTCCTGCCTTCTTTGACCATGAAGTTCGCCACCTACGCCGCCGCCCTCACTGCCGGCTTCTCCGTTATCGGCTCTGCCCAAGCCTTCGGATCTTTCGAGAAGTGGGTCCGCGCTGGCAAGCCCATCCAGCTCGAGAACGAGGTTCGCGAGATCAAGGATCTCCTGTCCCCCAAGGTCCGCGCCGACTTCGAGAAGGCCATCTCCGATCTCAAGACTCGTGACTACGACTCGATCATCAACCCCAACGGCCGTCTTTTCGATGCTCAGGCTCAATACGTCAGCGTTGAGGGTGACCACGAGTGGAAGGCTCCTGGTCCCGGTGACATCCGTGGTCCCTGCCCCGGTCTCAACGTCCTCTCCAACCACGGCTACTTCAACCGTGACGGTACCGTCAGCCTCGTCCAGGCCATCGAGGTCGTCAACAACGTCTACGGTATCTCCCCCGAGCTTGGTGGCGTTCTGAGTGCCTACGCTGTTGTCTTCACCGGCAACATCCTTGACGGTACCTGGTCCATTGGTGGTCCCTTCCAGTCGAGCGGACTCGGTTCTGTGACCAACCTGATTGCTGGCGAGCCCCAGGGTATCAACTCCCACAATGTCTACGAGGGCGATGCTTCAGTCACTCGTGCCGACTACTACGCCAACAAGGGCGATGACTTCACCTCTCAAGTGCCCTTCTTCCAGCAGCTCGTCGACGATGGTGGGGATGACCGCACCCCCGGCAAGGACGTCTACACCCGCGAGGTCCTCCTCAAGCACCGCATCCAACGCTTCAACCACTCTATCGAGACCAACCCTTACTTCTTCTACTCTGCCTTCGGTGGTCTCGTCGTCACCACTGCCGCCCATGACTTCATTGTCAACTTCATGAGCAACAACACCGACGATGGTACCGGACACAACCGTCAATACCTCGACGAGGCCAACCTGTTCCCCTTCTTCTCCTACCACCGTAACTCCAAGGGCAAGCTCGTCTACACTCCCGGCCACGAGCGTTTCCCCAAGAACTGGCTCCGCCGTCCTCTCGACGCTCCCTTCGGTCTCGCCGACGTCGTCTACAACTTGGTCCGCTCCGGTCTCGCCGACCCCCGTCTGCTCTCCGTCGGTGGCAACGCCGGCAAGGTCAACACCTTCACTGGTGTCAATGTCGGTGACATCTCCGGTGGTCTTCTGAACGTGCAGACTCTGGTCGACAACCCTGATGCGCTCGCCTGCTTCCTGTATCAGGCCACTATTGAGCAGGTCATCCCCACCCAGCTCAAGTTCATCTACACCGACATCACCTACGCCCTCAGTGTTGTGAACGACTACATCGGCAAGCCCTACAAGGCTCTTGCTGACAAGGTGAGCTGAAAATTGCACTTGATGTCTGATATGCCGAAGCCAGTACTGACAACCGTTCTCACTGTAGTACAACCCTTGCAACAACGCCGTCGGCGCCGGCGCCAACAAGGCCTACGCCCAGTTCCCCGGCTCCGCCGTCGGCAAGAAGAGCACCAACGGTCTCCTTGGTCTCGTCGGTGGTCTGCTTGGCGGTCTGCTCGGCAGCTCTCGCCGTGCCATCGCCGCTCGCATGTACAACCTCTGATTTCCTCCCAAGTCCACCCCGGGTCACGACGAGTGTGTTACTCCAGGCCGTGCGGGCCTCCCATTATCCAAACAGAAACTAGAACCTGACTAGATGTATCCGTATCCGAGCTACGGGCTTTGCCCGTTGGAATCCAAAAAGCTAAGTTGAACAGCTCTCCGTCCAAGTGTACCCACCAGGAACGTTGCCACGGACGGCTGAATCTAGGTTTGTGAGGCGGGGGTGGTGTGGCTTGAACAAACAATGCAGGACCCTTTGTTTGATTTACCTTTAGCGCATTGAGATTGATTTCCCACGCACTAAAACCTCATCTCGCCATTTCTCCTATAATGATGAGCTTCACCATGACCGGGAAGCAAGCAACGAAGCAAGCGGCGTCGCAGGGAATGTCCAAGGACTCGGTTGCAATGCTGTGCGTACAGATTGCAGGTGGAGGTCGCCCCAAACGAGCATTCGATCTTGACTCTCTCCTTGCCGTCCGGTGCCGTCACTCTGGGACCGGCGCAGCCAGCTGGGCGGAAAAAGCATCGGCGTCTCAAGCCCCGAACTGAGTCGGAGCTCACAATTTTCACCCTCAGCATGGCTCTCAGTCATGTCGCGTTGCAGAAGATGGATGGCGACAGCAGTTTCCATGCATGAATGATTTCCATGCACATCCCTAAGCTATGCGTGGAAGCCAATCAAAACACGACTATTTGATTTTGTGCAAAGGGAGCGGACATCTGCAGAGGCAGAGGGGACCCTCGTCGCCATCATCTCCACTAGTGGCAGGTCTTGCGAAGCATGGATGGGTCCAGGGCCCCGGTCCTTCAGGATTCGTCATTCGGGAGCGCTAGGACAATCTCGCTTGGCCAAGACCCTGCTCACTCCAAAGCTAAGTAGCATGGCTTCTTACTTGGCTCTAGGTTGCTGTCCCTCACCCACCTTAGACCTCCCATTGCCACACTTTATCACGTCTTCGGGTGAAAGTGGAATGCCCAAGGCCCTATCGAGCTTCTGCCTGCCTCCCTTAGTGGACGAAGGCGCCTCGCGCCCCTGTTTTCCAGGTCATTCGGGCACCGCTGCTCACGAATGTGGTATTGGCGAGTGAGGCTCATGCGAATATTCAGCTGTACTAGCCAATTCGTGGAGCAGCATTACTCAATCCGTCAGGCTACGGCTGGATGGTGCAAGCCAACCAGCTTGCCGCCGGTTCGGGTCGGGTGGGTCGGACAGCCACCATGCGTCCCGGCCTGAGGCTGCCCAACAGATCCTCTTTTTCTAGGTTCACTCTCCACAACCCCGAGCATCTTTCGGCATCCATGCTCCTGCGATGTGGGCTTTTTCCTCCTCGCATTCTGCGGTATCATAGCCGAGCTCTGAAACTGACGTGCTCGAGTGTCACAGTAATCTTTCCTCCGTTTTCTTCTTGGGCTCCGCGCATGCTCCGAGACTTTGGAACCGCTGTTTCGCCACAGAAGCATTCCGAACACGCACGGGTCCGCAGCATCTTCCTGGACCCCTTTCTGCTAGCTGCAGGATGGCAACATAGATGCAAGGTTTCGTTGAATGTTTTCGTGCTGTTTTAGCACCCTTTCTGATCTGGGGAGTGTTGCAGGAGCAAAACACTTCCAGATCTTCTTCCTGCTGCTGATCAGCTCTTCTCGCTTTTGCTAGCAATCATCCTCTCAGTCTCTCTCATTTACCTCGCTAGCTCGCACGCTCATCATTCTGACCCAATTCAACCTATCCTTAGCCACATGCGAAGGTGGCATGATCAGGACCTGGTCTAGCAAGTGTCTAGGAACGACGGCGGATGACCAATAGCCTTCCTCTCGCGAGTGTTTGCTCTGCTCTGCTCTGCGACCGGCCTATGCCGCCTTAGCTCCGGAAAGCCTTCTTCCTGTTCTGCTACACGACAGCGACTGTAGCACAATGTCTACGTTCCCAATACTCCTCTCGTGTGCGGTTTGAAGCCCGAAATGCGATCCGTCGAGTCGGGAGCTGCCGCAGGATGAGCATCGTTTTCAGCTTGAGCACGACTTCGCTAGTCTTGCCATTGCCACCCAGCCCACGAAGCTGGTGGAAAGGACCATCACCTCGACGAAAACGCATAAATACCGAGGTGTCTTCACACTGTCCATTGCGGCCGCCGTCCTCATCCACCAACACCGTTTCCCTCTCCCCCTCCACTCCCACTCCCCCTCACTCTCTCTCACCCTCACATCATGAAGTTCGCTACCTACGCCGCCGCCCTCACTGCCGGCTTCTCCGTTATCGGCTCTGCCCAAGCCTTCGGCTCTTTCGAGAAGTGGGTCCGCGCTGGCAAGCCCATCCAGCTCGAGAACGAGGTTCGCGAGATCAAGGATCTCCTCTCTCCCAAGGTCCGCGCCGACTTCGAGAAGGCTGTTGCCGACCTCAAGACCCGCGACTTCGACGGCCTCATCGACCCCAACGGAAAGCTCTTCGACGCTCAGGCTCAATACGTCAGCGTTGAGGGTGACCACGAGTGGAAGGCTCCTGGTCCCGGTGACATCCGTGGTCCCTGCCCCGGTCTCAACGTCCTCGCCAACCACGGTTACTTCAACCGTGACGGCACCACCACCCTCGTCCAGGCTATCGAGGTCGTCCAAAACGTCTACGGTATCACCCCCGAGCTCGGTGGCATTCTGAGTGCCTACGCCGTTGTCTTCACCGGCAACATCCTCGACGGTACCTGGTCCATTGGTGGTCCCTTCCAGTCGAGCGGACTCGGTTCCGTGACCAACCTGATTGCTGGCGAGCCCCAGGGTATCAACTCCCACAACGTCTACGAGGGCGATGCTTCAGTCTCTCGTGCCGACTACTACGCCAACAACGGCGACGACTACACCTCTCAGGTGCCCTTCTTCCAGCAGCTCGTCGACGATGCTGGTGATGACCGCACCCCCGGAAAGGACGTCTACACCCGTGCTGTTCTCCACAAGCACCGTCAACAACGTTTCAACCACTCTATCGAGACCAACCCTTACTTCTTCTTCTCTGCCTTCGGTGGTCTCGTCGTCACCACTGCCGCCCACGACTTCATTGTCAACTTCATGAGCAACAACACCGACGATGGTACCGGACACAACCGTCAATACCTCGACGAGGCCAACCTGTTCCCCTTCTTCTCCTACCACCGTGACTCCCAGGGCAAGCTCGTCTACACTCCCGGCCACGAGCGTTTCCCCCCGAACTGGCTCCGCCGCCCCCTTGATGCTCCTTACGCTTTTGCCGACGTTGTCTACAACCTGGTCCGCTCCGGTCTCGAGGACCCTCGTCTCCTCTCCGTCGGTGGCAACGCCGGCAAGGTCAACACCTTCACTGGTGTCGACGTCGGTGATATCTCCGGTGGTCTCCTGAACCTGCAGACTCTGGTTGACAACCCTGATGCGCTCGCCTGCTTCCTCTACCAGGCTACCCTCCAGCAGGTCATCCCCACCCAGCTCAAGTTCATCTACACAGACATCACCTACGCCCTGAGCGTCGTTAACGACTACATCGGCAAGCCCTACAAGGCCCTTGCTGACAAGGTGAGTAGTGACCATCTCAGAAACCCTGCCCACTAACGTTGAAGGTGCTCACAAGTCCTGTCGTTCTCTACACCCTCTGCGCAGTACGACCCTTGCAACGACGCCATCGCTGCTGGCACCAACAAGGCCTACGCCCAGTTCCCCGGCTCCGCCGTCGGCAAGAAGAGCACCAACGGCCTCCTCGGCCTCGTCGGTGGTCTGCTTGGCGGTCTGCTCGGCAGCTCTCGCCGTGCCATCGCCGCTCGCATGTACAACCTTTAAATGCACCAAAAAAGGGATCGAGGTCGACCCCCCTCCCCATGGCGAGCTTCCTCCATTCCACTCCTTCACGCTCCATCAACAAAAACCCCGACCAACATCATCCACCCTTGAAAAAAACTTTTCTCTCCCTTTGCCCTTCTTAGACGTGGAGTTTCATTTGCGCGCCCCGAGCTCATGCTCCCCCCACTTGTTTTCCACACTTGCTGGGCTGCACTGTATTCCACCATCACTTCCTTATTTGCCGCAATCACCTAATCCGTAACTGCCCCTCGTTTGCCTTTGCCTTTGCCTTTGCCTTTGCCTTTGCCTTTGCCTTTGCCTTTGCCTTGCCTTGCTTTTGCACTGTCACCCCTTGTCCTTGGCTCACATTTCGTTCTTGCCCGAGCACCACTCTTGAAAGAAGAACGCGAGAGGGAGTTCCCCGATCACTTGCTTATGGCATACGCATCCGCCGGGGGAGAAGGCAAAAGAAGTAGATGCTGCGTTTTGGATTGCATTGGTAAGAGAGCTTTGTAACTATTCTATTCGTCTGTGTGTCTCTTCGGGGTTGGGAATTACTAAGATTGATGGATGGGAAGTCCTTGAGCAATTTGAGACAGGCAAGTGAGGGGGGTGGTGGAAAGATGATGCAAAGTAGGAAATCGCAGGAACAAAGACACGCTCGTCGGAGAACCCAGGGACGAGGCTGTGGACGAAACGGAGCGGGGCCGGGGACTGGGGCGGCGAGGACGTACACGGCAGGAAGGGGGGAGTGCCGGGTCGGGCGGGTGTCCTAGATGGCAGAGTTGATCTTTGCATGCCGCAAGACGGTCTGCAAGCCCTCGCTTTCGATGCAGAGCGGTTGGCCGTGCTGGTAGCCCTTGAGGACCGTGTTCGGAACGCCCGCGGTCTCGAGATAGTCGACGGTCCCAGGCACGTCGACGAGCATGTCCTTTTCCGCCAGGATCACGTGCACGTCGTCGTCCGAGACGGCTTCGAACTCGTGTGCCCAAAGAGTCATGTCGGTCCATCTGTGTCATACAATATCGGAGATCAGTGATCTTTGCATGATGCATTGCGTGTGCGCGTGCGCGCGCGTCGGAGAATGAAACTCACCTGAAGAACCTTCCAATCGTCCACGCGACGCCGAGCTCCCGGGCCACGAAATAGCCAAGCAGGACCTCAACTGCGTCGGCCCATTTGCGGTACACGAACGCGTTGCACACAGCTGTTGAGACGGAGCGAGACGCGGTTGCGAGTGGGGGGGTCAGTTCGGCGGGCGCCCCGGGAAACAAAAAAATCATGCTGGAGACCGGAACTCACCTCCCTCCCATAATCTGAAGCAGACGGGATCGACCAAGATGTTCCGCTTGAACCAGCCCGGCATGGCACGCAGCATCCACCCGTGCAGCATGGATCCGTTTGAATGCGAGACGATGGTGAAGGAGCGGTCCTGCTTCCCATCTGTGCCCACCGTCTTTCCCATGTCGGTGGCGAGGATGCAAGCTTTCACATCGCGCGTGAGTTCGTCCTTCATCGGGGGCCGGAGGAAGTAAGGGTCGAGGATGGAGGCGGAGATGTGGGGTTGGATCACGATGATGGCGCCAGGTCTGTGTCGGACGAGGTGCTTGAAGAAGAAGCGGTATTGGCCGATTCCGATGCCGAGGCCGTGGAGGAAGAGGATGGGGAGGGACTCGGGGTCGTCGCCTGGTTGGGCGGGGCGGGGTGGGACGAGGAGGAAGTCGGTTCGGCCGTGTCGGACGCGCTTGACGCCGTGTGCTCTGCGGATCCACTGCTCGACAAAGAAGGTGTATGAGTTGACGACGACGTAGAAGCCCAAGGGTCTGCTCATGACCTGGACTGGGTCGATCGAGAGTTGGACACACTTGACGGCGTGGTTGCGGCCGGGGGGGAAGGTCCAGCGCAGACGGGATTCCATGGCGTCGACACAGTCGTTGAGCAACTCGAGGGCTTCGTCGTCGTGCTGGACCTCGCTGAGTTTGGCCTCGAGTATGGCCCAGGCGAGCCAGTCGAGGACATTGTCGCGTTGGATGTCGACGAGGCTTTTGCAGAAGAACCAGTTGCTGAAGCGTTGGCGGAGACGTTCGGCTTCTGATTCGGTTGTCCGATCGAAGCGGGTGCCGGGTGGGAAGAGGGGAGGTGTCTTGCGGGTGATACTGGTTGTGGTGGCGTTTGAGTTGCTTTTGGTGGTGCTGAGGATGGACTGGGTTGGGTCGATTCCTGCGGCTGCGTCTGCGGCGTCTGCTTTGGCTGCGTTGAAGTGGTCGGTTCCGACGGCGCAGCATTGGAACATGAGCTGTCTGAGCAGGGAGCGGTCGAGGGGCTTGTGGCGGACGCGTTTCTGGACGCGTCTGGCTGCGAGCTGGTACCAGATGGAGAAGGGGAGCTCGAGGACGGAGTAAGCGAGGAAGAACTTTCTCAGGCCGGCAGACTTGACGTATCTTGCAAAGACGGAGGCAGCCAACGGCCGGCCCTGGGCGAGGGTGGCGAGGGCGTCGAGGGAGATGGCCCAGCAGAAGGGCGTGACGAGGAAGATGGCGGATGCGATGGTGGCGCCGAGATACCAGGACAGCTGCCGAGCCTTCTGTGGGGCCCAGATGGGGACCGACTCGCGCTTGTACTGGACACCCATCTCGTTGATTTCACTCTCTTCACAGGGGGAAAGGACAGAAGGGAGAAGTGAGGGGGGAAAGATGGAGCAATGGGAGGTCGCTTCTTATGTAGAAAGGCCAGCATCTTGGATTCGTTCCGTGTTCTCTTTCTTGCTCAACAATCCAACAGATTGTGTTCCCAACTTCTCGCCTGTCCGCTTCCCCCACTGCTCCTCCTCATCATCCATGCATCCGAGACCAAGTGGGGGCGGAGGCGGATGGGGAGGGTCTGACATCTTGTTGATCTGAAACAACGAGCTCTATTTAGAGTGCTTGCTCGGCCTTCGGGACTGAGACAAAACACCCAATGATCATCTCCATACGACCGCAGATCATCAATCAACCAGCAGCCACCCAGCTTCTTCCAACCCACCTCCTCTCATCGTCTCTCTCGTCTCAAAACTGAAACGTCTCTCGTCAGGTCAGACGACAGAAAGAGAAAGATGCAGACATGACCGCGATTGCCCTGGCTCGCTCACACCTCATCTCACAGCACGCAGCCTTGGGCCCCCGCTCATCGCGGGTTCAGGAAAGGCCCAGCTGATGACCCCTCTCTCTCTCTCCCCTCCACCCTTTGACACCTGCCTCCATCCTCAGCAATGCCACACTCGCTCCCCAACCAGTCATGGATTGCACCATCACCACTCAAGCACCTCTCCTTTGCTCTCGCCCTGGTAGTCATCCTCATCAACGCCACAGCTTTTACCTTTGCCTTTCCCCTCCTTATCCAGCACACCAAGCTTGACGTATGGACTGGCCCCGTTAGTACCATGCCATCCCTGCGATCACCCACCATTATACCCACCACAGCATCTCTTGCTCCCCATCCCCACCTAACCTTCCCTCATCTCTCTTCCATCTCCATCCACAGGCTTGGTTGTCAGCCATATGCAGGTGCGTCTGTCTCAAAGGCCCAATGTGCTATCCAAGCCAATCAAAACCACACACTCAACCAGATCAAGCCCTTCTCCCGTCCTGCTTTGCGCGGACCACAGTCTGATCGCAACAGGCACCTGGATGCACTTGAGCTTCCTGTCCATGCTCAGGCAAAAGCCCGCGTCCATGCTTATTGGTCACAACCCTGAATATGCTGTCATCCTGCTCATCTCGACCATCCAAGAGATTTGCGCAAAGGCCTTCTTCCTTCGCCTTTGCCCCGGCACCAACTCCTGGCCCAGCACTCTCACAGCGTGTGTGACCACAGTTGCGATCCTCGAAGCCGGCCTGCGCTTTGCCGCCATTGTCACTTTGTGCCTTTCCCAAGTCGGTGAGCTACCTCTCCACTTCGTGGGCGGGCCCTTTCCCCCACCTGCACGATCACACACACACACACACACACACACGCACATATACTGATGGCTTTGTTCCCCTCCTTGATCGACATGTTATCCCCCCTTAGCTCTCACCTCCCGTATCCTGGCAATGGCTGAACTCGACGCTCTCATCTTGCTCCTCCTCCTGGCCGGATTCTTTGCTTTGTCCTGGCGCAAGGCTGCGATGCCGAATGGATTTCTCCCATCAATTCCTGCACCACCACCACCTCCCTCACCAGACACCTCCATGGGAAACGGCTTGCATTTGCGCGAGCAACAGGTCGAGGCTAACAGTCGAACGTCAGTCCATGCCGTTGTCCCTCTTTCACGAGCAGAAGCTGCATACAACGACGACCAGTCAGGTCATGCCTACTACCCGCCATCACTGCATACCACCCGTCCACAAAAGGACAGCAGCAGCAGGCTGCTCCTTCGACTATGCTCAGACGTCATCTTCCTGCCACCACCAGGCGCCGTCTATACATCCAGATCCTTCACCGTTACCCAGCCTCCTCCTCCTCCTCCTCCTCCTCCTTCTCCTCCTCCTCCTTCTCCTCCTATTCCTCCTTGCCTCGAACAGTCGTCCCTGCCGCCGCCGTCCATAAATCTCGAAGCCAGGCCGAGCGGCAGGAGCAACGAAGGAACACTAAGCCAGAACGATGACCAGCACCAGCCGTCGTCGGCGGCGGCAAGTACCAACTCTCGATGCTCCAGCCTGCGTGGCAATCAGCTTGCCCGATGGCTTTCCGTCTTTTGTGCGTTCCATAGCGCCATCGCCGTCGCCCGCCTCGGGATCTGTCTTGCTCTCGGCATCACATGGGACCCATTCGCCTCCATCTATGCGCTGACAGCCTCCATGGACAGTGAGTGGAGCAGGAGGCTTCAGCTTGAGGATCTTCAAACCCTCTTCCCCTCTCACGGCGACTTCGTACCTCCCTCTCTCGTCCTGCAGCAGTGGCGATGGTCATCGCAATGGACCGTGTTCTTGTCTCCTGACTATCTTTCCAAACGCATATATTCACTCATCCTGAGCAAAGCACCTCTCTGCAATCAATTGACTCAGATGCGTCACCTCAATTGAGCTGGGGGTAAGGGCCGACGAAGCGGCAAGGTTCTGAACCTCTGCTGGAGCAAAGGCACATACATTAATACGAGCAAAAGATGATTCAATTCTTACATCGAAGCAGCTTAGAGCAAGTTACTTCTCCAGATGATGAATGAGCAGGGGTCAAGATTGGGAACCGGACCTGCACTTGACTTCCCTCTCAGTCTCATCTCTGTATATACTCTTTGTCCTCTACCAATCACACATTGTATGGTCCACGAACTTTCCTTGAGCTTCTTGCTCCATACCCGCTGGGACCCGGCCCGCGTCACGATGCTGAGTCTTCGTTCTGTCTATATCGACAGAGGAAGCGTCGCAGATGGGTCAAGTACGAGGTGGGCATCAATGGTCTTTCAGAGGGAAAGAGGAAGGGAAAGAGGGAGGAGATTGTCGCAAGATGTGTGGGTGTGGATGCGTACCTCAGCATTCACCAAAGAGGACGGACTGATGATACATGCTTTCACAAGCTCGCTCGCGGAGCAGGAGATTCCCACCGTTGAACAACACGAGGCCTGATACTGCTCCTGAGCCTGTCCAGCTCTGCACTGTCTCGCAGAGGAGTGGAGGACGATGAGCGAGGCACCGTCGAGACTGCTTGAGACGATACAGGCTCGAGATGTGCCACGCCTCCGTTCTCGTGCACATCATCGATGTCATCCAGTCCTCCAGATGACAATCCAGACGTCCTCGTCGGCGATCCGTCCGAATCGGAGCCGCTCTCGATGATCGACGCCGCTGAGACTCCTCCTCCTCGTTTGCCGCTCCCGTCATCCGCCAAAATGCCATCGGCACGCTCATAGAACAGCAGGAACGGATTCGACGCCAGGACATCACCCAGCCCGCACCCTTCCACGATGTCGTCCGAGATCCGGAGCCAATCTGCTGACCGCGCAGAGCCCCCACCGCTGTGAAGACCAGTCGAAGGATTACGCCGGTACGAGACGTAATGACCGAACGAGTGTCCGCCATAATGCACCACGATGCTCTGCAACCGGTACATGCAGCTGCTCGACCTCGGCGTTGCACCACCACCACCTACTCCTCCTCCGCCTCCACGGCCAACAATCTCCTCTTCATCCTCATTCCCACTGATCCTCTTGTCGCTCCTCACTTCCAGTTCTGCACCCGTCGCAAACGGCTGAACATCGAGCCATTCTCCATAATGCACCGCAGTGTTGTTCTTGCTCGCTCCCCCTCCGAACCCACCGAATATGCTGCGGTTCAGATGGATGACGAGCAGTCGCGGGGTTCGGGCGAGCATGATCTGCTTCGTCGCACATTTCGACGTCATCCGCTCCAGCTTGAGATCGGCGGGTAAGAGCGGGGGCGAGATCGTGGCGAGCTCGTCCTCGTGGACATTGAGCGCTAGAACTCGTTGGATTCGTTCATATGTCCGCTGCGCGTCTCGCAACCTTCGCTTCTTCGACACTGTCATCTTGCCGCCCTTCGAAACAGCTGTCGCCGCCGCCCCCTCCTCGCCATCGTGGTCTGCATGACCGTTGCCATGCACAGCGCCGTCCGCTCTCGAACGTAGGGCAGGGTCTTCGCCCCCGAGCTTGATCACGTCTGCTCGAACCTTCTCTGCGGTCGCACGCAGACTACATCGATGACAGATCCATTGTACTACTTCCAGCTTGCTCCACTCATCCAACATCTGCTCGAGCGCGACTCCGCGATAGCGTGCACCCATCTGGGGCACAGTCAGAGTCAGCTCTTCACAGCTCAGATGTCGTATCCCCTCCGTGTATCCACAGTCTACACAGCCCGTGCGCTGGGCGGTCCAGCCCTTGAAAGGGTGGTGCGGATCGCCTGGCTGCTCGTCCGCGACGGCTATGGGTTGCTGTGACAGATCAACTGCCCCGTTCTGAGCATGATCAGGCGAAGGAGAGGGCGGAGAAGGAACGAGCCATTCCGCAGATCGCGACCGAGTGGGTGCGATCGCAGCAGCTAAGCCACGGCCAGAAGAAAACAGGACCGCCCGTCGTTCTCGTTGAATCTCGCAGAGCTCCGATTCGAGCGCATCGGAGAGGAGGGCGAACAGCTCGTGAGCGTCCTGCTGTTGATGCGCAGCAGTCAGACTGCGTAGCCCGTTGGAGGCAGACACGTCGGAGAGAGCTGCGGTCAGCTGAGACGGCAAGACGGCTGGAACACGCCTTGCGTGAGGTTGATTCAGTTCTGCAATTAAGAAATAGAAGGAATGTACTGAGTAGTCGCATCAGAGGAGGACATGCTGCGCATCGGAACGCGCATCACTCACTCTGCAGAGTCATGCGCAGCGCATCTGTCACTGGGGTCGGCACGTCCCAAGCCTCTGCAAATTCTGTGACCTCGTCCAAGTGCTTGACCAGAGTTGGGCAGCTGGCCAGCGACTGGACCACACTGTTGAAGAAGCAGGTGTTTCCAGTGTTCCGGAGGCCGGGATAAAAGTTTGCGCCTGAAGCAGGGGCTGCATGCGACCCAGACGGGGCCGAGTTGGATGGACTGGTGACCTGGCTTCTTCGCAGCGCACGACCCTTCCCGTGAGGAGCGAGCGCGATGCTGGCCGAACTCGCGTCGGACCGGAAGGATCGAGACCACGATGATGCGCTATTCGCACCGTGGCCGTCCTTACCTGACGGAAGTGCGTGAGTCAAGCTTGACGAGACTGCGTTTGCGATCCGCGAGGGGAAGTCGGAACTCAAACCGACGCTGCCCAAAGCAGCCGGGTTCGCCGACAGGATGACCATGAAGGGCGAGATGAGCGTCGACAAGAAATCGAAGAAGAAGGTTTGGCGCGGCGAGTCGATGATCACTTCTCGGATGACTTTGAAGCCGATGAGGCAGCAGAGCGTGGTGAAGATGATCAATCCTAGTTGCGTGAGCAAAGGGAGCGGGTAGCCGATGCAACCGAACAAGGGAAAGGCTTGAGGTGACTTGGGCTCGACGAGGACAAAGGAGGATATGTTATCTTTGCGAGAAGTTGCTCGTGAGGCAAGAGAAAGGATGGGACCAAGGAAGGACCGAGCCGAGTGAGGAAATGAGCTGGCGAAAGATGGTGGAGCCGACGAGTCAGGGGCGACAGGAGCTGAGGAAGAAAAGGCCGACACCACCAACGCTGCGAGCTTGCGGTCGAGCTTGGCGATAAGCGAGCTTAGCGACGGACTAGAGCCAGAAGGAGATGAAGCTGAGGGAGACGATGCCAGGTTGGAATAGACGGTTCGATATGACATTTGGCTGGTGTCCTCCCGCGGCAAGAAATCTTGGTTGAGAAGAGGCTCACCCAGCTGCCTGCTGGGATGAGATCAGCCTTGTTTGTTTGCTTGCTGCTGTATATGAACGTTCCCGATGTCACGATGCCGGCACAGTCGCTCTGGTCGGTGCTCCGTTCAGCACCATCTGCCAGGATCGATGGGTGTCGTCCATCATGCGGCCCCAAGCTCTTCCAAAATTTCCAAAGGCCCGCAGATGTTCACCACGTGACCTGTGACGCAAGCCAACTGACGCGGCCAAACGCGCGGCTGCTATCAGTCATGACTACACGGACTTGGTACAAGTACAATTGTATTTCATCAAAGAAGGGGCGCTTCTAGATCGAGTGGACCCACACCTGCAGGATATATACGACGTACGTCTGGCGCTGCTCCGAGGCTATCGGGCAGATTATGTGGAAGTGGATGTGGTATCAGAGCAAGATTTGAGAAGTGACAACTGAAAGAAAAGAGCGTCCTTTCCCCCATTTCGCCCATGGAGTGGCGTCGGGATCGCTGGATCGAACACAGGAGAGCTTTGATCGAGGATGAGGCCATCTGGGTCAACAGTTGCAATTCCGTGCTGCTTCATATGCGCCATTGAGACTGATCGCGCCTCCTTCGCCGTTTGCTCCGCCAGGTGCACCGCCAGGCATGCGATCTCCGGGGGCTCGTTGACCGGGCCCAACCTTTTGCCATAGCGATGGAGTGGAGATGATCTGACAACCGATCCAAAATGTGAGCATGCTGCATGAGCCACAATGGGAAGTCTCAGTCGACCTCATCCAGGTTCTTTACCACGCACCCTGTTCACCAACTCGTCAAATGCATTGTTGACGCCGACTCCACGCTTTGCACTCGTTTCGACGAAAAGGGCACCCATTTTGTCCGCAAACGCTTTTCCTTCTTCTTGGGTGACCACTCTTTGAAACTCCTTATCCACTTTGTTTCCTACGACCATCTTGATCACATCAGAGGAGGTGGAGAAGGAGTCCAATTCGTTGAACCAGTTGGTGAGAGAGTCGAATGTTTCTCTCATGGTGACATCGTACACTGGGTTCAGAAAACATGCGTTAGCCTTGGCGCATGCCGCGCGCAGGTTCAGAATGGAAACTGACCGATGATGACACCTTGAGCTCCGCGATAGTAGCTGCTGGTCAAGGTACGGAACCGTTCTTGCCCAGCAGTGTCCCAGATAGACAGTTTGAAGCGCTTTCCTGTGCCCGATACATACGACTTGATCTTGTAGTCGACCTGCGTGCAGCCAAGCGCAACGTTTGCAGAAACAGAAGTTGGCTCCCGATCAGCAAAAGCTATGAAACGCGCTGCTCTCTCTCAGACTCACTCCAATGGTGGCCGTCGTCTCCTCCGGACTCAGGAACTCGTCATCACAGAAGCGTAATAACAGAGACGATTTGCCTGTCGCTGTAGACTGTTGATTCCAAGCAAGAGCACGAGCACGGGATGAGGACAGCCATGAGTCAGCGACTGGCTACGCCCTGAAGACGTTGCGAGAGACTCACGCCGATCAGTAGGATCTTGAGGTTGGGTATCTCTGCAGGTGTCAAGGGTGCAGCTGCCATTCTGTGAAGCTCTTTGGTTCGAACGGATGCTGTATGAGTGGTGGTCCGGCTCGAGGCTCAAGGTGTTGGTCTCTGAGGGGTCAGGTTCAAGACGTCATGCAATCCGGCCGAACCGAGCAGGCACCGCCTGAGTACAGTGTTGGTGTCAGACCTGGACACGTGAGAGTTCACACCAACAAATCCTGGCGCGCAAGCAGTCACCGCACTCTTGACCTCGAGCTTCGTCCGTGCTTGCCAGTGAACCATCCTGCTGCGACAGTCTGTCTCCGGTCAGGTTCTTGCCACGATTGATTTCCCAGATTTTTCCCACCCGAATCCATCATGTCTGAGATTGGAGGCCTCTACGATTTCCTTTACGTCCCTTTCTTACTTCCCAAGGAGAAGGTGAAGGCCTTGCTTCCACAAGGCTCAAACTTGCTTCCCATTCCCATCGAGATCTTCAAGACGTTTGCCGCCGATCCGA
Source organism: Tilletia setariae (assembly GCA_023634365.1). NCBI lineage: Eukaryota > Fungi > Basidiomycota > Exobasidiomycetes > Tilletiales > Tilletiaceae > Tilletia > Tilletia setariae. The sequence continues at coordinate 7,876,196 of JAMJXE010000001.1, read as the reverse complement.
GCCAGGATGTCGACCAACTGTTCGAGACACATCACCTGGTCGCCTTCCAGCTGGGCTACCAAAAAGGAACGGGTCCATTGCTCATGCCCTTCGGCATGAACTTTTCTGAAGCCAAGCTCGAAGTTCCCTTCGTCTCCCATCCAGTCCTGAACAAGGTCGCGGCAGACAATGGCGAGCGAGAATCGGAAGAGCCTTTCCTACTCAAGCAAACGGTCATTTTTTCAATGGGCTTCATGTCCATCTCTGCCAACCTCATCGCAGGTTTAAAAGCCGCCTCGGCTCAATTTACGCCGAAGGGCACAGATGCGCCCTTCAAAGTTCCAGCTGACTCGGCGGAATCGATCCAGTACACGGCCGAAGGATTCGTGCAAGCTGTCTTCCAGCCTGCCTCTGAGGGTGGCGTCGTCGAGAAGGAGACTAATGTCGAGCTCCTGGACAAACTCACGACCCTCCTCCATTCCCAGTGGTTCGGTCATCGAACCGGAAAGGCCGTCAACCGATTCGAATACGCAAGGCTGTCACCTGAACTAGAACCGACCGCCATCGGGAAGGAGGCCGAGATCGAGCCAAGGAAATACATTGTCGAGTCTGGCAGCTTCAACGTGGCCAAGTTCCGAGGAGTCAAAGGTGACCAGGACGAAGAGATCGAGATCCCAACCGGCACACGAGCCTGGCGAGTTCGTGCACGATACCGCAGCTTTGTCCGAAGTCTGTGAATCCTCAAGCAGCCCGGCGTCTTCTTATATACCCTTCCGACCGCATTGATGAATTTTTTTTCTATTCTTTCTGCTTGATGTGTTTTGCGTCGTGCCATGATACGATAGTTTGACCTTTAGAGGTCCGCATTCTCAGCGTGACATCTCTTGTCCGTCGCGAAGGACCTTCAGATCCTGATCGTTGAAGCCCCACGATGTCCAGTCATGGCTCTTGTCAGCCTCGGCGAGCTTCGCGACCTTTTCAGGTGGCTCGGGGATGGGATCAAACTTGGCGTCGTTCGAGGGTCTCACTAGAGCAGCTGCCCCTGCGGAGGGCAGGATGAGAGCGTCAGGCGTCAATATGCCATCTAGCTGCACATCCCGATCATCCATTGGGACTCGAATAGGTGCTTGTTCCGAGCCGGAGGCTGAGGAGGAGGACGAATCGTGGCCCAGAACTTGCTGCCTCAGACTCAGCGCAATGACGACAGGCGGTTTCACTTCCGTCGCACTATCCGCGCCCTCACGAGATACATGCTGACGTCTCTCTTGTTCTCGCAGAGCCCATTCCTTCGCTCGAAGCAGATATCGATCGTAGTAACCCTTGCCGTGACCCAGTCGTCCGCCAAACAAGTCGAATGCTAGGCCGGGGCATAGAACCAAGTCCAGCCCTGTGCCGCCTTGCGCCGACGGAGCGAGAGCCTCCTTTCTTTTCCCAGTGGAAGTGTTCACTTGGTCGTCTAGCGAAGGCTCGCGGATGCCGTAGGAGTTTGCGGGCAGGGAGAGCAAATCCTGCTCGGATAAAATTTGGAGCATTGACATCTCTGCGGCGAACACGGGCTTGGCCTTGCTGCCCTCAGCGCCTGGTGGCAAGACTGAAGCAGGTATCGCGAAAGAGGGCACGTAGAGGGTCTTTCCTGTTGAGTAGTGCATAAAGACGTGGTGAGCTCACTCACATCACAACTTTCGCCCCAAAGAAAGTTTGCGTAAGATACGATGGATCTGCACTCACGGTGCTTCAAGGCATCTAGACAGAGTGCTTGGGTATCCACTTCGCCCGAAGGCGTGTTCAGATATATGCTGACCGTCCTGGCGTTTCGGTAGAGATCCGACCGCAGAAGGGTGCTGGCGATCGCAGAAGCTGAGCAGAGCGTTTGGGAGGGTCCATGTCAGAAATCGTTGTGAAGCGAGACATGGGCAGCAGAAGGGCAGAGTCAGCGAGGAGGCAGATCAGTATCAGCAGTGATGAACCATGATCAGATATGGACAGAGACCGACGCAGACAGACTAGGCCAGTCTCTCCCCAGGGTGGATGTATGCACTCAAAAGACTCACACTGAGCGAGGATGTCTTCATTCGAGACGGTGGCCAAACGAGCGCCCATGCTCTTGCGCATGGCCTGCTTGGCCAGTCGGACAGACTGAGACGCTGAGGCTGTCGCCGAGGAGGACGCGGGCGCTGCCATTCTGTCACTCAGGCGTCGAGCGTGTCCAGGATATTCTGCGTATTGTGAGCAATGTTGACAGGCAAAGGGAGGGCCAACAAGCAGGACGCGAAGTTTTTGGGTCCAACAGGTAGTCAGGGACAAATCCGCTGGTTTCTCGAACTACACGTCCACCATCTCACCCAACATCCGCTCAGCTTTGTCAACAGGCCACTCACACGTTCGAAGAACAAGGATGGGAAAGCGCAGCGCAGTCAGCCGTTTCCCAGTCGCGCGCATCAAAAAGCTCATTCAGTCTGACAAAGATGTTGGCAAGGTGTCTCAAGCTACCCCCGTGCTGATCTGTAAGTTTCGAGAGCGCGTGTATGCCACCCGTCCAGCTGTTGGATGCACAAAGTCCGACTGACCAAAGCCGATCACCCTTACTTCGAAACTGCCTGCTCAATTCATAGCGAAAGCGCTGGAGCTCTTCATTGGTAATATTGTCGAGACGACGGTGGCCGAGACGAGAAGAAGCGGTGCTCGAAAGGTGACACCTTATCACCTCAAGCGTACAGTTCACACCAACGAGATGTTCGATTTCCTTAAAGACATCGTCGCCAGAGTTCCTGATCCCGTCCAAGCGGCTTCGGGAAGCAGCAGCAGAAGAAAATCAGCATTTGGCGCTGGCGCCGTGAAAGCTGAAGACGCTGATGATGATGGTGATGATGATGATGATGACGACGACGACGAGGATGCAGATGAAGAGGAGGAAGAGGAGGAGGATGAAGACGATGACGACGATGAAGATCATGCTGGCCCATCGACCCGAGCGCCTGCGCGAAAGAGACAGAAGACATCAAGCACAGATGGCAGTGCAGCTTCAAAGCCTACAGGGCGGCCCCGCGGACGTCCTGTTGGGTCCAAGAACGGCTCATCCTCCGCATCTGCTGCAGGCACCAGTGCTTCCACACGCGGACGTGGACGTGGACGAGGAGGAGGAGCGGCTAGAGGAAAGGGCCGATCAGGCGCAACCGGTAGACGTCGGTCTGGTGACGACGACGCGGATGAGGATCAGGACGAGAATGAGGACGAGACAGGCAGGAGGACCAGTGGCAGCTCTGGGGGCGCTTGGGCTTCAGCAGGTCTTAACGCTGGCGCCGCAGGAGACCTGCCTTCTGTCTTGCGACTTGGACCTGCTAGACCTTCCGGAGGCGGTGGGGTGGATTCATGGGCCGGAGCTGGCTATGCAACCGCTCAACAGCAATATCCAGGATACCCACCAGCTCATCCTCACCCCGCATACAGTCAGCAGCAACAACCTCAGCAGCACCAATTCTCGTACGGTCAACCTCAAGCTCAACATTCATCAGCATACAGCCGAGGCAACGAAGGCGCAGGCGGCTGGACTGGCGCAGGTCTGGGTGGTCCCCTCCCTCCGGGCACCGCAGGACGCCCAAAAATCGAAGAAGACGATTACGACGCGTAAAGAAGTCTGCCATGTGTCTCCGGTCTTTCTCTAAGCTTCTTGTGTAATAAAGGAGCATCGCAAGGAGACCGGAAGCAAGAGCACGCCGGCAATCTACAAGCATCAGTAGAGACTGAATCAAAGATGACATGCTTGTCTCGATTGTCAATTTGGAACAGTTGTGTCTGATCACTTCTTGCTCAAAAGGCCGTCGATTTCACTTTGTGAAAGACCATCCAATCTGCCGTGAGCGTGAGCGGAAAGGTGACAGGGCCTGTCAGTCCACCTGATTTCGGACGCGTGTCTCCACAAACACAGAACATACCTTTTCACCAGGTACTCGACCTCGACGTCCTTGGTTATCGGGATGACAAATTGCTGGTAGAGTCTGACGACCTCATTGACGTCAATCTTGGGCTGGCCGCTTTTGACGTTGGCTGCAGCAGCATCGAGATCTTGTCCATACACGCTCGCCTTCTGCTCCAATCGGACCAGGAGCGCGGCCTCGACCTCGGGTTTGGTGATCAGGTTTGCAAGCTCGGTCCGGTTGGGCTCGGGCTTGGCGAGGATGTGTGGGATAAAGTCGGCGGGAGCAGCCAAGAATTTGGACTCGGACACGAACATGCCTGGTCAGCAGAGCAGTCAGTCAGCACATAGATGCGCTACAGAGAAAGTAGTGTTCAGATACGACACGAGCTCTCACCAAAGTGAATGCGTCTGCTCAGGGCAGCGAGAAGCTCAACATCGCACACGGCAGCACTGCCGTATTGTCCATCGTCAGCGTCGGGTCCCCACCGAGCGGTGATCCCTGACACCAGCTTGGACTGGTAGAAGTCGAGAATACGGTCGTGGACAAGGGTGATGGCCGACTTTTTCAGAACCTCTGGATAGCTGACCGGTGGCAAGATCGGCTTCGGCAACTGGTCGAGTGCTGTGTATGGCCATTCATCGGGGGCTTCCCATCTTCTGACTTTGGCGTGAGAGGATTCAGTCTCCTTCAGGAACCAGGTGAGCCAGTTGCCTTGCCAATCTTCTTTTTGGACAAGCTCGGGGAAAGCCTGGTCGATGTACATCTTTTTGTTGTGGGCGAATTGGGCGCGCTCGATGAGGAGGAAGCAGATGCTATCTTCGAGGCGGACGAGAACCGAGCGAATGTACGCGAGGGAGAGCAAGGTGGATGGCTGGGTCTCTGAGCTGATGAACGTGTTCGTGGGTCGAGCGGTGACCTGAGACACGCCGTGAGAGGGAGTCGTGTTTGAATCTTGAGCGCTCATGACGTTGCAAGCTGTTCAACAAGGAGTGCGAGGGAAATGTAGATGAAGACCCGCCGAAGCAAAAAAAAGGCGTGGAGAGGGGGCAAGAGAAGAGAAATGGCCAGGGCTTTATAGCAAAACTCGAGACTGTTCCGACGATGGTTCCTGTTGTCTTTCCTCGGATGTCGATCGCACTGCTGAGACAGAAGAGTATGAGAAGGAAACGAAATGAGAAAGTGAGACGACTCGGTGTCTGTCAACAGCGACTTGCTACGGGGCGCTCCTCTTCTGTCAGAACCGGGACTGCAATGGGCGATGTCGACGAGCAAGTGAGGAGTGACTGACTGGCCACCGCGAGGGCCTGTGAAGTCGACGCCCCGCTTCAGTTCCGTCACCAGTGCGCCAATGATCCGCAAAATTGGTTCCAGCCATAAATACTATCGATTTTCAAAAGCTGACATCTCACTCGACATGCTGTCGGAAAGTTCCGAGCCGGAAAAAAGTCGCTCAGTGGCACAGCTTGCGAAATTGTCGTTCTGTCTTCTGGGTGCTGAAGGTCTTCGAACTGCCTGCTAAAGATGGCTGACACACTCGACGACGACTTCGCCTACAGTGACGATGAGGTCTACCAGGAGGAAGCTGGGATGGCTGAAGCGGTGCATGGTGCCAACGACAACACTGGGCGGAATGATCACCTCAAAGCTTCGATATCAGAGAAGTCTTCGAACAGCAAGGGTCTGGAGACGAAGCCAACTTCGCAAGGCAGACAAGATCCGCAGGAAGGCACAGAAAACAAGAAGAGGATCAAGCGCCAGAAGCTCAGACAGCAAAGCGCCCAGAAGAGAAATGTGAGTCCTAGAGTCGCAACTATGCCGTTATTCAGTTTGTGAACCTGATTCTTTGTGTCCCTTTTCTATTCAGATCGCTCTGGCAGCCGGCATCAACCTCGAGGACGGACGGCCCTTCGGCACTCTCCCTAGCGATGTCCTCGAGGTGTACTTTTCCAATGTCCTGCAACGACATCACCCAAACCTTTCCCCCATCGAAGCACAAGAGTATCCCCTGCATGCACAGCATTTGCTTCCCGTCGACCAGGCGTGGCAACTACTTCAAAGCGAAGGGTCAACACCACACAAAGCAGCAGGAGGAGCAGACATGCATGCATTCTTGCGTCATGTACTTCCAGACGTGGCCAGTGACCTCAAAAACGAGCATCCACCTCCTTCAACAGTGCTGAAAGGCGCACCTGCCATTCTCATCGTGACCAGTGACTCTGGCCGCGCCGCCAACCTATGCGCAGAGGTTTCGAGCTTCCTCAACTTCCTACACACATCCGATGCCACTGCGAATCCGTCCAAGAAACAAAAGGTAATCTCATCGACGAGCAGTCTGGCTACACAGCACTCTCAAAAGCTCAAACCCGCAAAGCTTTTCGGTCGCCACTTCAAGCTTGAAGAGCAGCAGGCATACCTGTTCGCCAATGCGGCTCCCATCGCGGTAGGCACGCCAGCTCGACTTCGGGCATTGCTGAACGAGCCTGCCTTACCCAGTTCTGTAGCAACCGCGTTGAGTGGCCAGTCGAAGAAGAACAAAAAGGCGAAAGGATCGGGAAATTCCCTAGAAACACCAGATCGAGCTGGGCTCGATGCAGGAGACCAAACTGAAGCGAAACCAGCCCTGAACCTGGACCATCTTCAATACTTGATCATCGACACTACTTTCCGCGACAAGAAGAACCGGAACATTTTCGAATCAGACGATGCCCGTCCTGAAACGCTCCGTCTCCTCCTCGACATCCATCAGCAGCGCAAGCACAGAGCCGAAAAGCGCGGCCATGTTGGAAAGGAAACATCCATTAAACCCTCGGCTGAGGAACGACAGGAGGAAGGAGGTAATGCGCACAAGGGTAAACAGCAGAAAAAGAGGAAGAAAGGGGCGGAGGATGGTAACGCGGGTGATGCAAAGAGTCATGAAACCGGTGCTGAGGAAAGGAGAGCGGAAAAGGCCACTGCGTTGACGAGATGGGTCGTTCTGTATTAACCGTGAAAATAGAATCTCTATCATCCCGATGTACATCCGCTCAGTGACCAAATGTGTTATCGACTCTGTGTCTGACTGAATATACTAACGTGCCGCTGGAGTAGGCGAATTCGAAAGCACGGCAACAGACTAGGGTGGGAAGGAGAAATTGTAGGTGTTTGGTCCACGCTGGAATTGGAATCCACCCGCTCGGGTCATCACCTTCTCCGGGTCGTACTTGGCCGCAATTGACGTCAGCCGTTGCACGTTGGGGCCATAGACTTGCTCAAAGGGCGAGTTGTACAACGCGTAGTTGGTGTACGTGTACAATCCGTCCAGTTTCTGGCCCTGGGCGATGGCTGCATCGCGAATCTTCTGGGTCGTCTTCGCCACCGCATTGAGGAAGATGGAGTCAGAGAGTCCCAGGGGCCATGCGACTGTACATAGCTCGGCCAAACAAGAGCGCCAGTTCAGCATCAACTTCGCTCGGCCGGGGAGTCAATTCAGGCAAGCTCACAGTAGATGTTCAAGGGAGACACTTGCTTGTCGTGCGGCCACGCGGTCGTGTCAGCAGCAGGGTACGATGCTGCCTTCGCGAATGGCTCCAGATCGTACGAAACGAAAGTGCCACCACCAAGAAGCGCCGTTGCGCCATAGAACTGAGAAGGGGAAAAGAAAAAAGGGCCAAATGTTCATGTGTGAGCGCACGCCCAGACTGCAAAAGAGTAGTGATGAGATCTTTCTTTTTACCAACCTGGAACTCTTGCTTGATCGTTTGCAGAATCTCAGGAGTGAGACGCTCGAGGCTGACACTAGAGAATGTGCCTCTCATTCCCGCCACAGCACCGGAAGGAGCAAGTTTGACGAAGGCAGACATGGTGCGGTTGCCCGCGACGTCCTTGCTCAGGCCGGGCAGTGCCAAGAAGGCGTCAAAGATGTTTGCGACAAAGGAGCCTTTGGCAGGTCCGCTGTGGGAGGAGACCAGGGTCAGTCTTGTGTTCAAATGGATAGGAAGCGAGTTCTGATCCGGCACAACTATTTTGTGGGGGGAAAGGGGGGGGGGGGTTGGTTCGGCTCACTTTGGATCGTCGTAGAACAATTGAACCTCGATGACAGGAATTCCGGCAAAAGAGTTGATCGTAGGAAGAATGCTGGCTCGTAGATCGGTGTTCTGCTCTGAGGCAAATTGCGCAGTCAGGTTCAGGACTTTGTCAATCTGCACAAAAGGAAGATGTCCAGTAATTGCGTCAGAAGGATGCGAGTCACAGGAGACAAGACTCCGTCCGGAAATGCTTACAGAGTTGGCGTCGATGAAAGCAATGCCTCCCCAGATCTTTGCACGCGGCCGGGCCTTTGCATAGAAGTTGGTCACGACTCCTGCATTGTTGAAGCCGCCTTGAAGGAGGAAGAAAAGATCGGGGTTCTTTGCACGGGTGACGTGCATGATCTTACCGGTGGCAGTTACAAAGTCGTATGCAACAATACCATCGCTGGTCAAGCCGTATTGATTCGTCAGGAAAGAGTAGCCGCCTCCGAGAGAGAAGCCAGCCACGCCCACTCCGGAGACCCGGCCGCCAGTGACCTTGACATCGTACTTCTCAAGGCCTTTGTAGACGTCGTCCCAGATCAGTCCACTTCCGTACTTGACGAGGCCGCGTGCCTTGTCGTAGCTGACCTCGTTGAATCGGGTCATCGCGACTGTCACGCCCTTGGCACCAGAGAAACCTGGAGCGCATGAGTGTCCTGCGCCTTTTACCTATCACGGTGGAACAAGAGTGAGGGATCAGATTTGGGCGCCGTAAGCAACTGTTCGAATGTGTGAGCGTCTGCTCACTGCGAAAGTGGAATTGCTCTTTCCAAGGACTTTAATCTGCAAAGTAGTTCCGGGATCAGTTCAGATTGGTCTGGATGAGATAGAATGGTGAAATGTACCAACTCACGATAGCAGCCAGGTCGTTGATGTTTCCCGGTTCGACGGAGCAGCGCGAGAAGACATCACCTGACGAACAGTAGTGTTCTGGAAGGCAGTCAAGAGCATGAGATACATTTGGATATCAGCACTGCTTTTGAGTCACTTTGGGGATTACACGTCACTCACTGATATCTTGAGCATACTGCTGCTGTCCCGGCGCATAAATGCTGGACGCGTTGGAGATGACGGCCTGGATAGCCTTGCAAGTCGGGTCCGCGAAGACAGTCGCCTGTACAGAGACGGCGAGCTTGAAGCTCTGCAATGCCTTGTGGCCGGGAGAAAGCTGGGCCGCAGCGGTGGAGGCGACCAGACATCCTGCTGTCAGGATGGACTGCACAGTGAGCAACATGAGTGTGTGACACGCCGACGGAAACCTGCAGGCAACAAAAGAAATCGAAGAAGGGGCTGGGGGGTGGGGGAAAAGGGGGAAGGGGGCGGGCAGATCCTGCAAGGGAAAAGTGACCGCGTCTTTAAGAGCACCTCGTGAACAATGAGAAAGATCTGGTGATCACCCTTGTGAGTGACAAGTGCCTACTTCCGATGCTCCTTCCGTGTGTCTACAGCGTGTCTCATCTTGATGGACGGACGGCAACAGCAGCGGCAGAGCCAGCGTCTCATGGCTAGGCTATTATTCTTCTTGTCCTGTACCTGGTTGCCAAGCACACTCCTGCCCACCAGCCGAGTCGTGGTTCGTGGCGTGGCCTTCTGGACAGAAACAGGTCGGCGAGCGGAAAAACTCGGGGCTCGAGAGCGACCGTTGCAGCACTGATATGGTCCCTGTGACACCATGCTCTCTCCAATGGTTCCAGCCGCGCCGAGCCGGGACCCACTCTGTGGTTCCTATGAATTGGTGTCGCTGCCAGGCGCCTGGCCGTCTCCCGAGCCTCGGGCAAGCAAGACCCTGTCTGTCTCATCCAGGAATTTTTGACGTTGAGGACGATTCAGATGAGCGCACCTTCAGCCCCGGACCGTCCGCGCCATGCTCGTCAACAGTACTGAACGGAATGAAGATTGAACCGCGCATGGCATCCAAACGCAACCGCATCAGCCGCACGGGTACGAGAGCAGACCTGATGAGACCACACACCTATCCGGAGAGAGAGAGGGACAATAACATTTGTGCATTTTCAATCGTAGCGAATAACTTTCAATGTAGAGGATGGACCCGTGGGTAGTTTGGTAGTGGGAGCAAAGCAAAGCAAGACTGCGGGAACCTGTGGGCAATGCTGGAGAAGATGGGGCGCAGCAACTATCATGTCGCTCTCTCACGGGGGGAAAGAGAAAGCGTACTTGTTCGGGCCACGCTGGAACTGGAAGCCACCAGCCCGAGTCATGATCTTCTTGGGATCGTACTTGGCCGCGATCGAGGTCAGGCGGGCCACGTTGGGACCATAGACGTCCTCGAAGGGGGTGTCGTACAGAGCATAGTTCGGGTACAGGTACCGGCCTGAGAGGTCCTGGCCCTGAGCGATGGCTGCAGCCTTGATTCGCTGGGTGGACTGCTTGATGGAGTTGTAGAAGATACCATCGGAGAGACCCAGCGGCCAGGCGACTGTGTGAGAGAGGAAGGCAGGGGGGAAAAGCAAAGTTCAGACACTCTATTGCTGTTCAAGGGAAAGAAGTGTCTTTGGGACAGTCCCACTCACAGTAAAGGTTCAGGGGGGACAGCTGTTTGCTGTGAGGCCAGCCGGTGGTAGATGCAGCTGGGTAGCTCTTGGCCAGCGCGAAGGGCTCGAGATCGTACGAGATCAGAACACCAGCTCCGAGGGGAGCAGCAGAGCCAACATTCTGTCGGAAAAAGAGGAGAGACGAATCTGTCAGCTACATGCTACAGCAGGTACGGCGTGGTCTCATTGTGAGCACCGATGAGTACACTCACGTTGAACTCATTCTTGATCGTCTGGAGGATCTCAGGGGTGAGACGTTCGAGACTGACGCTCGAGAAGGTGCCGCGCATTCCGAAGAAGACGTCAGAGGGAGCCGTGTTGGTGAAGTTGGCCATGGTACGGCTCGCTTGAACGTCCTGATGGATCAAAGGCAGGGCCAAAAATTGGTCGAAAATGTTCTTGACGAAAGAACCGTTGGGTGGTCCCCTATCGGATGTGAACAATCATATAGTCAGAAAAACCAGCCCGGTTCGTCAGAGAGATCCCATGTAGGTCTATGACCATGCTCACCTCGGGTCATCGTAGAAAAGTTGGCACTCGATGGCTGGAATGCCGACGAAGGCGTCGAGGGTAGGAAGGAGGCCACCGAGCAGGTCCGTGTTGTCCTCAGAGGCGAACTGGGCGGTCAGATTCAAAACTTGGTCCAGCTACGAGAGTCACACACACACACACACACACACACACACACACACACACAAGCACAAAGGTCGGATGAGTATGGGCTTGGACAATCAGGTACCTTGCTGAGATCGACAAGATCACGTTTCTGAGAATACTCACGTATTTCTTGTCGAGGAAGATGGTACCGCCCCAAACATTGGCACGCGGACGAGCCTTGGCGTAGAAGTTGGTCACAATGCCAGCATTGTTGAAGCCGCCCTGGAGCAGGAAGAACAGGTCCGGGTAGGCTTTGCGGGTAACGTACAGGATTTGTCCGGTGGCAGTAATAAAGTCGTATGCCACAATTCCGTCCGAGGAGGTACCGTACTGGTTGGTGAGGAAGGAGTAGCCACCTCCGAGCGTGAAGCCGGCAGCTCCCACGCCAGAGACACGGCCACCAGTGACCTTGACGTCGTACTGCTCGAGGCCCTTGTAGATGTCGTCCCAGATCAGACCAGCTCCGTACTTGACGATGCCCTTGGACTTATCGTAGGAGACCTCGTTGAAGCGACTCAATGAGATCGTGACCTAGACGAGGGGCGGTAGCGATTCAGCATCAGCGTGTTTGAGTTCGCTTCACAAACGAAAGCATTTTGACTCACGCCTTTGGCACCAGAGAAACCGGGGGCACATGAGTGACCACCTCCTCGAACCTGTCGTCAAGCAAAATTGAGTCCGAGAGTAAGTCATCCACTGACTTTTCGGTGGCTCAAATCTTTCCATGCTGATGATGCTTACGGCGAAGGTTGCATTGCTGGTGGCCAGCACTTTGAGCTGTGAAAGTCGGTCAATCGAGTCAGTACTGGAAGATACAATTTCCCCTTTGGACATTTGACTCACGATGGCAGCGATGTCGGCAGCCGAGCCGGGCTCAACCGAGCACTGAGAATAAACATCACCAGATGAGCACCAGTGCTCTGCAAGGCTCAACAGAAAAATTGTATCAGTCGATGGGGATCCAACTGGGCAAATCCTTTACTCGGGGCCCAGTGTAGTGTGCTCACTGATGTCGGTGCTGTATTGGGGGGAGCCGGGGGCGTAGATGGCAGACGAGTTGGAGAGCGCGGCTTGGATGGCCTTGCAGGTAGGGTCCCAGAAGGAAGGTGCTCGCTCCGCAGCTCGCTCGGCAACTCGGGCGTTGAACCATTCCATGGACTTGGGTCCGGGGACCATGCGAGCGCAGGTCGCAGAGGCCAGGGCGATGGCGGCCACCGAGGCCTGGACGAAGGGCGAAGACAGGATCATGAGAGGCAATCCACGTGAGAAGGGGGGGAAAGGGGGTAGAGAGAGAAGGGATGTGGACGAGGAGAGGAGGATGGGCGGAAGAGAGAGGGTCAGGATAAATATACGAGTACGGCTCGACGTCCACCTCGCCGCCTGTGGCTGACGATCTGCTCTGTGTGTGTGTCACCTCTCTGGTCGCAGATCGGCATATCAGACTGAGGACTACTTTCTGAGGCAGTTGCCACTGCTGCTGTGGCAATTTGCTCCTCTTGATTGATCCTCTCGGAGGCCAGGATTCCGTCGACGGTGGCGGATCCGGGGGCCAGGACAGCCCCGCAGTTTGCGACCTTGTGCACACGAGTGCATTCTGGGGCCTTTGCGGTCGCACATGTCATCAAGCGAGGCATGGACACCCACCCCTCCGCTGTGCCGCTGTTGGCCGATGGGGTCATCCAGCATCGCCGAAGGGGGGGAAAGTCAACAGATGGCGTGCGACTTGTCCTGCACCCTTGTCTGTTCGTTGCTTCACTCGAGGTCAACAACTCATCACCCAATCAACCCAACCCTCGCGCGACCCTGGGTCCCCCGCTCTGCTGCACTTGGAGGCGGAATCGACCTCCGCCCAGAGACCAATCTGCCATCTTTAGCTTCCGGCCTTGGGGGCAGACTCGACATTTATTCATTCCCCGGCACTTTGCCCCACAACGAGAAGACGGCGCGGCCGCGTCTGTCGCGGAAGATCTTCCGACGGCTCCGAAGCCGAGACTCCGGACTCGTCCTTGTCCCAATCTGATCACGTGAGCTATCCCCACTCCCGATCCCTTCCCAGCGAGAGGTAGGCAGCCTGTTTGAAGGACGGGTCATGATCCATGACAAGCTGACAGTATCTAGTACATGATGCCGACACTCTGCTAGGGAGCGCAAGACACTCGTCAAAGTGCCCGGAGAAGTGCTTGAGGGTAGCACGGGCGACCCCCCCGGTCCTGCGGGGGACACTTTGCCTGAGTCGCACGAACATTGCAATGATGTTGGGTTCAAGGACGGGGGAGGGGAAGCGGGAGCGCGCCCAGGGATACTCACCGACACTGTTCCGACATCTGTCGGAGCTACTCTCGGCCTGTTGCCGGCACCGATGAGCATACCGACCTTGGGTTTGCTGCATGCTGTGGATGAGAGAAAAGATCGTGGGCACGTCAGTGCCCGGCGGAGGCAGTCGAGCAATCAAAGAAGGGACACTCACATAGCAGCAAGGGAGGGAGGGTGAGAGGGTCCACGATGCCAGGGTTGAATGATGAGAAGAGCGTCTGCTGATGGACACGAACTGCATCCGGCCTGTAGATGCGTCAGGACAGTATGGGTATGTCAGTCGCTGCTCGTGTCTGGAGCAGGTAGTTGTAGAAGCACTCACAGGAGACTCTCGGCATCGAGCAGGACCTTGTCGACGGCGGGGATGAGTCGGATGAGATTTCGGCTGAGACGCAAGATGGAAGGCAGAAGGTCAGCTTCTAGAGAGGGTAGTTGGGAGGAAGGAGAGGCACACCTGCCCGGTGACTAGTTCCGGCCCTGCCGTGAAGGGAGAAGGATATGCGTAGATGATGATATGGGGGCTAGGGATGAGAGGAAGGGAGTGTGAACTGGTGAAGAAGGGAGGACAGGGGGACAAAGAGTGGGAGAGGATGAGCTCGTACTGTATACGAAAGGTCAGGTGGTAGCGTCCAGCAAAAACATGGGCAGAGTCAGTGCGCAGCAGGACTGATGATGAGATGACAACAGGGTAAAAGGTATCAGCGTCTCATGCTGGGGCTGTCTGAGCAAGAAGACGAAGGAATAGTCAGCAAATCAGCTGCGGCGCTGTCCAAGCAAGCTTTGCGTGGGACCGTGGACGTGCTTGCCCGGCAAGGATGGCATGCGCTGGACTTGGAGGCTGCGATGGACAGCGAAGCTGCTGCTCAGTGCCCACCATTCACGCATGCGAGTCAGCGGTCCACTCGGCACAGCTAATGCATCAGGGTCGTCGCGCATGAGGTTTACCACCGTTGTGACTTTGTATATGTAATGACAGGTGGCATTGCGCGTGCGCAGCGCTGGAGTGATACGCATGTACCGTACAGTATGATATGACGGCCGACCGGCGCCAGGAGACGGCCGGAAGTCTGTACCGTGATCCTCGAAGGATTGCCACGACGAAGTCGACGTGAGCTCAGCCACGTCTCGGGCCATTACATCGAACCATCGCGCAGTGCTGGATCAGCAGCAACTTCGACACCCCGTCGATGTCTGCATCCTGGTCCCGTGCTCGCCTCCGACAATCACGGCACAGCCATCGGTGCCAACCACTGGTTCGCGTTCTCGAACTGCTGCGCCAGCTCAGGGCTCACCGCCTTCTCCGTGCTCAGCGTTCGTACCGCCACCATGAGCTGTGCAGAAAAAGTAGAAATGATGAGACAGTGGTGGACAGGGCTGAGCTTGCGCAGCACAGCTGTACAGGGGCAAGCGAACTTACCGCATCCCAAAATCTGAATCCGCGCCTCAGTTCCGCCTTGACATCCTTGACATTCTCGAACGTCTGGCCCAGCATCTCCACAATGTCCTCCTTTTCAGCCTTGACCTCTTCGCTGTTCTCCTCGCCGCTCTTCACCGCTTGTCCATCATGCATAGTGAGCAGTCCCTCGATGTAGCACTTGACAACAATGCCCAAGCCCGTGTTCGCATCCGCCCCGAATGGCAACGATAGCGCAATGTCCAGATAGTCGTCTCGAGCCCTCCGAGCGTCACCCTTGAGCAACAGGGTGCATGCCACCATCTCGACGAGATGACGCATGCTGCGACCGAGCACCTTGAGGAACGAGTTGAAGGCCAGCAGTTCCCTCGAGCACGGCGCATCCCAACCCATTCCCGCCTTGTACCCCAGCGACACCAGACTGAATACACGCATAATCAGCAGCACATGCCGTCTCTCCTCCGTCGTACCCATCGCCGGTCCACCCGAGTACTGTTTGCCAGAATAGTAGCTGCCATGGAGCACATTTGCCCGGATCAGCTCCAAGGCGAGATAGAGTGACTCTTGGAGCTTGTCGTTCACCCTCGACTGCTTGAGGGCAAGGTGGAGAGCACGGGCATACGCAGTATGCGCATGATTGTGGTTCAAGAATCCTCGCAGCTCGAGTGTGCGCCAGATCACGTTGGCCACAATCTCGTCCTTCTTCTCCAGCGGGTAGAATGGTGTCGCCGAAGTCGCTGCATTCGGTCCGGAACCCTTGCTCTTCGAGGAGTTCGAGCTCGTCTCCGGTCGTGGAGTCCGGGTTCGGGCAGCAAGCGGATCAGAGATAGTCGCGCCCAGGCAGAGAGCAATGTCGATTGTACTCGAGTTCTGCCTGCGGAGTTCTTCCTCGATCAGCGTGACCGGCACGTTCCAAGCCTTCACCCGCGATATCAGTTCTTGCGTCGTCTTGCTCTCGTGCGGCACCGTATACTCGCGAGCGTATTGCAACGCCGGTGGTTGACCTGCACCTTGTTGTTGCAGTTGTGATTGCTGCTGTTGATTACTTTGATTGGTGTTAGCTTTTTGGAACCAGTACGTGGCCACAACTTTGCGTTGATGCCAGAACGGATGCAGGGCCGAACACGCCAGCGCGATAGCCACACATCTTGGACTCTGGGCATGTTCCGTGATCGTATCCCTAACGAATGCCCTGTATTCTTGGGTCTCTCCATTGTCAAGTGGGGCAGGCTCGTGAATGTGGCCGGCAGTAAGGTAGGTGAAGATGGTGGGTGAGACCATGCCCCGGCCGAGATGGAGAAATACCTCGTCTGGCAGGCGGTATGTGAAGATTTCGTTCAGATCTTTAGGAACATCCGCCGCGGTCAGGATGGGTGGACCCGCGTTGGATCCGAGCAAGGTCGAAGCTGAGCCGGGCACAGCAGGGGTCATTCCGTTCACGCCAGGGGCAACCATGCCAGCGGTCGCGGGAGTAGAGGCTGCATTGGCTTGGCTACCAGGGGCCGCATTAGCTGCTACGGCACCTGCTTGACTGGCGGCGGGAGTACTGGCATTGGAAGCAGCGTTTAGCGATGTGGACGAAGCCGAGGACACTGCCGGCAATGGGGGTGGTGGAGTCGCAACAGGAAGAGGTAGGACTCGACCCTCTTCGGCATGCAGAACAAGGGAGAACTTGATCATGCAACGCGCCCGACAGAATTGTTCGGTGTATTCAGTAGACTTTACGAGTGGGTGCTCAGCGAAGACCACACAGACGGTGAAACCAGATCGATAATGTCGGACAATGTCAGCAATCTGCTTGAGGTTTGGCGAGCCGCCGGGACCCGAGACACCAGGAGGCTTATTTGAGGTACCGTCAGGGGCTGTCGCAGCGGCGGCGGCGCCTGCACGAGGTGAAAGAGCGGCCTGCTGCTGATTGAAGCCAGGTTTGTTCGGAGTTCGAGGGTGGTTGGGTAACGGTGAGAGTGGAGGTGCGCCGCCCGCCGGGCCCGCCAATGCTGGTACTGGAGCAATGGAGCCGTCGAGTAGAGGTGGAAAGATAGGACACGCGCTGAAGCCGGCAAGAAGCGCCGCATCGAGGAAGGACTCCTCGTTGGCACCGAGAGCGGCCATGATGTCGACTTTGGAAGCATATGTGAAGACGGCCTTGCGCAGATCCAAAGAGAGAATGATGCGATCAACGCGATCGAAGAGGAAGAGCTCGTTGGAAGCGTAGATTGCGTGAACAAAGGACTTGGAATGCCGTTCGAGAGAAACGAGCTGAGCGCTGGCCAGGTAAGGAGCGATTAGGAATTCAATGTTGCGGTGACGGAACGAGCGGAGGACGGCACGGATCAGATCCTGGATCCCCACGCTGTTGGATGATGCAAAGAGAGCTTGGGCAGCCTCAACGTCGCCTTGCTCGTAGGCGTCCCATGCCTGGGATCGCTGTTCAATCCGGGGATCATGAGGCAGGACGTGAGTGCTTGACTGGTGTCGGTTGTTCTGGCCCCTCTTGTTTGATGAGGAAGCAGTATTGGAAGACGATGAGCTTGCTGACGAAGGTGGATGGTGAGGTCGAGTGGCAGCAGGTGGGATGCCAGAGAGGACAAATACGGGTTTGATCCTGGATCGCTCCAAAATCTTGAGGTCGTCTTCTATGTGGGAGATGAGAGCGAGGGGAGCTCCACCCAGAGCTGCTACGAAGGGTTCGGAAGTGGCAGGGTTCTTGAGCAAAGTCGACAGATACAGCTGCAGGTCGATACCGAGCCGCGTGTCCTTGAGCGCGGCAAGAGGACAGGTCTGCAGCAACCTGCGTTCGCGAATGAACTCTAAGAGTGGTTGAGCAGAAGCAACGTCAGTCTTCCTGCCTGCCTTCCTTGCTCAAAGTATCTGTGCCAGCACTTACCCTCTAAGCCGCCAATCATGATGTCTGGCTGAGAAGCGTCCCTGATAAGCTAGACTTCAGTCGAAAGATGGGAGATGAGTGTTGCGATGGTCCCGTCTGCTTGCCTGTATGTACCGTGAGCTCGAGCAGGGGAGCGTCTCATCGACCTCTGGATGGCGCTCAGGCCGAAGCTTGAGAAGGCAGATCACGTGACTACACCACTGTTTCCGCCTCCCTCCCCGGTCGCACTGCGTCTGAATATGAGCTGTTGTGGACTTGTGGCCATTGATGGCAACCATCCAGTTGGTGTGAGGGAACAGCTTCACAGGTGAGCGGCAGCCTTTGGATGGAGAGGCGAGCGAGCCTTTTGTGAGGTTTCGTCTGAGCGACAGTTTGAAATCCTTCGTTGCGAGGAACCGCGTGGGTGGCGATGCTGCTTCATGTCTCCTCCTGTCCTCCACCATGACCATTGAAACTGGGGCACCAACTCCGTTCATTCGCCTGACACGTGCAATTGACCCCAACACCGTCCCGCTCCAGGTTCGGCAAGCATGGGTCCTTCGATTACCTTCGCCTCCCAGTCCGAGGACGACGCCCGCGTTGCAAAAAGTTCTCAAAGTCCTGCAGAGAGAACACGGAGCTGACGCACTTAGACATCTGAAAAGGATCCGCAAAGTCGATGCAAGGTCATCGGGGACAGAAGCACCTGCAGCGCAGCAGGGCAGCTCAACAGAATCCAGGTTGGAAGCTGTACTTGCCTATCGCACCAAACATGGAGTGCTCGCAGACGAGGACAGCTTGCTGAAATGGCTCGAGAAATACGATCCCACGCTTTTAGGGACTGATTTAAAGGACGAAAGTCAGAACACTATGGCCGAGGCAAGCAAGGAATCTCGGATGCTACGGTTGCAAGAGGTTCCCACCACTCATATTCCGACAAGAGACAGGGTCGCAGAATGGAATGCGGTCTGGCCCTGCGTTTTGCGGATGACCGGCCCAGCACCCGTCTCTGAAACGAATGCGAAGCCCTCCAAATCCTCGAAGGGCGGTGGCGATGCAGGGGCGAGGGGCGCATCGACGTCTCTGACAAGCTCTTCCGCTTCTATTGACTTTGTTGACCGTGCCCAAGATGCCCAGATGTGGGTGGAGCAGTTGACGTCCGACAGCGGAAAGAAACCAAGATTCCAATGGGCTCTCAACAACCTCAGAACCTGCATTCGATTGGCAAGGCAAGCGAGAGAACGTGGCGATCTTCCCATAGCTGCCTACGTCTCTGTCGGGTTTGACATGTCTGATGTCTCTTCTCTCGATGACCGACTTCCCCTCTCTGCACACGACACTCGGCAATCGACGAATCATCCTCTGCGGCACGCTGTTTTGAACGCAATACGAGCTGTGGCAGACCGACGGACCACGCAAAAGCTCTCAAATGTCCCATCACAAGCACAGCAGCAAGCGAGTGCGGACGAGCAATCACGAACTGCGCAACAAGGCCAAACGGAAGCGCAAGGGACATTTGAAAACGGACAGGATTATTTGCTAAATACGCTCTCTCTCTTCACCACACATGAGCCCTGCATCTTCTGCACTATGGCGCTGGTTCACTCGAGAGTTCGCCAGGTGTTCTTTCTGTTGCCGTCACCGGGTTCGGGAGGCTGTTGCGGCAATCGACTTCCAGAACATTACGGAGGTTCCGTTCAAGGGGCGAGCGACGAGAATGGCTCTCGGAAGGACGCTTTGGAAGGAGGAAACGGTGGAGGCCCTTTCGCACTGCACGAGCAGAGCGGACTCAATCACCATTTCGAGGTGTGGAGGTGGACTGGTGTGGTGCAAGATGCGGATCTAGATGCGGCGATGGAAGAGTTGAAGTTGCCAGGGACCAATGCATAGTGCTGAATGCAAGACCTTGTTCCGAAGCTTGCACTAGAGTTGAGGGCTCAAATCCCGCATACACTCAGGGTCCAAGAGTAACATCGATCATTGACTGTGTGGCGGCGGAGGGTTCAAGGAGACGTTACAGAGGCAGATGTTGCGGCTGCCTTCTTCTTCATAAAGCCCATGAGCTCCCGTTGGAGGTCTTGTTGTCTGCGCGTCTCTGCGAGGCTGGCCACTGATCGTAATGAGCCGACTATGTCTCGGGTCTTGCCGAAGTACACCTCTTGCAGGAGGCCACGGATTTTGGTCTCTTGACTCTCGATCATGCGACCAATATTGGTGATATGTGATGCTAGCGTCGGCACCTCGTATTTTGCCGCATCCTGTGGATGCACGTTGTGTGAAAAGCAGGCTGATCAGCTACCTCCTAATCTTCATTTCAATGATGTTGCGGAAAGAGCTACCCACTAATCTTGTGAGACTGCCGCTGAGTTCGAGATCGCCTAGCTTGGGTTCACCTTTCCTTGCGACGCTGAGCATGATTGTGCTAGTCAGCTTGTACTCTGCGTGCTTTGAGCTCTTTTCCATGTTTGCCTCGAACACATGCATCGAGGACCAGGTACTTGAAGGGCCGGGGCCATCGTCGACATCTATCGAAAGCGAAAAATGACACACGAAAGGGTCTCGCGTCTAAGTATCGGTTTGCGCCCACTGTGAGGTATCAGAAACTCACCTTTTCTGATCAGCACCACCCCCGCAATTGAATCATCTGTCTCCTCCGGATTCCAAAGGTAGACGCTTGACAGGCCACCCTCGTAGTATCTGGAGGAAGCAGTGACTTGATCAGAATCATGCTTGTTCTGCTCAAGGTGTCAGAAGCACCACTTACAGCTGTTTGTATTGAGAAAAGGCTTCATTCGCCTTGATCTCCAGCTCACGCAATTTCGGGCTGGGTTGTGCTCCTTCCTCCTCTTCGTCTCCGGTCGGGTCCGTGCCTACGGGGTCTCCGCTTCCACCTGCTGCTGCTCCGAGCGGAGGATCATAGGTGCTCGACCAAGGACTCCTCCAGCTTCCCGCATCCATGTTGAATTGGCAGCATAGGAACTCTCTCCCTTTGCCCTCCGGAGTATTGTCGTGTCTGATGAGCAAGGGTTGGTCCACACTGCAGCTGAGTTCGTCTTCGAGCTCGGGCGAGATGGCGAACAGAGTCTGCAGATTTTCTGTCAGCTGCGCAGGCGGTAGCCTGCGGAAGAGGTCGAGAGCATGATCGAGAGAGGCCATCTTCTCGTCTACGTTCGGAGCAGGTACTCGATCCCGGTTGTCCTGAGGAGGGAGCTCCCTGGCTCCGACCAACTTGTTGAGTGGGACGTGCGCGAAAGAAAGCTCCGCACTTGGAATTTCTGCTCGGCCTCCTTTCAGAAGCATGGCCGATCCCATTCACCACCAGGACGGGCAGCTACCGAGACAAGGCGGCACTTGGCGGATCGGGTAGAAGCTCACTCGTTTGCGTATCACAGAGGAACCCACCAGGCGCGGGCGAGACCAAGACGCGCGCCTGACCCACCATGGATCTTCTCCATCACTTGCGTGACACGCCGACAACAAAGCATCTTCCTACCGACGCAGCTATCCTGCTGGCAAGCGCGACAGGATGGACCGTGTTGCGCGCCTTGTACATGCGCCTCGTTCTCAGACCAATCGCTGTCAAATACGTCGTCTCTGTCAGCCCAGATCAGGTATCGAACCCTCCGCCAATACCCCAGGAGGGCCAGAACCATCTCAGTAAGAAGGGTCTTGGCCAGTCTGATGCGAACCCCAAGGTGAACGGCGACGCTCAAGCGCTGACAGGATCAAGAAAGAGCTCATCCCTCACCAAAAGGGAGAGGCGGAGGATGGAACACCTCAAAAGGCGTAACGAGATTCGCTTTGCTGAGCAAGGCTGGAGCGCTTCGTACTACACCCTCGCCTTCTCTGTCGGATTGGTAGGTGCTACTTCGCTTCCAAGCCACCAATACACAGTAAACAGACAGCTGATGCAGTTTGGACCTCTACATCGCTGTTGCGCACTGTAGTATGTTTCGATGCATCAGCCCTGGTGGCCTCTTCACGTCAAACAATTCTGGACAGATTATCCTGAGCTCCAAATCAGCAAGCTACTCAAAGTGAGTCCTTGACTGAAGTTCTGAACAAATTCGTAACCTGGCTCTGATCCTGAAACGGTGTCTCGTCTGGCGTCCTCAGTACTATTACCTAGGCCAAACGGCTTTCTATCTTCACCAGATTTACGTCCTCTTCTCTGAGGAATGGAGGAAAGATCACTGGCAGATGTTCAGTCATCATGTCATCACCGTGAGCTTACAGGTGGCTTCCTATGCGACGCATTACCATCGAGTTGGAGTGGCCATCATGCTGCTGCTGGATCCCTGTGATATTCTTCTTTCGGTGAGAGCATTCAGACTGTCTTTATTCTGGCGCCAACGTGCTAAACGAAGTATTTGCTTCCCATGCTTAGAGCGCGAAAATGCTCCGCTATGCTGGCTTCCAAACCATATGCGATGTCTTTTTCGGCTTGTTTCTAGTCTCCTGGTTCGTCTTCCGGCACGTTCTCTTCAACATCGTCATTTGGTCTGCTGCCTTCGACATTCCGCTGAATCCGAATGCAGACAGCAGCAAAGGTGACTTCTCTACGCCTACGAACGTGCGCAGTATGGTTGCGCTCCTAGTGGCTCTGCAGATCATCCTGTTGGTCTGGTTCTGGATGATCGTCAAGGTCGCGTACAGGGTCATTACGGGGAGCGGTGCTACCGACACTCGATCTGATGACGAGGACCTGGACGAAGATGAAGAAGACTTGTCCGAGGATACGGAAGACGACGTCAGGCCAAATGGACACCACCCCAACGGGAAAAGCTCTGCGCTTGAGTCGACCGAGGTGGCATCAACCCGCAAACGATAGATGACAACCTGTATGCCAGACCGCTTCAGACAGGGCAGCAACTTGTCCAGACAGAAGTGGCAGGTCGCTGTCTCGTAAATACACTGTCGATGTCCCTCAGCGCGGCCAGGTCACCAACGAGTTCACCTTCGGCCTCTGGACCCAGAGCACCGCACCCAACCACTATTGAACAATCAGGTCCAGAAACTCGGCCCCCCCCCCCAAAATGCATATCTTCTTTCACGACAGCTCCGACGTGTTCTTACCTCTCTGATATACCTGGAGGAGCGAGGGCTGCAGTGGCGATGCATCAGTGCGGTCTCTTCTCTCTCTACCCTCTTTCTTCTCTCTCCGTGTATGCCCTCTCCCTTCGCATTTTAATCCAGAGACATCTGAGCTGTCACGCATCGCCCAGTGTCAGTGACTGTCGCCCCGACAGGGGCGGGATGCCATGTGTGATATGAGGGCGAGATTTTAGACGCGAGCGCGCGACGTGAGCCTCACGCGACGCATCACAGCGCAACCAAAACGCAGCTTCACTGAAGTCAATACTGTTGGTACGGACACCAACTTCTTCCGACACGACTCATGGCGCCTAAACGGAAGCGTCAGGGTGAGGCTGCGGAGGGGCGACGCTTCTATGCGCTCGACATGTCCTCGCCATTCCATCCCGGTCGGGAAGCAGACAGCTCACGTGGCCGCGAGCATCTGGGCGGGCCTCCAACCTCGATGAGGCCGTTGTCCGGAATGCTTCCCTTCTCCTCAGAAGCTCCGATGCTTGGCCCCGTTCAACCACCACGGTACAGTCAGGACGGTTCTGAAAATCCTGACTGGCTGAACTACCAGAGTACGCTCCGACTCAAGTCAAAATGGGAGTCCATCTACGAACGCTACAAGGATGCGCATCTGATGGAGCAAGATGAAATCGAGATGACATACGAAGAACGCAAAAGCAAGAATGGCGCCTCCAGCTCGAAGAAGCGCTCATATCGAAACCAAGATTCAAAGGCACGCAGGGGTCTGGCTGGACCGGCAAGACCAGGAGGTAGGAAGATTGGAGGGGATGTTAGCTCGGAAGATGATACAGGAGACCACTCCGACGCATCAGAGGCTTCCAACGGAAGCTCATCAGCCTCTCTGTCCTCCTTCACCACCGGAGCGGGCATCAAGGTGGTTAAAGATTGCGGAATCCTGCGAAACTTAGCTGGCAGACTACGGTTCGGCTCGTTCATCAAAGATGAAGAACTCGATGCGTTGGAGGCCGAAGAGTTCTTCGTAGAAGACCACAGCCTGCCTCCAAATTATAGCAATGGGCCTATCTCTGATGACATAACATCCTCTAGCTTGTCTGGAACTCCACAAGTTGCGAACTCCCACCGGCAGCGGAAACAGAAAGCTCTTGAGGACGGAGAGCACCTCAGCGAAATCGAAGTCGACAGCGACGAAGACGAGATTGGCGGCTGGGGAGAAACTGGATTCTTGCGCTCACAGTACCCGGATCCCGCATCTTGCATTTCTACGAGTCGACCGCATTCGGACGCTGCGCCGGCGCCCTCCTTGGGTCGGGAAGATCTTGTTGACTCCGACCGGCGCAGCTCAGTCCTAGACCCCGACCTCGAGGAATTCCTCCTGGCCGAAGAACGAAGACGCAGACTATGCGCCGATGACGATGATTCAGATAACGCGGGAGGGTTCGGTGTGATTGAAGATGTCTTGCAACTCGACCCAGTCGTACGCGACGAGTCTACAACACCTGGACCGCCATCTCTTGCGGCCGAAATCGAAGTCCCCTCTTCGGACGAGGATGATCTCAACTTACTGGCATCTCCACGAAAGCGTGGGAAGCGGCAGCGAGCGCAAAGACCGAATTCTCACGCGGGCATGGTGCTCAAGGCTCCGGAAGAGGCGGTACATCTCTCACTGCATGCGCCGTCTCAAAGTCGCTCAATATCTGTCAAGATCGAAACTCACACACCAATCCCAAACTCATCCGCGTCATTCCTCGCGTCTTTCGAGGAAGCCACTCGGGCTAAGCGAGCTGCGATCGACTCCATTCTTATGCGCTGGACCTCGGAGCAAGAGACTTTCTTGGCGCGCTTGGAGGAAGAGGCTCAATATCGCTTTGACCTTGGCATTGATCGAGCCATGGGAGGCAGAGGTGGCCCAAGAGCTTTCCCAGATGCAGGATACGACGCTTCAAGCGATGCGTTCGACGCGCCGGATCCGTGGGACTCCCTCCCGGCATCTTACAGCAGCATTCCAGGGCTTGAGCAGATGCTTGTGGCTCACAGTTGAGCAATCCATCAATGCTGTAAACATTACCGGACGTGACGAATCTGATCATGGCGATGGTCGACTAAGGATACATGCTGTGTTGTACAAGGTTGCAACGGTTACGTTTTGATGATGTTGCCAATATCTCAGATGCCACCGCCTGCCTCTACCATCTCGCCACCCACCCACCGGTACTGCGGACCTGTACCGCGATTGTACTGCAGAAAGTTCTCAGTTCCGGCGCGTTTCTTGACATGCCGAAAAGTGAGATTCATCCGGCCGCCGTATCCCGAGACTGAAGCACCAGCTTTCGCTGTGCTCTTGGGGATACTGTGTTCCCAATCATTTTGAGTCGTACCACGCATGAGTAGGAGTGAGCCAGGCGGGAGCGGAAGGCGATAGGTTGGCCGAGTGATGGAGCGCGACGACTTCGGGTGCACCTCTTGCAGAACGGAGGGCCGGTCGGGCTTCAGTTCTTCCGGTGTGGACTGTGCAGATGGAGCGTTTTGCTTGCGGCGGAGCAGGAAGGGACGAGGAGTGCCCAGGGTGAGTGACGCGATCGATGGATTTTGTCCCAAGAATTTCTCGTCGTCGCTGTGATACGAGATCGAATCGTTCCCGTTGGCGCTGATCAGGTTGGGACCACGGTCAGCGGCACGATCATGTTAGGCATGCTTGAGATCGAATGCAAACGTACTAGTAGTTGATGATGATCGCGTTGAACCTACATCCCGTATACGATTCGACTGACATGTCACTTGTCAGTCGCGCGGATGACATCTGTTGCCACTTGCCTTTGGCACTTACTGTGATTCTGAACCTCTTGGAGGACCGCTGGAACGGGATGTGGCTTCTGCTCATATGTCGAGTCCGGGTCTTCTCCATCGTCTCGACCAAACGTGGTCGTCCACCTCGGCGTTGAGAACGACTGACCGAATTGAGGCTTGTAATACTTTACTCGATGCCATGCAAGGTTGTGCAAGAGGTACGAATACAGGGCCGCGGCATCGGCCGGCGAATCAATGAAAGAAGGCCAGTACACGAGATCGAGGGATCGATTGAACTTGGTGATAGGTTGACCTTCGGAGGCTGTGAACATCGAGGCCGAGATCGGCAGTGGAGGGTCTCTGCTGATCAATTTGCGCCCGCTATCGTCATTTGAAGCACTGAGAGGAGTCCGTTTCGTCGCCCTTTCTCCCGGATTTGACGTCGGCCTCTTGCCATGTCTTACGTCGAAGAAGGGATGGACCTTACTTGGGCTCGGATCGGAACTGTTTCCGACGTTTGAAGACGTTTTGAACGAGAGATCGGCACGATGGCCTGCCTCATTTCGTGCTTTCTTGAGGAAAGAAGCATCGTCTGAAGACTCTGTAACTTGTTCGCAGCTCTTCCGTTTGGAACCACTGGATGTCGTTAATGACGACTTGAAGTAAGAGCGAATGTCAGGCTTCTTGGACGATGAAGGCATCGGAGAGAGGACGATGACATTTTCTGGATCATGTCCCATCCGACATGATTGACATCTGGCTGCTTCTGGTCGGCGATGGAAGCTGACCCAGCACATCACGTGACCTGGCCTGCGTCTGAACAATTGCCAGCGTCATCGAGAGAGGACCATAAAAGAAGCTCAGCTAGGACGTTCCCTTTCTCCGTCGAACAGCATACAAGTACACACCATCCTGGTTGCCTTCACTCCGCCGCCCGGGCCCGTCTACCAAACTCCCAACCCACACAGCCAAGCAACTCGTTGCTGAGCATCCACCAGCATGTTTGCGCTCCGACCAGCGCTCATCAATAACTGCGGCCTTGCCACCTCCGCTCTGCGCACGGCCGGCAGCAGCGTCAGTGGCAGCTCCAGCGCTTCCACATCTGCCCGTCTCTTCCAGGTCGCCCGCTTCTCGTCAGCTTCGAGTACAGCAAGCGGCGGCAGCTCCCAGATCTCAGCCTTCAGACTCGCCTCAAACCCCGGCAAGCTCGTCTCCAACGGTAGTGCCACTGCTTCCAAATCTTTCTTCACAGCGTTCCAGCCAGGCACCCATGCCAGACCTGTGAGCTCGGCTCTCGGTCTGCGCGGGTCCAGTGGCAATGCTGGCTTCAACCTCACTGCTCGTCGCCTGATCAATACGCAGGCTGGACCTGAAGGCCAGACCGTCGTGCGCGGCTCCACCCTTTCAGAGACCTTCTCCCGACCCGAGAACCGAAGAAGTCTGCTCATGAACGTCGGCTTGATTGCAGGCACTGCCCTCGCTGCCACCCTTTTCTTTAATCGCGAGACTCGTGAGGCGCCGCTCGATGTGTTCTCCAAGGACTACCTCAACGTGAGTGACACCGCTCCCGGCCGGGCATGAGCAAACATCATTCACTGACAGCTTTCCGATTACAGAGCGCTTTCCGCTACCTTGCTGGAGGCTTGACCATGACTGGTATCACCGCAGTTGCTTTGCACCAGTCTGGCTTTGCTTACCGCCTCATGGCCATGAACCCTTGGGTCGTCATGATAGGTGGTCTGGTGGTCTCCATCGGCGGCATGATCGGTGCCCAGACCTGTGAGCCCGGCTCGCCGGCCAAGTACCTCAGCTGGTTTGTCTTCAACGCTGCCCAAGGAGGTGAGTCATCCCGGTGTGTCTTGTAGATGCCCATTGCACATGTTCTGACCGCATACATCCTTTTCCATGACTTCCGACACAGCTGTTCTCTCGCCTTTGTTCTTCTTCAACCCTGCTTTGCTGGCCCGCGCCGGTCTCTACACTGCCGGTGTCGTGGGCTCTCTGTGCTATGTTGGAGCCACTGCCAAGGACGGCCAGTTCCTCTACCTCGGCGGTCCCCTGCTTGCTGGTGTCACCGTCGTTGCTCTGAGCGGGCTGTCTCCTTTGGTCCTTCCGGTGACTGCCATTCGCACTCTCGCAGCGGCTGAGGCGATCAGTCTCTACGGTGGTCTCGCTGTCTTCTCTGGTTTCCTTCTGTACGACACTCAGAAGATATTGCACAACGCCAAGGCGGCGCAGCGCGGTCTGATCCGACCCGATCCTCTGCGTGAGTCCATCGGCCTCGAGCTCGACGTGATAAACATCTTCGTCCGCATGGTTCAGATCCTCGCGATGCAGGGCGGAGGAAAGCGCAAGTGATTGTGCGTTTTTCACCCTTTCCCTTCCCTCTGTATGTAATCTGTAACTCGCACCGCTCGCAAATGAATGTCAATTCGCAACAGTCAACGTGCACGACTTTCAAAAATCGAAAGAAAGAGTGTGAATTGCGTTCCAGCGCGTACTCTGTTATTCTTCAGCTCCCGTTACATTTGGAACTCCCGTGTCCCACGCTGAACGCAATGCCCTGCATCACTCAGACGTTGTAGATCCCAACCTTGACAGGGGGTCGGATGGGTGCGGACGAGGCGGGCCCAGGTGTTGACTCAGGGGCCCCGGCCTTGAGAAGTCCGGTCATTGACGCCGGGAACTTGAAGCTCGCAGCTGCAAGTGTCGGCGCGGACGACGTCGATGACGACGTTCCGTTCTTCTTGCCCTTCTTGCCCTTACCAGTAGGTTCGCTCTTGGTGTTATCGCCGCCCGCCTGAACCGTGGCAGTCACCGAGTTTCCGCCGATCCAGGCCCACAGTGGGTTGCTGGCCTTGGGCTTCTTGGTCACACCCTTCTTGCCAGTGTTGTCATCATCGTCATCAGAAGCCTGTTCATCGAGGTCGTTCAGAGCGACTGTGGCACCGTCTGATTCGTCATCGACATACTTGGGCCTGTCCATGCCCTGGGGGTGTTCGGCTTCCCACATGGACGCCTCCGCCTTGATCAATGCCTCCCGTGCGTTATCGTAGTCGGTCTGCTCCTTGGACTTGGAGGCAGACTTGGTCTTCTTGTACTCCATGCGAGCCTTGCCCGAGCCAGATTTGCTAGACTTGGTGGGAGTGCCGGAGGCTGCGGGGGCCGGGCCGTTGATGAGCGGATTGGCTGGAGGCGCGGGAACATTCAAGCTACCCTTCGCCGACAGAAGGTCGGCGGCAGCGTCGCGTCGGAGGTCACGAGCAATGAATCGACCTGCCACTCCCTCGGATCGCGGAGCGATCCAGGTCCACGCCCGGTTTTGAGGACGCAGACTGGCCTGATCGTCCGTTTGATCCGCATCGGCAGGAGAAGAGGCTCCAGCTGCATGATGGCTGCTGGGCGTACGCGTGGGCTTGTTTGACTTTGGTCGACTTGGCTGGGTTGCGGCGGGCTGCGAGCCAGAACCATCGTCCGTCACATCATCGTCGCTGACCGACGGAGCGCTCGAGTCGTCGGGAACGGTCGCGTCATCTGTAGAAGTAGTGGGCTGCGAAGCTGTGGGCTTCTTCTTTGCTGCCTTAGTGGGCGCAGCAGGCACATCGGTGGCGAAGGCGGCACCATCGTCATCGGTAGCATTGGAGGCAGTGGCGGTAGGCCGAGACGCTCCGGTACGCTGACTTTTAGCCTTCTTGGGTCTGGGAGCGGGAGTGGAATCTGCGCTGGAAGTGTCGACCGTCGTGGAATCGCCAGGAGCAGAACCAAAGTCAGACCCAGTTCCGGATGCATCGCCACTATCGCTGTTGACTGGATCCGTGGTCGCACCATCGTCTTTGAGCTTGTTGGGCAGGACACCCTGAGGCACTTTCAGTGCAGCACTGGGTCCCCCAGGGATCAGAGCGGACGCATCTGCCAGGGGACTGGGCGCTGCCACTGATGGCACTGGCTTGCGGTGCTTGTCGTTTCCATCGGGCCGCTGCTGCAAGTTGAGCTTATTGGGAAGAGCGCCTTGCGGCACGTTCAAAGCAGCACTAGGACCGCCAGGAATCAAAGTGGATGCATCTGCCAAAGGACTGGGTGCGGCGACCGAAGGTATGGGCTTGTGCTTCCTGTCCTTTCCATCAGGCTTCTGCTGCAAGCTCATGGGCCCAAGGATCTTGCCGAGTAGACCTTGGCCGAGTCCTACAGCGCCGTTTCCGCCAAGCACGCCGCCGGAGACGCCGTTGATGGTGCCAGTGGCTTGATCCAGAGGCAGACCTTGACCAATCTGGCCATTCATGACTCCTTTGACCGCGCCCGAGGCCTGCTGGAAGGGCTGCAGTTGAGAAACTTGACCATAAGTTGCGCCGGCCGGCCCGTTCATAATTTGTGAGACAGGCACGACTTGACCGATCTGACTGCTGGCAGCTCCAGCAACACCTGCCGCTCCTGCGAGAGCACCTGCTGCCTGAGAGCCGGAGATACCTTGAGGTAGCGGCACATTCGAGACCACTCCGTTGACAATGCTCTGCCCTTGGGCCAGTGGGATGTTCTGGGCCAGCTGGCCGAAGGAAACGTCTTGCGCAAGCTTGTTGACCTTTGAGGTGACGTTGCTGACAGAGCTGGGGTCGACGGGTGTAGTCGGCACGGCGTCAGAAGTCACGTTCTTGACGGAAGACAAGGCCGGATCCGCGGCCGCCGCGGCCGAACCAACGGGAGCTGGAAGCATGCTGGCAGTCAAGTTTTGGGCAGAAGACAAGGCCGAACCCGCAGCAGTAGACGCAGCTGCCGAGGCGAGGGGCACTGGGGGCTGGCTCGCTGTCAAGTTTGTGGCAGACGACAAGGCCGTACCCGCGGCCGCAGCGGCGGAGGCGACGGGAGCTGGAGGTTGACCTGCCAAGTGCCAAGGCTGTGGAACGTTGAGAGGCAGGTTCATCGGGAGCGAAGGGAAGCCATTCAAGTTTGGAGCTGTCGGGAGGCCTCCAGCGAGAAGGCTGCCGGTAGGCAGGCCATTGATAGGCAGACCGGCTGTGGGCAGACCTCCTGCAGGCAGGCCGTTGATAGGCAAGCCATTGATAGGCAGACCACCTGTAGGCAAGCTGTTGATAGGCAGACCTCCCGTAGGTAGACCACCAGTTGGGAGGCCAGAAGCGAGTCCGGCAACGGGTAGGCTGCCCTGCTGGAACTGCTGAAGCTGACTGGCTACCGCACCCGGGTACATGGAAGGCAAGCCTCCGTATTGCGGCATCACTTGTCCGAGTTGACCTGGAAGCATGCCTTGTACCATTCCGTAAGGAGCCGAGGCGGGAGCTGCGGCTTGAGATGGTAGATATGCCGACAGCATCCCCAGCAGCTGTTGGTTCTGTTGAACGAGCGCAGCGATCGTTTCTGGACTGTAGCCGGCCGCACTGGGCAGACCAGCAGTGCCGACCCCAGCTGGAAGACCGGCCAGAGGGTTGCCGGTCCCGGGAGTTGGGACTCCAGCGCCGTTCAGACCCTTTGTCAGGGAATCAAGAGAGTCCAGCTGGTCAGACGTAAGCTGACTGGCATTGTCGGGTGCAGAGTCGACCGCAATGGTGTCGACATTACCAGCCAGAGCCCCAGCGACGGAAAGGGCGGCGAGAATGACGGGTGTCTGGGAAGGGACCTTCATGTTGTTCGAGGGTGAGGAAGGTTCGGGTGGTGTGGCGAGCGAGAGCTGAGCAAAGTACACGTGATGGAAAAGCGCAAGTAAATGGGTATCGCTGGTGCAGACCGGCCGCAGAAGCTGTGAGGATGAAAGCGAAAGACGAAAGGATGGACAAGGATGGTGAAAGGGAACAAAAGAAGCGAAGGGAGACAAAGTCGGTCAGGTTCCGGTGACAGCCCTTATACTGTAGTCTGGATCTGCATTTTTCTTGACATGAGGGCGGGCCGATCTGTTCTCCAACCGGCACCAGGCCCCGACGCCGATGAGGTGGGATGTTCATAGCTGTATGGGGTAGATCTGTGGGACCTGTCAGAAGGCATCAGAGCGCAGTCGATATCAGGAAGCTCCATCTGCAGGCACATCGGCGGTCAGCGACGGGCTGGGCCCTGAGTCCGAGTGCGTGACGACCATATCGCACAGCGTCAGTGTGTGGGTCTAGGGCACGTAAAGAACACGCTTTGGCTCCAGCTTGGACGAGCAGTAGTACGATAGCACCTCAACCCAGAGGACTAGACATGGTGGAAGTGGGCATGGAAGACCAAAAGACGTTGGCGATGGACGGTAGACTAGACGCAGCAGCAGACTCAGGCGTCACCTCGTGCAGAAAGATCTCGTTGGTCCAGCACAGATCTCGCATTCTCAACGCTCGCTCGACATCCAGGGCCCTCTCTCCAGTCTACGCGTGCCCGCGCAAGGTAAGCACATGCTTGTAGAAACACAATACATGCTCGATCATCATGGCTGTTTCGTGTCGTGTGGTCGGGTCGATGCCGGCTTTCCGGCCCGAGCTCGCCAGGTTTATCCGCGCCCGGTGTTGATGTCAACCAAAGCGTGAGGTCACAAGAAGAATCGTTGCTGCAGCAGCACGAACAGCAACGCATTCGCGTCTCTCGAAAAGCGGCATGGAGACTCGGGACATCGGCGGCAGCGGCCGCCCTGGAGAGCTGCCCGAGCGGGATGATGGGCGGGCCGACATCCTACCCGCTCATGCCACAGATGGCGAGCACACCCCGCAATTACCGGCTCCCGCAGCGTCGGAACCATCGTCCTCTGGCTTACCCCAAGCTCAGAACGCAGTCGCCGCGGCGGACACCCACCCAAACAACGCAAGCATCCCAGCGGATGAGCAGCAGTGCCGCATCTGTCGGTCCGGAGCCGAGGACGACGCTCCACTGTTCACGCCCTGCAAGTGCAGCGGCAGTATCCAGTACTGCCATCAAGACTGTTTGATCGAATGGCTCGGTCACTCGCACAAGAAGTATTGCGAGCTCTGTGGCCATCCTTTCGTCTTCCGGAAGCGATACAAGTCGTCACTACCCAAAGGCCTCGACGTCAGATGCACACTTCCATTTCGACTCCCCGCCTGGCTGCTACCAGATGATGCTACCGCCAACCCCCCAACCCTGGCGTTTCGACTTCCTTTGCCAGCCTATCTGTATGTGCGCAGAATGGCGCTCCAGGCTGTCGGCTGGTTCGTGACTGGCTTGCGCGGAATCCTCGTCCTCGTAACCTGGCTCGTCTTTCTGCCACTCATCAACATCCACGTATGGCGCAGCTACTTCTGGATGAGCGACACCATTGTCAATGCCTGGAAGATGGCCCTGCAGCAATCCAACTCGGTAGCTGAACAAAGCTCTGCTGCTGCTGCCGCTGCCGCTTCTGAGCCGTCCAGCGCCACGAATGGCACTGTCAGTCTCATCGAGTTCTTGGCCGGACCAGGCGCTGGCAATGTCACCTCAACTGGAAATGCAACCTCCCAGCTTCAGATTCCAGTCCGGGGCGAGTACACATCGATTTTCCGGAGCATTCTCTCCTACTGCTCGCCATCACCACAATGTGCAGTCAGTCCGCTCGTCGCCGTTGCGGACAAAGCCTCGAGACAAGTTGCCAAGTCGCCCAAGCGGACCTTTCAGTTCTTATTGGAAGGTGCAAGATATTCAGTCGACATTTCTGAATTCTGCCACACCGTTGAACGAGCAAACTTGGGACGTGCTGGCGATCCATTTGGCCAGAAACTGCTGCGGTTGTTCGGGCAAACAGCAAAGAGTATCGTGCAGACCTCCCAAACCTGCGCATCGGCCGGGGTCGGTGTCTGCACCAGGACATCTCTGAGATACGTCCAGCGCTGGGCCAGGTAAGTCTGGTAGCAGCTCAATGCAACAAGAGTCGTACAGAGCTGACTTCCCTTGTTCAAATCAGCATGATCTCGAAGGACCTGATGGAGGGCCAGGTCCTTACATGTGCCGTCATCGTCATCTTGTGAGTGATCTGTCTGCAACCATCGGGAACAGACACTGCCGAGAGCTGATCAAGTTGTATGTCACAGCGTCGGAGTGTTTCTGCTCCGAGAGTGGGTGGTGCAGAATCTTCCTCAAGTAGTTGAGAATGTTGCTGCCCGAGCAAACGCTCTGAGGCAACAGAATGCAGCTCTCGAGGAGCAGATTGCGGATACAGAGCAGCAGCTACAAGTGGCCCAGCAACAAGGGCGAGACCTCGAGCAGCAAATCGCTGAGGCTGAGCAACAAATCGCGGAAGCGGAGCAGCAGGCAGAAAGTACGCGACTCGAGACGCTGGAGGCGGCACAGGAGCGAGAGAGGCTTGAAGCACAGATCATGGAGCTGAACATGCGCCAAACGGAGCTTCGCGACCGGGTTGCAGCCGTGCCAGCGCAGCTTCCACGAGGACACGCAGAAGAGGATCCAGTTTTGGATCATTTTGCTGCCCAACTGGCGGAGCGCAGAGCTCGGTTTCAAGCAGAGCTTGGAGGAGCAGTGGAAGCGCAGCAAGCTGCAGGGGCGCAATCGGAGCAAGGCTCAGTTCAGCATCTGCAGCAAACACCCTCTTTGCCGAGGGCGCCAGAATTCAGCGAAGCCGGACCTTCCAATACTCATGGACCAAGACTAGCCCTGCCCGATCCGAGCACGCCTGCCCTAATACAATCATATCGAGCGGGTGCACGCGCCGGTCCTTCCAACGAGTTTGATGAAAGCTTTGCCTTCCGACGAGAGCTATTTGGAACCGCGCAAGACCCTAGCGTTCTCGACGAAGCGCAAAACGAAGAGGACTTGCAAATTGCAAACGGAGGAGAGGATCTAGCCGCAGCGGCCGATGCCCGTGTAGCTCTGGGACATCCTGATGAGGTCCCTCCGTCAAGCGATGTAGAAACGGATCATCACGACGTCGTCATAGACGATGTTGAGCACGATGATCAAAACGAGGAGGCCCCTGTACGAGGCCGCGGACATTTCCGGGCCCCATCGGACAGCGATGGAGAAGAGGACGAAGAAGAAGACGAAGACGAGGATGATGACAATCGCCAAAATGCATTACAGCTGCAGGACGAGGATGGCAGGAGGATACAGATCCGAGTGGAAGAAGTCGCCTTGGACGATGTACATCTGGTGCCAGAAGCTCGGCCGGGGGAGGAAAATGATGAGCGGGAGGCTGATGAAGGTCCGTTGGACGATTGGGAAGATGCTGAGCAGATGGGAGCTCTCGATGAGGAGCTCGATGGAATGCTGGAAGGTGAGGTCAGGAGGAATGGTCTATGTCATGCTGCATGTTGCTGACTTTTCCACTCTTTCCCCTGCAGCGATTGGCATGCGAGGTCCAATCGTGGGGCTTGTACAGAACGCAGCTCTGATGGTGATTCTGTGCAGGTGCGTCTGATTATCAATGAGCCGTGTTGTGGTGCAAAGTTTGCAAGCTGCTGACCAACTGAGGTTTCTGCTTCGCACAGTTTCGCACTCATGGTATTTGTGGCAGTCCCATATGTAGGTACACTGTTGCATAGTCTTGTTGATCTGAATCACTTCTGATAGAATTTAATTTTAGGTCGCCGGACGTACTCTCGGCTTCGGCAACGCCTTCCTCTATCTGTTCACGGTGCCCGTCAAGCTGGTCCGGATGGTGACGGATCCAACGTTTGACGCATTGATCGATGCCACGGAGAGGCTGGTGCTGCAACCTGTTATGAAGGCGCTGTCCAGGACTCCGTTCCTGTCATGGACATCATCGGCCATATCTCAAAATTCGACATTGGCGGTCTTGAGCTCAGCAAGACCAGCGAATGTGACGGCCCCGGCCGCCTCGATCGGTCCTGGACTTTTGCTCTCGAAGCACGGTTGGACACCAGACACCTTCGTCGAGCTGCTGGATGCTGGACGTCAGCATGTCATCTCTGTCGTTTCCTACCTGGACGGCAAAACAAGGGGTGATTCCGCCAGCGACCAGGTCGTCTGTGTTCTGCTGGGCCACAGCTACTGGCTCGTGGCCTTGGCGGTAGACGGCTACTTTAAGCTGTTCCAAAACTCGGCGCAACTACAGTGGCTCCGATCGTTTGTGGACATGCAGCGCTTCATCATCAAGGTGCTGTTCTTCATGGTGATCGAGCTCCTCGTCTTTCCCGTCGGCTGCGGAGTCGTTCTCGACATCAGCCTGAGCCCTCTCTCGGAGTCGGCCACGTTCCAGAGTCGGCTGCAAGATGCGATCACGCACCCGCTCACCTTTGTGTTTGTGAGGTGGGTGGGAGGCACGCTTTATATGTTTGGCTTTGCGCAGTGGGTGGGTTCGACTCGAAGTCAGCTGCGCAAGGGTGTGCTTGCCTGGATCCGCGATCCCAACGATCCTAGCTTTTCCCCGGTGCGGGAGATCTTGGAGAGGAAGACGGTTGTGCAACTTCGTGAGTGTACTGCTCCCGAAGATTCGATAGCCAACAAAGAAAAACGTTTAGTTCTGACACTTTGATATCTCGTGCACAGGCAAAATCTTCTCATCCGCCATCATGTACACCGGGCTCCTGGTGTCGTGCGTGGGATTCAATCTGTGGTTCCTGCGCAGAGTCTGGGTCGGCGTGCTACCTCTCCGATGGCGACCATTCCAAAATCTATCGGCAGTTCCGTTCGACCTGATCGTATTATACCACGTCATGCCGATGTGCATTCGCATCTTACGGCCAGGCACGCTAATCCGCAAGCTGTCGAGGAAGTGGTGGTCGCGCGCGGCAAAGATTCTACGGCTGAGCAACTACCTTTTGGGCAAACACGCGCCGCACGAGCAGGGCCACGTCCGACATGCGTCTTGGGCAGCCTGGCTCAAAAGCGGATCGGTGCGGAGGCCCGAGGAAGAAAGAGTGCTGTTGGAGGCGCACCCGGGGTCGCCGGTGCTTGAGGGTCCGGGCTGGACGTTTGTCCGAGATGGCGCGTTTGCTCGCGTGCCTGCAGACGACAGCCCTGCGCCGGAAAGTCGAATGTTCATCATGGTCGACCGACAAGGAAGACCGGTGGATGAGGCGAATGAGCGGCTGTTGCGGGATCAGGAGATCATCATCGAGGGCATGACCAACAAGCCGCGCTATGAGCTCGTGTATTTGGTGAGTTTGATGCTTGAGCCGGGCGAGTTGTCTGATTCATGGACAAAGAAAAGTTTGACGTTGTTCGCTCACATGTTTGGTTTCGAGCTCTCAGCCTCCGCAGTTCAGATGGAGGATCTACGCGCTGTTCTTCATGCTCTGGTTGAGCGTTTCGCTGGCGCTGCAACTGACGGTAGGGTTGCCAGGTAAGCGGATGATTGGAAGTTAGCTTTGCATGGACGCTTTCTGAGAGCTGACCAACACTGGCCTGATTGGTTTGGTCTGTGGCAGTCCTCGTCGGTCGAGCATTGTTCAGATTGTTCGGCGACAACACGCAGCACGACTTCTATACTTGGGCGATAGGATGTCCAGTCCTGGTCCTTCCCGCTGCATCGTTGTATCGATACTGGTCTCATCGTAGGAGAGCGCGCCGACGCGTGCAAGCCGGCTTGGCGCCTTCGGCAGCTGCGAATCAGCAAGATTCGATGCTAGCTCGGTGCCGACAGTTCGCCATCTTTTCCTATTTCGGACTGTGTTTTGGTGTTGTGATCCCGTTTTTGATTGGGATGACAGTGCGCGTCTGTGAGTCTTGACGATGAAGCTCCAGGGCACGATGCATAAGATTTTGCACAGGTTCACGGATTGACTGCTTTGGTGATTCCAGACTTGATCGAACCATGGCTGGACGTGAGCCAGCTGGCGAAACCTGTGCCCGTGTTTCAAACATGGGCCATGGGCCTGATGGAGCAGTCATTGCTGATCCGGGTGATCGGGCTTCAAAACGACGGATGGGCGCAGGGATTGAAACAGGGAATTGATCAGGTCGCTCGCAACGGGACGGGACGGAACGCGAACGCGTGGGAGGCGACCAAGACTGTGATTCTGCCATCGCTCCTGGCTCTGATCTTGCTGCTGACGGCTCCGCCGCTGCAAGTGGGTCTCAACTTTGCTCTGCGCCCGGGTCCTCCTCTGACACCGACGTTGCAGCAGAGCGCTGTGCGAGGAGCTTACAAGTGGTTCTCACTAGGCTTGGCGTGAGTGGAGCGATCTGTGCTTATTGATGTTTTCCTCCTGCGATGTGATGCGCTCATCCACGCGCCTCTTGTTTTTTTTTTTTCCTTCTTTTTTTGTTTGGGTCCCCCTCCGACAGCACTGCCAAGGTTCTGCGGATGATAGTGGTGCGGATCGACCAGTGGACGATGGCGTTGAAGGACGAGCTGTTCTTGGAGAGCACGGAGCTGACAAACTATGGTGCGGAGGAAGCGTCGGGCCGAGGCGGGCGGCTGAGGGAGACGGACGGCTCTGACGCGGTCGGGTTACTGCCAGACCACCTGATCTAGGTTGTGCATGTACACAATACATACATTCTTGTGATGGCAGTCTGCAGCTGTGGAATCCCGCCGACTCGTTTGATCAGGGAGAAGAGACGGGAAGCGTGATTAGAGAGGAGGAGCCAATCCTTTGTGCCGCCTTCCCGCGTGAGAGTCTCGGATGTGAAACTTGGCCAAACAAATGCCTGCCGCCCACGCCAAGTCGTGCTCTGTGGAGGGAGGGGCGGATGATTGGATCCATGTTTAGCGTGTTGCAACAGATCTTGCTTCAGCCCCGAACACGTTTGACTTTGACGCCGGATATGGATCAGAGCAAGTGATGACCGACGTCGATCTCCGGTGGGAGAGAGAGAGGGAGAGAGAGCACGTACAGAGCATGACAAGGGGATGATGGCAGGATGCTGCATGCATGCAATGCATCGCTGGCTCGCGGGATCTCGGCATCGAGGACCGAGGTGGGGGTGGGGTTGAGGATTTGCCGGCGATGCAGAAGATAGCGTGCTGGGTTGGAGAGATGCTAGCGTGGGGCGGATAAACGGCAGGGACGGAGGTTGTTTGTGTGCTTGTTGGTGTTGAAACAGAGCGCGGACGCAGGAACGAGCCAGCCACGGGAAGGAACAGTGGCCAAGTGCTCCGACGACCGGGACCCTGACTGGAGGAGGCTGAGAGCAAGGCGATGATCGTCTTGCGGCTCAAACCTTGATCCCGTGTCTTGTTCTGCTGCCAAGTTTGCGCTCTGCTGCTGCTGCTCTTGCAGCAATGGACAGCACCCAGAAAGACGCATCCCGTTCCAATCAATCTGTGTCGGCTCTCGAGGCGCAACCGGAAGCCTCAGCCGGGCTCTCAAATCGAAAATTGATGGACGGGACGGAGCCTGCACCATGGCATGGTATATAAACAGGCACCCCCCCGTTTACAAAGAACTCACCGTTCCCGCTTTCCTCTATTCAGACTCACCAACCACTGTCTTGTATACTCTCTCTCTCTCTGTCTCCCTTTCAGATCTATACCCATCCGGAAGCACACGTGGAGCATCTCCCCCCATCCCCCACGCATCGGGCAGGCCACCATCTCATCATGAAGCACGCTTCCACTCTCGGCCCGCTCGTCAGCCTCATCGACAACCAACAGGCCAGACGCTCAAAAGCAGACGGCCTCACAGACGAAGAGTACTACCTCGGACTCGCAGGCCTCCCTCCCGCCACCTCCAACCCACAGCGCGGCCTCCTCTCCAAACTCTTCACCTCCCTCAGAACAGGCCTCCAACGCCTCGCCAACACAAAGGAGGACACAGACGCAATCTGGTCCGTCCTCGAAACCGCCGCAGGGCAGGCCATGGGTTATGCCCAGGATGACCGCTCCATGATGCTCGAAAAGATCGTCACCGCCCTCGCCCTCCAGCCCGCAAACTCGCGCACCTCAGACATCATCACCAACGGCCTCATCAACATCCTCTACAACGACCTCGACCACCCACCAAGAGCGACCCTGAGTGCCCCCTACCAATTCCGCACCGTCGATGGCTCAGGAACATCCGCCTTCAACCCCCAGCTCGGCGCCGGCTTCACCCCCTATGCTCGCTCCGTATCCGCCATGACCCCATCCTCCGGCGGCCGCCCAGAGACATCCCTCGTCTTCGACATGCTCCTCAAGCGCGACATGTTCAAGCCACATCCAAACCAGATGAGCTCCCTCCTCTTCTCCTTTGCCAACATCATCATCCACGACATCTTCAACACCAAACCCGACCAGCCAGAAATCAACCAGCACTCCTCCTATCTCGATCTCCAAGTCGTCTACGGCAAGACCGAAGAGGAGAACAGACGTGTCAGATCAGGCTCCGACGGACTCCTCCTCCCCGACACCTTTGCCGACAAGCGCATCGCCATGATGCCACCCTCGACCGGAGCCCTCGTCGTCCTCTTCTCCCGACACCACAACTACATTGCATCTCGAATCCGCGACATCAACGAACGAGGTACCTACCGCACCCAACACCAGTTCCGATCCGATCCTGCTCTCAGGCAAAAAGCCGAGGCCATCTACCAGCAAGCCCGGACAGTCGCTGCCGAGGCCAGCCAAGCCGTCGTCGCCTCTTCGTCATCCCACAAGATCGAGGATCACACCTCCTCCGACTCCAGCGTTCCCACCCTCGCAGACACCATCGAGCAGCTTGTCCACGCTGCCCTGGTCGCTCAAGATGATGAGATCTTTGGACGCAGTCGGGTGGTCAACTGCGGCTTCTTCGTTGCATGCATTCTCCGAGACTACATCCCTGCCATCCTCAACCAAACCGGATCGGGTTGGTACCTCGACCCGCTCAAGGAATTCACCAATGCTGGTCCCAAGTGCCCACGCGGCGCCGGCAACATTGTCAGCGCAGAGTTTTCCATCCTCTACCGATGGCATGCCGCCATCAGCGCTTCCGACGAGGACTGGCTCAACGAGGTCGCCGAGCAGGCTTGGCCCAACACTCGTCCCGAGGACCTGACTTCCCAAGAATTCGTTCGCGGCGCAATGAAACTCCAAGCCAAGCTCGGAGATCCGAATCGCCCCCACGAGTGGAAGCTCCACGGATGGGAGCGTGACCCCAACACTGGTAAATTTGACGACTGGACTCTCGCCAGCACCATCATCAAGGCCACCAAGGAGGTCGCCGGGGCTCTTGGAGCCCGCAACAATCCGGCCTGGATGCGAATCATCGACATCATGGGCCAGGAGACCGCCCGGAACAAGTGGGGTCTCTGCTCGCTCAACGAGTTCCGCCGCTTCCTTGGATTAAAGACGTACAGCAGCTTCGCCGAATGGAACACCGATCCCGAGATCAGCTCCGCTGCCGAGATGCTCTACTCCCATATCGACGACCTCGAGCTCTTCCCCGGCCTCATGGCGGAGGAGACCAAAGAGCCCGGACCCGGTGCCGGTCTCTGCCCCGGATACACCACCTCCCGCGCCATCCTCAGCGACGCCACCGCACTCGTCCGAGGCGATCGCTTCCTCACCCTCGACATGACCCCTACCACTTGCACCAGCTGGGGCTACGAGTATGCCCAGACCAACCAGGCCGGCTCCTACAACGGCATCATCGCCAAGCTCTTCTTCAACACCTTACCCAACTACTTTACCTACAACTCCACCTGGGCCTTGTTCCCCTTTGTGACCAGGCGCAAGATCGAGACCATCCTCCGCAACAAGGGCGCCCTGGACAAGTACAATCTCTCCGAGCCCCGGGGTCCGATCCAGAACTGGTATGGCGTCGACTCGCACGCTGCGGTTTCTCAAGTGGCTACCGACAGC
Organism: Tilletia setariae; assembly: GCA_023634365.1. NCBI lineage: Eukaryota > Fungi > Basidiomycota > Exobasidiomycetes > Tilletiales > Tilletiaceae > Tilletia > Tilletia setariae. The sequence continues at coordinate 7,834,952 of JAMJXE010000001.1, read as the reverse complement.
CAAAACTTTGGTGTGCCTTACCGCCCTGCCATCGAGCTCGTCTCCCAAGGCCACAATTACGTCATGGGCATGGACAACCTCGATGAGCACCAGACCAACCGGGATCTGCTCATGGACCTGGCCTATCCGCCCGGATGGCAACGCACATTTGATCAATTCTTCAACGAGAAGGCATCCAGGCTGATCCAGGAGAAGAGCTTGCAGTACACTCCTGGTGTCCGGATCCTAGACGTGGTCAAGGAGATTTGCAATGTGGTGCCCATGGCGTATGCGGCCCAGCGCTTCGGTATTCCTCTGCGAGACGCCAACGAGCGGATCGGATTTTCGGTGGCAGAGGTGAGTTTTTGGCTGCATACACATACTGGGGTCGTTTTCGTCTTGACCCGTCAAGATGTGCTGACTACGAGCGCAAAAATCCCTTCCTACTCCTTTTTCTTAGCTCACGCAACAACTGCAAGCTCAATTTGCACTCATCTTCGACGTCTCGTACTCCTTCTCTGGCGCAGCCACCTGGGAGGCGCGAGAGGCCAGCGCCCTGACTGGAAAACTGATCGAGGAGCAGATCCGCCTCCGCTGGAAGGGGACCGCCAACTCTGGCTCCAAGTTCTTGACCAACAGCATTGCTCGCATGGCTGACCTCATCGGCAGCATCGACGAGATCCGGCCCACCATCGAATGCGAGGAGATGTACAAGAAACTGCATGATGCCGACTACAAAATGGCCGATGCGATCTCGTACGTCCACGGTCTGTTTGTCAGCTCGGTGCCGACGCTCTCGCACTCGGCCTCGCTCTTGGTAGAGTTCTATCTGCGAGAGGAGAATGCGGACCACAAGGAGCATATTGTCCATCTGTGCGGACGGACCGACCTGGAGGCCAAGGAGCTCTTACGTGGTTACGTCAACGAGGCCATGCGATTGAACGGGTAAGCTTTTTTTTCCTTTTCAGATTTTTCCAGCTCTGCTATTCGCTTGCATCCTTTCGTATTGACAGTGCGCCCCTTTCTCTGGTCATTTCTACAGCATGGCGCCTGTTCTGCCTCGCATCGTCACTGCTGAGTCCGTGACCGTACAAGACGGCGACATCACCAAGACCTTCAAGAAGGGCGACGGAGTCATGGCCTCTCAGAAACACGCCGGTCTTGACCCGTCTGTGTTTGAGAACCCGACCGAGATCAATCCTCGCCGGCCCAAGTCGGCAAAGTACCTCAACTTCGGTGCGGGCATGCACGAGTGCATCGGGGCCCAGATGGCCCTAATCGCTCTGCCCGCGATCCTTCGCGCCGTCTTCAGCCTGCCCAACGTCCGTCGTGCACCCGGCAAGGCTGGAGAGTGGGAGACGATCACCAATGTCCTTCCCGGAGGCACCTCGATCGAGTCCTTCCTCACACCCACCGGTAAGGAGTGGCCTTTTGCGACCACGCTCAAAATTCTCTATGATGCTCCTCCCGAGTCGCCATCATCGGGCGGCGGCAGCGGCAGCGGCAGCCTGACCGGCTCTCACCACCGAGCGGCTAGCTCGAGCGGCGGAGGGAGTGCAAGCAGACGAGGCAGCATCCGCCAGCGCTGGCGCACTGGAAGCAGTGCTCGATCCTCGCGCATTTTCGAGACCCAGCGCCCAGTCTTTCACGCTGGCGGGATCGGGATCGAAAAGTCGCCCTCTTCTCCCGGGGGTCTGGGCATGAGTGCATCTGGCTGCCCCGTCCCCCATTAGGTTTTTCTTTTCTCCCCTTTCCATTCTCTGAACGGCGGGGAAACCCATGCGAGACATCCGGTCGTATCTCAAAGCCTTTCCGCACCGCGCCCTCTCACCTTCTTCAGTTCGGGAACCACCACCTTGATGGTTCGAGACATTGCTTTCCGCTTATACTCGAGTTTTGACCGCTCCCTCTCCATCTCCCTTCACACCTCTTTGGGTTTTTCCTGTGTTTGTGTTCGCCTCTCGCCTCTCCTGGTCCTGATTCGTCAAAGTCTGGCTTCTTGCTCGTCACCTATACCTTTTCAGTCACCCTCCTTCGGTCCGGATTCGATCACAGAATCTACTACCACTATCCCAGGAGAAGCACGCAGCAGTTCCTCTTGTGGATCCAACAGCTTTTCCTTTCTCCATACCTTGGGTCGCCTCTGTTGTGTTATGTGTTATTGCCTTGTTCGAAAAGTCTTGGTCGTAAAGATATAAAACGTTGTCTCGCATCCTCACAATTTTGCCCGGCTGAACCAGTCTGCTGATTTTCAAAGAGGGCTCGATGCATCTGTCCATTCAAAGCGAAGACAAGACGTAATCCTAGCCGCAGGCGAAAGCTACAACGTTGTTGTGTGATAGGAGAACGCGATATTCAGGCCTGCTTGAGTCTTGCCTCCTTTCCTGACCGAACCGAGTCCAAGGTGGCCAGTTTGGTCTGCTTGTCGGCATCGTAGCTGAGGTGGACCTGGTTGAAGGGATTCTCTTCTGACTTTTGGAATTCTTTGTACGCCAGTTCCTGAACCTGTTGCAGCCTCAGACCAGGATTCTGTGCAATTTGAAACAGGAAGGATGGTGGTCAGCTCCAAGTCTTGGTTGGATTGCCTGGGAGGAGAGGACAGGTGCGCTGGAAGGCACAGGACTGATCCCAAAGACTCACCTCCTTGCGAAGCTCTGGGATCCTTCTTTCCTTGAAGGCCTCAAACGCGGCCTTGAATCTGCGCTCCGGGTGCCGCTCAATATCAGCCGCCTTGGATCCTCGCGAAGCCGCGTCCGTCTTCTCAGTGACAAGCGACAGGGCATCAATCGCATCGTCAATGTTGTCCGCCGAGAAACTCTCGAGCGCAGCATCGATGCCGCCTGGTGCCGAATTGTTCGTCTTGATGGACTTGAAGTTGGCCTTGGTGTCTCGCTTGGCTGCCTGGGCGGAAAGCTTGGCTTTGCCCTCGGAGGGACCTTTGGGCAGCGCTTCTTCGTCTTCCTTCTTCAGACGTTCCAGCTCGGCCTTCTTGCGCGCAGCTTCGGCTGCCTTCTCTGCCCTGAACCGTTTCGAAGGAGAAGCAGCACAGGTGCCAAAAGGAAGAGGTCAGCCGAAACCCCACGAAGCTGACGGACGACATGCAGCAGGTGGGATGAGCAGCGCGAGGTGCACGGGGGAAGCAGAGGAACGCACTTGGCATCGGCAGCAGACTTGCCCTTGGCCCCTTTCTCCCACTTGGAAGCCTCCTCTTCCTCCTTCTTTTGACTTTGAGCGTCCTTCTTTTTGTCTTCGGCCTCTTGCTTGCGTGCCCGACCAGCTGCGGCCTTGCTGTTTACTGTTTATGAAGTCGACACACACACACACACATGGTTGAGCCGGGGGCCGAGGAGGATGCTCAGTGCAGGAGATGTTTGCAGGCATGCGTACCTTTTGGAGCCATCTCGTGTTGTCGACTGGGTGCGGGTGCTGCTGTCTGGTGGGGGACTGTGGTAGTTTCGAAGCAGGACGAGAAGATTCTTTGGCCCGATGGTTGATTCGCTCATCAACATGAGAAAATCGCCACAGTCCAACACCTGGTCGATGCCATGCTGAAATATCGAACAGTGATTCTACTACTTCAACAGGGTGAACAGGAAAGCGGCCAGCAGTTCGTCTGAACTCCGAGCTTGGACTGCCTGTCCTTCAGCTCGACTGCTTATATGACCTGGTGTCGAGAATTTTGACACCGCATATACTACAGCAGCCGCGCTTGTACGCGCAATCTGTCGAGAGGTGCAGAGACGGGGATCAGTTCAATCCCTTTCGAGGGAGCCGCTGAACAAGTGCGTGAAGGACATACTTTGGCAGTATTTGGCTCGATCTTGTGTGACTCGCTGCTTGCATATCGTACATTGACTACCGAGCGGATTGAATCTGAAAGATCGTTTGAGGTGTGCACATACAGCGGATCGGAGCATCATCGGGTCAGCAAATGCGACCGTCGGCAACAAGGAGCTACCGAAAGGGCGATCAACACATACCGATTGCCTTTGCTGAGGAGCTTGTTCTCGCCAATCTTCCTGGAAGGCCCGGACGCTGTCCGTTGCACAGATGAGGCAGCACTCAGCGAGCCTGCTGATTTGCCCGCCAGCGACGACTTGGATCCCGACGCTGAGCTGACCAGCATTCCACCAGCATCACGGTTCCTCTACACACACAGAAGAGCGGCATACAGGGTGGCATTCAGCATCGGAGCAGGCTCTGTGTGGTGATTGTGAAGCGTGAAGAAATAATTCACGCTGGACATAGTACGATGCCAGTCGCAGCATCTCTTGGGGGGCAGACTCACAAAGGGATCCGGAGCGGCCATCGACTTGCTTCCCAGCTGCTTCGCACACTTTGCGCATACCATGCTTTCCCTCGTACCTTCTTCCTCCCTTCCTCTGTCACTACGAGTCGAGGAGTTGTCGATAGGGCATCTGCGCTGGCGGGGAAGGAACTGGTCACGAACGGGTCGTAATCACGTGAGCCGCACAGACGCTGCCGCCTGCCTCGCTATGATGCCGTACCAGTGTTCCACCATCCACCATTGACGCTGCTCTATTCACAGCTACAGCATACATCTCCCATCCACAAGATAGAGAGCAGGACTGCTACAGCTCGTCATGGCAGACTACAGGCCCGTCGTTGTTGATAATGGTACCGGTGTAAGTCTCGAAGCGAGAGCGCTTTCGGTCTCATGCCAGCCCAAGTCTGACGATTGACCCCAAACATCCTCTCGTTGCTCCTGGAACCAATCGTTGCGCCCTGCTGCAACTGCGGTTCAACAGTTCGTCAAGGTTGGGTATGCCGGTAAGTCGTCTGCGCTCCGTCAAATCTATATTTGAACAGTCTTTTGATGAGCTAATGCTCCTTCGTCATCCGCATCAAGGCTCGAACTTTCCGGAGCACGTTTTCCCTTCCATCGTCGGTCGGCCCATTCTTCGAGTTGAAGAGCGTGATGCCGCAGCTGGAGAGATCAAGGATATCATGGTGGGAACTGAGGCAGCAGAATATCGAAACTACCTGCAAGTGACCCAACCTATGGAGCACGGTATCGTCAAGGACTTTGGCGACATGCGTCACGGTGAGTTCCAGCAAGCATGTTTGCGACGGGGAGTCCGCACAACGATACTAACGTGTTCCTTCCCTGATACCTGCCCTTCAGTATGGAACTATACTTTCGACGAGAAGCTCAAGATAGATCCCCAAGGGCGCAAGATTCTGCTGACAGAACCTCCCATGAATCCCAAGAGGAACCGCGAAGAAATGTGCCAGATCATGTTTGAGGAGTACGGATTCGACGGTGTCTACGTGGCTATCCAAGCTGTGCTGACCCTGTACGCACAAGGTCAGTTGTCACTCTTCTGATCCACGTATAGACGCCCAAGGCTTATCACATTGACACTCTTGCGCTACGGGGTCTCAGGCCTTCAAACCGGAGTGGTGGTCGATTCTGGTGACGGTGTGACCCACATAGTGCCCGTTTACGAAGGATTTGCCCTGCCACATCTCACTCGACGCCTCGATGTCGCCGGAAGAGATGTAACCAGATACCTGATCAAGCTCCTGTTGCTGCGCGGTTACGCATTCAACCGAACGGCGGATTTCGAGACGGTACGAGAGATGAAGGAGAAGCTGTGCTACATGAGTTACGACCTGGCACTGGACAAGAGATTGGCGGAAGAGACGACCACATTGGTAGAGAGCTATACGGTGTGTACTCTTCTTCACCTGCATAAATGCGCGACAGCATTCACTGATTCACACCTTATTCCTAGCTTCCCGACGGACGCACGATCAAGGTCGGCTCTGAGCGCTTCGAAGCACCTGAGTGTATGTTCCAACCTCACCTAGTCGATGTCGAACAACCGGGCGTCGCCGAGATGCTCTTCCAAACCATTCAGGCGGCCGCAGTCGATACTCGATCTGAGTTGTACAAGCACATCGTGCTCAGCGGTGGCTCGAGTATGTATCCGGGCCTGCCCAGTCGATTGGAGAAGGAAGTCAAGCAGCTCTACCTGACTCGCGTGCTGGGAGGAGATGGGAACCGGCTAAGACAATTCAAAATCAAGATTGAGGACCCACCCCGTCGCAAGCACATGGTCTTTTTGGGAGGAGCCGTATTGGCGGACATTATGAAGGACAAGGAGTCATTCTGGGTCAGCCGTGCGGAATGGTACGAGAGTGGAGTCGCCAGTCTGGACAAGCTCGGACGACATGCCTGATCTGGCCAGACGCGATGACATCTGCTTGGTCTGTGAACCTAGGTCGTGCACGTCTTTCACCTTGCTGTGTATAATTCTTTTTCACCAGGCTTGCAAGCTGCTGCCAATCACACCCTGTCCTGAAAGAATTCCCGCCAAAGTGACTTGTCTGAAAGATGCGAGAGGCCCGATCATATCTATTGGATGAATTTTTTTTGATCTGGGAGGTACTGCGGAGATGCACATGATGGCTCATCAAATGCGGAATCCTCTAAACCGAAAGGGCGCCGGGGCTGTCCAACCACTGTCCGGGCATTGACTTGAAATAGGGCTGGTGTGTCTTCTCTCAGGCTGAGATCTCGCCGCTGACTTTCTCGCCGCTGCCAGCCTGTGCCTCGATCGAAATCGATCCGTTCGCGTGCGCGACCAGCTCGATCAGGACAGACTTGTCCTTGCTAGCGTCAGCAACTGGGACCGCGATCTCGAGGAGTCGATCGGTGTCAGGCTTGATAAAAGCCGTCTTGATCTCTTCTGGCTCGTCCTCCTCCTCATCCTCCTCATCCTCATCCTCGGGGTCACGTGGAGGCGGCGCCACGGTGTCAGTCCGGATCTGCTCAGTGCCCTCGGCAAAGCTGAGGACGACCTTGCCCGCTGACGAAGAGGAGGCGATCGGCAGACGGAAGGCCCGTCGGGAGGGCAGCGGAGTCCGGGCGGGGAAAAGAGTGACAAAGAGTTTGCCATCGACAATCCGTCGGTCCTCCTCCTCGGACGCCGAGCCGTGTCCGTTTGCCTGGCCGCCGGCGGGGACAGGGACGACGAGACCGACAGGCCTGCTCAACACCTTTGCCTTCTCTGGTTGCGCGGCCTGGATGAGCAGTGAGGCGGCGTGTTCGCGTTCGGGAGCGGAGGCGTTGAGCCGGACCAGAGCCTGAGCCTGAACAGCACAGCCGCGGGCGATGACCTGGTCGGAATCGATGGAGGAGGTGAAGTGGGTGGGTGAAGGGCCGGACTCGGGGAAGAGGTAGGTCAATCGGTCGACGAGACCGGTCAATCGGGCGGAACCTCCGGCAAGAACAACCTCCTCGACTTGAGCGGGCTCAAGTTTGGCCTGGGCAAGGACCTCTTTGACGCGCTCCTGGATCTGAGAGTAGACGCTGCCGGCGAGGAGGTCGAGACGCATCCGGTTGACACTGCCTGAGAAGTCGATACCCTCGGCCAGGGACTCGACCGAGCATTGAGCGGAATTGGAAGCCGAGAGACTGCGCTTGGTGACTTCGGCTTCGTTCCTGAGCTTGGCAGCGGCGCGGGCGTTGGAAGCGAGGTCGAGAGGAACCTTGGTCTTCTTGGTGAATTCCTTGGCAAAGTATGCGACGAGAGCATCATCTATTTTTGAACCTCCGAGATGGTCGTCGGAGAGTGAGGCTAGGGGTACGTAGAGACCAGCGCGGGCAGCGACGACGGTGAGGGAGGTGGAAGTTCCACCGACATCGAGGACGAGAACGATGCGGTCGAGCTCGGTGCCGTGGGTGTATGCGGTAGAGGTAGATCCACCACCGGCAGTGCCGTCTGCTGCGTCTGGATGGGTGGGAAGCTGTTCACGGAAGGAAGAAGCTGAGGTCGAGGAAGATGCGGAGGCGGGGAGGGGGCTGGTGAGGTTGTATGCGACCAAAGTAGCGGCGGCGGCAGGGATGAGACCGAGAACGAGGAAACCAGCCTCGGTGGCAGCGTCCTTGAGGGCCTGGATCTGCTTGAGATTTTGGGCAAAGGACTGGGAGGGCAGAGCAATGATGGCGCCTGCGATGGGAACACCGGAGAGGAAGTCGCGGGCGGTCTGGTGGAGGGAGCGGAGATATCTGACGGCAACGTCGTGGGCGGTGAGGGTTTGCTCTGATCCTGCGATTTGGACTCGGAAGGCTGGTTGGCCGTTGTGGTCGATGACGGGGGCGGAGGAGCGAGACTTTTCCTGAGCAGAGAGGGAGGAGAAGTCGCGGCCGAGGAAGCCGACGAAACGATCGATGACGTTGGGTGCGTTCCTGACGAGTTGCGGGGTGGCCTGGTTGCCGATGTAGACCTGGTCCTCGTTGAAGGCGATGCGGGTTGCGATTTGTCGCTCTCCGTCCTCGTTTGCGATCACGTCTGCCCTTCCACTGGACGAAAGGGAGGGAGGAAGAGGAAGGCGATCAGGAAGGTGAACTGTTGCAGGGTTGGAGAGCGGGGTGCTCAGACTCACTGTTGGTTGATGGACGCGATGGAGGAGTAGGAGAGACCGAGGTTGAGGCCGATGACGGCGCCTGCTGATTCAGTCATGCTGTCGAAGTAGTTGATGTGACAGCGAGCGTGAAGGATGGGACCGGAGGGGTTGGGGATAGGGATGAGGAAGGAAACGTTGTGAGTAATAAGTTCTTCCTTTTTACTTTCATTTCGGGTCTGGCCACGTGGATTAACACGAACGCCATCGAAAAGGACCAGTTGAGAAAACGAGCTCTATTCTCCAAGCACCATCGACGTTCGACAAGCTCTCAAGTCTGAACACAGCTTTGTTGCTGCACTGGTGTCACACAATTGCGCCTCAGTGGTGTTGTGAAGAGGCAGGCAGGCAAGCAGGCAGCCGACAAGGCCGACGTCGTCAGACTTCTCCAACCGTCGTATTTTGATAGCAGCAGCAGCAGCAGCAGCAGCATCGACAGCGGCATCGACAGCATCTGTTGCCGGAACAAGCATTCTCATCACTCACGTGGGAGCCACGAGCACACGAGGTACATACTGTAAGTCTCATCTGGAGTGGAGGCGGCATTAAGTAGAGTGCTAGGTTTCAGCGCATGGCCACTCTGCTGCTGCATGTGGAAAGCAAGCCACTATTGATCCCTCTGGTCTGGCTGGCTGGCTGGCTGGCTTCCCGTTAACTGACCTGGACATTATTGCATTATTCTTGCTCGCTCCTACACCTTCTCCGTGGTCGCGCTCCCACGCGGCGCTCATTTACCGGTAGATGGCGTCCAGCAGCATGTCCGCCTCCTCATCCACAGGCTTTGCCCTCCACCGCTCCACCACCGCACACCAAGCCGACGACGCCAGCTCCATCCGATCCGTCTCCGACTACGGCGCCGACGACGATCTCGCCGACACCCACCCACCCCATCTCAAACACGGCCACATCCAATCCGACTCCGCTTCCTCCACAGCTGCGGGAGGCCCCGCCAGGAGGGAAAGGCAGAACAAGACCACGTCCCCAGCCCTGCCTCAAACGACAGCAGCCGTCACATCACCCCCCTTGCGACCACAACGCTCCGTCCGAAGCTTCATGGCCAACGGGTCAAAGTCCCCACCCATGTCCGTCACCCCGGGCACCGGTCGCTCTCCTCGCCCTGAACACGTAGCATTGCCGCCCGAGCTCGTCGAGACTGACGCAGCAGCAGCAGCAGCAGCAGCTGCTGCTGCTGCCTCATCTTCAGTGTCTGGACCATCTCAAGAGCCATCCTCGCACGAGGGCCTGGGTATCCGAGTCGTCAATGCTCCCACATCTCCCCCTCAAGACGATCTCGATCCAGCCCTGATAGCGCGAGCAGAGGCAGAAGCGACTGCAGAAGCCGAGGCAGAGTCACGCCCCAGAACTCTCAGTGGTGTTCGAGCTCTGGCCAAGGAGAGAGCCAGGCTCAGAAAAGAAGCCGCCTTGGCTGCTCTCAACGCATCCACCGGCGTGTCTGTGCCCACACCCTCTTCTTCTTCTTCTGCAACGACAGCACCTGATAATTCTGCAGATGGTGCCTCACCTTTCGTGGGCGAACAAGATGCCCAGAAGGGGAGCCTCAAGGCCCAAAGACGGCTCGCTGCCCGACAAGATACCGCCATCCGTGATGTCTTGCAAACCTCAATCGACGCTGGCGTCGCCCCACCCTCTGGCGCAGACGGAAACAAGGCGCCTTCCGCCTTCGTTTCCTCCCCTTCAGCCTCTCCCCAGCGGAAACTGCGGCCTTTGAGCTCCGAGCTGGCAGACGAGGCTCAAGGCCGTCGCTCCACAGACAGTTCCGGCGCTAGATCCCAGAAAGCCAACCAATCCGAGGCTACCATAGATGAATCGGACGAGTTCGCCCAGGTAGATGCGGCCCTAACCGCAGTGCTGGACGATCTGAGCCTAACTAGCATCGGATCTGCTGCCACCGTGCGCGCGAATGCATCTAGAAATCAGTTTCAAGGTGTCCCGACTGGGGATTCATCAAAATCCACTCTTCCATCAGCATCTTCCCTTTCAAAAGCATCTTCCCAGGACGCGCCTCGAGAAGGAAAGGCGCAGGACCTCGTATTTCCAGACCAAGGTGCGGCTCAGTCATCAAGCTTTCCTGCTCCGTTGCGCCTGCCAGATCCTGCGGCCCTGGCCAGCCGCGAGCGTCCTGCTATTCTCAGCGCACCACACTCTCAACTCGGCTTCCTGCCTACTTCCAGCAGCGATGCCCCACCTGTCCCGGCTCTACCACAGAACAAAGGCCCTTCTTATTCACCATCTCAGCCTCAACTCTCCCCTCCCACCCCGTCGTCTGCGAGGTTCGACAAGAGGAGGAATACCCTGCCTCCACCAACAGATATCTCTGGCCAGCTTCTGATCTACGGCAAATCAATACCTTTCCCGGAGCCATACATAAACAACAACGTGCCTGGGATGAATGCGCCAGAACGCAGGAGGCTGGGTGGTTTGGGCAACACCACCTTGAATGCGCTTTCCATATCTGCACCCTCCGCCGGCCTCATACATCCCACCGTCGAGCGATCAAAGGCATACGCGGCCAAGGCCAACGCGCTTTTCGCCATCGAGACCGGACTCGAGGTGTGGGTGAGAGCCATGGGTGCCTCTCGACCAGGAGCCCGGAATGCATACAATGGTGGGGCTCTGCCGCGTCGAACTTCGGCAGGCACCACAAATGTGGTGGGAATGACAGCGGGTGGACCTGTCTCGGCTGCCGCGGCAGCGTTCAAGCAGTCCATGGCAGGGGTTAGTGGGAATGCAGGCGCGGGAGGTTCCCGACAGCTTGCCTCGGGTCGAACCCAATCCGTCTCAATCGGCCCTTCCACGGCTTCCATCTTGGCATCTGCCTCGGCGCCAAACAACTACGCACAATTTGGCCAGGTTTCGCCGTTACCAGGAGCCACTCACCCTCCACGACGAGAGGATCCGAGCGTGAGCACGATCCGATCTGACATCACCTTCCCCATGCGTGGCGATGGAGGTCGAGCGAAGGACATCACTCAGATCAGTGGGCATGGAATGCACATGTCCAGCAGTGATTCGACCGAAGCTCGGGGCCTGGGAATGACTGCTCAGGACCCAGACTCTCCCCCTAATGCTCTACCTCGCAACTTGCCCTATCCAGGCGTGATAGGATCCTATCAGGGACGGAAGGATAGCATAATCGCAAACACCTTGACGGCTGGTCCTGGCAAAGCTGATGGGTCTGGCGCAGCTGATTTCTCGGTGATTCCTCCTCGCGGATCTTCAATCGATGGACCGAGTATCTTAGCCGTGTCCGGAGTCACATTCACTTCTGCGGACGGCGCGCAGCCGCTCCGAGCAGGCAACTCGAGCTCTTCGTCGAGTCGACGCACCAGTCTCCGTCAAGAGCTCAGCCTTGGTCCTGCTCCACCTGTGTTCGAACCCACGAGCACCCATGGCCCCAGATTACCGCGCACTCCCACATCGGCTACGAGTCCAGGGTCACGCTCCGGAATTGCGGCCCGTGCGCTTGCGATGGAGCGCCAGGGCTCTGCTGCCTCCTCCCGCACGTCGTTCACTCCCGTCCTGCCTCATTCTGGTTCAGCCACCCCCAGAGGTGCCACTTCAGCATCGGGAGTTTCTCGAGGACACGTTCCCGCCAAGCTGACCCTCGAACCTGTAGATCCTCTTGGCATCGCCATTGGTAACGACCCTATCGGAACTGGCTATGCAGAGGGCTGGTCAAGGACGGGCAGCCCTCCCGATGTCACCACTCCTGGCTCCGGTACCACCTACATGTCTGCGATCTCTGACAATGCGCACTCATTTGCCTCGGTGTCCAACGCGCTGAACGCCTCGATCTCCTCTCCAGTAGTACCACTGCCAGATATCGCGGGGTCAGCCATCATTACCAGTGGTGTTCTTGGTGGCGGCGGTGTCACCTCAAGTCCTGCAAGCGCAGGGCCTGGTCGACAAGCCAAGGTGCTGGGTCCTCGGGCACCCAAGTTGTCACTCTCCGGGATCCCAAATTCAGACTTGACTGGATCAGCAGCAAACGGGTCCAATGCCGCTGGAACCAATCCTCTGACCTCCGAGTTGAGCAAACCTCCGAGCATCCAGTCCACCATCGGCTCCTTCACGGACTCTTACAGTATGGGCAAGAGTGGACATCTGGACTCTCCGTCAGACATTTCTCCGCGAGATTCTAGTCCGAGTATCTTGCCTGGAGCGGCCTTGCCGAGTCCTGCGGGCAAAAATTCGCCCCAGTTCCTGCACAGCCCGCCACCTGGCCCCAGTGGGCAACGTCGGTCGAGCGCTGCGACCGGGTTCATCCCCGTCGGTGTGAGCTCGACAGTGCGCAAGTCCTCGTTTGGAGGGAAGGATGTGATGCACAGCCGCGACTTTTTCTACTCGGACTTGGGAAAGAAGCAAGGCTCGTTGGGCGACGTGGAAGGTTATGCTGAAGAGCCCATCGTGGGTCCGCCGCGATCCGCCAGCTCCGGACACATTCCTACCACACCTGGTGCCATGGTCGCGGCTGGGGTGGGACCTCCCTCGTTGCTTTCTCCACCAGGCACTCCGGGCACCGGACTCATGTACGGTACAAGTCCGACGATGAGTCTCGGAGAGGGACGAGCGCGGACGCTGTCGCGTTCTGGCTCTAGCGTTGACTTCCGAGGGGGCGGAGCTAGCAGCACAGGCTCCAGTGGTGGTCTGGTGGGCAGCTCCGACGCGCTCAGTGGGGTTGGCAGCATTCCCCGATCTCCGTCGCTGGCGGATGCAACGGCGTTCCGCGCGAACTCGGTCTCCTCTCTCAGCTATGGGTCTGTACGTACCTCCGGCTCTGGCGGTGGGACTTCGAAGAAGCAGAGCAAGAAGGCGGTGTTTGAGGAGACGCTGGCGAAGATGCAGGATGTGATGCCGGATGCGGACCGGGATGTCCTTGCCAAGTATCTGGAGAAGGCCGGCGGCAATGATCTCACAGCTATGGTCAGTTCTCAAACTTGCTCTGAATGTTATCTCTTGGAGCGTTGAAGCTGACCGAATCACGCCGCATTTCGTCGGTCATTAGCACAATTACTTTGCAGATCAAGCGAAGGGCAAGATCAGCAGCTCTAGAAGTCCACGTAGGAGCGGGTACTGAGCAATGTGCACGTCAAAATCTCGCCGCCTTAGATGGTTGGATCATTTTGCTGGACAGCACCGGGCTGCCGGATGATCATCGTCCTCTTCTTTGTCAACCACATCCTCATTACCAACACCATTCCTTTCTCCGCGCTTTTTCGGCGCGTTCATTCCTTTCATGATATCACCAAGCTGCATTTTCATCCCTGTCTTTTGTTGCCCATCTGTAACCCCTCCTCTCTTTATCTCAACTTCGCTCACTCCGGACGTGATCCAAAGGTGCTGCAATCTTGGACATGGACCTGGACGCAAGGACAATATATACTTCTGCTTTCTGCCATGAGGCCCGGCCGCATCTCACACGAGCGAGGTCATGGTGATCTCCCTTTGTTCTGTACCCCGCAACACTGAGCCCCACCCTTCCCGAATTCCCGTTTTGCGCGTGCTGTCGATGTTCCGCTATCTGTGGTCCCCGTGCAGTCGAGGGCTCTGAGAGACATCGGTTTGGGATCGGCTTCAGGAAAGCCTTCGTGCCAGGCTTACGACGATTTTGGTCATGGTCATGGTCATACCGCACGCACTGTCCGCTTTGGCTGCGAGGTCCGGTGTTCTCTTGCCAAAGGGGCATTCCGGCTCCTCCTCGTTCTCCGCAAGGTTGTTCTCAACATCGCGACTGCTTCAACAGGATGAACAGGTCCGGATGCTCATCTTGGGAAGTCCTGGGGCTGGCAAAGGTACTCAATCCGGTCGGCTGACAAGGAAGTACGGCCTCGAGGCGGTGGTGGGAGGAGATGTGCTGAGAGAGCATGTCCGTCTTGGCACCGACATCGGCCTCAAGGCTCAGAAGGTGATGGAAAGCGGCAGTGAGTTATCCAGGGTCGCGACGCTATCTGAAGAGCGGCTGCGCGGGAGGGGTGACTGAGAAGGTATCCCATTCCATGACCTCAGGTCTGATGCCGGACGAGATCATGATGGAGCTCATGACCTCCAAGATTCTCGACCTCGGCGCTGCTGTGCGTGCAAGACACTCCCGCATCGAGATCCTCGGCGTCCTTTCAGTTTTTTTGAATTGACATGCCCTTTTCTCTTCTCAGAACTTCCTCTTGGACGGCTTCCCACGGACTCTGGGCCAAGCAAAGATGCTCGACGAGGCGCTCTTGGTAGCCACAAAGCCTTTGACATTGGTGGCTAATCTGGACGTCCCAGAGGAAGTCATTCTGGAGCGTGTCTTGGGTGCGTGCTGTGTATCGCATCGCAACATAGTCTCTTTGAACCTGCGCTGAGTTCCGCATCACTGTCTACGGTATCAGATCGATGGGTGCATCTGCCCTCTGGTCGGACCTAGTATGTTCCAGACCCAGACATGTAGCTCTTCTGAACCTCTACCTCTCTGACCCAAGTCCATCTCACCAGCAATCTATCCTACAATCCACCGAAAGAAGCCGGCAAAGACGACGTCACTGGCGAACCCTTGAGCAAGAGACCGGACGACAACATCGAAACTTTCACGTCGCGACTGAAGTCGTATCACACTCAGACTGCCCCTCTGCGCGAATACTTTGCACAGCGATCAGGGCACGATGGCTTGATCTTTGTCAATCTGGAGGGCAGGACGAGCGATGAGATCTGGCCCAAGCTCGAAACGGCGCTGCAGAGTCGATATCCAAGTCTATCACCGCTGTCTGAATGACGCCTCTCGAATGTCGATTGAGCATCATCCATCCCTCACTGCATGATTTGCGTGCTTGTTAGCCGCTTCCCCCCCCCCCCCCCAAGTCTGCTGCATCTTGGTGCCAATTTCCACTTTTGTTTTGTCATGACTCCCTGGAGATGGTGTAGAATTGATGTCTAGTGTACACGAGTGGTTCAGCAGATGAATCGGACAATCCGGGGTCGCGTTCGACTGCGCAGACGGTGGCGATGAAAAGTTGGCTGCTCGCAACGCCTTGTCCGACGACATCCTGATCATCGAGTTCGGCGAGGACGGTTTCTGGTTGGGTATTGTGAAGGTGTGATAGGGAAGCTTGTTGGCTGAGGTCAAGCTTGAACTCCAGCCGACAGGCGAGCGCGCTCATACTGCCCTTGAGACCCGGAATATTGTCGACTGTTGTTCGGGAGCGCCAGGCGGGCACGTCGACTCTCCTTTGAGCCGGAGAAGCATGCGCTGGATCCGCCGTTTGCAAATGACCACTTCGAGTGTCGAAGCGGAGCGGCGAAAGGCCTGGCTTGGCGAAGGCGGCCGCGGAGTCGGCCTGAGGGTAAGAAAGCAGATTGATGAGAAAGTGCGGTTTTTTTTGTGCATGGGCTTGAGAAGACGTCGACGATGATGCAGAATGTGGGTGGGATTCGATCGCGTCTGCGATCCGACTCGGCGCTTGTAAGGAGAAGGCGACCAAGGGCGGATTCATGGAGATGGTTGTGAACGACGAAATCGTGGCACCATGGAAGAATGCGTCCTTCTCGTCCGGACCGGAAGGTGGGAGACGTGCGGTGATGATGGCCACCGGTTGGGCGACGTGTCGCATGGCTTCACGAAGATCCTTCTGCACCTTCTCGATGGGTGGAAGCTCGGTTGTGGTCGATTTGAACCTCGAGCTCGATGATGCCATCAACCAAGGCGCGGCGTTGCGCCTGTGCTGCACAGTCGAAGCTCTAGGCCACACATTCAAGGACAGACACTTTGGGAAGGCTCTGGTTCCGTGCACTGCTGGCTTCAACACCATCGCTGCCTCCGATGGCAGAAGCACGTCTGATACGAGCTCGCCTGTGTTGAGAAGGAGGAGGCAGCATAAAAGAAATCCACAGGGTTGCCATCAAATCAGAAGGCTCCGAGATGGAACTCGCTCCCTCACACAACAGAATCCGCATGCATTCATTCATCCCAGTCGGCAGGTCGACGTCCAGCATCGAGACCATGGCGAGCTCATCCGCGGAGAATACCGAGAGCTTTCTCGACATCCTCCGTGCTGGCGTCGACGACGATCGCAAGCCCGAACTCGTCGCCCACCTCTTCTTGCTTCCTTCCGCCGAATCTCAAGGCCCTCCTCAGAACGCGATCGAGGAAGCCAGACTCTTCTTCCAGAAACAGTCCCAAGGCTATGTATGGCACACCGGACACCCGCCCACAATCGAAGCACCATCACCATGCTCAGGGTCGGCATCGCCCTTGCTGACGCTCCGCCTCGAGACCCCAGTGGCAACACCAGACACTGACGAATGGTTCTCACTTCACCTCCTCGTCTGCTTTGCCACCTCATTCTCATCCCAAGCACAGCGTCACAGATACGCAATCCAGACCACAGATTCTGATGGCGATTTTCTCCTCATCCAAGGTGCCGACGAGCTCCCGGATTGGATCGAGCCTAGCAATGCCTCAAATAGAGTCTGGCTCCTGCCCTCACTCCAAGCTCAGCAATCTCCCGCAAAGGCGCAGTCGACAATCTACCCTTTTGCAAACCTGCACCTGATCGGGCCTGATCTCGCTGTGCTTCCTCCCGAGGATGCTAGTGACCGCAACTCAAGTGCAGAACTTTCCGTGGCACAAGCCCTCCAAATTTTGTCCGAAAATACCCACAACTGCCAGGCCAGCCGAGCACTGCAATCAGCTGCGCTGGGTCCCATGGTCGAATTCGCCACTACAACAGCGGATGGGGGATTTGTCAGTGCGCATACAGCTCTTGCTTATTTACCCAGCGCAGATGTGGCCGCTCTTCTGCAAAATCATCCTCAGCTGGGCGCGCAAGCACTGGGAGCCTTGGACGGGCTCAGCGCAGATCAGATCGATCGTAGAGTCCTTTCCCGGATGGAGCGCTTTGGCCACGTGCTTCAAGACGACTCCCTTCTTGTACTCGCACCTGTCTCACTCACCAAGGCACTTTACGCCCTTGCTCTCCACCTCGTCTTCTTTCCACCAAAGCCACAGTTCCCACAAGCATGGCGGGATGGTGTGGCCTCATTTCGAGGAGCTGAACAAGACCAGCAAGCTTCATCAAGAAACCGAACCGCTGATCAAACTACTGGACCAAAAATTACAGAGATCAACGAAGCAAGCGAAAGACGCCGACACGAAGTTGAGGAGAAGCAGGCACGGAGTGTAGCGGAAGGGAGGTGGCGCGACATTGGCGCAAAACTCGTCTGTGGTCTCGAACTCTTGTACGCGAGAGGCCGATCCCGGTCAAGGACCATGAAGTCCAGTAGCGGATCAGCACCTCGGGAAGGGCTGGCTCAGGTATCATTGGAAGAGACGTATCTGCTACAGAACATCCCGGACTTGATCGATCTTTTCGTACCACTTCCCCCATCGCAATCTGCGTATCAGCGAGGTCGATCCGGTTCTCGGCAAGCCGAACGCTCATCACCGATCATAGTCGATCAGTCAGCAGATCTACAGGCGCTCTTTGCCCGTGAATCCTCCACCGAGTGGCTTACGCAATTGATGGAATCCGGCATCGAGCCTGCTGATCAAGGAGTAGCAATTCGCGCTCATGGTCAAAATGACTCGGAGGCTCCGGACGAAGAAGACGATGCGTTCAGTCGCCTTCAGAGGCTAGTTCAGGGGACAACAGACTTCCTCAATGACGAAGACGCAGACTATCGTGGAGCCATCTTTGATGGCGAGGACAACAACATGGACGAGTCAGATCAGGACGAGGGTCAGCCTGATGTGGAAGATGGTGCAGACGTCGACAGTGGATTAGAGCCGCAGCACCAAGACCAAGACGTACAGTCGGACATCTCGACCGATAGTAATGACGCAGACCTTGAGGCCGGAACACACCCGGGCATCACCGACGAGGCGGAGGAAATGGCCAGCTTCCTGTCGTTCGCGCGGAACGAGCTTGGGATCGATGATGAGCTGTGGGAAAAAATCCAAGCAGATCGGAGGAAGGACGGGAGATATGTCCCGCCGCCTCTCTCTGGGAATGCCGCCCAAGCTGGTTCGTCGAACAAGGGCAACAGGGGTTTGGACGACGATCCAGACGCGCTGTCCTCTGATGTCAAGGGCAGCCGCCCTTCAGAGGCGAAGAAGGTGCGCTTCGACGGGCTGACGAAAGGATTTCTCAACGACAAGAAATCGAAAAGGAACGCATCGAGCAGTCGAGCCTACGCCGACACCCTTGTCACAGAGCCGCCATCGCACCAGAAGAAGCGGTCGTCGTTGTGGGACGTTCCTGCTGAAGACGACGACGAGGAAGACACAGACATGTACTCTGCGGACGGGCGACGGGCATCCGGATCCAATGTCCAAGATGATGATGATGACGGCTTCTATGAAATGCTGGATCGCATGGATGCCGAACTTGCAAGAGCCCAACGGGCGAAAGCGCAACAAGACGGAACGCAGAGCCAAAAGGCGGCAGGGAAACGGCGTGACACCTCTCGCCCTGGTTCCGCCAACGACAGGCAGGCCACGGTCGAAGAAGAAGAAAAAGACGACGACGACGACGATGAACGCGGTGAAGGAGATAGCGACGAGGAGTTGGACCTTCAGGATGCCGAACTTTTGCGGAAGCTCGTGTCCGCGCAGGGAGAAGCGCTGCTCGGTCGGAGGTCCGGGGGGCCCGCTCAGACGGGCGAAAGTCAGTTGGACGATTTGAACGCGGGCATGCTCGCCAACCTCCTGGAATCGATCAGGGCTCAGGGCGGTGCACCAGGGCCGGTCAGTAATCTGGCTGGCAGACTCGGGATCGGCAGACTGCCTAGAGACGACGATGACGCGTGAACCAATGCTGGCTGGTTGTGTGTATCTTTTGCTCGTTGCCTGAATCTAGCACCCCAGCTCCATCAGCCTCACAATTCGGCTGGCGTCCAAGAGGAGAAACGTGTTTCATCTGAATGCATTTGTTGGATTGCTCTTCTTGATTAAAACGAAGCAGCGAGATTGCACCTGAATCTCACCAGGGAGGGAGACGACAGAGGAATGAGCACATTGGGAAGATCGTGAAGGGATGGAAGGGAAAAAAACATAATATTCCCGTGAGACATCGGCAAGGACGATCGAGAATGGTTAGATGACGCAGGAAGGAGATGAAGACGCCTTGGCAGTCTGGTCGCCCTGTTGAAGACAGATCTTGCCGTCTAGTTCCTGCTGTTTGCGGTCAGGAGTCAGCTTTGGGAGAGAAGACGGGAACTGACCCGGAGCCGGAGATGGTGATGGAGGGCATGGAGCTACGCGTAACGGTGAGAGGTGACGTGGGGGGGAGCAGATCGACCTGGTTGGGCGCGCGAACGAGGAAACCCAAGAACAGATGATTTGAAATGAAGAAAGAGAACCGAAAGAAAGCCCAAGAAGCACGTTGTGTCGATGAAACCCGGGAAGAAGAGGTTCGAGGCCGAGACATGTGCCCGTGCGGCAGCGTCAGAGAGTCGAAAGTGACCGAAGTCTGGAAGCATAGTCGTGATTTTTGAGGAAGGAAAGGTATCAAAGATGGTCATTACGAAGCGGGGGGGAGGGGGGGCACCTTTGCCTTGACTCTCCCAACATTTCGGCAGACGGCGTTCGAAGGACGAGAGGAATTGGAAACATTTGAGACGATGCCTGGTCAGTCATTTGAAGTCATTGCCGGCAAAAGGCGTTCGTGACGAGAGTGAGATGATGGAGGTGACATTTGTTGAAATAAGAGACGTGGTTCCAATGATAACACCGCAATATTCCAGGATTGGCGCGGGGGACCTTGGGGGTTCTGTGCCGAAGTGGCGCATGAGCGAAGCAGCCGCCCCTGCTTCGACTTTGATTTTGTTTTTCTAGAAGCCTCCCCCTCGGAGCCTCACGAAAAGTGAGGCGAGTGGTGCAGCATGGGAGTCTGATTCATCATCGGGGTCATGCCATTCATGCCTTCTGGAGAGCCCGCGCCGATAGCGGACATCCGGATGCTGTCTGCAGTGGACATACCAGACATCCAAGCCGAGGCTACACCAGCCATGGGAATCGGCACGACGGGAGCATCTATGCCTCTGACCACGCGGATGTCGACCCACATCGAGCCCGCCGTCTTTGACAATCTGTTCAAGATCTGTTTCTCCTCGTTGGCCACCTCGGTCAGGCTGGTGGGCGAGGACGTGCTGGCGGGAGCCCGGGTGGCAGCCACAAATCGGCCATACGTAGACGCGTTGGAGGGAGCCCAGCTCGAGGGTGCGTACGAGCTTTGCTGCCCGTTGCTGCCCGGTCCACCACTTGCGCTCCGGCCGCCTGCACCCAGGCCCATCAGTGGACTCGCCAAGCCAGATCCGGACCAGTTTCCGTTACCGCCTCCGATCAAACCAATACCACCCCCACCACCGCCTCCGTTCGCAGCGACCATCTGCGCTACGTCTGGATTCAGAGTGAATGGAAGCGCCTGTGCTGCTGGAGGGTGCTGCGTGGGCGAGCCCGAGCTCGGAGGGTACCCAAGCGCGCGTGGAGACGTGTTGTCCGACGCTTGACCCATCATCATGCTACCCTCGTGGCCAGAAGACATCGAAACCCGGCCGTATGATTGGCCATTGGGCGTCCCACAGCCGTTGTTGGGACCGGGGGAAGCCTGACCGGCGGCCCACGCACTGCCGGCGCCTGGCGATGCGAGGGGTCCGCGTCTGGATCTGCCGCCGTTGGAAGCAGCCAGAGCACTCAACTCATCACTTCCTGACGACGCGGCTGCCGCAGCCATACCGCCGTTGATGTGCTGATACATGCCCGCTCCCTCTGAGATGGACCGTGGCAGCTGTGACGGCGAGCCCAAGTGGGAGGAGACGCTGCTATCCGCAGTTGGCATGCCTCCCGCCCCCGCCCCCGCCGCCGGAGAGGATGGACCCGGATGCAGTCCGTTCGCCCACGGCGGAGTCGTAGGAGGTGAATCTGCCGCGGCACTGATCTGTGTCCTGGTAGGATCATGCACTGCACGCCGTCCGGCCGACTGAAGGCCGGCGTGTGCGGGGGAGCCCGCGGGCATCGATACCGTGGCATCCCAACCTCCCTGCTCCGAGTTCCCATCCGAGTATCCCCGAGCACGTCGGCTCTTGCCGGAGAATATCGAGCCCGCGTATGAGCTTCCAAATCGGGAGGTAGATCTTTTCAAGCGAAGACTCTTCATTGCGGACGAGATCGATCCGACGGTAGATGAGGAATCCTTGTCCCTTTCCGTCTTGATCGTTGCTCCACTGCTCGTGCTCGCTCTCTCGCTAGACCCGCTCTTGGTTGAGAAAGGGATGAGATCCACCTTGACCGCATATTTAACCTCGATTCCCTGACTTCTGAAGCTGGGCGTGATCTGAGGAGATATTCTGAGCTTGCCTGCCAAGACGCGGACGCCTGCGGCCGTGGCGGCAGCGATCGCCTTTTCGTCGTTTGTGGAAGCGTCCTCGGACAGGAAGGCACTCAAGTCGACTTCCTCTACCTCCTGAGCCACACTCAAGATCGATCGTTTCCTCAGCGGCGTGTCATTTACGTTGGCATTTGTGCAGTATGCCACTTGGACCAAGCTGATCCGGATGAAGCGGGTCAGGTCTCGTGCGGCTGAGGCGGCGCTGGTGGTTCGTGTGATTGCCGAGCCGGTGGGAGATCCGTTGGAGGTTGTCGTCGGGGCTGTTTGAGGACGGCGGACCGAGCCGGGACCGGAGGGAGATCCGACTTGAGATTGCCACTCGCATTCAGGCGGGGTCGAAGGCGCAGGTGGTAGCAAGCTTGCATCGGCTGGTCGAATCACGAGCAAGAATGGAATTGCCGAGGGTGCATGGAAAGCAGGCGCTTCAGGCAGATGTAGCTGTTGTTCGGGAGGGGCAAAAAAGAGAGAGGGGGGGGGGGGGGGGGAGAGACAGAACAATCCAGAAATCAGGACGGGAGAGAGTGAGGGTGTGACCTGTAAGCGCGTGCATGCCACTCACATCCAGATCGAGGCCACGCTTCCACGACTTCAGCATCATGCCCGTCCACTTTGTGGTTGTGTGGTGCTTGTGCCAGCCGTGAGCCAAGATGGCATCTGGCTGGTACAAGAGTTGAGGCCGCAGGGTGGGCGGTAGGGCCTGTGCAGGCAGCGATGTGTTTGTCGATTCTCCGAGGAAAAGGAAGGGAATCGTGAGCCTGGGCAGGTCAGGGGGAAAGGTGAGGAATGTTAGCATACAACTGGGGAAGCAGAGGAAGGACGGAAGGTGGGAAAGAAACTCACGTGTCAAGGACAGCGCCCTTTGCTGATGTTACGCCCTTGTTTCCCTTCTTGGCCTTCTCGATAACTAGGTCGGTGGTGTCCTTTGCGATGAGATTGAAGGTCATGACGTAGAAGCACCCGACTCGAGTGACACTTTCCAATGTCTTCTCCACCATTCCCCGCACTGTCCTTGCTTTTGACTTTTTGGGGGTGGCTGTGGTGATGGTGGGGGCGCCGAGGGTGGTACCTGCTGATGAGTTTGGGGGACTGCCTCTGTAGAAGGAGGCGGACGAGCTGGAGGAGGGCAGGACGGGGGAGCCTTCTTCGTCGCTCGACTTGGTGAGCTCAAAGGAGGGGGGCAGGGCGACGTGTACGGTCTGGGCGTGTCCGTCGATGACGGCCTTGCTGGCTCCGACGGGCATGTTCCAGCTGAGTGGCACACTGAGCATGTAGTCGTCCTGGGCTGGGGTGACTCCCTGTTTGGGTGAGCGGACGGTGAGGGATCCGGTCGAGGTTTCGAAGCGGTCGGTGACGGTGAAGATGCTGCGGTCGGTGGTGTTGGCGGAGGGGAGGAGGATGACGTCGTCCCAGACGGCCGCACTGGATCCGACGGTGGTATATGCCTTGGTGGTGACTTCGATGTGAGCATGGATGGCAGGGTTGAGGTTTACGTTTGCGGTGATGTTGGCCGCCCTGCCGGCAAAGATGGGCCAGCCTCGTTCGTCAAAGGCTTGGGCAAAGACTTGGACGCTGAAGGGGGCTGGGGTGTTGGGACCGCCCTTGGAGGTGAAGGTGCCTGCGACGGCGGGGGCGGTGCCGGGGTGCCTGATGGTGGTGCTGGTGCTGGTGCTGGCACTGGGAGGCGAGAAGGAGGATGTGGATGCTGAGACGGTGGAGGAGGAGGGGAGGTGTGAGATGGGATGATGATGATGGGCGGGAGACCTGGAGGGGTTGGTGATGTCTGTGTATGGATTGCGCAGGTCTTTGGACAGACTGGTGCCGTAGATGGCTGCGTTCTGGACGGCCATGGTTGGCGGTGAGGGGGCCCGACGCGAGAGAGAGCGAGTGGATCCTCCCAACGGGGATGTCGCGCTGCGTAGATGTTGAGGCGAGATGGGTTGAGGTAGGAGGGAGTGGTAGTGGACCTAGTTGTGACTTGTGAGAGGGAGAGGGAGCCAGCGTTGTTGCAAGGGATGGGGTGGTCCACTGTCCAGCGATCACAGATGGACAGCAGAGGAGAAGAGGCAGGCGTGGTGCCTCTCTGTCCGTCGCACCTCTCCGGACCAGAGAGAGACAGGGCAGCCAGCATCCAGCATCCAGCCGCGACGGTGCCTGGCTACAGGTTTCTCATCTGATTCATTCCTTAGATGCTCAATCCACTCAACGCACCAGCCCTGTCTCCGTCCACCCCAAAACGCCTTGATTAGAACCGATTTACGATTAGAGGTGCATACAGTAGACTCCCTCTAAATGCATAGCCTCTAAGTGCATAACCCCTCCAAAATGCATAAGAAGTTCCGGAATACGCTTGGTCCGTATGGAAAAGTGGCATAAAGGCTTAATGCATAACCCCTTGAGAATGCATACCGTCAAGGGAACTTTCAGCATGCATTTAGAGGGAGAAGGTGGTCGCAACACAGTGTCGCAAGGTTGCAACACAGTGTCGCGAGCTTTTATATGCACTTTTTCTGGAATATTCAATAATGTAACATATATAAAAAGCGAGCGCCGACTGCAGACACTCTTCTATCGCAATACATATTATGCATTTCTTTTTTTCTCAATGGATGAGCGTGCGGAAATGCATCTGTCGTCTCTCAGGCTCATGGTATGTGCTCCATAGACCTCCCAGTGTTGTTCAAATGCCTCTCTCAATGTGTACTGAAGTGCTCCCTCTAAGTCCATACTCCCTCAAATGCATAACTTTTTTTCGTCTCCCGACCCCTATGCATTTAGAGGGAGTCTACTGTACAGATCGTCTTTTGGCACAAGGCACAATCGCTCCAGCTCCAAGGTCCTGCATAATCTTTTGTTGCCTCACCAACTCTCTCGCCATCGGGATTCGATTCGGCGCTGAAACACAGACCGGCTCGAACAAGAACACCTTGACTCCCACCTCCGCCCTGTGTCTGAACCCACCTGTGGCGTCTTTAAAGTGGTTATGCAGAAGCGACGATGAGGATGGTATTTTTGCGCCTATTTGTTGTAAGTTGGCGCAAATCTGCCCCAACCCGGCACTTTTGGCGGGAAATCCTCACCAACCTCGTCCGCAGCCGTCGATCAAGCGCACGGCCACGTGACCCTGCCGATCATCTGTAACCGGCCCCCACATCGCGCAACCGTCTCACCCCGCCCCACCTACTCGTACAACGCGTCCGTCATGCCCACAGGACGCCAGAAGCGCAAGAGACAAGAGCTCGAAGTCACCACGACCACGCACTCGGATTCCAGCGATGCTTGTCCCAAGCCCAAACGCCAGCGCAAGCGCTTTGCCGCTCCTCACCAAGATTTCCCTGTCACCAGTGTCACACCTGCCGGAGTGATTCGCACATTTGAGCGCCCTGCCAATTCGCGCGCCCGCGTCAGATCAGCCCATCCCTCGTCCCACCCGCGCCATCTTGACCCAGCCCAGCTCACTCTCGACGATCTTTCATCAATCTCGCAACTCCACTTCCCTCCTGGTCAGGCCGTTTCCGCGACGATATCGGCCCCACCGCAATCAGGCATCCTGTTCGCCGCACACGATATACACGACGCGTTTCTCATAGCCGATGATCCAGGCCTTCCAGACCTCAACGACGGCTCAGTCACCGCCCAACCTCCTTTCCAGCGCCGCCGCCCAGCCCCCGAATCCTCACACTACTTCCGCTGGCAAGCATTACTCCCTCGACTTATCCACGCCTATAACACGACCAAGGACCTGTCCAACCCGTCCCGCCCGCCTGCCCAGATCTCATGCTCCTGCTACCCCAACAGCCTCCCTCAGAATACACCCCAGGCTGGCGACACCCCATTGAGGTTGCCAGAAACAACCAGTAAGTTCAGCCCCCCCCCTTCGGGGCCCATTCGCCTCTGCCTAGTCTGACCGAACCAGTCTCCTGTCCCTTCACGCGTTTTCCTACAGATTGTACCCCCTTCTCCACTGGTACTACTGCGAAGCGCAGCGCAATCACGGTTTATGACACTCAAGGCCGGCTCACCATCACCGTCATCTCCTGCGAGCCACACTTCATTGATCTGCTCCTGTCACACCGACTCTTTCCCGCCTCTCCCCAAAGAACCAAGGCCGCAATTCTGCTCAATCTTTTGCGCATGTATCAGGCGTTACGCAAGCACTCCGGCACGGGCGCCTACAACTATGCCCTTTCCCTTTCAGACACATATTCAGACAGCGATCCATCCTTCGAGCTCAGTGACGCCTTTCGCCGCCAGATCAACGCCGCCGCGACATGGTATCAAGCCGTGCAGTACTTTGCCTTTGACCAAGTCCTCAACCACCGCAAGGCCTGGCGCGCTATCCGCCCACAGCTTCATCACGACAGTCTGCACTTGTCGCTCCGTGACCTGGCCGACACTTGTCCCGCGTGCTTCCAGTCATTTTACAATGAGCCTTTGGCGGCCCTAGGCCCTGACGCCCCTCAAGTGATCGTGTCTATCGACGGCAACTTTTCCCACAAGCGCAAGAATCGATCCAACATCACCAGCCGACATCCACTTCCCCCTCGTCGTTTCCTCTCGCAGAGCCAGATCGATCAGGCAGAAACGCTGCTCCACAATGCCAGTGTCGCTAACGTCCGGTCCGGATCGCGGCACGCCTGCAGTGCAAACGTCAGAGCCGCAAACCCGTCTGCCCCCAAGGGAATATACGGCCCACACGACATCACAGGCGTTATGGGAATCTGCTGCCGACATGACCATCCCCTCATCTTTTGCGACATCACGTCACCAGGTAAGCATCCCTGCCCTTGTCCCCACCACTTTGGTCTCTCTGACCTTCTTTAGCCTGGACCCACCTTCCTCAGGCGAACGTCACCACTACGCGGTTGCCTTGCTTATCACTCTACTCGAGGCCTTGGAGGGGCGCGTCAGTCGCATCGCCGTAATGTACGACATCGGTTGTCGCTTTGCGAACAATCCCAAGATCGCGTCCCTGCTTCCGCCCACCGTTACCTTGACCTGGACAATCCCACTTTTCCACGTGTACGGCCATACCGCGTCTTGTCAGGCTCTCTACAGTCCTCGGCGAGTCTGTGGGATTGGGTGGACAGACGGGGAGGGCATGGAACGTGTATGGTCCGCCCTTTCGAATCTCGTCGCATCCGGTCGCTCCATGTCACAAGTCCAACGTCGGTTCCACCTTGAGGAGCGCATTCACCACCTTGCAATGACGAAGCGCAAGGATCTCCTTCGACACTTTCGTCGGAAACGCGCCAGGCTGCAAGAGGTCTCGCGAGCATGTTGGAAGACTCTTGACTCACCGAACGCAAGCCTAGTCCGCCTTGAGCATCTACTCGATGCTACCAATAATGCCGACCTTCAGGAGTACTTCCGAAGCCACCCCCTTCCCCCACCTGCGTCCTCTAGTGGCGGCCGCACTCTATCTCCCCAAAGGAGTCGTCTCCTCTCCTATATGGCGAACGAGCGAAAGATGCAAGCCAGCATACAAAGCAGTCCCCACAACGGAATGGCCACGCTTCGTGCCCAAAGGCATACTACGATCGACAGCCACATCTCCACCCTTGCCGACAAGCTTTTCCGCCTTCTCTCCAGCTACCACTTGCTCGCCAGCCAAATCAAAGACAGCAAGGGCACACCCTCATCGACCGCCAAGATCCTACGTCTCAACACTGCTTTGCAAGATGAGCGTAAGCGTTCACTTGCCGCGCTGCAGACCCTTAACTCGTATATGTCCGACATAAATCCTCGTAACGACGTATTGCTTGCCAGCGACCTTTTCACTGAAGAGACAATGCATTGGGCCTCCGCCGTTGCTCTCGAAGGGTCCACGGATCTTCCTTGGTGGTCGCAGTACGATATAGTCAAAATTGTCGACGCATACGAGCAATTACTCCGCATACGTGAAGAGTCGCTTCGTATCCATCACGAGCGCACCATGATGACCCAATGGATCGACTGCCGGATCCAGGACATTACCACCCGTGCCCACATGTTCGATAGCACAACCTCGTACCGCCTGGTCCACGATTCTCTCGCAGCACTGCGGAACAGATGGTCAACCGATCCTTCTCCTGGTCCCACATGTTCCCAAGACTGCATCGATGCTCGCCCCCCACTCGGCGGTGGTGACGCGGCGTCTACGTCGCCCGATCTCCCGCCTTCCATCAGCAGCGACGCGGACAGTGACGCGGACAGCGACGCGGACAGTGACGCGGACAGTGACCCGCGCTCAGGCAGCGACACCACCCCAGACATTTTCGACCTGGCGTTGTCATTCCACGCCCCAGACTCACCTCCTCCCCTCGTTGCAGACTCGCCTGCCTATGTCTCAACGGCTTCAGGCCTTCCGCCGGCGTACCTGTCCACGCCCCTCCAACCCAACGGTTGATATGGTTGAGAGGTTCCCCTGCAATCGTCAACGCTTTCCGAATCCGCTATCAAGCTGCCACATCTATATCCAGCCTCCGTCTAATCCGGTATCCCTACTCGTTCCACGGCGGAATGGCCGGCCCACAAGCTGCCACATCAAGCTGTCACATCTATATCCAGCCTCCGTCCCATCTGGCCGATTCAATGATCCGACATGCCTCCGTCCTTCTTGAATGTCCTTTGAGTTGCTTTGCGTGCGATCGCATCGCAGCCACCCTTCTGTGTGGTTTGGTTTGTCCGGAATCTCATCCATCTGATTCCACCATGAGGAATCAATCGCCCGCATTTTCGAGTCACTCGAGATGCCCGGAATGAGACTTCGCTGAGACGACAGGTTGACCCAAACCACGCTGTACGCCCTTACTTCACACGCCCCTTCGGACCGTCACGACGATGACCTTCCTCCGTCTTCTCCCCCAGCAGGCTTGTCCCTTCGCAATCCAATCAAACTCTACACAACCCCCACATATATCCTACCATCACACGCTGCGCAGGTGTCAACGAATCAACTCACACGCGGGCTCCCCATACTCTACCGCCATGCCTTACTACACCGTGACCCATAAAAGCTTCCACAATCCTAAGGTACTCATTTCCACAACCTTTCGCATCTCTCCCCCCTCCACGCGAGCCTCTTCCTCCTCCTCCCGTCGCACCATCCAGCGTCTCCCTTCTGCTCGCATCACTCCCACCACTTGTTCTGACGAGATGGCACAGGTCCCTTCCCTTGAAGTTGCCAACCTCATGCAACACCATCACCAGCAGGCGCAGGCCATGGACACTCGTCTGGCCACCCTCAACGTCCACGTCAACGACATCCTCAAGGACTCGGCTCGGTCCTTCGCCGCCCTTCGATCCACAGCTCAGGCCCTTTCCGGCAAGATCGACAAGGCGCAGACTAGTCTCGCCAACCAGCTCCGCGACGCGAGCCGGAACGTGACGGAATACCTCGACGACCAGTTCCGTCGCATCCAGGAGCGATCCGACGAGCGCCACGACCAGTTCCGCGACCTTATCGACGAGCAGCTCGTTTCTCTGGTCGACGCGTCCGCCGCTGACATTGGAGGCCGCATCGCCCTCATCAAGGAAGCCGGTGATGCCTTCGCTCGCGATCTCCGCGAAATGCAGAGCAAGTTCATCAGCGTCATCCACGAACTTCAGCAGGCCCATGCCCTGAACATCGCTTAGTGAGTGACTATTCCAGCGCCTTTGTTCCTTCTGGCTCTGCCGCTTATCTACTGGGTCCGCCCTCTCTCCTCTCTTTTCCTATGTGCAAAGCCCGGAGGCCATTATCAGCGTCGGTGCCGCCATGAATCAAGCTACTCAAGCTACTGGCGGTCACGGTGTCGGCGAAGCCGAGTACCAATTCCACCAGGCCGGACCCGCCCCCGCAGACACCGTCCCCCAAGACGTTGAAATCGAGTACGTCTGATCGGCCATTCCCTCGTCTTCAACGTCCAGCCACCCTCCGGCCCCCCTTCCTGAACCGTCGCTACCACCAAGTCCATTGACACGTCTTTCTCCGACTTCACCATCGCTGCTGCTGGCTGTCCTCAGCTCCCTCTTCGGCCCCCTTCCTGTACCGTTGTCGCCACCAATCCATTGACACGTCTCATCTTTTTTCCTGTTGAGGGCTGAGCATTCATTGCGATTGTGAAGCGAGACTAGCAGTGGCGCGATTGTCACACCGCTACGATCTGACCCACTTTCTGTGATAGACCTGTCTTCTCATCAGGTATGCCATCATCAGAGCAAATGCCCCAGGCCCGCCGGCGCCAGGATGGGCCAGCATCGCATGGGCACGGGGCGTGTTACACCTTTTTGCGACCCGAGCAGATCTCTGACACAGTTGCTCTGTTTCTCCTTCCCCGTTGGTTGATCACGCACACAGCTATACGACCAACAAGTTCCCTTCGGAATATGTGCCAACAGTGCGTAAACACCGTTTTAATTGGCCCCGGCAGTTGCCAAAGTCGCGCACCGTGTGTGGACTCAGCCAAAACAGCTGACACGTTCTTCTCCCCCTCCCCCTTTCCCAGGTCTTTGACAACTACGCGGTAACGGTGATGATCGGCGAGGACCCGTACACGCTCAGCCTGTTCGACATTGCGGGACAAGAAGATTGTGACCGACTGAGACCGCTCTCGTACCCTCAAACCGACGTTTTCCTCGTATGTTTCTCGGTGACGTCGCCAGCGTCGTTTGAGAACGTGAAGGAGAAGTGGTTCCCCGAGGTGCATCACCATTGCTCGGGCGTGCCCTGACTAATTGTGGGCACCCAGGTCGATCTGCGGGATGACCCGGCCGTGGTGGACAAGTTGGCACGGAGCAAGAAACGCCCCGTCTCGTTTGATGCTGGTGAGCGTCTGGCGAGGGCACCCAGGTCGATCTGCGGGATGATCCGGCCGTGGTGGACAAGTTGGCACGGAGCAAGAAACGCCCCGTCTCGTTTGATGCTGGTGAGCGTCTGGCGAGGGAACTGGGCGCGGTCGAGTACGTCGAGTGCTCGGCGCTGACCCAAAAGGGACTCAAGAACGTGTTTGATGAGGTGAGTTCTTGCTTCGTCTTCCTGGGGGAGGGGGGGGGAGCGTCGTCTTGCGTGCGCGGGTTGGGATCCAGGAAGAGGAGTAAGATACAAATCCCCAAGGTTTGGGCAGCAGGGAAGGTGGGAAGGCGGGAGATAGTTTGGAGAAAAGGCAGTACGGGTTGGCATCAAGCAGCATTGCCTGATCACGGGTACGGACACGGGAGCAATCCCTCGTTGCAGCGACTAGGCAGGCGGACGTTGACCCGAGCTTGACCGCGCGGGAGTTCGGCATGGCCTCTGCGTGTGGGGCCGGGAAGGGGGGAAGGGCAAGGTCGGGGTTCGGAATGGGGCATGGCTGGACGATGTCGCACTGCCTGTTCCTTAGAGCACGTCACTGATATCTCCAGCGGCTAACTTGGTTTCTTGTTCGTCCCGTAGGCAATCGTAGCAGCGCTGCCTAAGCAGCAGGTGAGTGAGTTAGCATCTTCATCCGAATAATCGAAGACTTCGGCTAAATTCGAACGGCGTGAATTGGGCATCTGTTCAGCATTTGGGAAACATTACACGGGCATCCCTTGAGCATTTGCTCACCGTACAGCACCAGTATCGCTTTCGAAGTCAGGAGTCCTCGTCGCCTTCCGCTGCGTATAAGAAGCCTTGGACGGTCCACGTTAGGTGAGCGCGGATTCTCATCTACGTTGCTAGTCTTGAGCTTTGTCTGACCGACCTCTCGCTGACCCTCTCCTTCGTAACATTCATGCCGTTCACTTCACCTGTGGGCAGTCCGCCCTCGTCTTGCACAGTGTTTTCGGGGTCGTCCTCAAACCTCGGGTACCCTCTGGACCAGGCGGCAGAAGACGACAACTCTGCAGTATCTGATGGACACAGCCCTGGCACCCCATCTGACAGCGAAGGTGAGGACGTCTGCTCCGCGGCCGACGTCGCGTCTTCCGACACGAATGACGATGGCGCCGACTTGATTGGCTTCGTGGGAGAGTTCAGCAGCAGTCTTCCCGAGCTTTCAAGTGAGCCTGAGTTCGATGGCGATGAAGAAGGGTCGTCCAGCTTGGCCAGCAACAGTCAGGACGAGCAATATCTGGCAT
This sequence comes from Tilletia setariae, assembly GCA_023634365.1. Classification (NCBI taxonomy): domain Eukaryota; kingdom Fungi; phylum Basidiomycota; class Exobasidiomycetes; order Tilletiales; family Tilletiaceae; genus Tilletia; species Tilletia setariae. Next base: position 7,803,105 of record JAMJXE010000001.1, on the reverse strand, counting down.
ACTACCATCCTGACGCATCGTTTGGGAAGGCATCCGGTTACTCTCACAGTCGCGACAGCGATTGCGGTAGTTCGGTTTCGTCACTCCACGTGTCCTCTCCGACCCACCACGGCGCTGTCAATGAGCACGCACCGTCTCAGTCAAGCTCCCTCCACTACACGTCTTCGGAAAGCGACTACGAATCCGCGTATTGGGGTACCGACGAAGAGCTTAGGAATGTCCTCGACGTAGCCGAAGGGCGTACCATCAGCCCACCCAGCAGCCAGGTATCGATTCGCTATCTCGGAACTCGCAACTTCGACTACACTTATCGTGACGCAGACGCGGTCACGAAGGACTTGCACCGGGATCTTCAATCGTACGGGTTCGCGTATTATCACAAGACAACCAACAGCCACAGTACCCTTCGTCCTGTGGTGCCTGCGGAAGTAGTATGCCAGGTGAGTGGTCTGGTGTAGCACGGTCTCCTGACTCCCACTGATCCCTCTAGCCTTGTCGTGCAGTGGATCCATGACGACAGCGTGACGAGGACCCCAGACGCCCAAGTACTTCACGCCGACCTGCCCCAGACTATTGTCCACCCCCAACAGTATCACGCGCGCCTTGTGCGGATCAGTGGCGACATCGCCATGCTCCAGGTCAGGTGGAAACCGCTTCTGATGGCATTCGCGTGGCGCTGGGCCCACGAGCTACCCCTGCGTAATACCATCTCCGTTCCGACTTGCTCTGGATGCTGCAAACAAAAGACGCAGGTGGTCTGTCCCTAATGACCAACATGTATGTTCCTGTATGTTTGTGCAAACACGGTTATCTCCCTACTTCGAAGTCGTCCTTTCATGTTTGCTCGATCGTGTCGCCCAGATGTGGTGTGGCTGTGATGTGGCAAAGTATGCCCTGGCCTCCATTTTCAGGCGAAGTCGTGTTGGCAACAGCTAATGTGGTTGACATGCTTTTTCTCGATTCGATCCACACCCACTGTACTCCAGGAACCTCGGCGTTGGGCACACTCCAACATCACGTACAAAGATCACACATGTCTCAGTACTGCGTAGCCGTAGCTGTATCTGGCACCTATCGAGCGCGCCGATCAGCAAACCCCTGCCCCGTTGACGTGGCAGACGCGGATCTGTGACCTCACCCCGTAGAGGCCAGGCGGGGCCACTGGAACTTCAGCCTTATGCAGCCTGACGCATCAACCAGCAAGCCGGGAGAGTAGCCCGGGGAGGGCCTGACAGCATGCGCTCAGAGCCAAGCAGTTCGAGTGATGGGTTGGGTCTCGCAGTAGACGACGCACCCGCACCGAGCCCGGTCTAGCGTCCGCGCTTGGTAAGGTAGACATGTGCCTGCAACACCATACCCTCTTCGCCTCAACTCAATAGCTCGGGGTGGTATGTCATACTCTCTTCGCCTCAAGTAAGTAGCTCGGGGTGGTATGTGGTGGTTGATAGATGTACTTGACAGTCTGACCGTCTTTCCAGATGGCTGCTCCTTTCTCAGCGATCTTTCGTGCGATCCACTCGTCAGGCCAATCAATTCCTGGGACCGCCGCGAAGGATCACTCAGTCGGACACTGAACGATTCTCTATTGGGAACGTCGCGTCCGGTATAGGTACATATCCCGGTCAAAGCATTGAAGGCGGCAGCGCCAGCCGCGTGCGCTCGCGTCGGATTTGGCCGAAGACCCACTACTGGGAGTACGACAACGCCGGGCAACACAAGTTGCCTGGCGTGGAAGCACGCCAAGACTGACGGTCACGGAAGTGTCAAGGGCCGAGAGCCGGTACACCAATCAATCTTCGTCGTCCGATATGACGATGATGTCTGCGGATCGAGCACGTCCAGGCAGGCTCGTCACTCTGCGGAGAAAAGGAGACAGAAGGAGAGGGTCAGGGCAAACAAGTTGATGCAGGCCAAATGCAGACAGTAGCTCACTCCGTTGCTTCATTCAGAACAAGACCGCTACTGGGTTCCGAAGGCTTGCGGTAGGCCCGATAGCCGCAGTTATGCATATTCGGCTGGATCGAGCTGCGATCGAGCTGGCGACCGTCCCAATGCATGAAGAGACCAAGGATCTCGTTTACCGCGATCGCTCGCGCCTTGTTCTCGTCCGTACCCGTGAAGGATTCTTCATGCAGCCAGACCAGAATATCCCAGACTCGGGAGTGGATATTGCCAGAGAAGCGACTGCCGAATCGACGACGCCATGTCGCGGCAGCAGGTGTGAAAGGGTCCAAAATGTCATGCATGCTCGGTTGGTGGTGATACATGGCTGTCTTATGTAGATGCGTACGTGTAGGCAGATGCGGAAAAGAGGGTTCCTGATCCCGACGGCTGGGTCTGTGGGTGCATTCTCTAGCAGGTGTGGGTGAGCCATGGCTCTATATATGCGCTTCTTGCGCGCAAGTGCACGCGGAAGATAGGGACGAAAGGCAGGTGGCTCGGATGGCATTTACTGGGCATCTCGTTAGCATATCTAAGGCATCTCGTTGGCATATCTAACGCATCTTTTGGGCCTGGACAATTCGCCGGAAGTGAAACGACATGTAAGCAACATGTACATGGCACCAAGAATCTCGGCGCCGCCCGGCCCGACCGATCAGGTCCCATGTCCGTGTCTCCAGACCAGCACTTGAAGACATACCGCAGACATACCGCTATCCGTGATCTGGAACGTTTGCTCGACGAAACAATTCACGCACATGCAGACTCGCGGTAGCCAAGGACGGGGGTCGTCCCAGGGACCATGGACACAGGGGACATCGGCATTCGTGGCAAATGTAATGGACGGGATTGGGCGATACACACGGGACAACGACAACATCATGCTTTCGGCCTACGAAGGGCTGTCGCAGAGTAGCCACGTAGCATCGGCGACGCTCACTCGGCCCGAAGACATCACCCGCGCACTGACGACGGCGACTGCGGAGGAGGTGGACGCCTGGCTCGGGTCTTTGGTAAGAAGATTGGAAGGCACTGGGCGGTGGACATACTGACGAAAGCTTTTGTTGTTTCTCCTGCAGCCGGAACGAACCGTAGCGGAGCTGTGTCGTGCATCAGGGCCGTCGCAACTACGACTCAGTCAATTAGGGCCCACTCAGGGTCCCGCAGCAGGTGCCGCAGCAAGGGATAGCGGCGAGGAGGTCGACAAGACGCGCGCAGGTCGTGCACGTAGCAGCGCAGACGGGACAGCTGAGAAAGGTCTACTCGCGTTGGGAAGAGAGACTGAGGCGCCCGCCCCCTTTGTGCAAGGACCGATGGGCCGCTCGATGGACATGAATGTGAGTAGAAATGCTCATTGGTCATACAGCATTCTTTCTGACAGAGCTTGCTGTCGACAGGAGCTCTCCGATACTGACGACGACGAGCCCTTTGACGTTTCTCGGGCGAGGGACGACGAGCCCTTTGACGTTTCCCGGGCGAGGGGTGCCATATACTTCAATCCTCAAAGGACAGCTACGCAATCGTCGTCAGCGTCAGGAACTTCATACAGGTCGGAACCTCTGGCGCCCGCGCACAACTTTCTGCCCGGTCTCGTGGGAACGGCAGCCAGCAGGTATCGGGGTCCGCTCGCTGCGGAAGAGGTGTTGAAATGGCTGGATGCTCCTCTGAGTACCGCTGCACGAGAATCTCTGACCGGCACAGCCTCGGGGTACATGGTTTACTTTCACTTCCGCGGTGCTGGAATCAGGGGATTAAAACCTGACTGCAGAAGATCAGAGGAGCGAACACACGCGGCGGGCGGAGGGCACGAAATGGAATCGTGGCAATGCAAGCTGTGTCATCGATACATATCGGTACCGGTGAAGAAGCACTCGAATCTAGGGTCACATGTCAACGGGAACAGCAAAGCTACTGGCTGCCTCGAAGCGAGGCTGGCCAACCCTGCAGAATGGGTGCCACCACCGCCGAGAGACTCCGAGGGAAAGATCAAGAAGCTCCCGCACACCACGCCCCGACAGAAAACGAGCCGACGGAGCGACGAGTGACATGTACCAAAGCCTACACAGAAGACGCTGGAATGAGCGCTGGAATGAGCGACGTGTATTTAAGAGACGAGTGCCTGATACTACCGCCGGGGACTGGGACTGATTGGGTGCCTGGTCGGTTTGCACTCACGTAAACAAACGGAGTTTGAGATGACTGGTAGGTGGATAGAGGAGAATGGGAGAGAGCATACAGCGCCTACGGGGGAGGAAGGCGATCTGCCTCCTCGGAAACTGGAACGATCTTCAGCTGTTTCTTGATGAGGGCGTTCCGTAAAATATAGGCTTGAGTCTTGCTCCACGAGTTCCAATGGTGTAAGGAGCCGCTACTGATGGTGAGTGTCGGAGGCTGTGTAGGCTCAACCCCGGGCACTTCAACAATCACAGCGTCGGCGCTGACGTAGGTACGGAGCTCAACGGGCCAACCCTCGAGACGAAGGCCAGACCGCTCCAGGATATCAAACAGTCGGCGATACGCCATGTAGCCCGTAGTGGGAATAGCTCCGCCGGTAAGGTTGTTGCTGCGACCGGTGGCCCTGTACCATGGCACGATGTCTCGCTTGGTATCCGTGTATGCGTCATCAACGAGTGCTTGGAGCATCGGCGGCACGCATTCCTTGATTTCTCTCCAAGTTGGCTTTCGAGCGAGAGCGAGTGCCGTCCGGCCGTGTCCAACCTCGAGATGATCGTCGGTGCTGAAGGAGGAGGCGGGAGGCTCCGCTGCGCCCACATACGCACGTGCCTGGAAGTTCTTGCGCAAAAGTTCGACGCTGTTGGCCCTGGCTAAAGCACGTTCGAAGTATCTGCGCGCGCGCGGCATGCCGATGTATGCGGATGTGGTCAGCATATGGGGATGTACGGCAAAGGTGACGGAACAGATACCGTGGTCATTGAAGGCTTGAGAGGCCTTGCCGTGAGAAAAGTCCGGGTCAGGGTGCATGGAGCAGGGAGCGGAAATCAGATCTTTGAGCCGCTCACCAACTTGACAGCCTCGTTATCGAACTTCCTGATCGCATGCCTGGCGCTGACGTCGTCCGCTATGACCGCCTCTGACTGTTCCCACGCCTTGACACGGTGCATCAAAGTCTTGCGGAGACTCGGGAGGTTGGCAGTGGCATTCCACTCGTCAGCGACACGCATAGAACGAAGGGCTAGATTACCTGCAGAGGGCAGAGGGTGGTGATGACCACGCAAAGTGGATGAGTATCGACACAAAGGTATAGAGGCAGGAGACCACGAGTCTCACCAGGGGCAGGGTTTCTCTTGTTGTGACTGTACCAGCGCTGGAAGCGATTGTAGTCGCTGACAACACGGCGACTTTTGAAGCCAAACCCGAGCTTCTGGCGGATGTTGTGAATGGCGATATTGTGCTTACTGGCGAGGCGTCGGCATGATTGGTCGATTGCCATCTTAAGGTTCTTGATGTCCGTATTGGCTTCGGCTGAGTAGACGCGTGACTTGGGCCGGTGGGGGTTCTTGACAGACGTGTGACCTATGGCTTCTGCAGCGAGGTCCTCCAGCTCTTCGTCTGCTGCCACTGTGCGAAGTCTTTGGAAAACAACGGCTCCTTCGTCGTCCGTAGCACTTTCGTTACCCATGTAATCTGCGTCGTCCTCTTCGTCGTCCTCTTCGTCGTCCTCTTCGTTGTCCTGTTCGTTGTCCTCGGAGAACATGGCACCCAGGTATGAGTTCGTGTTAGGCGAGGGGGGGTCCCTCGGACCAGCATGCCGTGTAGGAATGGACGTGGGGTGGCGGTCCGGACCCAGATCACTGCGACTCGCAGTGGATTGTTGGACGTGCGTGCTCGAGAACGGGCGGCCGTCTTCGAGAGAGTGGTCTTCGTCGTCAGAGAAGTTAGACAGCTCACGGCGAGCGAGGGGAACGGTTCCCCCCGCTTGGATCAAGACAGATGCCGCAATGTAATCTTGGGGTGGGGTGGCTTGGGGTGGGGTGGCTTCAAGTGATTGGGACGAACTCGCCGAAGGCATGCTGCCGGCTGGGATCTGAGCTGGGGGCTGGGGACGCAGAACGTGTAGGGATGAGATCCGACCGAAGAGATGCTGCGGGCCCGGGTTTGGATCCTCCGGAAATGGTCCGAGGTGAATGGGCGACTGGCTTTCGATTTCAGGAGGACGCCGGGTAGCTCCGCGTGCGCTTGGGGCGGGAACGTGGACGGGATCAACGGTGTGGAGGGGCGCTGGCAAATAAGAAGCGAAGGGGGGAGGAAGATTGGGGAAAATTGGGAAGGATGTCGCTGGCTCGGAGGGCGAGGAGGAATCAGGAAGGATCTGAGGTGGGTAGAGCCGTGTTGATATGGGCATGATCGTGCTGTTCTGAGGCCGATGCAAATAGCGTGCCATGTATGCTGGCGAGTTGTGGTGTGACATATACTGAGACGTGGCCAGCGGACCGGGGAGGGGACCTTGAGAGGCCATGAAGCCCGTGGCGTCGCTGATGTCGAAGTGCTGTTCCATGGGTGACTGTCTCTGTGTGTTGGTGAGGAGGAGATGGACGCGAGGAGGAGGATGGACGCGACTGTTGGGACGCGTACAAAATTGGGGGCGTGTAGATGCGCGGGCACTGGAAGGCAGGATGCAGGTGCGCGTCCAGAACCCGACACGCTCGGCAGGATTCGGGGTATCTAGACGGGCTAGTCGGGAGTGAGTCGACAATCGAAAAAACCGGACGAAACAGAAGGGGCACAGCAGCACGGAAGACCACACCACATCCATCCCAGCGATAAGTCCACCGGGGCGGAGACGTGGCAGAAGGTGCGTGGTCGGACACGAAAGATGACGCGACTGGGACTTGGTGGTTGGTAGACTGTCCTGATGAGGTCTAAATACGGAGAGGTCAAAGATGTGAGCACGAGGAGAAACCAGCGACATTGCAAGATGAAGGATGGTCAGCCAGTGAGTACGGTTTGATCAGCGGGGTGAGCACAGCGGAGACGATCAACATCATCGTGGCATGGTAGGTGAGCAGCCAATGCAACGGGCGGAAGACGGTGGTGGAATCATGGAGTGCAAGAAAGAGTGCTTGTTGTCACACGGCTAGAACACGCGCGCTGACCTTCTGCGCCCACAAATGGACCGCTTCATTTCAGTCTGACTGTGTCTTTCAACAGACGAAATTCCTAGCCGCAACTTCAAAGCCGCGGGCAGGCGGGGGTTGGCAAGTGGGAAGGAAGATGCGAGGAGGGCGGAAAGATTGCGTGGGTCGGAGAGGTAGGATGCGTCGCCGCGGAACTCATTGACTCGGGCGTAGTGGGGAGGCGGCTTGGTGGAGGGCCTGGAACGGTACCATCAGGAAACAACGTCGCGTCTCTGGGTGGGGGAGGAGAAAAGGGTGGATGATCGGGGACGTGTGACGCTTAAGATAGGAGAGCCTCCGTAAATGCTATGCAAATTCCGCTTCACGTGCACGGGTTTCGTAGATGCCAGAGGAATGTTGGTGTTCTGGGCGCTGACAGAGAACCTTTGTATGGCGCGGGACAGATACTCGTGCATAGTTTGAAGTGGGAGCTTACGGACGGGCAAACAGAAAAGCGGATGAGAGTGTATTGAGAAACGGCGGAGGGTCTGGTAAGATGGACAGAGGGTATCAACGAGAGTGTGGAGGCGTAGAACTGACTGCGGCTGGGAGGGAAAGGGGAGTATGTGAGGAGAGGGGGGAACTCGGACAAAGCTGATAACCCTGCTGTGCGTGGTGGAACAATGTTGAAGTCCGGGAGGAGGGGCTGGCTACCTCGCTATCAGACGCGAGGGGAACCGCCTGTCATCAGGCTACGTAGGCGTCCCTAACTCTAAGCGGCCGATGACGGGCTTGAGGTAGAAGAGCGGGGATGGGTGTCGTCCGGGGGAGGGTGGTCGAGCGATGCCTTCGAAGAGTGCGGATTGAACCGCCTGGAGACGAACCAGTTAGCCGAGTAGCAAGTCTGAAAGGAGTGATATGGCCTGGAAACGCGAAGACGGGAGCCCGAAGACGGTCGCTAGGGGTCGGCTTTTGCCTTGGATGTGTGGGAATAGACTAGGTCGAGAAGGCGGTGTGACAGCGGACGGCGGTGAGCTGGGTAAGTGGGTTGGCGAGTGGGACTAGGGGGCGCCCTCCACGCGAATGAACAAAAGCGGTCTTCGACGACTGGTGTGGATAGGTTGGGGCCTGTGCGATGGGACCTGGCTCGACGGACGCGAAGTTGGATGCGTCCATCCTACTTCTGCAGGATGGAAGGCAGGCCGAGCCGCAAAGAGCTGGAGGTAGCGGTAGGATTTGCGCAGGAGGGTATCTTGCCGAGGGTATACTTGGCGGGAAGTAAGATGTCACCGACCTGCTGTCGAAAACGCGGGCAATTCGTGCAATCTTGCGCAAGACTGAGCGATGTGATGCTGTGGCCGGGGGGTGGGGGGGGGGCTTTTCAGGGTCGAGTTGACTTGCCACTTTGACGAGGACGCGGTCTGGAAGCCGCCCGCACTGTCAAAGGTTTCCACATCTGTTATCGAGCAGATCCAGTTCCGGGGTGGACGGGAAAGACGATCGGCGCTGCTTCGTTTCGACTGTCGCTGCACTTGCCCAGACCGATGGAGACGGAGGCGATCTTCAGATGTTCGATACTTCCTTCTTGCGCGGTTGAACGGCTGCGAGCTGGGAGATCGAGGAGAAGGTGCATTGCGGGCTGAGCGCCATGTCACGTGGGGTCGCTACCGAGTGTAAAACGCAAAGGCAGAATGGGTACTGCTAAGGTTGACGGGGTTGTCTGCGGGAAACAAACAGGTTGGCTGGAAAATTGCGCAACGTGCAACTTCTAGGCGGAAAATGGAATAGAAATCTCAATAGCTTCTAAATTGAAGGAAAAGAGAAGCCAAGGCTGCTGAACCAGTGGGAAAAAAAAGGGCACGAATAAACCTAGATAATCCATTCACCTGAATCCTCCGATGACCCAAAAGAGGGGGAGGGTCTTCCCTGGATGGTACCGCACCAAGCAGCGCCGCCAAGACCGCGCTCGATTCAGACTGCCTGCCTAAACACACACACACACACACACACGCACGCACACACACTCCCTGCCCGATCCCAACAGCTTTGTCCCGGCCACAGAGCAGCGAGCGGGGAGGGGGGCGGGATCCTTGCAGCCTTCCAGGCCCTGTACCCATGCACGCGTGCTTCCGGGATGTGCCGACCGTAAGGGAGAACAGTCAGGGTCGAGTGAGCCCATCCTCTCCATCGAACGAGAAACACGGGCGGGGCAAACAAAGGAAGCACAGCGGCACAGTGTGCAATGTGCGCACAGATTCAAACTCCGCTCTTAAACACGATGGATTGACACTTTTGCCTGCATGCTGGGAACAAACACAGGACGGCATGCCTCATCCATTACTACATACATACTTGCTGGCTCAGGACCTGCACCTTGTGTACTGATGAACAGTACACTGTAAGCCATGCCTGACACCCATCTGGACAGCCGCGTCACTCTCGCTCTCGGCATGTTCCGTGTCCCGCCCCCTGCTGTCGTCCCTCCCCGTCACAAGAAGCCATTTGCTGCCAGTCATCCTGGAAAAACCCACCCCCCTTTGTCCGACTTGGCAGGGTGGGAAAGCAAGTCACGTCACGTGGTTTGCCTAGCAAGACGCTAAAAAAAAGGCAAACCATCCCCCCCCACGCTCCGTTCTGTCACGATATTGGGTTCTTGCTAAAAAGGCGGACGTTCCTGGTCCAAATCCCAGAAGCGAGCTGGATATATTCCTTCACACCGGCGAAAACACGAGTAACCGAATGGATTGAACAGGAAGCAAGCAGCACGCGTCGGCAACTTGAGCCGAACGCGACCCCTCCCTCCTCTCTCCAAGTCCTTTGTCACCCAGCTCAAATCCACAACCTGAGTGTCCGGCTCCATGGTCATCAATCTCGGGACTGCATGAACAGTTCATAAACATGTCAACATGAAGTCTGGATAAAAAATTGTACCACCCCTTCAAAGCGGCGTCCGCCAATCGGAAGCTTCTGTATCAAAAGCACAAAAAAGGGGCAGGGCCGTTCTGCAGGGTGAAAGAGTCCGGAGGCACCAACACTCCACAAAGGTGAAGGAGCGAAAAAGTTGCCCTTTAGGCCCCCCATCACCTTCGAGACGCGCAGTGTTTCCAGCCCATCGTGATCTGTCCAGCCAGTTTAGGTATGATCGAGTGGAAGAAGCCCGAACACGCCAGATAATGCTGGAGAATAGCTGCACGGGAGTGGAGAAGAAGAAAAAGAAGAAGATGATGATGATGAAGATGAGGGGCGAGGAAGGGAGGAGAGCTGGAAGGAGAGGCATCACCAAGGTAAAGTTCAGTAGGCGGCAAGGAGAGTCAGCCAGTGAACATCGTCCAGCAGCCAGCGGGGCATCTGAAACGCCGTGCCTACTCCAACGGAGCCGATCACTGCACGCCAACGACACCCAGATACCTGCCAGCATGACTTCACACGCGCCGTCGCCTCACTGGACCACGTTGTTACGCTGGTCGCTGGGCCCAAAGCGAGCATGCTTCGTTGTTGAGCAAATACAACAAGTCAGATTGGAACAGGAAAAAACAGAAGACCAGGAAACAAAAGACTGACGCACTAAACCCTCCGAGGGATTCGGCCGAAAGCGGCACAGGACCCTCAGCCCTTCGCCCCCCCAAAAATTTTGGGAGACCTCGAGAGTCGAGAGCTGATCTTGCAGCAAGGTGTCGACCACTGGATCCCGGTCACATCACCCACACGTTACACAGAATGGGGTGAGTCATCTTCGCGTTGGGGTAGCCGTTTGCAACGGGAAGCTGCGGGCTGACAGCTTCCACTCCGGGTTGTTCACATCGAATCAGACGAATCAGACATAAGCGCACCCATCACGCTCGGCGAGGTAGGTTGGCCATGCTCGCGGCGGAGCGTTCGATGAATGAGTGCCATATATAAGACTGGCGCATACTGAGGCTTCTTTTCACCCTGTCCCTTCTTCTACTTCTCTCTCTCTCTCTCTCTCTCTCTCCCCCGCGTCGCCCACCCTGCTGCTATCATTTGTGTGATGATCAGACGTCTCCCGAGGCGCTCGCACCCGTGCTCGTACCCTCGATCAAGACCAAGTCCACGCCAACCTGTCCGACCCCTTGAAACGAGCCGCCCTCGAGCATCCATCCGAGCTGGACCCAACCAAGGCTGGCCTCGGCCAGTTCTACTGCATCCCCTGTGATCGACACATGCCCACCGCCGCCCATCTGGCAACCCATCAGAAGAGCAAGTTACACAAGCGCAAGTTCAAAAAGGTCACCGAGGAGGTTCCTTTCACCCCCGAGGAGGCAGACCGAGCGGCCGGGCTCGGAGTCGACAACAGACAAAGAAGTAGCACGACTATGGACCTCTGAACTGTTGGTCCCCCCCTTTCCTTCCCATCGCAACTGGCCTTCTTTCGTTTCCGCCTCACATCTCTCTACCTTTCCATCGACGGTTTGGACCCGAGCCTGTTCCCGGTACCCGGCCCTGTAGAACCCCCCTCTCGCCTCGTACTTTTTTCTTTGGCACCTTGTACACTTCTTCAAATGCAGCCTCGCCTCTTCACACGCAACACACCCGCTACTTCGCTTATGAGCATCCTGGACACGGCGTGGGACAGAAGCATGTCTTTTGATGAAGACAGAAGGGGGAAGGGGGCGGGGAAAAAGGTGTCATACGTGATTGCTGTATGGTGAAGGAATGAGGATAAAAGAAAAACAGCTTGGATCCAAACAGAAAGGAAAAAAATCCTGTCCGACAGAACGAGACAGGTTCTATAGTATTTTGGCCCGCTCGCTCATAAGACAGCAGCAGTGGTCTCAGCACCAGTCAGCAGCATCTGCACCTCCTTCGCTCCCGCCTCGTCTTCACCTCCAAACGTGTACCGGACCTCGCTCGGTCGAAGACCGTTGAAGGAGCTAGCTGCACAGAGCGTGTAGCCTCCCATGTCGCTGTACACGAGCCAATCGCCCACCTCGAGGCCTTGGGGAAGGTAAGCGAGCTCCTTGACGCAATCGATCGAGTCGCAAGTGGGACCCCAGACCGAGCAAGGTTGCAGCTCCAACGGGTTCGCACCAGCCGCGGCGTCACTCTTGTCGGGGGGAGGCGGCAGGGGACAGGGAAGCGCCGAGGGAACACCCGGAGCCGGCAGACTCTCGTCGTACACGAATTGGCGCTGAAGAGTCAAGACCCGGGGGTGCACGACGGCGTGGTCGAAGAGGATGCAGTTGAAGGACGCATACACTCCGTCGTTTTGATAGTACATGACCTTGGGCTTGTCATCGCCTCCCGCCCCGGTAGCCTCTTCCATCGCGGAGTCTTGCACATCCTGGTCCCCCCGCTGTCCTTGATCCACTCCCTGCTCCTCCTCCTCTTCCCCCTCTTTCCCCTCCTCCTCCTCCTCCTGCTCCTCCTCTGCTGATCGGCGTCCATCTCGTCGGGCGATGATATTGGTCGCCAACACGAACGCTCGCTGGACATAGTAGCGGCCCGGCTCCGCAATGATCTCGAGGGGATGCCGTCTGGCCGCATTGGAGGGGCCAAATTCAGAGTCGGGAAATTGCTCATCGATAGCCTCGCGAAGCACGCCAGCGATCTGGTCAAAGTTGTCGTGCGCATACCCGCCACCGACGTCGAGCAGACTGAACTCGTAGCCAGCCTCGGCACCCATCTCAAAAGCCCGGCGTGCGCGCGAGATGGCATCAGCGAATGCTCCGGCGTCGTAGCACCCCGAGCCGACGTGGAAAGACACGCCGACAACATCGAGGTCCAGGGCGCGCGCCTTGGCTAGTAGGCGAGGAACCGAGTCCAAGGGCGCACCAAACTTGAGACCGAGCTGGCACACACTCTTGCTGTCGTCGGTCAGGATTCGGACGACGAGCTTGCAGTCAGGATGGAAGCGCTTCATCTTGGTCAGTTCGTCGGTATTGTCAAAAGTGGTGAGGGAGACCTGTTGCAGACGCGCCTGTCGCACGAAGCTGGCAGCCTTGCAAGGGTTGGCGTAGATGATCCTCTTGGGAGAGACGCCGAGATCCAGCACAGACTGAATCTCTCCGTTGGAAGCACAGTCGAATCCACATCCCAGTGCGGAGAGGAGTCGTAACACATAGGGGTCTGGGTTGCACTTCACAGCTGTATGAGCGTAGCAGAGAGGCGAAAGTCAGACTCAGGAAAGTAAAATTGTCAAAGAGCGAGGGCGCGTTCTTGAGAGGCTCACCATAGAAGGGAGTGACTCGGGGTAGGGCTTTTACCCAGCGAACGTGTTGGCGGTACACTTCGGACAAGTTGGCGATGAAGAACGCGTTCTCGCCATTGACCTCGCAGAAATCAACATCGATGTTGTCCAGTACTTTGCGCAGCTGAGAGGTCGTGCTGCCGGTAAAGATTGGGCTGTGCCCGTCAGCTAGGTAGACGGCGCCATCTTCCTCCTCCAGCTTCGGGGATGGAAACATCGCTGCTGCTGGGGTGCCAATGACACCTCTGGCCAGATCTTCGCTGGGAGTGTTGACCCCAGAGAGGCCGAGGAAGGCGGGAGGCAGACTGGCGACAGCCGTCTTGCTGCTGTCAGTGCTGGCGTTAGAGCTCTGGCTGAGGTAGTGTGCTGGAATATGGGGACGTTCAGTCTTGTGTGGGGGCAGCACGGCAGCGGTGCTCGTAAGCGCCGTCTTTTCGGCGGATTCCAGCCCGCTCGATCCACGGAATGGGTATGTTGGCTGTGAGCTGTTGTTGAGGTTCTGACTGGAGAACAATAATTCATCGTTTCGACTGCTTGGTATGGGCGACGGCGGTGCTGTCGGGGGCAGATGTATGTTGAGTTGCGGGTTCTCCATCAATTTGCTGGCGCGGTTCGTTTGGTGTCCGGCGAGGGCGAGGGACAGCTGAAGAGCGTGTGTGGGGAACAGAGTAAGCATATTTACGGAGATGGGTCGTTGGAGGAACAGAAGAGAGAAGAAGGAGAGGAGTGCGCAGGAAGGGACGAAGGTGGGGAGGGGAGAAGGGGCGAATTTTGGAAGGTGGCAGAGACCATTTAAGACCCCACGAATGTAGCAGGATCGAAGGGGTGGTGCCCAGGGACGCGCGCTTGCCCGTTACATGCGATCGAGAGAAGGGACTGGAGCGAGGCTGTGCTACTCACCTTCAGAGATCGTGTGGTTGTCCACGGGGACCCATCGACTGCCTGCTTAGCAGAGTTTGGTAACGACCGAAGGGGATCAAACGCTTGTCGCCCTGTGAGGTGGAACAGCCGAGTCGGAGGAGGTGACAAGGCGGTAGATTGGATGGTGTGCTGTGGGTTCGCGGCACGGATGGACGTTCGAGGTTGAGGGTGAGGGCCGAGGGAAGGGAGGGTCAGTGCCGATGACTTTTTTTTCGCCCCTGCTCATTCATTGGTGCTGTTCCAATCGGCATTTTATGGAACGCCATTCCGGCCACCTTTTGTCCCTTGTCCGTTGTCCTTGTCCCTTGTCCCTTGTCAAAATTTACACTCAAATGCTCAAGAATCACACCAAAGAACAGCCATCAGATGCTTCCAGATACTTCAATGCACATACATCAGGCCTTTCTCGATGACAGAGCTCCTTGATTGGTCAAAGATTGTGGTCGGTCATTCGAAGGGCAGTCAGTAGGTGATGACATTTCTCTGGATAATTCGTGAAACAATAATGTCGACTGACATCAAGCAGCGAAGACCAGAGGTCGAGCTGCTCGCCCAACACAACATCAACCTTTGCTGAAATGGCTTGAGGACGATGCGCGCAAACCACCGGCAGCTCCGTGCTCATCTCACGCAGAACATTTTGCTTTGAAGCCCTTGTGGTTTGGTCGCCAGTGTCATCGTCACCGAGAAAAGGATGAGCGCGTTGCGCCAATTCTTGTTAAATTTGCCAGGCGAGGATTTCCCTTGGCAAATTGTAAGATGCACTCTCAAGACGGCTGTATGCTTGCGACTGCTCTCGACTGCTCACTGCTCCTGTGGTCAGCTTCACCAGAGCGACGACGAAGCTCTATGCTTCATTTTGGGAGTCAGAGTAGCAAAAGAATGTATGAGTGTTTTGTAGTGTAGTCGTTGTGGAAATGGGTGTGAGATTAACAAGGGACAAGTGACAACAGAGACAAGGGACAAAAGACGAAAGGTGGCCGGAATGGCGTTCCTGGCGTTCCATAGCATTTTCCCCACGCGGTGATCTCATCAAGCAGGACAGGACGGAGAGGCTCAGGCTCAGGGTCAGGGTCAGTCAGGGTCGGGTCAGACTCGCCAACGCAAAGCCTCACGATCAAGATTCATTCCCCCTGCCTGGGTTCTGTTCCGGACGTTGGTGTGATCTACATCGACAGCTAACATGTTGATTGACCCTGTTCCCTTACCCGCTGCCCCAAATTACGACCTCAGAGCCGACACCAACACTCGAGCAATGCACTGAGCCCAGCTCGCTCCGGCCTCACTCGCGACAATTTACAACGTCACCTTGACTCTCAGTCGAAGTGTGACTGCTTCATCACGTCCTCCAGGCTGGCATTTGCATTTCTTCCATGCGGGGGGCCATCTGATGACTGACCACCAGATATGGTGCGGAACAAAAGGTCTGGGAGAGTCAAATGTATTTGAGCCTGCTCTTCGAGCGAGAACTAGGGCAGTCCAGGCAAGGCTGCCGTAGAGACATCGCATGTATATACACTGCCGGCTTTAGCAATGGACGAAAGGCTGATGCTTTGAGGTGATTAGTGCAAGACCGAAAAACGTCTGCTGGTATATGTTGAACATTTCGTTTGTCTTGGATCTTGTCCGGAGGAGCACGATCGTCTAGGGAGCAAAAGGTTGAACGAGAGCTCGCACAGATGAAACTCGATTCCATTCCAAAAGGACTGATGTCCCGTACGAAGGCTTGGGACGTTGGCGCTTCGTTGCTGAATTATCCCGTTCAGGAGTTGAAAGAAAATGCCGCATGGAGTCGCTTTCTCTCCTCATCTGTCAACGTCGCAGTCACCGATTCAGGCAACGGGGGGCTAACGCTCTGGAGGTTGCGAAGGAACGCCGCGAGGTGACTCTTCATGTCCATGTGATACACCGGGTCTGTCTTCAGATCACTGTCTTCCGCACCAAGCAGGAGGTCGTCCCCGCCGAGACCTTCAATGCCGCCGGCTCCCAGTACGTCTGCCACCAAAGGCATTTCAGCAAAGCTCCACCTCACCAAGGCCAAAAAAGCATATCACAATCTCACCTGACAAGTAGCTCATGCCCTTGGTGTCGAGATCAGGCTCGTCTTCATCATCCCAATCGCCGTCCTTTGATCAGAGGGCATAGTTAGCAGCGGTCAGATTTGACCTCCAAGAGCGTATTCCGATCCAGCAATCATGCTGCTCACCTCATCGTCTGTGTCAGGTGTCTTTGCTCGTTCTCCTTCGCCAAGGCCCAAGCCAGTGCCAATACCGCCGGGCGGTCCTCGCGTGGCTCGAGCAAACTCATTGACAACAATCTTCAATATCTTGGCCGAGATGGGGATCTGAGTGAATTTATGGGGCACTGTCCACGCAATATGGAGCTGCTGATCAGCACACTGAGGGAAACAGAATGAAAGGTGGAGACTTACTAGTCTTGGCACGAGAGCGTGTGCGAATGACTTCGGTATGCATGAGAGGTTGGGATCCAGTCTCGTGAGCACCCAATTGCTGCTCCGCGCCTCATTTGGGACTCACCGTTGCTTGTGTCGGGCAATTGATCGCCCTTGACCAGGACTTGATCCAAGATCGGACGACGGAACTCCAACAGCCGAGCCAGCGCTAGGGTACTGATGCGTTGCGCCCAGAAGCCCTGGAACGTCTCACAGTCCTCAACCCACTTGGTGGTCAGCGCTTCCAGCCCAGACACAGAACGCTGTTCAGAACCCGTCGAAGTGGGTACAGTGATCTGAACACTTGTTGACTCCAGAAGCTCCAAAACAACGGCCGCTTGCTCTTGCATAAGGTAGGCGAAGGGCAGGATCAACGATTGACTGAAAGACGGCGTTTGAGCATCCACAAGGCGTCGCACGAGCGCCTTCAGAAGCTCGGGCAGGGCAGGAACTACCGCATTGCCCGCCTTTCGCAATAAGGCGATGAGCAAGTCACCCACCGCCAGGCCACCAGCCTCAGCTTCTGCAGGCGATAGCACCTTGGCCACTACCGAAAGAATCGCATTGACCGCGTTGATGTTGCCATCAGGGCTGGTCCACGATACGACCTGGTCAGGGACCTTCCCGACTAGCAGAGTCAAGCTCCTGATGCCATACTGCAGAGGCAGAAACGAACGCGCTATCAGCGACAGTTCTGTTTGACTTGACCGAGGAGCTGAGTCTTACCTGCATGATGTCCCGATCCTCTGTCCGGCCCAAAACCTGCAGCAGATGAGGCATAACGATATTTACAGCGCCGATGTCAGCAAGCACAGCACTCTCGCTTCCGCCCAGGACGGAGCTGATGAGCTCGACAGCACTTTGACGCAACGGAGCGTTTTCCTCGTCTGATTCGGGTGTGCTGGTCATGCTTGTTGCTAGTTGAGGCAAAGTGTGCGAGCCAACAGCAAGGGCCACACCTGGACCCCGAGAGCTAGCTAGCGTCTCCAAAAGATCAGAGACAACGCTGGTGAGCACCGGATCTGAGGATGCAGTAAGAAAGAAGTGTAAGCTCAACAGGGTAAGTATGTACATCTCGGCCACATAAACGGACCTCTAGCATTTCCAGCCCACACATTCAACGCCACTTGAACGATCGCTGCGTAGGTCTCGGCGGGAACAATCGCCACTTGAGCGTCTGTAATGGAGGCAGATTCTGCGACAACGGCCTGGACGGTCTCAAGGAGCAAAACGAGGATGTCTTCTTGTGCCGACGATAGGAGAGGACCCAAGCGGGAGATAATGCGCGAAGCGAAAGGTCGTAGAGTTCCAGTGTCCAAGTGCCGATGGAAGCTGTTCGGATGCAACTCCACATTTGTCAGCTCACTCAAAGTGCAACGATGAAGAAGGGGGCAAATGACTCTCACTTCTTGATACACCGGACCGCGCTGACGGTGACTATCTCTCCTGCATTTTCTCCGTCATGACCAGATGTTGGTTCAGGACTTTCGATGGTTTGCACTGCTTGCTCGAGGAACTGGGTAGCAAGATGAGCCGGTAGCACGGAAGCATACTGAGACGAAAACACAAATGCTCGGCCACGCAAGAACGGTGGCACTGCAAGACATCAGAATCAGATCAGCATGGTCATCTATCAGTCGGCAAGTAGAAGCGACTGACCTGTTGCATTGATGTTAGGCACCACCGCCTCTTGGAAGATTTGCTCGAGATTCAAGGCTGTCTTCTGATCCTGCTCTGAGTCCAATGTCTCCTCCACCAGCTCAGCCACGCTGCCCAAACACGCCAAGGCTGCCTCCTCTTCCTTCCACCACACGCTTAGGCCCTGCTCCTTTTTCGAACGGCCCTTGGCGCATGCTTCGGCAATGACGTCGCCGACCGCACCGAGTGCGAGTTCGGGTGAGGTAGAAATGATCTCGTAAAGTTGTTCTATGGCGACAATCCGGAGCAGACTTGATGCCGTCGAATCAGGCCCAACGTATGCCTCGTCCTCATCCGCAGCCACGAAAGCATTTATATCTTCAGCCCAGGTTTCTTCATCCGCAAGAGTGACGCGCGCATAGGCGAAAAGTTGGGTGAGCAGGGCCTTGAAGTGAGGCGTCACAGTCGACGGCGAGCTAGCATTGAAGAACGGATTCGTTGCAGGTGTCGGCACTTGTGTTTTGGCCTTCTTTTTGCTTGAGTCGACCTCGCGAAGGCGTACGCACTCTCCGAGAAGCTCAAATGCTGAGGCGGCAACTCCTGAGATGTTGACGAAGATGTCTTGTTCACCGTCTGGTGCGCTAGGCAGATCCACGTCCGCATACTGAGGCAGCGGCGCGAGTTCAATATTTTCAAAGAAAGGCAAAGCACGGTCGAGGGCTCCGAGAGTAGCTTCAACTACGCTGGTGAGGTGTGGGCGGAAGTAGCTTCGGAAGTACGCTGCATGTTTGAGCGTCTTGTATGCTTCATTGCGGAGGGCGAGCGCCTCCCAACCAGTGCTGGGCTCGAGCTGGCTCATTATATCATCGGAAATTAGGCCAGTGAGGGCTTGGAGCCAGCGCGGCAGCAGGTTGTCGGTAGCATTCTTTACGATGTCCGGGTAAGTGTCCTTGAGCATGTGTAAGGTGGTGAGCAGCTGCCGAAAGATGAGCAACGTGCGGGCGCGCAGGAATGCAGAGTACTGAGAAGCCAAGCAACACCCAGAAATTGTCAGCCATACAATGAGATCAGACTCCTGATGGACAGAAGCTCACCTGCTCGTTTGCGAGAATCCGCTCCATAAGTGGCAGTAGATCTTGGCCAATGCCAACTATCTGTTGTTCGTCCAGCTCGTCTCGCACAAATTCCGTCAGGAACGACAGCGCACCATGAACTGTATCCACAGATGCCTCCGATTGCAGCATTTGGCCGAGCGCAGGGAGCAGCTCGGGGAATTGGTCTGGGAAGTCGGACGATGCGATGGCTGCCAGGGTGTACGATGCCGCAAGCCGCGCTGACTTTGTTGACGAAGAGGCCAGTGCATGCAGTAGGTTGGTCCGCACCGTGAGCTTGGCCGCCTCCGGCAATGCCTCAGGCTCGCCGTTGGGTCCACTTGGGTATCCGGTGAAGTTCTCGAAGAGAGGGCTCCACTTAGACTTGACGAGTTGTCGAAGAGATAGAGCAGCCGCTTGGCGAAGCGCTGTTTCAGATGGGTCAATAGGAGACGGCGCTGCAGGAAGAATCAGGACGGACAGAGCAGGGCCAGCGTCGATGTTTTGTGCATGCAGCTCCGCGAGTCTTGACTCGGCAGCGCGTCGCGTTGCGGTGTCAGGGGAGAGCGTCCCTGTCAATACCTGGACGAGCTCGGCTTGGAGAGCGGAAGATTCCGACATGATGATATGCAGCAAACCAGACTCTTTGCACGGGCGAGTTCGGGCCTTCCCAGGATGATATCTTATACGTCTGCGGAGTGTTCCAGGCTCTCGAGCGTGAGTACGCGACGTGCGTGCAAGTCTTCCAAAAAGTTGGTGTTGGAGTGTTGGTCTCCGTTTTCTCGTACGAGACAGGAAATGATCACACAGCACCCATGATCACGAGATTCAACTCAACTCAACATGCGAGTCACACTTCTGCAAGAGATGGAAGATACAGAAATGCGCCATGGAGGACGTGTGGATTGCTTGGGAGCAGTGTAGCCATGAGATAAGCTGCGTGGGAATGCATGGGGAGTAGACGGTTGGAAGGAATGCAGAGAGTTCGAGTTGTGTGTGCCCGCTGTCGAAGTCGAGGGAGGGTGATGTGCACCCTGTATCTCTTCTCAACATCGCCATTACAGTCGCACAATGTTGAAAGCCTCCTCCTCGCATTCACTTCCGTGCCTTCTTGACTTTGCCGACTTCTTGGACGTTCAGACCTGGATGAAGGAGGTCAAATACGAGTCAGTTGCGCGGTCTTCGACCACACCCAAAATTGCCATCACGTACCCGGTGGTAGGGACTGCTTGAGCTTCTCTGCCTTCTCTGGGTCATCTACAACAAGTGTGTAGAGGTATCGGGACGCCCTGATCTTGAACTTGGTCTGGTTCGACCCTGGTCGGACAGCCTTCTTGATGCGAATCGCTGTGAGGGATAGCGGTTGGCGGCGCAGACGACAAAATAGAGAGGAGACGAACGAGTGAGCATGACCCACACAGAGTCAGTTGTGCGCGGCAAGCGTGATGGGCACTCACCCCGAGCATCCTTTCTCCTGGCAATGGAGAGGAACTGCTTGATGTCATCGATCCGCTGGGGCTGTAAGGAGGAGGGCGGCAGGCGGGTGTCAGGAACGCGTACCACACAAGACAGGGTGTGCTCTGCACGACTCACCATGTTGATAGACCTGTGGGGAGAAAAGGGAGCAAAGAAAGTGGACTTGCTGGGATCAGAAGGTCGAAGGCGCCGTTCTTGAGAATTGCTTGTGGTCGTGTAGTTGAGATTTGGAGCGAAGGTCTCTCTCTGGCTTGGGGAGCAAGCTGTGCGGAATCGCCGAAGCTGGTCACAGCGCTTTCAACACGTGGGGAGAAATCAAAGTCCCACAATGGCGTTCAAAAAAGCGCCACAACATGGGCATCACCCCGATTCCTTTGCATTAAAATTCCCACGGCTTGCCGTTTCTCGCGAGGGTTCTCGGCCGACACAGGCTCGGACCTGGAGCTTGAGCACGAAGATTCCAACCAAAGCCAACCACCAGCAGCATCGTCAAGGTCACGTATCCCGACAACCTCTCAAGACACCTACAATGGCCCCCAAGGTTCGCGCTGCCGCTCAAGAAGTCTCTCTCGGCCCCCAGGTCGGTGAGGGCGAGCTCGTCTTCGGCGTTGCTCAGTGAGTAGGCATCTTTCCCGCGCCCTCCAGCTGATCACAGACTTACACATTGTCCACGCTTTGCTTTGCACTTCCGTTTTACAGCAGTATGTGTTTTGTGTTGGAATGTGGGCTCGTCTGACCTGCAGAATGCTGATCTTGAATCGTTCACTTCGCCTCTGCGACGCTGTTCATGACTGCAGTCGTGAGTAGCAGCTGCTCTGGAAACAGCTAGTTGAACCGTGACATGTCCTGACAAGCTCGTCTTTGACTCATCCAGTTCGCCTCTTTCAACGACACTTTCGTCCACGTCACTGATCTGACTGGACGGGAAACCATCAGCCGTGTCACCGGTGGTATGAAGGTCAAGGCCGACCGTGACGAGTCCTCCCCATACGCTGCCATGCTTGCCGCTCAGGACTGCGCTGTCCGATGCAAGGAGGTCGGCATCAACGCTCTTCACATCAAGCTCCGTGCTACTGGTGGTACCGGTACCAAGACCCCCGGTCCCGGTGCCCAGAGTGCTCTCCGTGCCCTCGCCCGTGCTGGTATGCGCATTGGCCGTATCGGTAAGTGTCCATGGAAAGGTCCACCAGCCCGCGCATCCGATTGCTGATCCTGTCGCTGCTCTCCTACTGATGCAGAGGACGTCACCCCCGTCCCCAGCGACAGCACCCGCAGAAAGGGTGGTCGCCGTGGTCGTCGTCTGTGAACAGTGCACTCTGTTTGCAGTCTCACGTGCCAAACGCATTCATGTACATTTTCACCCAGTGGCCGAGACGGCCAGGATCCTGTTCCTGCCCCTCTCCCTTTCTTGCGCAATGAACGCATACCTGCCCAGGTGCATCTGTTTCTAACAGTGTGCAGTGCACAGTGTGACTAGTGGGAGCTGTGATTGCAAAAAGTCCCGATGCGGAAATTCGGGTCCTAGCACTTGCGATAGATTCCCCTCCTCTGCTCTTCTTCGCTGCAATGGATCAAAGCTCGCGACGATCAGCTCACATTGCCTTATCTAGATGATCTTGCGCTACTCACCGGTACTCCATCCTGTGAATCAGCAAAGACACCTTTCGTGGTCAGTGATCCCAAATCGACACCGAAATCACTTTGCGGCACTCACATCAACTGTACGGCACAGAACAGGATCCCGCAGCTGATGGTCAAGAACTTGAACCCTGCAACAAAGCCGCAATACGCGGAATGGTGTCAGCTTGGTGCATGGGAACAGCTTGTGTTGCATTGGAGAGACTGACCCTCAAATGAACCCGTGAGTTGTTGGGCCATGTACTTCATGCCGTCCAACCCGATGGCGAACCCGACCAGATTAGCGCTCATCATGAGTAGGACGTTGAACACGCCGCCAACTCCGCAAATGACGCGATACCATGACTCGTCGCCGTACTGTAGATGCAGTATCCAGTCAGATACCTGTTTCCGCACGGTAGGTGCTCAAGCGATACGTACTTTCTTTGCTGGAACCAACCACCTTGCTGTCAGCTCTGGAACGATGAACAGGGTGACGAGCCAGCCCCAGGCGAGGAGCTTGAGGCTGAGATCATGCCAGAGGGCAACAAAGGTGAAGACGAGCAGTGTGGCCGGGACCGCCTGAGAGGCGCCGCCGACTGGCACGTAGATGTATCTGGTCATTAAAGCAAGAGTTCAGTAAAAGGCTGTCTTCCGACTCTTTGGAGCACATGAGAACGTACCGCACAATCCACAGATTGTAGCTACGATGCCAGCTGCGCCAGAAGCCCAGGGTCGAGTAGTTGTTGGCCACGCAGCGGATCATGTTCTCTGGAGCATCCAGCCCGTCCAGCAGCGCCCAGAGTCGGAAAAAGCGCCATGGGATCAGAAGCTGAATCCGAAAAGGGCGTTCAGTCACAAGAGCATCAGAGCCCTTTCGTTTGTCGACAACTGTCGATCACTGAGCGTACCTTCAACCAGACAATGACCAGATTCCAGAATCCAACCATGGCCAACTCCGACAAGCCGAAGCCTCGCCACGCCTTGGCATCCTTGATTGCGTTCACCCACATGAAATGCAGGACAAACTCCATAGTCAGGTAGCTGAACACCCATCGTAAGGCATAGGACACGATCATACGCGTTGGGATCCTCAGCGGTTGGCGGAGCTGTGATCAAATCTGTGTTCAATGGTGACTCGTACTCAGAGCAGAATGTGCTTGCGTCCAGACTCACTTGTGCTGCGAAGTCATTGAAGGTGATGATCGGCCCAGCAATGAAAAGCGGCGGATAGGCGATGTAAACAAAGTAGAGCAGAAACGATTTGTACTCTGCAGTCGTGGCGTTGGTCTTCGCCCTGTCTTTTGACTGTTGGCCAGAATCTGTGGCATCGCTCCTTTGTCTGGCTGACCCGTTTCCTGGCAGCTGTGCCCAGTGGCAGTCCAGAGCGAAGGAGACTAGGCGGAGCATGGTGATATTGTAGTTGATGAACCAGCGCGGGAGTAAGCCAGGGTAGCCATCCTGCCGTTGTCCTTGGGTCAGTAAGTTCACATGGACGAGATTTGGCAACGTCAGACACTCACCAACCAGGCAAAGGCTGAGCCGAAGAGCTTCCATTGTAAACCTTCTGTCCAGTGGGCCAGAAACAGTGCTACGATATTGAATGTCCAGATTGAGGGAACAACGAGTCGAGTATCGAGGAGCCCACCACAATGGTGTGCAAGAGCGAAGTTGATCACAGCAAACCCAAGGATCTTGAGCGCGTTGGTGCCGTGCAAGGCAAACAGAAAGATGGCAGAAAACAAGGACAAGAACAGGAGGCGATTTGGTGGAGCCTGTCGGGTTGTTGAGGGAAGAAGGATTGACAGATTCAGAGCTGGGAGCAGCGCAAGCAAGCGGCCCAAGATCGTGTAAGCGCCGGCGACGACAACCAAGGTGCCGACGAAGTTCCGGAACGTCCGATACTGATGATCGCTGTTGTCCTGTACATCGTCCCAGATTTCTCAGCCGTGGTTCATCACATGTCAGCGCGCAGAAGGAACATACTCGTAGTCTTTCCAGGATCCAGCCCGGTTGTAGAAGGTGCCTGTATTGTGGGAAATTTGGATGGGACTCTGCAAACGAACGACGGGATCAAGCAGAGTTTAGGAGACAATGCCTTTCTGCAACGTTCATCACTGAGCTCTGACCCACCGTCACTGATGGAGATGGGGACCCAAATCATGTACAGCACTGCTGCTATCACTACCACGTAGTAGAACCAGAACTCCAACGAGTTCCATCGAGGCAACTGACGTCTCGTTCCTTCCCGTCTGACCGCATCGCGCGGCGGAGCGGGCTTCACGCCGGACACCTCATGCTCGTTGATCGTGAGCGAGGTCAGCCCACGTGACTCTGGCATTTGGCGTTCGATGTGATGCAAGGGAATCAGCATCTCATGGCCGGTGTGAGTGGCAGAAGCAGAGGGACGAGTTTCCTGACCCTCGTGGCTGGAGTTCGATTATTACGTAATCAATCGTTCCCGCACCTTTGAGTGGGTTGCCACTTGCCAGACCTCGTGTTGCCATCAACCCCTTGGACCATTGCTGGCTGCTGACGGATGAAGCGGATTTCCAAAACAGAGGGGAGGAGCGTCTCTCGGACTCTCCGGTGCTATCAGGGACCGACTCTACGACGTTTCTTCAGTCGAATGGGCGCTACCCGTCCGAGTTGGGGTCGGGAATGGGTGCTTCCGTCCGAGTCTTGCCTCAGGATCGTTCGAACGTGTGGAGCGTTCGGGGATAAAGGAGTACGTATGGTTCCTCATCTTCAAGGCAACGACATGAAGACCACGTCGGACATAAGAAATCTTGCGAATGATGCCATCAAGGTCTGAGATCTTCTCCAGCATGACATCGACTGCGAAGGCTTGCTCCACTCTGGTCCTTCCAAATACATGATGCTGAGACCGGAAAAGCCCACATAGCCCTGCCTGGCCACAAGACGTGCTAGGCTGCGGTGGAGGTTGGCAACGTTCAGACGCTCGTCGAAGTCGAGCTGGTGCCGCGGCGCCGCCCTATAAAGAGAAGGGGCGGCCTCACCTGGCAAGGATTGATATCTACCCATCGCAATCAAAGAATCGAGCTCCCCTGCTGACATTCTGCGCCCCTTGAATTAAACACTTTGCCACCCTCATAGACAGCATGACCGCCGACACTTCCGTTCCTTCGGTCCTCAAGCTCGACAACTTTGTACAGACCTTCGAGGGCCATGTTCCCGCTGGTACCTTCGTCAAGGGCATGCTGCCCGGGAATCAGGAGATTCCTCACCTCTTTCGACCTCTGCAGCTTCGGTCCAGGCGGAATCTGACCCTCAAGAATCGCGCAATCGTGTCACCGATGTGCCAGTACAGTGCGAAAGAAGGGTTCCCCAGCCCTTGGCATCTCGCCCATCTCGGTTCCTTCGCCATTCACGGCGCTGGAACGATCATGGTCGAGGGCAGCAGCGTCACTCCTGAGGGACGGATCTCGCCACAAGATTTGGGCATCTGGTCTGATGAGCAAGCCCGCGCACACGGTGACGTTGTCGCCTCGCTCAAGCGCATCTCGGACAAGCTCACGGTCGGGATACAGCTCGCGCATGCCGGACGCAAAGCGTCGATGTGGTCTCCACTCTACCGCGGTCCTCGACTGCACGAGGAACGCATCACTAAAGAGGACAAGGGAGCGGGCGGATACCCCGACGATGTGGTCGGCCCCTCTGCTATAGCCTACGACCAAAACTGGATCGTCCCCAAGGAGCTCAGCAAGGAGGGTATCGAGCGGATCAAGCAAGCCATTGTTGATGCCACCCAACGCGCCTACGAGATATCAGGTTACGACTTTGTCGAGCTGCACTTTGCACATGGCTACCTGTTGCACAACTTCCTTTCGCCCATCTCGAACAAGCGTACCGACGAGTACGGTGGATCCTTCGAGAATCGAACTCGCATCCATTTCGAAATTATCAGGGAGATTAAGAAGCGCTGGCCCGATCGCTCGCTGTGGGTGCGGATCTCTGCCACCGACTACGCCGAGCACCTGGAGAAGGAGGGAAATGAGACCTGGAACTTGCAGAGCTCCATCAAGCTCGCTCAACAGTTAGAGAAGGAAGACATCGACTTCCTCGACGTATCCGCCGGAGGTGAGTGCTGGCCTTCAGATGTTGATGGAACGTGACTGCCTGACAGCCGCATATATGTCACAGGTCTTACTCCCGAGCAGCGTATTACACCAGGACCTGGCTATCAGCTCGACTTCGCCAGTGAAATTCGGAAGGCTCTTCCCATTTCTCAATCCAACACACCCTCTTCAGAGCCGCGCAATTCGGCCGGCGACGGTACCACGCCTGAGGTCGCTACCCAGATGGTGGTCGGAGCCGTCGGGCTGCTCGATGGTGGAGCCGAGAAGGTCCCTGGTGACCTCGCAGAAAAGGCGATCAAGCAGGGAGATGCTGATGCGATCCTGCTGGCGCGTGGATTTCTCAGCAATCCGAGCTGGGTGATTCAGGCGAGTGAGCGTCTGACCGGCGGAATCAAGGCTGGCGGCTCGCCCCAGTACCATCGGTCCCACGAGTACAGAACGCCCAAGCCCCAGGAACCAAAGTGAACAAGTCCATACACTGTCATAGAGCACACCACATCCAATTCATCTGTCGTGACACATTCGAGTATATTGTATCCTGACTGGCATGCTTGATGTCAATGTGTCCCTTCTTTTGTTCATAGTGGCGAAATTCTGACCCTTGGTGCTGACGGGGGATAGCCAGAAAATGATGTTTGTGTATATAATTTGGTTACAGATGTTTTCGCTGTCTAATCAGGTTGTGTAGTGTAGTGGTTATCACTGCGGATTCTGATTCAGAATCATTCCGCCGACCTGGGTTCGACTCCCAGCACGACCTGTAATTTTTGGCCTTCTCTTTTTGGATCCTTTCCTTTTCCCTTCCACTCGGCAAATCTCGAAACATTCTGACTCGCAGAGCTACGGCCTTTGCAGGCTTCCCGAGATGAAATTTTGACACACCTCTGAGAGTCCTGTAAAGTTTACATCAGGCCAGAGCTGGTGTTGACTTCCGAACGTTGGGAGTGCCCTGCTATGGAAAACGACCGTTGCAGTGCTGCTGTGTAATCACGTGACTCATGATCCAGGACCCAAACTTCTTGACTGGCGCTGCCAAAAATTCTTGATGCGGGCGCATCTTCCAAACACATTCGACCCTCGACGAATCTTGTGAGCAAAACTACACAAACGTACTTCTATCGACCTTAACATGAACAGAGGCGGCTTCGGAGGTCGAGGTGGTGGCGGAGGTGGCTTCCGCGGAGGCCGTGGTGGTGGAGGCCGTGGCGGCGGAAGGGGCGGCTTCGGAGGTGGAGGCAGCTACGGCCCTCCAGAAACTGTTCAAGAGATCGGCACCTTCGTACATGCTGTCGAGGGTGAGATGCTCTGCAACAGCACTGATCCAAAGCATGTGCCATACTTCAACGCACCCATCTAGTGAGTCTCCTCAGAGCTGTTATGACCGAACTGCCAGTGGGATGTTGACATTGGTTCGTGAACCCTCACAGTCTGCAGAACAAGTCTGCCATCGGCAAGGTGGACGAAATTTTGGGACCCATCAATGCCGTATCTTTCACAATCAAAATGGACCCGGGCCTTGTAGCAACATCATTCAAGCCCGAAGACAAAGTCTACATCGGCGGCGACAGATTGCTACCCATTGAGCGATTCCTGCCAAAACCCAAAGTTGTTGGACCGAAACGTGAGTTGCAGGACCTCGCCTTTGACATGGCGCCTATAAGCTGATGTCCTGTCTGTAATCTCACAGCACCAAAAAAGAAGGGAGGATCACGAGGAGGAGCAAGAGGCGGCATGAGGGGTGGTCGAGGAGCTCCAAGGGGCCGAGGCGGGCCAGGCAGAGGGGCACCAAGAGGCGCTGGTGGCTTTCGCGGTGGTGGACGGGGAGGCGGGGCTCCCGGAGGTGGACGAGGAGGATTCCGAGGTGGTGCCGGTGGTGGCAGAGGAGGTGGATTCGGTGGAGGATTCGGTGGAGCTCCCCGAGGACGAGGCGGTGGATTCAGAGGGAGAGGCGGGTACTGAACTGCCGTCCTACAGTCTTTCACGACCCTTCTGTTTCTCTCGCATCTGTCTTTCTTCCGCTACTGCTGCTGTACAATCCCATCGCTTCCTGTTCGTCTTTGCTGTTGCTGAGTGCGGACATGTGTGATCCTGACATGTACCGTACAGGGCTTCTTGCACGCGGAAGAGTGACCAGCCGGCCTCCTCCTTCCTTCCCACCACTACCATTCTCAACTCCTGAACGACAATCGCTCAAAGCTACAGCAAAGTACAGACATGTCAGGGTACACGCTAGGCATCATCGCGTGTGGGACGATGGGACAGGCGATTCTGTCCGGCGTCATCGAGGCTCAGCATGAGGCTCTCCAACACGCCGAAACTGCTGCGATGCAACGGGAAGCCCGTAGCCGTACCGCAAGTGGAAGAGTTTCGCCCACTGCCTCACCATCTCACGGAAACGTTTTGAGTCATCCTACTGTCACGGCTCTTCAGGCGCAAGAGTCCTCGGCGTCATCAGGAGTCGTCCCGACCCCGACTTCGCCAGTTGCAGTCGGCGGTCTGTCTGCCTCTCAAATTGGAGATGACGACGAGAACGACGGCGGACTCTCCGTCCTGCCCTCGCGCTATCTCTGCACCGTCTCTCGATCTGAATCTGTCAAGAAGCTTCGGAATGGACTCAAGCCTGTATCTTCGCTCCTTCAGGATCCGGCGACTCAGCTGACCTTGTTGGGCGGGAAAGGATCCAACCTCCGGGCAGCACAGGAGGCAGATGTAGTTCTGCTCTGCTGCAAGCCGCACATGGCCAAGGAGATCTTGGCCGAGGACGGCATGCGGGAAGCGCTCAAGGGAAAGCTCATCGTCTCCATATGCGCCGGCTTGAGAATAGCGCAGATCGAGGATTGGGTTGATGTCCAAGGGGGCACCAAGGTCGTACGAGCGATGCCAAATACACCGAGCAAAGTTAGTGAACCGAACTTGTTGATGGTTCTCTCGTCCCCTAGTCTCTTTCCTGACTCTGATCTCCATCTCACGTCCGCAGATTCGCCAGGGCATGACCGTGCTCACCCCTCTGCCTGCTTCCTCAACTGGACTTGACAAGGCCATCCTGCTAGCCCTGTTCTCCTCCGTTGGACGGTGTCGCATACTGGAGGAGAAGCACTTCGATGCATGCACAGCGCTTGCAGGCTCTGGTCCTGCTTTTGCGTGCGTCTTCCTGGAAGCCATGGCCGATGGAGGTGTCATGATGGGTCTGCCTCGCGCTGAGGCTTTGGAGCTCGCTGCTCAAGGTATGTTTGCTCAAATTCTCAATAGCGCAGTGGTTCAACACGTTATGCGCCGGCATTCTGACCTGGGTCTGATGTTCTTGCAGCTATGCAAGGTGCTGCCCGAATGGTTCTGGAGACATCGACTCATCCTGCCGCCCTCAAGGACAGCGTCACCACCCCCGGAGGATGCACCATTGCTGGACTTCTGAACCTCGAAGATGGCAAAGTGCGCTCCACAGTGGCGAGAACGATTCAGGCCGCTACTGAGCACGCTGCTGGACTGGGTCAAACCAAGAAGAATTGACATTTGTATACACTCAAACAGAAGGGCAACAAAGGAAGTGTGCATTTTATGTATGATTGTACATCCCTTTCCAGCCGGCAATGCTGTCACTTAAATAAACTCAACAAAGGACGAACAGAGCGGACCGGTGTACCCTCCAGATCACTATGGCGAGCGAGCGGAACGGGAGTGATGGCAACGCATGGGAGATTGGACATCGATCTTGAAGCCTTCCAGGAACCGCGTGACTGAGGAGCGCGCTGAGACGCTCTTGCCAGTTGGGCAGAAATGGCTTCGAATGCGGCAAGCATTGGATTGGGATGGGGATCACCCAGAGCAGAGAGCAGAGAGGAGGGAGCACAAAGCTGGCAAGAAGATTGGAAAGGTGTCAGTCAGCTAGAAACGAAGCGGTCAAAGTAACAGCCCGGTAACGTTCAAAGCCGTGGAAACACAGAGAAGGGCTACCGCTTTTGGTCAAGGTGTCGGTTCGGAGCGTCTATGAGTGGGAATCACGCCCATACACTCAAGAGCAGGAACTGCACATGGTCGAGGAGTTGGTCGGAAGAAGGAAAAGATGATCGACAGAAAAGTTCGAAGAGTGGCTTGTGAAGGCTATCGGCCGAGAGTCCAACGCGGTCGCGCTTCACAGGTTGAATGAATGCACGGCCACGATTCTTCCTGATCAGGAGCCACTTCGCGACACGTCTTGACCTGCTACAACTGCCAGTCATCCGAAAAGGGAGCAATAGGAAGCCTGTGGTGAGTGCTTCCATACCAAATGGACGGGGTGCGACCGCCATAATGCTAATGATGTATGCTCCCTATCTCCTATGGTCGAACCGTTGGCCGCTACAAAGATCAAAACATCCTCTCGTTCAGCATTTACGATGTCCTCTAGGCCCGACAACTTCAAGGCAGACTCGATCTCGAGCTCCTCTCTGGGAGGTGCTCCATCAGTACAAAGCGCATCTACCGCAGGCGTTGCCGGACTAGGCGCAGGCTCAGCGGCGGCAGCGCCAGGCGTGGGCGGCGCTGGATCGGCTCCCGGACAAGGACAACCGCTGCAGTTACAACAACAGGGCGGCGCGGTAACACCGGTGATCAAGAATGTGGACATGACTGAAGAGATGCAGCAGAGCGTGATCGAAATCGCAGGCGCTGCGTTGGCACAATTCAGTGTGGAGAAGGATGTCGCAGCACATGTGAAGCGAACGCTAGATACCCAGTTTGGCCCTACTTGGCACGCTGTGGTGGGCAAGAACTACGGGTCCTACGTCACACACGGTACGTATCTCTTAGAGCATGTCCTCCCTTCTGGTACAGATCGTCCAGGACGTAGGCGTGGCTGACGCATGCATGGCTCATCCTTTTTCATTCTTCGTTGGCTTGTGCTCAAATGCGCACAGAGCGGCGACACTTCATCTACTTCTGTGAGTTTTTGAGACAGATGAACGTTCGTTCCTGTTGCTGATCAGTCTCTTATGCGTCCTGCCTCAGACCTGGGACCCATGGCGTTCCTTCTCTGGCGCGCATGATTGAAGACGACTCCCGAGGCTCGATACCGAACAAAGAGGCAGGGCCTCCGTCGTACGCCTGGTGCCGAGCTCGGTGAACGTCGCATGCTCTCCTCAGTCGAACGCGCATACATGATCTTTCTCCCTTTCCCTCGACGATTCATTCGAACTATGTCACCGTCACCGCACCCGGCCTGTCACAATTTAATTTCACGGTGGTCTTGGTGCGACTTTTCATCTAATCCGTATCTTTTCCAACATGACCCTTCTGTCCGGCCTGACGCCTGGAAGCGGCGCTAGAGCCTCTCAAGATCATGCCTGCTCAGTGTGAGGTCGATATTTGACCGTTGCTAGGCATCGCGCATATAATCGACCTGTGCGAGAGGACAGGGTGTGGAAGCTTAGCCGCGTGTGGTAGGGTTCCCTTTCTTCTTTACGATTGGCACCGCGTTTGACACGAGAGCAAGAAGTGAAGGGAGATCTCTGGCGCGCTCTCGGTCGATGAGACTTCTGTCATCGTCCTTGCACCGTGCTGTCCACCTCTTCCTTGCACTTTATCGCTGGCCAGCGATGACTGCCAAGTTGGGAACGGAGGGCGCTGTCCTGCAAAGCTTAAAAAGAAAGCATGCACGCCGGGAGGCCCAGGAGCACAGCGAGGCATCCAGTACTCGTCTCATACGCACAGATAGCTGCGAGGCAAGGAGGAGCTGCTGCGGCAATGGCGCACAGACAGAGCCAAGCAGAACAGCAGGTTGGAGCACATGGTCTCCATGTGCGTGTGCAATGCGATGTGCTGTGCTGTGCTGTGCCGAGTGTGACAGGTGTTGTTTGGGTGTGAGTGAGCACTCTGCTGTCGCACCCGCCCGGGAGTCAGTGGATTTGATTCGGTGCTGTCTCATCGCTGCAAATCCTCGGCCTTCATGGCCACGACGACGGTCATCCAACCCACCTCGACATCCAAGACCCAGACCTCGATCCATCCCGCACTCCAGCCACACTACGCAGAGTAACAGCCACGCCTTTCGCCCTTTGTCCACCAGGTCAGGGCCAGGTCACACAAACTACAGTAGCACCCATCTTTCCACCATGGCGCAGTCACCACGAAGGTCCATCATCAAACACCCTCACGACTTCACCGGCGCGCAAAGGCTCCCTCCTGGTCCAGCATCCACCATACATGGAGACCCAAATGACCTGGCAGACCATCTAGCCTACCAGTCCTTTGCCGAGGCTTCCACCTCCTCCACCGCACCAGGCCCCTCTGCTCCTCTTGTCGGACAGCATAGTATGTCGCAGCCACAACAACCTCAGCCACCAGGCCCCTCTCCCGGTCACCCATCACTGATGCCACAACGCAGCGCACCTCTGCCTCCAGGTGCAGGCGGACCCTCACCCGGATACGGTCCTGCTGGGGCTGGTCCAGGAACTCCAGGCTACGCTGCGAACCGTCAATCTTACACTGCCGGATACCGAGCTCAAGCTCCACAGACAGCTCCCCTGAATACTTCATATGGTCAACAACAGGCTGGTGCTAATCAAGCCGCCTACTACAATCGTCCCGCTCCATCAGGTGGAGCTGCATCACCTTACATGGCTCAGCAGAATTCCTACAATCCGACCAGTCCTATTGCAGGTCCCAACTCGGCAGGTCCCGGTCCGTACGGCTACTCAGCGCAGCATCCTCCTCGTCCATTGCGATCCAATACGTCGGCAGTTGACTCCTTCCCAACAGCAGCAGCCACTGTCATTGGTGGAGGCCCGTCTGCGTCTGGATTGCCGACTCCAACCAGTTACAGCGCACAAAATAGCCCGCACCTCGCCAGTGGAGGTCAAGGATCCCCCATCGATGCCGCATACGCTGTGCAGTCGCAGTCCTTTGATAGTCAAGATTGGTCCGGAGGCGCTGGTGGAGCGGGATCATCGAGCACCGTACGACTTCGCGACCGCGCCGGAAGTGCGGGTAAGGGCCCGGAGTTCTCATATGCTACAGGAGGACCGGGAGCGCAGGGCAGGAACACCCTCAAGAGCGTCTTTGGAGGATTTGTCAACTCCATGAGTGGTGAGTCGTATACTGTGTCCCCCATTGTCTATATCGCGTGTCATCATTCTGACACATGTTCGGTCTCACTGTGTTGCGTCGCTCTTCGCGCATTCAGACGTCTTCTCGCAGCAAAAGAAAATAGAAATCTCGCATCCCTACGATCCTGTCCATCTTACACACGTCGGTTTCAACAGCGACACAGGCGAATTCACTGGCCTACCCCGAGAATGGCAGCAGCTGCTCCAAGATTCCGGCATTTCCAAACAGGATCAAGAAGCGAACCCACAGGCGGTGATGGACATCGTTGCCTTCTATCAGGAAGCTACGGGTGGCGGAATGGGGAATGGTCTCGGCGCCGCACCGGGTGCTGAAGACGACTCAATCTGGGACAAGTTCAGCAGCGCCAAGAGCAACACTGCGTTGGGTAGCGCCGCGTCCAGCCCCAATGCCTCTGGTCCACCATCTGGCAACGCGGCCGGAGTGGGCGTCTACGAAAAGCCTCGCGCTGCTCCTGCTCCTCCCGGCGCGCGTCCAGGTCCTGGTGGGCCACTTCCGCCGCCTGGTAAGGCGGGCCCTGGTGGCTACTCTGCCGGACGGTTAGCACCTGGCCCTCCCGGCGCGTCTTCATCGCCCTCTTCTCCCTGGAGTCCAAGTGCTGGTCCAGCTGATCCTTATGGTGACCTCCGTCCTTCGCGGCCTGCCCCAGCTCCCGCAGGTTCCAAACCTGGTCTCGCCGCTCCTCCTTCGATGAGCAAGGTGCCATCGTCGAGCGGAAGCAGCAGCGGCGGAAGCATTGCTGCCAAAGCAGGCTCCTACCAGCCGTCCCCATCGGCTCCAATCACGGTCAGCGGAACATCTGCCGGAGTTGCACTCGGCCAATCGTCATCGGCTGGATCCACTCCTGCGTCGTCCGCTGCCGCACTGAAGGCCAAAACAGGTATGTCGGCTGCCAGTGGTGCCCCAGCTGCAGCTGCAGCGGCGGTTCCAGTGAATGTCCCAAGACGACGGGAGACGAAGAAGACGGGACCCAAGGATTCGGACATCATCGCGCGTCTTCAAGCCATTTGCACGGACGCCGACCCTACAAAACTATACCGGAACCTGGTCAAGATTGGTCAAGGGTGAGTTTCCACGCGGTTTGCGTTTGTTCGAACGACAGAAAAACTGACATTCCTTGTGTGCATCAGTGCATCTGGAGGTGTGTACACGGCTTATCAGGTCGGGACCAACTTGTCTGTCGCCATCAAGCAGATGAACCTTGAGCAACAGCCTAAGAAGGATCTCATCATAAACGAGATTCTCGTCATGAAGGAGTCTCGACACCGCAACATTGTCAATTTCATCGACTCCTTCTTGCACCGGGGCGATCTCTGGGTGGTCATGGAGTACATGGAGGGAGGCAGTCTGACAGACGTGGTCACCTGCAACATCATGACCGAAGGCCAGATCGCGGCGATTTCTCGGGAATGTCTGGAGGGCCTCAAGCATCTTCACGACCACAGGGTGATTCATCGTGACATCAAGAGTGACAATATTCTCCTGAGTCTGAACGGTGATATCAAGCTGAGTGAGTAAACAGATGATGGCTCAAATCGAGGTGTGGATCTTATATTGACTGTGCAATGCTGTGACCTTACCACAGCCGACTTTGGATTCTGTGCACAAATCGGAGAAAGCCAAGCCAAGCGGACAACCATGGTAGGAACACCGTACTGGATGGCTCCTGAAGTCGTCACTCGCAAGGAGTATGGACCAAAGGTCGACATCTGGAGTCTGGGAATCATGGCGATCGGTATGTGCTCGGTTTTGTCCTGTTCGATGTAGGAACGACAGTTTGCCTAATACCTTCCGTTTACTCACAGAAATGGTGGAAGGCGAGCCACCGTACCTCAACGAGAACCCCCTGCGAGCGTTGTACCTGATTGCCACCAATGGTACACCCAAGATCAACAACCCGGAAAGTTTATCTGGAAGCTTCCGGGACTTCTTGAAGACGTCACTGGAGGTGGACGCTGAGAAGAGGCCTGATGCGGCAACTATGCTCCTGGTGAGTGCATAATCTCCCAATTTGGCTGCTGTTCGGTCGAAATTGCCTCTCAGCTTTGAATCCACTTCACAGCATCCCTTCCTGAAGCGTGCGGAGAACCTCAGAACATTGGCACCCCTCATTAAGGCCGCAAGGGATCAGAACAGAAAGTAACGCCTTTCCTCTGGCACAACATGTGGCTTTCGATTTCTCGATCCCGGAGCTCGAAGTCTCAGCCTCTGCATACACTACCACGGAGTTCTGCACCCTCGAGAAACACTATGCATCAAATTTCTTCGTCTGACTTGAACCCCCTTTCACGAGTTTTCCTGTCTGGTTCCGCTTTTCGCTCCTACTAGGTTATTCCCTCCTGGCGGCCGACAAAACCTTAGAGTTGGCCCCGAACAGAATTTGCTTGGTGCAGGTCGATCCTGGCCCACGACTATCTGTTCTCCGTACCGTATTCCCGTCTGCAGTTCTCCTGAACGACTACCTCAACCATCAATTGTCACCATCAACACGTCCCTCAACTTGGATCACAAGAAAGCGTCTTTTTGATCCACCGCGATCCTCGATGCTTGCCGGTGGATCAAGACGATGTGGCGCTCTCTTTCCTGCTGCCTTCGGATCCAGTTGATTCGGCTTGGATCTCCGGCCGAGCATACCCTCCAAAGCGCAGGCAATTTACGATATCTCAATCCGGTCATCGACTTGCTTCACCGTATCACCCTCTCGCTCGCTTTTTTTTCTTTCCCCTCTTCTCTGACTGCGACTGCGACCCGTCTTTTCTCTCTCCTTTTTCTCGTCCATCTTCTGAAGCGCATTTGCTGTCCAGAAGCTTTTCTTTTCCTTCACGCGTTGCTCACTTCCACTTCCCGACCGCCAGTTTGCCATAGCCTCTTTGGGTTCCTTTGGGGTCACTTTCTTTCTGTTCTTGTGTCTTTCTTTTCATGTGCCCGTCCCGGCCTCAACCTCCTTTATCGAAAACACCGAACAATCATCAATCCAACATATCGTCTTCATATGTCCATGTGATAACGGAGAATGGTGATTGCTGAATTTGCATGATCCTGAGGACCACGGCTGCCCAAGAGAAAAACGAGAAGAAGGGGAAGCGCAGGCGGCGATGACGTGTTGTACAGATGTTGAGGTTGCTGAGTGCACAGGGAGGCGCGGTGTTGCTGCGGAACGATGTTCGATTCTAGTTGCAGGTAAGGTCAGGACGATGCGGCAGAACATGCATCAGCCGCGGAACTGCCCGAAGGTATTTGCTTGAAGCAGGGGATCGTACGAAGGAGGCGGTGGGGGAGAAGGGACGTCAAAGGCACTTGCAGGCGAAAGCAAGGGAAAATCGGCTTGATTCGAGCCCACCAGTGGGGTCGCCGAAAAGGGCGCTCGCGCGAGACAGTCGATGTCAGAAATGGAAAAGTTGAGTGGCCCCTGAGGGTTGTATATTTGGTTGTGGCTCATTCTCCATCGGTCCAGTTCTGCTGCTCTTCAAAATACTCGATTATGTCTTGGGCGACATCATCTCGCGCCCCCGCCTTGGTCGGAAATACGCTTCGGGAGATGAAGAGCTGGCCGTTCATGGTGCATCGCCCGCTGAAC
Organism: Tilletia setariae; assembly: GCA_023634365.1. Lineage (NCBI taxonomy): Eukaryota > Fungi > Basidiomycota > Exobasidiomycetes > Tilletiales > Tilletiaceae > Tilletia > Tilletia setariae. The sequence continues at coordinate 7,765,911 of JAMJXE010000001.1, read as the reverse complement.
CCTTTGGCAATTCCTTTGTGCCTGTTCATTGGAATTGACCGACATTGGGAAGTAAAGGGAGATCGCAGCGTCAATTTCCTTATAAGATTACCCTGCGCCCGCACGGTGATGACACCACTCACTTGTCTTCTGGTATGGTTTTGTACTCGAACGTTGGCCGCGCGAAACCGAGCCATTGGGCCAGTCGGTAGACGACCTCGGTCGGACTTTCGTCCTCGTCGATCGTGAACGTCTCCTTCTTCTTTGTTTTCCGCTTCTTCCGACTTCCCAGAGCATCACCGCCTCTTAGGTCGTCGTCAGCGTCTATTTGTGCTCGCTTCTCTTCGCGACGGGCCGACCTAGACGGAGTTGGCCCTGCTCTGCGAGAGGCGCCAGCTTCGGAAGTCGTGTCCTCTGCGGTTTGGCCGTTGTTCCCGTTCTTCTTTTTCTTCCTTTTCTTTCCTGTGCCTCTTTCGGCGGCCGCGGCCTCACGTGCTGCTTCATCCTTCTCGGCCTGAGCTTTCATTTTCTCGGAGATGATGCCGTCCCATTTGGAGAGATATGCCGGCAGTAGGATGGTGCCGATGCCGGCCAGGGCGTTCTGGAGAATGTCTTCGGGATCTTCGTCCGCGTATCTGCCGTCGGTTTCGTCATATTCGTATGCTGTCAGCTCATGTGCAGCTTGTGGATATGAGCTCGTAGTCTGGTCTTCATCGTCATCGTCGTCGATGGGATACGCCCTCATCATTCATGCCGTGATCACACGGTGTCTGGGGTGCAAGGTTCTTCTGTCCCGCAGACTTCTGGCTGGGTATATTGTAAGTTCTCCGTGCGTCGCCGAAGATGAGGTCGAGAGGCTCATTCTCGAGATGGAGGCGGGTTGCTCGGAGCCTTTCTCGCGGTGAACAAGATCGGGCGGCAATGGCCCATCACTGTCATTGGCATTGCTTCCTGAGGACCGATTGCATGTCCGCATTCATTCTGCGCACATACTGTATGGCGGCAGCGTGAGTGGAAGAAGATGCCTCGCCGTGACGAAGACGAGTATGTCGAGGCCGGCGGAAGACAATCCGAGGACGATGATTTCGATGACTTCCTCGACGATGATGACTCCGGCGACGAGTACCAGCACCCCGCCCACGCGTCATCCAGGTCGCGTGGTCCCAGCGCAGTCGCATCGTCTAGTCGGCTTAGTCGAGCTGGCCCTCCCGCCTCTGCTACAAACGCGCGCAAGGCCGGGCTCAGGGCAGATGAAGCGGAGGATCGCAGAAGAAAGGAACGAGCCAAGAAGGCAGCAAAAACTGGCGGAGCTTCCTACCGGTGGGAGGCCACATACAAGCGCAGCTGGGACGCCGTACACGAGGATGAGAGTGGAAGCTTGACTGGGACCATCCAAAATCTGGTCGATGCAAACAAGCGTAGAAGGTGAGTCACTGCATCTGCTTACTTGCTCATGCCCATCATGCTCATCTTGCTCATTTCTCACTCGTCAGGACCCTTCGGAACGAAGCCCCTGTCCAAAGAGGAATCATCCGCCATCTGGTACTGATCGTCGACTTGAGTGAAGCAATGATGGAGAAGGACATGAGACCAAACAGGTGAGTGCGCATATTCGCGACGCACACAGTTTGCGTGTTTGACCATGGCTGCACGAATCTTCCAGGTGGGATCTATCATTACAATACTCGAGAGAGTTCGTCAGCGAATACTTCGATCAGAATCCGATCGGGCAGCTCGCAGTCTTAGCGACCCGTGATGGTGTTGCTGAGCGTATTGTTCCAATGGGAGGTGAGTGAAGACGTACGAGATGATCGTTCATGACCGAGTCGAAGTTGAACCTCTCGTCCTCCTCCAGGCAACACTATGGATCATGTGGCCACCCTGAGCAACAAGCGCCGCTTCGAGCCGAAGGGAGAACCAAGTCTACAAAATGCTCTGGAGATGGCCAGGTCAAGTCTCTCGTAAGTCTGGACTTCTTTCTTCCATCAAGTCGCAAACGCGCAAGCTCAGTGACCGCTTTCCTTTACAAGACATCTTCCCGCCTCAAACTCTCGGGAGGTTCTCATCGTCTTCGGCTCTCTCACCACTTCCGACCCTGGGAACATCCATGACACAATGGCAGCACTCAAGCGCGAGAATGTGCGAGTCAACATAGTCAGTCTAGCAGCGGAAATGAAGATCTGCAAGGAAATCTGCAACCAGACTGGCGGCTCCTTCGGCGTCGCCTTGAACGAAGGACACTTCCGTGACCTTCTTTTCCAGATGATTCCGCCTCCAGAAGTCGAAGGAAAGACGTCCAAGCGCAAGAAGAAGAGGAACGCTCAGGCTCAGAACGGCGATGCCCAAGATGCCAATGGCGAGGCAGCGGCCTCCGACGAAGAAGAGGAAGAGGACGATGATGACCTTGCCGACCTCATGCAGATGGGTTTCCCACTTCGCCTGCCCGGTAGCGCGCCGATGACGCTGTGTTCATGTCACTCCAAACTGCGCTCTGCAGGATATCTGTGTCCTCGGTGCGGTGCCAAGATGTGCGAAGTGCCGACAGACTGTCCAGTGTGCGGGCTCACGATTGTGATGAGCACACATTTGGCGCGCAGCTATCACCACTTGTTCCCAGTTCCCAATTTCACAGCGCAGCGATGGACCGAGTGAGTCACAAGTGCATGCGCACCAAATTCTGGGCCGGGTCAATTTACTGACTTGTGCGCCTGTTTCCTTCACAGCGTTGAAGAAGGTTGCGAACCAGCCTGCTTCTCATGTGCGATCCCTTTCCCATCCAAGCCGAAAGTTCTCCCAAGGAAGCAGACCGGGAGTGGGGCACCCACGTCCAACCAAAGGCCATCTGAAGCGCCAAATGGGCCCGGCGCGGCCAACAAAGATCAAGCTGTGCTTTCCGAGTCTGGACGATATGCCTGTGAGCGATGCGGACACGACTTTTGCCTCGACTGCGATGCTTTCATCCACGAGCACCTGCACTTATGTCCAGGATGCGGCGAATGAAGCAAACAGGCATTATTGGTGTTGGTAAAGATGGGCAGGGAGTATCAGATTGCACGCAATATAGCCAAGCATTTTCAGTAGCAGCGTCCACGATTTGCAAATTTCAGTTCGAGAAAGGTCCACGAGCGAGGAGGCAAAGGGGAGTTTTGATTTCGTTTGATCTGCCTGCTGTTTTTCAGTACTGTGCCGAGGGGAAGGAGGGACCTTGGGGAAATCCCGGAGCGCCGCCGCCACCACCACCACCACCAGAGCCTCCCTGGTTCTGGTCCGGTCCACCAGGGAAGTTGGGAGAAGGCATCATGAAGCCGCCGACTCCTGACGTGAAGCCATCATGCTGAGGGCCCTGCTGGCCGTCTAATCCACGCGCGTAAGGTGGAGGTGCGCCTCCGGGAGGAGGGTAACCAGCTCCATAGCCTCCAGCCGGGGGATATCCACCGCCGGCTTGTGCTGGGTATCCTCCGCCGCTGGGGAAAGCTGGAGGGTAGCCAGCCGGTGCACCTGGGTTGCCTTGTGGAGGGTAGCCGGTACCAGGCGCAGGGTATCCGCCTCCGGGATAGCCGCCCGCCTGAGGATAGCCACCTTGCTGCTGGGATGGATAAGGATTGGCTCCTCCGGGTGGAGGGTATGCTGGGTATCCACCCGCGCCATATCCGCCCTGGGAGCCATATTGTTGAGCACCCGCGGCCGCCTGATTGAAGCCTCCTGTAGACGCAGAGGTAGTGTTCTGGCCAAGCGCCGCATTTCGGTCATTTGTGAAGCGAGCGCGGTCGCTTGCATAGTGTGCATCTTTCTTTGCGCGCTCCTCTTTGCGTTTTCTACTTTAGGAAGGCGCCAGTAGATTTGTAAGTACGCGTGTGAGCACATTTATGAAGAGAGAAGGAGGGGCCAAGAGACACGTACGCAGCTTTGCTGGAGTGGGATTCGTCACTGGCATCATACGAGCTGTCGATGGAGCCCATCATGATCTTGAGCGCCCAGAGCTCTTGGGAAAGTTCAACACCTGTGGCCCGTTTGACCTGAGCGCTTTCGGTGCGGATGTCTGAGACTACGTCGACCAGGTCGCCAACGTCCTTGTCAGCATCGAGCTCCTCGAGCCATTCTCGCGCGCCGGCGTCGTTCCCCACGACGGCGACTTGGAAAGAGACGGCATCCTCGCCATATCTTGATTTTTTGGACTTCTTCTTGGCTTCCTTGATCTCACGACGGAACTTGTCAGGGCTCTCGCCGGTGGGCCTTCCATCCCCGACGACAATGATGAGCACTGGCTTGCGGAGGGAGTCACGCTTCAGCTTGGGGTAGACTTCCTTCTCGAGGAGCTTGCCCTCGAGTGCGGTGCCCATGGGGGTTGCTTGGCCGTCAAACGCGCACTGGCTGGCAAAGTCGACGGCCTCTTGCGTGTTTCGAGCCAATACATGCGCGCGGCTGTTCATCCAGTTCAGATCTACGCCGTCATGGTCGAAGCGGGTGGCAGCTTCTGCTGCAAGCTTGACGATGGCTTTCAGTCCGTCCCGACGGAGGGAGCCTTCGGAGCGCATGGATGCAGAGTCGTCGAGCAGGAACATGACATCGAAGAGGGCAAGCTTTACCAGATCAGCCGCAAGAGAAGGAGGGAGCTTCCAAGCATCGGCGCATGCAGCCAGGGCTCCGGACGAGGCTATCCGATGAGCGATTTCCTGAACATCACTGAAGCGGTAGAAGGAGTAGAGGTACTGATCGATGACCGCGTCGGACAGCAGCTTGGCGATAAAGTTGGGATCTTTCAGGTGTTCCCATGTGAAGTCGGCTGGATTTTGAGGAAAGTGAGCGCCTGCGCCAGTGTGTCCGGAAGCAGTGTTCCCAGATCCGTGATGGGAGCTGAAAGCGGCGAGTCCGGCTCCGGCAAGAGCTGCACCTCCAACACCTAGGGCGGCGCCATAGTTGTGGGATGGGCCACCGGACGAGGGTGCTGCGGAGATTTGGTGTGCTGCATCGGCATTCTTCTTCTTCTTGCTGAGCTCCCAGAGGATATATGATGTCACACCTACGGCGAGACCGGCGAGCAGGAGCTGGAAGACGCATGGGGCAAGGAGATGTGAGCGATGAGATGCTGCACATTGGTGTGCGTGGAGGCAGCTGTCCAGAGCTCACCTTTTTGTTGAATGTCATTCACTTGGTGAAGGAGAGTCTGCTTACGTCGAGACGAGAGGGTGGATGGGGAATGTACTCGCACGGGTACGGGACTGGATGCGACGTATCTATACTCGTGCCACCGCCGTTGAGCGATCTGAATGGGTGGATGTCGGGCAAGCTGCAAGGAAGGAAGGAGGCCGCCGTGGTTAGCCTGTGGCTGTGTCTGCGTGGGAAGCAAGCTGTGTAGCTAGCATGTAGTGGTCGAGCACGTTGACGGGGCTTGCGTGCCCATCCTTCTTTGTTCAGGCTGAGGCCGGGGGTCGCAGAATGTTGCCCTTGCCCTGACCTCAAGGCAAGGGCAATTTTCCAGATTTAAGAACAAAACCTTGAAACTTGCCCCAGAAATTTGCCCATTTTCTTGCCTTTCATCTCGAGAAATACGAAATTGCCCCAGGTCACCTCGTTTGGAGGCAACATCAGCTCGCTTTTTGGGCAACTCTCGATCCCAGCCTTACCGAAAGGGAAAGTTGCCCAGAAAAAAAATTGCCCTTGCCCTCAACTCTTCAACCCCAAGCTCAAATCGACAAACTTGCCCTCTTCCAAATCTTGCCTACAGCGTCTCAATAAAAAAACGTTGCCCTGACCAGGCGAAGATGCCTCACTGACTTGAACGGCAGAATGTTGCCCTTCCGAGAACATTTGCCCTGTTTGTATGGAACTTGATAACGTAGGCAAAAAGAAAGAAACAAGGAACCTTTCACGTCTTTCTGCAACCCTTCACAAGAGCGAGGGGTGGCCGCCGTAGGAGATGCATGAGCAGAATTGGAATAGCTTTGGGTCGTCCACGAGCTCGACGCAAGCTCGTGGAAAGTTGAGTGCAACCCGTCGGACCAGGGGCATCTGCGAAATGCATGTGGTGACCAGCGACATTGGGCAACTTTTTGACTCAAGGGGCACATGTGTGCATCTGTTATTTTTGAGGCAATGTGACATGCAGAAAAGGGCAAGTCTGCTATTTTCCATGCGGACAGGCGAGAGTAAAAGTCTATGGTAATTGTCTGATGTTTACTCTCTCGGGGCATAAAATTACTGGTTGAGGGGCAATTCTTGTGAGGCTGCAACCGGAGGCAGTCAGACATTTGGGGCAGTTTTCGTGTTCGGCAAGCATGAGCAGCAAAGTTGCCCCAAATTGGGGTCAGTGTTGCCCTGCGAAGTGAGGCAACCGGGGCAAGTTTCCGTGTTTTGTCCACGCAAGACACGCTTTGACCCAAAAATCCAGGGCAACTTTCATGTTTGGTCTATGGTGGAAATGAAAATTGCCCCGGTCACACGATTTTAGGGCAATTTGGGAAGGGCAACTTTCATGATACCCCTGAGGCCGTGATCCGAGTATATCCGATTCGTGCAAGAAGGTGTCCGTCCAAACGTCCATCCACCTCGCGTTCGACAAGCCGTCATACTCGTCTGTATGCGCGAGCATGCCGCCCACATAGACCATGTCGTTCTACCAGCCTGCTCGCCCTCGGTCCACCCACTTTCACACCAATGCCAGCGCTCCAGAACGTTCCATTTCCTATACGTAGCAAACACGAGCGCCCCCTTGAACGCGGACCATCACACTTCTGAGCTCACTCGCCAGGAATTGTTAAGGAGATACTGAACATGACAACTTTGAAAGACGAGGCAGATTACGGGAGTCAAAGAATTGTGCCTCCACTCCCCTCATCCCCATCCTAGACAAGCACTAGCATCAGCACGTGAACCACCGCTTCTGACCAGGACATACCGCCCATCAGGCTCGTATTCCATGTTACCGGAGGCAGCGGGAGGTCCACCAAGCCGGGTCACGTCTGGCCACGCTCATCCGGCCCAGACGCTGTCGAGGTCCAAGAAGGACATACGGCTCATCAAGCTCGTATTCCCTTGCGCTGGAAGCGGTGGGTGGGGTTCCCCAACGCGTCGGAATCCACTTGTCAAGCGGGGAGGACCTAGGGATTGCAAACCAGGGGGGAGGGAGGCAGAAGGAAAGGAAGGCGCAGTCGCCCCTACTCCTCCTTCGTCTTGATCTCGGATGCACGACCATGAGCATCAGCCCCATCCCTCTGTTGGAAAACACGAAGAGGCAAGGGTCAGAGGTCGGTCGCTTTCATCCTTGGAGCGAGAAGGGTGAAGAGAGGAACGCAAAGCTTGTGCCTGCCCCGTCTTTTATAGCATAGCATTTCAGGCTGGTCCGACCTGCACCGGTGCGCAGCCTCGCCCTTCTCGAGAAAAGAACCTTGCGGGGGTTCCCGTTCGGGCACCGGAACGAGCTGTGAAAGTCTCATCTTGGTGGGACGAAAGGTTTTGCCACCATCGGAGGCACAGGATGAACATTTCGCGGTTCTCATCTCACCTCACGTAGCTTGCTCGCTTGCTTGGTTGGTTTCTTTATTCAGCAATGTATGCTGTCGGATTGACCGTGTGGGCCGCACGATGACAGGCCCCAGCAAACGTAAAGTCCTCGTCAAGGGGAAGGCAGGCAAGCCCCAGCTCCATATTGTCACCACTCCGCTATCACACAACGAGGACGTTGTATCCTACTTCCGTTTCATTGCTGGTTTACTGCAGAGATTGTTTATATGCGTAAGAATAGTGAATGGTTCGTGAAAAAGAAGGAACTGTGTCTGTGCCGGCCCTTTATTCTTGAGCCGTCTTTTGTCTCGCAGCATTGATGCGGTCCAGTAGAGCCGCTGCCTCGGCCGCGTACTTGCACCGCTTGCGGATCGCAGGGCCGTACTTGTTCAGCAGAAACGGGAACGGGACGCACACTGCCGCGAGCCCAGCTGCCAGAGCAGGCCCACCGTGGATACCGAGTTTGTCGTACATCGCAGGTGTGAACAGTGGGAATGCCATACCGAACAGCGACCGGATGATCGAGTTTGCTGCCAGAACCGACGAGGCGTAGAGTAGGTAGCTGTCGACCAGGTAGTTGGTCGTCGACAGGAAGACGAGCACCATGCCGAATCCGAAAGGAGCCGTCGCAATGATGGGTACCATGAACTGGACCGATGGAGCATCTGTCGCTGCAAACCAAGCCAGCCCGATCACCAGGGCAACACCGCCCACTTGCGAGCCTTGCAGCCGAGCTTCCGGGGCAACCAGCTCACCGTTTGCCTCCTTCTCGAGGCGCACATAGCGAGGGTTGTCGTAGAAGATAACATATGCGATACTGTGACGCGCCCAAAATCAGAATCGTTGGTCAGCGATGATCAACGACTCCACAACGCGCTGACAGGGTTGCGACCACTTACGCAAACAGCATTCCCACCAGAATGCCGAGGAAAGCGAGACCACCGACACCAGCGTTCCATCCTCGATGCTGCTGGAAGACGATAGGGAAAGCACCGAACAGCGAGTAGAGCACACCGTAGATCTGAGGATTTCGGTGTCGGGACCAGGTTCAGTATCTGGATGCGCAAAGGCCTGCGAACGGTTGTACTTACGATGGCAATGTACAGGGAAAGGAAGATGACAATCGGCTCAAAGGCGATAAGTTGCCAAGGTCCTGGATAGTGAAGCATGACCCGAAAAAGAAAAGAGAGGTCAGCATGTCGCGCCGCGAGCCAGAAGTCAGGGTGAAAGGACGCGTCATACTACTCACGGATCAGACTCGTCTTGAGCAGGTGCGAGAATTTGGTGTTCTTGCCGCGGTCCATCTCGACTGTGAAGCGCTTGCCCGTGACCTGTTCAAGGAGCTGAGCACGACGTCGCAGAAGCACAGGTGCGTACGTCTCCGGCAGCAAGAGTGCGGCCACGATCAGAAGCACACCCGCAAGAACGGCGAGGAAGATCATGACGCTGCGCCAGCCCTCGGTAATGCCGAGGAAACCACCGATGATGGGGCCGAGTGAGGGACCGAGGAAAGGTGCGGCACAGAAGATGGCCATGCCGAGACCGCGCTGGTTGGCAGGGAAGATGTCGGCAATCGTGCCACCAGAGTTGGTCAATGGTGATGACCCAAAGGCGCCGGCCAAGAATCGGAACCAGATCAGGGCGGTGAGGTTAGGGGCGCAGATACACATTGCGCTCCACAGGGTCAGGAAGGAATAGGTGAATAGGAGGGTGTTGCGGCGGCCAAACTGAGCGTGTGCAGAACAGGGAACAACGGTGTCAAAATTTTCATGCTCTACCTTCTGAGACCAGAAGAACACAAAGGGGGGAGTGCTCACAGTTTCAGAACAAGGGGCCCAGATCAGAGGACCAAGAGCGAAACCGAGGACCCAGAGTGAGACTCCGAGCGTGAGCTGAACCTCTGTGCCTCCGAAATGTCTTCCCAGGTCCTCGATTGCGCCCGAGTAGGCCGACGAGCCCAATCCGACCGCAAGCGTCACGACGGATACGATGAGAGTGATGCACCACTTGTAGAAATCGGGTACACCCATTGGGTCTTCGGCATCTTCAGGCAGGAAGGTGACGACGTAGGGGTCTTCGTCTGTGCCGCTGCCTTCGTACTTTTGGGCGAGGATGCGTTCAAAGTTCTCGGTCCGGAGTCTCCAAGGAAATCTCTTGAGGGTATATTGGGAAGGATTCTCGATTCCCTTGATGTTGTGAGTCGACTTTTCGATGTCATAGTCGTGTTCACTCTCTGGCTGGTTGGGTGGGATGCTCGCGGTCTTCTCGGAAGCGGGCTGAGGCTTTGAGTTGTCGGCTGTGGCAGGAGAAGTGGTTTCGACGTGTGTTGAGTCGGTGGCAGCGCTGGCCCTGGTGCCGGTGTTGCGCTCCATTTTTGTCTAGATTGTGTGCTGCGATTAAGGTTGAGATGAACAGAAGCTGATGATAGAGTAAGCAGACAGGATGAGGAGGTCAGCTGTGCCGACTGAGGCAGGCAGAAGTCCAGCGCGTTGAGCAAGAGATTAGAATTGGAAGAGGAAGAGACAAGGGCTTGACGACAAGGACCAGAATGGTCCTACTTATAAAGGCGCGCTCGCGTAGAATTGCGACCACCTTGGGTCGGGAGCAGAATTGCCGACAGACTGGGAGATGAGCAAAGCCACAGGATGTGGACTAAGAAGTTGTGACTCTCAACACGCGTTGGAGCAGAGCGCGTCAGGGACCGGAGCAGAATAGTGGAGGCACTTCCTGGAACAAAAGTGGAGATCTGTACCTGAGTAAGAGCCTGTGACGTGCAGTACTACTGTAGGCGTAGGACGAGAGCATGTCAACACTCAGGAGTCGATTCAGAAGTAGAGATGGAGCGGGATGGGCTCGCCGTGAGCAAACAAGCAGGGCAGGGCGAGGACGGCAACTTGCACCAACCCATAGCAGCCGGAGTCGGGACTGGATGACTCGCCGGGCTAGGGTGGTTGTGAAGCTCCTTCGGCTCGAGTTCGGTTGGGTGCTCATGACTGATGACGAGCGAAACCAGTGCGGTCATGAGGCGGGCCCGGCGAGATGCAAGTCAGCGTTCGGTAGTAATGACCAACAGATGCCACCGGGGTGTTTTGCATAGCAACAAAATTAAAGCTCTCTCCTTTCCATCGTTGCGCAACGTTTGGCTCGTCTGTTTGCAATTTTTTGGACAGGGTCGGGCCGCAGGTATATAAGCGTGCGTGTACTCCGCCCCTCCCTCTGAATCCACCAATGACCACACTCATCAGAATCTCTGTAGAGTAGGCATCCAATTTTGCATAATCTATGCAATCACTTCTTTCAGAACAGTCGATGAAACCGATCCCCAACACCCCACGCCAGCGACATTACGGGCCCTGTCCCTCTGTGGATACGCGCCGCCCTTGGATGAACAGCCCTCCAGCTCTCAAGCTCATGCTCGACGACCTGGAGGAGGATGTCTGGGTACTTTCTGATGTTCCCCCCTCCATACCTTTCTTTGTCTCTTCCACTTGCAATCTTAACATACATTGCTCCCAACTTCCTCTTTCGTCGATCGTGTGCATGCGTTGAAGAGAAGTCTGCTCCCGACACCGCGAGTGCACACATGCATACTACTCGTTAGCGCACTGTGAAGATGGTATAGGTGTAGATGTGATTCGAGATGGTCCAGGATTCAAAAAACAAATGTGGACAGATCCTATACAAGGGGAAACCCTGTTCTATGCTGCAGCCGCGCCCACCGAAGGCAGCGGAAGCGGAGTCAGCAGCGCCTGAGCTCGCTCCTCTGCCTCGGCCAGCAACCGCTGGAACCGGCTCATCTGCTCCTGCGCATACGCGCCCGGTGTGATCCCGCTGCCCGCCGTGTACTTGCTGCCCGCACCGCCCGCGCCCGCAGCGACAGTGGCCAGCGTGTTCGCCAGCACCTCGTCCAGCTTCCCATCGTTCTCCTCGTCCTCGTCCAGGTAGAGGTCGTCCCGCTCCGGCTCTCGTCCCTCCCACTTGGCGATCCACGCGCGTGATCTCCGAGCAGCCACGATCTCCTCCTTCCATCCTTCGAGCAGATGGCGGAGCGTGCGCAGTCGCCGGTCGTGAGAGGCCAGGATCGCACCCGCCACCTGGGCCGTCTCGTGCACCGAGGAGAAGTGGTGCATCAGCATCGTGCTCGTTGTGCGCAAAGAGGGCAGAGTGGTAGGTGTGGGTGCTCCTGACGAGGACCCACCACCCGCATTCGTCGACGCGATCGAGATGTCGGCGAGAGCTCCGGCCGGAGCCGAGCCTCGCTGAGCCCGCGCAGGATCGTCCCAGCCAGGTCCGAGTTCGTCTCCCTCCTCGTCGTCATGATCGTAGCTTCTATCAGCTCTGGAGCTTCCCAGTGTTGTGTCTCGCCCATCATATTCATCCTCGTGATCCTCGTCGTCAAGATCATGTCCGTGGCCGCTGCTGCCATCCTTGCCCGCCTCTACGTCAATGTCGTTGGGGGAGCGGTGAAGTAGGCCGTTCAGCGTGTCTGTGACCTCGGAGGTGATCACCTCGGGGCGGAAGCGGGGTGCGACCGAGGTGGGTTCTGGCCTCTCTGTCTCCGCGCTCCCTGTAGATCCCTGTCGCCTCCGTCTTTGCGCGTCCGCCCAGGTCTGAGTCTGTGGTCGGTCGTCGTCTTGAGCGCCGGATCTGTCTCCATCAGCGGCGTCGGCCTCGGCGTCAGCCTCATCTGCTTCGAAATCGAGCCTTTCATCGGCCTCACCGAGCTTGGCCAGGAATTCAGGGTCGGTGGTCTCGGCACGGGCCATGTGTCTGTCCACCTCGCGCAAATCACGGACATACTGCTCGCGCTGCTTGGCTTGGTCGCGCATTGTACGGAGCAGTGAGGCTGCATACGCTTCTAGTCGGGCGGTGTCGTCGGCTGTCGCGCCTGCTGATCTGGCCAGGTTGAAGTTGGACACGGTAGCTGAGGTTGGGAATGCTGTCGGGTTTGATCCCGAAGTGGTGAGAGGGTGGTGCGCCGATATGTCTGTGCTTGTGCGCAAGTGTTGGAGAAACGTATTCGTTGAGGCGACTACGTCGAGCAGCTGTGAGCATGCCTTGGAGGTGTGTAGAAGGAACTCGGCCTCTGCTGAGCCTGGCGGTGGGGTTGGCGAGTCGAAGCTAATGTCTTGGCCCGGTTGCTCGTGCTCGAGGCTGGACTGATGTGCGATCCCAGAGCCATCTTGAGTATGAACCGCGGCATGTTGTTGCTGTTGGGCCGCTTCGATTTCTCCAGCTATCGACGTTGCATGGTTGGCTGGTGCGAGGGAGTGAGCGACGTCTTCGTCCTCGTCTGAGCTGTACTGCTGTTGTCTTCTCGAGGCTGCTCTACGTTTCCGCCCGCCTCCCCCGCCTCCCCCGCCTCCTCCGAATGCGCCTGACAGCTCATCAGCAAGAGACATCCCTTCTTTGTCTGTCGGTTGGGAACGATGTGGTGATGGAGCAACAGAGGAGAGCGAGTCCGATATGCTCCAAGCGCGGGTGACGACCAAGTGTTGGTTCAGACTTGAGACCTCCAAGACTCTCCCATGTGCGGAGTTTCAGCAATGAGAGACAGACAACATCGCCTGCATGGCAACAAGATTTTTTTTTTGGAATCAGCATGCAACTCTTCCTTCCTGTCAAGTTCCTCCGTCGTTGCTCAGTGTGACGTCTTCCGCACAGGCAGCATCGAGTAGAGGCGCGACTCCTCACGATGAGCTTTGCAGATGACGACGGAGGCGTGGGAGCGCGCAAGAGGAAAAGAGGGTTCAGCTCCAGATCAAAAGATGCTCGAGCCCTCAAGAAGAACGCTCTCGATCAGCACATCGCCGAGCTCGAACGAAGAACTGCAGAGTTCTCTCACCTCACCTCCTCACACCCGGCTCAACAGCGTACTCACAGCGATGATGACGACGAGGAAGAGGAGAGCCAGCATTCAAAGAAGAAGCAGAAGAAGCAACCGCCGCAGCAACCATCACACATCATCACCCACTTCAGGCAGCTTCCCCTCTCCAACCCCACGGCACAAGGCCTTCGCAACGCAAGCTTTACTTCTTGCACACCCATCCAGGCTCGTGCCATCCCACTCGCTCTCAAAGGCAAGGACGTCCTTGCAGCAGCTCCTACAGGCTCGGGAAAGACACTGGCCTTCCTGATTCCCATCTTAGACGTCTTGTTCCGAAAGCGTTGGGGTCCATCCGACGGACTCGGGGCTCTCATCATCAGCCCCACTCGCGAACTCGCTATCCAGATCTTCACCGTTCTGCGCAAGATCGGATCTGTACACAGCTTCTCCGCCGGCCTCGTCATCGGCGGAAAAGATCTGCACACCGAACAGGAACGGCTGGGCAGAATCAACATCCTGGTCGCCACTCCTGGCCGACTTTTGCAGCACATGGACCAGACTGTCGACTTTGACACCTCGAATGTCGAGATGCTCGTCCTTGACGAAGCAGACCGAATCCTGGACATGGGTTTCGCACCCACGCTCAATGCGATTGTCGAAAACCTGCCCAAGAAACGACAGACGTTGCTCTTCAGCGCGACACAAACGCGGCGCGTCAAAGACCTGGCACGACTCTCGCTGGTCGAACCCGAATACGTGGCTGTGTCCAATGCTCCTTCAGATCCCTCGGACCCCACTTCAACACCCTCAACCAACGCAGCGGCCGGCGGAGGCGAAGAATCGACCTCGGCGTCCAACTCACTCCCGGCGAACCTCTCGCAGAACTACATGGTCGTCTCCCTGCAACAAAAACTTTCAACACTCTTCTCCTTCCTTCGTACCCACACCCAATCCAAGTGTATCGTCTTCCTGTCCTCCTGTCGACAGGTTCAATTCGTGCATTCGACCTTTTGCAAACTCAGACCCGGTGTGTCCCTCTTGTGTCTGCACGGCAAGCAGAAACAGGCGAAGCGGTTGCAAATCTTTGACGAGTATCGACGGACGAAACACGCCGTTCTCTTCGCCACCGATATTGCGGCCCGAGGGCTCGACTTCCCTGCAGTAGATTGGGTCATTCAACTCGACGCGCCGGAAGATGCGGCCACATACGTCCATCGCGTCGGTCGAACGGCACGGTATCAGGCCAAGGGCAATGCTCTTCTCTTCGTCTGTCCCAGCGAGGAAGAAGGTGTTGCGGCCATGCTTGCCGAAAAGGGCATCGAACCCAACAAGATCAAGCCCAAGGAGAGCAAGCTTCAGTCGATCGATAATCAGCTCCAATCCTTCTGTTTTCAGGAGACAGAGTTGAAGTATCTGGCGCAAAAGGCATTTGTCTCTTACGTCCGCTCGATCCATCTCCAGAAGAACAAGACGGCATTTGACATTCTGGCTTATCCTTTGGAGGAATATGCAGCTTCGTTGGGCCTTCCGGGCGCTCCCAAGGTCAAGTTCATCAAGGAAGTAAAGAAGGCGAGGGAGAAGGAGGAACGTAAGGCAAATGCCATCGCCAAGAAGGCCGGCGCGCCTACTACCACTTCAATGACTGTCGATGAGAACGCAGAAGAGGAGGAAGGCGCAGCCGGAAATGCGGGCGACAAGGTTCGGACAAAGTATGATCGCATGTTCGGACGCAAGAACCAAGGCGTGCTCAGTGAGCATTACGCGAAACTGGTTGCTGAAGATGACGAAGACGAGGACAGTGCGAACGATGGTGTTGCCTCCGATGATGACGCAAGCGACGCAGACGGCGATGGCTATGGAACCAAGGCTGATCTACTCGACGTTGAAGACGGTGATGCTGGTGCAGATGACTTCTTGACTCTCAGGCGGGCCGACCACGCCCTGTCTGATGATGAAGATGACCTCGAACAAATTTATAGAACAGTCGATCACACGTCGGGGGCCCCCACATCAGCGGACAAAGCCGCGCTAGCTCGTGCTCATCTACCCCTGGCTGAGGCCCACCTTTCAAAGCGCAAGCTACTCCAAGGCATGTCCAAAAAGGCGATGGCAAATGCCGGCATGCGCGGAGCGGGCGACAAGATCATCTTTGACGAAGATGGAACACCACGCTCTGCCTACGCCATCACGTCGGAAGAGACGTTCCTTCAGGGTCCGATCGAGGAGGAGCGCCGACGGTTCGAGGAGACGGAGAGGGAGCGTCTCCGCGAGAAGGATGTGGAGGACAAAGCGAGGGCGAAGGAGAAGAAACGGGAGAAGAAGCGGAGGGAGAAGGAGCGTGCGGGCCGTGGGGACGATGATGGTGCGGACGACGACGGGGAGGTGCACGAGATGGTGCCGATATACGAAGCGCCGGAGGACAATCGCTCCGACGGCTACGAGACGCCTGACTTTGATATCTCTGGGGACGAGGGTGATGACGACGATGGTCACTCTGACGACGACACTTTGCCTGAGCCGATCAGTCAGCCAAAACCGACGTCCTCCAGGAAAGCCGACAAGAAGTCAAAGAAGCAGCACAAGTCAGCCGCAAGTCAGCTCACCGACGAAGAGCTCGCCCTTCAGCTGCTGGCCGGCGGTGCATGATTCTCCATCTGGACCGAAAGGGACGAGTTTACGAATTCGTGAGTGTCAGCTTCTCCCTCACCCTCTTCTCTCTCATCCTTCACATGATGGTACTCTTATGGTAATTTGCGACATAAATCAATCAGTCCTTCCTGCCGCTTTGCGGGTCCACTTTCGCCGGTGTGACCTGGCGGGAAGGACTTGATGAAACTTCTCACCCATGTCTGATCCTCTCCTTTCCTTTGCCCCGTGTTTTGGTGTTGTATCAGAGCTTGAGCTGACATCCAGCCTGCTTTCCCTCAATAGTCGCCATCGTCCCACGATAGATCTCTGCTGTGCAATCTCTGCACCATCAAGTTTCTCGTATCACTACTCTCTATCTGCACTCTCCTACCTCCGTTTTGCGCATTCAGTCATCTTCGTCACGTCCATGTCAATCATCACACTTGTACTCCTCGTTCAATCATACAGAAATGAGTGTCAGCAGCATACCATATGCACTTCAGAAATGCGCTCGTTTTCAGAATTTGGCAAACAGCAACGATATGAGTGCAACAATGTAGTCGCAACCACTAGTGAGGTGTGGGAGGATCAAGCCTCGTCCATTTGGACGTCTGCTTCCCCAGCATCAGCAGCAAAGTAGGCAGCGCGAGCCGCTTCCGACGCGGGCTCATCGTCCTCCTCTTCCTCCTCATCGAAGCCTTCATCTGACATTTTGACCAGTCCATCACCACCTTCGCCTGCCTTCTTCTGCGCGAGTGCCGCTTGACGCTCTCGACTAAGATGCTTGTTGAGCCGACCCTCGAATGTCTTGCGGACGCCGGAATTGGAAAGGGCGTCAAAGATTCTGAGTACACCGCCTGATCCTCCTGCCGCGAATGTGAGAGGCGTGTCTGGCGAGAAGGCTACTGTGAAGATCTTGCCCTGTTTTTGCAAAAGACAGAATGAAGTGTGAGCCTCCTCTTTGCTTGGTTTGCAGACACAAAT
The DNA here is from genome assembly GCA_023634365.1 of Tilletia setariae. Taxonomy (NCBI): domain Eukaryota; kingdom Fungi; phylum Basidiomycota; class Exobasidiomycetes; order Tilletiales; family Tilletiaceae; genus Tilletia; species Tilletia setariae. The sequence continues at coordinate 7,748,993 of JAMJXE010000001.1, read as the reverse complement.
TGACGAAAGAACCGCGCAAATCCACTCACCGCATCCAGATCTCTCCCCAATGTAAGACTGACGCTGCTCGGCTTTCCACTTGTCACTGTCGCGTCCTCCAAGCCCTCCAAGTTCCATAGCTTGACCTTCTTGTCCATGCCTCCGGTGACCATGCAGCCAGGGATGTGAGGACTGATATCCAAGCTCGTGCAACCGCCATCGTGCGCAGACAGAGTAAACACAGGCGTGGTCGTCATCGAAGAGATTCCTTTTTGCTTTGAAGATAAGGAAGCGGTAGCCTTGGCGGTCGAGAGTGTCCGAGCGTCGAAGGACTGGACAATACCGTTCTCAAGAGAGACGTAGAACTCGTGTTCGCGCCATGGGTTCCATCTGACCGCTTCCACATCGGCACCGACATGGGCGACTACACCTGCATCTGGGGTGCGGGTGTCAAAGACTCTGAGCGTGCGATCGTAGCCGCCTGTGAGGAGGACGCTGGCCATTCCTGCAGCGTTCTGACCACTCAGGGCCGAGCCCGAAGTGTTCCATGCGACACATTGGACCTTGTCTTGGTGTAGGGAGAAGGATCGGATGGCTTCGGTGCCGTGGAGAACGTCGTCCTTTCCTGCGGCAACGGGAGCTCGTGAAAGATCCCAGAGTTTGACAGTGTGGTCGGCAGAGGCAGAGGCGAGCAGATTCCGGACAGTTCGGTTCCAAGACAGGGACAGCACGGCGTCGACGTGGTGGGTGGGCACAGCTACTCTTGGCTGAGTCTGTCTTTTCTCTGCAGATATTGAAGAATGCGTCGGGTCAGCAGAGATCGGACCATGAACGTAAGTTTCAATCGCACTCACTCTTCTTGCCCGTGCCCAAAGGTGCATTTAATAACTCTGTCAAGTCTTTCCTCCCCAGAATCGCATTTGGAAAGAGACCCTCGACTACGTCCATGTCCCAAATTTCGATCTCCGGGTCCATTGTTCCCACAGCAATGTAGCTTCCTTGGGTGCCTGTTGCCTTGTGGTTTGCGTTGGACGAGTTCTGGTCCGCGCTCTCTGACGAAACAGGAGCGGCTGGGTGGTAATCGAGCCATTCGAGACAGAGGGGGAGTGTGGGAAGCAGGAGATCATGGTGAACGAACAGGTTGGAGTCGGACTCGGCGTAGAGGTAAGCCTCGAGTTGTGAGATCTCCTCCTCCGTCTTTGCACAGACAACGAGATTGTCCTCTGGCAAAATCTCGAGTTCTTCGCGCTCCTCTTCCTCATCCTCTGCGGCCGCGTCCCCGCCCTTGAGGGTGATGTATGGATCGTCATCGTTGGATTGGTAGAAGGAGAGGCCCTTGATGTTGCTGAAGGGACCGAGAGAGACTGGATTGCTCTCTTCGTTGTCGTAGTCATCGAGGTTGTATTTGCTGAGGTCGTTTGGATCTTCGCGTTCTGTTTTCTTGTCTGTCTCTGCATCTGACTTCATCTCGTCATCATCATCGTCATCATCCTCGTCCTCGTCCTCGTCGGCATCGTCTTCCCAGTCCTCGTCGTCTTCTCCGCCATTTTGCTGAATGCGCTGTGCACGCTCGAGCTGTTCCCTTGCTTCTTCGAGCTGGAGGCCGGTGTATGCACTGACCCGTTCGAGCTCGGAGTCGTCTACGGAGTACTTTTGGGGGTTGCGGGTGCTCTTACCGCGTGCAATCCAGACCGCGCTCGAGATCATCTTCGTTGACGGTTTGGCAGGGGGCGAGGAGGTGAAGGAGCAATGGCAAATCGACAACTGATGAACGAACAAGTTGCGCTTCCCAAATTTTTTGGAAGACTGCCGGATATCGCGGCACAGATTCATTCCAACTCCCAAATTTTTTGTTGCGGAAGAACGAAAGTGAGAGGATAGACAGTATTCATTCAGGCATCCCTCACGCAGAGCACACAAGAAGGAAGGCAGGTCAGAGCGAGAGAAGATGTCGTCCGCTACCTCGACTGGTGCGCTGATTCGCACAAAGAAGCCCAAGAACGCACGATCAAAGCGCGCCCTCGAAAACAGAGAGCCAAAGGAGCGAGAGAACCCAAAGACGGCCATCTTCGTACGGGCCTCCCGAACATCGGACACCGTCAACACCGCTCTCAGAGAACTCGGCGCCCTCAAGAAGCCAGAGGCCATCGCATTCAACAAGAAGAACTCGATCCTGCCCTTCGAAGACGACGCCTCGCTCTGCTTCTTCTCCCAGAAGAACGATGCCTCCTTACTCGTCGTCGGCAGCTCGCAGAAGAAGAGGAAGGACAACCTCATCTGGGTCCGCATGTTTGACCACCAGGTTCTCGACATCCTCGAAATGGGCATCCTTCAGTCGATACCGATGAATGCCCCCGTGTTCAAGGGCGTCTCCAAGCCAGGTCTCGGTCTTCGCCCCTTATTCCACTTCTCCGGTCCTCAGTTCACCTCAGAGTATCCAGACTCGTATGCCACAGGCAATTCTTTTGACGACAACCCAAACGCCCCATACCAGCATCTCAAGTCTATGCTGCTCGACTTCTATCGTGGCCAAGAGCTCCCACCTGGTCCCTTGCCCGGCCAAGGTCAGATTGCATTGCAAGGTCTTCAACACGTGATCAGCGTAACAGCTGCTCCCTTTGAACCCAACTCGTCGTCAACAGCTACATCAGCGACAGCACAGGCAGATGCCACAGCCACGCTCGCAAATCTCTATGCAGCCAATGCAAACAAGCTCGATGGCGAAGGCGGTGCAGGCACTTCCTATTCACTCAACGTTCAGCCTCCCCACGGCGGCATTGTCCACTTCCGCGTGTACACGGTCTCCTTACTCGCCTCCGGCACCCGACTGCCCCGCGTCGAACTGACCGAATGCGGACCACGCTTCACCTTTGTCCTTCGCCGTCGCAAGCCCGCCCTGCCCGATCTGCTCAAGGCGAGTCTGAAGAGACCCAAGACGGCGTTGGAGAAGAACACCCAGGGCAAGCAAGGCACCAAGCGCAAGAATCTCGATACGGATGACATGGGCGACTTGGTCGGCCAAATCCATGTCGGCAGGCAGGATCTCAGCAAGCTACAGACCCGCAAGATGGCTGGTCTCAAGAAGGGACGCGATCAGGTCGAAGATGATGACGATGACGATGACGTGGATGATGACGAGGATGATGACGAGGAGGAGGGTGATGATGATGATGATGATGACGATGAGGAAGACGAAGAAGAGGCGGACGAATCCAAAGAACTTGCACCGGCTCGGAAAGTGCAAAGGAGATGAGATCGTCTTCCCCTTCTTCTCCACTCCCCAATTTTCATCCTTCGATGTCCTTGTTCTCGCAGTCTTGCATCTCAATGTCATCCTTGTGTACTATTGCATCGTCAGAAGCGTCTAGAAGCAAGGGTTCATGTTGCGGAGCGTGAACGTTACTTCGTATTGGGATGGAGGATGAAATTGGGAATGAGCAACCACAGGGATGAGAAGCGGAGTGTGGAAACCCAGAAGAACTAAGAACTGAGGAAAGTGCTGATCGATGCGCCCAAGGAACTTCTTCGCGTATTCGTAACAAAATAGCAGATGGGACCCGGAGGAAGGACGGAGACAGATGAATGGAGACCACAGAGCAAGAGAATCATGATACCCAAAGGAAGAGTGGGAAACCGAACGGATGTTTGTGTGTTTGTGCTGTGCTTGACGTTGCGCCCTTGCCTGTGGTCTTGATGATGCATGGTATCGTGAGAGGAAAGGAATCAGGTATGCGAAGATGCAAGTGATCTGCCAGTGGGGTGACGTTCAGGAGAGGGGACCAGTGTCGCCCTCCTGCTTCGGAATTGTTCCAATGGCACTTCGCGATCAGACATCCATCACAGCTGCACAGGCAGCCATGATCAGGTCAGCAACTCCGCCCAGAGCGCCTGAAGGCAAGGCGGGCTTCGACACAGGCTCTTCCCTGTCCGAAGGAGATCCTGGTGATACCATCGCATCGAACCCGGGCAGGCCTAATGCTGCCGCTCCGGCACCTAAGCCAATCGCTTCCCACCCCTCTGGGACCAATTCCAGGCAGCGCGCACGAGATCCGTCACAGTACGCCAAGACGACTGGGAATGTGCCCGGCTCAGGCAGGTCCGCTGACCAGTCAAACACTGGACTTGCGGCCGAATGCGCCGCAGCGCTCGCCGCCGCAGATGCAGATGCAGCTGCTGTCGGACCGGACACGTTGGAATGGACTTCGAATCCGCTCTCCACCGAAGGTGATTGACTATCGGGGGTCTCCGGAGCTGCCGCTGCGCTCGAGGACGAGAACGCACCTTGCACCTGACGTGGCGATACATGGAAGCTGCTGATACCATCAGAAGGCGCTCCTCCTCCTCCTCCTCCTCCAGCCTGGGCACCCCCCATCGAATACGCAGCGACCTTCTTGTTCCCGCCGCCCAAAGCAGAATTGGCCGACGCCGTTCGCGAGACTGGGTGGCTCGCTCCGGGAACGGAAATGGCAGTAGGATCGCTCATGACCAGCGCCGTCACTCGGAAAGCCTCTGCACCTGACCGCCTTCGGCCGGGTAGACGACACCGATCGTGCACAAAGTCTGTAGCTGCCTTTTGAGATGCCGCTGAGGCTGTCGAAACAGTCACGGAATTGCCACCGAGACCCATGATCGTAGCCGACGACTTCATTGGTGCGCCTGGGCCGTTGGAAGCATTTGATGAGTCATCATGGTGTCGGCCAATGCGCTTGAACCAGTCTTTCGAACTGGACTCCCCCGCTTTGCTTCCACCGATCGAGAACCCTCCATTTCCCCCATCTTCGTGATTGTGCATCGAACCACGAGCACCAGCGGCGTTTGCAATCTTCCGATACCAAGATTGGGATACTTGCGGGGCAGAGAGAGCCTGTGACGATGTGGTGGACATTACTGCTTGCTGATTTTGCTGCTGGAGATTGTTTGCCGATGCCTGAGGTGTCATGCCCAACAGCGAAGAGGGGACTGTCGCTGTCGGTGTCAAGAGGGGACTCATCGGTAACTCAAAGTCATCGGGCATCGGGATCGCCGCAGAAGACTGGGAATGGTTTTGCTGCAGACGTGTGGCATGTCCAGATTTCCCATGCAGGTGGTGGTGATCGCCTTGGGTCTTCGACACCACCGATGAGTCTTCCTCGTCTTCCTCCGCAGCTGCGAATGGAACAAAGGTGATGCGAAGATATCGAGTGATCGGTCTCGGTGCGTCGTGAAGCTGAAACAGCGGTAGAGGAATGGTCATTGTCAAGCTGCGGCGAGGCACTGAGTCCAAACCGAGCAGATCGATGTGAGCCCGGCGCCGGCTCGTGGACGTGCTCGACGCTGGCATCAGGGTGGCCGTGTGCGCCATGGCGTTTGAATCATGTGGCGTGCCCAACTTGTCGCTGATGCTCGGAATAGCAGAGTGGTAGCTGGGCGACCTTCCGAAACTCGGACTTCGACTTTGGGGTTTGCTCCCGACCTCAGCTTCAGGTAAGGCCGCATCATGAGAGAGAGCATATGCCACTGCAGGATGAGATGGGTTCAGGCCGCTCTTGAGTAGTGCTGGCACATGCGATGACGGCTGCATCGATGGCGATGACGTGGCTGAGGAAGCGGACTTCCCAACAGTCAACGAATGGGGAGGAGAATCCACGTTTGGTGCAGGAGCATCACGCATCGAAGGGCGCAGGGCTGGCTTGGACCGGGTCCTTCGCAAAGTCTTTGCAGCCTGAGACGAGGATGGCGGATACGGCGACAGTGAGTGCGATAGCGGTGCACCGTAAGAGGACGAGCTTACCGCAGCCGTAGAAAGCGATCCCTGAGGCAGCGCGCCGTTGTATGGGCGAACATTGGTCGAGGGAGCCGGCGTGATCGGGAAGGGAGCTCCAAAGACCCCTGCCGCGGTCATAAGTGATTGGGAGAAATTCAACTTCTCGCTCTGCACACTTCCATTCCGCATCTGTGTGGAGTCGTTCGACGTGTTGGATCCAAAGCCGAGTCCGACCACCGAGCTTCCGCTCCTGCTACTCGGGCCACTCGACACGGACAGGGACGCCGACCCTCTAGCATTTTGACTGCCGTGCCTGCTGACGCTTCCACATCCAGAGGACAGGGTGGCGGACTCTGAGTCGAAAGGATCGTAGAATCCTCCAAAGTCATTCGCATCCGAGTCAGCGGCAGCTCTCCTCCGCTCCGCCAGGGTCATCCTGGTGTTGCTTCCCAAGCTTGAGGCTGTATTCCCAGACCCGGCGTTCGTCCGCGTACCCAGAACAGAGTCGAGCAAGTGTGATTTGAAAGCCGAGCCTTCATTGACCGCCCTCAACGCCGCGCGAGCCAGCTTCCGGTGTGCGTCCGGATGAGCCAATATCAGCGCAGGATCCGGCGCACTTGCTAGCCCGGACTTTTCAGCAGGGCCAGAAAACACGGCAGCGTGATGATTTGAGCGTAAAAAGCGGAGGTTGAGCATCGTCGTCTCCGCAAAGGCCGAGACGGAGCTGTGACCGGCTTTGGCATTTGGACCGTGGTTGGAGGAAGGGTCGAGGAAGTTGATATCGTCGTTCGCACTTTCACTTTTTTGTGTCGGGACATGATCAGTGACAAGCACGGTGCGGGCCTCCGTGCTTGCTACTTGGTGCTCATCCTGTCCGGGCCTGAGCGATTCCAGTGGGGTCACGATCCACTTCCGAGGCTGTCCCACAAAGCGGGCGACCGCCCAAGAGATGCCGGCACTGGCAGCGCAGAATTCCGACGCGGAGGCCAGTCGGAGATTTGAGGTTGGCGCATCTGGTCGGACGGGGCCGATGATACAGCCCTCCCAGTCGTCTGGGTTGCCCATATTTATGGATTGCATGCCCATTTCCTCAATCGACAGGATGTCGAGGGTCTCCATCGGATCCGAATTCCGAGCTTTCAAGGTCGCTGGCCACGCTATTCTGGCATCGATCGCATCGTGCTCGTCGGCTTCGTCGTGTGAATCGGTGCGAGGCGAGGACGCACCCCCGTCGAAGATGCCACCAGCGTTTGATTCGTATTGTCGGCTCAACGCTGATCCTCCTGCTAGAGATGTCTGCGAGCCCAGCTTGATGGATTCAGTGTTAGACCGAGTCCTGCCTCCGTGACCAGTCGACGAGCCACTGTCCCAATCGCGAGCTTTGCTAGGCGTCACGCCCAAGCTTGCGAACCCACCCAGGACTTGTTCCTGCTCGTGGTCGTGCCATAATTCCTTTCGTTGACCAAGCACGTCTTCAGCGCGGAGTGGTGCCAAGGTGGATGCGGAATGATGTGAGCCAGCAGACTGCAACCGAGGTTCGTCCGTGCTCTGCTCTGCTTCCAATGATTGTGCAGTTCTGTAGGAGTGATCCACCTCTTTCTGCCAGCCTGCATTCAAGATCTCCTTCTCGCGATCTTCCTCCTCGATCGACAGCGGCAGGGGCAAGTTGCTTCTTCTCCTTGGGGACTTGCGATCAAGGACCGCTTCCGAGTCTAGAATTTCGTGGCAATCCTCGCATTCCGCCCGCAAGTGAGCAAAGAAGCTATCTTCGGGACCGTCCTCTTCGTCCGCGGAGCTGTGGCGGTGATGGTAATGGTGATGGTGATGATGGTGATGTAGATGTTGGTTATCTTGACCGTGATGATGATGAGAAGTGGTTGCTGCACTTATCGGTGCTGTAAGGTGATGACTCAATTTCGAGAAGCCTTTTCTGTCGACTGCCCCACCAGATCCGGAACCGGACGGTATCCCCAGGGGATCAGCATCAATGGTGAACGGACCTGGTGGTGAGACAGAGGTAACAGAGTCGGATGCTTGGAGCAATGACGCATGTGGAAGGTGTCCAGGCATGGAAGCATATGTGGGAACATGCCTGTCCATGATGACAGGAGCAGCCAGAGGCGACAGAGGGCCGTTTCGGTCTTTGCTGCCCTTGTCTTTCCGTAATTTTCCCGCGGACAAGGACTGAGTTTTGAAAGAGCGAGGCGATCTGCTCGAGTTTGGCGGATAGGATGGTGAGCCTGGGCCGACGCCTTGAGCCGACGCGCTTGTCGGACTGCCCAAGTTGAGTAGCATGTCAGGCCGGGCAGGCGACTGCGAAGGGGGAAAGGTCGGAGACAAGGGACTTGAATGCGACTTGTCCTGCGGTTTGGTGCGCATGATGACAGACGCCGACACACCTGAGCGCGTGCACAGCGCGAGAGATCAGAGACTCCGCGTCCTTCCCTGGTCAACCCGGATATAGGAAAAAAATAGGAAGCGTTGAGAACATGGATCGGTGAAAAGCGTGAAGAGATATGTCACTTACTTACTGATCCAGGTTATAGTAGAAATAAGGGACTGGGCTCCGAACGACTTGGGAAGTCGAATTCGAGCCAAGCAGGAGGAAGGAGGGAGAGTGATCAAAGTCGTCGAACAGCCTGTCCGCCAACCGGGCCGGCGCGAGTCCCGAGGGTCGGTGTTGCGCAGCTAGGGTAAACCAAGGTGCGGTCGTTCCTGCATGCATACAACCGAGACGGGGCAAATGAGAGAGTTTTGGAAGGTGAGTCACGGCCGCCTGCAAGTATTTCCACGATATGAATGTCGGAATGTGACTTGAGATGGGACTGACTTGTTATGATATTGGCCGAGTTGAGGAACTTGACACTAAAATTTCCTCCGAACGCGCGGATTTGTTGTCGAACTTGGTTGTGGCGACGGACCTTCAGAGACCGAAGGAATAGCTCGAAGCGAGACGGCCGAGCTTGGCGCTGGCGATAGGGAGGTGGTCGAACCACGAGGTCGTCGTCCGACTTCAGGGTATGATCAACAAAGGATGTGGTTGATGTGTCGCCTGCGAGCAAGCCAAGAAGAGCCGTTGCGGCACAAAGAGTAAGAAGGAAAGTGCTGGAGAGGGAGGGAGGGGACCGTGCTTTTCTTTCTGTTCCAGGCGTCCAACAAAGGAGAGGGAAAGGTGTGGGAAGTGTGGCGGCCGAACTCAAAGCTTGCTGGCAGACAGCGAGCTCAGCGTCGTTCCTTGAGAGGAAGGGGAAAGGCCAAGACCCGAAGCCACGCGCTTGGGTGGACGTCGTGGATTGTATGAGAGCAACGAAGGGTCGTGGTAGAGACGCTCGAGATGCGGGCAAGGGGGGGGAAGGCGAGGTGAGGAACAATATGGCCACGGATGCTGCCTCCAGTTATCGAACGGGGATGGCTACAGGAGAGAGAGAGCTACTGTATGTACGGTATGGAATATGCAAATGTGCGGGTCTTTCCAGATGACTGCGACTGCATGGGCGTGCATGCGGGCGAGGGGCGGAGGTTGAAGTTGAGCAAGGTTGGGGTGCCGCGAATATCGTTCGAGCACCGGGAGGCAATGAAGGAGTGTGTGGTCAACTTCGACTATTATCTATGAAACCCATTCTGGATGTTGGTTGGTGTCTGACTCACGGATCCGGCTTTGCGTTCCTGCCCGTGTCGTAGGAAAGGGATTGAGATGGGCGGGAGAAGAAGGGGTGGAAAGGCTTGGATGGCCCTGATGGATGGGATGGAGGTGTGGTGGCCAGCCAATTGACCCTGGTCGGAGTGTCTGGGTTTGATGTGGCGTGGCGTGACGTGTGAGTTGCAGGTGTGGTTGTTGTTCGAGGGAGGCAAGTCGGCCTTTGGATCGGGTCGGAGATGTTTGTTGACCAGCCAAATGAGGGGAAAGCAGGAGTGCAGTTGAGGGTGGCCCAGCCAAGCGTGGCAGGGCAGGGCAGGGCAGGCGCGGCGCTGCGATGCGTTCTCAGGGATGGTCGTCGTCGTCGTTGTCGCCGCCCGCGCTGTCGGTGGATGATTGGAAGACAGAAGGGACTCTGACCGATGCAGAAAGACCAAGTGATGGGAACTGGACTGGCTGGAACGCGCAAGAAGGGTGCGCGTGTTTCTCTTTCCAGTTTCAGCGCGTGTCGCAGAACACATAAAACCTGCGGAAAGCAGTGGATCATCATGTTGAATGAAGGCCAGCTGGGTGCATCCACTTTGACACCAAACACTGCTCCTGTGCCCGCATCTGGACAGACCCTGCCCCTGCCCAGCGCCCACCCACTCTGTGGCCGCTTCCTTTGTGTGGAGTGGAGCAAGATCTGAAACCAATCCAGTCCGTCCGCGCTAGCTTGACAGGGCCAGTGCACCTGTGCCTGTGCCCGGCCAGCCGTCAGACCGGCTAGCTTCACGCTAGTTCGTGCGTCTCTTCTGAGGCAGACTCAACTAGTTCCCACGCGTCTCAACAAAAAGGGAAGACCCATTCTCTCATTGAGCAGAGTCCTGTGGCAGGCTTGGCCAGCGTGCGTTTTCGTGTGTGTACATAGCTACAATGACACGCCCACGTCCACATTGTCCGCCCCACCCGCGACAAAGGCGCCGATCTCAGCCACCGCCCGCCGTGCCGCCCCGAGCATCATCTCCAACTCGACCGAGTCTTCCTCCCTCTTCACTCCGATCACAAAGCCCTCTCCCTTCTCCGTCTTCTCCGCTCCCTCGTTCGGCGACTTCTCCTCAGCGAGCGGCACTCTGACCTGCGCATGCGAATCGTCCGTCTTGCTTCCCTTCGCTGCCGCTGTTGACCGTGCACTCTGTTGCGCCGACATCGCTCGCTTGATCAGGAAGCCCTGCAGCTGAGCCATCGACAGCTCCCGCTCCGGAACCTGAGCCCCAAACTCGTTCGCCAGCTTGACCAGCGCCGGATGGAAGATGCTGTCTTCAAAGTCCGGGTCCGAGGGGCCTTTCAGCTTCCTCACCTGCACGGTCGATGACGGGCCGCCTCCCTCCGCCCTCGTTCGAACAGGACTGCCAAGCTCCGAATGGTGCGCCACCGTCTCCTCGTACGCTCTTCTCGCTTCGATCAGCCGCTCATCTAGCTCCTGTGCCGAAAGCGTTGTAAAGATGCGCATGAACAGACCCCGCGCTTGACGCCGACTCGCGTTCCGATACTCCACTCGCACATCGATTCGGCCCGGTCGGATCAGAGCAGGGTCCAGTCTCTCCAGATGGTTCGTCGTCGCGAAAACCACCCGGTTCTCACTCGAAGCCGCACCATCGAGCAATTGCAGCAAGGCCGAAAACGTGACCCGGTTCTCCGACCCGATGGTGTCCTCCTTTTTCGACTCATCCTCACCTCCTCCTCCTCCTCCCGCATCTGTTCTTGTCCGGCCGACAAAGGCTGCATCGATATCCTCCAGTAGTAGAATGCACGGAGTCTCGCACTCGCCCGCCAGCTCGATCAACAGTTGTTCGTCCAGGCCTTTCTGCGCCAAGCTCAACGCATACACATTCAGGTTGAGTTCTCCCGCAATGGCTACAATGCTCGAAGTCTTGCCCGAGCCCGGAGGCCCATAGAGCAGATAGCCTCGTCGGTGAGGCACACCCCTCTGTGCATAGAATGACCGCATTCGCTTCGACAGGAAGGCTCGGATGTCCGACAGCAGTGCCTCTTGCGTCCGACCCTCGAGCAAGACGGAGCTGAACAATCTCTTGGGACGAGAGGTGACCAAGTCCCAGGACCGGTCGATCGGATCTGACACATAGACCCGGGTCTTGTTCGTGTGCTCGCGCGAGTACAGGAACCGGGCGTGCTTCAAAAACTCTTCGAGGGGTAATCGCGACCGAGAAAAGGTAGAGAGGTCAGAAAGGTATCTGTCGGTACCGTAAAGTGACTTTTTCTCCTCCTTCCTGGAAGCAAGCCAGGCGTAGGTGAGCGCATGTGGAGTAAAAGGAATGACTCGCATGCATCCGAGCTGCAATCTCCTGAGGAAACGACCGATTTTGCCGCCCGTCCGGTTCCGAAGCCGGAGAGCATCGAGAAAGTTCGGATAGATCTTGCCCGTCTTTGGGTTGATGAAGAAGCTGACTTCGCACTCCGTTGGCAGGCCCTCAAGCAAAGGCAGATCCTGACCGCGGGCAATCGCCTCGTCGTCCTCGGCGCTGTGAGCCTCGACTGTGAATCTGTTCAGCTGCTTTCCGACCTCGGCTTTCTTGATCGCGCGCTGGACCCAGTGGTAGCTCGGCCCACCTGGATCACGGCTAAGCTCGACGGTGGTGACGAAGAATCTTCGGACCAATGTGGATGCGTTATCGAGTAGGGACCGGGCATAGGCGATGAAGAAGCCGATGAGGAGCAGGCGGAGACCACCCGTGTTGGAGCCGCTCCCTGTCAGACTGGAAAGAACGTTCTGCGCCAGGGTGAAGGGAGTGACAGGCCCGGCCTCCTCTTCGGAAGAGCCGCCTTCCTCTGACGATCCGCCAAGGGAGCTGCCACCAGCTGCGCTCAATGCACCGAGGGCCAGGCCGCTGACTGGATTGGCTAATGAGGCAATGAAGCCATACCGCTGTGCGAGCTGTTGGAGGAGCGCGACAGTGGACTGGGGTTTTGTGTTGTTGTGGTTGTTGTTATCTCTTTGTACTGGCTGCTGCAATTGCGACTGTGACTGAGAAGTAGCTCCGTTTGGCAGAGTCTTGGAGAAGTCGTCCGTCATCGATGGGACTGCAAGGTGAGGGCTGATAGGATCCAAAGGGGTGTCGCAGAAATATGACAGGTTGAAACAGACGTTGCAGTCGACGGCTCTATGTGTGTAGTGTGATTGTGCAAAGGGAGAGAGGGAGCAGATTTCCCTGTGAACGAAGCGGAGTGCCCGGTATTTGAAAGGCGCAGTAGTGAGCACAGCGCAGACACTCACGCCCTCCGACTTGGGATGACTCACCGGGTGCCGTGCCTTCGATGTGTGCACCACGCGGAGGAAGAGTCGCAGCAGTGATGACAGACTGCGCACACAGCTGGCGGGTCGAGTCAGAAATGCGGGCTGTCATGATGATTGCTGTGCTGCTTCCTCGAGGTCGGGGCGTTTCTGGGGTTGCAATATTCGGAAAAGTGTCCCAAAACGCGCACTTTCCTCATATTCCCAACCTTCTCAAGTCAAGCACTCGAGACAGCAATCCTGGCCTTGCTCACAGTCGTTCACCTGCAACGCAAGATGTCTGCTTCAAAACCTGGTGAGGGCTGCCCCCTGTCCCGGCCTCGGGCTCCTCTGTCCACGACGTGAGCGAGCTAACCAGCGTTGGTCCTGGACGTACTCACACAGAGAGGCCCATCGTGTTCTTCGATATCACCATCGGGGACAACCCACCCCAGCCAGCCGGTAGAATCAAGATGGAGCTCTACTCCGACATCGTCCCAAAGTAGGTCCTCGTGCTCCCTTGATCGTCCAGGCTGACTCTGGCTTCTTTGCCCTGATGCGGAAGTTGATGATTGTCCTTTTGATTGATTGCAACCCAGAACCGCAGAAAATTTCAGACAATTATGTACTGGTGAACACAGGTCAGTCTGTGCCTGGTGACTGTCTCAGGTTCTACAGGCTCTCGGGCCATACTGATAGGTTATGTTTGTCTCCCGTAAGACCAAACCATCAGCCAGTCGGGTACAAAGGCGCCATCTTCCATCGCGTCATTAGAGATTTTATGTGCCAGGGTGGCGACTTCATCAATGCCGACGGCACTGGCAGCACGAGCATCTACGGAGACAAGTTTGCAGACGAGAACTTTGAGGTCAAGCACACCGGGCCCATGCTGCTTTCCATGGCAAACTCTGGCCCCAACACGAACGGATGCCAGGTGGGTAGTCGTTGCTTGTGTGGCCAGACAGATGAGAACAGGCTCGCGATTGCTCATGCTTTTGCGTCCTTCAGTTCTTCATCACATGTGCACCAGCTGAATACCTGGACGGGAAGCACGTCGTCTTCGGAAAGGTTCGGCCCCACACTGTTACATCTCGATACAGGCTCGAAAGCCAGACTCTGACGCTCTGATCTGATGCGCTTCTAGGTGATCGACGGGTCCTTGACAGTAAGACGGATGGAAAATGTTCCAACAGGAGCCAACAACCGACCAAGAATGACAGTCAGAATCGCAGGTAAGTTCGATCTTTGACAACCCCGGACTGGTGGGCAACTACGGACTGGAGGGAGCGTACAAGTGCCTCTGACATACGTGGTCTGCTCACAGAATGCGGCGAAATGTAGATAGGACGCGCTCATTCAGGGGTGGCAACCAACCATGCAATTTCGATGTAGCTTTGTATCAACGTCTGCTCCACAACATTGAGATTCATCATTATGCGTCATCGCCTATCCGTGCTGCGTGCGGCTTTGCTCATAGATCATTTCAAAGGCCACTGTTGAAGATGTGAATCCATGTCACCAAGTAAAGCGTACACAAAAGCTGGTGACACGGCTTTGCTGAATGAAGATTGCATAGCTACATGATGAAGAGGCTGGAAATAGCATGGGAGGAGAGCCTCATCCGCTGCGGCAGCTAGAGCCGTTGCAGAACCATGTCCATCGCACAAGGCAATTCGACGATGGACAGAGCGCGGACGGTATTCGAGGACTGAAAGGTCATTCAGGCACAGCTTAGTGACCGGCAGCCTCGCGTTGCTTGCGGCGCTGTAGTGAGTGAATAAAGTGACAAAGTCAGCGTGATGTTCGCGATCAATGTCAAAAACTACGTCAGACACTCACTTGGTCACGCTCCTCAGTGATGGTGAGCTTAACACCACCACCCTTGGGCATCGAAACCCAGGGCTTGCCTCCATCACCGATGATGAAAATGTTGCTGAGACGGGTGGAGAAGTCTCGGCCGATGGGGTCGCGGACGTGTACAATCTAAAAGTGCGCCAATGCAAATACGCAGAGATGCCCACCCGCAGCGCATGCAACCACATCCCCAGCACACACAGACAACCAGCATCGCATGGTCACGTCGAGATGAGTGAGGTAAGAGGTGAAGCAACGTACGAGACGAAGCAGATGGCAAGCACGGGTGGGGAGGGGAAAGGGGGAAAAAGAAAATACGTACGATGAGTCAACCTTGTTCTCTCTTTCTCGCAACCCGAGCGTGGTAGACCAACGTGCTCCAATGCACGAGGTCGGCAGCTGGGGCACTTGGGCGTCATTGAAGATTGGATAAACAGCGCGGCCGGTGGCCCGACCGCAAAGTCCCGCATCTTCTCAGCCGCAAGGCGGAACCAAGCAACTCACGTCGAATCCACCGGGGTGTCTCTCCCGGCCGAGGATAACACCGGCACGGCCCTGGTTACGACCACCGGTAACAATCACGTTGGCGCCAGTGTCGAACTTGATGAATTCCGCGAGCTTGTTGTTCTCAATGTCGAACTTGACGGTGTCGTTGACCTTGATCAATGGGTCGGGGTAACGGATGGTTCGGCCGTCGTGGGTGAGAATGTATGGGACGCCCTTGGCGCCGAGAAGCACCTTCTTGACCTTGAGGAGCTTGTATTGAGCCTCCTCAGCGGTGATGCGGTGGACAATGAATCGACCCTTGATGTCGTAAAGGATCCGGAAGTGCTCGCCAGACTTCTCGACGGAGACAACGTCCATGAATCCGGTGGGGTAGGTGGGGTCAGTGCGGACCTTGCCGTCAACCTTGATGAGGCGTTGGGCAGTGATGGCAGTGACTTCCCGGTTGTTCAGAGCGTACTTCAGTCTGTTGCGGAGCAGGATGACGAGAGGCAGCGACTCGCGCAGCTTGTGGGGACCGGGGGAAGGGCGGGGGGCGTATGTGCCGGACAGCTTGTCCAGGAGCCAGCTGCTAGGGGCAGCCAGCCTCTTCATGTGCTTTCTGGGTCCGCGAGCCATCTTGTGTGTGTCGAAATCCGAGGTGCCTTGATGTCGAGATGGATGGAGAAGGAAACTCGGTCAGACGAGCTGTTGAGGAGAGCTTCGAAGATTGGAAGAAAAAACCTCTCGGCCGAATGACCACCGCGAAGGTGTCGCAGCCCAATTCAAACTCCGTCTCCACGTGGCAATTTGTGAATTCGACCTTAAGCCACAAGCTCACCATCTTCTGGCGGCGTACAATTTCCGCAACAGCATGAACATGTTGCTCAGGCAAGGTACAGATCACTTCCGAAGCTTTGACAACACACGTCCCATGGGTCGAGAATCACTCATAGGAACACGACGTTCAGACCTCTGTAGTGAAGATCCGTCTGCTTTCAACAGAGCGAAGCCAACATCACTGGCACCTATTCACCCATGATCCATGAAGAATGTGGTCCTAAATTTCTCAGGCGCGCATTGCAGACGTCTGTCAGAAATGAGCCGGTAGGGCCAGAGTTTGAATGGAATGGTGAAGATTCGTCCTCATTAGGTGCAAATGCATGACTGTAAAACAAGATCAAGGGTTGGCCTTGACCCACTCAACACCCTTGGCAATGTCCTTCTTGAGTTGAGGGACGGCAGCCTCAAGCAGCTTCTTCTCCTCTGCCGAAGTGGAGCCGAGGTCGTGGATCTTCTCGACACCGTTGGGGCCGAGCTCAACGCGGGAGGCGAAGAACTCGGGCAGCTCAGAGTTGGACTGCTCAACGTAGGTGTACTCCTCGATACCCTTCTCGCCGTTCAGGGCACGAATGAGGCTGTGGAGGCAGAAATGTGATCAGGATGCCATTCTTAACAGCAAGACGCGTCTTGGAGGAGGAAATCGCGAATGACTCACTTTCCGCTGAAGACGGCAGCAGCGTAAGCCATGGAGAGAGTAGCAGAGCCAGCACCGTCCTTGGCCTTGACAACCTCGTCACCACCGAACTGGATGCGGTGGACAAGCTTCTCATATTGCTCGCCAGCCTTGACCGATGAGCCCTGGGCGACCTGAGAAAGAAGAGGGACAATAGTAACACCGGAGTGGCCACCAACGACGGGGACGTTGACCTCCTTGGGGGCCACGCCAGCGATGCCGGACAGGAAAGTGGAGGCACGGGTAACGTCGAGGGTGGTAACACCGAAGAGGCTGCAAAACAGGAGAATGTGGTTTGAGTGCCGGAATGCAGCAATGGACGCGATTTCTGACTAGAACTCACCGCTTGGGGTCGTAGACACCGGCAGCCTTGAAGACCTCAGCAACGATGGGTACTGTGGAGTTGACGGGGTTGGAGATGATGAGGAGGTGGGCCTTGGGGGAGACCTTGGCAGCAGCCTTGGCCAGATCCCGGACAATGGACGCGTTTGTCTGTTGTGCGCGTCATGACCACGTATCAGTATTCCATTCTAGTCACTTTGACGCCGTTGCTTTACTCACGTTGAAAAGGTCGTCACGGGTCATGCCGGGCTTTCGTGGGACACCGGCGGGGATGACAATGACCTCAACGTCCTTGAGAGCGGCCTCAAGGCCACCCTCGGGACCATCAGGAGAGTAGCCGGTCACCTTGGCGGGTGTGTTGACGTGTCCGACATCGGCAGCGACACCGGGAGCCAGACGAATGTCGTAGAGACGGAGGTCGGTGACATTGCTGTCCTGCTTCAGGAGGAGAGCAAGCTGTTTGACAAGATGTCACAAAGCGATCCAGGTCAGCCGTCATAAAACTCGAATTCCAGCTGCCAGGACGATGAGATGGATTGCGAGGCGCAGACCAACCCCTGATCGGCAGACTGAGAAGACTGAACTCACAGGTTGACCGATACCACCGGCGGCACCGAGAACGGCGACCTTGCGGTTGGCAGATGCGCTTGAGGAGAACGCACGAGCGACGGCACCGCTGGTCGACGATCGGACGGCGGATCGGAGCAGAGAAGTGGCAGGAGCAGCACCGAACATCTTTGTTATAGAGGCAGGAGGCAGGATAGGAATGGCAACCAGTATCGACAAGGATGGGGAGAGAAGGAGAGAAGCACAGGCATCAACCATGCTGATGCCAACAGCAAATGTCAACCGGCATCTTCCGCCCCGATCTTCGGACGCGGGTGCTCATCACGTGCTTGACATGAGATGACGCCACATCACGTGGCTCCCAAAATTTTTGGACGCGATGCGAGGCGCCGACGAGGTACCAAGGTCGTGTCGAGCGCGTCGGTCAACCTGAAACTTGAGGGAGCTCGCCGACAACTCGAGGAAGAAGACCGGCGAAAGCTTCGAAGATGCCGCCTGGACCTGGGCTGAAGCCCAATGCACTCTCTCTGCAACGCTGGTCCTCGCAGACCTTGATACTGCTGTCCACGTCGGTGGGCTTCAGCGTGAGTGGTATCACTAACTTAGCTGCCTTGCCTCTCGCGAGCATCATACCAACTGCTGAAGGAGCTGCCCGTTCTGCGCTTTGCAGACCTACATCTTGGGCTTCAGTGCTGGACATAAAGCTGGTTCCAAGAAAGCCGCAGAAGACGCCGCCCTGGGACTTCCTTTCACCAACCCAACATCTGGAATTCCTGTTGCTGCCTCACCGACCCCCACTCCGTCCATATCAGCACAACCTGGAGCCACGACACAATGAGCTGTATCAACATGTTGGCTAGCATGTAATTCCACGACAGTCTTGAGAACAGCTGCGTCAAGTGTCAGAGCTGCTTCGGCACGCCCAAGCGCTGAAACGCGCTCGGAGCCTTTTGAAACCACCGCGATGAATCATGAACTCATGATGCTCTCTTGTGCTCGTCCTGTAGTTGTCTTGCCCACCGATCAGACAGCATTGCCTTGACCGGTCATCTCCCACACCCAATCCGCGACTGGAGTAATCCGACCTGCCGACAATGAGCAAAGCAGCTGGTGCCGCCGCGGCCGCGGCTGCTGCAGCGGCAGCATCTGCAGCTGCCGCTCGAGAAGCAGCAGAAGAACAAGGGCGATTGCCTCGTGAGTATCATCGCTGGTGCGCCGTAATATGGAAGGTTTCGTGGGATAGAAAACTCAGGGTTTTCACATCTTCCCTTGACAGCCCGCGAGATCGACTTCTCAACCTTCTCAGACGAAGCGCTGCATGCGTACGTTACCCACTACAAGCTCGCTCCGCACTACCCGCCTCGAGCTCTGTTTACCTCTGCCATTCAATGCTCTTCTGTCCCACGCACCGCACCCACACCTTCAGACGAGGACGATGATTCTGCGGAGCGAGGCAGTGACCAAGATGATGATGACGAAGGAGACGAGGGTGAGGACGACGAAGACGAAGATCAGCTGGAAGGGCGACCACCACGGAAGCGGCGCCGCAAGAGGCACAACCAATCTCGGAGGGAAGCCTCAGCCAGCGCACAAGACACAAACAGCTCATTGATTTCAACAGCGCATATCTTACCGAACGGGGGAACTTCTCGCAGAAGAGCAGCTGCTGTGGCCGCGGCTGCGGCAGTGACTGCCTCATCGCTGACAGGCTCGTCTGCTGCCGGCGTTGGAGACAACAACGGCTCCGCATCGAACTTGCTAGGTGATCAAGATAGATTCGGAATCACTCCTCTTGAGGAACCTGATCCAGAGGACGCGGCTGCTCTCGAACAGCTAGCAGATGGAACAGCAGCCCGTGCATACCTGAGTCAAGCGGTCAGACGACATTTCGCAAACTTGCCAGCTCCTAAAGAAGGCGAGGTCGTGGTAGGATTTCTATATCGGGCCCAGATCCGGGGTGAGTTGCCAAGATCCGAATCTTCATGAACGAAATCCACTGCATGGCCTGATTGTATGCTTGCTGACTGTGTACTCTCTGCTCAACAGACAAGGTATTGAAGATCGCCGACTACGGCCAAGCATGATCCTGCTTCCCCCCTCCCCCCCCCCCTCCTCTGGTCATACCGTGTTCTCCGTCGTTGTTACATTACCTTAGGCACTAGGCTGCGGTGTCCCCTCGTTCCCAATGATGGACCGCTTTGTTAGATGAATGTACATTGCAGGTTTTTGCTGGATGCATGACAAGGAAGAACGATGTCGACCGAAGAGGAATGCGGCCAGAGGTCATGAAAATCACTGGGGCGGTCTAGGGGGCACGCCTCCGAAGCTGCACACAAATGTAGACCTCAGCTTCAGCTATTGAGCGCAAACAACGTCCATTTCGGAGCACAGCGCAAACTCACCCTGGTGGTGGAGGTCGGAAGCCGGGCGGTCCCTGCGGCACGCCAAAGCCAGGAGGAGGAGCGCCCATGCCTGGAGGAGGACCTCCGAACCCTGGTGGAGGTCCGCCTGGTCGGAATCCAGGCGGAGGCAAACCGCCGGGGGGAGGACCCATACCGGGAGGAGGGCCCATGCCTGGTGGTGGTCCTGAACCTCCGTAAGCGACTGGTCTCGCTGCCATGGAAGGCGGAGGCACACCACCTGGCGGGATTCCGCCTGCCAGACCCATCCCTCGTCCTGCAGGCATGCCGCGTCCCGGGCCGGGCACGAGCTGTGCTGGAGCTGCAGTCTTGTCCTCTGGTGGGGGGCCCTCCACACTGATGCTCACGATAGTCTCACCCCTCAGAATAATCAGACCAAGTGTCCGCTTCTGCAATGGTTCCGGCACCTTCACTTTATCTTCGTCGTCATCGTCTTCATTGGCGCCGCCCTTGCCTCCTTTTCTGCCAGCGCGCTTGAAGGACCTAAACTCTTGCGCTGTGGATGCGCAGAAGATTGAGTCCTTTTCAGCCACAAACGAGACAGCTGTACATTTTGTAAAATGCTGCTTACCGTCGGCAAGGACGAGGTTCATATGTTGATCAAAGGCGAGCATCTGACCTGTGATTTGTCGAGCATCACTGAGAGTGACGCGCAGCCGATAATTGATGAGCGACATCATCTTGCCGCCCTTGCGTGTTACGGACTGCGATGTCAAGCAGTCAGGTCAGTGTCAATCTCTGAGAAAAAGCATACGCGTTAGGCCATCCAACGTACCATGCTGGGCAGGTGTCAGTTTTGGCAAGGAGAAACCAAATTCAGAGCGAGAGGAGAAGGGACGGGTTAAGAACTAGGGATATGCGCTGTGTCGCTGGTGATGTCGAGGTGTATCGAGAGTCGAGACTCGAGAGCGACTGTTGATTGCATCCAAAACTTCCTGAAGTGGAGGCAGCAACTTCGATGGCTCGAGTTTGATCTATTATATTCAATACAAGATTTTTCCGTATGAATAGCAGGGCGTGTAGCGCAGGGGTAGCGCGCTTCCTTCGCATGCTTGAAATGTGTCCAGGAAGAGGTCGAGGGTTCAAATCCCTTCTCGTCCAGCTTTTTGCAACTCGGCAGTGGCCACAGACTTTTTGTCAGACTTAGGTTTCATCTCGTTCATCTCAGCAAACCCACACCCACACAGATCATCACAGACCCTGAATGCAGATTCATGTGAGTTTGGAGTCTGACGTTGAGCCAGGAAGGAGGATCGAATACTGATCCCACGCGACCAACACCGAACTTCGGAAGAACGCGAGACCAACACCGGGCTCTTTTTGGCAGAGGCGCGTCTGATCCTACTCGCGACTGGCCATTGCCGCTTCGATGCCTGCGCGTCCGCCTTTCAAGCCAGCGCCTTCGTTGAAGCCGGCCGAGGCTGCAGCGAAAGCAGTTGTCTCCAACCGCACGCTCTCCAACCTCATCCCCAAGGTCGTCGCGCGTGTCCCTCCGCCTGCTCCGGTCTCGGACACGGTCAAGGCGCTCAGAAGGAACCGCAAGTTTGCTGCTGTCTGCCAATTCCTCTTCACGTTCGGTGACACCATTCTCGTCGGTGAAGAATCGGACTCAAAGGTACATACTGATCTCGCGAAGTCTGGCTGGCTCTATCTGCGTCATCCGTAGAGCTGATGTATACATCTGCCTTTCGGAACTGGGCCCTTGCCTCACTCGCACAGACGCTCGAGAGCGCTCTAGATGGGAAAGACTCCAGCTATGTGCCCAAGTTATGCATTCGAATTTTACAGACTCTTACGTTGAATCGCAACATAGAGTATGTGCAAGCTCGCCTTCCTGACCCTCAGAACATTGCTCCACTGAGCTAACGCTGGGAGCTCCCTCCTTCTGACGTGCAGCACCTCCAACTACATTCAAGTACTGCAAACGCAAGCAGAAAAGAGGGCGCATCGCTACCTGCCGGTATCAGACACCCTGAAGCCACGCCCGCCAAAAGACTCCGATCCATTTCCAACGCTCCCGTCCCTTGCTGCTCCGCTTCCTCCATCACATCCTGACGTCAAGGATGAGCCAGCAAAAGTTGGAAACGGCGCAGACGCGCTCACTTCATCCACCGGCGATACAAAGGGGGAAGGTACGAGTGACAAGATGGATAGCGTCGAGAAATCAAACAGTGCGCAAGGCTCGGCAGAACAACGGCCCGAAGAGCTTGTACCAGTCCGTCTTATCACTGATGTCACCACGCTCCCGCCCTCCGACCAAGTCGATGTCTTGCACACCCTGTGCGAGTGGCACATGATGGATCCGGATCGGTTACGCAAGTTGTTGAAGTCGGAAGATGATCCGCAGAGCTGGGTAAGCTTTGAATCGGCTACACTCCCCGAGACGGTCAGCATTTGCTAACATTCACTTTCCTTGCGGCAGAGGATCGAACCGATCGGTTGGGATGCGCAGGATAACACCTACTACTTGTTTGACGGTAAGTTGCCGATTTGGCACTCTAAATGCCATCGAAAGCCAGATATTCTGACAGGCTTCTCGATCGTTTCACGCATTACAGACAACAGATTGTGGATCCATCGCGCCCGGCCCAAGAAGCCGCGTGCTCTGCCCCCCAAGAAGCAACAGAAGCAAGTCAAGGGGAAGGGCAAAGGGGCAAGTGCGGCCAAGGGCAAAGGCAAGGCGAAAGAATCTGTCCAAACGCCGAAGAAGCGGGGGCGGCCACCTGGCAGTGGTAAAGCATCTCGTCAGGTAAAATCCAGTAGTGGAACACCAAACAGCAAGAAAAGACCACGATCATCACGCGATGCAGGTAGTGATGACGACGACGATTTCGAAGAGGATTCAGATGCTGCTGAAGCTTCAAGCCCGAAGCGTAGAAATACTGGCGGTCGCGCACGAGGTAGCGCCGCAGCGAAGGCGTCTCCATTGACCAGTGGACGACCTGCGCGCAAGAGCAGCGGTCGAAGTAGCGCCCTGGACGAGTTGGGAGATGATCACGACGAGGAAAATTCGCCCTCAGGGCCGCGCAAGCTCCGCACGCGGAATGGCCCGCCCCCTCCCTACGCATACCAGACTGGCTTTGTGCCAGTGCAACCATCGCGTGGGATTCGCGCCAGTTCCCGGATCCGCGGAGGTGGAGTAGGCACGAGCGGGCCGTTCGGTGACGATGGCTGGGAGCGAATTCCTGAAGCGCTCTTGGAACTGGACGAGAGTATTCGGGAGGAGGATGAGCGCAAGAAGGGCCGCAGGCGCAGTACGAGAGTATCCACGTCCAAGGACGATGAGGATTTCGACATGGAAGAGACTAAACACGAGACGATGGAGACTGGCGAGGAGGAGGATAACACGGCAACAACGGCAGATCCAACGACTGAGGCACACGAGAAGCCCGCTCTGAACGGTGCCGAGGCAGGTGATGTCGAGATGAACGAGGCGGACAAGGCGAAGGATCTCGACGGCTCAGTTTCAACAACCCGACAAAGTAGAAGAACCGCAGCAGAGCTCTCGGGCGACGACGATGCGATTACTCATCCACCTGCGGTCAATGGCAACGTCGCGGCGGGCTCTTCGAAGGAGGAAGAAGTTGTCAAGGCAGAGGAGTCTGACGAGGACGATGACGATTTGTCCGAACTGTCAGAGCTCTCCGAATCGGAAGATGTCGATGTGAAGAACGAGACGAAGGAGGAAAGTGACGATGAGTCAGACAGTCTGACGCCAGTGGAGGAATTCGAAGATGACGAGGACGAGTATGAGCCGGTGGCT
The DNA here is from genome assembly GCA_023634365.1 of Tilletia setariae. Lineage (NCBI taxonomy): Eukaryota > Fungi > Basidiomycota > Exobasidiomycetes > Tilletiales > Tilletiaceae > Tilletia > Tilletia setariae. Next base: position 7,725,418 of record JAMJXE010000001.1, on the reverse strand, counting down.
GCCGACTTTGTCGAGTTCGAGGCTGTGAGTGATTGGACGCTCTTGTTCCGGCACGCTGCTTCTCACTTCTGACCCATCCTGCCACTTCAGATCTGCGTGACAAAAGCCGAATGGGAAGCTTTCGGCACCCGTTTCGTCGGATCGCGGAACAAGAACGAGAAGGCGCTGCATGCGATGGTGAATGAGACGATATTGCCTCGTATTCTTGAGGACTTTGCGGAAGAAGAGCGTCGACGCGCCATCGAGCTCGTCATGGCATCTCGCAAACGATCCAGTCGTATTGCGAGCCGCGACAGTGAGCGGGAAGAACGGGAACGCCTGGAGGCAGCACGACGCGAGCAAGAGACCAAAATGGCGAGATTGCAAGAGGAGGAAGACGCAAGATTGGCCAAGGAGCGTGCTGAAGCTGAGGCGGCTGCTGCAAGGGAGGAACGCATAAGGGAGCGCGAGGAGAGACTGGCGGCTAGGGAACGCGAGATCATTGCGCGGATGGAGAAGGAGGAAATAGAACGACAGAAGGCGGAACAGGAGAGAGAGCTGCGCGTCGCAAGACGGAAGGCGTTAGCTGCAAGTGGCGGTAGCGATGTTGGCGATTACTCTCGTGCGACCAGCCAAGATGCCGATATGAGTCGGGATGAGACGTCAACGAGCGCTCATCCGAACGTTCAACCTCAGCCCAACGGTCTGGATCAGATTCTCAAAGCCATGCAGGCCCAAGAGCAGCCTTCAGTAAACGGACCTGCATCAACGACGGATTCTGCTGCGTCAAGGCCCGCTGCTTCTGCTTCTGCTTCTGCTTCTGCTTCTGTTCTCGCTGCACGTACGCCAGCCCCAGCACCACCGGCATCCGCTCCTGCTCAGATTGGATCTGCACAAGCACTGCCTCCTCCCGCTGCTTTAGGAAGTCAAACCACACCAGCAGGGCCTCTCCTCGGGATGGCCACGGCTCGCGTCGCGGTTCCTCAGCCCCAAGCCCCACCTTCCGGCCTGGCTTCGGCCTCGACCGCATCTCAAACTCCGGCGCCTCCAGCCCAGCGCTCGCCCTTGACGCAGGCTTCGGTTCCGGATTCAGCTCCTGAGGCTTCAACTCAGGCGCCGCATTCGGCCCGACATGCGTATCCGGGGCCACCTCAAGGCTACCCTGTCAATCCGGCTCAGGGCTCACCTTTGAATGGTTCCCCAGCTCCAGGGTATCCGGTCCAAACAGCCGGCTCTCCAGGTCAAGTCCCATACGGAGGCCATGTTCCCGTGCCAGCGCCTCAGTATCTACAGACACAGGCAGGACAACCCCCGGTGGCAGGCCAGCGACCAGGTCCCGGTCAGGGTCAGGCTCCCGGACAACATCCGTATCCACATCAAGGCCCGCCTTCTCAGCGAAACTCGGGTGTAGGGCCACCAGTCACCAGTGCTCAGCTGAACGGAACGGCAGCTCCAAGCGAACAACATTCTTACATCGGTCAGGGACATCCTGGCTCATAGAGACTTCTTCCCAAAAGACCCTAAGGTCCCTCATACTCCTGCCCCGTATTGTCGCATGCAACTCTGCAATGTTGTTCCTTTCCCTTCACCTTGACTATCCTTCCTTTGACTTGGGAAATGCATGAGCACTGGGACACCCGGTGACCCAATCCATCACTTTCCTTGCTGGCCAATCCTTGCCTCGTTCATTATCCTCACACCAACCGTCTTGCCGATGTTTCAGAATGACATGAACGCAGCTGGATATGTTCGACAGGAGCTCTCTGTCTCAGAATGCTTTATCCGTGACAGGTGGTACGGAGAGAGAGAGGGTATCGGAACAGCGTCGCAGGCAGCACAGCCCTGGGTCGAGCAGACGCGCTAGAGGCCAGGCATGACATCGCGCTCGCTGCTCAAAGCGAGCATGAGATCTGCGAGATTATTGATCGTCTGCATCGGCAACAGTGTGGCTGCGTCTCTGTGCCTCACCCGCCGTCCGGTGTGTGCTTTGAGCGATGCTGAACAAAGTGGGTTCATCTTGTTCACGGAGTTGCGTGTGTTCCTCAGGTGTGGGTGGGTGAATGCGTCTGTTGACTTTGCTCAACTACTCGTACTCGTACAGGAAGGATCCCTCACCAACCTCAGCCCTTACAGTACTCGAGCTGGCACACACACAGAGCCATACATATACAGGTCTCCATCACCGCCGCCCAACCTAGTCTTGTCCCAGGAGCACCAAGGCCTCTTGCTATCAGTCTCTGCTCTATCTCTCTCTTCTCTTGCCATCAGGAAGCCAACTCGCACCGCACTTCTCGACTCCGGTGGACCTCAACAACCCGAACCTCGGATCCCTCTCTCTCTCTCTCTCTCTCTCTCTCTCTCTCTCTCTCTCTCAAGCTGAGCAATCACTCCATAGAACCAACGACCAATCACGACTGAGGGAACCATCATGTCGCACCCAGCCCCTCAACGTGTCGCCTACCATGTGTCGGGACAGACCTTCCTCGTCGACAGCTCATACGAGCTCAGCAAGGAGCTCGGCCAAGGCGCATACGGCTGCGTCATCGCTGCTACCCACAAACAGACGGGCGAGAGCTTGGCCATCAAGCGGCTGAATGGAGTCTTCCTCAAGAAGATTCTCACAAAGCGTGCTCTGCGCGAGATCAAGTGAGTCCCCCGAACCGCTGGCCTGCCCCTTCGTCCCCGCTTCAGAAGGCGACTGACAACGTCTCGGAGCTTCCTCGCTCAGACTGCTGCGACACTTCCGTCGTCACAAGAACATCACCTGTCTGTACGACCTCGACATCATCGACCCGGAGAACTTCAATGAGGTGTACTTGTACGAAGAACTCATGGAAGCTGATCTCCATGCCATTGTGAGTTGCCGCTGTCGCCAGTCTCAGAGCAAATCTGTCAACAGCTCCCATCGAGCTGACACCCAACCTCGGAACACTTCTGGGCCACTCGGTCCCATCTCCTTGGCGGACTCCTCAGATTCGCTCCGGTCAGCCTCTGTCAGACGCCCATTTCCAGTCATTCATCTACCAGACCCTCTGTGGGTTGCGCTACATCCACTCGGCAAGCGTGCTGCACCGAGATCTGAAGCCGGGCAACCTGCTCGTCAATGCCGACTGCGAGCTCAAGATTTGCGACTTTGGTCTGGCACGTGGGTTCGAGACGGATCCAGCGATGAATCAGGCTGGCAACTTTATGACGGAGTATGTGGCTACTCGATGGTACCGCGCGCCCGAGATCATGCTCAGCTACCAGAACTACACTACTGCCAGTGAGTATAGCCATCGGCCCAAACCCCAGCTGACGTGGAGCCGTTCGCATGGGCGCTGGACAATCTAGATTGTTTGCCGACATTGCTTCTGCTAATCCCATGCTTTCCACAGTCGACATCTGGTCTGTTGGCTGCATTTTGGCCGAGCTGCTCGGCCGCCGACCTCTTTTCAAGGGTCGTGATTACGTCGACCAGCTGAACCAGATCCTTCATGTTCTCGGCACGCCAACAGAGGAGACTCTGAGGCGAGTGGGAAGCCCCAGAGTGAGTGTTTGAACACCTGTGCCCATGCGATGTCCGGGGACTGGAACTGACAATGCTTTCGCGGTTCCGGGCTGTGGCTTTTCGTGGCAGGCGCAAGAGTACATTCGTTCGCTTCCCCTTCAGCCCCGCATTCCGTTTGAGCGACTGTTCCCAGATGCGAACCCGTTGGCACTGGATCTGCTCTCTAAGATGCTGGCCTTTGACCCTGCAGAGCGCATCTCATGCGAGGCCGCGCTCCAGCACCCGTACTTGGCAGTATGGCACGACCCCGCCGACGAGCCAGTGTGTCAGACCAAGTTTGACTTTGGATTCGAGGCAGTGAATGATGTGCCTGGTATGAAGGCATTGATCTTGGAGGAGGTGCGCACCTTCCGGGCCGAGGTTCGAGCGCAGTTTCAGGCCGACCTGCGTGCTCAGCAACAGCAGGCGGCTGCTGCCGCTGCCGCTCAACAAGGCTTGCCCCAGCCGAGGAGACAGGAGAGGTCAGTGTTTAAAAGCAGGAGGACAAAAGATGGAATATCCTCGAATTGTTGCTGACCGCTCGAATATGTACGTGATTTGATCTGCAGCCTTCCCATACCGACGCGGGACGAGATCCGAAAGTCGTCGCCGTCGGAGGACCACTCGAAGGTGCTTCTGGGAGCGTCGAACTCGCTCGTGCACCAGAAGCCCCAAGATGGAGGTGCAGGACAGCAGGGACAACAACTGACGGATGCGGAAATGCTCGAGGATCCGGCAGCCATGTTTGAGCGTCAACTGGCGGACCACCGCTGAAGTGTGTTGCAGAGCGCTGTTCTCTTTCAGACAGGGCCCTGTGCATTCCTCTCATCCGCCAGCCTGCTGTCTTGGTCATCTCCTGCCTCTTCCTCTCCTGTGTCTCCCCACATCTTGTGCCCCGGTCCCCGACCCCCCATACATCAAAATGATCTGTGCGCGATACCATTTCCTCATTCCTTTCTGGACCTTGCATTCAGACACCGCAGGATTTCTGTCCTCCTTACGCCCGCGACTTGTGACGCGGTGTGAAGGCGGCGTTTGAAGCCACGGGTCCGGATAAATCTCAGCGTGGGAGGCCCAACGCAAGCGCCGATCCTTGTCTTGGACTTTGGTCGTCACCTTGGCTTTAGACGAAAAGCCTTCGTGGGACAGCGCTGACAAAGCTTGCTTGGGGAATGGCGGGAATGATCATGAGACGCAGTGCCAGTTCAGCCCGATTGCCCGATCCAGGCACCGACAGTCCTGAGAAGGTTGGAACTTGGACCCTGAATGTATGCGCTTGGGCACCGCTGACCTGACTCTGTGCTCATCCTCGCATTCCGTCCTTGAGAACAGCGACAACTGACCATCCTCCCGCATCCTTCGCCCCATCTCTCACTTCCCCCTCCCTTTGCGTCTAGGCAATCTTTGTATGCCACGGGCCACGGCCTCCTCCTACTCCTCCTCCCCTTCCCCTTCCCGCAAACAAAGATCGAGCACACCGGACGAACACGACTACGACAGCCTCCCACTTCGGCCCATCCAGCAGCATCACTCACCCATATACCAACACCATCAAGAGCACAGCGACGACGACGACGACGACGACGACGAACGGCATCTCTTACTGCATCACTCCCCACTCATGAGCGATCAACCTAACCAACCTCCTGACTCCAGTCGTCTCCCGGGCGTGGTCAGCTCGCGTACAACCCCACGATGGCCAAACCCGGACGGCATCGATGCAGCCGAGGAAGAAGCCCTGGCCAGATATGACCCCGCACGCACAGCGGAAGAGAACAAGATTGCCCTCGTCACCATCGAACTCGACAAGCAGGGCTTTGGCAGATATCAGCTCTGCGTCTGGATCCTCGCCGGCTTTGGCTACATGCTCGTACGTCTCTTCCTCCCCTTTCCCCCCTCGCGTCCTTCAACCGCATTTCATGCAGCATACTCAGACTCTTTCTCACACACACACACACACCTGCATCTTGACTGTGTATACAGGACCTGATGTGGGCACAAGCATACGGCCTCGTCGCTACCCCAATCGCGACTGAGCTTGGTGTTGGCTCAAACGTGGCCGACCTCAGCACCGCGTTCAGCACCGGACTCACCGTCGGAGCTTTTGCATTCGGCATCGCAGTCGATGTCTTTGGTCGCAAGCCAGCGTTCTATGCCAGCTGTCTCATCTCTTCCACCTTTGGACTCATCTTTGCTGCTCCAAGCAACTTTGACGCGTTGTGCTTCTTGGCGTCTTTAATCGGATTCGGCATTGGTAAGTCCGACTCATCGGGGGAGTGACCACGTACTCGAAAGATCTATTGACGCGTGTTCTGATTCGTCTTTTGTACAGGTGGAAATATCCCCGTAAGCACGCGTGAATCGCCCGCCCTACAAGCATCTTCTTGCGCTAACGTGCATTGAGCCCCCTTTTCAGGTCGACGGTACCATCGTCGTCGAAACTATCCCAACACAGAAGCGATGGCTCGTCGCTCTTCTTTCCCTATTCCAACCCCTTGGTGTCGTTATTTGCACGATCGTGAGTACGATCTGGACCAGACAAGCTGAATTCGGACGACGAACAGAGCTTGACTGAGAACTGATTTCCGACATGAATCAGCTCGCGTTCGCATTCATCCCACCGCGCACATGCCCCACAGGGGACAATGCCCCTCCTTGCTCCAAGAGCGAAAACTTTGGTTGGCGAACGCTCATGCTGGTCATGGGCGCCATCACTCTCGGCGTCTTCTGTCTCCGCTTCCTCGTCTTCCGATTCCACGAGACACCGCAGTTCTTGATCAGCGTCGGCAAGGACGCAGAAGCGATCGAGGTCATGCAGCAGATTGCGAAACAGAACAAGAAGGAACACATCATGACGCTCACTTTGGAAGACTTCCAACGTGTGGACGCTCTCGCCTTGGGCACTCGCACCGTCGGTAGCGTCGATGGCGAGATCATCAGAGCCGAAGACGATATTCTGGGCGGTGGTTCGCTGAAGAAAAAAGACTCAATTCCCGACACGGCAAAGGGTGTCGGGGCAGCTGAAGTCGCAGACGAGCACTCAAAGCAGGAGAATGCTACCGGAAACGCCAACGTGGCTCAACCCATTCGCCGCCTCCAGCAGGCGCAGCATCTCGACGTCTCTCCTGCCACCATCAGACAGGAGAAGGGCTTCTGGGCCTTTGCCGTCTTTCACGTCAAGCGGGCCGTGCTTCGCGCGACCTCAGGACTCCTGACCCTGTTTGGCACCCCACGCCTGGCACGTGTGACGACGATCCTGTTCCTCGTCTATATCTGCGACTTTTTCGCCTTCTCCATCGCTGGATTTTTCCTGCCCCAGATTTTGCAAGACAAGGGCGCGGCCACGAATCATTCCCTCCGGGAGACGTATGCATCTTAGTGAGTGATCCAAGTCCAGCTCGTAGACCTGGAACGGAGAGGGCGTTTGTGCGGGGTCCGCTCATCACAGATGTATGCTATGCTTCCAGTATCGCAATATATGCGCCAGGTCTCACGGCGACACTGGTGGCAGGCGCGTTATACAGCCTCAACAGACGCATGCAGCTGCTGTCTTTGATCGTGTCATCAGCACTGATGGCGGTCAGTCTGTTTTTGTACGCGGCTGTAGACAGTAAGTCTTTGCCAAGAGCGTGGGCAAGCTGAAGTCTTTTTTCTGACCTGCTCTCCTTTTTGTTCAATCAGGCTATGCCTCGTCAATTGGCTTCAACGCGATGGAATACTGGTTCCAAAGTCTTTTCAACGCGCTTCTGTATGCTTATACCCCAATCACGTAAGTCGTGTCGCCATCCCTCGGAAGCATTTGAGATCGAATCCTGACCCCCTTCCCCCGCGCATATACCTCCTTCCAGATACCCAGCCGCGATCAGGGGCACCGGGAGTGGCTCCGCCTCAACGGTTGGTCGGATCGCCTCCATCGTGGCTCCGATCGCCGGCAAGAGTCTGTACGGTGCGGGCGGCGCGAAGAATGCTCAGAACACAGTGTATCTCGCGGGCGGGATCATGCTGGTCTGTCCCATCGCCTTGGCTCTGCTCCCCTGGGAGACTGGGAAGAAGGTTCAGGCATTGTAGGTCAGGAAGATGCGATGTGTGTTTATTTCATATCTGTCGGAGCGCAAATGTACGAAACATATACGGGAAGGTTTGCGGCGGGGCATTCGGAACTAGGGCATGTACTAGCTGTATACGTCGCAAATAAAAGCGATTTATTCTGAGCTTGGGAGGATTGAGGCAAGGGTCGGAAAAGAGGCAGTGAAGGAAAGGGAAGGGAAGAAAAGGAAAGAAAAGGTCCGGTAAAGGCTGGTATCTGATAGTGTCGACTAGCATGATCTAGCAGGTAGACGATCAATGTTGGACGGGCAGGACCACGTTGGGGTAGGCCTGACGGATGGCTTCGAAGAGCTCTGGGTCACGCTGGGCAATGACCTCGGGGTCCTCGGCCAGCGCGACGAAGAGCGTGCTGACACCGGAACCAATCGTGCCGGATCCGAGGGAGAGGGCAATCTGGAGGCCGAAGACAAAGCTGGCTCCGATCACAATAGACGCACTCTCTCCTCCAGAAGAGTCGGTCGTCTTGAGATAAACGAATGCAAAGATGGCCGAGAGGCATCCGATGGCGATGGATCCGAGGAACCAGACAGTGTTGACGAGGCTGTCGTTGATGATGACATCGATACCCTGCGAAGAATAGAAGATGATTGACAAGTGAGCAATCGCATATGCGTTGACAGCGACTGCACAGCTTCCAAGTACCAACCTTCTGTTGCAACAGCGTGAAGGTCGCCTTGGCTGCCTCAATGTAACTGGAACCGTACTGCTCTCGTCAAAAGAAAGGGAACTCAGCACGGATCGTCTCTTCGTGACAACTTCGGGAACAACTGACCAGGGCAATGTTGATGTATGCGTACTTGTTGAGCCATCGCACCAGCCCCTCGATCACACCGATGCAGCAGCCAGCAACACAGGCCAGGATGGACCCAATCATGTCACCCTCACTCGCCTCTGTGGTTTGAAGGAGTCGGAAGAAAGCCCTGAGCATTTCGAGCAAAGAGACGATGAGCGAGCCAAAGCAAATGCTTCCGAGCGAGTTTGTGGTAGCTCGCTTGAAGGACGAAAGCGCAACGTGGCGGGCGTCGCTGCCGTAGTACCAAACGCCAAAGATGCCCGCGGTGACGACGAGGGTGATGTTCTTGAGCACTTCGGAGATGTAATAGAAGGCGAAGAAGAGGAAGACGACCAGGCCCGTGACAGCGGCGGAGGAGCGGGAGGAGTTGGCGTCGGTGTTTCCGTTGGGATCGAACCTCTGGTAGGTAGCTACGAGTGTCCAAGTCCACCAAACCGTGAAGGCGGCTTGGACGATGGTGCCGATCAAGGAGACCACATAAGTACTCTTGTGCTGGTTAGCCGCACGCAGAATGGTTTTGAGCAGGATCCTGGCGAGCGGGACTGTAGTGAACACGTGGTGATCAGATATGCATTCGAGCTCTTTCAACAGAAGAACAGAGAACATGCACTCACTCCTTTTGCGCGCAACGAAGTAGAAGATGATGGAGAAGACGGCAAAGATGGTGAAGATGATGGCACCGGAGGTAAAGCCCTGTGTCCAGAGATAGACACAGTATCCGATGTTGAGAATGACATTGAGAGCCCAGGTGATTTCGATGATGGCCCTTGTCGCGACCCTGACGAGGATGAGGTATAGGATGGAGAAGACGAGACCGACTCCGGCACTGAGCATGAGGATGAAGGCAGTGTGGAGGTTCATGGTCCCATTGAAGCCCTGAGGGTTGGTGCGACCGGTGGTGACACTGCCAAAGATGTCGCTGATCGAGTACTGACGGAGGGTGATGACGGAGAGCGCGATGTAACCGCCGAGGACGCAGAGGAAGAAGATGGCGAAGAACGGGTCCCTGAACTTGGGGCGTTTAGGAGCAAAGCGTTCTCCTTCGAAGCCGGCGGGTGCGAGGACGCCGGGCTTGTCGCCTCCGGGTCTATATCCTCCAGGCTGTTGCTGCTGCTTCTCGTAGTCGTACTGGTTCTGGGGCGGTGGATATGTGGACGCGCCAGCGTAGGGAGCAGAAGACTGCATCTGAGGCGGGGGTGGGTAGGCGCCATATCCCTGCTGGGGTGGAGGCTGCTGCTGCTGCTGCTGTCCGTAGTACGCCATGTTGACTCGCTTCAGTGTTGCCCAAGAGGTACTGCGATGGAGGGCGCTACTTGGGAAGAAAGGAAGGACTGATCCCGGGTCCGTCGTCGTCGTCGTCGTCGTCGTCGTCGTCAGGGATGAGAAACGTTCCTGCTTTCGAAGCTGGTATGGATCTGGCCCGACCCGATCCAATCGGGGCCTGCAGCTCAACTTCTCATCCGGTGATTGCCAAGGATCGACAAAATTGCACCCTAAATCGGCATTTTCAGCCCAATTTTGGCCACGTGGCACCACCCATGAACCATGTTCGGGTCAGAATGGATGGGCATTATGAACAGGAGAGTGGACAGTACGGGTAGTAAGAGGAGTGGGTGGGCGCACAGGATTCGTGCTATCTCGGAGGCGGCTTTCTCTTCACAAACATCGCCGATATCGCCTCTGCAGAGGGCACCACCCCGCCCGGCGCAGAGGCGGTGGTTGCGTTGTTGTTCGGGGGCCTGGGAGGGTGCACCCCGTTGGCAGCCGAAGTAGGAGGTGCCCTTGAGATCCCCTTTATCGACACGGAGCGAGCAGGGTCAGCGCCTCGAGCGGGAGGCAGCTTTGCGATCCCTGCTATTGCTATCGAGGGAGCCGGAACCGAGCCTGCAGGAGGAGCCGTCGTGTTCTTCGGTTTCACTGCCGGTATCTGTTTCTCCGTCTGCATGATGGGGCCCTTCATTGGTACATCGTCGTCGCTGCCATCACCCCATAGCGAGCTGCCGTCAGAATCGGCCCCGTCTTCTTCTCTTCGCTCTCTTTTGAGCGCCGCCGCGGCTTCTGCATTTGTCGCAGCCCAATACGAGTCCACGCCAGTTGTGGAATTCCCCTGTGACAGCCTCGAGCTCGAGCTCGAGGCGGTAGGTCTGTTGCTGGGCTTCTGCGGCGACAGGCCCTTTCTGTGTCGTCGGGCGAGCATGCCTGCATCTCTGAGTGCCTCATGGAGGCCGTTTACATTCGGAGGACGTCCATGTCCTTGCGTCGGAGGTCGAGGAGGAGTAGTCTGGTCAAGTGGGGTGGCGAACCGCGCAGGCTCCATCTGATGGAGCAGATTCCGCTTCTCTGCATGCCACACGATGTAGCCCCATACCGGATCATAGCGCAGGAACGGCGCGTTACCGATGATGAAAAGATTACTCTTGGCTCGAGTGATTGCAACGTTCGCACGTCGAGGATCGCTCAGGAATCCAACAGAGCCGTGGGGTCGGTCACCACTTCGGACGCATGAGAAGATGATGATGTCTTTTTCTTGTCCCTGAAAACCGTCCACCGTGTTGAAGTCAGCTCGGTTCGTGATATCCGCTCCGTATCGAGACTGGAACAGGTTGCGCAGCTCGTTCACTTGGTCCTTGTAAGGTGAGATTATGCCCACCCGGTAGTCCAGATCGGCCCCATGTTGCATCCGCAAGCGCTCGTAGATTGCCATCGCAACCCGGACCTCGACCAGATTCTTTAGGGAGTGCGCCCGACCCTGTACCTCCTGACCTTGGCAACTGAAGAACTTGAAAGGCCCCAAAAGTGGATCGCTGTGCCACGCCTGGGCGGTCTTTTGCGCCATCTTGGGTCCGTCTGTCAGCCGCGACTGATAGAACGTGTCTGAGGGTAGCATCGAGATCTCAGGGTGCATACGGTATTGAATACTGTCAGGCAAATGAGTTCGAGTGAGCGACGGTCCAGACTCGTAGAAGCTCGACAATTTTCCACGTACCTAAGCAGATGGACTCGTTCTGGCGCATTTTCGAACATCCGAACAAACAGAGACTTGGCATAGCCGTACTTCTTTGCAACGCCAGACAGCACCGTGGGCGGCAACTGATTCTGGTCACCAACAAGGATGCATCGATTGGTGTCAAAGCGCAAAGGAATCAGAGTTTCCAGCTCAACCGCTTGGGCGGCTTCATCGATGATCACAGTATCGAACTCCATGCTGCCGAAAGCGTCTAGCCCAGCTCCGGAAAGGGTCGAGCAAATCACATCGGCCTGTACAAAGGCAATTTGGCTGTCAGGAATCATCCATCGCAGCCGCAGTCACATAGGATCTCACCTCGGTCAAGATCTTGCGTCGGATTTTCTGGCGGTCCGCGTCTAGCTGTCTCCTTGTGTCCTTTTGGTGATCTTTCACCTCATCTAGCTGCTGCAGCGTCGACTGACGAATGTTCTCCTTTTCGCGCCGTTTCCTCACCAGCTTCACCCACTCGTCACCGTCTTTGGCACCTTGTCGTTCCAGCGCTTTCAGCTTCTCGCGGAGGTCGGACAGTTCGATCTTGAGCGCCTGCACTTGCGCATGCAGAAGAGTTGCATCTTTCGTGACCGCTCGGTCATCAGAGGAGGCGGCCATGTTGGCATCGACGATGACGTCTAGTGTGATGTCGGCTACCGCACTGTTTATCTTGTCAGATCTGCCTATTCGGACAATCGACAACTTTGATCCATCTGGAAGTTGCAGCATCTTCGCTCGTCTGGCGACCTCATCGATGGCGGCATTACTCGGCGCACAGATGAAGATTTTCGGCCGCTTTCCTTTCGTCGATCCCGACGTGAAGCTCTGCTGGATCAGTCCACAGATTGTCTTGGTTTTACCAGTTCCTGGGGGACCTTGAATTAATACGAAGCCTTCCGAGTTCAGGGCGTGCACGATTGCCCTGGCCTGAGGTTCGTTGACATCCATCTTCCGCAGCAGCTTCTCGACATCCCATCGCGAAGTTGTCTGACCTGCGAACGGTTGCGCTCTGAGGACCGCGTCTCTGAGCTTGAAGTGTTGAATTTTCATCAGCGCTTCATACGCCCGGTGGGTGGTGGAGAGCGAAAAGACACGTTGGAGCCACCACCTGGATCCGGCACATAAATCGGGGAGGATCCGTTGTGGGTCCACCTTCAGGTTGAGACGCAGAGTCACCGAAAACTTGACGCCCTCCCTTCTGACTTCGTGCACCTTGGCAAGGGCGGTTCGGTTACCAATCTCTGTGCCCAAATACAAGACGTCGGTGTCATTGAGGCGGAATTGCTTTGGATCTCCTGAAACTTGCAGATTGACCACAACCTCGATAAAGCGACTGATGTTCGACCTCGATGACACTGTGACTAGCCATCGTTGACCTTCTGAGCGGGACAGCTCCTCCCGAGCATTGCAGAAGTCCGCCCAGGTGTTGAGAATGAAAAATGGCTCGAACGCTTCCAGGTACTGCTGCGCATCCTGGAATTCATGTGAAACATGCCGCAAAGAGGAGGTATCGAAATTTGGCGGAGTGTCGGCCTGAGGCGATGATGACCAGCCCAAGATGACCTCGTGGAGCTGAGTGAAATTTGGCTCAGCTCGCAGTTTGAGCTTGCGAGCCACCTCCTCTTCACGTCGCCGTTGCTCCGCGTCGACGTTACGATTCAAGCCGGAACGAGCACCTTTCTCTTGAGCGCGTTTGCGCTTCAAACTCTCAATCGCGTGTTGCTGCCGTGCCTTGAGTTCTTCCTCCGTCTCGCGCAATGCATGCAAGCTGTTTTGTTTAGGCTTCTCTGGTGATGAGTGTTCGTCATCTGGTATCGTTATGGCTTCCTCCACGGTTGCCTTCTTGCGAGCGACAGCCGGGATCTCTTCTGGCTTGCTTGCTCGATTCAGTGTCCCTGTCACAGAGCTGCGTGCCAGTGGCGCGGCCGGCATCCCGGTCTTTGACAATCCGGCACGTGGAGCCAGGTTCGACTTATGAGCGGCTTTGAGTTTCGCCATCGCACCTGTCCTTGAGGATCCAACATTGTGGTCTCGTCGCTTGGTAGCAGATGCACCGGCACTCAAATAACCATTGCGGCTGGACATGGCCGGAGGCCTCATCGCAAGACCTGCAAGTGGTCGTTGTGTCGACTTTGTCTCGCGTTGTGAAGCCCTAGCCATAGAAGCAAGAATGCTCTGTTGGCGTAGGGGTGAGTTCGAGCTGGAAGATGCATGAGCGTAAGGTCGACTTGTGCGACCCGGTACAGGATCCGGCTTGGCCGAACTATAAGGCCTGCTTTGCCGCGGCTGCATTTCTGGGGGGGTTTCGTCAGTTTTGGCCTTCTTGACATACTCGACGTCGTCATCTGATTCCGAAGCCGGCGATTCTTTGTCTTCTCCATCGACAAGGATTTGCAAAAAGGCTAGCTGATCCTTGGACAGGAGGCATTTGATGTTGCCGTCCTTGGTCTTTCCCCGGAGTGTGGCCAGTTTGGTCCTGATCACATCGGGTGAGTGGTCGCGGCCGGACTGGACTGCCTTTGAGCTCATGACTTTGTCCAATGCGCGCGAAATGAACTCATAGGATGACTCAAGAGTCGGCTGATCATTGAGCCGAAGCCACGTTAGAGCGCCAATGACAGGTCGCGAGAAATGTGTGCCAAGGTCGACTGTCTGAGTGCTCGTGTCCGCGTCGCCGTCAAAGTCGCCGTCGACGAATGCCTGGAGGATATCAATGTTGTTGAGCATTTCGTTTGTGAAGATGTTGACGTCGCGAAACCAAGCCAGGAGCTGATCCTTCGCGATCACTTTGGCCCAGTGTGGTGTGCGCTCATATATGGCTTCCACGGACTGACACATAAGGGTCCATAGTTCGACCAAAGGTCCAGTGAGGGCCACGGCCATGTCCTTCTTTTCGGAGATCGAAAACGAGGATCCGGATCGAAGAAGACCATCCGGCCCAAACAGAATGCTCATGACGTCCGCAAGTGATCGCACAACCCACGCAGCGGCTTCGGAGGCCTCGACAAGTTTGGTTGCTGCCCTCTCGAACGTCCGAAGGAAGTTATTAAGTCCGATGACAGCGGCGCAAGGATCGGTCACCAGGAGGGCGCGCAGACACTCCTCACGACTGCCGATGTTGTCGAAAGCCTGCCGCGCAAATGACAAAGCAGCATTTCGGAGAGAGGGGAGTGCCGATAACGCCAGCGCGACGACGGTGTCGATGTTCTGAACACATATTTGCCGTAGGAACTCTTCGCCACTGATGCTATCACTGGCGAAGCCGATTCTGGTCATGACTGGATAAAGCTTTGCCCTCGTTGCGGCCATGTGGTGGTCGTATATGCTTATAACGGTTCGCAACTGAATGATGTACGCTTGCAGAGCAGCGTTTGTGGCGGCTGTACGGCTATTTGCAGGCGACGCACTCGGGGCTGGCAATATATGCATCTTGAGGATCTCCTCGGCCACCACGGGAGCAAAGACAGCCAATGGAACATTAGCTCGCATCATGATGCCGGCAACGCTTTCGGATCGCTCCATGACATCGTATGCAGCATGCCACAGCTCATGACAGATCGTTGGCGGTTCTATGAGGGTCTTCCGAGCTCGTGCGTAGGTGGTCTCCGCAAATTGTGACTTCGTGAGTTCGAGCTTGAAATAGATACTGTGCGCTGCAAGTCGGTGCATCGTTTCGGCAATGACAGCAGCATCCACGCTCAAGATCAGCTGCAGCACATCCTTGGCTATCGATCGGGGATCATTCTGCGCATCCGGTGTTCCGTCTGACTCAGCTTTGCCAGAACGATGTTGATGAGCTTGAGCGGTCCTGGACGCAGTCTGCACGATGATCTTCGCATGAAAGGCGATGACTTCTCTCGTGACCTCTCCAAAAGGGTCACCGATAACTGCTCCAGGGGTTGCCACGCTGGACAATGTCTCTGAGTGCTTGACGCGTGCATCGTCCTCTGCGACTGGCGTAGAGAGGCCTTCTGGGCGTTTTGCATATACACTCGAAACGATGTCACGCAAGAGATCCAGCCCTGCAGTGAGGATGAGCGCAGACGCGGGAGGGGGTATGTCCGATCCCTGGCTCCGTTCGAAACACCAGTGGGTGACGTTCCGCAAAAAGTGCCGGTATGCAGCCTCCGTTTTAGGATTCTTCTCCATCCTCAAGAAGACGTGACAGAACGACTTGAGCCATCTCAAGGCGGCCCTCCTCTCATCAAGACTTGAGGATTCCTGTCCCAACAGGCGAACCAACGCCGGCGAATCCGTGATCCGACCAAGGATGGTAGTGCAGAATTGTTCGGGATTTTCTTGAGACTCGAACAACGTCTGGCCCCTGAGCTCCAGAACTCTGGCAAAGATGCTGAGAATGTGACCAATGTAGTCTTCATCGTCTTGAAGATGCTGTAGCACGGCACTACCTATGTGGTCCATTAGCGTTTGTGCGGACTCGTGCTGCAGGATATCGGCCAACAGCGACCAGACCATTGTTCTTGCCCGCGCCGTCAAAACACCCGCTCCTAATGTCCGTGACAAAGTTCGGGCTGCTGATACAAAGACGGGGTTGTCGAACGTGGATTGTCCGATCTTTTTTGCGCCTGCGATTTCTTGGTGGCTGCATGCCCATGCCCGCAAGCCATTGTCCAGTTCTGCTATCAGCAGCATGAGAGCAGGACTCAATCGTTGCACGTTCGACAACAGCGGAGCGGTCGTCAACTCTCGTAGCATGGCATACAAGAGCTTCTGCTCCGGCAGTAGAGTATCAGCCAAGGATTCGTGCGCTTGCCGGCTGGGAGGTGGAGGACCTGCAGCATTGAAGATATGGCTGGTGAAGCGGATGACGGCAAAGTTGACAACAGCATACATCTCCGACGGAGAGAGTCGTTCGAAGTCTTTCCCCCTACTGATGCCCCTCTCCGAGAAGAGCTTCTTGATTCGCTTGAGGTTCCATGTATCTATATGGTCTTGAAAGGCGTTGACCTTGCTCGGAGGAAGCTCGTTCAAGAATCTGAATTGGTCGAAAGGAAATGCGCATGTACAGAACGCTCAGCATGTACATCGGAAAATTCAGCAGCTCCCAGCAGCTGTAGAAAAGACTCACTCCCTGTTCGCGCGCTGCCGTGCCTGGATGTAGCAGTCGTAGCAGTCCTCACATCCAAAATACGATGTTGCCGACGTCTCGAACCATGCCACGAGCTCGGGGGCCTCGTTGAAAGCATGGCACCGGATCATCGCAGCTTGAAAGGCGGGGCCGGTACTTGACCAGCCGCCCTTCGGGCAGTACACATGCTGCTGTTTCGTTGGGCTGCTTTTGACCAGCCTGGGTATGATAATGAGAAGTCTCTTGAACGGTTCATTCGCCCTCTGCGATCGGTGGGCGTAGTCAATCAAGTCTTGTATTTCGCTGAAGACCGATCCCAAATCCGATGCTCCAGCAGCGTCAGTCGCCGCTATAGACACCGAAGATGGTCCAGAATTTGCGACTGTAGGGCCAGGCTCCCGTTCGCGGGAAGGACCGGCTTGATTCCGGTCAGCGCTGCTCGAGTCTGTGATGAGAGGGTCAAAGTGAAGCTCAGCTCCTAACTCCTGCAGGGATGACTTGTTGTCCGAGGCTCACCAGCTGCAACCATGGCTGTACAGGCTTGGGATGCCGGAGCGCTGCCTTGATGATTCCGCTGCTCGATACTGGACCTTGTCGCTGTTCCTGCTTCACGTCGTCTGCTCAGAGCATTCCTCTGAGAGGCTTTCGAGGTGGCCAACCATGCTGACCTTCTCGAAATGGTAACATGGACGTAGAATTTAATTAAACTCGAAATTTCTGAGACGCGTCGCGTACGCGCGACCTTGATCAGCGTGTCTGATGATTCTCAACATGACAACGAC
The DNA here is from genome assembly GCA_023634365.1 of Tilletia setariae. NCBI lineage: Eukaryota > Fungi > Basidiomycota > Exobasidiomycetes > Tilletiales > Tilletiaceae > Tilletia > Tilletia setariae. The sequence goes on along the minus strand of JAMJXE010000001.1, from coordinate 7,708,141 downwards.
TTGTTGGATTACATTTGCATGGGATCCGTGAAGCACCACGCGCAGGATCAGGATCAGGTTTCCTCCTCCTCCTCTTCCACAGCGCTCAGTCCCTCTTCCTCCTCGTCCACGCCTTCCTCACCTTCGTCCGGCTGGAGTTCAAGAAAATCGAGTTCAGAAAGATTGGAAGCGATAGTCGTTGGATATCTTGTTCAACCTACCTGCCAGTCTTCATCTTCGTCTTCGTCGTAATCCTCTTCGTCTTCTTCTTCCTCTTCCTCTTCCTCTTCTTCACCTTCCCATTCCTCATCCTCACCATCTTCCTCCTGATTTGAGCCATCATCTACGTAGTCTCCATCCTCCTCATCGTCTGGGCTGTCATCGTGCTGAGATGTGGAGATTGCCCCGGTGCGCTGTTGAACACGATTCTCGTCGTTGACCGAGGTTTCCTCGCCGTCTTCGTCGTCGTCTTCCGCAGCTTCTTCCTCCGCCTTTGATGCCTTCAAAATGTTTGGCAATGCGGGTTGAGCCCAGTCAAAGAAGGATCGCTGAGTGCCGCTCGAACCAGATGCACCGAAATCCTTCGAAGAACCCTGCTCGACTTTAGAGAAGGAGAAAGCAGGGACCGGAGAAGACTTCTGCGTTGCAGCCGGGACCGCAAAGGGAGCCGAGAAAAAGTTGGAGGAAGCCGGTGGCACAGGGGCCGTCTTCAAGCCAGGTGCAGAAGGGGAGAAGAAGGAAGCCGTTTCGCCCGAAGTCACGTTTGAAAGCTGCACCGCCTTCGCTCGTGTTTTGGACTTGTTGATTCCGCGATGTCCCGATGCGGCGTTATCATTGCGACTTCCAGGAGCAAACGCAGAGTCATTTGATAGCGGAGCGAATCCGGTCAAGTCGGAGACACCGAAGCTTGGGAGTGCAGGCGGCTTGAAACTCGGCGCAGGAACAGCTTGAAGCTCTTTGCGAGGAAGCACCGGACTTGTGGGTTCCTGCTTGACAGAAGTTGGTAAGGTCAGACTCGGAGGTGGCATTGTGGTCTCCGTATGATTGGCCAGCAAGGGTGGCGAACCGGTCGAGCCTTTGGACCCGAATCTTTGTTGACGGTTAGCACGCGAGACCTCCACAGGACCCCTGGCCAGAGTGATCTGGACCTCTTCATCGTCAGAGTCGGTCTTGTGGCCATCCACTTTCACCGAGCTCGTATTCAGAATTGGGACCTTCTGCGCGGCCACAAAGACGCTTCGCAACGCTTTTGCCCTTCTTTGGGCGTGTCGCATTTGCACGGCCACCGGATTTGCAGGGGGAGGAAGGAATGGGTCTCTCGATGTAGCTTGTGGGAACATCGAAGCTTGTGTGCTCTCCTTTGGGTTTAGAGCGAAGTCCCGATCATCATCCGACAGATCATCGTCTTTGTCTTCAGGAGCTCGAGCAGCCTTGAGCTCGCCTTCCAGGAGGCTGAGACGTTCCAGTTGTTCCTGCAAGCGGCGGGTGATGTTGCGAGTGGCTCGTTGCATCGTATCCAAAGGTGGAACTTCCATAGCTGCCTTGCCATCCTTCTTCATTTGAATACGATGTTTGAGCTGATCCACTGTCCGCTTCAGCTCGGTGATGGCGCCGCTCGTGGAACGGATGCCATTGCGCAAACGGATGCGGTTGTCTTGATGTTCCGGTCCGAGCTCACGGAAAGGAATCTCTTGGGCAAGGGCTGGATCGGAACGTGCTTTAAGTAGCTTCTCAACCTCCTCGCGCTTCACCTCTGCTTTGATTTGCTGATCCTGTAGAATCTTGAGCTGGGTGCGGAGCACCTTTTCGTGGTCTTTGAGCGAATCAGCATCAGCATGAAGCTCAGATGCCAAGCGCAGGATTTGAGAGACGTCGGCGAATGACCACTTGTTGTGATCAGTCAGATCAGAGAAGGTGCGAGCCGAAGACTTGAATGTGCCTTTCTCGGGAAGGCGGTCGCCGCAGGCCTCAGCGTCACGTTTCAACTGGGACCAGAATCGAAGTTAGCATTCTAAGCAGGGTGAGATTCTGGGGCGAAAGGTATGGCTTACAGTGGCTAGTTCGTCCTCCATGAGTAGGAACACTCGTTGCGCTTCACTCGCAATGCCCTTGGGAACCTCATTGACGGTACCAATCTTGTTTGTGTCTGAGATCCTGGATTGTGACTGCGCAGACCTTGCCCGATTTACCGAATTGCTCTCCTGACCGTTACTGCTTCCAAACACATTGTTTTGTTTCGTGCTTGGGGCCGGTGCAGGCGCAGAGGAGTTGGATATGAAGGGGGATGCGGGTGATTTCGACCCGAAGCTGAACGTGCTGGTTGCTTGCTGTTTGACATCAGTCGAAGGGGTGAAGCCCTTGACCGGGTTGGAAGCTACCGGGCTCGCATTAGGTTGGGATGAGTCACCCAAATTGGCCGGTGCTGCAGGAGCGAATGCGAAGGCCTTCGCCGGTTGTGGAGCAAAGGAGAATGGAGCAGGCGAGACTTTGGCAGCAGAAGTGGTGCCCGGCTTCTGTTGGGCAGTCGGAATCGATCCCTCGATGACAGGCGAGCTCGCATCGGATGGTTGAGATTTGGAGACGGCACTCGGCGCAAATGGCGATGGGGTCCCGAAGCTGAAGGCCGATGCTGTCGATTGTCCAGCCCTTGCTGGCTTACCGAAGACAGAAGGACTAGATGCGGTTGGGGCGCTACTGCCGGGCACCTGACCGAAAGCAGGGGCTGAGTTTGTTGCTGACGCTATGAAAGGTGATATTTCGAAAGGGGCGCTACCGCCGAAGCCACCGCCTGAGCCGAACGAGAAGGGTGACGCTTTGGCTTCAGTTGCACCACCGTTTTCGGCTTTCGAGGTATTACCAAAAGCGGATACCAGATTGGGTGCTTTGATAGCCTCCGCAGCTGGTGTCTTGACCACCGACTCATCCTTCGAAACTGGTTGCTCAGCTTGAGCTCCTCCCAATGCTGAGCCAAACCCAGCAAAAGAAAACGACGGTGCTGGTGTACCAGCAGCCTGAAATGTCGCCTGTGCTGCAGATGTGACAGGCTGTGATGCAGGAGCTTCTTTTCGCGCGATGGGTTGCTCGTCCTCACTTTGTGCCGAATCTTCACTGGCATCCGCAGACTCCGGGGACTGTTCGCGAGCAGAACTTTGTGGTTGTTGGCTAGAAGACGGAATGCGAGCGCCGAACCCTGTCAGGGGCCTCTGACCAGATCCGACACCTGGACCGAATACAGAGGGCTTCGCCGGCGTAGCATTGTCAGAAAGCCAGCCGGAAGAACTGCCTGATGCTGCTGCAAACGCAGACGGACCACCCGACTGGGAAGGAGTGCCGAAAGAGAACGGCTTTGCCGCTGCTTGACCTGACGATGGGGAGGTAGCAGAAGTTTCGTCGGGCTTTTTGAATGGTGTGGATGAAGCAAAAGCCGACGCGAATGCTGATGCTGTTGACTGCCCAAACATGGAGGGCTTCCCAAAGGCATGCGAGCCAGATGTGGAGGCCTGACCAGGTGCTGACGTCTGCCCGAACAAGGACACCGTTGGAGCTGGTGAAGTAGCGGCGGGCTTCGCAAATGCATTGACCATAGACCCTTGACCAAATGCTGTCACAGGAGCGTTGCTTGGCTGAGAGAATGCGGACACAGAAGAGGTGCCGCCGTTGGTCCCGAAAGAGAAAGCCGTGGTTGTTGGCTGACTGCCTCCACTCAATGAAGTTTCTCTCGGAGTCTGAGCAGGCCCCGAAGATTCGATAACTGCCTTGGGAAGCCCGGATGAGAAAGTAGCGGGTTCACTTGCCAAAGGCGTCTGTGTGTTCGGAGCGGAAACCGGGCTCACGGAACCGGGGTTAGACACAGGTGACTTCGTACTCTTCTGCTCAGAAGTGCTTTCAGCCACCTGGGGAAGTTCCGATGGAGTCTTCTCCTCGGCGTTCTCTGTTTTGAGGGGCGAGGCGGTTTCCGGAAGTGCTGTGGGAACTGGATCGCCTTTGTCGACAGTCAGTTGACCATCCAACCCTTCGGTGGAGGTGGGCTTTTCATTCGAAGATACTGCCAACGCAGAGCCAAAGTCGGAGAGGGAGAAGGATGAGTCCGCTGCATCGATTTTGTTGGTCGCTACCGCGCTGGAACTTGCTTCAGACGTGCCAGAAGGCCTTGTTACAGCTGCTGATGGAAATGTTGAGGAATCAAGCTCCGCGTCCTCACTCTCTGCAGAATTCTGACTAAGCTGATCGGAGTCTGGCGACTGCCCGCGAGAGCTGCTTTGTTCCTCCTGCTTGGGAGGCTGGGACCATCTTTCACCAAAGACTGGAGTGGCGCTCTGCTTTGTCGCAGAACTTGATCCAAAAGCCGACTTCGTCGGTGTTGCTGCGCCTGTAAGCCAACTTGAACCAGAGGTAGCGGCAAATGCGGACGATCGTCCTGACTGCGCGGGAGTTCCAAACGAGAATGGCTTTGCAGATGCCATGTTCGACGCAGGAGACGCAGCGGAAGATTCGCTTGCTTTCCCAAAAGGCGAAGGCGAGCCAAAAGCAGACGTTGTTGAAAAAGCTTGCCCGGGCGTAGACGGCTTCCCAAAGGCAGATGAGCCAAATGTAGGGGTCTGACCGAACGGCGAAGTAGAACCAAATCCTGGCTTGGACCCACTTGAAGTTGAGTTCTGAGCGGACGCTGAAGTCTGCCCGAACGCAGAGACTGTTGGAGCTGGTGAGGTAGTGGCAGGCTTCGTAAATGCATTGACACCAGAACCTTGACCGAATGCTGATGGCTGACCAAACGCAAGGGTCGTGCTTGACGTGGCTGCAGAAGAGGCGGATGGTTTGGAGAAAGCAGTGACATTGAAAGCGCTACTGCCAGATCCGAAGGAGAATCCAGTTGTGGTAGGCTGGCTTGCTGAAGTTGCAGCTGACGATGGCTCTGCACGTTCAGCACCATCCTCACTACCGGATTGAGGAGCCCCAAAGGAGAAAGCGACGGGCTGAGTCGCTCCTTTCGAACCTTCTTGAATTGCTGGAGATGTTGGCGTCTGAGCAGCAACTTTCGGAGCCCCGAAAGAGAAAGTGACGGGCGGGGCTGTTCCTTTCGAGTCATCCTGAATTGCTGACGGTGCAGGCATCTGGGCAGCAGCCTTGGGAGCCCCGAAAGAGAAGGCAACGGGTTGAGTCGCTCCTTTGGAATCATCTTGAGTTGTCGGAGATGTAGGCGTCTGAGCAGCAGCTTTCGGAGCCCCGAAAGAGAATGCGACGGGCTGAGCAGGTCCTTCCGAGTCATCCTGAATTGCTGTCGGTGCAGGCGTCTGGGCAGCAGCCTTGGGAGCCCCGAAAGAGAAGGCAACGGGCTGAGTCGCTTCTTTCAAGTCCTCCTGAGTTGCTGGAGGTACAGGCGTCTGGGCTGCAGGTTGCTCTGGGTCAGCCGTCGCTTCAGCGGCATCGGCCTTCGTGGGGCCTGCGAACGAGAAGGTGGGAAGGGCATGTTCCGGCGTCTCAGGAGCGGCAGCAGATGCTTCTGTTTTGCTGGCAGAGGTAGCGGCCTCCGTTTCTTCGACCTGCCGAGCCGAAGCAGTAGAAGTTGTAGGCGCTGAGGCACTCTTAGGAGGCCTTCCGATCACTCCAGCATATCGGCCAGCTCCCGGCTCTGTGTTGATCACGTGGTACCCAAGCAGCACTCCATCATTGGTGTAGATGTACAGGATGGGGGCCGCGGGCAGCTTTGCGCCATCTTCTCCTCTCGCCATTGCAGTTGGGTCATCGACATCCTCGACCGCGGTCAAGTCTAAAGCCAGGCCGAACGGACTGCTGTCCGTCGCATTGTCTACGCTGGAGAAAGGCAAGACCGGCCGCGATGTCTCCTCGAGCTCAAGCAGCTTCCACGCCTCGGGTCCGCTCTGATTTGACAGGCATCCGGTAGCACCAACGTCCGTACTTGGAACACTAGCTGTGAAGATGATGTGCTTCATGGGGTTCCAGTTACGGATCCAAGCCCTGAACCGGCGCCCGGCTCGTGAAGAATCACCAAAAGGCGGTGCTGGATCCATGACGACCTTGACATACTTCGTTGGCGGAGCCGTCTTCGTGTCGTGCAATATCACGTAGAGCTCATCGCGATGGTCCGGTTCGTCGGCTGGTTCGGTCAAGGAGACGCTGTAGGTGACCGAAATGCTTTCGTTCTCCGTCCACAGTAGGTCACTGACATGGTAGGAGCCTTGCTGAGTGAGTTCGGGCGGAGGCGCGATGGTGTCCTTGACATCGCCCTCGGGAGTAAGCTGCTGGATGTTGCCAGAAGCAAGACCTGCAGCGATGCGCTTGCCTTTCGCCGACCAACAGAGTGCCGTGCAGTTCGAACAAAGGTCCTTCTCTCTCCATTTGCCGCTGCGAACATCGAGCAGTCGAGCAGCACCAGAGTCGAGTGTGTGTGAAGATGTTGACTCCGCAGGTGCATAGATGGCTGCACACAGCTCCGGGTAACCAGACGGATTGGGTGTGAGTTCGATCAACCGCTGGCCGGCCTGCGGAGCAGCGACTGTCAGGATCGGCGAGGGCTGCAACAGAATTCTCTGTCAGTATCGCATTCGTCTCGCCCTACTGTCACTCTGAGATGAACATACTTCGGCGTCGCTGGCAAAAGAGCCGATGTCCCAGATGAGAATTCTTCCATCAGCAAGGCCAACGACCAGTCGCGTCTCGCCATCTGCAACAGTCAGGAATGTCACAACTGCATCATTTCCAGCCGCAGCCTGAAGGTTGATTGAGCATCTTGGGTGATCCAAGAGCGGCTTTGTGCTTCGCTTGGCAGAGGTGAACGCTGTTCTCAGTTCGGCCAAGTCGGCAACGACGAAGCCATTGGCTGTGGCTGCGAAGAGGAGGCCATATTCGTTGGAGACGGCTAAGAGCGTGCGAGCGCTGTCGTTCGATGGAATGTCGAGTGGCTCAGATAGGCGGATCTTGACATCCAATCCTAGCTCCTTCAAGGTCAGGAACTGCATAGAGAAGAAAGGGAAGGCCACGGGCCAGACCCGGATCAGGTCAGAAAGAGAATGATGCTGAAAGCCAGCAGCTGTATTTCCCGGGCTGAGGGTGGGCGGGATGTACTCACGTTTGCCGCATACTCGTCCGCTTCTACTGCTGTCATTTTGGGTCGACCCCGGCGCGTGCCCGGACCACTCCAGTCGAACCTGTGGTCGAATGGGGAAGCGGGTGAAAGGGAGTCGAATCCGGACCGGAAGAGCGAGGATTTGCGATGGACCGTCAAGCACTGTATGCGCACTGGCAGCAGCTCGGTGTGCGAATGGACTGTGCTCTGCCTCGAGGCTCAGCTTCTCGACTGGCTCAGCATCGATCTTCTCGTGAAGCTTCAATGAGGTTCAGCTTCTGGCTGGTGTTAGTGTGCGCAGACTCGAAATGGCTCCGAGCATATTCGCGACACCCTGCGTCATTCTCCAAAATTGGGTTCATTTTCGCAGAAAACCAGGCTGGTCTGAGTTTCTGAGCCACGTGGGCAGAATGTTCTCCTTGCCCTCCCATCTGATCCGCCGAACCAGCTTTGGTAGGCAAACGAAAGTCGAGGTCCGTAGCGGACGCAAGGACAGCAATGGTTCTGCGCTGCTGAATCCACGTCAGGCTCACTGCTGTCTGCTGGGCCGTGCGCTGGGCGCTTCATCATGGGTCCTTGAATCACTCGACAAGAGCGCTTGAAAGGCATAAATACCGCAGGTCGCTGACGTTCCTTTCCGGCCTTGACTTCTCTTCTCATCTGTCCTTCCTTGGCCACTGCTGAGTTCTTCGTTGCGCCTCCTCTCAAGCAAATCTCCCACCTGTGTAGTCAGTAGCCATCGATAACCTTCCACCCGCGTACCTCGTCTCAAGCATGCCGTTTTTCAACAAGAAACGATCGGACTCTGCAGACTCGGGCACGATGGACAAGCTTGCGAGCAGTCTGAGCTCACTGCTCTCAGTGCACAATCCCTCTGGACTCGAGTCTGACCAGAGCGGTACCCCCAAAACCCGGCCCAACAGCTTCTGTTCCATCGCCAGCTCGACCAGCAGCGGCCAGCACAGGCTTGATTTCGTCTGCGAGGAAGACGAGGAAGCCAACGAGGCAGACACTCTGCTTCTTCCGCCCTCAGCATGCCCTACAGACGATATCAAACCGGATCGACGCGCCTCAGACACCTCTGTGACGAAGAGCACCTCGTCTGGTATTCCCCGCGTGGGACCGCACCGTCGTCCCCGCCCACTCTCCCTCGGACCCGACAGTGACACTGATCAGAGCGGCGTGCCGTTCCTCATGCCCACCCGACGTCGTCAGCCCTCGCTCAGCCTGGCCGTAGACGAGCTCGACATCAAGCGTCAGAAGCGATGCTCAGTGCCCTCCTTCGCCGGGACGTATTACGGCTCTCATTACGCGGCTTCTCGTCGAGACTCGTCCGGCAGCGGTGCTGGTGCAGAATTATGCGGGTGGTCCTTTGCCTATGCTCCCCGCAGTCGCACCGGGTCGACCTCGAACGAATGTCCCACTTCCCCCGTCTTGCCTTTCAGTCCTATCATGCCCCCAACAGACAAGTGAAGGATCGAAGTGCCAAACCGTTTTCGCGCTCCCACTCATTCTTTCTTCCATCCGTCTCGGTCCATCACCAATGCCTCTTCCGACGTGATCGGGCCACCCGCCTTTGGCCGGTCTGAGCCCGCACAACTTCTTGTAATCTGTTGCCCCGCGCAGCTGTAATAGTACAATTCAGACAAATGCATTGACAGGGGTTCGCAAGTACTCGAATACAAGCACGCAGATGCGTCGAACATTCATAATGAGACAGTGATGACCGGGTGTCGCTAGGCCCTGCTTCTTGGCGTTTTGACAGGCGAAGGTACTGGAGGCGGCGGCATCTGCTTCCGATCATCCGAAATACTGCCAGTCGAAGGCCCCGCTCGAGACGTTGCTCCTGCACCATTGTTGGCGCTGGAACCCTTCTTCCTGCCTGTTGGTGCCTTTCTTCCGCTTCCTGGTTGAGACCCCAGCGTGGCTGCCACCCTATCTTCCTCCCCATCGGAGCTCTCCTCTAAAAGTATGCTGGCGTCTGCGCCAATAGCCAATTCGTCCTCGTCGTCGTCATCCATGAGAACACCGATCGGCCACTTCTTCTGGGTGCTAGTCGGATCTTGAACTGAATCTTGAGATGGCACGATGGCTTCCGACTTGCGACCTTTGGTCTTAGTGGCCTTCGTGGCAGGCTCCTCCTCATGATCGCGCGAAGATCCTTGCTGAACCTGTTGTGACGAATTTTGCCGCCTGCGCTTGGCAATGGCCACTCCGTTCTGATTCTTCGATTCCGAATCATCGAGGTCCATCGCACCGTTGTGACTCGTTTGTTTCTTCTGGTCTCGTTGCGAGGATCTCTGAGCAATCACTTCTGCAGAGCTGCTTTCTGATGCCTTCCGCTTGGCAGGCGAGGACATTCGTGCCGGAGCATTTGTCCGTGCCGTGACTGTAGAATTCGACTTTTGTGTCTGTGACAATGTGACGACAGCAGGAGCCGGCGTTGGTGTTGGAGGGGAAGAGTAAGGAGAAGAGTCGTGGCGACTCGCCGTCTGAGCCCTTGAGTCTTTGCCAGATCCCTGAGCGGACGATGCAGCGCTGGGCTGTGCGGCTCGAGCTTGCGTGTGTGCAGGGATACCATTTTGGCCGGACGAAGAGGAGAACGTTGCCGAGTCTGGTATCGAGGCTCCAGATGCAGGGGCTGGAGTCGCTGTCGTACGCGGAATGGCTCGTGGGGGAAGGAACGAGTCGTCGGCGTTGGGTATAAGTCGGACTCGATTCGTCCCAATCCTCGAGGAAGCAGCGATGGAGGCTAGAATCTGCTGTGCAGATGATGATGCAGATACACTTGGTGGCCTGTCCGAAGGGACCCCTGTTTCTCGCGACGTAGCGTCGGAGGACCCAGAGGGAACAACCTGCGTTTGCTCTTCCAAGCGCTGTAGACGTTGACCGATGGTCATCAACAATGTCCGTATCTAAAACAATCGAAAACCTGATGTGAGCAAAAGATCACGCGGGTCCTCTATGCAATTGAATCTTCCCGAAGTACCTTTTCCATTTCCTCTGGCGAAGTGACGTTGCTTTGATAAGGAGCGATGGGAATGTACGGTCCGCCTGGCGCCATGAAATATCTACTCGAATTTCCGCTGGCGTATTGACCAACTTCGTAATACGAGAGCCTCTGGATCGAGAGAGCGAAATTGCCGCGGAGAGCATCTAGATCCGGTTGAGTGGTGGAGACATATCTGCGCCCTATCTCGTACCCGCAAAAGCAGTACAGAGTGTGCCAGCTGCTTCCAGCGTCAGGTGCGTCCATGGGACTGGTGTGCAACGGCGGCGGAGAATTCCTCTTCTTCTTCACAAGAGTGTTTCTGTTCGGCACATCACTCTGATCTGAAGGTGCAGCAGCGGCAGAAGCAGTGCCATCTCGAGCAAGCTTGCTTTGTCCATCTCCCAGATCGATTGGATCGATAGTAAGCAGATCGGAAGCAGCGTCCAGGACGAGCAGGTCGAGAGGAGCTTCGAAGATTTGGACCCATGACTCCGTATCGCCGACGATTCTCGAGCAAGAGAGGCACGAGAGCACGCGGGTTGCTTCAGGAAGCTCTTGTGGAGTCGCAGAGCGTGTATGCGCGCCATGCTGGCTCTCGTCCATCTGATGAGGGGCAGGAGAGGGAGGCGGAGGCATAGATAGCTGAGCATGTCGAGGACCTGCAGGGTCGCCAGAGCCGACTCCCGCGGATTCGTTCCTTAACCCTGAGCCCGGCGGCGGCAGCGCGCGGAAGTCAGGGTTGTAGAACGACTGTTGGAGAGGATGCGGTGTTCTTGACATGGAGCGCAGGCTGGGTTGCGGATAGCGGTAGTGATTGAGAATGTATTGCGGAACTGGCGTACCCGAAGGTCGAACATGGAGCAGGTTGCCCGGTGCTGCCATGCCGTTGCCGTTTTGAGCGACTGGCGCCGCTTGCTCCACTGGCGTCGTACGGCTGCCGCGGTTGACGAAGGCTGGAAGTGGACGCATGCTGCCCTTTCACCAGACATGCTCCTCAGGTCCGCCCATCCAGGTTTCGAGGTCGAGAAGCTGCGACCCGATCCCAAGTTGAGCTTTGGGTCGAGTAGAACACGCCTCGGAGCGTTCCCGCTTCGCAACACTGGGCGCGTCGGACCACGTGACTCTGTCCGATTCTCGGAGCTCCAGAATTTTGTCCGTCATCCAGCTTCTCCGAACATCACTCACTCATCCGCATCGTTCAGCAGACCAGACCGCAACAATGGTGATCATCGAAGAAGTTCAGGACGAAGCGCAGACTCAGCAGCAGCAGCGCAGGGCAGGTCCAGCCTCGGCTGCCGCAGCCGCCGGCGTTGGAAGTTCCGCAGCTGGTGTGTCACAAGAGGGCGACTGGAGAACAGATGATGGCGTGAGTCAGCTCTGCGCAATCATGCCGACGGGGCCAGCGCGCCCTCTACAAAGGCGAAGTCTGTAACTGACGATCTGGCTTGCATCAAGCAGGAATCCACCGACTCTGAACAGGACGAAGATGACGAGGACGATGAGGACGACGAGGACATTGATCCCTCCAAGGAATCAGTCTTTGATCGCATTGCTGCCCTCAAGGACATCATCCCTCCACAGACAAGGAGATCAATTGCATCTACAGTATCAACAGTGACCAACGTCACCTGGTTCGGCGGTCGAATCGTCGGCACCCTCGGCTGGGTCGTCACCACCTCCGCGCTAGTAGTCGCTTTGCCCCTCATGCTTGCACTTGAAGACGAGGCACGCATCGTTCAACAGGAACGTGAAATGCCACCGCAGGGAGTAAGTCCTGTTTTCAGTGCTGATGAATTATCAATACTCCTTTGTTCTGACATGTTCCCGTACTCTCTATAGATGATCGGAGCACCTCAGCCAGGACAAGTACAACCAGGTCAGCCAGGTCAGCAGCAACCACAGGCGAATCCCTCCGGTATCCGACCACCAGGCTTCTAGATCGAGTCCGCATCACAGATCTATTCGCCCACCAATGGTCCTCGATCCTTCTGACTTTGCATCCTGGACCCCCCCTTCAAGTTTTTCCATTGTACCTTGGGTCCGTGACTGCAAGCAACACCATTCTTCAAAAGCCATTCACGCATCCAGCATCAGGCTACGTAAAAGGCAAGCAGTGACTCTGTTCCATTGACGCAGCTAGGTCATGTGGTCGAGACCAGCGGATCTTTGACAAGGGAAGGGGTGTGTTAGTTTGAGCGTTGAAAGACCGGTGATGATCCATGAAGAGCGTGAGGTTCGTTCAGCAAACTCGGAGCAGAAGTCCGTGGCCATCCCTTCGCAGGACCTTGAGGCAAAGGTGAAGGGCTGACATTCTTGCAACTCAAGGTTGTGACGATCCCTCTGACGCGGTGCTTCCAGACTGGGCATCCGTTGCGACAGAAGCTCTGGGGCGAACGGGTACAGCAATTTCAACGACGGGGCTCGCTGCGAGCGCAGAAGGTCGTGACGGAGAAGCAGTCGAGCCACGTGCCGAGTGAGCCTCCTTGTCCGATGATAGCGAAGAAGCTAACAGAGCCGAATCGCTGGTAGGTGGCACCACAATGACAGCAGTCCGTGCTTTTGAATGCGGCTCTGGTAGTGGTGTCAGCCTGATGGTCGACTGCATTTCCGACGACGCTTGGCCACTGGTAGCGTTGCTGTCCATCTGAGGCGGGTTATTGGGCAGGACTATCTGTGTCGTCGTGGTTGCAGCAGTTACACTGGGTGCTTGAGTCACCGTGGCCGCAGGCTCAGCAGCTTCAGGTGGCGTAGCGTCGGTCGCAGCAGGTCCAGAGGCCGAGGCAGGCGGCTCTGTAGCTGAATCCGACGTAACCGCAAAATCATCTGCTGGCAATTTGTCCGCCGAAGATACCACCACGATCCGCGGTGCGGTCTCTTCGGTGCCGTCTGGTGTTGGTGTGGGTGTGCTCGCATCAATCGCATTGGATCCTCCAGTGGCAATGGCCGATGCAGACTTTCGTTGCTGCCTCAACGCCTTCTCCTTTTTCTGGTTAGCAGCATGGCCCAGCCCAGTCTTGCTCAGCTCGGCAGGGCTACTCTTCTTGCCTCCCAGTGTGCCAACACAATTAGGCGCGCCGCACAAACACTTGATTTGATCCGCAACCTCCGCAGAAACGACCTTCGATCGGAACTCAGACCAGCCTGAATAAGATTGAAAGGCACAATCAGAGAGGTTAGCACATCTCAATCGTTCGCAAAGTACGAAGCCTCCACGCACCATAGTCGTATGTGAGCTCCTCGCCTGCTTCGATGTCACGCATAGCATACATGCCAATCTGGAACTCCGCCGTCAGCTGCTCGTCCGTCCCGCAAATCGTCCATTTCATCACGTAGCAATTTGGGGAGCACTGCAATTTCGGTGCACCTGTGAGTGAGCGTGCTGACCTACGACTGACCCAGTCTCCCAAGGACTTACGCTGTGATTTGCAAAACGAATGAGGCTACCTTTCATGCCCGCATCCAAGACTTCGCCAGCCTGAGCGTCGTAGTCAAGGAAGTAATAGTTACCATCCTTGATGTACAACTCCCTTGTCCTTCTTGCGGCTTCAATGAGATCGATCACTTCCCCTCGGTATTCGCCCAAGAATTGGTCCTTGTGAAGAGCAATGGGAGTTCGTAAGCCGAAACCACGTTGACCATACTGTATTCGACCAAGAGGAACTACGAGATCAGCAAGCCTAAAAACGACTCCGCAAGAGAACACCACAAGCACTTACGTTGACTACATCCAGCTTTGGGAACGGCCGCTTGCCCAAGCTCAGATTTGAACACTGCTCCCCACAGGGACAGCTGCGTGGATCACAGACATACTGGAGCTGTCGGTTGATACAGTCGTCTCCGCATCCTCGGCGCACGATCTGTACAACTTCATCGTTGCTGTCTTGATCGCTGGATGCCGTCGGCTGCGGAACAGTCTCAGGCGGGGGCGGGACGCATTGGCAGACAGGTACTTCGCCAGCAAGTTTAGGTCGAGTTACGTATCGGTTGGTAGTGATCTGTTGGTAAGGACGCGGTTTCTTCTTAGCGTCGGCCCGCGCTCGCATTTCGTCGGCTTCCTGAAGTATGTTGTAGGTCAGACGAAAATCGCGGTCCTGAATAAGCAGGAAGAACCCGTAGTGATCCGGAAGCGGTAATGAACTGTGCTCGGGCAAGAACTGGTCGTCCTCGCTTTCGGACATGGAGGAGAGTGAGGACATGGAAGCGTCAGATTCGGAATCGTCCGACCCGTTTCTGTCATTGCTACGGCTGCTCTTGGAGGTTTCCTCAGTGCGAGTACTGCGCGAAGGGTGTGTTCGAGCTCGTTTGGCTTCTCCGGCAGCTCGACGGCGCTCCAGGAGGGCACGTTTGCGCTTACGTTTTCGGCCTCTCCCCTCCCTGAAATCGTCGCTGTATATGCCGCTTGTGAGGAACACCTACAACATACCGAAAAATATTGCAAAGAACATGGCGGCAAGTGGAAGGTGCAACGGTGATGAACAAGATTCGTCCTGTGCGAAGTCTCTCGCTACTGCACTAGCTCAGGCTAGAGAGAGCTCAAGTGGGCTCACCTTGTCTCGCCATGAGGTCACTTTGGCATTCGGCCCACCCTCGCCTTCCTTCGAAGGGTCATCCGATCCTCCTTTGCCGATTCCATCGACGAGCGTTGTCGTAGATGATTCCGCTGACATAGTTTCTGGTCCACGTCCTGAGCTTCCACTCTCCCCTTGCAAGCGGGCAGAATGCCTAGTCGTGACAGGGGATGCGCCCGCTGACCCCGAATTGGCCGCAGGTGTCGAGCTTGTGCCTGAAGAATGATTACTGGCTCGGCCGCCGGAATTTCTGGTTGCGCGCGGCAGAAGCTCCGGCTGGGATGACTGCAACGATTGTTGCGAAGAAGTCACATGAGCCCCACCGGTTGAGGCACGTTTCGGCCGCGCTCGGGCTGAGCTTTCATCGCCGATGGCGCCTGCAGATGCAGTCTGACCAAGGGACCTTCGCGTGGTTATCCCTGAGCTGAGGGTGGCGACAGGTGAGGCGCTTTTAGCATTCGCGCTGCCCAAATCCTTCCCTCTCCCTGTACCACGCGCAGCTAGGACAGCTGAAGATTTGCTGAGATCTTGCAAATCCTGTTCGCCTAAGTGTTTCTGATTGGCCATACCTCCGTGTAGTGAAGAAGGAGCGCTGGATGAAGGTGCTTCTGTTCGTGTTGTGCCGCCAGAATTACGGCCTGATCGACGAGTCATCGTTCCGCTGCTCTGGTTTCCCGCAGCGGTTGATGCGGCTCCATTGCTGGCGCGGGCGCTCCTCCGGGTGGACACAGCTGTGCCCCTAGCAGAGCCAGCACCAGCACCTTCCTCGTCGTCATCGCGATCTCGGCGTCGCGTCTGAAGTGGGGACGTTGAGTTGGAATGTTGAGAGAGCTCGTCGGTGGACATTCGATCATCGTCTTCTTCCAGCTCGTCGACCTCATCTTCCTCTTCTCCTTCTCCTTCCTCTTCCGGATTCTCATCGCCTGCAACCTCATCGTCGCCGCCATCGTAGCCATCTCTGTCATCGTCGTCGCCTTCCTCTGCGACATCGAGGGCAAATGAAACACGCGGCCTACTGCCGTTGACCCTTCTTGATGCCTTCCCACTTACAGTCTCCGGTGGAGGTGTTGAGTTCTGAGGCAGGTTGTCATCTTCGGCGGGGAGAATGCTAGGCATTATCGCGAGCCTAGACGAGCCGATGGCAGGATGCGCAGAGGCGGCATAGTCGAGCGGACCCGTTGTTCGAGGGGACGTAAACGTTGTGACCGTGGTCGTCGTTGTCACTGTAGTCACGCGAGTTGTAATGATGTTGGGGTCTTCGTCCGAGTCGCCAACATCAAACTCAGTCTTGCTGTCGGTACTAGTATGCCAGGTAGACTGTACGACACCTGGATGCAGCCGCACTGCACTGAGGTCACCGATTTGATTGTCGTTGACATCAGCCTGAACAGCGTCGGTCTCGTTTGTGGGCTGGGCATGCTGGATCCGATTGCGTCTTGAAGTGCCTCGCTGGGACAAAGACTGGCGCGCACTGGCACGAGCAGCAGCGCGTGCTCCAGCCGTCGCAGCAGCGCTTGCAGGCGGCATTCCAGCGTAAATGGCGCGCGTCTGAGAGGGCCGTGAGGATTCTGCTCCGTTCGAGCTGGTTGCTGCTCCTCGGGATCCGTTTGAATGCAGGGCCAAACTTTGGATGGTTGCAGAAGGAGCGCCTTTCTTACTGGCAGCCGCGGAGCCGTTCGGGAGCCTGAGGGAGACGGCACTGCCAGCGCGTGAGTCTTCGCTCGAGCTCATTGGGCCCTGCTGCTGTGGCGAGGATGACTGCTGTGAGGTATCGCTTGGTGGCCCAGTCGCAATGGGAATGTGAATGCGGTTTGGTACTGAGGTGGAAATCCCAACGCGTCCACACGCTTTTCGTGTCTGGCTGGACGCGACAAAGGAGAAGCAGAAGGTGGGATGAATATGACACAGTCCCAGCAGCCAGACAGTCCACAATCGCGAATGGAATCTCTGTCAGGCCCGGCGATGTTGACCTCCAATGCTGTTGGCGGACCTCAGGCACGCATGAGGGATCTCGACGCGCGCTGTCCAAGTTGGTGGTGCTTTGCCTGGTTCTCGCGTTCCAAACTGAGGCGGCTTCATGCTCTGCGGACGGCAATCTCTTCACACAGCATCGATGGTAGGACCAGACAGATGTTTTGCAAGGGTGAAGAACAAGGAGGGAAGGAAGGTCTAGAGACTGTCCCTGCGTGAAGGGCAACAAGTACAACAACAGAAAAGGATATGATGCGAAGAAGCAGGGTGATCAGAGCAACACTGAGGGTCTATGGGAAGCTGTAGCCGTGGTGGCGGTCCAACGAGCGGCGGACAGGTGAAGGAGCATCAGAGACGAGCTTCGGAGAAGCCTTGTCTGCTGTCGTTGTCCATCATTTACGGCATAAGAGGAGCTGGTTGGAGCAACGAGCAAGTGTATTGTAAATGAAGCGAAACTGCAGTGCGCAATCACGCGTCGGCCATTGCTGTGTTGTTTATGGTTCCAAGATCCAAACCTAGGCCAGAAGCCACGTTGCTTGTCGATGAAGATGTGGTAGCTGGCGTTGTGCTGCTAGCTGCCGACGCTGCTCCAGTGGTGGCGATTGCAGCGGCGACCGAGAGTGAGCTGGCCAAGGTTGGAGGAACCCCTTGTCCGGAAACACCAAACTTGCGTTGGAACGCGACGAGCTCGGCGGTGAGCGCCTCGAGGAGCATCATACTTTGCGGCATCTGACTTTGCACTGCATCAGCGGAGATGGCTCTGGGACCCGAATATGCGGCATTCTGAGTCGACGACAAAGCCTTTTTTGAAGCCTCACTCGAAGGAGCCTCGGTTGAGGTCGCGGTGTCCGCCGTTGGTATGTCCATCGATTGTTTCCCCTCTGTCGTCGAAAGACGTGTTTGAGTCTCTTCCTGACTGTCTACATCCATTGAGGTCTCTGAGCTCGATTCGCCATTCGCTGGCGCCGCACTGTCGCTTGCCGCCACCGCAGAGGAACTACCAAGACCCATCTTCGTAGGGTCGTATGCCAGGCCGCCTCCGACCTTGATACCCAACGCAGAAGTCCTCCGACCGCGCTCGACGGCTTCGAGCTGCATCCTTGTGACATATTCGCTTATCATCCGCACCCGCTTTCTCATCTCCCCCATTGTCATCCGCTTTCCTGGAAATTTGACCCGAGTGGGTTGCTCAGTGAGCTCAATCACGTTATATGGCTGAGGCGTCGCTCGATCGTGGAGCACGTCGTTAGATGAACCACTCTTCGAGGCTAAGAGCCGCTCCCGCTCCGCAGCGACGGCTGTCCGTGAAATGCCTTTGGTCGAGGGCACATGAATCATCAGAGGAGTCGGAGCAGGAGTAGGCAAATAGTGCACCAGATTGTGTAGATGGTCCGGTAAAATCCAGGCCGAGCCAGGAGTGTTGGGTGTCGGCGTCCCGGTTCGCGAGTTGTTGTTGGCACTTCGGCGGTCGCGTATCTTGCTTGGACTCGGAGTAGGCGAAACGGCTCGACCTAGAGCGGGCGTGCCTCCTCGGGCGATGTCGTCTGACCTCGAATCTTGTCTCGATGGTGCAGTACCTTCGGCGGGTTTAACCTTTGGTCGATATGTGTACTGGTTGGGATGCTTCGGCTTTGGCGGCGCGTTTGGATCATCTGGCATTTTGCCTTTGGATTTGGACTTCTTCTTGTGTGATCGCGGAAGAGCAGCAGGTTCGGGCTCCTCGACAGGTTTTGAAGAGCTCAATCTCCGCCGCTTGATCTGTTCAGGCGGCTGTAGTTCGTCATCCGATCCACTACAATGAGCAATAAAATAAGCATACTGTCAGTCGTTGTTCATCTCCACGCGAAAATTTGCATGAAGTAGGACTCACTCTTCTTCGCCTTCCTCTTTAATTGAACGCTGTCGCTTGCGCGAGCCGCGCTCGCTCGGGCCATCTTCCCAGACTTCATCTTCATTCAGTAGCCCTGGCGGGATGGTTTCCCAGCCATAGGCGGAATCGCGACTGTTCATGGTGTTGCGCCGTTTGGGACTTTTGAGGCCAGCCAAAGCCGCTGCGCTGGAGGCAGAGCTCGCTCCGGCACCCGAGTCAACGTCTCGACTTTCACTACGTTTTCTGGACCGATCGTAGGTGCCTTTGCGATCCTTGCTGCCATTTGCATGCGCCGCTGCAGCCGCCTCTTGTTCGGCGGCAGCTGCTGCTTCCCGGTGACGTTGCGCGTTCTCCTGTGCCAGTCTGGCAACGGCTTCTTTGGCTTCTCGCAACTCGCGGGCTTGATCGCGCGCAGGATTCTTGCTTGGTTTGCCGTTGGGACCCATGATAATCCCCTTCTTGCCGGTGGATCCATTGCCCTTGTAGTTCCCAAAGGCTCCGTTCTCCTTCAAGACGCCCAAGGACTTCAGTAACGGGATATGGAGCTCGGGTTTGCACTGTTCGCAGAAATAGACGTCCGGGCATTCTTCCTCATACTCCATACCCATGCAAATGCAGTGCTGCCATGCCTTGCACTCTTCGCACTGGATCATGAGCCCAACATTCTCGTCTGCAAAGTTAGAGCATCGGACAGCAGTGCTATTCAGCTTTATGCTCTGATCAGGATCGGGTATGTTCAGCTTACCTGTACTTCCGCAGACACAGCGAGTGACGCCTTCGTCTCCCGCGTCGGCCTCTCCGTTTTCGTACTGCTCTTCGCCCATCTCTTCGTCTGGAGTTCCATCCTCCTCTGCTGCCCGCGCTTGTTCAGTTTCTTGCTGGGTAGCGACGTCAAAGGCGGCCCTTCTACTTCTGCGAGGCAAAACAGGTTCGGGTTCCTCGTCCGCATTGGTCTCGTCCTTGGTCTCCTCTGCCTCGGTCGGAGGTCCAACTTCTGTCTGGGGAGCCTCCGTGGGAATGGGAGCTGCTGCAGCCTCTGCGGCGGTGATTGTATCGCTGCTTGCCTCATCAGCAGTAGCAGCAGCAGCAGCAGCAGCTCCTCTTGTCACTGGCGCCGCCTCTTCTTCAGCCGTCGCTCCTGTCGGTGCGGTCACCGTAGCTGCTGGAACTGTGTCTTCTGGTAGTGGCTTGGATGCGGGATCGGTGGGCTCTCCTGCTTCGGTTTTGACGTCGACGTCTGACATCTTGGTCGGCCTGGAAGAAAGTGGGAGAAGTTTATATGTACTCGATCGACGCACTGCTCCTGGGCGGAGGTATGCTATCTCATCTGATGGTGCTCGACGCTGTGGTGGTGGAAGCGGAGGGAGCCTGCCCGTGACGAGGATGACCTCTCCCCAACCAGCGCTCGCTCTCTGTGTTTCATGGTCCAAGCAAACGCGTGCGGCCCGATCTGTGGCCAAATCTGACGTTTGACCTCCACATTCGTCCGGACCTTTCCCACGCCTGAGACTCAGAGAATCACACCGGACCTGAGAGCCAGTCAGGCGAGAAGGAGAAGCATTGCTTTACATCGTGAGCTAAAAGACACAAGTGTGGGCATGGTTGGGTTGACAGCTTTGCAGGCGAGGATCAGATGTCTGTCTCGCTGATTCGTTCGCAGGTGCGAAGATGGATTCATCTCGTGCCGGTTTGAAAAAGCTGTCGAAACATCGGCGCGAATTGTGTGATGCTTGAGAAGAAGTGGGCTTGAAGTAGGGACGTGGAGGGGACATGTTCAAGAAGAGTGTAATGAAAGCGAGGATGGATCGACACTGTCTGTTCAGAACTTGAGCTCGTGTGGGCGGTCACCGTTCGACAGACTGAAGGTCGAGGCGAGGTACTTCAGAGTCAGGGGGCCGGCCTTCTTGGCAGCGGCGATGACGTCCTTGTCCAATGACTTTTGGTCGGCAACCTTGCTCTCGGGGTGGGGCGCCTTGTTGGCGGGGTCAGCGAAGAAGGAAGCCTCGGCCTTGACCTTGGCAGCCTTCTCCCGCTTGAAGTAGGCATCGTCGAACTTGGCGTCGACCTGTGAAAGTGGTAGAGACATGAGGACGGTCAGCGTCAAAAGATGTCCAAAGCGGCGGAATGATGATGATAGGCTCCACCAGCACTCGGCCACGGAAAGCAAGAATCGCATAGACCATCCCCACCCACGGACACCCATGCCGTCGTGAACAGTCCCCACCCCAAAACGACTCATGTCTGCACACAGGACTTCCAGCATGCCTGCGGAGGCCCCGCATCACGGGACGGAACTCCTTCATGTCGTTGGAGTTCCCCTTCTATCCCTTTCCACGCCAGTCCCAGCCACTGCGGGAGCTCATCTTGGACCGCCGCCCACCTGCACCTGACCCCATCCATCGAATGCCGGCTATGCCTGCAAGCCTGTCATCATCCTAGAAAGGTAGACACTCACGTTGGCGCCAGCCAGATCCAGCTTTGTGCTAGTAGCAATCACGTAGGCCTGGTTCACCCGTCGCACAGGCACACCGTTGACCTTGAAGGGACCAGTAACGAGGAGGAGACCGCTAGCGAGCTGCTTCAGGAAGACGACACGCTTGCCGGCAAATCGGCCAGCGAGCAGAATCAGCACGGTTCCGGGAGTGATGGAGCTGCGCAGCTTGGCAGGTTGAGCAGTCTTGCGGGAAACCTTGGGAGTGCGGACATCCTCAGCAGGGTAGTAGCGGGACGCTTTTTGGGTGGGGACGTTGCGGCTGGCGCCCTTCTTGCCGAAAGGCTTGCTCTGGTGAGCGGGAGCAGCCTCAGCTTGCTTGGCGGCAGTGGGGGTGTACTTGCGCTTGTATTGACCCTTCTTGCTGTAGGCAGTCGCCCGGCCCATACGTCCGACGTGGGCGGAGATCTTGCCGTTGCGGCTCAGGTTGGTGACGGGGAGATCCTTAGCGTTGGACATCTTGATCGACTTCTACAAGCAGGGAGGTGAAGATGGAAGGATGGTGGATGTCACTGTCAGCGTTCGTGCCCTGCCATCTCGATTTCACAGATCCACCCCCTGCCGTCCCGCCGCCATCCCCCTCAATGCCTCCAGCACCTCAGCATCCAAGCCCTCCGGACTGACGAAATTGACCTGCCCTTCGGTTGACATCCACCCCAGCCTCCATCTTGTGCGACCTGTACTTACCTCCGGTTCTTGAGTCTTGATGGTGAGAAGATGTGGCCGTCGAGCTCGCAGCGACGTTGGCAAGTTTTCTTGCCGCCAATACTTCTCAATTAGCTCAACCACGTGGCTCATCAACTTCAGGCGGCGGAGTTTCAATTCGTTGTTGGCCATCGATCTGGCTGGCGATCACACTGCGATCAAAATTCGTGAGAACTTAAATTGGTCACATGACCCCGTGACACTCCACGTGGTAAACACGTATTCATTCTGAATTGTATTGTCGACACGCTATGCTTTGGGGGCACATGAGTTACCGACAATCCGGAAGCTAGGCTCTGAACTGGATCCGCAATGACAGCTGGAATGGAAGCCTCGCATCGGTGACCTCGATTTCGTCGTCTTCGTCGAGCAATGACCCGAGCGTTTTGTCGAGGTTTGGCCGGGTAGCTTCTTCTAATGGCGGGGGAGCGCGGAAGTACAGAGGTTTCGATCCTTTG
This sequence comes from Tilletia setariae, assembly GCA_023634365.1. Taxonomy (NCBI): domain Eukaryota; kingdom Fungi; phylum Basidiomycota; class Exobasidiomycetes; order Tilletiales; family Tilletiaceae; genus Tilletia; species Tilletia setariae. The sequence goes on along the minus strand of JAMJXE010000001.1, from coordinate 7,686,023 downwards.
GTCGTGTTGGACAGGGACGGACTCTTGATTTGCCTGTTTGAACAATCCAAATATCGGTCAGCGTATCAGTCAAGATCAGATGGTCCTCGGCCCTCGGTTTGCTCACAGATCCTGAAGTTCTAGTAACATGTCGATCAATCTTTGCAAAGGCCAGTCCCGCTCCACTACAACGTCTCTGCTCTCGCCACCACAAACTGGGCAGTCTGGTCGTTTCTCGTGCTCGAATGTGTAGGTATACACGCCCTCGTTGCCGGTATACATCATGTAGTTGTTCAAGAAAGGGTTGCTGGTCGTGGCAATCTTGAAAGCTTCCTGTGTGCATGCCGCTGTCAATTGGCACGGAGAGTCCATGATCAGCTTTCAGGAAGTACACAAGTGAAACTCTGATTGCACACATACCAGCGATGATAGCATTCGTGCTCGCGATAGCGGGAATGATGTTCTTGACTACACCCTGGGTCAGACTCCAAGTCACACCCTCGATGTTGTGCTCCTTGGCCCGGCTCAGCGCCTTGGTAAACAGCCATTCGATATGATCCGGATCGTCATTGTCCAGCTTCTTGTCTGAAGGCACACCGCAGAAGATCAGCACGGGGATCAGAGCTTTGGAATTGGACACTCACTGACCTGGGAATACTCTTGGCCATTCTAGCACACTCGCCCACTCAATGCAATGCTCTGGCAATCTCGGAGTGTTTGCAATCGTGCAGATCGGGAAGACGGTCTGCTTGTTCAGCATATCCAAGCTACATTCATAGCAGCTCGAAATGGTAGGGAGAATGACTCGGGCTTGGCCCTTGAAGCCTTCTGTGCCACCATCGATGAGCGGCTTGAGCGACTCTGGATTGTCTTCGTCGACCAGATTGACGAGAGTAGCATTCATCCACCGCCGCGCTTCGACCTGAATGAAAGGGCCAGAATGAGCTTCATATCCATCTCGCAAAGGGATTGATCTCGGAAGGAGTGATCTCACGGAGTCCAAGCCGCAGATGACCAGGTTGAACTGCATGTAATAGTCATCGTCTTTGTCTTGAATCTTGCCATGGTAGCTGCGGCATTTGAGAAATTCTGAAGCGTCAGTGTCAGATTTGCAGTCCCTCTGCTGCCTCAAGAAAGCTCACGCAGTGATCTTGACGCCTGGTACCCTTCTTTCCAAAAATTCAGCTGCAACTGTCGCCTTCGGCCGCCCGACATCTTTCTCGCTTTGATGTTGCACACAAGAATCGTCCAGTCAGAATCGTCCAGTCCGAACTTCAGTCATGTATGCACAACATGTAGCGGCCCATCGACTTACCGGAACAAATACTGTCGGTTGAGGTTGCTGACATCGATTGTGTCCATGTCGATGACATGAATGTCCCTGAACCCGGAGAGCGCCAGATTCGACAGGATCTCACAGCCGAGACCTCCCGCGCCGATGACGAGGACCTTGCATTTGTTCTTGAGAAAATCCTTAACGCTGCATCACATGAGGCGGAAGACAGTGAGGCGAGGCCCATCAGAGATCCCTGAACAGCAAACGTGGCCTGGGAGCAGCAAGCTTCAACACTAACGGAGCGCCAGCTTCGAAAGATTCGTCCGTGTATGCTGCTCACGAAAATTTGGCTTGCTGTCTCATCAGTGCACGTTGCGGTCCGTTGCGCATGCGCGCGTCGCCAGCTTCTACTCACGTCCTGTGCGATCCAAAATCTTGTCGAGATGAGCGTGCTGCTCGAGCCTGTCGTGCTTTGAGCTTGATCCTGAGCTCGAAGCCACAGGGTTGAGAGCTGCAGCTACAGCAGCGGCGGCCATGTTGTCTAGCCAGCGACCTGTTCTTCTGTTCTAGATGAGCGCGGCGGCTGCAAGGGACCTTGGCTGCGCTCGATGGTAGATGGAAGTGCGCAGGCGATGAGAGTGTGATGCTATGCTCGAATGCTAGACAGAACCTGAGATTTCGGCCGTCCCGCAACGGGTCTGTGCACGATGTCGAAATTCCTGAAACGTTCAAGTGGCTCAGACGACACCTTCAACAGGAGTATCTGTGTCTATAACAAAGGATTGCCGAGTGTTGCTTCTGCTTCTGAGTATGCTACAAGGTGTGACAGAGTACATGCGATAGTGCAAGACAATGACCGAGCTGGAGGAGTGGAAAGGTCACTCTGTGGTATAATTATGCGGCAAGTGATTCTGGGTGACATGCGCCAAAACAGTGTGAAGTTGGGGGCGAAGATGAATGAGTGTGAGTATTGTCAGGTCCGCTGGGCTCGGACGTTATGCTGATCCCGTAGCTAGCGAAGAAGTCAAAGAAATGAGTGTTGATGAAGTCGATCGAACCGCTGCTGAAGGAGAGTGCAGGTGTGTGGTGAGAGGCTACGTTGCGTTATTCTAAAGTTTCGGAAGCATCTTGAATGCTTGCCTGGGCTCAGCGAGCACTGGCTGAGCCTGCCATAATTCGGCGTCGCAGAGCAGTCTGCAGTCGTTCGAGTGCATTCGCGCGAGCCAGACCAATACCGACGCCCGCAGGAGTAACAGGCAGGCGTTTGTTCAGGAAGCTGGCCCCAAAAGGATCATGTGCGATGCCCTGACCGTGTGCATAGGCATTGTACGGTGGTGAATCAAGGTCTGATCGAGCAGATGGTAGAGCAGGGAGGGGACGAGACCGCGGGCTGGGACGTTGGAAGACCGAGGCAAATGAGCTTCCTCTGAACGGAGCAGAAGGTGTGTGAGGAGTCGCATTGACAGGTCCTCGAGCCAGCGTGTCGCGCTGGGACTGGCCAGGAGATGGCCCGGACCGAAGCATGTTAGAGCTTGCCATGGACCGAAGGCCCTGCCCGAGAGTTTTCTTTGGAGATGGAGGCGGCGAAGATCGGTCAGACGCAGACGAGCTTGCAAAGCCCCCGAGTTTGAATAGGCCGCTTCGTGGTTTACGGAGGCCGAGCTTAGTGATTCCCGATGCGCTCGATGCTGTCGAAGGTCTCGCGGGCAGCTGAATTGGGGACGCTGCCATGATCTCGAATTGCATTTGAGGCACAGCAGCTGCCTCGACCCGAAGATGCTGGCCTGTAGGAGTGATCGAAGTCGACGATGGTCCACTGAACAGACGAGGAGTGCTTCTCGAATGGTGAAGCTGACCGAAGGACGTGGCCCTGTCTGGAGTGACAGGGAAGTCTGTACTCGTAGAGTTGTATTGTAAAGGCTGGTTCAAGAAGCCCAGAGGAAGCTCGTAGGTAGGCCTCAAGCGATCTTCGTCTGCGTCCTCCGAGTCAAGGAAGAAGTCTAGATCGACGGCAATGCTGTCCATCAACGGATCGCCGTTGCCTCCTTGGCTGATCTGAACTCCATCCCACATGCGCGTGCAGGACGAGCTTGTAAGAAGACGTTCAGCTGGACTGGATCCGTCGCCGATAGGATCGGAGGGACTGTTTGGGTCCTCGCTAATTGTGATGCACGTAGAAATACATCGGGCCACAAGCTGTCGATCAGCTTTGGACCATCGGTAGCTGCTCCTCCGCTTCGTTGACAGACGGGAGACCATCGGTGAAGTATCTTCCAGCCTGCCGTCATCGAACTCGAAGGCGTCGTTTTCGAAGTCCTCCGGGTCTCCATACAGAGAGCTGTTATCACCTTCGAGGGCGTCATCAACCCCGTGTCGTTCCCGCCTCTGTAGCTCTGCCAGGTCATTCGCCATCTGGCGCAGCTCGGCATCAATCTCTTCGCGCAATTGCCGAGCTTGGGCGAGAGATCGGGTCGAAGACATGGAGGAAAGGGTGGTGCAAGAAGAGTTCGTCATGGTTGAAGCATCCGAGGGCTGACTCCAGTGACCGGCTGTTGACCGTGAACGGGTGCTGAGAGGAGAGGAGATCTCCTTGGCAGGACCCATGGTGATCATTGGAGCGAGACCGGGCTCGATCAGAGTCAATTCGCTCGCATCTGACTGAGTGCTTTGCGTGATTTGCATGTCAATGGCCTGCCTGGATCGTTCTGAATGCATACAGACTGCGACACCACTGAGCCCTGACATGCGAGACAGGGTCGGCGGAGGTGGTGGGATCGAGCCAGACTCCTCAAAGTCATTGTCCGCATCGCCGAATGCTGGTAGCAGTTGTGCCAAAGTCGGAGACCCGACATCAAGCACTGGTGAGACAGAGAGCCGAAGGTGCGCGAGGACTGTGTCCATGAAGGCGAGATCGTTCGATTTCTTGCCTCCGAGGGATGGCAAACGATTTGATGGTGGAGGCGCAGTTCCACCACTTCCAATTCTGGGCGTATGCACGGAGGCATCTTGCTCCTTTGGAAAGGAGCTGTTGTTCTTGCGTGAAGAAGAGTTTTGAGCCTTGGCTTCGACTTCCGCAATGGCTTCTGCGGCCTCGGCTGCAGCTGCGACTGCGCGGTAATGAGAGCCTTTCGCACGTAGTTGCATGCTGTCGGTACTGGAGTGTGCCTTGGTTTTGTTGCTTGCAGCCGATGACAGAGACGAGGCAACAGAGATCACACTGAGTGGTGAAGTCACATACTCAGGGCTCGAGACACCGCTGCGATTGGGACTCAGGCTGGATCCGAACAGTTCGGACGTTGCTGTGGCCGAAGGTTGTGGTTGGGTTGAGAGGGCGTGAAGTTCAAGGGCTCGCATGGCATCCACGCGTGCACACTCCACAGAGCAATAGATGGAAGGCTCATCGTCGTCCGACTTTGGTGGCAAGTTGCCAAGCGGTCTTGAGCAAAAGCATTGGGCGGGCGTGCCGGACGTCATCTTGACTCGAAGGTGGAAGAAGGTCGTGTCCTCCTTCTCGAGAATTGAACCCGGGTTCGTTCCAGGCTCGACCTTTGCTGCTTCAAGGGTATGGGAAGGGCAGATTGAGGCCGTTTCTGGCTCTTGTGAAAGCGATGCCTTGCTTTAAAGCGGAAACCAGAAAGAAATCCATTGCCAGGAGAGCACCCGTACGCATACATCTGCACAGGAAGCTCTGCAGGGACGTGATCTAAGTTTGCATGCAGTCCGATTGTCGCAGTTTCTGGACTCTGTCGGTCCCCACCTGTGTGTTGTGGAAGATGGGGAGACAAAGCTTCCCCGACAACGGCCATACAGCACCCCGAATTCGATGATTAGGGAAGAGTGTTTGTTTGTCATCTGGTCCGATGATGGTGGATGGCCAAGGGAGTACTCAGCCCCTTCTGCAGCGTCCGGTTCTATTGATGATCCAGGAGCAGGAATGGGATCCAGGGCAGGTTCAGGAGGAGGACGAGAGTGAGTTGATGTCCCAAGGGGCCAAAGTGGTGAGGAAGGAGTGAGCGACGTGATCCAAAGAATCGATCAATTCTCCGTGTTCTTCGCAGCCACCCCTCCTCATCGAGGCTATCGAGCATGGCATCGCTCACCGTAGGCTCGAGCTTTCTGTGCATACGCCGACGAAAGGAGATTCAGGAACGACGGCTGTCAATAACAAGCTGCACCCCTGCTGAGGCCTGTGAGAGACACAGACAGCCCCTAGCTCAGTGAGAACTGAAGATCTGAGAGCTTTGTTCCAATGCCGCAACGGTCGCTTCAAGGAGGCAGTCGATGGTCACGGCCGCCGTCTACGAGAGACTCAGCGACAGTGTTTATTCGTGCTGACCTTTGGATGGGGATCTAGATCGTCTGAGCACAACCAGCAGAGGGAGCGTGGGCACCAGCTGCTGGGAGAAGTCGGTTGAGAATGTAAGGAGGTGGGTGGCCCTCCGAGCTTTATTTACCTTGGGCCGCCCCCGTGGGCCGTGAGCGCTGAGCAGGGCGAGGGCGATGCGCTTAAGCCGCAAAAACATGGAAAGTGCTTTTGCCTCTGGCACGGTCGCAATTTTGGGGCGGCATGCTCTGAGGTGGGGCCAGTCGGGGCGGGGGATTGAACGATGCTCTCTTGATGCCAACACAAAGGGCAGTTCTCGCGAATGCAGGAAGCATCAGGGCAAGGACAGGAACAAGGACAGGGACGAGGACTCGAGAGCGTTCGGATCATCAAGGGAACAAACGAAGCAGGAGAGCTCTGAGAGCTGTGAGCCTCCCGGGTCAGCGAGTCGGGAGCTTGTGTTGCAACTGGAATGCTCACTCGGGCTGTTCCGAATTTCGGAACCACAAAAATGAGATCAAGAGCCATCGTGCACCACGAAGATTCCAGCATGCGCTCGACGTCCATCAGCTCGAGAGGGACGGCATTGCAGAGCTTTCGCAAGACTAAGCACAGGACTGCACGGGACCATGCCGGAGTCCTCCTCTTCCATCAACCGCACCACGACCTCGTTGTCCGCTCACAGTGGTGAGGCCTCCTCCGCAGCCTCCATCGACCCACTGCCGCCCACTCCGCCCAATGCAGCCTCCTACTCCCAGCTGCCCAGTCCCTCTTTGCCTTCGTCAAGCACACAGCAAGTAGCAGGCTCCTCAGCCGCGGTCAAGCAGCTTCAGCAACATCAAAACGCTCACGGACACGATAAGCCGACGACGAAGAAGAAGCAGCTGGGAAATTGGTTATTCAAGAAATTTGGAGGGACTCACACTCATGCCTATGCGAGACATCACCACACGAGCTCTCTTGACTCCCACTCACAACAGCCATCGACATCTGCGGAGGCAGACACTCCAAATGGAACTGCGCCACTCATTGCCCTAGCATATCGGCAGCAACATCAACAAAATGGCGGTCCCACGCCTCAACCTCCGAATGCGAATACACCGTCTCAGCGGAATCGAAGGCCCTCGTTCCCACGTAGTCGGAAGAGCGCTACCGCAGCTGTACCGACCTTATCATCTCCCGAAGCGAGCCATGGGAAAGCCGCAAACGGAAGCGTGCCAGTTGGACCTTCGACTGGGCGGAGAATATTGGGGAGCGGGGCCACCCTAGGGCGTCCCACATCGGCTGATTCTCAATTGAACCGGAATGCCAGTGGAGGATTGGGAGGAAGCGGTGGTGGTGTGAGCTCCTTCTGGCGCGCTGCCCATATTGATGCTAATACCTCTCCATCGAGGATGGGTAAGGGTAATGTGCAGAATTCATCGATTGCATCTCAGTTGGCTGCACCAAATGGCGTCTCGCAAGCAGGGTCAAGCCCACATTTGACCACTCCTGCCAACCCAATGGCGTCCTCAAATGCTCGTCCAAATCCCCAAAACACTAATGCGTCCCCAATGCTTACGGACGGACTGGCAAACACACTGTTCATTCCAAGCGATCCGCCTACCCTTCCGCCTCCTGCTTTACTGCCACCACCGTCGCTCGATATCGACAGCCCAGCACACCCATCCCCTCCTCCGCGATTGCCTGATCCGATTCCGCCAGTCTCTGGCACGTCACTGGGGGATCCCCTTCACCTCGGTCCGGCGCTGGGACGGTCGGTGGAGCAGGCTGTTGATGATGAGGACCAGAGTATCCGAGGTGCACCCATTGGGCCGGGAGATCGGACCGGAGCGAGCAGTCCAGCGCGGAGCCATATTGCGTATAGCATCGGAACCACCTCCTTGGGCACCGACACCTCTGCTCCCGCCTCTTCGATCAACAGTCTGGTCCGAATAAGAGGTGGCGCGGATTTGAGGACCACAGGCATCATCAATGGGGGCATGGTAGGCGGGGTGGTCGCTGGCATCGATCTGGGTACATCTTCGACTGGACATACCAACGGGCTGGGCAGACCCTCTCAGTCAAGATATGACGATGACATCCTGGACATACCCGACGGAGGCTCGACGGAACGACATTCCACAGACTCGGGTTCATCGGAGGCGTCTGAGCGGGCTTGGAGAAGAAGAAGAAGATATTCGGGCGATGAAGATACCATGGACACGGGCAAGAGTGTCAGCACGAAGCCGACGACTGTTATGAGCCTGGACACTCGGGACGCATCTGGAGGTGAGCATTTGAGACATCCATCCGATCCATGCGGATGCGAGGAGTACAACGCTAAAAGTCCTGGCGATCTTCTTTCATTGTCACAGCTCCGATGGCGCACATTGCACAGTACCGACATGGCGACCCGACTTCACCTAGCTTTGGCCCTCAGCCAGGACCCAGTCATCAGTTTACACCCGGAACCGCATCAGGCTCGATGCGAAACTCACAGCAACCGACAGCCTCAGGCTCCGCTTCGATCACGTTTGCACCCACCCACCACTTCATGCGAACGCCGAGCACAGGCACGACTAGTGTGGCCACACCGGGAGCCAATCAGGCTGTGGAGGATGCAGGGCCGTTCGTGAACGTGCCCACGTTTTCCCGGCCTCATCCGTCCAACAACCCGGCGCCGCAAGGATATCCAGCTGACAACGCCAGTATGCTCACTCTGGCCTCCTCGACCGCCGCGCAGTCGATTCTGGGCCCGACCGTGGGTGGGCCCCCACCGAGTATTCGAACCCATGGACGAGCTCCGAGTGTGGCTACCAGGAGTCTGGGTGGTCGCAGCTTTGGCATGGGCGAGCGCCGGAACAGCTCGGACACGTACGCGTCTCTGAAGGCGTTGCCGCCGTTGAGCCGCCGGGGCAGTGATGCCAGTGCAAGAACGGGACTGGAAAGCGTGGCAGAGCCCTTGTCTGGCGTCTCTCCCTCTCCCGGCGGACCTTTGCCTGCCGGAGCGGGAGGCGGTACGACGGGTGGGCTCGGTGCCGTCCCCGGAAGCACGACACCGGGCGGGCCTGGTGCTCCTTTGGATCGAGTCAGCAGCAGTCTGCATCGGTCGCCGTCGATGCGGACGGTCAATACCCAGCTCTCGGTGCCGTTCTCACTCGCCGCAGTTTATGAGGGCACCATGGCATCCGCGAGTCTGACCCGGGCTTCCGTGATGGGCATTGGCACCTCGGGCAGTTATCAGCACCACTCACCATCGTCGCAGCAACACCAGCAGCCGCCTGGAACGTCCAGCGCCAGCGCTGGGGCCGGTGTTGGTGCAGGTCAAGTGGCGGAGTCACAATCAGCTGATGGCATTCCGGGCGAGATGGGGGCTGGGCTCCCCTCGGTCGACTCGGCTGGCGGCCCTCAGGTTGTTGACAGCATTGTGCCATAACACCCTCTCTTCGAACGGGTGCCAAAGACTATCAACTGAAATGAACAATCATGGACGCTTATTGCCCCCCCCCCCCCCTTTCCTTTTTTCCCCTTGCTACTTTTCGTTTAACATACGCATCGTATAAATTTCGATCTCGTGTGCGCACCACCGTTGCTGGTCCTGGTCGGGGAGGGCAGTCAGACTATGTCCGGTGATTGCTCCCCTTGACTTTCCTCGCTCCTGTTTACTTCCACCATCTGTCGCCGCTCTCTGCAGCAAAGTGTCCGAATTGTACGATACATCTTTATATTCCTTTTGTTCATCCTCAAAGTGCATCTGTGACAGTTTCTTCGATCACCAGGGTACGACAGCACCGGTGTAGTCAAGGAAGGAGGCAGACATTTCTGGAGTCAAGCTGCGGATGACCTTGGACAGGCCAGCCGCGCTTTCCTCGACTGGAATCGGTCGACTGGTCGAGTGCTCGTTCACGGCGAGGTTGCCCATATCGGTGGCGACCCAGCCTGGATGGAGGGGAACGACGGTGAAGCCTTCGGAGACGAGCTCGTTGTGAAGTTGGACAGCGACCATGTTGAGAGCGGCCTTGGTGACCGAATACGGCCCGCAGAAGCCCAGCGTGGCTCCAATCTGCTTGGTGTGGGAGCCCGAGGTGGAAGAGATGAAGACGATCTGCTTGCCCGAGCCTTTGCGCAACAGGGGAAGCAATGCCTTGACGAGGCGAGTGGGTGCGACCAGGTTTGTGTCGAGGTACTCGCGAAATCGCTGGTCAGAAGTGGTCAGGATGCTTTCGTCCTCGCCAATGGCGGCGTTGAGGACGACCAAGTCGAGCGAGTGGGCGCCCGAGGCGGAGAGGGCGTCGATCAGCATCTGATCGTCGGCTGGGTTGCTCATGTCATATCGCACGGTCTTGATACCGGCAATTTCTTGATCCTTTCTTACCGTACCAAAGACGGCGCCGCCGCCTTGTTGCTGCTGCTGCTGATCGGCGGCGAGCCTCAAAGCGAGCTCACGTCCGATCCCTCGAGATGCACCAACCACGAGGGCAACCATGGCTGTCTGTCTGACGAGGCGTTCGTGGATGAGAGAAACCCCTTGTGATCCTGTGCCCTGGCGACCCTCCCTTCTGGCTTTTGGGGACGATTTCACATTGCGGACGGGGGTGCACACGATGACGCATGTTCCTTTGTTCCATCATCTGTCTCGTGCTTGTACTGTATCAGACCTCAGCCCCGTCCTTCGCGCGTCCTGGACACGAAGCAGGCTAGCACACGGACCAGGGTCTGGAAGCTGCGGCGTCTTCCGCAGAACTTCGAGTACTGTCGACCGTTCCCCCCTCAGAGCCAGGGACCACGCTCGGCGGGATAAGGTTCAACTTGTTGATTGATGACGATATGTACGTGGCGAGATTGCCTGCATGCATGCCACCCGGCATAGACTGAGGAGGTGGACTGGAATTCTGAGATGAACGCAGGGCTGGATCGCGATGGGAGGAGCTAGTCTCAAACCCAGAAGCCTGCGACCTGAGCAAAGTTGTGCTCACAGCGTGCTCTGCATCTCCAGACGTTGGCTCATTCGTGGCCGTCTCTTGCCTGGGGCCACAGTTCTTTACATACATACAGCACACACGCCGATGCTTGGGCCTGGCATGTGCGCAGGTGGGCCAGTTCATTGATAGCAGCAACCAGGAAGAGCCAGCGGGACAAGGGCCAGTCGTCGCTGCATCAATCAGGAGCGATGTCCTCGGACGGAACGGGTCTGCTGCTACTCGTATGTGCCGCTCCATGATGGTTCGGCTTTTGACATGGCACGACAAGCTCGGCCACGACCCAGACTCGGAAGGCAATGGCAGCCTCATGGCGCTGAGGAGCAACACCCTAAGCAAGGTTGTTCGTGAGAAGAAATGTGGGATGCTCGCGACTGCTTTAACGAAATGTGCGATGCGAGGACGTGCGTGCATCTTCTTAGAACGCCGGCTGGAGCATGGACATTTCTTTTTCGCCGGCTTAAGATCGGCAAGCCCAATCATCCAATGACTACGTGCAACAGCAGGCTCCGTTTCCGTTTCAGCAAACGAGCAGCACGCATCGTCAAGTGCCGGGCGGGAGGGAAGCGGAGACACAGATGGCTCGATGGGGAGACAAGCGCTGGTTGTGTGATCTTACACACACACGTCTTGCTGGCTGCCCGAGGGTGTTAAGGTTCAGAGCAAAGTAAACTTTGAGGTTGCAGCGACCGGTATTTGACTGGTTAAAGCGGCACACCACCTGCGTTGTGGTTTTGAGGGAAGAGGTCGAAGGACACCAAAGCTCGAACCATCCTCTCTCTCACTCACTCTCTCTCTTTCTCCCGCTCCGTCTCTCCTTCTCACACACACATACAGCTCAAGGGCAGCCTCTTGCGCGAGCGGAAAGGCGACGTCTGGGTGGGCAGCCGGGGAAAGATGTGCGTGGTTGTGTACGCCATCAGTCTGCATTCGTCACTGTGCCTCTTCTTGATGTTCCTTCTTCCTTCCGTCGCAGGATCTCGCAAATAACCTTTAGCCTCAGCAGCGAGCAGGGATAAAGGTCTGTGAACAATAATAAATAGTCAGGAATTGAGTGGTCGAACAAAGGGGACTTGAAATATTATTGCATAACCAGAGCATATCTTCTAGCGAATTATCAGCAACATTAGCTCTTCTTCGTCTGTTAATTCGCCAGCGCACTCCTGTGCCTCTTCACTTTCACATCCTTCCTCCCCTCTCTCTCTCTCTCCCCCTCTCTTACACACACACACACCAGTCTGCTGGGTGTGTGCACGCGAACTCGGTGCAGCTCCTTGTCGGCACAGGACCACACCTTATTGTCGCGCAGCTGAATAGTAGAGCACACCTTCAGAACCCACACGGGCGGCGATCAAAAGCCAAAACCCAAACAAAAGTGACCCTTCCTGCTCGCTCGACGGTGTGCTGCCTGAGTTGTTATAGCAGCATCAGTAAAACATCAGCATCGTCTCCTCCTTCTTTGTGCGGGTACGGCAGGGCGTGCTGTCTTCCCGTCCTCAACCTCTGGCCTTCAACTTGCGACCTAGACAAGCGTCTCCTCCCTTTCTTCCATCCGTCCACCTCGACCGACAACCGCACTTTCCCGCCGCGCTTGCACATCCGTCCCGGTCTTCTCTGCCATCGCTACCTGCATCCTTTCCGGCCACCACCTCAGCGGCAACAGGCAAAAGCAGGACGGCCTTCATCATCGGAGAGCCAGAGTTCGTCTCGTCTTGCTTGTCAGATTGTGAGTTCACCTGGTGCTGCTCATCAAACCCCCGCTCCTGAAGCCGAGCTCACCCTCACGCCCGCCTCTTCCAGCGGCACACACACACACACACACACACACACACACACACGCGCGCGCGCACCGGGATCCACTACAATCACGCGAGCAAGTAGCTTGTTTGCTACGTCCCTTTCTCATCGCTCATGGCATCCCCTATGGACATTGATCATTTTTCGCCAGAGTCAGCCGCTCGGCCACAACGCTCAGGTCTTGCCTCAAGCGCACATCAACAAAGTGGTTCTGACGAGTTGCGTCAGCAGCTCCTTCCTCGGGAACAACGGCCGATCCGTCGCTTTTCCAATCAAGATGACGAGCGGCACCACTTCAGCCTTGGTCACAGCGCGCATTTCTCTTCCTCTGCCGCATCTTCCCAACAGCCCCAGTCGAACTACGGCCAACAGCAGTCATATCATCCACAGAGCCCCGTCGAATTCCGGCATCGCTCCAGCCAGGAAGATGGCAGGGAAGCCGATCGTCGACATTATGACCATGCCCAGCTCCAGGCTCCACTTGTTCTCGGTGCCAAGGATGAGCAAGAGCCTTCAGGCGAATATGGCCAACCTTCTTCCTCTCATGCGCCTGGCCCGTCCCAACCATCAAACAGAAGACGACAACGCCGCCCAGAGCACCCGCTTACCCTCTCTTCGTCTTCCTCATCTTCGCGCCTGGGAGCTTCTGCCCTCCAGCACCGGGGCTCGCATCGGCAAGGTCCACTTTCGCCAAGCTCTGCGAGTGCCGCACCGACCCCAAACGACTATCTCAGCCCAAACAGTGATCGCGACGCGGCTTTCTACACCAGCTCAGTCACCTCCCCGAGCACCACAACCTCTCCATCCTCTCCGCAGCGACCTTACCACCATCATCCCTACTATCAACACGCGCAGCAACCGCGCCGGTTTGAACATGATTCTCGCCAGATTCCCGCGCAGGGGTCCGCCGTCCCACCACCCACACATGCGCACTCTCGCTTCTTCCCCGCAGCACCATCCTCAGCCTCTCACCGTCAGCAGCCTCACTTCCAACATGCCCATGCTCCATCCGCGTCTTCTCCATCGGCAATGGCAACTTCTCCGTTTACGGGCCGTCAGCAGCCTCGTTCAGCAATGCCAAACGATCATCAGTCTCCTCCCGATCCAGTCACCAAGGACGGCTCCTCTACCGAGTCGCCAGACGAGATTGACGAGATGGAGCAAGATTTGGCAGATGTGCGCGGGCATTCCACCTCAGCCTCATCCAGTAAACACCGTCTGAGCGATGCCCAGATCAATGGAAGCGTCGGACCGATTCGCGGTAACGCCAGCGGGATCGGAGCATCTGCCGCAGTCGCGGCAGCTGCGAAACGGAAATCCAAGATTCTCAACTCGGACCGCAAGCGCATTTGCGAGTATCACCGGGACAATCCGGGACATCGTCAGGACGACATTGCTGCCCTGTTCGGGATCGAGAGATCGACTGTCTCCCGCATTCTGAAGGATCAGGACAGGTGGCTTGCCATCGAGGACTCTTCGGACGCCGCCAAGATTGCAAAGCACCGCACCGGTCGCTTCCCGACTCTGGAGGCCAGACTGAGCGAATGGGCGGACACCCTGATGGAGCGGGAGGAGGCGGTCAGCGACGGCGATCTGAAAGCGCAGGCCCTCAAGTTTGCAGCCGAGCTTGGGCTAGAAGGCTCCTTTCGGGCCAGCCTGGGCTGGTGCGAGAAGTTCCGGGAGAAGAAGGGCCTGCGCAAGGCGTTCGGAGGACCAGCATACCCTCCTCCTCCTGCCTCTACTGCAAGCGCGGTGGTCGGCGCAATGGGCGGTGCCGTCCCGTCTGCAACAGATTCGCAGGCTGAGTTCAGGATGCAGAGCAAAGAAGAACCCAATGCTGACGACGCGTCTGCAGATAAGAGGGGCGAGGCTCTTCATACATCACATGACTCACAGAAACCAAGAACTTCCATCGAGACTGGCATACCTGCGAGCCTGGATAAGAGCGGGAGCCCTCCCAGCACGGAAACATCTAGTAACAGCTCCCATTTTCCCAGCATGTTCTCGGGCTCTCTCTCCTTCAGCAATTTAGATGCCGCCGGAGAAGGAAATGTCAGCGGAAGTGGGATCAGTAGAACTGACACGGGCTCGGGTGCGACTGGACTCACGACCACAGCCTCATCGTCGAGTGGCAGCATTGCCATCGCAACCGCGACGCAGCAGGGACAGCCGCGCAAGAAGCCAAGCGGAATGTCGCCGCCAAGCATCCAAAGCGCCTCACCTGTCGTTCCTTCCTCGGCGGGCTCGGCGGCTGCCTTTGGCGGGCTCGGGGCGAACGGCGGCAGATCCGCCCATGCCCACTCCTGGTCTAGGAACGAACCACACGGGCCCATGTCCGCCGGCTCGGGTGGCTCGGTGTCTACGCCGCATTCCAATCCCAACTCGACGGGGCCATCGCCCATGGCCGGTTCGGTGCCGTCTCCTCCACTGCCTCTATCTCGAACGGCATATACTGGGCCTCCACATGGGGTCAACTTTCCGCCGCCGCCTGTCGTGCCTAGCCACGGAGGTGCCACTGTCGGATTGGGTCTCGGGATCGGGGCTGGATCTGGCAATCCATCACAAGGAGGCGGATCGGCATTCGTGCCTGCAGGATCTTTCCCATCATCTCGCCAACACGGCGTTCCCGCCCAAACTTTGCCAGCACCCGCCTCGTCATCGTTCCCGCATGCACCGGTCTCTTCCAGCCCAGCGCGCCATCAATCGAATCGATCCCAACAGCATGCTATCTACGCCAACCATTATGGAGGCTACGGGCTGCCACCTCCGGCAACAGCCAACCTCCCTTACTCTTCCCACCATCCCGGATCACATCCTCACCAACTTCCTCCCCTGTCCTCTACTTCTGCCTCGCACCTTCGTGGGTCTGGTGGATACAATCCTCAGCAGCACGACCAACAACTCCAACACTCGCTTAGCGGACTTCAGCGCCACCTCCCTCGCCCGCACACCTCGCATCATCCCCATTCGCACCCGCACCGATCCCATTCGTTCCAGAACGAGCCGCGACAGAGTGGTAGCGCCAGTGGTACGCCCTCGGGCAGGCAGCATCCATTTGCGTACTCGTCCTATCGTGATCCTGGCTCCTCGTACTACAACAGTAGCCGACGAGGACCACATGATCAGTCTCCTTCGCCTCCTCCGATGTTGCCTCTGCCCCATCGCTACCGTCACAACTCGGACGCTGCTCGGCTAGGAGCCGGAAGTGGAGCAGACGGTGGGCCTGTTCATTTGGGTTTGGTGAGACGAAGAGACGAAGAGGTGGAGGAGGAGGATGTCGTCAATGACGAGGATGAGGTGGAGATGTATCACTCGTCATCGACTAGACGTCAGTACTCGTTGGATGGCCGAATGTCTCACCTCCCGAACGGAAACGAGCAAGGGCCCGATGGGGTAATGTTTGGCGACCAGGACCAAGAGGGCATGGACGGTCGACGAGGGCTCGGACGGGACGGGCATCTCAACGAGGACCAGAGCATGATTGACGGTGGCGCGGTGAACGGTCACCCAGATAACGGAGCATCGGGGCTGCGCGGACAGGATTCGTCTCAGAACTTCAGAAGGAGGGATTATGATGCTCAATCCACGAGACAAGATCAAGAGATGACAAATTCGGAGCCTGATGGCGGCGTAGATACAATGCACTCTGGCTCTTCTCCGCCACATCCCCGGCCCTTCTCATCGTATCCACGGATCGCGAATGGTCATGGCGATGCCCACATGCGAGGTGATCTCGATGAACAGCGCCCCGAATATGGAGGACGCCCCGAATCCATAAGTTCTCCGCAAGGATATTATCACCGCTCTGGCCGCGGTGGTCAACATCAGTTCTCCGTCCATGGGTCCAGTCCGCGTAGTATCGATGCAGGAGAAGGAGGATCTCAGACGGGTGGCATGGCCAGAGCACGAGCCCAGAACGGAGATGTGGCGATGTTCTCACCGTTGCCACAATCTCTGGCCGAGCCTTCCACACCACCGCCTCCCACGACAGCAATACTGGGCGCGATCAACGGGCTGCCAGGTCACCAATTAAATGGTGTCAACGGTCATGCTCATGGTGTTGGCACAAACGGCGTGAACGGTGTCTCAGGCGGGGCAGCAGCTGATAACGTGCCTGCTTCGGGCGTCGAGACTGCCTTTGGCCAGGTGATGTTGGCCAACGAGGGCGGGGATGTGAGCATACAGCAGGCCCGAGACGCGCTGGACCTAGTGTTGAGGTTTTTACAAGACCAATCCGAGGCGTTCTGTCCTCGAACACACTTTGTCACGATGTGAGTAGCATTGGCAGAAAATTCGGTTGCCGGCGCATTATGGGCTGACATGATCCCGTGCTTCCGTACGTAGTGGAAACCTGCAAGGAACTTTGGCAGCAGCTGCGTATGCGCGTGCGCAGATCCGCCTGCAGCAGGAGCGGGAGGCGGAGGAGCGACAACTTAGGCCGGGCACAGCGTCCACCTCGACCTCAACATCCGTCTCGAGCTCGATTCCCGCTGCCACGGCTGATGCTCCGGACGTCTCCGATGAGCTTGCCGTTCAGACTGTCACTGTTGCTGGAGAGCCGATGGAAGAGTCAGAGCAGGTGGTCGAAATGTCAGAGGCACGGGCAGCTGACGGTCCGGTTCAGGCGGCTGAGGACGATGCGGGGCAAAGAGCAGAGACCGGAACCGAGACGACCTCAGAGACTGCCTTTGAAAAGGTTGAGGCGGCGCAGGAGGACTCGGAGCGTAAGGAAAACGGAGGCGGATGATACCTCTGCTCGAAAATTTTACCGCGCCGATGGACCGTCAAAAGTCCAATGCATGCCTACATGTCGGAAAATTGGCCCGAGAACGACGGCACTGGCCACGAAGTTTCGGCAGTCAATGCGGACTAGACATTTCGAAGCAAAGTCGCCTATTCGGGAAACGGAATCGGCCCTGCAAGATTTCGAAAAGCTGTTCGCCCACCTTCAACACTCGGCCTTGGCAAGGGCCGCTCCGGATACTGACCTGACTCACGCATCTGCCTGTCACCATCGATAGTCTCTTTGGAAGCGCCTCCACGGACGGGCCATTCGATTTCAGTCATCTCTTGACTCTAGACTTTTCACGACTACATCTTTTCCATTGTCACAACACCAAGACAAGAACAAAATTGGCGAAAATCTTTGGACGGTCGAGTCTCTCATACATTGTTTCTTTCGACTCTTTCAGCCTCCCGGATGCCCCTTCAACTTGATACACAGAACCGCGTCCGTCGTTATCTATCGAGCCATTCCGACTCGTCATTCTGAACAACTTCATTATCATCAATCATTCCTTCAGCTTTTCATCCATTCATCCGTCTCTACAGCTTGCTCAACAAGATACTAAAGGCACACGACATACCTATCTATACACATCCCTGTCACATAAACAAATTTTCACACAATCAATTTTCCACATTGAGAGGTCAACGATCCTCCCTGCTGTTTCTGACTTGTGCAAGGGACTGTTGTTACAATTGGCGGACTGTGTAGACGTGCTTGACATACATGCGACAATAGACTGGTAACCCTGACCGACTCGCGCCAGAAAACAGAACGTAGTAGGAACTGGTGACCACCTCATGGCGGAGAAGTCAAAAGCGTCCGATGTAAATGGAGGCGGGTACGCTGCTGTTGATCTTGTACGGACCGGAGAAGTGTGTTGAGCTGAGTCTGAAGTTGTTGTGCGTCGTCGAGAGTCGATCGGAAGTCTGCGTTTGCGGCTCGTATCCGATCGTCAAGCGCAGTGAGTTCGTTGCGCTTCAATTGGCAGGAGGGAACGTTCAGCTCGCGAAGAGAGTGATGAAGGAGCAATCTCGGGGTTTTGATACACTCACCTGTTCCTGCTCGGATTGTAATCCCGAGGGGAGCGTGGCAATGATGGCTTCGATCTGTTTTGATTTGAGGATGAGGTCGCCTACGAGTTCGTCGATGGCGGCGGCCATTTCCTGTGGCTCTACGAGCTGGTTGCTTGCTCTTGTTGATTCTTTGGCTGAGATGGGAACGTCCGGATGAATGGTGACATGCGACGCTCGTGTAGTCAGATAGGAGATGGAAGCAGCCATGATCTTGATGAGGAGATCGAGCCCCTCTTCGAGCTGCGTGAGAGGATCGCCATCACTCGTGAGCTGCACGGGCAGCTTGGGATTCGAACTCATCCCTGGAATATTGTAACAGTAGTGTGGCCAGTCAACTCGAGGTGGGAACTGGGTAAGGAACCGGGGCCCATCGCGACTTTGTCAATTATCCGACGTTGTTTATCCGTCTTTCTCTCTTTCTCTCGGCCGACAAAGCTTTACCAAAAAGGCTCCGGGAGTGACGTTCATCAGCTTCGGCCCAGAAGTTCTGCGGACGAAATCCAAGGCGTTCCATTCCACCGCATACATACCCGCATACATACAGTACATCGGATCGCACAGACAGTCTCGAGCTTCTCCCTTCCTCTCCCCCGCTCGCACGCAGTCGCACAAGATGAACGCAGCTCTCGGTAACATCGCCATCATGCTGGGCGCCAACCAGCTCGTCAAGCGCATCCCCTTCGACGAGCACCCGGAGTACGTCCAGTACGCCCGAGCGGCATACATCTCCGCCCAGCTCCTCTGTCTCGCCATCTTCTACTTCTGCACCATCCGGATCAAGAAGGCCAATGACCTCACCGTCCTCAAGTACGCGGAGCCAAAGGGTCCACTGGTCAGTTGTCATCTCCCTCCGCTTCCTCCGTATCCGACGCTGACTTTTTTTTTTGACGCATACAACAGTCTCAAGAAACGGGCGAGCCGATCACCACCACCCACAGAGACTATGATCTTGCGGAGGTGAAGAAGGCCATGCGCGGTGTTATCACAGGTACCCTCATGGTCGCTGTCATGCACGGCTACTTCAAGTACACCAACCCTCTTGTCATTCAGTCGATCCTGCCCGTCAAGAACGCTCTCGAGTCCAAGGAGGTCCTCATCTGGATTTGGGGACAAGCAGCAACCGGCGATCTCAAGCGGCCATTCAAGGCGACCAACTCTCTGTTCGGTCAACAGCCCGGTGGACCTGCCTCAAGCAGCGCTTCTGCTTCCTCAGCCACCCCTGCTGCCATCACCGAGAAGAAGAAGAGCACATAAATTCTCACATCTCAGAAACAATCTCTCCGGCTGTTTTATTTGTGGTCTAGAAGATTGTCCCGCTTCTCCTCTTCTACATACCTGCTGCTTTGGAAGAGCATCCCACTTCTCGGCCCTCCTTCTTCTTCATTAATGCATATACATTTGGTGGTCACTGCATCTGTACGATTGACGCGAGAAATGAGGCTGTATGCTATCTTCGCACAATCTCCTACAACCACCATCACATTCAGAAACAAGCACGAAAGAAACTGAAAGAAGGACGACGACGAGGCCTTTGTGCAGACATGGATCCATTCCAGATCCGGATGGACTTCTCGTCCCAGCTCCGGCGGCTCCAGGCCTCGCAAGCGTCGATCCAGAAGGTGCTCAGCTTCATGTCCAAGCATGCTAGTCGAGCCTCGGACGACCTATGGGACTGCATCGTGATAGAAACGTCCAAGGCCTCTCTCAACGCGCGTCTGAACATCCTGTTCCTCATCGATGCCCTGGTCAGAGGTGCACCTGACGATTCCTCTTCGTCCTCTGGTCCCTCTGGTTCTGGAACTCAAGATGGCGGCGATGGTACAGGTCCTGGACTGTCCCCAGTCGTCCTGGCGGCCTTCCTACCTCTGATCAGCAGGGACCTCATCGCCCTCATCGACCACATTGTTCCCTTGACCTCGGACGGAGTCAGGCTCAATCTCGCCAGCACGAGGGAAGTCGTCTCTCTTTGGTCGTCCTCCGCCAACCTAACCCCAGCTATCCTTACCCACATCCTCACTCGACTCGACTCCAGAAAGGAACAGCTCAAAGCCCTGCCTCCCGCTGAGCGAGCAGCTTCAGAGTCATTCTCCAAGAATGAGATATTGCAGCGCATCGAAGAGGATCGGGAGAGACAGAAGAGATTGAGGGAACGCTCCTGGATCCTGCCGCCCAAGACGTATGTAAACGCCATTCCTCATCCGGTCGTCGCCTCAGCAGCAGCCGGAGCGACTTCAACTTCAACTTCTTCATCTGCCGCGGCGGTAACGGCCCAAGGTACAACTGACCCATTATCTGCGAGCAAGAAGAGACCCAGAGGAAGCACAGGTGGTGCCTCATCCGCAGCAGCTTCGTCTAGCTCATCAGTTGCAGGGACTTCTTCAACCACAGCAGCCACTCCAGCCAACAACGCAGCTCTCACCAGGGACCCACTTGCAGCTCTGTACGGTGATTCCAACCCGGCATCACTAGCTTCTACATCTGCTGCTGGAGCATCTTTGCTCGCTGGCAGAAAATCGACATCATCCATCGGAGCAGCATCAGGTTCACCGCTGACTCCCGCCAAGAGGAAAGCAAATGGATCCCTCGCGTCGAACACGCCAGCAACGTCGGTCTCAGAAGGGTCTTCTTCACAACCCATCCTAATCGATGGAAGTTCGTCACAACAGACCAGGCAGCAAGCTGCGCCCGTCGCCGCTTCACGCGACGCTCTCCAGATCGAGATGGGGGAAATGTGGGAGACGACCTCCGACCTGAACGAGGACGACTTTGAAGGATTTGCTGAGGAGGACGGAGCCGGCGGCGTGGCACTTGCAGTCGCTAATGCAGCTGCGGCCAATGCGGCGGCAGCGGTCGCCACCGCCAGAGCGGCTGCAGCAGGAGCGAATGGACACGGCGCGACAGACAGGGGGCCTGCTGGAGCACCTCACATTGTCGCTGCGCCGCCACCGATAATTCCGCGTTGGTGGGGCTCTCGGGCGATATACATAGAGCGGTATTGTCAGCGGGAGGGTGCGACAGGGAAGAGACAGCACCTTCACAAAACGGGACCCTCATCATTACAAGGGTCAATAGACGCTCTAGGACCGAAGGCAGGCTCCATAAGCTCAACTTCTGCGTACGCGCAGCAACGTGCCCCATCAGCACCTCAGCAACAGCACACACAACAGCACCTGTCGACATCTAGAGATTCAAGACCCGCAGCATCTCAACAAATACAGCAACCACGAAGGGAGTACGGTTCCACCCCAGCCGCTTCCATGGGTCCTCCTGCCCTGTCTGCACGAAGCCACAGATGACTCGGAGCGTTCGCAGCTCGGCTCCAGTCGCTTCATTCCATCAGCCGGGCCTTGATCTTGTTGTACCACCACCATCTTCAGGCAGGACAATGCACACCACAGTGCCATATGTAACTGCGTCGATTGAAAGAGTGGGCGAGATCAGACAGAAAATGGTGACGAGGATGGTACAGTGATGCGGACAGAGATGCGAATCCATGCCTTGCGTGTTTTCCATTGAAGATGCGAGCCGCCGGAGTCATGTCGTTCTGCGGCCACTATGGAGCCCGGATGTACAGGTGAAGGTGAAGGTGAAGGTGACGCGCGACATGCCCCTCAATCTGTAGGCACTTCTCAGGGCAGGTACAGTCGTGAAAAGCCAGCGACAGGAGTTCGGCAGCACGGGCATGGCTGTGTCTTACCGTTGACCGGCCGACTAGCCAGGTTATCTCTGCACTCTTCGCAGAGTGCCAGACACCGACAGGGCCAGATCAAAATCGTGCTGATCGCGAGCGGGAGCGAGAGGCAATGTCAGCTATAGTTGCCTCTACACGGCACAAAGATGACGGAGCCTTGCCTCAAGGCAAGTACGTACCGGTTCTCCGTTTGACAGATGACACAGAGTCTCTGTCGTTCGCGCTCCCACTCTGCCTTCTGTTCGTCCTCATCGACCGTCCCGCTCGTGCCACTTGTGAGACCCATCATCGAAGCCGTCGAGTCGTGGTCCGCTCCAGCACCGCGAGCAAGAGCAGCCTCTCGCCGCATTCGAATGACATCTACCAACACGTCCCGCTCCTCGTTGACGCCTCCACCGACCGTCTGTGGGCTAGACGACGATGCCGACGATCCCAGAAAGGGGCGAGCGCGTGAAGATGCTGACGGCAAGCCGCCTCGCAGGCCTCCCAATGGACCGGTGGCTGGACCAGACGTCTGTCGACTTACAAGGGAGCGGAACCGGTTGCGTGTGAGGGGACTTCGGCCGACATTTGACATGTGCATAAGCAGGTATTGTGACAGGTCTTCGTTCTCTCCGCTGCTGCCAGCTACCTGAGCTACTTGACCGTATTGCCCTTGCTCTTGTTGCGCAGCAAGCGCCAAACTGAGCACTCCCTCTTGCTGCTCCTCTTGTTCGGCATCAAAGTCGTCATCCGTCAGGCCCACGGAAGGCGAGCGCCAAGCTCTTCTTCTTGTTACTTCTTGAGTGCCTCTTCGAAGCTGAGCCGCCCGAGCCGCCAACTGATTTTCAGCAGAAAGTATGAAGCCGTTGGCATGCTCCTCATCTGCCTCCTCTTCTGCGTCGTCCTCGTCCTCGTCGTCTTCCCTCCACTCCGGATCATCATCATCGTCATCATCGGTCCACTCGGGCGCATCGGCAGCCAGCATCGCTCTCCAAAACCGAGCATCTTCAGCGGCTTCTGAAGGAGACATCGCTCTAAATGCTCTCCTCAGCTCAACTTCCTTCGTCAAGCCATCGTGCGCTTGACCAGTGTCGACGCGCCCGCTTTCGCCATTCCCAGTCGCGGCAGTGTTGGCAGCACTGCTTCCGACGACAACTCTTGCAGCCCGTTCCGCCAGCCTTCGTTCCTCCTCCATCCTCTTCGCCGCCAAAGCTTGTTCCCGTCGCTGCTCGCCGTTCTGACCGTGCCATAAGAGGCGCATGTATCTGGGCCATCGCTGGCCGAATGCCTCCTTCCAGCTGCGCACCCAATGCCTCCATTTCCTCCTTCTTCTTCTCCGTCGCCGTTCTGTGTCACCAAGCAGTGCATCTTCCACTTTTACTCTCAGCAGAGAGGGGACCCAGCTCCAGCCCCATGTCAGAGAGAGAAGGACGAGGGAGAGCAGGACGCGGAACAGAGTCGACACGAAGCGGCGCGCTTCGGCTGATCGGGAACCGGTCGCGCCGCTCAGGATTGAGAGGGAGGACGAGGTCGGGATGGCGTGACCGCTCCGGCGGAACAAAGTCCCGTCCGCCGCCGTGCGCAAGTCTCTAATCTCGAGCGCAAACCCGCTTCGGAGTCGGTCCAGCAGGCGCTGGTCCGGGGCAGGTGAGCTTCTGTCAATGCGTCGCCGACGAGAAGACCGCCGATCGTTTCTGGACATAGTGTCTCTTTCGTCGTCGTTGTTCTCTTCATCTGAACCCGAGTCGGGGCTCTCCTCGCCTTGTCCGCTGACTCCTTTTTGCGCGCCGCTGCTCCCCCTTCCCCTGGAACCCCAGAAAGAGCCCTGATCCTGCCCATGCGGTAGAATCTCCCTAGCCCTGACTGCACTGGACGTAGCAGTAGCGACCGAACCTTGCGAAATCACATACGCCCCTCCCATGGCGTCCATCTCGACCCAAGTTGCCGCAGGCGTGTGAATCGTTGCAAGCTCTTTGCTCATCCCACTCAGCCGAGTCGACTCGAGGCAGGCGGTCCCAATCTTGATGATCGCTACGTTGTAGTCTTCGGTCATGCCTGGCAGATTGGATGGGTTGAACAGCAGTCGACTGGGGTCAATCTTGCCTTCGGTGACAATCATGGTGATCGCATGAAGGCATGCGGTCAACGCGATGATGAGCTGCGGAAATGGTCAAGATTGAGTCAAATCTCATGCTGTAGTCCAAGAGCGAGAGAAGACTCACCAAAAAGAACGCGTCGGGGAAGCGATTAGATAGATGGAAGGGATCTGTCGGGTTCCCGATATATCTCCAATGCAGGTGGTGGACAGTGTTGACTATGCCGAAGAAGGTGGTGATGGGCAAATTCGTTCTCGGCCGCGACTTGTTGAGAGAGGCAAGGGATATGGTGCTTAATTCGGCAACTTGCAAGAATATGCTGAAGAACAGACACCAGGTCGGAGGACCGGGATTGCTGACCTCGCGGTCGGGCTGGAAGACACACGCATGGGCGATGAAGGCAAAGCCGGCGAGGTTGAAGGAGGGGACATCTCCTGGTGATGTTCGGTCAGAAGAAGCAGAAGCAGATGAGATGACGATGGCTGCAGCGGCGGTGAGACTAGGTCCAGGATTGTGATTCAGCGCACCATTGCCAGAGTTTGAGTTCCGCTGACCTCCCTCGAGGCTCTTGATCAGGGTCTCGGTAATGAGATAGGCTGCGCTTGCGAGGAAGGCAGCCCAGATGACCTGGCTGGAGACTGCTTCGATGCGGAACGATCCCGTCTCAGGGTTGAGGAAGAGGTGACCCAACCAGGCCCGTGCTTTCCAACCGGGTTTGAGAATGTGCTTCGTAGCTAGGGTGGCCAGGATGTGCCTCTTCCGTGCTGAGCTCGTGTCATCTGTCAATGGTGAGGCCGGCGTGTCGAGGGCGAGGGTGATAGAAATGGCTAGGAGTAAGACGAGTGAACGAAGAAGAAGGGCGAGAGCTGGTAGCTTGAGTGCGATGCGCTTCCAGCCAGTGATGGGCTGGGGTCGATTGCGTGGTCTGCAGATGTGTTGGATCCGGTTGATGAGGGCTGTTGTGATTACGAGGACGAAGAACCATTTCGATGTGAGAAAGCCGAGCAAGCCTGGTCCGCCGAGAGCAGAGGGCGGGGAGACGGTCCTGAATCTGACGTTGCTGCTGCCGCCTGGGGAAGTGGTCTGGTTGTTGATTTGAGCGGTTGTTGTTGCTACGACTTGGTCGGGATTGACGCCTGCCGTGATGGGGGCTCTGTAGAGGGTGACGGGAGGAGAAGCGGAAGCGGAAGGATCATCAGAGGCCAGTTCTGGCGGCGGCGGGTTGAGTATCCAGCTGAGTACGTTGTCTAGAGTGGAGGTGCCGTTCTTTGACTGTAATGCTGGTGCTGGTGCCGGTGCTATGGGAGACGACGCGGAGCCTGATATGAGAGCATTGCGGACACGAGACAGAAGCGTCGCCATCTCTTCCCTCTTCCGGCCCTGTCTCCGTCTCAAGGATGATGGCAGCAACCAAGATGCTGAGGGAGAGGGAGAGAACAAGGGCGATTGAATGCGGTGCATGGATCCCCAGTACCCCATCTTGTTGCTATGCGGCTGACCATCGTCCGAGACCAACACTGCATCCCGGACAATCTTCTCAACCGGCCCAAGCTCGATCTCATCTTCCATTCAGGAGAGAGAATGAGCAAAGCTCCTAACCCGCTGCTGTTTGCTTCCCTGACCGTGCTCGCCTTCGGTTCCTTCGCCTACGTTGTCAACTCCCAGCAATCCAAGCTCAAGAGGGATCCCCAGCAGAAGCGCATCCCTCACCCAAACCCGCTGATCCCACCCACGAACCATCCCGAGCAGAACATCAAGTCATGACCAACTCGCGCTTCTCACCCGCAGACACCACTGTCATCTTCGTGCTCGGAGGCCCTGGTTCCGGCAAGGGCACCCAATGTGCCTCCCTCGTCTCCGACTACGGCTTTATCCATCTCTCCGCAGGTGACCTCCTCCGGTCCGAACAGGAACGACCTGGCTCAGAGTACGGAGACCTCATCAGGGACTACATCAAGGAGGGCAAGATCGTTCCCTCCCACGTCACCATTGCCCTGCTCTCCAACGCCATGGCCGAGCACAACCAAGGCAAGGCTAAGTTCCTCGTCGATGGCTTCCCAAGGCAGATGGACCAGGCCAAGATGTTCGATGACGACATCTGCGAGAACAGGTTTGTCCTCTTCCTCACCTGCACCGAGGATATCATGCTCGAGCGCATCCTCGACAGAGGCAAGACCAGCGGCCGCGCTGACGACAATGTGGAATCCATCAAGAAGCGATTCCGTACGTTTCTGCGTCCGACCCTCAGTCGTACTGACTTAAACTGACATTTTGTTTTCCCTTGGATCCAAGGCACATTTGTCGAGACCTCAATGCCAGTGGTGGACTACTACCGAAGCAAAGGAAAGGTTGTCGAAGTGAGTAGCTCTTCTGATCGCGACCCTCTACGGTCCGTCACTGAGAGTCCAATTCACCCTCGTCCTGAACCCAGGTCGACTCTACCAAGTCCAAGGAGCAAGTCTACTCCGAAATTAAACAGGCCGTGGAGAAGGTCCTCGCATGAACAATACTTATATTCTTCCATAATCAGGCTTATTCACCAGTCAGCCGTTTCACGTTACTTGCATGGTCTACGGGCAGCCAGGTTGTCATTTCAGAGTGTTATGCGGAGAGATGTGAGAAAGGAGGCCTTAGACACTCTGGAGAATCGCACCGGAGCGTCGTGGCTGTTGCAGACATGATCAGCCTCTTGTGCCGCCGGGTGTCCTAGGACTCTCTCGGCTAGTGGTGAGCACCGTGGTCGAGCTCGAAGCGGAGTCCACTGTTCGGAACCCGCACGCGACATCCGCATGGACAATTTCAGACCATCAGCACAGTCGCTTGAGATGGAGATCATCGGAAGGAGAAGCTAGCACTCACCAGTAGGTGCACGCCTTGGGACCAGGCTTGTCCAGGTTGATGAAGATCTTGGGGTGGCCCAGTGCTCCCCCTCCACCATCACAGCTGACGACTCGCTTGCTCGACAACCGGACGGGCTCCTTTTGAATCATCGCCATCGCACTCAGCGGCTGGGGCTGGAAGTCGACCTCCATTTGCTCAAAGCGAGGTCCACGCATCGCGTTCTCACGTGGGTTCTGGTTGGCGGACCATGTCGAAGGGTAGTTGGGTGCTTGTTCTGAGGGAATGGTCTCGGGTGTGTGAGGTTGGGCGATCGCAGTCTTGCGGATGCCACCGGCTGTAGGAAGGTTGGTCGAGGTGGGAGCGCTCGCAGGACGAGTAAATTCGCCCTGGGCACCATGGGCCGGCTGTTGGGCTGCTGGAGAGGAAGAGATCCACCGGGAGGAAGAGGAAGAGGCCGCCGATCCCGAGGCGGACGCAATTCCGACCGTCAACCTTCTGGTCACACTGCTGGCCAAACCAGCAGCGGAGTTCGCCCGTGCAGCAGCCGAGAGAAGAGCAGTCGCAGTCATCCCGTCTATCGATCTGGATAGGCTTCGATGTCGTCCTCCTCTGACCAGTCAGCGTCCTTCCGGCGTGCCCCATCACGACCAGGCCAAATGTCACTGAGTCGCCCGCATGGCAACAGCAGCTTCTTGATCATCATTGCCCACTCCCTGCACAGCTCGAAACCTGGCTTCCCACTGCAACTGACACCAAAGGCTCCCCGTCTATCAGCTGCATCCTCTACAGAGACTCTCCTTCCCGCCTGTATGTGTGTGTAATCATTCGCGAGGCTCCCAAATATTGTACAAGAAAGTGAAGGAGAATGTGATTGGCCGCGACTCCGATCCTTCGGTAGCTGATTTTCAAACGTGTTCGCTTCAGCTCGGAGAACGCGACGAGCTCTGAGGTAGGATCCGCGAGCAGTTCAGTCCCTCCGTAGACTTTCTAGCCGAGCCTGGAGCGCATCGTCGTCGCTGAACCCACCGCCTCCTCCGGCAGCTGGTCTGCTCGAGGCGCCAAGGCCTCCTCCACCACCGCCGTCGCCTGGGGCAGGTCCTCCGCCCGGTGCACCGGCACCACCGCTCGGCTTTGATGGACCACTGCTCCCCACACCCTCGCCAATGGCGATGCGCTCGGATGGATTGGCGAGTGCCGACGGAGCCGCGATTCCAGTTGGGGCGTCGGTGAGCTTCAGACAAGTCCAAATCACCTCAGCCTTGAGTCTCGATTGTGCGGACATCTGTCAGATATCATATTGGTTCACTCACCTGTTGTCCCAAGCTGACTCCAATCTCGTCCAGCACCTGGCTCAAAATAGTATCGCCCTCTTCCTCCTCGCCGATCCCGTCCGCTTCGTCGTCCATCGCCTCGTCCACCGCATCGCCCATCATTTCCTCCTTCATGTCCATCGTCTGTGTCTCCCGTTCGAAATCACGCATTATCCGCTGGATTTGGGGGAGATTCATGCTGCGGTTCATCATGCCCATCGCCTGTGAGAGAAGTTTGGGAGCAACCAGACAAGGCGAGCAACGAGGTTGGGATGGAGATACAAGTTAGTTGCATAACAGCGGATGGCCCGCGGCCAAAAGGTCATATGTCAAGGCTTTGATACGTACTCTGGTCGCGCCTCTCATCGCCTCCGCCATCTGCTGGTTACTTCTCAACGTCTGGATTCTCAGACTGACAGCCTGCAACTGCGTCCGCATCTGCACAAACTTCTGCACATGTCTTCGTGTCCGGACCAGATCACGAGCCATGACCTTGCAGGCGCCCATCTGACCGTCGCGCGCCGCCTTCTTGATGTCCATGATTAGCTTCTTGTCTTGCTGCTCGAGCTTGGAGCGTTCCCGGTCGAGTTCGCGCACGGCCTTTTGAAGGCTGCGCTGGTGTTGGCGCAGTCGTTCGGCAGGGGTCTTGGCCCTGCCAAAGAGGGACTCAATGATGGTGGCCATCGTGCTGGCTGAATGCTGTTCGACGATCGATGCAAGTGAGGGACTGGTGTAGGGATAGGATTGGTCTTGGTCACGACGTTGCACAGCAGTTCCTGGTGAGAGATCAACAACACAACACCGTCGACTGCCGACCAATTGCGTCACAGTAGAGATCACCAATGGTTTATATTTTTACAGGCAATAACTCGGAAGCTTTTTAGGCTTCTTAGCTCAGTGGTCTAGAGCATTTGCTTTACAAAACGCATGTCAAGCGCGCAAAGGGTCGTGGGTTCGACCCCCACAGAGGTCAGCCATTCTTTTTTGCCGTTTTCCTTCATGTATCGCCACCCCTCCCTTTTGCACAAGGGCGCCGTTTTCCTGACATGCTACTGCGGGTGGATCGGATGATGATGCTCATTAAATTGCTCGAAAGCCATGTCGAAAGAGTGTACATCCGCCGTGGAAAGAGGCAAGCATACGAAATCGAAGAGGGAGTGTGCGCATTGGCAACGGAGAAAGAGAGGGAAAGCAGGGCAGATAAAAGAATAAAAAGATTGAAGCACGAAGTGGAAGCACAACTCTGCTCTTCGGAAGCAAAGCCGTTGCAAATGCTCGGTGTGGATTGAAAGGCGAACTCCGTCCTAGGTGGGGGTTGAAGGTATATATGTGCGATGGAAAGCGAAAGACTGTGGATGCTGATGCGTGACGTTTGGTGAAAATATATCTTAATGAGCGAGAAGAAGCGACGTGCACCTTGATTTTGGTTTTGCGGATGCACGAACGGCAGGTTCACCCCAGACCGGGCAAGCCACGGATCTTGAGTGGTAGTCTGAGAGGATTGAGGTATAACAAACCAAATCATTGTCAGAACCTAGGTCTGTTCTGAACAGCTTCTGCGGGGAACTCACCCTGATTGGGAGTACGAAATGAAGACGGGGAAGGTAGAGTCTGGCTTGGAACCGAGCTCAACGCGCGCCTCGAGTTCGATATCGAGGTATAGCAGTCCCTTCTCTGCAACCAAAGTTGTAACAATCTTGTCGATCCTTTTCGCCATCCGCGTCTCTACGGCCGGACTCGTCTGCTGACCCGGTTTCGAGGGAGTGCCGGGAGGAACCGACAGTTTCGTAGCCCGGACTCCATTCGCGAAGTCTGGCGTTTGACGGAAGGAGGTCGAGCAGGTTGCAAAGTCCACGCCTCGGTGTGTCGCTTTGAAGGAGAGCTCCATGATGTCGATGGGCACGCCCATCGGGTTGTTGACCACAAACTGCACCATGCAGGTTTGCGACGTCAGCATGCCCACGCTAAGTCGGGTCGCGATGCTGTCGATCAGGGTCCTGTTCAGGATGGGTCGGAGCAGGAACGGTACCCTAATGTTCTTCAAAGCCGGCAGCAGTGTCGGAATTGTTGTCGAGCGCTCGTCACCCTGAATTAGAAGTTCTGTCATTCGACCGCTCATCAGGTTGGTAGGGACATCCAGCACGTCCTTGAGGATCTCTGGGGCAGGCTCGTACTGGAATTCTGCATCCGCCACCCGGACGTGTCCGATGTCGAGGATCAAGTCCTTCTTGATGATCGCTCGTCCGACATACAGACCTTTGTAGTAGGCGGCAAAGCTGACCCCACTGTTCAGCACATGGATCGAGACCGAAGGTGACGGGTTGTTCAAAAAGAGGTCGAAACGCTGTACAGAGAGAGCAGATATTGGTGAGTCACAGTCTGAACTATACTACCAGACCATTCTTTCCTGTCGATACTTACGAGGAGGATGAATGCATTAGTCGCCGCGGCCACAACCAGATTTTCTTCGCGCAATGGCTCGGGTCTCAACCCATTCAATCCCTTGACAGACACGATGTGCTCCTCGCCCAGTTGAATGTCCGCAAGAACAGGACCAAGCGCCGTCATGGCTCGGACGCGCGCCATGCCCCGCACCTGTAAATGGGTCGCATCCTCCTTGTCTGCCACAATCGCGATCGCCTCACCAAGCGCGCTCGTGTCCACATTGTCCCGCAGGGTGAAGCTGCTAAGGCTCATGTTGATCTTGCCCGCCACACCGGCAGGCTCGTTCGCTGAGCGGGGAAAGTGCCACTGTTCGGTACCTGTCGCATTTGACGCGTCCGTCATCGCCGAACCCAGCTCAACATTCTTGTACAGCAGCCGCAGATCGAGCGACAGCCCGAGCACCTGGAACGACACCGAGTACGGAAGCTCATATACCGCGGTGATGTCCTTGATTGCCAGCGCAGGCGGGCTCCCGTCAGTAAAGGCGGCAGTCACAACGCCAATCTCGATCTGTTTGACAATCATGAGTGGCTCCGGCAATCCGAACTGGACCGGCAAATTGATCGTCCGCACAGCTGCATCGAGCCACGCAATTCGCTGAGATTGCCGGATGATGCCAGGCGGCGGCGCTGTCGAGGCCACTTCTTGACCGTCTGGCGATGTCGGTGCCTTTGCAGACGAGGTTCCTGCTGCAGCAGCTGCGGACGCAGCCGCTACAGCAGCGTGTATCGATGGTCGACCCATTCCGGGAGCATACGCCCACGTTCTCCGGCCGCGCACGTCCAAGTCCACCGGCAAGCCAGCAATCAGCAGACTGAAAAGCTTGCCAATCTTCTCCAACACGACAACCTTGCGAGTCTCGTGTTGATCATCCGCGCCGATATAAATCGTGCCCAGGCCATCCGCATGAGTGACATGTTTGCCCCTGATCGCCACCTCGTCCACCTCCAGGTCACCCACACAGACGCCCTCGAACATCATGTACAGCGTCAGCCGAGCCAGGCCCAGGTTGATCGAACTCGAGTTCGGAATGTTGATCCTGATCTTGATCCTCAACGCGTCCTTCTGTTCAGAACTGCGGAACGCGTCTGCCGGAGATGGAACCTCGCCGAGCACTTCTAGGTTCTCCACCGTCAAGCCGCGCAAGCCGTTCATCCCTTCTAGCGAGATCGCCTTGTGGATCGGTGCCACGAAATTGGCTCCTCCTGTCCTGATGGAGAGCTGGTTGGCTGACAGGAACACTGAGAACGACTGTTCTTGGACAAGAGCCTCTACAAACTTGGAGAATGCCTCGCCTCCAGCCTGCCCCGCCAGCGGAACCACGAAGACGTCGCTCTGCACCGGCTCAGGCGCGTACGGGTCGACGTTGATCATGTCCGCGATCAGGGCAGTACCGCAACGCGTCCACCGGCCGTCGAGGAGCAATTTCAGCTCGAGTCCCTCCCGGAACCGCACCTCGGACCGCATCGGACCAAAGTTGAGCAGTCTGACATCGCACTGGGCGTGGATGCCGTGGACGGAGAGCTCGTTGACGACAAAGTTGTCCAGATGGAGCGTCATCCGATCAATAATGTCCGTCACGATCGGCTGTGAGATGTGCGGAATCAACGTGGCCGCCGTCTGGGTCGAGATCACGATGGGCAGGTCGCGGATCTGGAAGCGGAACACTCCCGGGATCCGGTAGTCTCCAAACGCGGCATCCACCTCGAGAATCGCCCGTACTTTCATGTTCTTCACCACGCGCGCAATCAGAGAGGGGAGGTCGTCCCACGGATCCGGCCCGGTCTGCGGAACTTTGGGCGGCAGCGCACCGATTCCGGTCGCAAAAGTGTCGAGAACCGCATTCAGGGTCGGTCCCAGGTCAACACCTCGGATAGCAGCGTGTCCGCGTACGATTTTGATCAGGACTCTGAGGTCTGGGTTGAGCTGGACAGGGAAGGACTGAGGCGACGGTTGTCCTGTTCCCTCGATTATCATCGCGTCCGAGCCAGGCAGAGACTGAACGATGGCAATACACAGGGATTCGGCAGGTCTAGGCCCTGTTCCCAGTCGATTGCTGGCCGCAGTCGGTGGAGGTGGCGGAGGACCCGCTGCGCCATTTGCGGTGATAGGCTGTCCGTTCTGGTCAAAGGCAGGAAGGTCCACGATGCAATCCACCTTGAGTGAGTAAATCTTGATGGGAACATTCAAGCCTTGACGAAGTGAGGTCCGCGCGACAGAGCGCTGCACAGGAGGACCGGTCAGACTCGATTGGGGCAATGATTCGAACCGGAACTCGGCCCCGTCGAGTAACCGAACACGTTCTCCCAGCGGCGGCAGGTAAGCATCGATCATGATGCCATCGATTGCGGTGGACAGCCACGGCAAGGGACAAACCCTCCGTTGGGGCGACGATGCCACAGTAGGGCGAAGAGGGTCCAGAATGGGAGAGATGGAGGTGCTGCCCGGCGAGGCTACACGGATTTCCATCTTGCGGTTTTCAAGAAGACCTGTGAGGAAGTATTGACCAGCCAGGACAATCGTGGCCAGATGCGAAGTTGGATGTGTGCCCGGAGGTGGGTTTGGCACCACGACGCGTCCACGTGCCTCGATGAAATTGTCGCCAGGCTTCAACCGGGTGGGTGCGAGACTGATGAAGCCGATGGGAACGTAGCTAGGAGGTTGGTCGGTCATTCTGAGTGCGGGTATAATATTCTTGACGGTCTCGGAAGGAACTCCGAGATCGAGTTCGAGGGAGGTCAGGTCTACGATGATGTTGGCAGGATTGGGAAGGTTAATTTTGGCCGAGAATTCGATGCCGGTTTCTGGAGTACCGGCAAGGATCTGGAGGTCTATGACTTCGGATTGGATATGACGCATTCCCAGGGTGGGTTTGGAGGAGTGGAAGGATTCTGCACGCGCAGATAACAAGCTGTTGGAGCGACCGCCCTTGAGACGGCTCTGAGCTCCTTCGTCACGCGCCGTCGCAGATGGTTGGAGGGTCGATGGTGTCGATGGCGGGGAGGGTTGATGATAGAAGGAATGCCCCGCGGACTGGTGCGGACGCTCAAACTTGAGCACGTTGGTAAAATGGGAAAGACCCTCGAAGATGATATCCTTCTGCAGCCGCTTGGCCGAGAGGCGGATTCCATATGCCTTTATTACGACGCCGTCTGCTCGGAGAATGAGCTTGACCTCACCGTGAGTGCGAACGACTTTATGGACGAGGGCGGTGATGTTGTCGAGCTCAGGCCCTGAAGCTTCGATACGGATGCGGGCGGGCACATCACCTGGGAGGGGCTTGAGCTTGACAGGCTCAAGGTGGGCGCGTATGGAGATAACCTTTCCTGGTCCGAGGTCGTCAAGGTCACCGTTTCCACCAACTCTGTTCTTGTGGGGCGGTATGGTGGACCCGATGCCGGTCTTGGGGCTGAAAGGTGGTAAGGCTTCGTCAGAGGGAGTGGTGTCGTCCTCTTGAGGGCTAGGACCGTTTCCGTTGCCGTTCTGATGGATTTTGCGGGGTAAGGTTGAGGCGGAAGCGACATCACCTGTCGATGCTGATGTGTGCAGCTTTTTGGCGGACGCCGATGGAGCAGTCGACGATGTACCCTTGAAGGTGGCGGACCGCTTCGCCTTGGCGGTGCCCTTGCGCCCAGCTGTGTCGTTGGCGGCAGGCAGGTTGCTAGATACGCTGCGTAAGGAAGCCGAGCTGTTGACGCCGTTGGTTGTGTTTGGTACGGGAGGAATGGGAGGATGAGGCTCGTTGATCGGATCGAGATTGGAATAGTCGGCTTCATCTGCAGACTTGAGGAACTCATCATGGGTGGGCAGGGCAAAGATGAGGCTCACACCTTGGGGGAACATGACTTTTGCCTTGAGGGGCCCGGTGCCGAGGATGCGGAGCCAGAGATCGACATGGAAGCCGGTGGGATTTGGCTCGTGGAGGTGGAGGTTGGAGATGCTGATCTTGAGTCTGTCCACGATGGCATCGACGACGTTGCTGACGACGGGCAGTTTGAGCGCCTTTGTTCTGGATCTGTCCTTGAGAGAAGCGGGTGCGACGCTGGAAGGCATGAAGGTCTCTGGTGGATGAGAGCCTGCTCTGATCTTGGACGTTCGTGATCTGCTGCTGATGGAGCGAGCGGAGGGTCCGACCGAGGGACTGTCTGCGTCAGGGACGGGAGTGGCAGTGGAGTAGGAGTGGAAGGAGGCATGTGAGGCCGAGCTTTTGGGGCTGAGCGCGGTATTGAGCGGCATTTTCTCTAGATGACGCCAATGGAGGCCGAGGGTTCGGGCTGAGAAGACGGCTAGAGACGGGGGCGCGCTGTGGGGAGACCTTCGTCAGACGTGCGCCGATGCAGGTGAGATGAGATGAGATGAGGATGTTGATGTCGATGTTGATGGAGACGGGGATGGGAGGAAGTTGGAGATGAGATCCGACTCCGGTTCCGTCTTTGAGTTGAGTGGACGAGAGCTGAGGAAGTGTGAGAAGCTTGTTCCGCTCTGGCTGTGAGCCGGGTCGAGTGAGTTAGTCCGAGACGAGCCAGCGGCTTGGTGGAGAGAGGGGGCGGGCAGAGGGAGTGACTGCTGCTGTGGGAGGTCGAGGGCGAGGGCGAGGGAGCGCGTCGAGGACGAGGTCGGAGAAGGATGGG
Source organism: Tilletia setariae (assembly GCA_023634365.1). Taxonomy (NCBI): domain Eukaryota; kingdom Fungi; phylum Basidiomycota; class Exobasidiomycetes; order Tilletiales; family Tilletiaceae; genus Tilletia; species Tilletia setariae. The sequence continues at coordinate 7,650,828 of JAMJXE010000001.1, read as the reverse complement.
CCAGGATGGGTACAGGGAAGGAACAGGGACTGATGATGATGATGCATGCGCCTGCCTGCTTCTCGTGCTTCCGTTTCCCCACTGCTGCTCAAAGGCGAGAGAAGAAGGCTGATACAATTATAAAATATTGTACTAATTCAACAATAAATAAAGCAGATTCACGGATATTCCACACTGTCTTCTTCTTCTTCTTCTTCTCGACCTCAGCAACGCCAACAAGATCTGAAGGCCTGATGAAGCGCTCTGGACACGACATCTTGGGATGATGCCCTCCTCCGTTCCGGCTGGTTCAGCCAGGCAGGATGGAAGCCGATGGACGATTTTGTGTCTGCTGCATGCATTTCCAGCAGATGGAAGAAAGAAGGAATTCATGTCTTATCATTCTTAGCCCAGCCAGACCTTGGTTCTGTTTGGACTTGGGAACCACCTCCCGCGCTGAGCTGGCCGGCCTCGGGCGTGGAACAGATCCCGCGTCTTGTCTGACCACGGCCACCTGCCATTCGGCTAGCAGACGCAAGCCCCTCCGTGCTCGTCACTGCAGTGGTGGTCTGGCTGGCTGCAGTAAGCAACACTAGCGCCTTCACAGAGCCAGGCCCCACACACCCATCCCTCCTCCACATCATCAGCCGTGTGGGCCGATGCCAACCAGCACGGTGAGCTCGCCACCTACGCAGCCCACCGACATGCGAAGACGCCTCCTTCGCCCCCGCACATCATCGCACGAGTCCCAATGGTCAGAACTCAGAAGTCAGAAGTCAGAACCCAGAACCTTGATCGTGGGCAAGTTGGTGGCGCTGTCCTCTTCGGCTCATCTCATGCCGCAGAGGAACAGCAAAGCCTTTGCGGTGGCCATCTTCGTCCGGTGTTCTGTTCATGCTTGCGATTCCTCCCACCCGGACAACTTGGCGCCCTAACACACATCGGAGCGTTCCCAAACAGAAACAGATCCAGGATATCAGTCCTTTCCCCTCTGCTGCGTACGCATACATGCTGTGCTTTCTGTGCCCACAGCAATGGTAGAAGACATGTTTGGTTTCATTGCTCCAAAGTCTTATTCAGCCTTCGCGGATTCACATTCGGCCTACTTTCGGCTTGCCAGGCAGGATCAGCTCGCCTTCCACCGCCCTTGGCAACAGACCCACCCGCGGCAGCAGCGATTGGTACTGCTGCGGCTCCGTCCGTTTCAGATACTTGAGCAGCTTTGCCCGCTTGTGCACCATGATGTTCATCTGCCGTCGATTGTGGTTGTCGTGTCGCGCGTTTGCCAAGTGAGAGTGCATATTCCGGATCCGATATGTCAACAGGGCCACTGAAAGAGAGAGTCAACAGAATGGGGTCAGTCTCAGAATCAGATCTTGGAAAGCAAAAAGCGAGAGAGAGAGAGAAAGAGGTGCGCACCTTGCACCTCGGTGTTGCCCGTGTCCAGTCGGCCGTCCGGAAGCTTCCGGCCAAAGGCTTGGATGATCCGTCGCGTGTTCTCGAACCGGATACCTCGCGCGCTCGCATTGCGCAGATCCAGCACCCGCGCCAACACATCGGCACTGCCTGCTTCCGCTCGTTCCAGCTCCTCCAGTTCCTCCATCAGCGCCTTTTGCGCGTCTTCATTCATCACATCAACTTCTCCGCTCGCCGTCGAGGCGCTGCCAACATGAGAGGCGGAGGCGGAGGAGGAGGAAGAAGCAGGACTCGAGGACAGTCGGTTGGCCAATTCCGAGTGCTGGCCATCAGCAGCCCGACCAAGGTTGCGAGAGTCGAGCATGTGGTCCTCCACCATGACTCGCGGCAGTTCGTCAAACAGCAGCTCCCGATCCTTGGCGTTCAGGCCAAAGTTCAATCGCAGAGGACCGCCAAAGCGCTCTTGATCCTTGACCAGCTGCTCGTCACCGGGAAGCACTGCTCCTCCTCCTGGGTTTGCGGCGCCGTCTTCTCCTCCGCTGCGCGCGCGGACAAACTCGGCTGGGTCGATGGGAAGAAGCTCTCCGCGGCGGTCTTCCCTGACACCCCAGACTTCGTCGTGGGACAGGATGATCTTGGCCAGTTCCGACCGAGTCCAGACCTCGTCTCCGCCCGTGGTGGGGGCCAGACCGGCTGCCGCCGCTTCTGCATTTGCGTTCTGATTCACAATCGAGGCTCGAGGTTGGGGCCCGAGAAGGTGTCCGAGGATAGGGTCTGGCTTGGACGACTCGAGCAGTCGAGAGGTGAGTTCACGTCTTTCCAAGTTGGACTTGCGCTTCAGCCGGGCAATCCTCTTCCGTTTCTTCTCCAGGGCTGGGCCTGAGGAGGAGAATTGGCGTGATGAGGCTGGGCTCACTGAGGCCGAGGGCAGACTGGCCCTGAGACTGGCCAGATCAAAGCTGGAGGAGGATCCGAGGGTGGAGCGACTGAGATGTAATCTCGATGAGGAGGCTGCTGATGAGGATGCACAGCGCACGCATGATGCCGCCATGAGGGCCACTCCTCCTGCTGCCATGATCGTCGACTTGCACTTGCCAGTGTGTGAGTGTGAGTGTGTGTGCAGGATGGAGAAGAGGGCAGGATGTTGATGGTGTGCCAGTAAGACTACTTTCTTCCTGCCAGTCTTCCTTTTCTTTTTCTTTTTCCGCCGTGTCAGAAAAGGGAAAACCACGATAAATGCTGCCCACTCTGCCTTCTCTCTTTCTCCCTTCTTGCCCGTCTCTCGAGCTGAGCTGGTCGTTGTCCAGCACGAGGAGCACGAGCAGCAAGCCAGCACCGGCCTGCCAGACGCGGAAGCAGCAGCGATGGCATCTCTCGTACCTTCAATAAGATCAACGGCCCGCAGGTCAGCGGTGATCCTGTCCGCAGCCGAATCCAGCTCCAGAGCAATCTCCTCCTCCTCCTCCTCCTCCTCCTCAACTCAGCCTCGTCCCATCACAGTCTCGCCGGCGTCAAGAGTCCGGAGAATACAGAACATCCTATCTTCAACAAGGTCCATCTCGTCCTCCTCTCCGATTGCAGCCACACTAGCACCGACCGAGGCTTCAAGTTCCGAGCAACCACCAGCTGCCGCTGCGGAGGAGGCCGCAAGATGGACTCCCGCTTCCCGACGAGTCGGCCTCATCACTCGCAAGGTCGGGATGACCTCCTTCTTCCTCTCCACTGGCCAGCAAGTACCCGCAACCATTCTCCAAGTCATGTCCAACCAGATCTCAGCCCACAAGCTTCCACCCACCACCACTTCGCTCAAAAATGCCAACTTCTCAGCCAAGCCGGCCCCTCCTTACATTGCCCTCCAGGTGGCCGCCTTTGATGTCCATTCCAAGCGCGGAATCTCCCAGTCTGTCAAAGGCCATCTTCAAGCAGCAGGAATCCATACCGAAAAGCGAGTCCTGCACGACTTCCGCATCACTCCAGACGCATTTGTGCCCCTCGGCACCCAGCTCTCCGCCGTCCACTTCGTTCCCGGCCAATGCGTCGATGTCCGAGCGATCACCAAGGGTAAAGGCTTCCAAGGCGCCATGAAGAGACATGGCTTCCACGGACTGCGCGCCTCGCACGGTGTCTCCATCTCGCACCGCTCCCACGGTTCCACCGGCCAACACCAAGACCCAGGCCGGGTCTTCCCCGGGAAGAAGATGGCCGGCCGGATGGGCGGCACGGCCCACCGGACGGTGCAGAACGTAAAAGTGCTCCGGATCGACTCGCGCGACGAGCTCGTGTTCGTGCAGGGCCAAGTCCCAGGCCCGGAGCAGGGTGTGGTGTATGTGACCGACGCGAAGCGGGCGCTCGTGAACAAGGCGGCGTTCCCCTTTAGTGTGGGCAAGCTTCGGAACGGACAGCTGGCGCATGGGAATGAGCCGGCCGCAGAGTATCTGCCGGATGGGATTGAGAACTTGCCGTTCCCGGCTGGTACTAAGCAGATGGCTCGGTCGATGCCCGAAGTCATCGAGGTCGGACCTGTCAAGCGAGTTGCGGCTGCGGCATCGTCGTGAGGGGCTTGTTCTTCTTTTCCTTCCTGCAATTTTCGAAACAGCAATGCATGGGACACACATTCATGCATGCAAAGATCAGCCGGGCTCTGGAGTCATACCGCTCCATCAGACCGGCCATCGCCATGTTCATCCCTGTTGCAAGTGAATGTACGTCTCTCGTGAAAGTTGTTCTCAGACACAGCACAGAGACTGGTGGAGATTAGCATTGTAAGATTTGATGAAGAAGTAATCAAAACGACACAGCTAGCTCAGAACAAAAAAAAAGTGTTGCAAGTGATGTGGTTGGGGGATATGCAAAGGAGTGACCAAGTTGTAAGATGGGGAAGCGAGTTCAGAGGACGAGGGAGAGGAGGGCAGAATTCTGTCAGGGGCTGGGTCGTCCTATCGACAGTGGAGCGAAGGCGAGTCCCCCGAGCGTGCAGTAAGAGTTGGACGAGTCCATGTTAGAAGTTGAATGTAAGCTGTAGGAGGGTGTTGGGGATGATGAGAATACAGTGTGTTGAGATGATGACGATGCTGGACGATGAGGCGCTGCGGTTACAAGTGTAAGCAAATCTTGCTTGTTGCGCGAGTCTGGTGATGTGTTTTTTGTTGGTGGTGTACTTGTCTAGAGATGAGATTGGGGGTTAAGGATGAGGAATATGATTCCTAGGCGTGTTTCAGCGAAGGGCGATCCGGCTTCGCTTCCGGGCGGGATGAACCTGATGCAGCGCCGGGCCAAACTCTCCACCGGAGGAAGAAGCAGCGAGGGAGCCGGAGGACGAGGACGAAGAAGAGCCTCGTGAGCTTCCGTGCTTGCCATGCATCTTGAGCATGTTGGTGGCAGGGGAGCCGGTGCTGCCGGTGCTGCTGTTCATGTGGGAGCCCCGTCGGTTCGCCAGGGGATCTTGGTTCTCTTTGCCCGCTGCAAACAACTGTAGTTGTGAGGTGAGGGCGGCAACCGTTGCGCTGCGCTTGGCGGGCGAAGATGGGTTCGAGCTTTTCAGGGGAGTGTTCGTCGTGGGGCTCGAAGTAGGTGTCAGTCCTCCTAATCTGGGCCGGTTCACGGTGACGACAGAGAGAGGAGTGGCAGTGGCGTTGGAAGATCGCCGTGAGTCCGAGAGGGGAGCTCTCTTACGAGTCATCGAAAGCTCGAGCTCTTCTTGCCAGGGTGTGATGTTCTCAACAGCAGTGTCTTGTTGCTGTATTTGCTTGCCAGGTAGACCCTTGATGCGACGAGGACTCTTGTCTGTGATCTGTCCGGAAGATGCCAGTCTTGATTCGTTGCTGTCCGCCTCCAAGGTCAGTCCTAGACCGGCCAGACCAACGACCTGTGGCATGCCTTCCGGTGCCTCGATGATGATCGTTGCTACCGCTTCAGAGAGCGCCATGGTAGCAGGGTCGGAGATGGATCCGAGAGTGAGTCCAAGACCGTTGTCAGGAGCAATGGGCACGATGTCGTTGTCTTGGAGCGCAAGTTGACCCAAGTGAGTGCTGAGCATGTTGCCAGAAGCGGTAGCGTCGGCGTCGATGCTGTCTTCGTCGGCGAGTCGAACAGGTGTCTTTCCCTTGTCCATAGCCACTGTGATCTGGTCTCGTCGTCTTTGGAAGCTGGACTGCATCTCGAGTTGGGCTTCTGTGCTGACGAGCGTTACCGTAGCCTCTCGCTGCATCGATGCGCCGCCGAACATCATGTCCGTGGCACCAAAGTTGGAGGAACGAAGCATGCCAAGCACATGCTTGACAGGTGTCTGTGCCTCGTGCTCGTCGTCCTCTTCGTCGGTGTCATCTCGGAGCATGCTCTCCTCCATATCGGTCAGAGTTGGTGGGAAGTCGTACAAGTCGAGACTAGATGAGGATGACGAAGCTGCGAAAGGTGCAAAAACGCCATCCTCGCAGGGGCCCAGCTTTGGTGCGTTTGGAATGGGAACGCAAACGTCGAATTGGGAGTCGAAAGGGGCGGATCCGAGCTCGGGTGTGGTGGTAGGAAGGGGCACACCGTGTGAGGAAGTCGAAGCGGGTGAGTAAGAAGGAGAGCCGGCAGAGGTGGGTGTAAGGGGGAGCTCGATGTTGAGCATCGCCGGGCTCGGGCTCTTGCTGTCCAGGCCTGAGAAGGCGTCGAAGCCGGCGGTGCTGGGAGTCGGTGGTAGCTCGATGTTTTGCATGTTGCGGAAATGCATGGTGCCCGAGCGAGAAGGAGGGTGGATCGCGATCGACAGGGACGAGTTGCTGCTGAACTTTCCCGCTGTTCGCAGCCCAAAGCTGCCCGATCGTGACATCCCGACACCACCCATGTTCTCTTTGTCTTCCTGGTGATTGGCCGTCCGCGCACTAGATGGTGAGGTAACCGAAGTCATGGCTGCGAAAAGGATGTCAAGAAAGAAGAAGAAGTCGAAGCGTACTGGGGAAGAAGAAGAAACTCGAAAGCAGAAGCTAGTAGGATGTCACTCGGAGGAAACGGTCAGGGTCGTCCTGCCATAGGCTGAGGGAAGGTCGAAGATAGGGATGGGTAGGAGAGGAGGATGGGTTTAAGAGGAGGATGCAAGCAGTGGTGCCTCTAAAAAGGGCATTGAAGACCAGCAGAACATGACAGGGGCCAGGCAGAAAAGCAGTCGAAACCGCCTCTCTGGGGAGAGTTCTCGGTCAATCGGGTACTCGTTCACAGGCATGCGGCTTGCAAAGGTATGGTGCAGGGATCTGGTGGTCCATGCCGCATTGCAACGCACGCGAGCGAAGGTGAGAGAATTGTTCTCTCAACAAGGATTCTCCGACTTGAGCGACGAGGGCCTGGCTGGGGGTGTGATTTGGACATCCGCCAGTGCAGCGCGATGGCCTTGAGGCAGAAGAGGCGGCTAATGAGAGCTGCAGATGGCTCAACGATCGTGTCGATCAGGTAGATGCTACAGAACAGAACGGTTCGCCGTGCTGCATGCTCGCGCAAACAAAGAAGTGGGAGCTCGAGAGCGGGCGCCGGCGCGATGGGCGCGATCAACAGCGAGGCCCATACCGCACCGAACAATAACAAACAGGGCGACGTCGGTGTACAGTATTGTGTGGGTACGCCCCCCTACCAGCCTCCTCCATCTCGGCCCATCGATGGTCCGCTCTATTTGCTTGTTGTGTTGTTCATGCCCAGTGTACCATACGGATGGTCTGCTCGCACACAGGCCTATTGTTGACATGTCAACAAAAAAGACGGTGATGGGTACAGTGTGCAAAGAGCGGGTTTGTTGACACGGACGTTGGGCTCTGTCGATAGGCCTTTGCTGAGATCTCTCGAGGGCAACACCCAAACAAACACCAGCTCGAGTCGAGGCGTGTGAAGCGGACAGCGAACACAGGGAAAGGGCGGCGTGGTATGTCTAACGCCTGGTCCTGTCTAAGTCGGCGGCAAAGCACACCTAGCTCAACGACATGATTGAGCCCAGCAGCGCCGCAATGTTGCACGGCTCTCCCGATCTCATCCATGTCGTCCCTATCTCTTCTAGTGGGTTTGGGAGAGGCCACAGTTGCGGGCCGAAACGTTGGTCGGTGTCATCGGAACGAGCACACCCAACCAACCACACGACCCCGCCTACGGCTGGGCAAGATCTGCTCGCTGCCAGCACACACCACCACATCCACTGCTGCGACACACAACCCTTGCGGCCTTCCAGGATCGGCCCTCGTTCACCAAGATCGGCGCACGGGGCTCGCAGTCGGTGTCTCTGTACCGCAGCATGCTTGCAAAAGCAATTTCAAGGCCAGCACGGAACCCGTGATGATCGTGGTGTGTCGCGAGCAGACTTTGGGCACAGCGTTCACAGCAGCGAGCTCTCCGCCGGCCCTGCCGGACCAGGGTCTTCAGGGAGGCGCATTGAAGGGGACCCGACCTATTGTTTAGTGAGACGCAGATTTCTAGGTTCCATCCACCAAGCAAACACAAGTCACGGCCTCTGCGCCCGGGCCGTATCTGACAAATCTGCTCCAGAACACCTCACGACGGGGCGGGTCAGCCTGCAGCACTGCAGAGAGGGTCGGTTCTGTGTTCGCAGTGAACGAACGAGAGGGTGCTGCTTTCTGAGGTCAGATAGACGACTGCACCCTGCACACCCTTTGCTAAGCTGGCAGCGCGACCTCAGTCCTAACGGTCGGGGGCTTGATCGGGCGATCAACCGTTCCCCTCGCCCCACCCAGGGTGGATTTCCCAGCAAGCCACTCAAAACCTTGTTACAATACGAGCTGTTCGCCTTCCTTTGTTCCACCTCTGAAGTCCGCACATAAATCTGATGCCACCCTGGAGAGGCTGCAGAGTGACAGTGCGGTGCATTCTAGCTGGTGCATAGCGGGAGATCTTCTGCACATCTTGAGACTTGATTGCCTCAATTATACGAGATTCCAACACGCTTGCGAACGGGCAAGCGGTGCTGCTCCTGCCGTGAGAAACATGTTTTGTTGCTATGCAGCGTTGCATTCGCGAGCAGCACAGCTTTCTTGCTCCGCCCGACCCCATTCAAGGAGTTGACCTCCATAACATATTCGCATGCGCTCCTTATTACCAAGTGCGTCCGGGTTGACTTTCAAGGTAGGACGCACATGACAGGAAGCCAAGATCTCGAGCAATCCTGTGAGGAGAATCCTTGTGCGGCACGCTGGTGGTGGAGACACTTGCTCAGCGCGTCGCCTCTGAGACTCTGGATGCTCGGCCCTTATATAATGCCTGTAACTGTCGCCTTTGCCAGAGTAGGGGGCTTCGCTGGGGTCGGACAGTCCGTCCTTTTGCTTCTCATCGCAATTCATACATGTCTCATTGAGGAAGCAAAGCGGTGCTCTCGTACACCATCACCCCCCTGCCATCGATCGTGCGTTCGCGACGAGAATGCAGAAGATCCGGTAAAAAGGAAAGGAGAAGCGACATGGTGTTGCGTGAACACGTGTCTCGGCCGAAAGGTGAGCGGCCCGTGACCTCTCGCTCACCCCTTCCAGCTTGGCGCGTTTCGGCGCTTCTCTCTTCCAGGACACACAACCTTCTGCCTTCGTCGTCGAAGCGAGTATATCACTCTTCCGGATTCTCCAACACCTCAACTTCGCACCCACCTTCACCCTTCCTTCGCCGACCTTCCACCCCCGCATACATTCGCCAAGATGGGCATGTCAGTTTCGAAACTCCTCTCGGGCCTCTTCGGCAAGCGTGAAATGCGTGCGTATCTCGCCCCCTACCCTTCCCCCTGTTGACGACATGTCAGCATGCTGCAACCAGGACACCACCAGCTGACCCCGTTCCATGCCCCATCCTCACAGGCATTCTGATGGTCGGTCTTGATGCTGCCGGTAAGACCACCATCTTGTACAAGCTCAAGGTGGGTACTTTAGCAAGATCGCACCTTATCCCCGTCCCCTCGTTCCCGCTCTGCACGGCCCGTGCTACGCACATCATGTTGCATCTCGACTCTCCAGGCGCTCGCTTGCTGGCCCTACCGAGCAGGCTTCGTCGCTGAGTGCACATCGGACTGGTTGCAGCAGCCATTGTTGGGACGGGTTCGGGAATTCAACACGGCCCCAACTCTCCCCTGACATCCGTGGTGCGGATCGGCCAAGCTTCTCACAACTTTCTACTGACTCCCTTCTCCGTACCTCTCGCTGCCCCTCAGCTTGGTGAAATCGTCACCACCATTCCTACCATCGGATTGTGAGTGTCTAGGCCAGATCCGAGCATTGCGCAGCTGTGCTGACCTTTTATACGTGTCAATCCATCCTGATCCCATCCACCTCCCTCGTGCTGCGCATTCGTGCCCTCTCGCACTACTCGCTTCTCACAATAGCAACGTCGAGACTGTCGAGTACAAGAACATCTCCTTCACAGTGTGGGATGTCGGAGGACAGGACAAGATCCGACCATTGTGGCGCCACTACTTCCAGAACACACAGGGTATCATCTTCGTCGTCGACTCCAACGATCGCGAGCGTGTGTCAGAGGCCCGCGAGGAGCTCCAGCGCATGCTCAACGAGGACGAGCTCCGCGATGCCCTTCTCCTTGTCTTTGCCAACAAGCAAGACTTGCCCAACGCCATGAACGCCGCAGAGATCACTGACAAGCTCGGTCTGCACAGTCTGCGACAGCGCCAGTGGTATGTGTTCATGCACACATCCTTGTTCCAATGTCTACGATGCTGACAGCTCCCTCTGATGATCCTGCAGGTTCATCCAGGCGACATGCGCCACCAGCGGTGACGGTCTGTATGAGGGTCTGGAATGGGTAAGTGTCCCATCCGAGCATCATGATCACGGCAAAGAAAGTGGATGCTCACGCGCGTCTTTCACCATCAGCTGTCCACCAACATCAAGCGACGAGTTTAGGAGGCTGGCCAACACCTTCACTTCGCCTCTATCCCCCCCTTCTACGCCCATTCTCTCATATTGCTGTTCCTTTTCCACCATCCCTTTCTCTTCTCCGCCCGCCTCTTTTTTTTCCCCTTCTTCTCCAACTCTTCCTCCAACTTCTCTCTAGGTGCGATCATGGCCTTTAACGAGCGATCTGAAGCAAAGACAAAATCTACTCACATTACGGACGGTGGCAGTGAATAGATGCTCGAACATCAGCGACTGGGTGTGCGGTGGGGGGCGGGAAGATGCCATGCGCGGTCGAGGGGACGCATGATGTCTGTCCATGGGGGAGACAAGAAGATTGAACATATCGCAGGTGTGGGCCGAGGTCAGTCGATGAATGAAGGAGGAAGCATGCGAGCAATCGGAAAATGAAGTGGTGGACTTGGTTCTGGATCTGCTCCACTTCCGGTGCGGTCGGATTGTCGCAAATGGCCGGGTCAAGCAATGGATGAGACGGCCAGGCAAGTGGCCAGGACGGGATGAAAAAGTCAGCAACCGACCATGGTTGCCACTGCCTGGCACCTTTCACGGGACCATCGGCATCCAGAGAAGTACTTTCTTGACCCTCGCCTTCCCGCTCCATGCGCAATGCTGCTTCATGCTCCGTTCACGACTTCCAACCCTCGCACCTGTATTCGATCTGCCCACACTCTCCCCCTTCCTTTCCTCTTGCTTTCGAGTCGCAATCCATGTTCCCATGTGAAATCTGTGAAGGGCAGTGGCATGCATGCTGTCTTCGACGTCGCGAGGACCGTGAGCTCGATTCACCCAGGAGGTCTGTGCACGACGAGCGTTATCAACACCCCGATGTGCCTGCACCCTGACCTGGAGCCAGCCAGCCTGGACACTTGCTACTGGCACGAGTCCTCGCGATTGTATGCAACGGCCCACACAAGCGGTTGAACAGAAGTGATCATCCAGCTACAGGAGCTGCAACCTGACACATTTCCCCTGCTCTCTCGGTTGGTCGTGCTTCTGCAGCTGTACCACCTCGGACTGCTCGCGCGACACCTCGAAGCCAGCCCAGCCCGCTCATCCCACCCTGCTCCAGATAGAGCCTCCATCACTGCCTCCATTGCAAACAGCAAACAGCATCAGCACAGACCTGCACCGCCATGTCGACCTCATCAGACGCAAGCACAGCTGCTGTGCTGGAGAAGATCCTGGCCGAGCTCAGCGAGCTCAAGGCTCGGAACCAAGTGCTCGAATCAAAACTGGACCACATACAGGGTGCTTCCATTCTCTCGTCGCCTATCATCAACGCCCATGCCGGCTACGCATCAGGGCGTCGTGAGAGCTCAGGACTGCAGCCTATCGCAAGTCATTCCTTGAGCTTCTCTCCTACCGATACACCTCCGCTCAACACGAATGCTCTTGGACTGCCCAGTCTACCGGAAAAGGCAAGCTCCACAGCTGGTGCAGCCTCGGCGCACCTACTCAATGACGGCAATCCTGCAGCTCCTCATCTGCCCCCGACCACCAGCTCCACTCCGTTCAACAAAAGCCCCGAGCTGGTCGGTCAGTCTGGAGGAGCGGTGCCGGTTCCCATTCCGCTTGGGGGCAGCAGCCTTGCGGGACGATCAGGATTCACGTTGGTCACAGACGCTCACAGTGGCTCCGCCCAGCAGCTGTCCACCTCGGCCGGCTCTGTGTCTTCTGTCACTGCTGGGAGCGGTAATGTCCCCAGCACGAGCACGCTGGGAGGCAAATACAGCAGTCGCATCATTCTCGCTTCACACCCTGGCCAGACCGGCATTCGACCACTTCCTCTACGCTGGGGCGGCGGCTCCCAAGATCCACGCGAGCGTGGGCCCGTCGTCTCGTCCCGTCATCCGAACAGCATCAGGATTCGCAATGCAGTCGGTGCATACGGAGGCTCATACTCAATCTACAGGGCTTTGTCCATCGCCATGGGCCAGCTCGACCCGAACCATCGACCCGACTATACGAACACGGAGCCGCCCTTCGACGTCTTGCCGAACCCTTCATGGTTTGATCCCACCAAGATTGTTTCGTTGGATCCCTTTGGCCACTTGGCCCCTCAGCTCTTCAAGAAGGAGCTTGATGAAGGCGTCGACGTGCGTCCCACGATTGCCATGACCAAGTGAGCGCACGTGCTTTCCCGAGCCTTGACCTGGTCCACATGCGCTGACCATTTCACTTGTCCGTCACCAGAGCTCATATCAAGATGCCTGAGATTGACGCTGCCATCAAGGCAGGAAATCTGCCCATCGACGGCAAGATTGTTGTCCGATCCGAACGCCTTCCTGGCATGACTGCCGATGAGGATCCAGGTTGCGAGATTACTTGCAGCAAGGCAGCCATCGAGCCTGTCTGGTACTTGCCCGGAGTGGCACAAAGACTAGGCGTCACCGAGGCTGGCTTGCGTCGTGCTCTCTTCGAGGAGACGGGAGGTTCATGCCCGGAAGTGAGTCATTCCATTCCCCTGCGTGCGGTGATCTCTTGGGCGATGTTGATCGCCACTTCCGGAACGCTAAACTTCTCCTAAATTTCTCATCTTCAGTTGCTCACTCGCCACGACATCAACGTGTTCTTGCCCCCAATCAGTGGTCTCACTGCATACATCTTCGGCAATCCCAAGTTCGTTTCAGACGAGTCGAAGGAAGTCACCGTCCGCGTCCATGACGAGGTGTGTACAGATGATAGAAATTTACTCGAGTGGGGGAATGCGAGCAGCTGACAATGAGCCCCCACATAGTGTAATGGATCTGACGTATTTGGAAGGTGAGCATACAACGCTTTCACTTCGACATTGACCCGAAGACCGTCTGATACTGACTGAGCTGTCTCTTTGCTTCCGAAGCGACATCTGCACATGTCGTCCTTATCTCCTGTTCGGCCTCATTGAGGCCATCAAGACGGCTCAACGTGGAGGTTCCGGTGTGGTCATATACTTCAGGAAGGAGGGAAGGTGAGCCATTCAGCAAGTGTTTGGCCTGCTGCACGTGTCTGGAGGCTGACGCAAGACGCTACCACACCCCCGCAGAGCGCTCGGCGAAGTTATCAAGTACCTCGTTGTAAGTGCTTCTCTTTTAGCAACTGGGATGGCGCTGCGAATCGGACGAACACTGACCGCAATTTGCATCACAGTACAATGCTAGAAAGCGTGGCACGGACTCAGCCAGCATGTACTTCAAGGTGGGTCACTGTTCCTTGCGCAAAGCAGCATACGTGCTGATGAGCTTGCTTTTCTTTCCCCCCGCCCCTCTTCTTTACGCAACAGCGAACAGAGAACATTGCTGGTGTGAAGGACATGCGTTTCCAAGCTTTGATGCCAGACGTTCTTCAGTGAGTTCTTCATCTATGAGGGACGCGAGGGCAGGCCTTTGGCTCACTTCGCCCCATTCTACAGCTGGCTGGGTATCAAACGGATCGATAACATGATCAGTATGTCGGACATGAAGCACGACGCCATCGTGAACTCTGGAATTCCGATCGTGAAGGTAGGTTGTGTTTTGTACCTGGTGCCATTTAACTGTGCACATCTTCCTCATCCGCCTTTGTCCCTACAGAGATATGAGATCCCAGAAGAGCTCATCCCCAGTGAGTATCTGCCTCCGCACGCCGAGCTTCTCGGACCGTAGCTGAACCATATTTCCTGTTGGCAGCCGATTCCCGAGTCGAGATTGATGCGAAGATCCAAGCGGGCTACTTCAGCTCTTCCAAGAACCTTACCGAAGCTGATCTGGCGCACACCGTCGGACGAGGATGGGAAGACGTCGAGCACTGATTTGTCCCTATCTAGCGCTGCATCTGTGTGGCTGTCTGAGGGCCGCGTTCGCGTCGCCCTTCCACTTTTGTGTCTATTTCGAATCTGTAATACAAGTGCAATGTTGTACTTCATCCGAACAATCCATGAAGCCTCTGCTCCCCTCTTGATGCCCCTGAGACCATGTCTAGATCTTGAGATTAGATGATGAGAATACATACAGGTAAGTAGCGTCTACTCCCTAACCCTGTCCAACAAATCCTGCCTCCTCCTCTGCGCCCATCTACACAAGTGAGCATAAACCCGCAGCACCCAATCAGGTGGGTGCTCCTCATCGACCTTGTCATGCTCGACGCTGAAGGAGACTTGCGAACGTCTCATGTCGAGCTTCCAAGTGTGCGATCTGTTCATCTCGGTCGGAAGATCGGATTGTTTGTCAGATGAGGCCAACAGCCCGACTGACACCCTAGTTTCCGTTGCAGAGCGTTGAGAATTGGGAGCAGTATCGACGTCGACTTGAATGCCTACACCTCTGGCTTCGCCTCTAAGGGCGATCAGAACGGTGCGTCTGGCACCACAACCTCTTGCTTCGCTGCTTTTGCGCAACGTATCGAGGAATTCAGAGGGCAAAACGTACACTTTGCCATATCGGGTGCGCTGACGGATGCCTTCAAGTCCGCGAAGGTCGAGTGATGGCGGCGCCGCTGCTGCTGCTGACGCAGAAGTGGAAGAAAACGGAGACAGAGGTGCCGTTGTCGAAGGGGTCATCGCGGATATCGCTGCGCTTCCTGCGCTGAGGATTCTTCTCGGCGTAATCAGTATCTGATCCCTTGACTGTCCAGTCTCCTTCACATCGACGGTCGTACTAGAACCATGTCGGCTTTTTGACGGTTCTTGTTCGGCCGACTGCTGTTGTACTCGGCCCTGATTGTTGGAAGCCTGGTGCCCATTCCACGGTGCGTTCAATTCGGGCGAGCCAATAGCGCGTCGGACTAGCTTCTGCTGAGCTGGTGTGGGACGCGTCGGCTTTTCAAGGGGATATGAGTTCAGGTCAAACTCCAACCGTTTTGCCTTTGACCGTGGTGGGGTTGATTGCATCGGTATGCGATCGTCAGTAGTCTGATGCTTTCCTGCATCGGTCAAGAAAGACGAAACCTCTTGTCGCGTTGTCGCATGATGCTCATCATCAGAATCGCTCCATGTGGAAATGTCATATCTTGTGGTGTCTGGGTCTTGCATGTTCGACTGTGTTGGCAAGAGCGGAACCCTTTGCCTTGTTTGAGAGTACAAGAACCGAGGCGAGATCTCAAGCTGGTCTCGTCTTGGTTCGTCGGATTGTGCCGACCACTCCGTCATCGAGATTTCGCGCACAACATCAGCGAGGGAGCGGTTGTGCCCGTTGTGAACGTATCGCGAAAGTTTGTTGAGTGCTGCCAGATGACGAGCTTTGGCATTCATTGGCACCGCTCCTTCCGATAAGTCCGCTTCCAAGAGAGTGGTATCGTCCTTCCAAGCGGGTTCTTGCGTCCGCACATGTATTCGCTCCTCTTTCGATACGTCCACTTCCGCAACATTGCTGATATCTTGCAAAGGGCTTGATCGGATTTTGCGTCTGATTTGGGAAGAGTTTCGCAGATTTTTTACCTTTCTGTGCACGCTGTGCTGATCTCCCTCGGCGACATCGTAAACGCTCTGCCTTTTGAGAACGTCGTCATTGCGAGAAGCTTCACTGCCACGACCGAATGATTTGCTGCGCCTGTGAGACGCGAATATTGAGGAATCGGGGATTGAACGTTCCGCATCTCGAAGCGCACACGTCGTCCATCGAAACGGTCGCAGGATTGGAAACAAGGTTGCAGGCAGGGTCGTTCTCGTCTTCTCGACCTTCAGGAATGAGCCGTGCTTTCGATCGAGCAGGTCCCTTGCACTAGGACGCTTTCTCCAGTCCTGGATATGAACAAATGCATTCAGCACGAAGCCACCTCTGCTCGAGAAATGTGTGGACTCACCGCTCGCAAAACGTTTGTTAAGAATTGAGCAAATCTTCTTGAAATGCGCAGTATATCCTGATCCAGAGTACTGTGTACATCGATAGAGATGCCTTGCCGGAGATCAGAGATCAAGCTGAATATCTCTGACTCAAGGTCTTCATCAGACGGTTTCAACCTGTCCAAGCAACCATCCCTTAGATGCGACCCAAGTTGACCGGGCAAGTGCATCCGCGTTCCGATAAGAAGTGCCAGACAAAGGACGCCCGTACTCCATAGATCTTCAGCTTGTGCTTTGAGGAGAAGACTAGCCGAATGGGTTCGGGGATCGAGCGTTTGTGGCGGACAGATGATGTTCTGTGGAGTTGATGCAGTCAGAGGTTCATTCGAAATCCCGATGTCAGACTGGCACTCAGACTTACTACAGTGGTGGCACTCTCGAGCTGATATGAGTCCAGACAGGAAAGTCTTGCGAAGAAGATTGCTTTGGCGTGCGACTTGGCGAGATCCTGGATGACAGACACGGCAAACGCCTGGATCTGCTCTTCATTTAAACCTGGAGAGAAACAGAACCGCATCAGAATCGGATCAGACCAGCGTGGCTGAGCACCAGCTTCCGCACCTTTGGCCGGCAGGGCTCCGCTTGGACGAGCCTCCATTACCTATGGCTCGTATGAAGATTGGTCGTTCTTGTTGGGTTGTATGGTGGATGCTGTTGGCAACATGCGAAAGTGTTGGAGTGTTGGTCTCCACACTTTTGGAATGTTTGGGTCGCGGTTTGTCTGGCTGACACGGACGCGCCTGGCGCACGTGACCTGCTTCGCGTGCTTGGACGGCTAGCTCAAGCGCCACACTTGTTCAAGACACCAACACCTGTTTATCCTCGCCGCGCTCGACCAAACCTCGACAAGGTGGTGCGAACCAGACAACAGCCAGCTGACCCACAACCACAGCGCCCTGAATATGCCTCGCACCAATCCGACACCAGCTTCGTCCTCAATCTTCACGGGCCCAGACGCGGAGGCCATCTTCCGCAAGCCCAAAACGTCCAAGAAGAAGAAAGCACCAAAGCAACACTCATCGAGTGACGACAAATCACCGCTGAAGACGGGGAAGAAGCGAACAGCTGCTGAATCGGATGCGGTAGAGAGCACGATGCGGTCGATGCTGCGCAATTTCGATCTCGAAGGTGAGTTCCAGTGTGCTTTGTGGAAGAGCCCCTTCGATGGCAACCTCTGAACAATGTCGTGTACACGGGACGTCTCGGTCCGCAGCTGAGCGGAATATACTTCGGATGACGCAGCTTCAAGACAGCGATCTCACGTATGCCAAATCGATGTCCGATATACGGATTGAGTCGATCCCATTAGCTGTTCGACAAGCCACCCTGGACAGCTTTCTCCGCGAGGGCAAGGGCAGCATTCAGACCTTCCTTGGCAGACAACCAGCGCAGCTTATGAAGCAGAGTCAAGAAGAATGGGAACATGCCAAGAGGAGGAAGGTCTGGCCATTGATGGATATACAGTCGCCAGGTCCTATCAGTGATACTGGTGGTGCCAACCCTGCATCTTCCTCTGGACTTGGTACTGATTCAGAGGCAAGCACCAAGAAGAGTGAGTCGATGATGACACACATGCACCACTCATGCACGACGCTGGGATCTGACATGGTCTCCGCCTGCGCTTCTCCAGCTGTCAAAATCCCCCCAGTGACGCGCAAGACTACCACCAAGTCGACTCGTGCTGCCGGTGTGGGTGCCAAGACGACCCGATCGACACGTCGGGCTTCCTTTGTCCTTAGGACACACGAAGGCAAGGAGCTGGATGTGGATGCTGCCAGTTCGAGTCAGCTGCAAGAGATTGGTCTTTCAGAGACGGATGCCAGAATGCTGCGAGACATCCTTCAACGGATGCAATGACGGAGGCCCTTGCACCAGCCTCCGCCCCTCTTTCGCTCGCATCACGACTGGACCTGTTGTCGCTCTCATTCCTTGTATTCATAGCCATCGTCGCCCTCCTGACGGGCCGCAGTCAACTGGTAGTCAATCGCATGTCACACTTCCCCAATCGCGTCATCTCGTTCTCGGAGCCTTTCTGAATTCCAATCCCATCAACTTGGGTAGCCATGCTGTAACGAGCACATTCCTCCAGCCTTGCACGAACGAGGGCAAGTTCAGCACAACAGCTTGGGCGATTCACGGCAGAGAGCAGAAGAGGTGCATGACATTCCTGGCTACCAGCAGCAGTCAAAGATCATAGACCATGAGCGCAAGCTCGTCGGCGGCCTGGGCCGATTCCGAAGCTCAGGCTGAAGCCTACGGCGACTCTACCTCGATCCACCCACAATCCTGGTCAGACTCAGGAGAGTCGGCGAGAGATGACGCCAAGTCAGGCAGCTTCCATGACGCTGGGGCTTCTGAACAAGCTCAGAACACAGAACCCAGATCATGGCGGGACCCGCGTCTCGGACACGCTCATCACAGTCGGCTCGAACGCACCTTGGAGGCGATCGGCATGGGAAGATACCAGCTGCATTTGCTGCTACTTACAGGCAGTGGCTGGGCTGCCGATAATGCTTGGATGACGGCCATACCTATGGTGCTTCCAGCTGTTCAAGGTGAGCTCCTTGTCGCCCTGTCAAAGTTCGGCGAATCATCTGGCCAGACCTGACTGTGAACGCCGCTCTCATTTCATTTCTCATAGCCTACTTCAACGTGTCGGACAGATGGAGCGGTGCGCTCAGCTCATCATGCTTCCTTGGAATGATGATCGGGTCGCTGGCTTGGGGATCTTGTGAGAATTGCAGCTGAAGTCCTCCCCCAACAACCACAGCAGCATGCACTGACTACGTTCTTCTGGCTCATCTCTTGAACTTGCGCTCAAGATTCGGACACGTACGGACGCCTTCCTTCCTTCACCTACACGCTAGCTATTACGACTGTTTTCGCCATAGTACTTCCATTCAGTCCTTCCTTCGGCTTCCTATGCTTCTCCCTCTTTCTGCTGGGCTCAGGCCTTGGAGGCTCCATGCCAACGGACGGCACCATTTTCCTCGAAAACACTCCCAAGAGCAAACAATACCTCACCGTCGCTCTCAGTACCTTTTTCAGCGCCGGTGCTGCGCTCAGCAGTGCCTGGGCAATTATCGTCATGCCGTGTCGGGTCTCAAACTCTGCTGGAAAGGATGCGCAGCAGGATGAATGCACAGGCTCGACGCGATGGAGAATCTATTTGGCTGGTCTCGCCGTTGTGGTGAGCATCTTCTCCGTCGAATCGATGTTAAGCTGAGATACGTAGTGCTGACAGTATGGCTCCTGAGTGACCAGACGGCGGGCTTCTTCCTGGCCCGAATCTTCTTATTCACTCTATACGAATCACCTCGATACCTGGTTTCGCAAGGTCGGTCAGCAGAGGCACGCAGAGTGCTCCAGCAGATTGTCGAATACAATGACACTACCGATCAGGACGCATTCGAATCTATCGCGCGGAGTGCAGATCCTAGCTCTGCCGACAATGTCCAACCAGTTGCGAACCGTGGCCCTCTCAAAGCAGCACTTCGTGCCGGCAAGGCTCTATTGCACTTTGGTCCAGCTCGCTACAGACCTCCGTCTCTGCGCGCCGAACGGGACGTTGACGCAAACATCTCGAAAGACGATGAAATAGATGAATCACCTGATTTCATCAGTCCGGAGGACTCAGAATCGAACAGCGATGGGGAAAATCAAGGTCGGAGTGGCTCCCCCGGCCCGAGACCCGGGCATCTTGATCGCGGCATGAGCGTCCGTCTTTCAGATGTGCGCTCCTGGTCGGCTGCTTCTGGAGTCAGCCGAGCTTCGCGATCAAACGATCTCGGTCGCCACGAGTCAATACCTCCCGACTGGCGATCGCCGCAGTCAGACCTCGAGCAAGCACGTGGTCGATCCCCGGCGTCGACCACAGATCAAACTACAGATCAAACATTTCCAAACCGGCATGCTTCGACGAGCCCCTCGAGCCATGAGCAACGCCAAGACGAACGAGAAGGATTACTGACGGGACGGCTCAGCACAGATCATACCAGAAGCTATCAAGACGACTCCATCCCGCCAGAACAATATGACGCGGATGTTTCAAATCATCGGGTAGGGTCCTCCGGAAGAACCACAGATAAGGCGGAATCCATGCAAGATCGGGTGAAAATCCTGGTCTCAGCCCCATGGCGTCGCACGACTGTGCTCACGTGGGCGATCTGGACGACGTTGAACCTTGGATACACCATGCTGAACGTATTTCTGCCTAAAATTCTGGAGGAACGAGCCGGTGGAAGGTCGAATACTGATCTTAGACCGCCGAATACTCAAAGTCAGAGCTCGGACGCCGATGCACTCTGGTCCTACTTTGCGTATGCTTTGGCATCGATACCGGCTCCTCTCGTTGCCGCCTACCTTGCTGAGACGCGCTATCTGAGACGGAAAGGCACCCTTGCACTCTCTCTGGGATGCACGAGCGCTCTGATGATGCTACTCTCCTCGGCGCTGAGCTCCGCCCATACTTCTGAGACGACTCCGGCCTCGGGTGACGATGTGCAAGGCGGAGGAACGACTTTGATCCTCGTCCTCATCTCCTTCAGTGCGACAACGGCATATGCGGCTCTGTATGGCTACACGCCTGAGCTTTTCGCCATCGAGCTGCGTGGCACTGCGTGCGGTGTGGCCAGTGCGGCGGGACGGCTGGCTGGTGTCCTGGCCCCAATGATCGGGGGCTGGCTGCTCGGACGGACAGGCAGTGGCGGGGGCGGAGGCTCGGGGGCGGGAGGACTTTGCAGTCTCAGTGCGAGCATGCTGGCCCTCACTGCCGTATTTACGTTGGCGCTTCCGCGAGAGACGGATGGCGGTTCTGAACGAGAGACACTCCACGATCCCGAATTGGCGGCCTGAACAACAATCCCCTTCCCCCAGGCGGCGGAGGCATCCCTGTAAGCGATGGGCACGAGATCGAGGCGTCTGCAAACTGGCTGGGTTGTCTTTGGGCATTCCCAAAGAAGAACAATGAATGAAAGGACGCGAGTCCCCCTCCTGTATTCCTCTGTGAAGTACAGAGCGTTAGCTTCGGCAAGTCACTGTATTTTTCTCGCATCTCCAACGGCGTGAAAAAAGGGAAAAGCGCTCTCGGAGGTGTCGAGCTGCGTCTGCGCGCAGACCCACAATTGGATTCCTTGACCAGTGCAGGGTGCTATGGAAGTCAGACAAGCTTATATCACAGAGTCATACAATGTGAATGTTGTCGTCCGATCCCAGACGTAGTATTGAATGGGAACATGGTGATTGGTAAAAATCACCTCGAGCCGGCTAGACGGCATTTGCGACGTTTGAAACCCCTCAACAGCGGAGGGGAGGCGGGAGTGCGCCCAGGGGTTGCACCAATCCTGTTCCGACGGATGTCGGAGCCACTCCAGGCCTGTTATCGGCTCCGATGAGCATGCCGACCTTGGATTTGCTGCATGCTGTGGAGGAGAGGAAAATCGTGGGCATGTCAGTGCCAGGCGGTGGCAGTCGAGCAATCAAAGAAGAGACACTCACATGGCAGCAGGGGAGGGAGGGGGGAGGGAGAGAGGGAGAGAGGGTCCACGATGCCAGGGTTGAATGGTGAGGAGAGCTACTTCCAATGGACACGAACTGCCTCCGGCCTGTGGGAGCGTCAAGACAGAATGTATATGTCAGTCGCTGCTCGTGTCGAGAACATGTATGCGTAGAAGTACCCGCAGGAGACTCTCGGCATGCGAGCAGGACTTTGTCGACGATTGGGATGCTTGTCGACGGAGGGGATGAGTCGGATGAGAGTGTGGCTGAGACGCAAGAGGGAAGGCAGAAGGTCAGCTTCTAGAGAGGGAAGTCGAGAAGAAGGACAGGCACACCTACCAGGTGACCAGTTCCGGCCGGGCCGTGAAGGAAGAAGGATGTGCGTAGCAGATGAGAGGGAGGTTGGGGGTGAGAGAAAAGGAGTGTGAACTGGTGAAGAGGGGAGAAAAGGGGGACGAAGAGCGGGAGAGGTTGAGCTTATATGCCTTTCAGGTCTCCACCTTCTTCCTCCTCTTTGCTGCTGTAGTTCAGAAGGCCCACCACATGAGTCGTCGAAGACCGAAGAAGAACAGAGATTCCCAGAGTGACTCACCGGGTCGATGGTTCTGCCGCAGAATCCATGCGTGGACTTGGTCCAAATTGGGTGCACGCCCTACCTGAAATGAGGTATGTTTACCAATGAGGTGACCACAGCCATTGTGCGCGAATTATCGAACACGCCTGGCAAGAAAGGCGGGTTGCAACAGTCGCCTTGTTTGAATGGTGTCCTGGCAGCAAGAGGAAGCAAAGGACAGCATGGATGCAATCTTGTTGTCAGCTTCTACCCATTGTGCTGCGCGCTACCTGGACTTGAGAAGGCAAAAGTCAGCGCAAAGAGGCATCTGGTGTCAGCTATTCACACGCAGGCTCCTCGCTGGTCCGGACCCAAGACACGTGTGGTAACTGGTTCCCCCGCCGCCACGCGCGGGAAGTCTCTTCATCTCAGCGAAAGCAGAATGTCGATATTGTACAGTTGTCAACAGGCGACAGAGGGTGTGTATCGTTGCAGAAAATGTCCATGTGCACTTGAGGGTAGCAAGGTGCCCAACTCTGAGCTCAGCTCGTGACAACCAGCCCGGAAGCTCAGCGCTCTACATGAGCATCTGATTCGAGTAGCCAAGTTGATCAGTTTCCACCGCCTCCGCCTGCACCTACACCGCCACTTTGACTCTTGGAATATACGGCCGTCACGATGATATAGATCGCTGTCACCAGCACGACATCTACACCCGGGGCAATCTACTCCCGTGATTGAGCCACGAAGACAAAAAGAGTCAGTCCGCCCTCGGGAATTGATAGCGTGGAAAGGGGCGGTATCTTCAGTTGCTCACAGTGAGAAGGGTCTCGCGGGCCTAGATTGAGTGGAAGGAGTGAAGCGAATCAGGTGCTGCACACGTCTGCCAGTGCCGGCTTCTGGGTCGGATCGTTGATGTTCAGACTGACCTTGCGCTTTGATGGTGACATCTGCATGACTAGCTGGCCTTTCGTGTTCAGCACTGTGTATTTGCCTGAATATCGCTTGGTTTCGAGCAGGAGCTTGACGTCTTGACCGACTCTATCTGGACTGCATCTGTTTCGGAAAGTGATGTTTGCAGATCTTGAGGACGTAAACTCGACGCTCAAGATTGGCGTGGAAGGGATTGTGCCAGATTGTAGTGACTGTGTGTCGAAGCCATCAATCTTGGGTTTGGTTGTCCAGAAGGATCTGGTCCTGAACGTCATGTTTACGGCAATGCGATCAGCATTCAGCACCGTGAGGCTCGGTAGATATCCCGCAGAACGGGTCTGACCAACCTGAGCGTCAGAATGGAGTTTCCATCGCTGTAGGAGGCAGTAGAAGCTGGAGGTCAGCAAGATCAGACTACCGTAAAGGGTGCGCTCGCTACCTACCTGTCCAGGACGTTCTTCTCGCCCGACCAGAGGAGGGACTTGGCCTGCGCAGTCAAGACCAGTTCCCGAGTCACTGCGTCTTTGACACTGTAGTCGCTGTCTGTTCCAAGAGGATGCAAAGGAGGAGGAGGAGGATCCGTTAATTCTGCTCTCAAAGTCTCGTTGGAGGGCTGATCGAGCACTCGAACCACACGCACTGAGCTTTGGTCGGCCGGTGAGAGTGATTTGGTCGGTGTGACTGGTATACTTGGGATACAGACCGAGGGGAGCACAGGGCGCCATCGGATACGTAATTTCTTCTGTGCTGGAGCTTGCACCCATGGTCTCAGCAGTCGATGGGAAAGCCGAAGTCTGGTGCAAAAGGGACGATTACTCAGGCCTCCTGGCTGGTCGGAAATGGATGTTCAGCAGAGACAAGGAAGGGGAGGGACGCAGTCAGTACGAAAAGGATGGACAGCAGAGATTAGCAAGACGTCAGGAGCATTCGTCGTCCCGTGTACAAGTACTTTCATCGATCAACGAGCGCAACACCTGATGGTCGTCCTACCGCCATTCCAGTTTGGCGTCCATGTGGCTTGACAGTCCACGACATCGGAGAATGGTCGGAGGTCAGGAAGCGACCTGGCCAAGGCCGGCGGGGCGTAAGGATTCTTACAGGTGGCGGCGGGAGCGGGAGCTGGGGCTGAATATGTAATGCCGGTAGAACCTCTGCAGCATCCCCTCGCTGTTAAGCACCCACGTCGCGAATTGACGGAAGAGAACGGGTGCAATCCTACAGGCCGTCGATCCTCTCCCGCCTCGCCTCGCCTCGCAGACACAGCCACAGCCACAAACACAAACACATCCAACGCGCAACTCCGGCCACCGCCAGCGCTCGATGGTCGGTGGGCAGACAGCTAAACAGTCCATGGAGACCGAATGCCAAGACGAATTGGTTCACAGAAGACCAAGATGGGAGGAAAAGGGGGCCGGCATATAATAAGGGCAGCCAGCCTGCGTCTGATCTGCTCTGTTCTGCTTCGTCTTGCTTGACTTCCATCTCGAGAGCGAGCTTTTCACTCTGACCATCACCGACTGTCAGTCCAGTTTCTCACATCTGCTCCTCGCACACCTTCGATTCTCCAGACATGGGAGCCAGTTCTAGCAAGGAACCACCGCCTCCTCTGGTAGCCATCAAGCCTCTCGGGCTATATCCCCGATTCACTGTTCATACTCAGCAGATGGCCTTCACCATCAGGAGAAAGTTTGGTGAGAGCAGCGACCCGTCGTGTCGAGACCTAGCATTTCGACGAGAGCGCTGATCTCCACAGCTCTGTGCACCCGCGGAGGCAGGTGGTGACTGCAGTGTGAAGGACGCGGTGACCGGGCAGAAGATCTTCAACATCCTGTCCTCGACCTTCTCCTTCTCGCGTAAGCGGGAACTCCTCGACGTGTGAGCCGATGCCGTTCATGAGCCGAGAACAGCTCCGGCGGTCTGACCTGCTCGAGCGATCCCCTCCTTCCCTTTTGCTCAAATAGCGAAGGACAGCTCGTCATGTGGTTCGAGTCAGTCACGCTCTTGATGTGAAAGATGCAATTCGTGCAAATGCTGATCGGAACCGTCCCTCTGAACACAATCAGATCCAGACCTTTCACAATGTACCCCAAGATCGACGTCTACGACGGAAGACCACGCCAACCCGGCACAGGGCCTGCTCCACCTGTGCTGAAGGTCAAGTTCGCCGCGTCAACGTCGGCTAACATAATGTTCACAGATCGTTGCAGACCCGATGGAGTCGAGCAAGAAGTTGTGCTCCGGCTGGAAACAAATTATCGATGTTCGAAGGCCACAATCTACGATGTTCGTGGCCAACCGATTGCACGTATGGTCGGATCATCATTGGTTAGTTCAGTTGTTGGGTGAACAGGTCAAGCAATCTTGCTGATTCTCTTTTTCCTTCCTTGGTACTCAGGGTGACGACACTTTGTTGACTGTGAGTACACGCACTCAAAGGCTTTGCTTGGGGTCCTGATGATGAACAACTTCTTCCCTCGCGTCTTTTTTTTCTCCCTGGCTCTCACATATACAGATTGCCCCAGGTGCTGATGCCGCACTGATGGCAGCGGTATGTACCATGGTCATGGACAAGGCAAACGCCAACAGAAGGCGACGCGCGAACAGAATGGGCATGGCAGGGGGAGGAGGCGCCAGTGCAAGTGCGACGGCGAGCGCCGGCAACATGATGTGACCGGCTGGGGGCTGCCAATACTGGAGGGGCATGGTTTAGTGATTATGTTGGTGGTGGTGGTGGCGGTGGATGCTGATGAGGTCGAATACCTTCCATCTGCTCTTGATCCTGACTTTGCGCAAGATCTATCCCAGGTCTTCTTCCGGCTCTGGACGCTACTTTATGAGTTTCTGACTGATTGTAGATATCCACCATTGCACCCTTGGCGCCGGTGGACGGGTCTTTGTGGGAATCCTGCTTCATGCCAGGGAAGCACCGTGGCAGACCGAACAGATCCGCTCGCATGAACGATGACCGCCGCGCAGTTGATAGTTGATACCATGCACAGCCACAGCTGCCTTGCCCGTTGTTCGGCTCGGCGCGTCATCGAAGTCCAACCTGCAGATGCCTCGCCGTTTGGAGAGCCTGGCGACAGAAGCTGTGTGCTCCTTCTCTGCAAGCCAGATTCGGAGGCACGGTCTGGCATCGTCGTGTGCGAGGGCCACAGATGACTGTGTTCCCACTCTGTCTTCCTGGGGGATACCGGCGACAAGGATGATGTGCTGTATGCTACTCTTCTGTGAACCACGCGTCTTGTGGGTGCCGGCTGGTAGCAGCCCAATTAATTCAACCATCATCATCATCATCAGCATCAGCAGCAGAAGCTGTCTCTGGTACGAATAGCTACGAGCAGCAACTAGCTAGGCACGAGTAGCGGCCGGCATGTAGCGAAGCAAGTGAACAGGGATCAGGTTCCCCTTAAAAAGGGCCTATCGAATCCTCGTCCACTTGTGGGAGTCTGCCCACCTACAATTCAAAGTGAGCATTCATTCCCTTGTTGCTCACCGTTGCCTTGCACCAGCTCACATCCGAGCATCGAAGAAGACATTCCTGCCTGCACCTCTGTTTCCTCTGCAAAATGGGCGCCGGCGCCAGCAAGGAACCACCGCCGCCTCCCCTCGGTGCCGTCCGTCCCGTTGGGCTCTACCCTCAGTTTGCCGTCCACTCTCACGAAATGAATCTAAACGTCCTCAGAAAGTTTGGTAAGTCCACTTTCACTCGTCAGGTGGCGATGGTGCCTGATCAAGGGATATCCCTAAAAGCTGATGTGACTTCACCTCTTCTCTGATGGACCAGGAGGCGACTACAGTGCCAAAGATGCGGTCACTGGGCAACAGGTGTTCTCCATCCTGTCCAAGGCCTTCTCTTTCTCGAACAAGAAGGAGATTCTGGACGCGTGAGTTGGGAGACTATGATTCCGTCGTCGCCACCAAAATCCTCATCAGCTCATCCCTGCCTCACCTCGTCCTCAACAGCCACGGACAGCCCATCATTTCGCTCGAGTGAGTGGAATGGACTTTGAAAGAAACGTCCACTGCTAGAGCATCATCTACTCAATGCTGACCGAACTCATGTTCAACCATGTCACACTCAGAACCAGAAGCTTTACAATCCATCCCAAGATTGACGGCTTTGACGCCCGCCCTGTTCATCCCGGTTCGAATCCGTCAACACCGGTCTTGAAGGTCGAGTTTACCACGAGGACCACAGCGAACATCATTTTCCGAGACCGGTGCAACCCCAACGGTGTCGGAGCAGATGTCATGTTCCGATTGGACACAAACCGTCTGTTCACCAAAGGCACCGTGTACACCGCTGAAGGAGTACCGATTGCGCGCATCATGATTTCAAAACGGAAAGTAAGTCCCTTTCCCTCTCCTGTCTGTGTCCCGAGACTTGAGAGGCCTGAAGCGAATGCTGACGACCCCCCCTTCCTTCCTCTTTCCCCAACACAGTCCCGCGAGACCCATCTCACTGTGAGTTCTTGCCGGTCCCGAAGTGTACCACGCTTCATCCCGCTCCTACCGATGTGTGACTGATTGAACATGCTCTCTTCGATTTCTCGCCCCTGGCCTGTTCGGATTCAATCACGACGGTGGTTCCAGATTGCCCCAGGTGCCGATTCTGCTCTGTTGACAGCGATCTGTATCATCCTCAAGGTCAGGAACATCAAACGGGGAAGCAAAAATGCGAGCACCGCTGCCATGGTGGGAAATGTAGCCGGCTAATGGCGCAGAACGTATTGTATCCCTCCAACCTCAACCAAATCCAAACAAACTCTGCCTCACTGTCAGACTCGAAAGAAAGGGGGTTGAAAGATGGAAGGGAATAATTGACGAGCCTCTAAAAAAGTTGGCCAGCAAAAAAAAAAGGGAAGGGTTAGGATGTATGCGCGGCATGACAAGTTCCCAATCGGAGTAGTGCGACCAGTGAGAAGTGGCAATAAAAGGGGGAGAGTCAAAAAGGGGAGAAGCCTTCGGTCATCTTTGCTCTTCAGATTTCGCCGTTTCCCAGGGAGTTTTGCTGAGAGTGACGAGCGAGGCGTTGAGGCAGAGACAAAGAGAGGTTTGTGTGGGTTGGCCGAAAGGCTTTGGAGGCGAAAGACGAAGACCATTCCGAGGGGTTCAGGGGGTGGTTAAGAGCAGCGCAAAGAACGAAGCGGGAGCGGTAGAGAAGGAGACGACGGTGTGACAGAGGCGGAAGAGAGAGAGAGATGACCTTTTTTTTTTTCCTCTGCCCCGACCGGGATGCAGTAAGGAAGCACCCAAATGGAAGGGGGAAAAAACAAATTGTTCCAGCATTCAGAAAGACAAAGACGGTATCGGTGTCGGAGGGCGGAAGGGTTTGAGAAGCCCTATGCCCTTGGACAGGAATCACTCAGGCTTGGCCGGCGTGAGCCAGGTTTTGGAAGCCAGAGATGACGTTGCCAAGGTTGGCGAGGTTGCTGTCGGTGGTGGGGGACGCAGTAGGGGTGTGAGTCTTAGTCTTCTTCGTCTTTGTCTTTGTTGAGGTGGTCGAGGTCTTGGTCGTCTTGGTGGTGGTCGAGGTGTGGGTGGGCTTGGGCTTGTGGGTGGTCTTGGGCTTGGGGTTGTCGTCACCGTTGTGGTGACTGGATGGAGAGTCACCTCCACTGTTACCGTTGTCATCGTTGCCGCCATCAGCACCGACCCAGGACCAGGAGATGTCGATTTGACCGGTGTTCAAATTGTCAAAGTCCTGGAACAGGATCTTGGACATGTCGAGACTTCCAGAATTGGCGCAGGTGGGGCAGCAGTCTACGACTTTGGCCAAAGATGTGACACCGTTGGCCTTGATCTTGAGCGTCTTGCCGCACCAGGGGGAGACTGCATTGGGGTTACCGTACAGTTGTTGGTTCTGCAGCGGTGGGAGGGAAGAGAGTCAGAACCGATGTTGCATCAAAGGTGAGACACTGTGCAAAAGAGATGTATACGTACAAGGGCAACAGCACGCTCGCCGGGGCTGGTCCAAGAACCGCAGGCGCCCATGCTGACACCGACACCGTACCAGGTGCCGAAACCGGAGTGGAAGCCCAAGAGGGCTTCGAGGAGGCCACGCTCGGCAAGAGGGTCAGAGACGGCGCCGGTGTCGAGACGACGGGGCAGCGCTGGCCGTCGGATGGCGTTGTGAGAGCTGGAGGCTGCGACGAGGCCGATGAGGGCGGCTGACGCTACTGCTGATGATGCTCGCATGGCTGTGTACGTATGAAGAGATTGATGCAAGTCCTGTTTGCTGCTGTGTGTGTGTTTTGGGATGCTGTTTCCTTGACGAGATCTAGAGATGCGAGATGCAGAGAGACCTGACGAGGTGTGAGAGGAGGGGAGGAAAAGAGCGTGACTGGGTGGGAGCGAGGTCGTGAAGAGGAGGGAGAAAGGGGTGAAGGGGGGAACAGAGAGAGAAAGGGGACGAGGTGGTGGGAGAGGAGAGCAGGTCTGGGAGGTGTGCGCGCGGGTGAGGCAGAGGGAGCGGCAGAGGGAGGGAGAGGGATCCACAACAGCCACCTCAAGCGCCATCACAAACACATTACAAAACTCTAGCGCAATAGGAGTTCAATGTTCATTCAGACTCCCCTGTGCGCAGTCTTCGGGTCGTCATCTCACGGGCAGAACTTGGGTCTCAGCATGGTCTCATGATATGATACGTGACGCAGAGCAATTGGAGGTCTCTCAGACTCCCAATGTTTGTCCCACTTGAGCTCCTGTCTAACGCCGCTGAAACTTGCTGGTGATTACAAGTTCCGCCGGCCGTCATCCACGGTCCGGCGGGGCACTGGGCGAGAGGAACGCCACAAGGCGATCACCCAAACGATCTGCAGCGGAACAAATGTCATGCACCCTACCTGCACATCTGTTTTTTCTTCCCACCGAGCTGCAGCTTGCGGAGAGCACAGCCTGGACAACAAGACACACAGAGAGAGAGGTCAGCGATCCACCTTCTGCCTCCTCATCGAGGCCACAGTCAGGGTGGGGCGCGCAAGATTGGGAGACGTGGCCCCGCCTCCTTGTCCAAAGAATCAAAGGGGATCCTGCCGTTTTAGCTCGGGTGCCTCTGGGTTTTGCGAATCGGTGCCGATCTAAAATGGCCATCGCAATGCCGGAAATTGGGAGTTCATCATCGTCACTGTTCACATCATAGCGACAGTCGCACGAGAGAGCGCTTCTCGTACACAAAGCAGGGAACGAGCAGAATCAAACATTCAATTGCCGCATTCTTACACGTCCGTCCTTGTTGGTGAGACGGGTAAACTAGCAGCATCCTTTCAGAACATGTCCCCAGGCCATCAGAGAGCCTCGCCATTGAGCCAGCGGTACAGCAGGTTCTTGGACTCGACGGGCTTGTCGTAAGGGACCTGCATAGCCAGACAGCACTCAGCACAAAGGGTTGGAATATTTCATCAGATTCTGAGACACTTACCATGTGGCCAGCGCCGAGAATGGTCGCCCAGGCTGCGAGAGAAAAGGTAGAGAGAGACTGGATCAATGCTGTGACCACAACATCGCTTCTGATAATGCTGGCGTCACTCACTCAAGCCCTCAGCGCTCTGCGTCTCGCCTGCCTCTTTGCCATCGACCACCCACTGGTAGTTCTTCGCCGCCAGGAACTTCTCCTTGCCAGACCATTCCATCTCAAACAGCCATTTCTTGTTGCCGACCCAGTTGCTGCAGCGTCCCAGGATCCATACAGCAGCGTCAGCGGGTACGCACAATGCCTTGCTTCTGTCCACAGATAGTGCTCACCAGATCCAGTCCAAGGTACCAATGTAAATCAGAACCTTGATGCCACGCTCAAGCAAGCCAGAAACGTAGCCTACATATGCAGAGGACAGAACAGTGAGAATCATCAGCTACTAATCGCTGACGAGGAACAAGCCACCTTCCAGTGCTCACCAGTATTGTCAACGAGCCCATCGCCAGTCAGACCGAAGCCCGCGCCGACTTCGTGGTTGCAACTGGTAAAGTTGCCAATCTGCTCGACAGGGGCAGCGCCTATCAGCTTGCGCACATCCGATCGGTCAAGGTATGCCTTGATGTCAGCCATGACTTCGTAGCACAAGTTATCCCCTGCATGCGAATAAAGGACCAGAACCAGTTTTCAGGTCAGCCGAATCAGAGATGGCTTCCCAACATTCTCCGCAAATGTCGTCTACGTACCCAGACCAGCCTTGCAGCCGTCCTCGATATTGTAACTACAGCGTTTTGGTTCCTACCCAATCAGCAATGTAGACATTCAGCTGCTCCACCATGTTAACAAACTCACGGATTACGGCCAGTGAGGATGTACGGCGCCATCAACTCCTGACTGCATGCACTTTGCATCAGCGCACAGTCGTCGAAGGCGAAGTCATCGACACACTGCAGGATGAGTAGAGAGGTATGACAAGACAAGTAAGCATCTAGTTGTGCACGACACACCATTCTTCCTGAGGCTCGTCAGCTCTACATACGTATTTGGGCAAGAGCTTGAGGCACTTCTTGTTCCACACCTCCATACGCTTGCAAGTGCTAATAGGGAGTACGGGCTCCTTCTGACCGCCCTTGCGCGTGCACGTACTTTGGAGATGTAGCGCGTTGTCACGTTCAGCAGAGTGCTCCCTCATACTTTCCTCTGTGTGCCGATCCAGCTTACAAGTCATAGTACCCTCCGATCTGCTTAGCCATGGCGGTGAGACCATTGCCAATGGCGACCGACTTGAGGTTGATGAGCTTGCTCTTGTCCACATCCTCGCCGGCGCGAGCAGCCTTGTGCACGTACGCCTGGTTGCGATCCACGATCTCAGAAGCATATCGGGGAAGGTATCGACCTGTAGTGGAAAAACAGCATGTAAGCGACATTCGTTCCTCCAATGCCAAGCCCAACCTCAGATCTAACGCACCACCGTAGGACTCTCCGGTCAGAGTAAAGTCGCTGTCGACAAACTTGGGGAAAGCGCTGAAGAAGATGCGAAGGAACGCATACACGTCCACTGCTCCCTGGTCGGCGTCGTAAGTGTGAACTCCGTACCGAGTGTAGGAGAAGCCGACCCCGACCGGCTGGTCGATGAAGATGATCGACGACTCCGAGTTCCAGGAGTGAGGGTTCCACTTGGTGCCGTTTATTGGGGGCCCAAGAGGCATCGCTCCGTTGCGGAGAGGCACCGAGCACGGCCCAAGCTCCTGGAACAGACCAACCGCACTGGAGCAGCCAGGACCTCCGTTGGTCCACAGTAGACTGCATGTAGTCGAGCAAGAGGTCAGCGTCTGCCCTACACATCACACCCAAAGTAGAGAAGAGCTACTTACAGAGGGTCCTTCTCAGGGTTCGATCGAGACTCGAACGCCTGGAACCAGAGCGACTTGCCGTCAATCGTGTCGATGTAGCCCGTCCAGCTCGTCACCGTCGGGTCACACCACGCATCAGGGTCTGCATTCGGGTCCTGAGCCTTCTTCGAGCCGGCGGGAGCCGTGCTGCCGCCGTGCTGGCGAATGCGGACGCTCAGATGGGGGAACTCCTCGTGTGTCAGCGTGGTGAACCCGGCCGAGCCAGGGTGCTGTGCCGAATGAGCAGCGATCCGGGACTCGACCGAGCGCACCCGCGCATTGATCGCAGCACTGGAGGCGAGAGGAAGCTCGATGTTCTGGCTCGTGCGAATGTCAAGATGAGACTGTGCCGACCCGGGCTGCTGTTGCTGAGACGCTGACGCATCCCACGGCGAACCAGGCACCACGAACGGCTGCTGCACCTGCTGCAGTGTGCTGCTCTGCGCCGACACGGGGGAGAGCGCGAGCAGGGTGGCCGTCAGCGCGGCGAAGAAGAAGACGACGGAGGAGCGCATGCTGGTCAGGATCCCAGACTGTCCGGCGAGCAGGAATAATCGTCGTTGATGCGCGGAAGGAAGGAGGGGGGGGGGGGAAGCGCCGCTCTTGATCTTCTTGCTACAAGTACCCCCCGCTAAGGAACCCAAGCTGAGTCGAGGGTTCCTCAGCCAATCGGCAATGTCTGTGCATGTTCGGCGCGTTTTCTCAACCCGATCTTTGTCAACCCGCACGAGTACGCGAAGCATCAAGCATCACTCGGCGGAACACAACTTGTTCAGGGTTGGATGCGTCCGGATCGAGGAGGCGGTGCTCCTCCCCAAGAACATGTCTCGGCAGTCAGGCGTCTTACCAGATGCTCCCTCTCGCTCTTTGCGGTGGGACCGGATCGCTGATCTGGACAGAGGAAAGACGTAAAGCCCGATTTCGAATCTTCATCCGGCAAGCAGTGCGAAACTTCTCTGTTCGTCCACAGCGCCCACTGCTGCGATCATTTCCATGTCCAGAGCAACTTTCTCTTCCATGAGCCTCATACGGTGCCAGGCTATATGCTTCCTCAAGATCGTCTTCGAGACCGAGCCTGAGTTGGTAATCGACAACTCATGAGATACCGACTTGCTATTCATGCTGGACCGACAACTTCCTGTTCAGCAGCTTCTGGACTCCCACTCACCCCATCAGATGTGTACAGTCTCGGAGTGAGCCAGGACCAAACAGGAAGACATGTCGTATCTGAAGCTGGTGAGGCGCTTTGATTCATGCAGTGCGGTCTGGGATGGGAAGGCGTAAATTACAGACGAAGCCAGCGAAGACCACACTGGCGTCATGAAGATGTCATCGATAATACTCAAAGCTATCATGTTGCTTTGTCCGACGGCTGACCAGGCATTTTCCCCTCCGCTTCGAGTGCTTTGATCTCGTCAGCAGTGAGGAATCTCCCTCCTGGGCCCCGCGGTCTTCTCATCGCATGTTTGTGGCGAGACTCGTGTTGGTAAGGCTGTAAGTAGGGAGGCATGGATGTTCAGATCATGATCGCGCGGTCTCCCCAGCAGGTTCTGCTATCTTTTCAAATGCTCACTTTTCTGCTGTTCTTGGAGGCAGACCCGCCCGAGCCGACTCTGCCGCCTTCGAGCATTCTCTGAAAAGCCAATCGCAGCTGCTGTACCCCAGCCTGGACGTTTTGCACCGTCATGGCTTGCACAGACGCCACCAGAGAGTCTGACGCAGAAAGAATGGACTCTGCCGTCGACACGAGCTTGGCCTCTTGCACCTGGAGCTGCGCTGTTTGCTCAGCAGCTGTAAGCTGCGCCACAGGACTGATACCAGAAACTGACACCGAGCCCTTCCTCCCTCCCGCACCATCGCCTTTCTTCGACCCTGATGCCTGATTCTGCGCAACAAGCTCGGGGACAATAGATTTTAGGTCGAGCGCTGCGAGCGCAGCGTCGAGATCTTCTTCCACCCTTGTCCGGTCCACGGAAGCGGTTGAAATGGCAGCCAAAAGGGCGATCCGAGCGTTTCGGAGAAGCTTTCGTGCGTGAGTCTGATGCATGCGGGCTCGAGATGCTCTGCGTGCAAGTATGCGCTGATACTGTAAGATGAAAGGACGAACAGGGACCGTAAGAAATCAGCGTGATGCAGCAAGAGTAGAAGGACAAGTAGGAAGGGCTCACCTGTTTGGCATTGACGTACAGGGGCTCATCGTCCATGGGAGCTATCAGTGATCCCGCCGAGGATGTGACGGAAAGAGATCCCTTCATAGCCACAGACGTCGGCTCGTTTCCCTGTGCCTTTCCCTTCTTCTTCCGACTTTGACTCTTCTTCGTCGCTATAGATGTAGTCGAGGTGGAAGAGGTGCTGGGGAGCATGGGCGCCGCCGCCGTTGATGGCTTGGCCTGGGTCCTGGACATTCCAGAGACGGTCTGATCCGCAAGCAGCAAGTCCTGGGGCAGGTTCAGCGGTCTCAATGATGAGCTGTGTGACCCGCTACCAATCGAGCTGGGAGAGGTTCCAGTGTGTGACAAGGCTCGCGAGAAAGCACCGTAAGACTGATTTTGTGGAGACGCGGTTGCGGACGAAGCACCGCTGTTCGCCGCAGCGGCGGCGGCAGCGGCGGCATTGATGGCGAGGGTGAGTGGCTGTGGACGGTAAGCCGGACTGTGCAAGCCGATCGAACTGGTCTGAGAGACCTGATGCTGGTGTTGGTGGATCACATTGGGATTGAGGATGTGGGTGAACGGGTATGAGGGATGGAGCATAGGGGACGGCGAGCCAACGAAGGGAGGCAGGAGAGCTGATGGCGGTACCGTGTCTTGTGGACCTTGCGGTATCGCAGCTGAAGTGGATCCGGCAGACACTGTCGGGTACCCGGACCTTGAGCGATCGTCTCGGAGCTCTGGAAGGGGCAGTGGCATCAGGCCGGAAGGGCCGAGGGAGGAAGAGTCGATTAGGGAGAATGGATAGGACGAGTCGGGACCGAGAGGCGAGAGTCGAGAAGGCGAGAATGGATCCTGATCATCGAGTCCAAAGGCAGGTGAAGCAGGAGAGAATGGTTGCTGGTGGTATAGCTGGTGGCCATGCGAGGTCGATGCTGGATGGTGGAGCGCTGACAAGGCGTTGTTGGAGATAAATATAGATTGTGGGCTGGCAGTGGCAGCTGACTCCATGGCCGACGGCGAGGTGCGCTGCCGCTTCAGTGGCGGAGGACCGGCTCCCAGACCTGGTGCATTGTTGTTGTGATAGTTTGCCGAGGTTTGAGCCATGCCTGTAGCACTCGCTGCAGCTGCTGACGGCTGTTGCCAGTCGAGATGGTTCAGATCGGAGCCCAAGGCGGGAGGCAGCAATGCGCCTGACAGGAAGGAAGCGTTGTTGAAGAGCGCTGGATTCAGGATGCGTGTTGCAGGCGGGAGGAGCGAGGCAGGTATGAGGTGTTGGTTGCGACCTTGTTGATGATTGAAGGGAGCCACTGCGGTCGCTGGAGATGAATCCACTGATGTTGATCTGATCATCATCTCTCCGACCTGCTTGCCCGCTCCTGCGAAGCGTGTCCGTTGACCTCCCCTTTCCACCCGGACACCGACACTTGGCTTGAATGCTGTCTCACGTGCCGACTCGCCTCGACAAGATGCGAACAACCAAGGATCCCCTGTGCGAAGGACGTGGTCCAGAACCGACCCAAGGCTGTCATCCAAGACACCTTTGGTCAGCCTTTCATGCTTGCCTCAGTAAAGCTTCTCGTGTGCAAATGCTTACGTAACCTTACTGCCGATCCCGATCGGGCGGTTGTTTATCCGACGGACGATAAGATCAAGTCGAAAAACGCTCCGAGCATGCAACTGACATTGCCGGAATATGCTCACAAGGTAGCACAAGTCTCTTTGGGGCAGTGGAGCAGCTCGGAAGACTGCGCGCAGACGATGGGCGCATCGACGACGACGATCCCTGAGTCTGGGATCCTGACTAGCATGCGCTCCTCCGTCGTCTTCTTCTTCGCCGCGCTGACGGCCACCCTGCTCGCGCTCTCCTCCGTGTCGGCGCAGAGCAACACACTGCAGCAGGTGCAGCAGCCGTTCGTGGTGCCTGGTTCGCCGTGGGAAGCGTCAGCGTCTCAGCAGCAGCCCGGGTCGGCACAGTCTCATCTCGACATTCGCACCAGCCAGAACATCGAGCTTCCTCTCGCCTCCAGTGCTGCGATCAATGCACGGGTGCGCTCGGTCGAGTCCCGGATCGCTGCTCATTCGGCACAGCACCCTGGCTCGGCCGGGTTCACCACGCTGACACACGAGGAGTTCCCCCATCTGAGCGTCCGCATTCGCCAGCACGGCTCCAGCACGGCTCCCGCCGGCTCGAAGAAGGCTCAGGACCCGAATGCAGACCCTGATGCGTGGTGTGACCCGACGGTGACGAGCTGGACGGGCTACATCGACACGATTGACGGCAAGTCGCTCTGGTTCCAGGCGTTCGAGTCTCGATCGAACCCTAAGAAGGACCCTCTGTGAGTAGCGTAGATCAGCTCAGCTCAGCTCAGCTCAGCTTGGCTTGGCTTGACTTGACTTGACTTGTCGTTGGTTTGTGATGGGCATGGATCTGGGGCTGACCATCTTGCTTGACTATATGCAGTCTCCTGTGGACCAACGGAGGTCCTGGCTGCTCCAGTGCGGTTGGTCTGTTCCAGGAGCTTGGGCCGTGCTCGGTGCCTCTCCGCAACGGAGCGATGCCTCTTGGGCCCCCGATAAACGGCACCAAGTGGAACCCTCACTCCTGGAACTCGGAGTCGTCGATTATCTTCATCGACCAGCCGGTCGGGGTCGGCTTCTCCTACACTCGGTACGGAGTTCACACTTACGACGCCGACCAGGGAGCAGTGGACGTGTATGCGTTCCTTCGCATCTTCTTCAGCGCTTTCCCCAAGTTTGCCGACAGCGACTTTACTCTGACCGGAGAGTCCTACGGTGGTGCGTAGTTCCGGTTGAGTCAAGCCATAATGTCCGGTATCGCTGACACACCGCATTTATCCAGGCCGTTATCTTCCCCGATACGCTGCCGAGGTAGTCGATCGCAACCAGGCGTACGTGCACAAGGCTGCTCGCGCCGGCGAGGATGTGGACAAGAGCAAGCTCATTAACCTCAAGTCGGTAGCCATTGGCAATGGCGCGACTGCCAGGGCTAAGCAGATGGGAAGCTACTATGACTTGTATGTACCCGCTCAAGCTCACCGGTCTAATATACATCCGACTGAATCACTGTTTGCCTTTCACAGTACGTGCACGCGCAAGGGCGGCCAACAGGAGCCCCTTCTTTCGATCAGCACTTGTAAGCGTATGGAGGTCTGGAACAAGAAGTGCCTTGAGCTGCTGCCCAAATACGTACGTAGTTGTGACGCCCGACGTAACATACTTGCGCAGTAGCTCTCAGCATCTGCGTATCCCTTTGTGCCTCTCATACTGCAGTGTGTCGACGACTTCGCCTTCGACGACTGTCAATTGATGCAAAATGCATGCACTCAGGAACTGAAAGGGCCGTATGCGCTGACTGGCCGAAACCCGTGAGGTTTTCTCATTCTCCTAAGGCAAACGTCATGGTCACTCATTTATGCCTTTCACTCTTGTAGTTACAACATCGCAGACGACTGCGAGGGCGGCTATGGTGGGTCGATGAGATGTTCTCGGGTTGCAGATGAGCCCTGATCGCTGTCGTTGATTTCATGAACTTTATTCTTTCCTTACAGGCGACAACATGTGCTACGAGGTCATGGGCGATATCAAAGCATACCTTGACCGATCAGATGTGCGCAAGCTGATAGGCGCTGCGCCCGTCGAGCAGATTGGCAACTTTACCAGTTGCAACCAGGAAGTTGGCGCAGGCTTCGCGCTGGCTGGTGATGGATCCGTGGACAATACTGGTGAGCACTTGCGATGCACTGGATCGTAGCAGAATGCAAAGACTCATCCTTGCTCCAATTCTGCGCATTCAGGATACGTTTCTGGATTACTGGAGCGTGGCATCAAGGTGCTGATCTACGTCGGCACCTTGGACTGGATCTGGTGAGTAGCATACATCTCCTACGGAGGTTGCCATCTGTGATACAAATTATGACTCCGGGCACATGTGCTGACATCTAAATGGACTCTCGCCCATTGCAGCAATTGGGTCGGAAACAAGAAGTGGCTGTTTGAGATGGAATGGTCTGGCAAGGAGAAGTTCCTGGCGGCGAAGAACTACCAATGGGTGGTCGATGGCAAAGAGGCAGGCGAGACGCAGAGCGCTGAGGGCTTGAGTGAGTAACGCCAGCCAGCATTGTCAGAAGCGATGTCGTGGTCACAGCATTGATCGAGTCTCTCTCTATCTTCTCTCTCGCAGCCTGGGCGACCATTCTCGGCGCCGGCCATATGGTAAGTGTCTCAGAATGTGATGAAATATTCCAGCGCTTTGTGCTGAATGCTGTCTGGCTATGCAGGTTCCTTACGACAAGCCCGTCGAGTCCAAGAACCTGCTGTACCGCTGGCTCAAAGGAGAGGCTGTTTGATGAGCAAGCATGCTCGAATGATGCACTCAGAGGTGACCGTATCTCTGACTGCTTAGCAGCAACACAGCGGAGTATAATGCGCTGATGGTACCGAAGGATTGATCTTATCTGCTGGAGGCGTGCACAACGAGACCGATCAAGATCGAACCGTTTTTCCCATCACAACAATCGAGGGACCACCTCCATTCCACGTGCACATTATGCCTCGCCAGCTTGCGCCTGGTTCGACGGGCATGGCAGGACAATGAAACCTCACGGACAGGGCCCAAGCTGGGAACGAGAACCGTACTGGTTTGTGCTGTGTCTTCTGAGTTTTACGATTTCGCAATGCTAAAGTATGCTGGGAACGGAAACGAAATGCCCCTCACAGAATGCGCCGTCCGCAGCCCTCGAGGAGGCTCAAAGCCCAGAGGCTCATGCATGCAGTCGGTGACGCTGTGGAAATCATGCCAGACGATCAGTACTTCAACCGGTCTCAGTCTTAGACAGGCACTCGGTGAACTCACAGTAATCTCAGAGCTCTGGGAGACAGCATGGTCGTGGTAGCATGATGCAAAGGTCAGACTGCACGTGTTGCGTATCTTGCACCATCGTTGAAGCTCACCTGCTTGCCGTTCCGGCTCACGCGCCAGTAGTAATCGATCAAGTCAGATTGGCCGAGGCGACCAAGGAAATCCTCATCGTGAGTAATCACAATGAGTTGAAAGCTCGTTTTGGATCGTTCTTTGATCAAGCTACGTACGGCGGATGTCGTATGCACAGAGGCAAGCAAGAAAGCGTCACGCGTCAATGAAACCTGTCCATCACGTGTCCCGCCCTTCTCCGATGAGGGTAAATTCACTCACTCGGCTAGGGAACCGGCCAGAGCATCAATGTTGTCCTTGTCCAGATTCGTCGTCGGCTCATCAAGAGCAAGGATGCCGCAATTCGTGCTGAAAGAGTCGGCAAGGGCCAGGCGGATGATGATGCAGGCCAAAACCTTCTGTCCTGCACTGCACCGCCCGCGCATGTCCATCTCCACTGTATCCTTGATCATACAGACGCGGTAATTGTACGACTTGCTGCTTTTGGACCCATCAGGATCGTATTTGATCATGATCGTGTCGATGTCTAGGTGCAGAAAAGTCGAGCACTTCAGACCTTGGCAGAGTTCACAAACGCTCCAGGTTCAGTAAGAGAACGCACCTGTGCCTTGGTACGTCTTCGTCCACAGGTACCGGATGTGTTCGTTGATCTCTTCCATCTTGATTGAATGGTACTTCAGGATGGCCCTGTAAGAAGCGGATCCATGTGCATGGCTCAGTTCGTGTCGCACAGGCTACGAGAAGTGTTTGGAAAACTGACGCGTCAATAGACTTCCCAGTACGGTCCAAGTCAGCATTCGCAAGCTCATCGGTCTACGACAGGAGTTGAAGCCTTCGTGAGCTTTTCATTCTGAGACAGATATTTCCCTTCAAGCGTCTACGCACCTTAAACTTGATCAACTGCTCGGTGAATCTCTTCTCGATGTTGCCGTAGTTGTCTTTCAGGTCTCCTTCAACGCTCTTGATCTGGTCTCTCAGACCTTTGACAACACCTTTGAGATGTTGAATCTGCAAAGAAGAAGGTGTCAGTAAACTGGCGTAGTCAAGTCCTGATCACGAGTCGATCCACTGACGTTGCCGTTGACTTCGTTCTCTCTCGCCCTGCCTTCGGACCACTTGCTCTCGTAGTCCTTATACAGCCTCGAAAGTCTGAGCAACTCCTCATCGTTGATTGTCTCTTCAATCTTCCCAGCGTCGCGTTCGAGCTCGCGATAGCGGATGTTGTCGTCGATGTTGCGCTCTGTCGCTCGTGCGTGCTGCAGATCTGCGTCTACAGCAGCTTTCTTATCCTCCAGATCGGATATCTCATCGCTGACTTTGCTCATCTTGCCCTTCAGCTGCTTCATTCGCTCCTCGCAATCTCGCAGTTGGTTCTGACCGCCCTTATCCTCCCAGCTAGAGATATTCAGATGCGGTGAGATTTTCCATTGCCATCCCTAGAATATGAGCTTGTGCAACTCACTCCTTTAAGCGTTTATCTGCATCCACAAGGTGCTGATGATGCGCCCGTAGCCTGTTCATCTTTTGCGTCTCGGCTGAGATACGCTTGTCGTCTTCGTCTCGTCTAGCAAGAAGGTCTTCCTCAGCCTCAGAATGCGCTTTTTTTGCGGATACGAGATCGGCGTCGAGTTTCTAGTTCGGAGATGGAGCAAACGTCAACGAAGTTCCCACTCACAACAGCACCATACACTTACCATGATTGCATTTTTACCATCCAGCAGCGTCTTTTTGAGCATCTCTAGCTCAGTAAGCTTGACTTTACTGCGCTCAAGCTTCTGTTCTTGGTCCCGTCGCTCGATCTCTGCTCGATGCAATTGCCGTTCGGTCTGTGCAAGAACGCCACGAGCAGCATCTCGCTCATCCTGAGCACTTTTGAGCTCTCTCTTATGTAGCTTGCTAGTAGATGAAGGAAAATGTGAGCTCACGAAATCATTCACCACGGCAGGGAGGTTCCTCACATTTCTTCCGCGAGCTTGGAGATATACTCTTGTACCTCCTCAGAGGAGCGAGTCTTGCCTGCCGACTGCAAATCTCCTTGCAGCTGCGTAATCTCGGACTCAAGCCTCTCGATCTCCTGGCTCAGCCTTCCTGCTTCAGCACCGTTGCGCTTCAGGATACCGAGCTCCTTGAAGTCAGAGTCCAGCTCTGCGACTCGATCGGCGCTCTGAGAAGAGATCGAACACGAGTCAGGCATGGAAGGATCATGCCGCTTCGGAAAGTACTTACTGATTCCGCAGCTTCTGTAAGAGATCGCAGCTGAGTTTCTTCTTCTTGCAAGACCCTCTGGACATCTGCGAGATCTTGCCCCTTCAAAGACTCGATCTCTTGCTCTTCAAGCCGTACCAGTTTTGCCTGTTCCAGAGATGCCTTGTGCTTCTCGAGCTCCTCGGCCGCTTCGGGTCGCTTGTAATATTCGAAATGGTCAATCAAGGTTTTGACCTGTGAAACATGTCGGAAAGGTGGAGATCAGCCACCATTCTGAAGAATGACGATAGTAAGACGACGGACCTGAGCATCGAAGACTGGTTCATCCTCCTCTTCAAGCACACGATGGCACGTCATACATTCATGCTTTGCCTCTTTGCCTTCTTTGAGGGTCCGAAGATACTGCAGCATCGTGTCAGCACCGTTTGACTTTCTGCACTCTCCTCGTCAGCGCGGTTCTTCTTGGAGCGGAATTGAAGCATGGTCACTCACGACTCGATCTCGTTCACCTGCTTCTCCAGTTCTGTGACGAGCTCTGATATACTGCCGCAGTCAAAATCTGATTTCCGCAGCTCCTGTGCGACCTTTGCTTCCCCATCTGTTCATAATACCCAGTCAGCTGAAGAAGCACAAAAAAGCAGAGCAAGACCATCTTGAAAGCACGGACCTGAGATCCTGCTCTCTAATTTTTGGAGCTCGGCCCTCTTTGCGGACAGTCGAAAGCCACAAGCCTGTAGCGCTCGGTCAGCTTCTTGTTGTGATTTGCGTCCAGCAGCAAGTTGAGTTTCCTTGGCACTGTACAACAACGGTTGAGCTGACACTGTCTGTCGTAGTGGACCTTTGTGCGACTCCTGACTCACCGCAATAAGCGATCCACTTCCTTTTCAAGTGTACCTGTGGCTGCCTCCTTACCGGCAACCTTTCGCATAATCTCATTGCTTTTGGTCAGCCTAGACAACAGGAGACAGAGTAAGACAGCAGATGACAGTGGAAACAAAAGTTTTGAAAGTCTCACACTCACAGATTCTGTAGTGCATCAGTCTTGGCCTTTACCTCCTTTTCCAGTACAGCAACTTGCGCACGGACATCCGCGTGCTTGTTCAAGCTCGCCAGCTCGTCACTGGCCTCGTCCTTGTACTCTTCGGCCTCGCGCAGTTTCACGTTCAGACTTCGGATACGCTCGTCATAGTCAGCTCTTGTGAACCCTTCCCGCTGCTGTCCAAGTTTGACAGTAAGTTCCTCAACCTCTTTCGCTGCGACCTGAAGATCGTGCTCGGAGATGTTCAAGTCTGCGATGTCGTCCTCCAGGCGCTTAATATCGATGTTCGCCTTGCGCTGTGGCCCATATCATCAACTTCCAAGCTCTTTTCAAAGCGACCAAGATTGGTGTGAAACTTACGTTA
The DNA here is from genome assembly GCA_023634365.1 of Tilletia setariae. Lineage (NCBI taxonomy): Eukaryota > Fungi > Basidiomycota > Exobasidiomycetes > Tilletiales > Tilletiaceae > Tilletia > Tilletia setariae. The sequence goes on along the minus strand of JAMJXE010000001.1, from coordinate 7,607,754 downwards.
GCTTCGCTTTGGTTGTCTCTCTGAATTCTTTTTGCCTTCAGTTCCCCTGCCGTATCGGCTTGTTTGCTTTCCAAGCTGCTCAGAGCTTTGCGTAGTTGATCCTGAGGAAGTATCGACATTCAGCGAAGGAAGTCATCTGTCGAATTATGCAACGACCTCACCTTCAGCTTCTCTAAGGCGTGCTCGGCACCTTCGACATGCGACTGCAGCTTGGATACGAAAGCGTTGACGTCCGTTTCTCTGAGAGGCTCCATATCGAAGCCTTTGATTCCGACCGCATTGCTGATGTCTCGGACCATCTTCTTGCGTTCTTGCACGCCTTGTTCGTACGCCTGCCCGGACAGTACGGTGTGAACGAAAAAGACCAATTCGCAATTTAGGCAACGGAGCTCACTTCTTTTTTGCTCTGCAACTGTCCCTTTTGCGTGAGCTCTCGAGAATATTGATCGTTAAGACCTTGGTTGGTAGCCTTCCTCTCCAGAATGGTCTGTCGGAACTTGTCTGAATTCGCTCGCTGGACATCCAAGTGCTTGTTGAAGTCTTGCCGACGCGCTGCCAGCTCCTCATCGCTCTCTACATACAGGCCATAGCACAAACAATCAGTCAGTGTCTCGAGCGATTGGCCTTTGCCTCGCATCAGCGCACCTTTGATGACAGTCATTTTGCTCTTGATTCTCTCCATGTCCTTGCGCATCGCATTCGCCTCGGCTTGTTTGCTTTCGGATCGAGTCAGCTCTTCTCGGAATCTTCCAAAGGCATCGCCCAGGTTCTGGTTCTCTGCAGCGATTTTGCGAGACCGTTCCTCAAGTCTTTCAATCTCAGCGTCTTTCGCCAGGCGATCTCCCTCAAGTTTTGCCTTGCTCTCCCGAATCTGAACAAAAGTTGAATCTGGATGTCACTCATGTGGACCTTACATCATACCTGGCGCAAAACTGACATACCTTCTTGGCGCGGTCGCGATCCTCCTTTAAACTTTCGAGTCTGACTTTGTCCGCCTTCGCATCGGCAGCTCGTGTCTTGTGCAGGTCCTTGATGTGCTTCAGCGCTTTTGTGAATCTGTCACAGAATACACCATAATCAGCAACACACTGACAAATCAACAACTTTGCGATAGCTCACTTTGTAGCATCGAAGATCATGTCAAACTTTTGCTTGAGCTTCGCCGGCTCGGACAGTGGCCAATTGGAGTCTTCCTGGTGACAAAAGATCACATTGTCCAGGATGGCGGTTGACACTCCAAGGAGTCCCGTGATTTCTTCTTCCAGAGAGGCGCATTTCGTTGAGATGGCGGCGTGCCTCTGATCACGAGAAGAAAAACACGTAAGATTATAGGTTCCTCGCAAGCAGATTCGCGTCACTGACCTTCCGTTTTCCCCCAACTTGGTCCTGCGGTGCGCTTTCTTTCTGAAGAATGCCCTCAAGGGTACTCATGGACAGATTTCCGCTTTTGTTCGTCGTGACTTGCAAGTTCCTGGTGACATTGTATTTCTCGCCTTTTGGATCCCGAAATCTGAGGCGGACTTGCGCTTTCACTTCCTTCTCTTGAGCAATCTGGTGGCAAAGAAGGCCGAATCTCAGCAAATTACACCAATGTCGCTGTAGCAACATAATGTCAAAGTTGCCGCACACATACCTTTGGGTCATGTACAAAGGCACCTCCTTTCGTGTTGGGCGGTAAGTCACCCGTGGTGATATAGTTCAGACACTCGATGATGGTCTAGAACAGGTGAGAGTGAGTCGGCATTCCATGCTTTGGCGCTCTGCATCGAACATTCTCACAGTTTTGCCGCTACCATTTTGCCCAACAATCACTGTCAGTGGCGAGTAGAACTGAATGACAGAGATGTTGTTGTCGAAGCTGCGGATATTGCGAATCGCAAGCTCTGTGGAAGCAGAAAGTTAAGCAGGGTTGTCAATGTCCAAAGTGCATTTATGTGAGGCCGGGAAGAACTGACTGTCCAGGGTCGCCATCGTAACAGCTGAATCGCCCTCAGCTCGGGGACGAGCAAAATGACTGAATCAGACGAGGTCACCACCACCGATTATGATACGGCTTCCCCTTCTGCCTCAGGACGTTTGCAGAGCTCGGCTTATCGGCAACCTGTGCTCTTGCGATGGACAGGATTGGAAAGTGAACGTTCTCCAAGACGAAATCCGAGCGGTGTTGGACTCCAACACGGCTTACGTAAGCCAAAGCCAACACCGAAAGCGCGTCGTGGTTTTTCGCGTTTTGATGGGCAAGAAGGAGAAGGGCGACTTCTTCGACACCCACCATCTGCCCTGGGCGGTCCGTTCTGACTCAGGACTCATGCGGGCTATCAGGCACCTAGGGTCCCTTCAGTATCTATCAACAGTAGCTGGTAAGTCAAGTGTGGTTGGGCTAGCAAGATCTTGTCTGCTGGTCGAACCACGCGAGGCGGTCAAACATCACAGGACTGCCTGCAACAATGCGCCGCCAGAAACGCATCGGCCGGCTCAGACGCAGCAGCGCACAAAGGTGAGCCGGCCCCTGATACAGCTCCCGCACGCATGATGCATCACACCCATAAGGGGAAGCCGCGTGCTATGATCCCATCTTAACAACTTACAACTTTAATATACCCTGATCCACGACCACATAAGCCTATCCAGAGTCCAGATCTGATACTGATACCTTGATCTCTTGATGCTACAGGACACACACAACCGCGCAGACTTGACATCATCTGGAAAGACCTGGCGCGGACCTGGTCATGATTGAGACGGTGGTAGCGGGTTGTGGCTTCCGTAGTTGACTTCTCGGTCACTTCCCAAGTAGCTACCTGAGCATCATACATTGTAACTTCTAGCAATTGCTTTTGCCTGTCCAGTGGTGTGCAGGTCTTCTGCGTGCAGCGCTCTGCTGAGCAGCCCTACTTGTCACCAATTCGGTGTGACTTGCGCAAGGTCTTGCTGAGTACGAGTATATCTGAGTGTCTTGCACGGCATCAGCGGGTTTGAAATCAACATCGGAGAGAGGACCAAGGACCACCACCTTGCAGGCAGGTGGAAATTGCTGACAGCATTGACGTCCGTGAGCAGACCATGGCGCGAACGCGCCTTTCCTCGGGCTCAGTCCGCAACTGCTGCTCATCGCCGCGCAGCTGCTGGCGCTGCGTGTCCGAAAACGCACGTCTCATCCCCGTTTTCTTCGTAAGTCCATGCCTCCGCACAACCTAGGGCTCGCCAGTCCTCACGCCCGCTGAACCTGATCACTTTCACCCTCCGCTCCGCCCGTAGATCTTGGGATTGCAGCTATACGCATGGTTCATCTTGACCTTCTCGATTTCAATCTCGTTCACTCTCGCACACAGACACCGGATTCTTGAGACGTGTATTCAGCTCATTCTGGCCAACGTGCTGCTTGGAGGCGGCGCTCTCTCGCTCGTCATGGCGGTCTTTCGCGAGCCTGGATCCCCCAAGAGTCGTACGGAGAGTCTGAGAGGTGCAGAGGAGGGCAGAGCCTCAGCGCTGCCACCGGGCGATGGTGCCGTGCGTTCTGACACCGGCGGCAGTGCAACGGGGGCGAGCGCGTCGTACCGTGACGTTGGCGCAGAAGATGAAGTTGAAAGCGAGCAAGCTCATCTCCTGAGCTCTGACGGCGGTGCGGCGGATGGAACGGATATAGCCCTCCACGACCGGGCCGCGTCGGTTCCCTCCTCTCGATCTCACACGGCGCCGCTCCTCACCTCTGGACCTTCCAGTCTGCTCCCTGGACAGCCTCGCTTGCCTGCTCGCACAGGCCGGGACCAGCTGCAGGACCAGCTCTCACGTGCACAACGACTGACCCCTGCAGTCGCAACAAGCGCAGAAGCAACGACAGAATTTCAAAGCGTCTTGGGGGAGGGACCTTCGGAATCTGCGACTTCCTCGAATGCGGGTGCAAGACCCAGAGCCGGGTCGACGTCTAGAATGTCGGATATCATGGTCAAGAGCACGGGCGAGGCAAGATGGTGCAATAAATGTGGGGGCCCGAAACCAGATCGAGCGCACCACTGCTCTACTTGTGGTGTCTGCGTTCTCAGGGTGAGTCCGCGGGTCGTTCTCCGGTTCCAGCGGCGGGGACTGACGCTGAGTTCCTCACGATCCTCACAGATGGACCACCACTGCCCTTGGCTAGGCGGGTGTGTTGGACTCAGGAATCACAAGGCGTTCTTCCTGTTCCTAGCGTACACCGCGGCCGCCTGCGCATATGCTGGTCAAGAGTCTGCAAGAGCCCTTCTGAAATGGATCAATGCAGAGCCAGGAGTGAGTGTGCGACAAACACACGAGTTGATGATCAGATCCTGACGCCAGCAAACACGGTTCAGGGCGGTGATACCCTTCCACTCTCCTGGGCAATCTTGCTATTGATATCATTTGTGGTGAGTCCCGGAGCGATCTGAACCGGCGATTTACGCCCACTGCCTGACACACTTCCTGCATGACCTCCAGTTTGGTATCGCCTTGATTCCTTTTGCGATCTACCATTGCTTCTTAATATGCAGGAACAAGACTACAATCGAAAGTATGGAAGGGGGCGGACGGGTCAGATTACCGTCCCAGCGTAACAACAGCGGCAGCACTCGGCCGTCTCGTGTTGGTGTACAAGATCGGCTGAGACAAATCATCGGTGACCCCTTGCAACGTTCAGAGCCCGAGCAGCGATGGCGCGAAGACGATGAACTGACAAAGGAAGAGCGCAAGGCTCTGAAGAAGGCGAATCAACTCAATGTGTATGATGTCGGCGTGAGGAGGAATTGGACGGCCGTGATGGGTCGGACTTGGTGGGAGTGGCTCTTACCTTGGGGAGAACCGTGAGTGGCTGACTCTTGTTCGACGTGGGCGGTGCCAAGAGACTGACATGCGCTCGCTTTCGTACTCTAGAGAAAGCGATGGCTTCAGCTACAACATCAACATGCGAGCCTTGGAAGAGTTGGACCGCATCACGATGAAGATCCGAACAGGGCAAGAACCGTCTGCCCTCAGGAATGACTTGGAACTGGACAGCAGTGACCAGGAGGACTTTCAGCGCACAACAGTCCAGGGTCGTGTTGAGTCCTCGCGGACTGCCCGGTCAGATTCTTCCGAAAGCCGCATGACCCGCGCAGAGCAAGTGCGTGCGGCGGCCCACGGGCGGATGCCAACGCTGAACAGTCACTCGACTGCTACTGAATGGGAGAGCGGGCACGGCCATGCTGAGTGGGGCCCGGCTCCTAGGAAGGACTTTGTACTCTACGATGTTGACTCCGAGGAAGAGTGATAAATGCGTTGTTGTATGCTGTTTCTTGTCGGGCCGAAAAGGACATTGTGTTGTGCTCCGATCGCAGCAGCGTCATCTGGAATCTCTTTCCACCTCCATGCGAGCATCTCTCAGGCGCGGCTCAGGCTGTCCAGCTGGATGTTCTCTCCTCATCCTCTCATGCTAGCTGCCAGCCGAGATCACCTGGCTTGTCACATCTGATCTATCGACCCAGTCTCTGCATCAAATATCCCTCAACTTTCGTGAAGAGTCGCTTCAGTCGGCGACGGCGCAAAGCGCCGCTGTTGCAAGATTCTTGCGAACTTGCCCAGCATGGCCAGCAGAAAAACTTCCAAGACCGGAGATGTCAAGAAGGCGTCAAAGCTGAGCGTCAAGAAGGAGCGCGTCCGAGTCAAGAAAGAAGCTGCAGCCGTCAAGAAGGAAGCTTTGCTCATCAAGAAAGAGGAGCCTGTGGAAAGCGGCTTAATGTTGGCAGATCCAAGTAACAGCTCTGGCAGCAGCAGCGCAGCGAGCAGCTCTCTCAACCAGGCTCAATCTACAATCGTGGAGGAGGACGTCAAGCTGTTGGTCAAAAAGGATGAGGCAGGTGTCTCGGACGATGACCATGACGCTGACGAGTTGGTTGTCTTACCCGAAGAGGAAGGCGCTGCTTTGCCGAGCCACCTCCAGCACGCCTACGTTCAATATGGTCCGGACGCCTTCCAATGGCCGATCCCAGAATGCATTCGCTGCAAAAGCGATCAAGACGTTCAAGAGAGAATCATCGGGATAAATGCTTACGGCCAGGTGCTCACGCTCTGGTTCTGCCGCGATCACGATCCGCTGCGCTCCTTGCACAAAGCGGGGGCCATCAAGCGGTACCGCAGGTACAAAGCCCAAGGCGGCAATCTAACCAACGATGACCTCCTCGATGCTGAACAGAAGGGCTTGCTCGAAGTGAGATACCGACGCAACCCACACACTCGCAGCGGCCAACCTCCAATGCGGCTCTACTACGTTGAAGACCTCGAGCGGCTCCGGTTGATCAAGCAAGACCAGAAAGCTACTCAGGACCGGGAGAAGCAGGAGCGCAAGGCGGCTGAAAAGCGACAGAAGGAAGAGGAACGAGCTGCAAAGAAGGCTGAGGCTGAGCGACTGCGCGCACAAAAGAAGAAGGAGAAGGCAGAGGCTGCTCGGGCTCGTCGTGGTGAGGCTCAGAGCACCGATGCTGCTACCCAGGCCGCTGCTTCCCTCGCAACGGATGAGGCTGCTGCGATCTACGAGAACATGGCCGTCCCGAGTGGAACGGCAACGGTGGAGACGTACCCCTACTTCAATGTCGACGAAAGTGATGACGGCGGCGCACAAGAAGAGGAAAGACACCTGCCTTTCCAGAATCCTCCATCAGGCAATGCCGATGTCTTCCCGGGATCCTCTGTGTCTGTGACCTCCACTTTTGTGGAAGCAGGCGAGGAGGCTGCCGACGAAGATGTTCAGGATCTCAAGCCCGGTGTCAAAGGCGACGATGCGAGCGACGATGCCGACGACGTCACAATTTCAGCTCAGTCCCCCGTTCACTTCACGGTCAAAGAGGAGCGCAATTGATCCCAACTGCTGCTGCTGCTGCTTCTCATCCTCTGGCGGCTGCCAAGAGGTGATGAGAATCTACGAGTCCAAACAAGGTCTGCCCGCCGATCCAAGTAGATGCGCGCCAAGTAGATGCGCGAGCTTCTAATCCTTCCAAAGGGCCGAGATCCGCCTGAAATCCTACTAGTCTCTGTGCACATAATTTTCCCATTCATCACTTTTCGCAACATCCAGACAAGGTCAGCCAAACAGCATACATTCGTCACCGCATAATCGTCACACCGTGTCTCCATTCGATTTCCACCACAACCCGCTCGAATCTCTCGCAAAGTCACCTGCCTGCCGTTTCTGGCGGCAGGGCCCTGTATTACCAAATGAATGTAAAGTCTCACCGCAATTGCAACTTCTCTTTCCCGGCGCAAATCGATGGCAGCGATCACGCTGAAAAGTTTCCGAGCACCTGAGAGTGAGAAGGTGAGAGTGTATGCGCTGCGAGTTGCTAGGGTTCTAAATTACAGAGTTTAGAAGGAGTACGATCATCGCTTTAATGATCTGCTGCTGAAGTGAGCTGAGATGCTGAAGTGGTAGTGGCCTGACTCAGAGGGCCCTGTGTTTGACTGGAAGCAGGGTGAGCAGTCTCTTCCCGCTGCCCCCCCCCTTTTATTTATTTATTATAAACCCCCCAAATCTTATTTTCATTTTCTATTTTTTTTTTTTTTTCCCCCCCTTTTCTATATATTTTCCTCCCCCCCCCCCCCCCCCTTTTCTCGGAGTCGCTGCTGTCTTCAACCTTGCTCTTGGTGGCGCCGACAAAGGTGCCTCGTCCGGCAGTATTACGACTGGTGTTCAGCGTGGCGAGAGACCGAAGCGAGATCAGTACCACGGTTCGGAATCATGCTGCATGATAAAGAATGCAGATCAGACACTCACACTACAAAGCCTGATCGTTGTAGCGTCTTGCCGCCTGAAAACTTTGAGCTGACTGTGCTCGCTTTCTGCTTGTCGGTGCTGATGATCTGTGAAGGACCAAAGACGGCTGAGTCAGTACTGAAAGATGAGGGGAAAGGGTCTGGGACTCACATTTCGGTAGTGGGTCTCTCCGACCTTCTTGTCCTTCTTGAGGTCTTTATACTTATCTTGTAAATGTACGTGTTTTTCTGAAAGCCGTTTGTATTTTGCTACCAGAGTGCGGTGCTTCTGAATGATTTGCTCTCTCGTCTCTGTAGTATAAGCCATACCAGGTTGAGCTTTCGGGGCTGCGTTTGAGCTCCTAAACCGGACTGAGACTTACCATCCCCAGTAATTTCAGAGAGTTGAGTAGGTGCCTCGCTTGCTGTCTCCCAGTCTGTCGAGGTGGTCTGACTGCTCTGGGCTTGGCTTGGTGAAATTGGCGGGAGGAGCTTGTGCGAGCTGAAGTTGGCGACCGGTAACCTGCCGTGCATGCGGGCAGCCAGCTGCAAAGTTGCTCGCCCATCCTAGTCAGCCTCGTGGCGGATGTGCAGTACTCAGGATTGTCAAAGAGGACGTACCACATGAGCTATCGATGCCGAGATCAGAAGTCCTTCTTCGGACGATGCATTTTCCAATCTGAGTTCTACTGGATGGCTTGAGCTGTGGTCCAGGATCATCTGTGGAATTCGGGTGGCCGATGAGAAGGATGAACGAATAGATGCGGCAGAAGAGCCCAAGACACATACCTTGAGCGGACCCTTGTTGGCCACATGCACGCTGATTCGACCCTCGCACCAGGCTTCTGATATTCTGGAAGCAAAGTCATGCCACGATTTGTCCCATCTCTGTACGTCGTTTGGTGGAGAAGGAGGGGGATCATTGAGGGCGGCAACAGGGGGGCGTAGTGGGGCTCAATAACTCACTGCCAACTGCTGCAGCTTGGAGCCGGTATAGGTAGCCTTCCACCATGCCTGTCCTTGGCCGTGACCACAGAAGACTGTCCATGATCCGAGGGTGTCTTCGACGGCATCGGCCTTGCGCTTTCCCTTTGTGTCTGCAACGGGTGCAGCGAGGGGAGCTGCATAGTTGGAGGCAATGGTATACGTTGGGTCCGCTGGGCTGGCCGCGTTGATGACGCCGACGAGATTGGCGAGGAGGAAGCTGGAGCGTGAGAAAGTGAAGATGGATGAATGCTGCTGCTGTTGCTGCTGCATGGCTTGGCTTGGCTTTCTAGCGTGGTGAGTGAGGATGAGCGATCGTGCATCAGCAGCAGCATTGGCCTTTCGAACTCTTGCCTCACTTTGGCTGGGATCAGAATTAAGGTTTGCTCGCTCCCACGCCTCGCGAGGAAAGGAGTGTGGGGTCAGGTCAGGTCAGGTCAGAAGACCATCCATCCCTTGACATCGGCCACCCACTTGCTGTTTGTTGAGACACCGCCTAGATGCCTCCTTAGCCGAAGTCAGCAGGGCGGTACATATAAAAGCATTGCCTGCATCCTTCCTGCTCTGCGTGTGTGTCTCCCTTCCGCTGAGGAAAAGCGTGACCATGACCGAAGTACACTCGTCTGTGCCAGGACCAGCGTCGGACCAGACCAGGCAGGGGTCCAACAGTGGGCCGACCGTAGTCTTGCCCTCGCACTCCGATGCCGTCTTCATCGCTCAAGTGTTCGCTCAGAAGCTTCAGCACGCAATCCCAGACGTTGACAGCCTCCTAGCCCTCCTCTTTCCCAACGCCTATTTCAGAGACATGCTCGCCTTGCAGTGGGACCACCGCACCCTCCACGGCCACCACAACATTCGCCACTTCCTCTCAGACGGCAACAAGCTCGGCACCAAGAACGATCTCCGCATCAGCAACATTGAGATCGAGGAAGGCAGGGACGCCGTAAGTGCTATACCTGCTCCCGGCAACGCCATCTGGATCACCGCCCTCTTCCGCTTCGAGACACCCATCGGACGCGGCAGGGGCGCGTTCAGACTTGCGCCAAACGAGTCTGCTCCTACCGATGACCTCAACGGAAGCATAGACGCGTGGAAAGCCGTCACCTTGTTCACAGCATTGGAGGAACTCAATGCCCACCACTGGCCCCTCGCTCCCGAACACAGACCGAACGGCATCGTCCACAAACCGGTCAAGCATCGTTTGACCTGGCTTGAGCGCCGCCAGCGCGAAATCGAGTTTGAAGACGTACAGCCTGCCGTGGTCATCGTCGGAGCAGGTCAGGCTGGCTTGGCTCTGGCAGCCCACCTGAAGATGCTCGACATACCCACCTTGATCTTGGAGAAGCATGAGCATGTAGGCGACTCGTGGCGCAAACGCTTCAGACAGCTTACCCTCCATGATCCGGTCACATACAATCAAATGCCCTTCGTTCCCTTCCCGTCCTTCTGGGTAAGTGCTGAAAACGCAGTAGGCTCCTTCATCGACATCGATAGCTGACCTTTCGACGCGTCTTTCACCCATGACTTCTACCGATGCTCGCATGTACCCAGCCCCGTTTCACACCCAAGGACAAGCTTGCGGATTTCTTCGAATCGTACGCCAAAATGCTCGAGCTCAACGTCTGGACAGGCGCGACCCTCCAGTCCACCGCGTTCAACGATGCCAAGTCTGAATGGACTCTCAAGGTCAAGCGCAGCAACGGACAGGCTCGCGAGCTCAAACCTCGATTCTTAGTCCAGGCCACAGGTCATTCGGGCGAACCCAACATTCCCACATTTCAAGGTCAAGAAACTTTTAAGGGCAAACTCATGCATTCTTCAGAGTTCACCGCTGGTACGGATTATAAGGGCAAGCAGGCAGTGGTCGTTGGCGCTTGCAATTCAGGCCACGACATCGTGCGTATTTGCTTGCTCTTTCGCATGAAGATGGAGCGCATACATTGCCTTCAAACGAGTCGCTGAATGAACTCTCACTCTTTGCGCAGGCACAAGACTTTTGGGAGTCCGACGCAGCCAGTATCACCCTCATTCAGCGCTCGAGTACATACATCATCTCCATCAATAGCGTATGCGATATTCTCTTTGGCCAACTGTACAATGAAGACAAGCCTTCAAACCCCTGTCCATCGACAGAAGACTGCGATATCCTTTATCAGTCCGCCCCGACCATGGTCCTCAAGGAGATCGGCAAGATTACCGCGCAAATGAGCAAGGAGAACGATAAGGAGCTATTGGACGGTCTTGGCAAGGCTGGCTTCCAGGTGGACTACGGACCAGAAGGCTCTGGCTTCTTGCTCAAATATTTCACAAAGGGAGGCGGTTACTATCTCGATGTAAGTCCTTCAACCCTCGCTTTCGAACGCGCCTATCTTTCGGCTATGTCTGCAGCCATAGCGCTGACAGCTCATGCTGCTTCTCTAGGTTGGTGCTTCGGGTCTGATTGCGAAAGGAGAGATCAAAGTCAAGCAGGGCCAAAACATTAGTCACTTCTCCGAGCGCGGACTCGTCTTTGCTGATGGGTCTGAGATTGAGGCGGACGTCGTGGTCCTCGCGACCGGGTACCAGGTGAGATTTCCCCGTCTTCCTGTATGGCATGGACCCGACCCTTGCTGACTTTGTGTGACCCAAGAACATGCGCACGACAACACGTAGAATCTTCGGCGAAGAGGTTTACAACCAAACGAAAGATGTCTGGGGCCTGGACGAGGAGGGAGAGGTGAGTCCACCTTTTCAACGCTCGACAGCGATGTTACTGTCGCTGAGCCTGGCAAATTCTGGAACGGGGCAGATCAAGACAATGTGGCGAGACAGCGGACACAAGGCATTCTTCTTCGCTGGCGGGAATCTAGCATTGTGCAGATTCCTGTCGAAGCGGCTGGCTCTCCGCATGAAGGCAGAGCTCATCGGTCTCAAAAAGTGACGGGTTCGACTTGGATTTCAGCGATCACATGTAAACTCCGTAACCGATCGCACGTCTCTTTTACAGCCTTGACAATCGTGAAGGTGCTCCATTTCTACCAATGGAAATCCCATCATTGAGAAGCTTAGGCCTCGGGAACAAGACCCAGCAGCTGTGCTTGGATACGAAGAGCAAGACGTTTGGACATGTACCGTACCATCGTCAGTGGACCGGCAAAGTAGAAAAAGGCTGGATGTCCGCTGTTACGGTACACGGTCTTGAGCTACGACCAAGCAGTAAACATGGACGAACGTCAGCCCACAGAACGTTGATAGCCACCGCCATGGGTGGATGAAGACTGACCTCTCCCTCTTCATCAAGGCCCCAGACATCCTTCGTCTGACGATACAGTTGCTCGCCGAAGATGGTCCTGGTGGCACTGTGCATGTTCTGTTGTCAACACAGAACACGTAGTCAGGTCAACTCGCGGCGGAGATGAGAATCCGGTAACAGACTCACTTGAAAGCCGGTTGCGAAGATGACGACCTCCGCTTTCAGCCTAGATCCGTCTTCAAGGATCACTCCATTCTGCTCAAAGCGAGCGAGCCCGCTACCCGACTTGATCTTGATCTTGCCCTCAGCAATCAGCTTGGACGCGCCAACGTCGACGTAGTGGGACCCGCCTCTGTTCAGGTAATGGAACCAGTAACCTGCTCCGTCAGGACCAGGGTTGAGCTGAAACCCAATTTTGGCCAGGCCCTCGAGGATTTCCCGGTCTTGACTTGCCATGATCTGCTTGTTGAGTCGGATTGCGCCTTCCTTTTGGACCCATGTTGGCACCGACTGCTGCAGCAGATCTTGATCTGCGAGACTGAGAGAGGAGATCACCGGGTCATCGTGATGATGAAATGCTTGGACGCCCTTCAAAGAAACGACGCAGGTGCTCGAACGCTGGATCAGGGTGACATCCGCAGCTCCATGCTCCCACCTGTGTACTCAAAGCACAGTCAATGAGGACTTCACGACGCCGGCGAGCTACAGTGTTACACTTACAGATCCTGGCACATGTCGTGGCCTGATGTGCCAGCTCCGACAACGAGGACGTTTTTGCCGATAAAGTCGGCGCCTGAGTCGAATTGAGAAGTGTGTAGAACCTTGCCGGAGAAACGATCTTGGCCCTCGACTTTTGGAACCAGAGGTTCCCCAAGATGCCCGGTTGCTTGGACAAGGATCCTGGGGCGGAGCGTGTACTCTGAGCCATCCTGCAACTCGAGTCGAATGCTCCAACGCGAAGAGGTCTTGTCGTAGGAAGTCTCGCAGATCTTCACGCCGCCCCAGAAGTCCAAATCTAGGACTTTGGCGTACACTTCGAAGAAGTCAGCAAGCTTATTCTTTGGCGTGTACACAGGCTGCAACGAAACACGTCCGTTAGGTTGGCGAAAAAATGTTTGATGGCATACATGCTAGAATGCTCACCCAGCAACCGTCCGGGAACGGCAAGCACGGCAAATGATTGACACTCGAGGGAGTGTGAAGAGTCAGCCGCTTGAACCGGTTCCTCCACACATCGCCGACGCGTGGGAGTTTGTCCAGCATCAGCGTGGGCACGTTGAGCTCCTTGAGACGAGCTGCCAGAGACAGACCACATTGAGCAGCGCCCACAATGACGACGTCGGGCCCGCAATGACGGACAGCTCCGCTCAAAGAGGGTAGTTCCGCGACGTCCAGACTTTTAGGGACTGGACCGTTAGAGACAGAATTCGACCTGTGTGCCGAATCTGACAGCGGAGGACGTGCTTTGATAGCCTCGATGGCGGTGAACATTGTCCACATCTTCCATTCGCTCTCGTCTGCGCATGGAGATGGCCGAGAAACCAGGCGGAAGACACCCTGGCCAGTGCCGATAGGTGTTTCGAAGGAGAAGATGGCAGTGATGGTAGGTCCACAAGGCTCGATGCTAGAGACGACTTTGTTTCTGGCCACTCGAAGCTTCGTCAGCGCAGGCTCTGTCAAAGTGCCCAGCTTGTCATCGTCCTGTAGGAACAGGCGAATCTTCTCCGTTGTGTGCAGAGTGCGGAGGTCCCACCCAAGCGCTTGAAAGTCTCGCCAATACCCGTCCGGAAGGAAGAGGGAAACGACCTTGTCTACGTTGGGTACCGCAGCTTCAAAGCTTTGCGCAAAGTCTTCTGCGATAGCGGCACATCGAGCCTGCTCCTCGAGGTCGATACCCGGCGTGATCATGCTTTACTTGCTACTCGACGACACACGATCGCGTATCAGATGAAGGAACCGTGAGAAGACGGGGAAACTGCTTCAAAGGAATACCTAGGGATGACGGGTCGACAACCGCATGCGTGCGCTTTTATAAGGCAGTCTCACAGACGCACGAGGACCCTCGGTGCTGACTCTGCCCTCCATTTGATTGGCCCGGGCCCGGAGAAATGGATGAATTCAGGTGGTTTGGGGTCTGCTGATGTTCCTTTCGGGTAGAATGTTTCGAAGCGCAGGAACTTTCAGAACGCTGGTTCTAAACACAGTGGCTCTTATGAGGATCTCACACAGGAGGGAGACACGGCCAGTGAGTTTGTCAGTCTGTTTATCTGGAACGCGTCTGAGCTGCGATCTGTGGATCAAAGAGTCAACTTCGCCCCTTGATTTGTGGTCTGGCTAGAACGAAGCTCTCGAAATTTCCAGTTCCCGCCAAAATGACTCTCGCGCCGCAGCTGAACGTACTCAGGAGGCTGCGATCGTTTTGCCACGGAGCTACGAGATACTTCATGTCGGCTCTTTTTCTGCCTCGTCCGCACCCGCGTATGATGGACCAGTTGATATTGGCTCTGGTATGCGATGAGGCAATGAAAGTGGCAAGTAAAACTCACGGATTCATATCGGCCATCTTCTGTGCACCAGACCGAGACGATATCAATGAGATTATCAGACATCGCTCGAACGATTCTACGACATAGGGTGTCGGAAGTTGGCTCTATTCGTTGAAATGGTGGAGGGAAAAAATGACGGAGAGAACAGGAAGTGGTTGGTTTTGATGTGTTTCAATGATGGGAAGGTTTGCTCATCTCGGATGTCGGCAAAAGAAGAAGGTGAAGCAGTTTGTCAAAGAGTGAGATCGGCCAGTGTCCAGATCCCTACCTCTAGACCTTGCAAGCTTTGTTACGAAAGGAGTGTGTCAGGTCTGAGCCCGGAGATCCGCCAGAGAGATGCGGGCGTTTGTTCGGTGAATGTAGCCGTCTATTTGACGAGCTGTAGATTTGCCATAATGGGACCATCGTGCCTCAGCTTCACGCGAGAGCATTACCGCCTCCGCGGATCATCTTCATCAATCGACTAATCGTCTTGCCCGGGGTGCGAGGAGAATCCGGAGCCCGCGACACAGACGCATCTGGCAGGGGTCGATAGCTGAGAGCAGATGAGGTGACAGAAACGCTGCCACGCGCAAGGCCGTGGTGAGCCTCGGCGGGCGCGGTAGTAGCAGCTGAAGAGATTTGGGTCGTCGGGGCTTTGGTCGCTTCCTTGTGTCCACCGTGGAAAGATTTTCCGGCATCGTCAGCATGACTCTGGTTTGTAAGTGCAGACAAGACGAAGGAGCGTGTTCGTCGCATGGAAAAGCGCTTGGACTCCGCGTTGTAGCCTTCCTTGGCCCCAGATTCGTTGTCGACTTTTATCCAGTGGCTGCTAGCGGGGGAACCAGGGGTCATTGCAGTGTGGAACGTCTCGCTGCCCACCATGCTTGGTGTTGCTGGAGACTGAGCAGAGCGGAGCTGGGTACCGTGCCATCCAAATTGGCTGTTATGTTTCCTGAGCGTAGCATAGGCAGGTGTGAGGATACGGTCTCCGGAGCGGGTTGCGGACGAGGCTTTGATCATTGGGAATGATGAAGAGCCCGCACCGTCAGGACTGCGCAAAAGCTCATCTCCAACCAGAGTGGTGCCTTCAGAATGCTCTCCGACATGAGTCGTATTGCCTTCAGAAACATGACTGGTTGTAAGTGCACTCGTCTGAGTTCTGAGGGAGCGCGCGGGCCCAAACTTGCTACGTTGTCCGCTCGTCTGCCGCCAGTGATTGGGAATGGAAGGCGGGTCAAGGAGCGACTTTGACAAGTGCTCGGATCCTTCTTCGTCAGCGGATTGAAGCAAAGGTGTGCGGTCATTGATGCTGCGCTTGTCTTCTGTATGCGAGGCGGTCGGCATGGGAGAGAGATCCTCGCTACTGGACACCGCGGCAATCGTGCTGCGCGTCTCCTCCACCAGACGCAGCAAGGATGAGGCATGGTGCGACATAGCGTCGAGCCTGCCAGCAATTGCGTCGAATTTTGTGGGGAGAGGAGGGACGGTTGGGCAATCAGACAGTGTGCGCCGCCGCTCAAGCGTCCTCATGGCTGATGACTTTTTGGCCGGAAGACTCGAAGGAGCGGTTGTGATCACGTCGGGCATAGATCCGTTGAGGACTGCTTCAGCCTTCGCGCGCGCTATAGCCTGTTGAGTGGCGACCGTGGGCGAAGTCTGATCTTGAGTGGCTCCACGCTGCTCCTCAGCAATATCATGATCGCTCGCAATCACTGCTATCTTTCTCGGCGTCTCAGCAAAGACTTCGCTCGCTGCCCGCAGATGTCGTCGCTGACGAAGAAGAGGATTCTGTCGTCCGGAGGCGATTGGCAGTCGGCTTGCAGCAACTTGAACTTCTGATCGAGAGGGTACACAAACTGGCTTATCAGTGTTCGTCCTGGACAGCAAGTTGCTGCGGTCGACACGCGAAGCAGTTTGTGAGCGCCGATGAGTGAAGAGCTGACGGCTCGAAGAGTCGGGGCGACCTTCATTCCGCTTCCCAGTTTTGGGATCTTCCCGGATAGAAGTCTTGCTGATGCTGCGCTTGACTGTCCTAGCGAATGACATGAAGCGGCGATCCTTGGACCGGGTGGAGCTTGCAGAGTCCTTATCATTGTCGGTGTATGACCGATCATCTCGGCCGGCCAACGTGGAGGTAATGCTGCGTTGGCCGAAAGCCTGAGGATTGTAAGAGTCTGGAGATATACCCTCTTTGGAAGCGTTGGCGGCATGCTGAAGCAGTATCGGACTGCCCAGCTCGGTCGGGATCCGCTTGTGGCTGTTCGGCGACTGATTGACGCTGCTCCTCGTGGAGCTGCTGCCAAGCTTCGACAGGCCGTCCACTCTATCGGCAGTCTCTGTACTGACGTCTGCATGGCGCAGGAGGGAGCGGAAAGCAGACCGTGGAGTCGCCTGAGCTCGGGGTGACCTCAGAGCTGGGGCCAACGGAGTAGCTTGTGATCTCGAAGGGCTGGCCGGTGTCCCAGTGGCATCGTGCAGCGTCAGAGTCTTCGCTTTAGATTTCGGTGTTCCGTACAAGGCCCCACTGATCAGGGCTTGTGACTTCTTATACTTCGAGATCACGGGAGACAGCAGGCCATCCCCTCCGCCACGAGGCTCGTTCGGAACTTTTTTCTCGTCATCGATCGGAGGCACTGGGGAAGAGATTTCATCTTGTACGATCGGCTGATGCTGATTGTGACGCCTAATTCCATTTTGTTCCGGTTCATGCTGACGTTCTTGCTTTTGGGTGGACGGGAAAGCAAGACCGGGCTGAACACGATTCTTGTCAGCACTTGCTACCAAGCCCGTTGCATTCGTCTGCAAGAGTTTGTCGCGACTGTGGCCCGCGTTTCTGTAGGATACGTGACTCTTCGGGGACAACGCATCAATGGAGGTGTCGGGGTCCATGCTTGGCTCGTCCAGCACATTGATGTGGAGTGGTGGGCCTCTCCGGGCACACTGAATCTCCTTCTCGGCCCTGGCCGCCTCGACTTGCGATCGCACCATGGCTCCAAGGCTGGCGTCAAGGTCATCAGCCATCTCTGATATGTCGAAGTCGTCCGCATCTTGTATCAGGGCGGAGTCAGCAAAGTATGGGTGCAGAAGGGCGTCGGTTTCGCCGATGCGCTTCGATGCGTCGGGGTTCAGCATGCCTCGGATCAGGTCTTCAAGCTCGTCACTGAAGTTCCATGGACCAATCCACTTTCCAGTGAGTGTGCGCTCGTAGTAAATAGCCTGTGACATGCAGTGAGGAAAGAGTCAATTCCATCAGAGCGAGCTCGGAGCGTCATCGCACTCACCAGCTCGTCCTTGGTGAGAAACTGCTCATCCTCCTTTTCGAAAGGGGTTCGGCCCTGCGAACAAGGATCGAGAAGCGCGTCAGGGGTCGAGCACCAATACATCTGAACGCGACTACTTACTGTTGCAATCTCAAAGAACGTGACCCCAAGACTCCACAGGTCACTCAAACGTTCGTCGTGAAGCTCGCCACGGGCTCTCTCGGGAGACAGATACTCGGGAGTGCCCCAACTGTTCTTGGTGCAGAATCGTGGCATGAGCTTGCCTTCTCTGTCGACATTCTTGGCTGCACCAGTTTCGTCATGCAGTTGGGCGAAGCCAAAGTCTGCAAGGATCGGAATGGTGTGCAAGACTGGATTCAACGGTGTGTTGGGTGGTGTACCAGGAGGCATCGGCAGAATCTCGATCATAGTGTTAGCTGAAGTGTGTAGAAGAGGGTCAACTTCCCGTAGACTGAAACAAAGACACTTTGGTGAGCGTCCACATACCTGTCTTGACGTCGTTGTGGGTGACATTGTTCTGATGGAGCCAGAACACTCCTGAGAGCAGATGCTGGAAGTAAGCGCGGCATGTTTCCGGGGGAAGAGATACATTCATGGGTTGTCTGCAAAGGTGGGTTGTGTCAGGGTTTGGATGTGAGTGCAAGGCGAGGGACCGAAAACTCACGGATAGTAAGGCATCACAATGACCGCTGGTAGAGTAGAAGCACGGATGCGGTAAGACCTTGATGTATGCGCCCACTCTGACCTCTACCGAAAATTCTCACCATAGCTTGGACTGACCAGGAACTCGTAGAAACGCATGATGGCGGGGTGACCGGCAGGCGCCTGCGCCATTGCTCGTCCACCGTGCTCTACGCCCAGGCTAGCCTTTCTGGGGTTGCGATCCTTCGGCCATGGTGCACTTCCGACTGCTTTCAGTACTTTGAATTCATTCCAAAGACTGCGGACCCGAGCGTTAGATGGTGCTGTCCGTTGCCGGTGGCACAGTTTTGCTGCAAGGGTCCCTTCGGGGAGGTGCGGAGTGAGTGACACAGGGTGCCGCGCATGCACTGTCCAGATCGAACCCCAGTTGCCTGTGTGATGCGTACAGGAGGAGCAAATCAGTCAAACGGTACCCAACAGGCATTCAAAGCACCGCATTCGGCACATACCGTGGCCAATCTCTTCTCCAAAGTGCAGACGATCGGCGAGCTGCTCGTCTGTCAAGCTAAAAATTCCCTCATTTTGATGCTGCTGTGCATCATGTTGAGGCGCAGCTCCAGCCCGAGTAGCACTGAGTGGCTCGGAGTGGGCATGGTGCTGTCGTCTTTCTGCATCCTTCCTGCGAAGCTCGCGAGGACTGGGCTGATGGTGCTCGGGTGCGCGGTGTGGGTCCGCAAGGTGGGCTTGTGTGGCTTCGGCTCTGCGCTCCGAAACATGCACAGGCGATAGCAGATGCTTAGCACCAGTAGCGAGTGTGGCGGAGCCCCGCCTGGGCTGCTCCATCGCAGATTGGAAGCCTACTACATGCGTCGTTGCGTACGTCTCTGAGCTGGAAGCTGGAGTCTCCTGTCTTGTGTCGGGTTGTCGGGCGGCAGCCACCTCAGCTGACAGATCCATGGATACGGACTGCTCAGAATTGCCAAACGTTGGAGGAGCCACAGCGAGGCCGGGGCCCTGTCTGATTGGCTGTCCGCGAGCGTCCTTCTCTGTTGCCATGCGTTTGGTGTTGGGCTCGGGGAGCGCAGCTGCTTGGCAAGCGGGCATGTGATGGTGCTGCATAGTGGGCTGATTGTGCCGCCTCGTCTGCGTAAGTGCGGGAGTAGGCGATGTGGTCGGTGCTGTCGAAACTGCTGGGGTACCCGTCTCTGGTCGAATGGGGAAGGGATTAGATGAAGGTGTGCGAGTGTTTTCTTGCTGAAGGGCTCCGTATCGGCGCTGTCTGCCAGCCGTCAACAATGGGGAGTGGGTCTGTTGTGGTGGCATGGAGGGAGAAGTGGCTCTGCTCTCCTTCCGAGGCCGGAGGCTCAGGAGAATGGACGGGATAGAAACGGATCACACGAGGACAGGGGAGAGAAGGAGGCTGGAAGAAGAAGGGAGGTGGGTGGATGTGAGGAAGAGAATGGAGAAGTGAGGATGAGGGCCATAAAAGTGCCCTTGCTGATGACTTTACGAGCACATGGCACGATGCTGAAGATAAACAGCACCCTCATTTCGGAGAGGAGGCAAGATGAGAAGAAGAAATGAGATGAGACACGCGCAGGCTCGCTGGCCCCTCCCTTTTCCCTTGGCAGAGATGACTCTGGACACGGCAACAAGAAGCATGTCTCTTCTAATTTCGCTCAGACAACGCTGTTGCCAGTTACCCCTCACTGCTGTCGCAAACCGAATTTCTTGACTTGTCAGATCAACACCGTTACCGCCAACTTCAGCGCCTCTCCTACCGCCAGTCATCAGGAAAGTCAGGTCGGTCGCTTCTGGAAAACTGATGGAGAGAAAAAAGCAGAAGGGGAGCGAGACGCAGTTGGATCATCTCAAACAGTGAAGAAAAGAGAGTCTCCATTCCCAAAATGAGAACAGACATGGGGGCCGCGGGCGCCCCGATGCGCAGGCCCCTCACGTCTCAGAACGCTCTGTCAAGTCATGAGCATGGAGTCAGGTGAGCTCAGTGCTCGATGACGCCATGTTTCTTCTTCTCACTCACGATTCCCATGCTTTTGACTTGAACTCCCTGCGAGGCGAGTCAAAGGAATGAGCGGGGGGGAGAAAGGGGAACGTTTGTGAGTTAGGTGGGGTTCGGCGTTACCTGCTCACGTGACCACGAGATCCTCGCTCAGTCAAAACCAGCCAAACAGGCTTTTCGGGCCGTCGAGCCAGAAACGTGATTGTGTTTAACCGCACAGGCTGGGACAAGAGTCCTTCCTTCCTTCAGACTGCTTCCAAGAGCTTGCACTCAACACTGCGCGGCTGCATTGCTCACATTCTGTCGACAACAAGGTTACGAAGCAGGGCAGGCATCTCTGTCGGAACTGAAAGCACGCGACGAACTGGACTGTGCTTTCGCATTTCGATCGAGCTTACTCTGGGGACCTTTCATCGGACCATTTGTCTCCAGACTCTGGCCCTGGTAGACTTCAAAAGATCTCGCCTGATAGTGCATGGACGCGGCTCAAAGTACGGTGAGCATCGCCTTGCTACCGGAGCGCGCTGCTGAGTTCCAGCCAAAGTGCTCACAGGCAGCTGGCTGCCCCCCTTCCATTTTACAGCTCTACCTGCAAGAAAAGAGAATCCAAACGCAGAAAGCTTCGGAAATGGCTGATCATCCGGCTTCAAGATTAGACAAACAGCAACGAGCTTCCGCCGCCTCCTCTTCCTCTCGGAATGCTGCTGCTGCTGATCACCCCGAAGGCGATGCCGACGTCGACGTCGGTCTGAACCAGTGGGCTGGCGCGTCCCGCTCTCGAGAGGGGGAACCTTCGGCGGATCAGGTCGCGTCTGCAGTCGTAGAAGCAGTAGGAGAAGAAGAGGACGAAGAGGAGGACAGCGAAGTGCTCGAGGAAGAAGCACACGCATATGGCGAGCAGGGCGAATGGGATCCATCAGAACATGCCGCTGAAGGGGTCAATTTGGCCGGTGAAGACGAGATAGAGGGAGAGGAGGTGGAACACGCTGAGGAAGAGCAAGAGGAGGAGGAGGAGGAGAAATCAGAAGATGCATATGATGACTACGGTGAGTGCCCTCTCCGTCACGCGCATCCGTCTATGTCTTGCTGTCCGTGTCCGCTGGTCTGACACCAAGGATGACCTCCCGCGACGTACTCGACATTGCAGAAGAAATGCTCGACTCAGATACTCCGACGGAAACCATCACGTGGATCAAATGGTTTTGCTCGCTACCAGGGCACGAATTCTTTGCTGAGGTAGACGAGGATTTCATCGAGGACGACTTCAACCTGACCGGACTCAACGCAGTTGTGCCTTTCTACAAGGAGGCTTTAGAGATGATCTTGGACGCCGAGACCGTAGATGACTCACACAAAATTCCGGACGTTGCGATCATTGAATCATCTGCCGAGCTTTTGTACGGTCTCATCCACCAACGCTACATCAACACTAGAAGAGGTCTGGCCCAGATGGTGAGTAAATGCTCCTCTTTATCAGAGCCTTTCCGTCCTACTGTCCTTTCACCAAACGTGGTAGAAGACCACGATCGACTCCGATCCCAGGACATGGGCGAACACAAGATGACCAACCTTTTCAACACATGCATGGCTTGCTTAATGCTCGGCTTCTTTGAACATATCCCAACATGCTCGGCTCTCTCGCTCTTCCTTCCTCACCTACCACATGCATGCATGTCGCTGTAGGTGCGGGTCAAAGGGTAGAGAGAGGGAGCCTCGATGCAAGGGAATGCCATTGAAAGGGCTTGCAGATAACCCTCCTTAGTTGACTTGTCTGATCCAACTACGCCTCCATCTGCTCGTTTAATTCCCAACTTGCACTCGTAACTTGTGGTCATAGCTTACTGACTCTTACCCTTTCGCCCACGACTGCAGCTGGAAAAGTACGAATCACATCATTTCGGTGCGTGCCCAAGAGTGTTCTGCCATCTGCAGACAGTGCTGCCTTGCGGACGCTCCGATCTCCCAGGACTGGAGACGGTAAAGGTGAGCTACCGCGGTTTTGGGAAACACGGGCCGCGCGCAGCTTTGTTGACCAGCAGTTACATCTATACCGCAACAGCTGTACTGTCCAAATTGCATGGATAACTACCAACCACCGAGCTCAAGATTTGCCGGCGTAGATGGTGAGTGTGGCTTCTTTTGGCTCCGTGTGTTGGGTGATGGCTGAGCCACCTGAGTCCACTTCGCAGGAGCCTACTTTGGAACCACCTTTCCACACCTCTTCCTACAGAACTACCGCGATCTGGAGCCTTCACCGATTGCGGTACCGTCAGGTAGCAGTCGGAACCAGTCCAACAACGCAGCTGCCGCCGCGGCGGACACCAGCGGAGCCAACCCCTCGTCGCAGAGCAGCTCAGCATCGACCGGTGAAAATTCTGCCGTTTCAGCAGCCGCAGCGGCGCTGCAGGCCCCTCCTGGTGCCATCCTGGATGCCAACCTGGTCGGTCAAAAGGTGCCTCAAAGTCGGATCTACACGCCTCGAATCTACGGATTCAAGGTCAGCGAGCACGCCAAGAGTGGACCACGCATGCGGTGGCTGCGCATGAGACCTACAAATCTGACTGATCTGGAGTACGAAGGGATGGGACCTCCAGCGTCATCGTCGACTTCGACAGCGGCGCCTGCGGCCGGGGCCTCAAACTCGAGAGGGAGCAAGGCCGCAACCCGGCTGACTTCACCACCTGCAGCGGACGGGACAGGTCTGGCTGTCAACTCTGCAGATAGGAAACGGGCGCCAGGCTGATGGTCTGTTGTCGAAATCAGACGACCGCAGGCTCGACTCCTTGTGACTTGCGTGCCACCGCATTTATTCTCCCTTGCCCTCATCACTTTCACCTGTATGACGGGCAAACATCACCCTCATATACCTGAGCAGCAGCCGCAAACCTCCATTCACACCACCGTCTGGCCCCTTTCTGTCCTCTTCGAACTCCCAAATTGTCGTTAGCAATCCGATGACATGCCATCACATCGGACTCTTTCTACTGATGATCTGCTTCATTGGGGACATGGAGGTGTCTCTCGATGAGCAGATAAACCAGAAGCAAGCCAATGAGCATGAGGTTGGAGGGGAAGCGAGTTGGACTGATGGCATTTGCAGATAAGTAAGTACATGATGATGCTGCATGAGGAATGGCAGCCGACAGGAAGCGCTCAACGAGTCTTCATCGCCTCGCCTCAACTCGCCCAGCTCGCCCATCACCATGCCACTGGCACATGAGTGAGCAAAAGCAACAGCCATGCCACGGCCATCACCTCCCTTGCTGTCCTTCTCACAGACGGTGTACATCCTCATCACCCTCTTCCAAGCCTACACCTACCTCGGCTTGACCGTGCTCCGAGTGCGGGAGGCCCTCCCTGACCGACCCCGCACCCTGGCCGGCATCAGCTGGAGACGCACCACCAGCAGCGCAAGATCAGGTCCGTCCTCACCCTCCTCCTCATCCTCCAGGATCGACACCTCCAGCCTCTATCTCAAGCAGGGCGACGAATTCGGGCTCAATGCAGCTGCCATCCTGGCTGCATCAGCAAGCCTCAGCCAAAACGATCAGAGACAACTCAAACACTTGCTCAGCCAGGTACAGGATCAGGCCGACTACGACTTGCTCCTCCGCCATGTCTGCGCTGTCCAATCCTACCACACCTTTCTCAACTTCCAGCGAGCCGCCGGTCTCCAGCCTGCACTCACCGCCAAATTGCCCGCCGAGCTCGTGCGCAAGATCTTGATCCACGCCGGTGTACCCACTCGACCGGCCACACGATCAGCTTTTGAGCTCCCGTCTTCGCCCGTCGCCATCCTCTCCCTCAACCATGCCATACATGCTGCGCTGATCCCAAGGCTCTACCATTCTCTAGTCCTCGATCGACCGCCGCTCTTCAGATCCATCCGGATCACCCTCTCCCAACACCCGGCACCTGCTTCAAGCACGATTCGACTGCCCCAACCGGGTCATCACATCAGAACCCTCCACATCGGATCAGCCCTCTTCGGCACAGCGTCCTCCTTCGCCTCAATGACAGCGGCAGATGATGAAGACGAGGACGAAGCAGGTAATGTAAATGCAGACCGTCGTTCCACAGCCTCCAGGAGCAACTCCCGAGGCCGACACGGTGCTGATGACGAGGACGGAGACTCGGACGAGGAGGGCTATCTTCCCACCCATCTCGCATCCCCATCTGTCCTGTCCCTCGGCATCGAGCAGATTCTCCTCGCAGCTCCCCATCTGCACACCCTCTCTCTCGACCTCTACACCCTCTCCGCCCTCTACACAGGGCACCCCCGTCGCTTTGCATCTCCTCGCGCGCCCCGGCCCAAAATTCTGCGCTGCGAGCTTGCCATCCCACAGAGTCTGACACTCAAGCTTTTCCGCGAAGTACAGTCGGTCGAGTTGCTCTGCTTCGGCATGGATCCGAGCAGTGCGCTCGAGTTATGCGCAACCTTGCCCCGGGGCTGCACCGAACTCACTTTGCGTTTCGTGCGCAGGAGGAGGCTGTACGGATCTGGGAATGCAGGCTCAAACGCCCTCAGCTCAGCAGCTTCGTCGGGAGTAGCAGCTCGAGCGCGTGACGCTACTCGGTCCCTCTTCGGTCTTGGAACAGCTCCAGGTGGGCCCGCAGACGCGCCTCGACGGCCAAGGAGTGTCAGCGCGTCAGGCTCCTCCATCTTGGATGAAGATGGAGAGGATGAAGAGTATGAAGATGACGATTTCCACTCTGCGCACGAGACGGAAGAGGCGGTGCGAAATGTGGCTGCAGCCGTGCGCGTGCTTCAGTTTTCAGGTCGATCGCCCTCGTTGTTTTCGCAAGCATCTCCGTCGTCCCATGCGCTCTCTTCGTCACCTGCTTCCCAACGCAGCTCGGGTCGGCCAGGGGTGATGGGGTCGCCATCCAGTACGCCGCGAGCAAACCATGTGCCGCTGTCAAACACCCCTTCGGGAGCCATGTCGCGTTCGCCCGTGGCTGCGTTGATCAATCTGCCCATAGATCCGTCCACTCCCCCAAGCTTTGCATCCGCGCTCCAACCTGCACCCCGGGTCAGTGAGTTCTTCCACCCCGATGCCGTCCCTCCACCCAACTCGTTTGTCCGCTTGCACTCGATGGAGAGCAGTATTTCCAGCTTGGAGACTACGATGGAAGATGAGGAGGACGGTGATCAGCAGCAGCAGCAGCAAGGACCCCTTCTCCCTGTCGGGCACTTTTCTGAGCAAGAAGCGGCGGCGGCGAGCAGTCCTGGCGGAATGCTCGGTCTGACAGTGGGCGACGACCTGGGGCGTGATTCCTTTGAAGACGATGGTGCGACAACAAGCGCGGCAGGCCCAAGTGCGTCCACACCAATTCCGATCCCTCAATCAGTCGCACCGCACGCCGGACGACGCACAAACGACCGGGTCCTTCCGCATGTCTCTGCGGCTGCCTTTTCTCCTTCCTCCTCCTCCTCGTTCACTCCATCGCCGAACGTGACCAAAGCCTCGAACTCGATGTCGGTTCGAAGCAGCAGTGCCAGTGCCGGTGCTGGTGCCGTCTTGCCACCCGAGCTCACCCTGTCCCACATCCGCGTGTTGGCCTGGCCCGCGGCCTTGCGTAGACTCCGCCAGATCTTGCCCGACGCAGAGCGCATCGTGGACGAACCGAGCGGAAGCTTCATCGTGCCTCGTCCGAATGCGGCCTTCATGATGGGCGATTTAAAGGGCAAGGGCAAAGCTAGGAGGGAAGAAGAGGAGACCTTCTCGTTGGGCAGCAGCAGCAGCAGCAGCGGTTATGGGGTGGCGAGTGGTATGAGAGGCAGCTATGGCTCAGCTACGAGCTTACCTGGCATGCCCGTGCTGGGTCCGGCCCCGGCCGCGATTGGACTGGGTCTCGACAGTGTGCATGCGCGCGGACTTCGACGAGGCGTGCAGGAACTTTGGAGCACCTGGGCACGGCAAGAAGCTGACGGCCGAGCTGTCTGAGGAAAGGAGCCCCTCAACGACAGACGTACAAGCTGAACGACCCAACGGAAACCAGTCTATGTTTTATCCCTCTCTCAGACACATCCCAAACCTGTAACATCACCATCAAATTCCGGTCTTGCGCCATTCTGTACTCTACATGTATCATTCCGCTTGTCACATATCTGTACTCCTTGCAATGTATGCTTTCCATCTGCGAGAAGCCTGCTCCACGGACTCAAAACTGAAGACGCGGGATTGAATAATGAAACGCCGTAACGACAAATACGTATAAGAGATTGGAAGCCGAGAGCCGATGCGACGGAGGAAGGACACAAATGCGCTCGACGGTCTATGGAGTTGGAATCATGAGATCAGATCATTAGGTATATGCGCGGGGCAAAGTCATTGTCAGCCGGGCTGACGGTAAGAAGAAACTGGATAGGAACCGCGTCGAGAGACAGAGTCATGACGTGGACCGCTGTTCCGTCAGTAGTCCGCCCCATCGCCGTGTTCTGCCCAATCCTGTTTCTTGACGGATGTAGAGGTCGTCTGTGTCCGCGCCGGCGGCCTCAAAATCGATTCCTGAGGAGCAGCAGCCTCGACATCAGGCTCCTTGGCTGAATCCTCTCCAGAGGATCCCAGGCCAAGCTTGATCTTGAGCTTTGCTGTCGCTGCTTGGATTGCACCGCCGACACCAGCAGCGTCGCTCGTCGTCCTCGATCCTAGGCCTGGTCGTTGTACATGACCGTCTTTGCTGCTACCTGCACTACTTGCTCGACTTCTCCTCTTCTTCACCACCTCGGATTCGGTGTCCGATCCACTCGTCACCTCTCCCGACGACCGCCTTTTCTTCTTCTCCTCATCCTGTAGCTTTTCCGCCTGCTTCTTCGCCTTCGAGCGAGCTTCCTTCAGTAATGAGGGGATGTGATGTCGAATCAGGTTCCGCGCCGAATTGGTGTAGTCCCAATCCCGATGGCGCATGTCTGGAAGGAGCATATCAAGCTCCTTCTCGTGTTCCAGCTTCCACAGGTGGCTCGGGTTCTCTGCATCGCTGACCCGTTGCCTCTCATCATCAGACAGGCCTATGACCTCGACCTGAGCGTCCGAGGTCCGACTGAGCTCGTATTCAAGTACCAGTTTGTGGCCTTCGACCCATTGGCGCACTCTCGGATACGCGTCCTCGTCATCATTTGTGTCTTCGCAGGTGGCATCGAGCTCGGCCTGCTTCTCCTCCCATCGCCGATGACGAGCGTCCGCGCTGCACTCGTCTCTCCTCTTACTGCTGCCGCCAGCTTGATCGCCGCGTGGGTGTCCCTCCTTGTCCTGCCTCACTGGCTCATCCTCCTCGTTTTCACTGACTTGACCGGTGATCATTTCCCGATCCATCGGCGCCTCACCCAGATCCGCCTCCTGCTCATGCTCTCGGTCGGACCCCCGCCGCTCCTCCGATCGAGAGTGTGGCCGCGACGTTGTCGGAGTTCGCTGTTGCTCGTCATGGCTGGGTACGTCCTTCTTCAACAACCGGTTCTGGTGAGCATCACGAGCCTGGGCGAGAGCGCGCTTGTAGAGGCGCATCTCCTTTGTGTTGTCTCCGCACCAATCACAGGTGGGGTCGTAATGTTCCATCGGCTCCCAATCCTCAACATCGTCAACAGCCTCTTTCGCCTCTCCCAGACCGACAGCAGCGCGATCCTGTTCAGCTTTGGAGACAAACATAACATGCTGGCGAGGCGTGTGCGGGCGCGAGGGGACATTCAGAGACGACTGGAGCGGGCGTCCCTTTTCCAAGTCCACATCCCGTCGAAACTCGGTAGCTTCATCGCTGTTGTCCGAATTGCTCGCTGCGCCACTGGCAGCCGAGGGGCTGGCAGTTTCGTCCACATCGTCCCCTGCCTTTTCATTTTCGCCGTCGTCGGCGGAAATGCCGATGGCAGCTCGTGTGTTGGCCAAGATTCGCTGAATCTCCGCCATGCCGCCTCCCGCATCCGATTCTCGCAGTGCCGTGCTGTCCTTGGTCCCAAACCTGCGCACACGATTCATCCAGCTCGGCTCGCCGTTTGGTGCCAGACTGGGATGTCTCGACCAGGTGCGAGTAATCTTGTGTGCGCCTTTACTGAATGCAAAGAAGGGAATCGTAAGACCATGGACGGCAATGGAGCACAGAACGAAGAAGAAGACGATAGGTTGGATGGTCAATGCTAGGATATCGTTGCTGTTTTGGGGCGGGTCGTTGACTTCCTCGGGCAGTTCTGTACGGCCCAGGGTGGCAATGAAGATGGCGCCAACTCCAATGGGACCAAAGTGGCCAGCAAACACGGCCTCTCGGAAAGTCTTGATATCCGGGATGAGCTTCCACAGGGCGATGATGATGGGAATCCGTTTGAGTAACAGTACCGCAATCGCCAAGACGAAGAGACGCCACAGGCTGAGGGTGCTGGCCGTGTCCACCCATGCGCCGAAGGGCATGAGCGCACCGATGTAGATGAACGCGGCGGAATTGAACAGTAGATCGACAATGTTGGAAAAGTTGGAGTCCTCGGTCTGACGGGTAAACCATCCGTCCCAGGCAAAGGCGGTACCGCAGGCGAAAGCAGCGAGGAGATCGTCACTTCCAAGCAGGACGTTGACGCCCATACTGGCGATAGCGAGGGACACGTACTGAGCCACGAAGGACTCTCGGTCGATCAAGCGATGCCGCTCCGAGAAGCGGAGGGCTTTACGAGCCACGTATCCAATGAGCGCACCCAGGATCGTCCCAAAGATGATTTCATACAGCCATGATTCGTAGAACTGGAAGACAAAAGTCGCAAACAGTGCTTTTTGAGTCAATGACGGGGTTATTGGAAGGCGTCAAGTTGGAAATTTTGAAGGACTCACCCATCGTCCGATAGCATATCGAGTGTTTTCGCGGTTGAGGGTCAGATAGAGCGCCAAGTAGAGAAATGGGAAAGCAGCGCCATCGTTGCATCCTGATTCACAGGCGAGCATGTGGCGCAGGTGAGCGGGAACGTGCTTCTCTGCCCAGGGACCACCGATGACGGCCTGGGCGAGGATGGGATCGGTCGGAGTGACGCATGCGGCGACGACGAGGCTGTTGTCGAGGCGGGGAAGTGTACATGTCAGTTGGTGGAGGGTCTTGGTTGGAGGGTAATCTGGCGGAGCGTTCGGGGGTTACTCACGAGTTGAGAAAGTCGAGACCTGGGACGAGCAGGTAGATGAATGCGGCGGTGACGAGCCAGCCCCAGACCATGACGGGTCCGAGGAGGAACATGATTGACTTCCAATGTCGGAGCAGATACTTGCGCGGGAGCTCGACTCCGACGGCAAAGACGCTGAGCGCAATGGTGACGCGCATGACCTCGAGAGTGATCTCGTTGGTGATCATCCCGCCTGGGGCTCGAGTGGTGTTTTCGGCCCAGTGGGAAGGATCGAAGAGGCCGATCGCTGCAGGTCCGACGATGATGCCGAAGAGGGCGGCGAGGGGAGCCTCTCCGAGGTATAATTTTTCCTTGATGAAGAGGGATAGGGAGGCATAGATGACGATGAAGAAGCCGAGTCCGACGTAGACGAGGTGGGCGGGCGAGACCTCGAAAGGGTGGAAGCCGTGTTCGCTTTCGGCTCCCATGGCTGACGCGCTTGAAAAGGAGGAGGGTTGGGTGTATGCTAAGGTGGTGTTGGTGTTTGTCGAGACTGTTTTTTAACCCATGTCCTGCTGCGGGTGCGAGCCTGGGACCAACGATGCCGGCTGTGGTCAGTCGCCCTCGGATGATCGAGGAGGAGGAGGTGGTGGATGTGGTACGGGAGGAGAAGGAGGACAGTTGAGAGATTGGGTTGCTCAACGTGGCCCCCACCCGTCTTCGAGACCCTGTTTCCCACCGCGAACGAGGATGATTGAGGATGGATGACGACGGCATGCACCGTGCAAGAGTAAGCATTGAGCCAAGCATTTTGCACGGTTTATCGGCTGTCCCTTCTGCGCTTTTTGCTTTCCCGTCCCGAAAGTCCGAAACGGTGCAGTCGGTCGGTCGGGTCGGGATTATCATGTATCCACCAACCCAACACTCACTCCGTCGTCGATGGTGGCCAGGCTCAGTGCATCCCCATGTCTGTGACATTCCATACGACCAGCGGAGACCTCAAGGTAGGTGTCGCCCTTCTTCATCCTGGCCAGGCCCGCAGCCCAGCTCATGTCTCTATGCCTGTTGATGTTGTTGTTGTGACTTTGGTCTTCCTTTCTGCTTCTTATTTCGGTGGCTACACACATCCCCAGATCGAAGTCTTTTGCGAGACGGTCCCTCGAGCAGCAGAAAACTTTCTCGGACTCTGTGCGGCAGGCAAGTATGATGGCACCTTATGGCATCGTAACATCAAGGGTGAGTGGACATGCCCCCTGCCCTCGTCCTTGATCTCCTCGCCCAAATCAAGCTCACACCACTCCTCATCGGCCCACCCAGGATTTATGATCCAGGTGAGCCATCCGGTCAAAATCCTGAGGGGTAAAACTCATGTTCGGATCAGCTGACAGACTCAATCCATTCTCACAAACAGACCGGAGACCCCACTGGCACTGGAAAAGGCGGCCAGTCCATCTGGGGCAGACCTTTTCCCGATGAGATCCGCAGCACTGTCAAGGTAACAGTTTGACCAAATGCGCACCTTGTTCAACCCGCTTGGAACCATCTTGTTGATGCATGGCTCTCTGTCATCCCATGCCCAGTTCAACTCTCGCGGCATCGTAGCCATGGCCAACTCGGGCCCAGACACAAACAAGGCCCAGTTCTTTATCACCTACCAAAAGACGCCACAGTGAGTCGAACGTGTTTACCAGTCCCTGCGCAGAGATCGCGTCTCTCAGTTTTCGTTACTGATCATCCTGCAAATTTTCTCTGCTCAGCCTGGACGGCAAATACACCATCATCGGAAAGGTCATCGACGGAGCAGGCGTCGGGGCCGGTCTGACCTCCTCATCAGGTGGAACAGACGAGGGCACACTGGACGCTATGGAAAAGGTGCCCGTCGACGAGAAAAACCGGCCCACCAAGGGCAACGAGATCAAAACGCTCAGAGTGACCGTGCACGCAAACCCAGTAGCTCTGAAGCAGCGCGAGGACGCCACAGGCAGCGCAGCATGATCCTCAAATCAAATTCAAACCAGAACTGCCAAAAAATAAATAAATAAAGAAATACCCCCCCTCGTAAGACATGCACGCATTTGTTCTCCCAAGACTCAGTGTGCCGCTGCTCCATTCCAGAATCACGGGCGAGTCAACCGGACACGGAGGGTCTTGGGCTACCAATCCATTTCGTTTGTGAAGACGGTGGGAAATCGAATTGAGAATACAGTAGTGAAAACCCATGCCACCTCCAATGGTCGAGGACGTGTGGGAAAATCTTGTCCGATTTGGGGCATGAATGGCGAAATTTCAGGGAGTGCCGAACCGGACCCAACCAAAAAAAGAAAACCGGGCGCCGCAGGCTGTGCTTCCTTTTGCTGATTCTTCACAGCCGTGCGCGGAAGACGTTGGAGTCAGTGACCGGGGCAGGCGCGCCAGTTCCCTCGCCATTGGTGCCCTCGCTCGAGCCGTGCTCGTTGGCTTGCGGAATGGAGCCAGAGCCCTTGCCAGCGTTGGCAGCCTGAGGGTAGAACCGACCGCGTTCTTGGCTGAGTAGACGGTGCAGCATCCAGGCGCGGTCGAGGTTGCCAGTCAGCTTCAGCTGTTGTTGAAAAGAACGGGGACAGTTGGGATGAGGTTTTTGAGAGGACGCATATGTGATAGATAAAGAGTGTGACTTACGCGTCCGTACTGGTACAGCTTCTGTGGCGGAACCTTTCCAGTGGCCATGTCGACAAAGTCACGGTCGTTGCACTCGAGCACGACATCGGCCTTCTTCTTGCGTCCGAGGATCGCAGTCGTGGGCTGTCCTCTGCCCACCGAGCCCGTCTTGCGGAGGTCGAGGTACCAGAGCGCGGGGCGGAGAGCGCCGCCTCCTGAGGATCCTCTTGGGCGGGACGAGGAAGGGACGGGCTTGGGCTTGGCACGCGGGTTGGAGGGATCGAGGGGACCGGAAGGGTGGATGATACATAGGTAGAGAGAGTTGACCTGGCGGATGAGATTGCGCTTGGAAGGCATGCCCGGGGCGATGGCCTTGGACGGGTTCTGGCTCGAGGTGTCCAGGATGGAGCCGACCAGGGTGAAGACGCGCGAGGCCTCGAAGCCCTCGACGACGAGCGGGTTGTTTGGCTTTGACGTGGAGACGGACATCCTTGCTGGTGTGGCTGAGTGCGCGTGGTGGGGTGATGGTGGAAGAGTACTGGACGGACAGTGGGTGGTCGGGCGATGATAAATGCCAAGTACGAGGTCAATGCATATTTATAATCATCTTGTCCCCCCGCTTCCACTTCCACGCCTCTCTCTACTCTCCCTCTCTCCTCCTCGGCTCCACCCCACAAAGCCAACCTTAATTTTGGTAATTCCCCTGCCCTTTTCCACCTGATCACTCGTAAGCGGCGATTGGCCGATTCTGTATTCCCCTGAGGCCAACCGCCGGCAGCCAAGCAGGTCCCTCTCTTGCTTCACGTTTCAGCTGACCTTCCTCTTCAACCCTGGCCGCATGTACTCGTACTCGTAACCAGGTCGATCCTCTCCCGTCCCGACGTCCACCTTCCTTTGCTCTCCTACAGCTCCCACACTCTTTTGTTACCCCACCTCACTCTCCCCTCATCCCTCCAGAATGCGTCTGACAACCAGCATCCTCGCCGTGGCTGCGGTAGCAAGCATGGCCACCGCCCAGTCCAACACCACAGGTCTGCCCGACTTCACTTACACCCTCCTGAACGAGACCGCCATCGAAAAAGGTGTTCTCTGCCAACAGCAAACCAAGTCAGTTCCGCCCAAGCACCCACCCCTCCGTACTTGTCTCTGCAAATCGAGGGAGCTGACCCAGATCTGCCTGCTCCTTCTTTTCTGTTTTCCAACCAGGTACTGTGCCATGTCAGGCTGCCAAGACCCCAACGCGAACATCACCATAAACTTTTGCAACAACCAGACCATGGCCGCCCGGTGCGCCTGCGGAACGGGAGCAACGATCATGACCCAGTCCTCCTGGCCCATCGAACTCGCAGATTGCCAAAATCGTGGGCTGACTTGCAAACAGACGTGCTTCCAACGGCAGTATGCTGCCAACTTGCAGAGCTGCCAAGCAGCGTGCGACAAGGCATACACCGCTTCCTGTGCCACCTCGAGCCAAGTCGCGGCCGACTACTCGGTGATGAAGCAAGGTGACAAGCCTAGCTATGCGCTGATCACGGGTGGGAGTGCGGGTACGGTTCCGGGAGCGGCGTCATTGCGCATGATGGTGCCTTCGATGGGCACCAGCATGATGGTCGGTTCTCTGCTCATGGGCTTCAGCGCTGGCATTGCAGTTCTCGCATAAGAAGCCAGACGCGAACCCCCTGCACACCCCCAGCCGATGCTTGCCTCTTTTCTTCTTCGCCTTTGTCTCATCTCTGATCCGTACCCTCACACACGCCTGCCCCCTCCCCCTCCTATCCTGCCATTATCGCCTTCGGATTCTGTGGACCTTTCCTTTTTTTTTTTCTCGCTCCATCAAAATTGCTCTCTGGACCGGGACCTTTGACGCATATTTCACTCGACAAACAGGATCTTGAACATACGGAAGATCCTTTCGCCTTTCTTCGCCGCCCGGCACAATATTGGTCCCTGTATACATTCTTGTTTGGGAATCGACGGAAGATGGATGTTTTTCAGGAACCGACATCTTGCGTCTGTCTCCGGCACGAACCTTTTGGCGGAGGATTGAGGACCTTTCTTCAGCTCCACCTGATGGGAGATGTCTGATTGGCGATCCAGAAATCACGCAGGCAGCTCGCGACTGAGCCGCTGTTAGCCGCTGAACTGACCATGTCACACGCTATCTTGCTGTGATGGCTCTCTGAATCGCCTGCTTTGCTCGGACCCACAGCTTTGATCCCGAATGACTGAAGTTCAGATGGCGGTCGTGTGCATCCATTTTCGTCCATAAACCATGCCAAGGCATCAACTCACGCGTTCAACCTTGCGCTCTTAATCCGCTCCCTTTGCCTTCTCCTTACAGACATCATCTGACAACTTGCGTTGTCAGCGACTTCATTTTGATGAGGACAGAAGCGATTGTGGTCTTCAGGGAGGCGACCAACTTCACACAGGTCTGATTGGATCCAGAAATCACGCAGCCCGCGACTGAGCATGTGCGCTGAATGATGACCATCTTTGACACGCTTTGCTCACTCTGATTTGGGCTGTTCTCTCCACTGTGGCACTGACAAGCTCTCTGACAGCCCATTTTCGCTCATAATCTTGCTGTGAACTCAATCGGTCAACTTGATGACTGATTCAATGGCGGTCGTGTCCTTTTTCGTCTCCTTAAACATCATCATGCAATTCCAGCAGCATCTCGATTGTGCTCTCCAGACATTTGACTTTGAAGGGCACCAACTTCACACAGGGCGGGTCCCCTTCAAGTCATGGGATGATCATGAACGTCAACGTAGTCGTTCCCGGATGTTCCACTTCATTTGAGGCCAGGTCATACTGAATCTCATCAGGTACCAATGGGTCGGATCCGAGTCGATCGAACGAGTTCCGTTCTTGGGTCGACAAAGTGCTGGATTTTTGAGATCCTGTTTGGTTACTTCTTTTAGGAGCTGGTCGCAGAAAGCGGCCAACGCAGGCTCTCCGCGACTGAGTCCCGGACAGCAGGCCAGAAAGCTCTCAAAGCTGTCAGAGCCCCCAGTTGCATGGACTCTCCCCTCTCTTTCGCTTACCCTCTGAGATTCTCGACCACGGCCCGGCCGCGCACAGCAGGGCGAGCAAGGAACGCTGAGCTATCTCATGCATCGATGAGTAGGCGAGTCCAGCGAGATCAGAGTCGTGATGGAATGGGAATGACTGTATCTGAAGAGGTCATGAGTACGAGCTCAGGTCTGTTGTTCGCTGGCGCCCGGGTGGGGAGAGAGAATCTGCGCAAGTACATTGTAACTTATTTCCCAGCCCCTCTCGCACCTGTAAAGACAGCAACAAGGCGGAGAGATGCAGAGACGGACAAAGACAGATGACAGACGCGCTGTCGCTGGAATGCTCAGAAACCGAATGATTTGCTCAGGCACCAGGCACGATCCCCATCTGATGCACTGTCAATCATCAGGGTGCTGGGTTGCCGGCTCCGTAGAGATGAGGATGGTTTTGAGTCGGAAATAATGCGTTACAATTGAGTTATCTTATAGATTCGTTTACTAGCATGTAGTGCATCGATACGGTAGCATCAGCGACCTGCATGGATGGGCAGCGGCAGCCGATAAGAGCTCTGGACGAAGATGTCCAATGCATAAAGTCCGACCTCTCTCTCGAACCCGGCACGGTTGATCCGCCATCTTGTCATCGTCCATCTTGTCTTGTCCGCAAAGCTGGTACCCAAGGGCTCTGGGTGGTTGTTGAGTCCCATAGCTTTGCTTATCAGCTCGCCCCCCCTTGTCCCCCACCCCCGCGTCCTGGATCTATTATTGCCACAGCGCTCAGAACGTTTCTCAGACCCAACGCTCGAGTCGCCGGCCCAGATCATGCCGCAAGCTTAACACCCCACTCGTCGACCGTGTCCCATCGTCAAGGAAGAGTAGCACACGCCGGAGTCGATTCTCCCGCTCAATGCCCACTTCCTCGCGAGCAAGGTCCGGCCCTCAGCCCGGATCTAGCTCAGCACCGAAGGTCATCCCAGTACAGCTCAGCCTACCCGTCGGCCGAGCAGACAGTGAGGACGAGTATGGCGTAGATGAGTACGACGACAGTGACGATCAGGTCCAGGATGGGGATAGACCCCTCCACCACCACCCAGACGGTTCCGGCCCGATCCTGTCTGCCGAAGACGATGAGCCCGAGAGCAGTAGTACGCCCAGGAAGAGAAATCAGGACACAGGCACAGGCCCCTCCAAGCTCGCCTCTTCCTCCGCATCTGCGTCGGCGGCTGCCTCAAAAGCCAGGGCTACTTCTGCCGCAGCTGCGAGGAAACGCAAAAGGGTCTCAAGAGCATGCGACCAGTGCTGGGTTCGCAAAGATAAATGCGATGGAACCTCACCAGCATGCTCTATATGCGCCCGATTAGCCCGCGACTGTACATACACCCGCCCAGAGAAAAAGAGAGGCCCACAACAAGGAGTTCGCGGCCGCTTGGAAGCTCAATGTGCCGCGCTCGAGTGCGTGCTCGGCTGGATTCTCACCTGTGCCGAACGGGAGGCATATGCCGAAGCATCGTCGTCGTCATCGTCGTACAACGGCTTTTCACGCCAGCAGAACGGAGCTCATCATCACCACGCTCGCAATCGAGGAGACATTGCCAGCCAGTTCCCAGACGAATCCAAAACAACTGTCCAAGCGGGTACGCTGGTCAGATTACTGTTGCAGCCTGCTTCGATAGCGACGAGCGCAGCGTGGTCTCCCAACCTAGGTTTGCCACCACCCGATTCGAGTCTGAGCTCCTTGGCCCAGCATTGGCGCAAGTCCGTCTTGGCCACCTATCTGACCTCGCCGCTTGCTCCGTCAAGTCCTGGACTTGCCATCGGGCTCGAAGGAGCCGCGGCCGTTGCAGATGGCTTGGATATCGATCTCGCCTCACGGCAGGCCAATGGAGAAGCAGGACTCCTCGGATCTGCAGACGACCTCGACTCCGAACTCAACATACAAACCCAGACCGGGTCTGATCTAGCCCATCGGGACTGGGTCGCAACACCATCGGAAGCGGCGGCGGCGGGGGTCAACCAGTCAAAAGTCTCCATGCGCCCACCTGGAAAGACGAGGCGGACCCTTGGTCCGGTCCCCACGCCCCGAAAGGTTGCTGCAAATCCGGCGGCCGCGTTTCCGCCCGTCTCGCGTGGACCACCACCAACCCGACGGCTGCACCGGGATGACTTTCCTGATGTCTCCCCCGACCGGGACGGAGCTGGCCTTGAGGCCTCGGGTATTTCAGACGTCTGGGCATCGCCGACACACCTGTCCGTCTCTCTCCCAACTCCGGCCTCCCATGATCGAGACCCTGATCATCATCATCATCATCATGATGGTCATCAGCAAAGCTTGCAGATGGGCCCGATGGGTAGATTGCAGCATTCAGGGTCATCTTCTCAACAGCCTCGTTCTCCAGCGACAGAATGGGTCACCACTTTACATGCGGAACATCAGGAGCTTCAGAACGATGCGGGTGGTGGAACTGCGCCGCATGTCACCTCGTCTGCAACACCTGCCCTACCCGCTACACACTCGCAGCAGTTTCAGGACAGCTGGTCAGCCATGTTCTCCGCCGGCACTTCGGCCGAGACCTCGAGCGCACTCCCGGCAGGAGCGCAAATCCCAGCGACCTCACTGTCTTTCATGACACCTTTTGATCCCGCTGCCATCGCCGGCCCATCCAACTCCCTGGCACACAGGGAGTCGTTCTCATTTACGGATCCAGATGCGCAGGCGTTGCTGTACGCGCTGGGTCTCAGTGTTGGAGGAGTGGGAGACCAAGGTAGCACGGCTGACAGCGTCAGCCCAGGCATGTCACAGACCACACCGAGCGTAGGACACGTGAGCCGACCCAGTCAGGCCTTCTTACCAGTCTCGTCCTCGTCTGGGTCACTACCAAGTGCATTCCCGGCGAGAACCAGCGGTCAGACTCAAGATGCGCCTCCGAACCCCATCGGCAGGTCGTTCCATCATGAAACGGCCAAGAGGGGCGATAGCCAGACCTCGGTTGATCTCTTGGACGCATACATCTCGCCCTGGGAAGCACTCGACATCCCCGTGTCCACGGCCGGCACCGTGGCTCCGTCCGAATCCGAGAGCTTCGCGAGCAAGTATCTGCAATCGTCAGTGGGGCCGATGCAGCCCTTTGATGATCAGGCAGGCGCGACAGCACCTTCAATTCCGGCAGGTAGACGCATAAGAAGTCCGGCTGGTCCTTCTGATTCTGCTGGGTGAGTCTCTTATTTCCAAAAAGGAAAGTTTGGCAATTCCTCAGCATGCCAGAGCCCCTTGGGAAACTCATGTTCTATTTTCTTGGGGGGGGGAACCAAATCTCGTTGATGCAACAGAGCCAGCCATGCTTCTGTGCTGTTTCAACTTGGTCTCCAAGAGGATGCGTTCCAATCCGGCTTCCATTTTCCGCTCGAAGAATGGATGCAGAATGCCGGCACTGGCTCAGCTGGGCGCTCAAGTGCCTCTGCCGATCCAAATGTTCGAATGCCCTTTCATCCACCTTCAGATCCTGCATCAGGGCCGGTCAGTTCTGCCTCAAAACCAAGCGATAGATATCAGCATCGGTATCAGCAGCAGCAGCAGCAACATAGAGCAACGACCTCCTTGCCAGGTCCAGACAACGTTTCGTCCAGGTCGAACGCGACTGCGCCGAGTCCACCCAACGTCTCGGCCACACTACGAAACTTTCAGTTACAAGCGGCCGAATTCATCAGACGCGACCCGTTTGCACCGTCGAGATGATTGTTCTACCCAACCCTCAAATCAACTGCGTCCCAGACTCTTTTTATCCAATCAACCCTGACCGCCTCTTGCATTTTTTTTTTTCATTTATGTGTAGACAAATCATTCAGACTGCATGCGTGATTTTACAGAGTGAGGGAATGTGTCGGCGGGGACTGTCTGAAGGGGAGCAAGAGCAAGTCTGTCGGTCAGACCTAAACCTGCTGACAGTAGGGAGGGGGGGGGGGGGAGAGAGGTTCTCCCCACGGATCGAAGAGGATCGTAAGGCAGTGAGGAAGGGGGAAGGATGTCTATCGGCCAGGGCCGTACACACTGTCTCTGAGTCTCCGGACAAAGACTCCCGCACTGTCGACGCCAAGGCCCATCGGATTCGAGTATTTGGCGGGCAGCGCTTCCCTCACTGCGGCCTCTGAATGGTCGGGTGCGGGAAGAGCGCCGAGATATCGCAAGGCTTTGAGCTTGGGAGGGACAAGGACGACAGGATCTGTCGCGCCTACTTTTTGAGCGTTCGAGACCGTAGTCGCCAGTCCAAAGCTGAGACGCCCGCTGGGTTCGCCTGGCCCCACCGCTCGGACCGTACATGTCCAGTTTCGGGAGTTTGGAGCTGGAGCTGGAGAGATGGCAGAGACCTCGGCTGGGTTGCTTTCTCTGATCTCAACTCCACCCAACGCTTCTAGAACACTGATGCGCTCGAGGAGCCTGGAGATTTCCTCCCGCAGCTCCACAGTTGCCTTCGATTCCGAAGTAGCGCTGGCTTCGGCGGGCGGGCCGGCCACCTGTGACGGA
This sequence comes from Tilletia setariae, assembly GCA_023634365.1. Taxonomy (NCBI): domain Eukaryota; kingdom Fungi; phylum Basidiomycota; class Exobasidiomycetes; order Tilletiales; family Tilletiaceae; genus Tilletia; species Tilletia setariae. The sequence continues at coordinate 7,568,090 of JAMJXE010000001.1, read as the reverse complement.
GACGATGCAGTTGTGTCTTGAACTTGGGCTTGAGATGATGAGCGCCTGATTGGGGGGATCAGGATGGAATCATCGTCATCGTCGTCGTTGGTCGCATCGGGGTGCAGCGCACTCGGAGATGCTGGAGACCCTCCTATTGCGGTACGGGCCGCGCTGGCGAAACCGCTCATGCGAGCTGCCGCGGACGCCATGAGACTATTGAGAAGTCCCTCCCCACTCTGATTGATCGTTGCCTTGTCTGCTGTTGCGTCAAGTGCGATGTCGTGCGTGCTGTCAACTGTTACAGTTGGGACAGCCTCCTGTCCGGCGTCTTGCTGTAACGGCTGCAATGGTTTGCTTGCGTCTGCATCATCTTCGTCCTCACTGAGCACCATCTCGTTGATTCCTAGCTTCTTCTGTGCATTCGCTCTTGATTTGGCTGCGCCCGGGCGTTTCTTGGACAGCCTTGGACTGCCGTCATTTTGGCCAGAATCCTCTTCGTCTGCGCTGTCGAGCTTAGCTGCTGGCACTGCGGTAGCAGGACCAACGCCGTTAGGTCCGCGCTTTAGTATGGTGGGTCCCGCCCTGTTATGAGAGACGAGGAGCGTATCTGGGTCGGTCTGGTCGGCGCGCTGATTGGAGACAAGGCAGAGGCAGGCGCCACGTTGAGACTCGATGCCCTGATATGCACTTTAATCCAGTTACACACATACCCGTATCTCATCCCAGATCTTTGCCTTGTCAAAAGTCTTGAGTGCGCCTTCGAAATCAAAGTCTTCCTGAAAGGCGAGCTTGTTGGATTTGTCGCTTGCTTCAGATGTATGTGCGTAGTCCCGGCTGGTATTTGCATGGGCAGTAGATGAGGAGGTTGCTGCTGCTGCTGCGGCTGCTTGCTTTTGCTTCTCCTTCTTTGAGATGCTCTTCTTCTTTCCTGCTTTGCCGGCGGCGGTGTGTTCCTGCGAGTGTGGTTGAGACACCTGTCGGTTTGTCAGGCTTGGCGAGGCAGAGCTGGTCGGCTGAGGGAGATTATTGGCAGGAGCGCTCTTGGCCTGAGGCTGAGCTGAAGCAGCTGGCGCGAGCGTGGTCCGCGAGGTACTTGCTACGGGCTCATCGAGGAGCTGCATGTCACGGACCTCGTCGCCTCGGATGGTGAAGACGGCAGTGGTTCGATCGTCTCGGATCTGGATTGCGCGTGTGGTGGGGTCGAGCTCGGTAATGGCACCGGTGTATGCGCCGCCATTGGTAAGGGACAGACGCACCCGTCTCCCGATAAAGGGGGAAGGAGCGGCAGCTGCCATGGTCGAAGCAGCAAAAGAGGATGGGTGGTGTGTGAGATGATGAGGTGAGGTGTGGTGTGGTGTTGGATCCGAGATGATCTGCATGCAACACGCTCGCCTTTCTTCTCGCGACGCACAACCCACAACCCACACTCGCCTCCGACCTTCAATTCGTCCTTTGCCCGTTCTCGACTTGCTATCAGTCGCGCTTTTCGGTGAGTGCGTACAGGCAGACAGCAGCAGCAGCCCCATCAACCCCCACTCGGATCCACCGCTGATCCCGACCCGCTCCCTCGCCAGTCCTTGGATACCCTTTTTCCTTTCTCCCCAGCTTTTCCGAACAGAACAACAGTTTGGCCAATGAGAGAGCTCATCACCTTCTCCGTAGGCCAGGCCGGTAACCAGATCGCCAGTGCCTTCTGGCAGACTGTCACCCAGGAGCACGGTCTCAACGGCAGCGGTGTGAGTGATCCGGCGCTTCATCTGCATCAACACCCTCTTGCCCTCTCTCTGACCATCCATCCACCCTTCATCCTCTCACAGGAATACGTGGGCGACAATGAAGAGGTGCTCGCCAAAATTGGTGTACGTATAACCCATCCAGACGTCTTCCTGCCCCAGCTCTCACCCCTTGGTACTGACGTGCTCACTTTGCAAAACACAGGTCTTCTTCGAGCCCTCCGCTCGCGAGAACAAATATGTACCCCGGTAAGGTCATCATTCGGGGATTCGTGTTGCAGCAGGTGCGCGCACGACGAACTTGGCCCTGACTTGTGACTGCTCCCACAGATCCATCCAGATCGATCTCGAGCCCGGCACGATGAACCAGATCCGCTCTGGGCCCCTCGGCCAGCTCTACCGTCCCGACAGCCTCATCCACGGCGCGTCTGGTGCGGGTAACAACTTCGCCAAGGTGAGTCCAATCTGCGAGCTGGCTGCCGTCAGAATCGAACTGATCAACATCCTCTCCCTCCGTCTCTCCCTCTGCAGGGATACTACACTGAGGGTGCGGAGCTGATGGACAGCATCATGGATGCTGCCCGCCGTGACGCCGAGCGCGCAGACATGCTCCAGGGTTTCCAGCTGGTGCACTCGCTCGGTGGTGGTACGGGCTCGGGTCTGGGTACCAACTTGCTCACCAAGCTGCGTGAGGAGTATCCCGACCGTATGCTCGCCACCTGGTCTGTCCTGCCCTCTCCCAAAGTGTCGGACACCGTGGTCGAGCCTTACAATGCGACCCTCTCATTCCACCAACTGGTCGAGAATTCCGACCTGACCTTCTGTCTTGACAACGAGGCCCTGTACGACATCGCACAGAACACTCTCAAGATCAAGGACCCACCGTATGAGCAACTGAACGGTATCATCTCCCTCGCCATGAGCGGATGCTCGACTACGCTGCGCTTCCCCGGTCAGCTCAACTCGGATCTGCGCAAGCTCGGTGTCAACATGGTTCCCTTCCCCCGTCTCCACTTCTTCTCTGTCGGATTTGCTCCCCTGGTTGCTCCCGGTAACCGTGCCTACAACGCCGTCAAGGTGTCCGAGCTCATCGCTCAGGGCTTTGACCCCAAGAACATCATGGCTGCCATTGACCCTCGGATGGGCAAGTGGTTGACCGTGGCGGCGATCTTCAGAGGCAAGGTCGCCTCCCGAGATGTAGAGGCGGAGATCGTGAGCCTGCACCAGAAGCAGAACCACGGCTTTGTCGAGTGGATCCCCAACAACGTCTTGACCTCGCTCTGCGACATTCCTCCACCAAACCTCAAGATGAGCGCCACCTTTATCGGAAACACCACCTCCATCCAGGAGCTCTTCAAGCGCACGCACGAGCAATTCTCGGCCATGTTCCGCCGCAAGGCCTTCTTGCACTGGTACACCGGCGAGGGTATGGACGAGCTCGAGTTCTCCGAGGCCGAGTCGAATCTGAATGACCTCGTGTCAGAGTACCAGCAGTACGAGCAGGTCGGCGCGGATGTGAGTACACGCTGAATTTCTGGGAAAGTGTGGTGCTGGACGGCATCATTGACTGACCAGCTTCTATCCTCGCTTTCTGTGCCAATTCCAGGACGAGGAGGGCGAGTACATTGAAGAGGACGGCGTCGGCGAGACCAGTGACGCATACTAAACGGGCAATCCCCCCCGAGCCAGCATACAATTTTTCGAACAACAAATATCCACCTTCTTTACCCACCTTTTTTTTTCGGAAAATGTTACTGATTGCGGTATGCGCACGCGCGTTCGTGGAGGTCGTATATATCCCCCTCTCCCCCCCTGACCTTGGACGGATTTGCGTCCTTGCTTTCGACCTCCGACTCCTCTGCACTACCCGTTCTCGACGTACCGTACACCAAAAATCTTTCCCCTCCCGATTCTCATCTTCTCTCTACCGTGCCTGTGTCTTCTCTTTCTTGATGATCCCCAACGAAACTTTGAATGCTAGTATATGATCACCTTGCAGCCAGGTTCCTATAGCATGGGAGGTGTATGCAGGTCAGGTCGAATACGACACAGGGTTGTCCACGGACGAGGGTTGGACAAGCAACAAAGGGAAGCGAGTTGGATGGACAGCATCTGCGGGCCTGTACGTAAGGGGAGGGATGAGGAGGGAGGGCGGTGCAAAGGATGGCGCGTTCCTGACTGGGGTGAGGACCGAGAAGCCGACGTCACCGTGTCCGACCGAGTGATGGACAGCTGGTTGATCCCGATTCCTTCTCGGGTTCAACAGATGGGTATTGGGTGGCTACTCGGATCAGAAAGCGTTGAGGAAAGCGATTTCTCTCAAGGATGACCTCCTCACCGCCCACGCAGCATTCACCCACCATTCACCAGCATGTTCTCCCGATCTTTCCCTCCCAAGACGATCGCATTCTACCTCTGTCAGCGCAGCTTGCGGCCTCAGCGCAAAATAACAGCATTTGCACCCAGATGCACATGGACTTCCTCCCAGCCAGTGCTGACTGATTACGCAGCATGATCTTCCTTCCATGATCCCTCGACTCTTTCTCCGATCATGGGTAGCTCTTCGGGTCCCTCACCGGCGCAGATAGCAGGCGCTGTAGAAAGCGATTCCTCACATCTGACCTCGTCACGCCTCATCGTCTTGTGTCACCTGAGGACCTCACCACACAAGCAGTACGCTCTTGGACCAGCCCTTCCAAGAAGATTCTCGGCCTTGGAACCAACACTCCAGCATCTGCACCAGACGCAGGTTGTGCTCCTCCCAGCAGTACTTATACTATGATCTTGGTGCCCACCAGGATGAGCTCACACACCATCTCATCCCATTCTGATTTCTTTCTGCTACTCAAGCCTCCTCCCAACTGGCGACAGGCCTCATCATTCTTTATCCCTGCAGACAAGCGAGCTGAAACAGCAGTTCCTTCGATCTGTCTAGATCTGAACACCGACGACAACAACAACATCATGGACCTGCACGCACTTGGAATCTCGTCCGTTTTCTTTCTGGTCATCTATGGTGAGCATACTTGCTCGGCATATCAAGCCTGTCTGCACACTTCGATGATCTGATCACGTATTTTATCCAGCAATCCTGTTTGGCCTCCTCGTGATTGGCTTCTCCACCCGGCACATCAAACTCAAGTCGCGCTGGTTCTTTGTTCTCCTCCATGTGCTCCTTCGTCTGGCCGCCCAGAGCGTGGGAATCGCCTTTGCTGTCATTGGTTACAAGAACATTGGCCTCCTCGTCGCATACCTCGTCTTGGGAGCAGAGGTGAGTCTTCATCACCTGAATTTCACCCATTTTAGAGTCAGCCTGCCAACTCCTCCTTGATTTCTCAAGGGCTACTTCTCTCTCGTCGTCTGTACGGCTCGATACTTGATCAGCTTCCAGACTCACTCTTTTTGAGATTCCTGGATCGAGCCCAAAGAGAAAGATAAGATGACCTTTGGCGAGCGGTTCAAGAAAAACTTCACTCTCGGACTCTTCCGCCGATCTCCAGCTTCTAAGGATAGCGACGGCCCGGGTCGACTTCCGATCGTGATCATTCACTACATCCTCATCGCAGCCAACGCCATTGTCATCACCGGAGGATCTGTGCTCACAGGCAGTGTCGACTACAGCACCGGCCAGCTCGTCGATCTGGCTCAGTACAACATGGGCGGGGCCATGCGCACCGCTGGTGCTGCCATCTTTCTGGCCATCGATCTCGTCCTTCTCGCCTGTGTCTTTGTCACCATCAAGCAGTACAAGGAAAAGGCTGCGAGTCGCGGAATCCAGACTCCGATCTTTGGCCATCCTTTCCTCGGCATCCTCGCTGCAACCTCCCCATTCCTGGTCATCCGAGGGATCTACGGAATCCTGCAGGCGTGTGTCACATCACTGGGTGTGAGTACCTGCCGAACGATGCGTTCGCTTCCGCCCGAATCTGAGACTGACTCGAGCCTTCTTCCGCTCTGCCGACGGCCTCCGGCTAGATTTTGTTGTCAAGGAAGCCGTCGTTTCCAGGCTACACAAAGTCGCCTGCTCCGCTTGCCAGAACCAGATGCTCACGGAATTCATCTGTGACTGATGCAGGGAATAATGGATCACTTGTGCTCTACTGGTGCTTACCTGGCCAATCGTCCGTTCGCACGGCTGGGGGGCGGACCAGGTTGGCCCAGTCGACGCCAAACAGTCACAAGAACACCTGCTCGTGTCAGGGGGCGACCAGAAGCGAGTTTAGCAACGCAACCCCCAACACGAATTGCAACTTGTAGACATGGAGTATGTAGTATAAGAATCATCCCTTAAAACATTCAGAATGCATTTGAACAAGAATAGGATGTGAAGGAGGAGGCGACTTTGTAAAAGCAAGTTGTGTACCCTCGATCCGATGCGGGGCATGTGAAGCATCCGCAATGATCTACAAGAGACTCCGTCTGTCTGCCTCAACAAGACCAACAACGACTTGCTGGCGACGGACAGTAGCGACAAGGCTTGCTCTTCTGCGCACTCTACGATGTACGGCTGGAACATTGCCGCTCTGACATTGGTCCTGCTTCAGGCGAATGCTTTTTGGCAACCTGCGCACCACCTGACATTATGGATGCACGCTACGTTGTTGCATTCACAGGCATCTTCGTTCGGAACCAGAAACACAGATCTGCATCTGGCCAGCGTCAGGGACCCGAACGCTTTGCAGCTAACGTCAGGCCTGATCTGTCTCAAGGATGAGCACTGCAGTCTGCAGATGAGCCATGTCTCCACCAGTTCAAGCCTCTCTTTCCATCTCCCCGCTTCTCGGAACAAGCTTCTCGATCGCACGCATACTGTAGCTGAGATGATTGCTGATGGCTGACCAGCGCCTTCTCCATCTCAAGTGTGGATCTTATATTCATCCGAGATCGATTTGCGCATGAAGCAAGATGAAGCATCCCGAAAGCTTCTGCACCCAACCCCATCCCATGCGTTCCATTCACACACCCTCTCGATGCTGCAGCACGATGCAGTGCCCTGAGGCGCACCTCTTACTGTAAGCGTACACACGAGCTGACCATCCATGCTGACCAGTGACCACCCTTGACTTCCCGACGATCCGTACACAAAGCAAGCTGTGGTCTTTCTCGAAACGGGCTCCCCAGGCTTGCCATGTGATTTCCCTATATCACGAGCTTGTCTCCTCTCCGTTCTTCTGGCCAGCGTCTCACTCTTTCTTTGCCCCTGATCCTCTTCACGTCGCCTCCTCCCTGGTCGTGTCACAGTTCACCTTCTTTTCGTCTCGTGATCTCCTCCCCCCCCCCCCCCTTTTTCGGACTTCCATCAGCATGAAGCTCTTCTCTGCAGGAATTGTCGCCGCTGCCATCAGCGCCGTCTCCGGCCGCACTGGCGCTCTCGGCCCCACCAACTACTACTCGGCCAAGCCTGGTCTTCAGATCGGTGTTGCCAACCTGACTGTGAAGTGCAACGTCACCGCGTACGGCTTCCTCCCCATCAACAACATCAAGGTCACCGCCCTGGTCCAGTTCACCAATGCCAACTACGTCGGTCTGGGTGCTCCCATTCAGATTGAAAGCGGAATCGGACGCGTCAGGCTTGGGGGTGATCTCACGGGGCTCCTCTCCCTCATCGGTGTCGACTCGATCACTGCCGACGTCAGCGAGCTCGGCATCGTTGCTGCTGGAACTTCCGAGGGCGTGGTTGACATTGCCAAGATCCTTCCGCTCTCTGTGCCTAACACTACCGTGACCGGCGGCCAGCCTCTGTACATCCAGCTGCCCCAGACCGGAGGCTTCTCCGTTACTGCTCACTCTGACGGAAAGAGCGAGATCATCACTGCTGCTCTTGGCTCCGTCAAGCTCAACGCTACTGCCCACTCCAAGCTGCTCGGTAACATCCCAGCCTCGATCTCGTGCCCGGCCCTGGCCCGTCCGGTCGTCATTGGCTTTATCCGCGCCGAGCCCGACTACACTGCTGAGCCCGTGCCCAAGAAGGTGTACGACATCGTGGAGGTGCCGAACGGAAGCTTGCTCGGCACGGCTGGTATCGAGTTCACCTGCACCGCCGGCTCCTTCGGTACCTTCCAGCTCCCCACTTATGTCTCTGGCTACATCGGCAACCTCACCGTTGGCGCTGGCGCTCCTTTCCAGTTCGAGAACGGCCACGCCACTGTCTCCATCCCCCAGAACCTCCAGAAGGCGGTCAAGGCCAAGTACGCGAACGCGGACAGCTTCTCGATCAAGCTGAGCTCTCTTCAATTCTCCGCGGAGAATGCGTCTCCTGCGATCAACGATGTTGCCGTTGGCCAGACGATCACCACTGACACCTACAAGCTCAAGAGCTCTGGCTCCGTCTCGGTCGACGTCCCCGGCCAGAACGGTCTCCTCGCGCCCGTCCAGTTCACCGCTGACGCCGACCAGTCCGGTAACCTTGCCTACACCTTCCTCGATGCCGTCAAGGGTACCTTTGTTGTCAAGCAGGGCTCCAAGACTCTCAAGTCCCAGACTTTCAGCTGCCCCAAGCCCACTCCCCGTCTCGGTCTGTTCTCCGTCAACATCTTGTAGATCTGGGGGGCACAACCTTTCTCTGTCCCTTCCTTTCCCCTTTCCGTGCTTTGCCCCCTGTCCACTCCTTCCTATCTATTCTACACAGACCAGCAGACTGTCCCTTTCCGATCAACGCTTGACGGTACTGTATACTGTAGCTCTTCATCATTCAGGTTCACATGCATACCTCGTATCCAGTTCTTATTGCGGTGGTGCTGACTGGGAAAAGGCTCCGAGCCGAGAGCGTCATCTCGACTTGAGATTGCACAAGTCTTGCTCAGCTCGAGCACAGCAAAGGGAAACCTTGGGACGCTGCTCAGGCTTGAGGGAGATGTGCCTGGCCTGGATGAGGACGACACCTCCGTCCGCAGACCTCTGACTTGGCCTCTCGTATCCAGTACAGCACGGACCTCAGACACGCTGTGTCGTATGAGATCATGTGTCGTCTTCTGGGTACGTTCACTGTCATTCCTGGCCACTGCGCTTTCGGTAGCTGATTCTTCTCAGGCATCTTTCGAGACGATGTAGTATTCAAGAGCGACAAGCCATATCAGCTCTCCCACATCATCACCAAACCTGCGCACTCCATCATAAATCAGGCCTTTGACGCCCGTCTGCGTCTCGACGTCACCCGCGCTGTAAACGTGAGTTTGCCCTCCGGGACGGACCCCGCTCTGCTCTGAGCAGTCCTGACTTGTTCTTCATTCTCTATCGCTGCCTACAGGGCGATGGCTTCGGAGTCGGCTGGTATGATGCGGAACCAGATCCAGAACTAGGTGCCGCGCCCTGCATCTTCACCAGCGTAACCCCTGTGAGTTTAAGGTGTGCCTGCTGTGGAGAAAACGGGTGTAAAGACTGACATGGAGCGCTGCCTCCGTTTTCCAGGCTTGGAACAATCAGAACTTGCAGCGTCTCGCCGAGAAGATCAAGAGCCCTCTCGTCTTGTGAGGCAAGCGATTCTCAAGCGAGAGAACAGGGACCCTCTTTGCTGACTTCCCATCATATCTTTCTTAAACGGCAGCGCGCATGTCCGCGCATCTACCAGCGGAGCGCTCAGCGAGACCAACTGTCACCCATGGCGATTCGGTAGACTGATGTGGTGAGTTTCCGACGCTCTGACCTATCATGGTAGTTCGCTTCCAGTGTCCCATCCTGATCATGACTCCGCCCCGATGTGCCTTGCCCTCGCAACAGGATGCACAACGGCCAGATCTCCTCCTTCCATCTGATCAAGCGCCGCGTGCTCGCATCACTCCCTGACGAGCTCTTCTTGCTACCGCAAGGCCACACCGACTCCGAATACGCCTTTGCCGTGTTCCTCTCTCACTTGCGCAACCCCAATGCGCCCTCATTCGCATGGACCGAGCTCAGAGATGCGATGCTCGCCACGATTCGGGACTTTAATCGGTGGGCAAAGGAGGCTGGGGTCCAAGAGCCCAGCCTGATGAACTTTTGCGTCACCTGCGGAGCCAGTGTGATCTGCACTAGGTACATTTCCAGCAGAACGGAAGAAGCTGCGAGCTTGGTGAGAATGAGGAACTACTCAGATTTTGCAGTGGTATGATCTGGCTAGCATGCTTACAGTCCGCCGTGGTGTGCAGTACTTCTCATCGGGGGAGTCTTTCTACGAGCACAGACCTGGAGCATATCGCATGGTTAAGGCTAACAAGAGAGAAAAGGTCATCGTGGTGGCTAGTGAACCTCTCACTTTTGAGAAAGGTAACGTCTCACGTTCCGAGTCTTTCCGCAGCAGCGTCGACTCCACAATGCGGACTCCATGCTGACTCTGCCCTGTCTTTCTTAGCGGATTGGCTCGAGATCCGTACGAACACCCTTCTCTGCATTACTCCCAAGATGAATGTCCTTCAGCAACGCATCGTGGACGAGTATTCGATCCCGTACGATCTGTCGGGCTCGAGGAGCCCCGGCTTTGCCCTTTCGGCTGGGTTCCCTTCTAACGCGAGTGTCGACCGCGAGTTGAGCAGCAAGGGCCTCGTCCAAACCACGGCACACACGCCCGTTAGAAAGAGCTCGAATCCTTTGGTGCTCAGCAGCTCGGTGACATTTACTCCACACGGTGGGGGTAACCTCTCCAACAGCTCGTCTGTCGATCCTTTGAGTGCGTCGGTCTCCAGCCTGTCTAGAGCAGAGTTTCAGGCCCACGGAGAGGAGCGGCCCCGCGTACATGCTGCTGGACTGAGAGGCGCTCCGATCAGCAAATTGAGCGCTGCAGGCAGCGCGACGACCTCGGCTACTTCGAGCAGAGGGTCGAGCCTGCCACCACCACCTTTACGCATGCTGACGGTCCCGCCCACCCAACTGTCCTCCACAGCCTCAACTGTCGGCGGAGCGAGGTGATAATAAGCTCTTCCCTTCCTTCCTCAGCCGCGTCAATGTTTGATCCGAGATATTTTGTTTCCCTGTCACCTGCATACAGTGGCCTCTCTACCCCCTCGCATTTTGCGCATTTTGCATGTAGACCCGGTCTTCCTTCATATTTTGCGCACCTTTAATGGCACACGTTTTAATCTTCAGAGATGCTGGAATAGACCGTGGAAAGGAAGCAAGAGGAAAGAGGTGGTGGATTGACTTTGATTTTGAACATGTGCAACAGGATGGCCAGGTTGATCGGACGCAGTCCTCGGGGAGGAGGGAAGGTTCCCACAGAAATGACTTGCTGTCCTCACCGTTGGTTTTGAGGAGCAGTCGGGTCTTCGTCCGCACTGGAATGTACGAAGTCCAATAGGGGAAAGATGAGCGAAAGATGGAAGGACAAGACACTCGGCATCCCAAAATTTTTCAGACGTCAAAACTCACACATTGAGCAGAAGACTTTGAGCATCGAGCATGATGCGATTCCCGCTGTTGGACAGGATGCCAGCGATATCTCGAGCCGCCTCCAATTTTCGAAGCTTGAGGAACCCTTTGTTCTTCTTGACTGCCTCTCCGATGAGCTAGAGGTGGTGGGTGGATCAGATCTTGTGTGTCAGCCCACTCGGTTGGGACTAGACTGGACATTTGATTGGCAACTCACTTCCGCACTTCTGGCTTCACCTTGCGCACGGACGATGATACTTTGCTTCTCCTGGATCGCTTGGTCGACCAAGAAAGCAGCGCGGAGCGCTGTTTGCTGAGCAATCTGTTTTGCCTCAACAGCGTGGGTGAACTGAACAGCGAAACCGAGATGGTGTCAAATTTTTCAGTGTTTTGTAAGCTAGAAGCCAAGTTTGTGCGTACCTCTGGACTGAAGGCCATGTGTGTGATGGAAACATCATCTAGCATGAGATTGAAGCGCTTCGCCCGGATGGTGAGGTTCTCCCGCACCAGTCGTGAGACGTGTTCTCTTTGAGTGATCAGCTGCGACGCATTGAATTGAGCGACAACGGCCTTGAGCACCTCTGTGAAGGACAAGATGATCGGCGGATGGGTGAATGCCAGGGTCGAAAACAGGATTAGTTGGGATAGGGAGACGGCTTACGTACCATTTACGATGCTGGGAAGGACTCGCTCATCGTAGTCGGTGCCGATCTCACGGTAGATGGTTGGCAGCTTGTCCACAGTTGGACGAGAGAGCACACGGCAGGTGATGTTCACCATTTGCAGGTCTGGGTACAGATGAATGTTGGCGTCAGCAGGCTGGCCTCACATTTGGCCAAGGGATTTGGGCGAAGATGCCGGTTGCTCACCCTTGGTACCGGTGAGAGATGCAATGCTCCTCGGCTTGGCGCGGACATCGTAGTCGATGGCCTTCTCGAACCAAGGGATCAAGAAGTGGGTGCCTTCGGCGTAGACGTCTGAGCGCACACCACCGATGCGACTGTATTTGATGGCGCGATGGCCACCATCGACTGTGAAGAGGGACGAGTTGAGCGCCAGACCACCGCCGATGAGGAGGACGAGGCCAGCACCACCTCCGAGGATGCCACCGAGGTTGGGTCCGCCTCCTCCTGCGCCTCCACCGCTGCTACCTCCTCCACCGCCGGTAGCAGCATTTGCTGAGCGAAGAGCCTGCTGGTGAGCTTGCTGCGCCTGCTTACGGAACTGCTCGAGCATTCGTCCGAGGTTGGGACCGCGGGAAGCCATTGTGATGTGACGGGATGAGATCGAATGCAGTGCGGGTGCAGCTTTTGCTAGTCGCTACAGCGATCGAGATGGAAGGAGGGACGCGACCAGGAGGTTCGACCGGTGCAGTCAGTACTGTGGTTGATGAGGATGATGTCGATCCGTGAACCTCCCCAAGAAGTCTAGTAAGCCTTCTCAGCAGGCTGGCCGTGCTTACGCATCTCAAACGGCGTTTGAGCCATCATCATGGCAGGTCCTTTGCACAAACAACTCAGTAGGTGCACTACATACTCGTATGTACAGTACAGTACATGCGTACTTGTTCCCAGAAGAGATTGGTCAAAGCTGCTGTCCCTGATGGCTCTGGCCCTCACTTCAAACACGAGAGAGCCGCAGTGTACGGTCTCGCGGGGAGGGTCCAGCATCCTATCCGCGAGCTTTCCAGCTGAGCGACATATTGCATTTCTGCTCCCCCAAAGTTTACAACTGGCGACCTGAAGATAGCAAGCACAAGGTGACTTCAGATTGCAGATGCAACGGGCCGAGATCTTGGTCGCTCCCGGGACGAAAGAGGGGTCACGCCGAGTCAGGAAGAAGAAGAGACGGCTTTTGTGGATCGTATCCATTCTCCAGTCGAGAGCCGAGCCAGGCAAACTGCGACAGTTCCCGGATAGACCGAAGGGCATTTTGGAGACACACAACTGTAGACAGCTGTTGCAAGACGACACCGGGTGGCGTGGCTCGAGCCGGACTTATCCTGATGAATGTGCGTGCGCTCGAGGTCTGAGAGCTTGTATGCGCTATTCGCAGACGGACAGGGTCTGAGCAAAACAAAGGAATGAGATCAGGCGAGAAGAAGGTGAAGAAGGAGGAGATGATGATGATGAGAAGAAGAAGAAGAGAGTCAGCCATCTCGCAGCCACAAGCATAATGCTGACTGGCGTCCGATGATATGGGTCAGAAAGAGTTGTCCATCATGTACACCAACGAGAGCGAATCCGAAAAGACGCTCGATGTCGACTTGGCTCCAGAATCACCTGCAACGCTCAGTGCGGGCAAAGGACAAGGTATGTACTGTATAGAGGTGCTCTCAGGAAAGGGTGGGAGGATGGAGGATATACAGAGTTGTTGATCGCGCGATCAGAGCGAGATTCGGAAGAGTCGGAACCCAACCGGCTTCTTCAGATCGGGGTTGCCCCACCCACACTGAAAGCGCGTGCAGCAGGTCGCAAGAAAAACGTCACTGCAAGATAAAAGGGCGGTTGGTCCTCATCCCAACACGGTCCCCTCCTTCGTTCCCCTTCCTTCCTCCACTCCTCCTCCTCCTTCCTCTGTTCCGGCCGGCCTCGGCTTCCTCTCCCAGCCTCTGTAGTGCAATGAAGCTGGCTGCCCGCAGTCTCACTCGCCAACTCAACACCGTCAAGAACACCGCCCTCCTCGCCTCCGCTTCTTCCAGCTCGGCCCTTTCTTCCTCCTCAGCAGCAACAGCACCACCATTCACAATGTCGGGCTCTCGTCAGTTCTCCAACGCCAGCACCCGCACCCCCACCTTCTCCACCTCCTCAACCACCTACGAGGGCCAGCAGGGCCTTCCTCACCTCCCCGTGCCCCCGCTCGAGCAGACCCTCAACAAGTACCTCCGCACCACCCTCCCACACCACACATCCGCGGCCTCCCAAACGGCCACCGAGCAAGCCGTCCAGGCCGCTCTCTCCGGCAAGGACGCAGCCCTGCTCAAGAAGCTCCAAGAACGATTGCAAGAACGCGCCAAGTCCAAAGACAGCTGGCTCTCCGAATGGTGGAACAGCGCCGCATACATGGCCTACCGTGACCCCGTCGTGCCTTACGTCTCCTACTTCTACGCCCACAAGGACGATGTCCGGTCTCGTACCGCTCCCAAGCGCGCCGCCGAACTCCTCAAGGGCTTCCTCGCTTTCCGCCGACTCGTCGAGGCAGAAAAGATTGCCCCCGAGAAGACAAAGAACGGACCGTTGTGCATGGCCTCCTATCCCTGGATCTTCAACTCGTGTCGTATCCCAGAAAAGCCAGAAGACTACTCGGTCAAGTACGATGCCAAGAAGAACAACCACGTCGTGGTTGCGCGTAATGGCTTCTTCTTCGCCTTTGACCTTGTCCACCCCGATGGCACCGAGCTCACCGCCAAGGAGATCGAGGCGTGAGTATGGTCTCTCTTCTCTCTTCTTACGCGTCCATCACACTTTTCCCCCCCCCCTTTTTTTGGGAGGGATCAGATGCGCACAACTCCTCAATACGTGTCCAACTTTTGCGCTGACCATTGTCATGCGTTCTCTACAGCCAAATCGAAAAGATCGAAGCCGACCCTTCTGCCGCGTCGCCCAACGCGCTTCCCGTTGGAGCCTTGACATCGGACAATCGTGACGCCTGGACCGACGCCCGCGCCAAGCTTCTGGCCGTCGGTAAACAAAATGCCGAGTCGCTGGCCAAGATTGAGTCTGCTGTCGTCGTCCTTGCGCTCGAATCGGAGCCCTCGTACACTCTTGAGGAGACCGCATGGACACTCTGGTATGGGAACGGCCAGAACCGATTTTACGACAAGCAGCAGATCATCGTCTTTCCCAACGGTAAATCCGGTTTCATGGGCGAGCACTCCATGATCGACGGTACCCCGACCCTCCGTCTCAACGACTTTGTCCTGAATGCGCTCGCGGCGAACAAGATTGACCTGGGCGGAAACGGCAAGTCAGCCTCGGAACTGCCTGCTCCCGAATCCATCTCCTTTGCCCTGGACGCTGGTGTCGAGGCTTCGATCCACCAGAGCATCAAGGCCTTTGACGAGCTCAAGGCGGCCCACGACTTGGCCATCCTGGACTTCCAAGGCTACGGCAAAAACGCGATCAAGAAGTTCAAGTGCTCTCCTGATGCATGGGCACAGATGGTGATCCAACTCGCGTACTACCGTCTCTCTGGCCGGACCGAGGTCGCGCCCACGTACGAGTCTGCACAGACTCGCAAGTTCAAGCTCGGCCGAACCGAGGTGATCCGCAGCGCGTCCGTGGAGAGCAAAAAGTTTGTCGAGCTCATGGAGGACCACAGCGCGTCGGATGAGGACCGATCGACTGCTTTCCAGGCGGCCGTCAAGGCCCATCTCGGCTATGCCAAGGCAGCCGCCGACGGCCAGGGCGTGGACAGACATCTGTTCGGGCTCAAGCGGCTCTTGCAAGCGGGCGAGGAGCTGCCGGAGATTTACAAGGACCCGATGTTTGCCCGCTCGTCGACGTGGGTCCTGTCCACCTCCCAAATCTCGTCCGAGGTCTTTGACTCGTGGGGATACGGAGAGGTCACGCCCGAGGGATACGGAACTGCGTACGCGATCAAGAATGAGTCACTGACTTTTTGCGTCACGAGCAAGGGCAGGAATAGCGCCCGCCTAAGGCACTTCTTGAACGAGTCTGCGCGGGATCTGCGCGACCTCCACCTGCGTCTGGCTGCCAAGAGCGAAAGCGCGCCAAAACTTTAGAAGCATTGCAAGAATCGATCCGTCCGCCAGAATCTACTGGGTATGATACCTCTTCTTCCCGAAAGAAAGACAAGAGAAAAAAAAACAACGTGCCATCGAGACGTTCTCGTCTACATTTTTGATCAGACACCCCCGCCAAACATCTATTCTTTCTCATTCACCTTCGTTAGAGCGTAATCGGGAAACCTACTGGAAACAACACTTTGGAACAAACGCAGCTAAGAATCGATCATCAGGGATTGGCATTTTGTTCTCCCCGTAACATCTGTGTTGAGGTTTTTTTTGGGTACCACTTTGTGATTCTCTGATAACAGTCAATCATCGTCGTCCCCGCCTTTGCCCTTCCTTCGTCGTTTCCTCTTCCTCAACGGCGCAGATCCGCCGGCGCCTTCACTGTCAGCGTCCCCTCCCCCCTCATCATGCGTGCGCCGAGCCCGCTTCGCTTCGCGCTCCTTCTCTCGTTCGAGAAGCAGGCGCGTCATTTCGGAAGGCATGACTGAGTCTGAGAGGCCTGTGAGTCGGACAGGTTCAGGTCTGGAGTCTTCTTCGGCTGCTGCTGCTGCTGCTGCGGCGGCGGCGGCCGCTGCTGAGGCTGCATGCGCCTCTTTGGCAGCTGTTTCATCAGCCTTGCGCATCTCGCGTGTCAGCGCGTCCTCCTCCTCGTCGTCCTCACGCGCCGTAGCTTTCAGCTTTGCTGTTGATGAGCGGGATGGCGCCGATGCCGAGCTGGATTCAAACCAGTCTCGTCTCGGCGCAGTTCCCGCTGGTGCTGATCCTGATGATGATGTCAATGATGGCGCTGTCACAGCCAATTTCGCGATGCTTGCGTTGTCGGCACGACCAGCTTCGTCGTCGTTGTCTGATTCAATACCGACACCGTGCCACTCGTCCGCCTCGGCAAAGATGTCTTCGTCGTCGTCGGCATCATCACCACCACCACCACTTGGCTCTTGTGGCAAATTTGCAGGCTTTGGTGCATCAACGACTTCGTCTGCCGGTTCTGATATTGTGTTTTTGGCGGTTGCGGCCGTTGAATCGGAGGTCGAGGCCGGTACCTCGTCGTTTGATGTGGACAAATTCTCTTCGGCTTGGGCAGGACGGAGTGGGACTGGTTCATGATCTGGAATACGTTCCTCGGTCGTAGTGGACAAGACGGGCCCAGTGCGCTTCCTTTGTGCCGATGGGCCAGGAGCATTGGCCGGAGGCTTTGGTATCGAAGACGACCGCAGTCCACTCCCTGGAGTCGGTCCTGATTCTGACGGTGCCTGGTGGTGCAGCTCTCTGGGTTGCGCCTGTGATGATGCCGACGATTGGTCCGGCTGTTTCTTCCTCTTCTTACGCATCCGCTTGCCGTTAATGACCACGACTTCCTTGTCATCATCGTGGGGCTGGGTGCTCGAGTTGATCGGCTTGAAGCCGATGGGGACAAATTTTCTTGATGGGTCGGCGGTTTCAGACTGGGTAGCAGTGTCGTTGCTTTTAGTTTGCTTGCGTTTGGCAAGCGCTTTCAGGATGTCGTCTCGAGACTTTGGCTGAGGCACCGGGGCCGCCGCAGCTTGGAATGCTTGCTCCAGGTCTTCGTCCGCTCCTTGAGGGGTTTGGGCTTCATGTCCGGGCTGCTCGACGCTTGGCTGTGCCAGAGCTTTGAGATCGAGGCCTGTGGGTGCAAGGATGAAGACGGGTTGAGGATGCAAGCTGAGAGCGACTGCAGCAAAAAAAAAAAAAGGCACAAGGGTGCACACATACCTTTGGGCGGATGGGACGATGATGGATGCTCGCGGTGGGGAGCGAGATCGGATCTCCTGAGGGCAGCGCGGTCGATGAAGGAGGTGCCTGCTATCTTTTTGATCTTGGGTCCCTCCTTGCCGCCATCTTCGCCACCACTGTGGCTGGGTCTCGACTGGGGACGATGATGGGCTGTCGCTGCTGGTTTTCGTTGAGAGCGAGGCTGGAGATCAAAGACGGCGGATGAGGAATCGTGCCGCCTCTTGACTCCGCCTCCCAGCACCCGCGCGGACGAGGAGGACTCCATCTTTGCTCGACCGCAGTATGTAGTGAGGTTGTCCAGTATGTACTGTATGCGCTCGACTTGGCCTCAACGCGAGTCTCCAATTTGAAAATTGACGGGGACGCGCGAGGATGAAAGTGGGACGACTTTGATGGATCAGCCAAACGGATGCTTGTCCCAAAGTCAGGCAGGCAGGCAGAACACAAAGGAGGCGCTCCCTCGTCGTCCAGCAGCCAGCAGCAGCAGCAGCAGGAGGTCGCAAGCTAATAATGCCGACCCGCCGGCACACGACTCTGTCATCAGTCAACATCGATCCCATCGCGACGGGCCAGCCTTATAAACACCAGACACACACACATCCTCCCCCTCTCTTCTTCTCCTCCTCCGTCCACCCACCCTCATCCAACACACATTCCTCAACACATCTGCAGTCATGGGCGCCAACACGAGCATCATGAACACAGACCCACCCAAGGTCGGCAGAAAGCTTTGTGGTCTCCGATTCGACAATGCTGTTGGATTCTCCTCTACCCGCGACAGCCTGCCCACCACCTGCTTCAACGACGTCGTTCTCGAGCCACTCGCCACCTGGGTCCTCCTCCTCGTCATCGTCCCTGCTCTCCACCTCTTCGTCTGGCTCCCTTACATCAGATCCGGCGCACCGCAGGCACCCTTGTTGCGATTCCGTTACGGCGCCACTGTCAGCGAGGAAAAAGGTCTCACCACACGCCAACACGGCGGCCTTCGCACTGCCGGTAATGTGCTCTACGCGCTCTTGATCATCGCCGCCTTCTTGATGAGTGAGTAACCACATCCTAGCTTCCATTGACATCTCTGCGAGTGGCATGATCCACTTGTCTAGGGGTCTCGTATTCATTTCCTTCTTTGGGTTTTGTGGTGGGGGTTTTTTTTTTTCATTATTATTCAGACATCTTGCAAATCGTTCGACTTGCGTTGGCCCATCGCGGCGTGGGTCTGCTTCCTTTCAACCTGGCCGGCATCCTGATCATCTTCTTCATCATGGTCATTCCAACCCCAGCTCATCGCTCAGCCCGCACCAAGACGAGCCTGGCCATCCTCTTCTACTGGAGCATGATGATCGCCTTCACCGCCGTCGCCATCGCAACGATGCAACACCTCAACGGGGTCGAGGACCGAAAGGGCACAGAGTACCTCCTCAGCGACGAGCTCATCGATGTTGGTGTTCAAATCGGCCTCTATGCCGTCTTTTGGCTCGCCGAAGCCGGACGACAAGTCGGCTACGCGACTGGTCGCGGAACCGACGCGGCCCCATAACATCCAACCCAACCCCCCCCCCCTATCCTTCTCACGGGCCCCCCACGCAATAGCCTGGTTTCCAAATATTCTGGTTTTTGCTATCGCAGCGCGTTTCATGGATTTGCCAATATACCCATCCATCCCTAATACGCTTCGGTCGTTCCAATCGCGCTTGAGCAGAGAAACCCCAGAGCCATCTGAGACATCAGGACGCGTAGGCAACATGTGACCTCTGACGGCTCGCGATTTGCATTGCTGGAAACATGTAGGTGGATGGCTGTTGTCGCTACTGGTGAGGACTTGGCTTGAAGTCTTGCTGCGGAGCTTGGTAGCGACGTGAGTGTTGCAACTCAGGCTTCAAGCGGTCGCGTCGAGGGAGCTCCAGCAGCAGGAGGGCCCGAGAAACGCGTCGCGACAAAAGGCTTGATGATGCCAAGCTTGTGCTCATCCTGCAGCTGGTAGCACTTTGGCACATCCTCGAGCGAAATTCTGTGACTCAAAATGAGGTCCACAGGACTCACTTTGCCCTGCCTGATAAACTCGAGCAATTCCTCCCAATACTTGTGGACTGGTGCCTGTCCATTGAAGATCAGCCTGACTCCACGTTCCATCGCAGAGCCGACGTTGAAGCCGTTGCAAAGACCGGCATAGATGCCGGTCACTCCGACACGACCAAACGACTTGACCGACTGGATGCACTCGTTGAGGATCTCCGAGGTGTCTGTCTCGAGACCAGTGGCAAGCTGGACCTTATGGGCCAAGCTCTTGGCGTATTCTCCAGCCGCGCACTCGAGGGCGACGTCGAGACCGGGAGCGTCTCCGTGCTCGGGCCCACGACCGTGAGTGAGCTCAGCGATGCGCTTAGCTACATCCTTGTGCACCTGGTGTGTGTGTGTGTGTGTGTGTGTGTGTGTGTTCGGAGACGTAAATGGTAAGAATGGCACTACGTAAGCAGTGTCTTCTGTGACAATGCTTCGCGCAAGCGTGCAAGACTCACAGAATAGTCAAGGAGCTCGGCCTCCGGGATCTTCTGCTTCGCAAGCACGAGGCGCTCCTGTTTGTCGACGAAGATGACCCGCTTGGCTCCCTTCATCAGCGACCATTTGGCACACATGATGCCGATCGGACCTTGAGACAATGCATCGTGGAGAGTTGGTGGGGGATTCAGAAGAAATCAGTTTCAGGTCCAAGTAGAAGGACGAACTTCGGGGAAGAACGGGAAAACACACCTGCGCCCCAAATGCCCACTGTGTCGCCTTGCTTCACACCAGTGTCAACAACGCAGTGATAACTGGTCGGGAGCACGTCTGAGAGGTAGAGCGCGTTCTCATCAGACACTTCGTCCGGGACGGGAAGGCAGTTCACATCTGCGTAAGGCACTCGAACGTATTCGCTCTGCCCGCCGGCGAAACCTCCGGCTGATGAAAGGTCACGGAAGTGGGTGAGCAGCTTGGCAAACACAAACATGTAAAGAGACCAGGTAGAACACCAGAACAAGAAGACGCACTCAGATGAGAATAGCCGAACATGCCCGCGGTGTTGTGTCCGTACAGCTTCTTCTCCACCCAGCTCGAGTTTGTGCGGACGCATTGGGAGGACAGCTTTTGCTTGCAGAACTCGCAGTTGCCGCACGCGATCTGGAAAGAGACGACGACGCGATCGCCCTCCTTGAGTTTGGACACCTTGGAACCGCGAGAGACGACCTTCCCCATGAATTCGTGTCCTGAGGGGGGAAGTGGGAATCCTCAAATGATGAGCGTGTTCTGGTCGTCCCCAGGGAGAAAGGACGCTCATCTTGCAAGCTCACCCAGGATGAAGCCTTTGGTCATTTCCAGCAGAGCGCCGTGGTACAAGTGCAGATCGGAGCCGCATACAGTCGTGCCTGAAAGATGGATTGAATCAGACATGAGTTGGAGATAGCCACAATCGGAAAGGAGGGCTCGCTGACCTGTGATTTCAAGCACGACATCTTCATCATCCACTACGCGCGGCTTGGGCACCTCTTCGATCCGGACATCGTTTGGGCCCTTCCAGACGAGGGCCTTCATCTTTTCTCCGGATGGGTCGGCAAGCACATTGGGGTTATCGGCTGGGTTTGCGCCCTTGGTGATGCTGGAGGGCACATCGGGAGTGATGCGCTCGACAAGATTCGCCACTGCATTCAATGCCATGTTGGATAGAGATTCAGAGAGCTGCTTTGAGAGAGGAGAAGCGGTAAGCAGGATCGGTGGGCTCTCATGACGGGACGAGCACACTTATATCAGAGATGGGAGCGGTGGCAATGCAAGCAATGCAAGCTCCAGACGAAGACGTGTGACGTCGCACACGACACCTTCAGTCTCCTCCAAGGTGGCCTGCCCCCATGTCGGTGCTTGTGGAGAAAGCCAAGGATTGTGTGGTGGTGGAATCGTTGTCCAGGGTCTGCTTGGTAGCTTCCACCCCAGTCAGGGTCCGAGCGCTCCGGTTCTTTGACGTCAGCTTCGATCAGATCGAAAGAGCCGTCCCGCTGCTTTCTCTCACTCCATCATCACCCGGCTTCCTCCTTGCTTTACTCGGCCGACTCTTTCGGGAGAGGTTGCTTTATCCGCGGCACGTTCGAAGGTTGGCAGCCTGCATAAATTGCGAGTGTTATCTGACAGGAACAATCAGCACCGGCGCCGCTTTTTTCCACCTTTGCCGTTCGCACATCTTTGACTCGTTGCGTCTTTGTTGCAATCATGCCCACGCGACCCACCAGTACGCAGCCAGGTATGGCCTCTTCCTCAAGAGGTGATGAAGAGCAGGTCCAGGTTCTGGTAGAGAGTGCTTCGTGTGGGCGTGCGGTGAGTGGGAGGCAGAGTGCATTGGACAGGTCTAATTAACAAAGAGGACGGTGTCTTTTGAATCTTCCTGAGCGCTATCTTTACCACAAATCGAACTTCAGTCCCTTTCTCTCTGTCTTGCCTAGCTTAGCCTGGCCGCTCCGGGCCTGGCCGAGGGCATGGCTTGTATCCCGCCCCTCCTTGCTCTTCTTCCTCGGAATGAGCCACTCACGTGAACTGCACGTTGCTCTCGTGTTTCGATAACGTGATAAAGAGAGAGAGAAGGACAAAGACGGGAATGAACGGGTCCGCAGTGTCAGCAGGGCACAGGACGTCGCGTGTCAGACGGGATGATGGGACGGGAAAGAGGGAAGGGGGATGAGGCAGGACCGGACAATCTCAGAGGCGCTGCTACATATGCTGTCGAAGAGGTCAGGCACCAACCAACGGACGAACGATCGAGGGCCAAGACGCAGGAACCGGGAGCCTGGCCATGAAGATGACTTTGCAAAGTGGCCCGCTCTTGCATTTGGCCGCTCAAGGCTCTCGGCCTGAGGGAGAGAGCGCAGAGGGGGAGCAAGCAGAAACGGTAAAACACTGCAGCAGCAGCAGCGGGCCACAAACAAATGCGAAAGGTGCGAGCTGATTTTAAGACTTGTTGGTCCTGAACCAGGCGTCTTAAATTTGGCACCCACCAATTTTACAGCACCGCTTACCGCGCGGTAAAAGAGAAAACTGTAAAATTGGATTTCTCTCACACTTGAATCGAAATTTACAGCAAATGTCGACCTTTTACAGCG
This sequence comes from Tilletia setariae, assembly GCA_023634365.1. Taxonomy (NCBI): domain Eukaryota; kingdom Fungi; phylum Basidiomycota; class Exobasidiomycetes; order Tilletiales; family Tilletiaceae; genus Tilletia; species Tilletia setariae. Next base: position 7,545,405 of record JAMJXE010000001.1, on the reverse strand, counting down.
AATCTCATCAGTTTTTACCGCTTTTGAGCCTTAATTTGCACGTCTGCTGTAAAAGTCAGAGTGCTTTTGCGGTAAATTCACAAATTCGACAGAGAACTGGCCAACTTTACCGCATGGCGACGATCTTTTACCGCTTCGCCAGCTAAAAATCAGACTGTTCTCACCCAAAACAGCCTCGATCAGCAGCAAATCGGAGCCTTTTTTCTCGTCCACGACCACAAAAAAAGCAGGACATGCCTTTTACCGCGCGGACGCTTGCTTTTATCCCATCTTCAGTGACCTCAAGAAGGGTCTTGGCATGAGAGTCTCTCCTCTAAATAAACCCTGCTGTTTCTTTATCCTCATGAACTTTCACCTAGTCTCTGATCACCTTTTTGCCCATTTGTTGTCCTCAACCCTGCCATTTTCGCTCACTGTGACTGCCATGGCTCAGAAACTGAACCCGAGACGGTGGAAGTATTGTGTCAGCCCCTCTACCTTGATGTCACTGTCTGCAACAGCTTTGAGAGTCTTGAAAACCCCATGCAGAGTCTCAGGTGTCTGGGAAGACCACGATGGCCTGGCTCTGATCTGCTGCGAAGGGTGGTCGTGGGCGGTAAAGGGCAAAGCGTGTGCTGTAAATTTGTGGAGAACTCTCTTGATTCCTGACTTTTACAGCAAAACCCTCCTGATTTTACCGCAGGAGCGGTAAAAAGCATGAATGCAGCGGTAAAATCAGACAAAACTGGCTGTAAAAGGCCATGACCCGCGGTAAAGTTGCAAGTTACCAGTCTGTGAAACGAATTTTACAGTGAGCCTCTTACCGCAGCGGTAAACGCAACTGTAAAATTCGTTTGGCTCCTTAAATTTGGACCTCGAATGACTTGGTTCACTCACAGTTGACCGAGCAGCTCGCGTCATTTAATCCACTCTTGTCTTGTCCCTCGCCTTCTCTTGGATCTCTGCCTCCCTCATCACCAACACCGACACCATCACCACTCGACCGGACCCCTCCCTCGTCCCTTTGCCAGCTCAAGCAGCTCGCAATTCAGACAAGCAACCGGTGTGTTGATAATCCGCAGGAGCCCAGCCCAGTCGTGAGACGCTCCGTGTCCGTTGAAATATCTCATTTCCGACAGACCACGACCGTTCCCGGACTTCATCCCGCATCGCACGCGCTTTCCCTTCTCATCATCATCTCCATCTGCTCTCTGCCTCTCTTCGCTTTTCCAGCAGATCCTCCCTTCGGGCCCGGCGTCAGTCTCGGAGCGGAAACTTTCACCCCACCTCCAGAGCAACACCCGCCCCCCTTCACCCACCCAGACTCGGGAAATCATCTCCCCGATTCGATGGCAATCACTTCCTCGACGCCCCACTCCTCCTCCTCCTCATCATCATCATCATCGTCGTAAGGGATAGGCAGCATGCAGCCAACTCCGTCCTCGACAGCGACTCCTACACGCCTTTCCTCAGCTCAGTCGGTCCCTCTCCACGCCCGTTCCGCCTCCTCCGGCGTAGCTTTCCCCTCCACCAACAAGCCTGGTTCCAACCCAATACAGGCATCGAGACCTTCCACAGCTACAGACGCCTCTACACGTCCAGCCTTGTCTCTCACACCGCCTGCCAGACCGCCACGCTCTCGCTCCCGCAAGACCTCCTTTACCGCAGAGGACGAGTCACCAGTCATCACCAGTGCCCGCCTTCGACGTGAGGCCGACCAAATGGTAGACGCTCTGCCCTCACAAACAAAATTCGCCGATCACGTCAAGCAGAGTACAGCAGCCCAACAAAAGCAGCATCAACACAGTCCAGCCCAAACCAACACCGCTGGCCTGTCCGCTCCTGCTCCGGCATCCCCCGCGACGCAGAGCAGCGCATTACCCGCATTCATTGACTCTACCTACACTCCAGAACTCGGCACCGACAGATTCGAGCCCGCGAGTCGGACCATAAGCGCCAGGACGAGCATGATCAGCAGTCACACGAGCGCCAGCGCCGGCCCCAGCACCGCGAGCGCAAGTACCCATCGAACAAGCTCAGTCGTCTCCACTGCGCCCTCGACCAATCTCGAGGAGACTCCATGGACCTCACCAAGGAAGCCTTCCTCCTCCTTGCCCCAGTCCAAGCCTCAAAGTCTCAACATGTCCCGTCCTCACAGCTACGTGACAGGGCATCCATCCTCAGCAGCACTCACCGCCTCCCACGCCCATCTAGACGGACAGCCCACAACCTTCAAATCGGACGGCTCAGATGTCCCAGGCCCGAACACGTCGTTCTTACCTACCCTCGATGACGCACAGGGCATGGGCCAACATGCACCTACACCGGCCAGCAGGCATCGAAGGACCGGGAGCGAACCCACAGTCTTCGACGGTCCCGGTACCACCAAGCGGTCAAGCAGTCCTCGAGTCGACGCGCCTGGCCGGGGCATTTCAATTCACAAGGTATCTACCGATTCTTCTGCCCTGACTGCATCCGACTACAAAGAAGCACACGATGTCTTCCACACCCCGGAAATGTCGCGCGGATCCACAGATGAAGTCGAAATCGGACATGAAGACCATGTTCCGCCACTGGAGATCTATGATCTACCAACCTCTCGAAGGCCCTCTCTCGGAGGACTCCGAAAATATGCGAGCTCGTCGGAGCTTGCTGCGGATTTGGCAAACACCTCCTTCGCGTCAACGGTTGCCGAAGAGGGAGAGTCTCAGAAGAGCCGGCCGGCCAGCACTCAGCATCGCAACTTGACTCCACGCTCGCGGCTCTGTTTCCCAGACCAAGGCAGTGTGTTTGATCCTCATTGGTACACAGGTGCGACGCTCCTGTCGCATCCTTGGCGTGAGGGGCAGGCCGAGCCAGGCGTGCGTACGGGTAGACCCCAGTCTACGACCCTGGGCCAGACACGACCTCGCCCTGGTCACCGGGTGACTCAATCGTTCCACGTCACCCACTGCGCTGGCCTACCATCACCTGAAGAAGGCTCGGCCGACACTGCCGAACTCATCCCAATGATCCCAGGCCGGAACGCGTCATCATCTCCAGAAGCAGTGGCGCTGAGAAGGATCGACACCTCCTCCACCTCGCCCCGCTACCAGAAAGCAAGACAAGCATCTCATGGATCCAAGACATCGGTATCGTCGAATCAGGGTTCGATATTGTCAGACACGAGCAGATCGCCGCTGTCTCCCTTCAGAATGAAGCGGACTACTTCGTATAGTTCCTCGAATGCCGACGTCAAGGTGCCTCCTCGGTCCAGCAGCAGACTTGAAGAACTCTCGCGGCACCCTTCTTCGACATCGATCAGGTCGACGACACTTGCGCATGCTGGCAAACAGGCTGAAGGCGCGGCTCCCGCCCTGAGCCGGGAATTGCCACCCGTGCTTCAGGATGAGAAGAGCGCGGATGGCCCATTTGCGGCCACCAATCTTACTTCAGGAGTGTTTGACCCGGGTGAGTGCAACTTCCGTCGCTTCTTCTTCATCAGGAGGCTGTCAACTGACCCGTGTTTGAACTCAGATACTGGAAGCTTGGTACTCTCAGGTCGCAATGACGGATCTGCTCAGGCCCATCTAGAAGTTGTCCTCCCACCGATCACCTCTCAGTTGCGTGTGCTGGACTTGTCCGGATGTGGATTGACGGAGATTCCACAGATCGTCATGGATTGCACCGCCTTGATCGAACTGAACATCAGCGCCAATCCAATCACCACTCTACCAACCTCCATCGGCTCGCTGACTCACCTCCAAGTCCTGGTCGCCGACTACTGCGAACTCCACTTTCTGCCTTATGCGCTCAGTGAATTGTCGCGCAACTTGACAATCTTGAGTGTCCGGGGTAATAAGCTCACACACATACCGTCGTGGCTGCATCTCCTGCATGGCCTCGAACGACTGCATATCGAGGGTAATCCTTGGAAGGCGCACTGGCGCTTCGTGCTTCAGAACGTGATCAAGACTTCTGCGGCTGACCACGAACTCTTGGACGCGACAGAGTCACTTGAGCAAACTCTGGGTGATTTGACGATCGCACCACCTTCTAACGACCTCCAAATCTCCATGCCTCCGATCCTTGGTGATTCTGCAACGTCGCCGAACCTGGCGAGCCACCAGTCCCCGGTGTTCTCGCCTTCTGCCGCCGTCAGACATCTCCACAGCCACACCTCGTCCGCTTCTAGCTTTGCAGAAGCGACATCGCCAGAGTTGCGACACTCGATTGACAACTTCAAGTCGTCGATCATGTCACCAGGGCATGGCTCGCCGGTCGAAGGCCTAGGCGCTCCATTTGTGCCGGTTCCTGCACAAAAGTCACGTCCAACATCAGACCGCACCCCGGTCTTGCCTTCCGCGGTGGATGATGATGACGAGACGGAGGAACTTCTGAGTGAGGTCATCGACGCCGATGAGGACCCGGCTCACTCTGTCAAGTCTCCATCCCTTAGCCGTTCCACATCGACTGCGTCCTTCAAGAAGCTCGGCACACATACTAACAATGATGCCGACAGCGAGATGAATCTGACGATCTCAACCAGCGCGATCAGCTTCCTTAGCACCGATCCCTCTGCCAGGGCTAGCAAGTGGAAGTTCTTCCGCAAGGGAGCTGGACGCAAGAGTTCAAGTAGCGGTTCGCGCGACTTTGATCCTGCCGAGCTCAGGTCTGGCGGTGTTTCTGGGCGTACCAGCCGGCCCTCTAGCAGTGCAGGAGGACTCGGGACCGCGTTCAGTATCAGATCATACATATCTGATTTCGAACCACCGGGTTCACCTAGCAGCACTGCGACGAAGACGAGCGTGCCCGACACTCCTTCCAGCGCGACCTCTTTCTTTAGTGTGAGGAGAGCACGCAAGGCTTCGATGTCGCGCACGGGCGAAGACAAACCAAACTTTGATTCATCGATGGCCATGCCGGGCAACAGGACACCGCTGACAGCCACGGGACCTGCAATGCCATTGCCCGAAGCAATACACCGCCTCTCGCCCATGACGCCCTTCGCACGAGTAGGAGCGCAGAAGCGACTGGCGGAGATGACAGCTCTTGCTGATTCGCACCGGGTGAAGCGCAGCAGAATCGCGATCCACGGCGAGCAGCCGTCCGCAGAAAGCACGTCCGACATCAGGAGTCCCCAGCTGCGTCATACTCAGTCGGACGCGATGATGAGCTTCACTTCTACCAACAGTGTGGTCTCGCAAGCTGCTGGGACTTGGCCAGAGCACTATATCAGTCTTCAGGCTTTGATGCACTATCTGCAAGACCTCGATGATCTCGGACCCGATAGACCGCATCGACAAGCCACAAACACGGCAGAATCCATGTTGTCGTCTCACGACTCTGGCGAAAGCGGAACAGCCTCCCCAATCACGATCGAAGGGAGCGATTCCAGTCTGAGGAGCGCGTCCATCAAGTCTCGGCCGACTTCCATCGTGCCCGCGGTAGACATTGTCGATTCGGCAGCCGGACCTGTACAGGAGCCCGCAAAGTACAAGGACAGCGCTTCGTTGCGCAGCAAGATATTGTCCGAGATTGTGTCGACAGAGGAGACGTACGTGACATTGCTTGGGGAACTGGTCGACATTTATGTCCGCCCTGCCCGTCGACCTTGGGAGGGAAGCAGTGCTCCTCCGGTTCCCACGGGCGAACAGCGCGCTGTGTTTGGGAACGTGGATGCGCTGCTGTCGTTCCACCATGGCGCATTCTTGCCTGCGTTGATAAAGGCGGTGGAGCCCCTGACGGTGAATGAGGCGGCGAAGGACGATCCGGCACTGACCGCGTCAGTCGTCGAGGCCACGGCGGAGGTATTTACGGCTCATGCGGCGTTTCTGCGTGCGTATGTGCCGTACGTGAATGGAGCAGAGGAAGCTCAGAGCCGGATCATGAATTGGCGCACAAGCAGCAGTAGCACGGGTACGAGTCGGTATGGACCCAGCTTTGCAAAGTCCCTGTCGTCCTCGCACTCTCATTCTGCCGGCCACGATCTCACGTCCTCTCAACGCAAAAGGGCACGTGCGTTTCTCAAGCGGTGCCGCGAGCATCCGCAACACTCGCAACTGAGTCTGGAAAGCTACCTGCTCCTACCTGTGCAGAGGATACCCCGGTACCGGCTCTTGCTCGAGGAGCTCCGCAAGGCCACCCCGCCAGAACGTCTGCGCGATCCCAAGGCGACGACGCGTGCGTTGGAACTTGTGTCTTCGATGGCGACGAGTGTGAACGAGAGCAAGCGCCAGTCTGAGCAAGATCGGCGACTGCTACAATGGCAACATCGGATCCGAGGCAAGTGGCCTTCCCCGCTCGTCCAACCTCATCGCCGCTTCGTCCGCGAGGGCGATCTGCAGCTGAGGAGGGTGGTGAAGCGAGAGATGTCGTTCACGCTTGATGACGAGCAGATCGCGGCCGGCGGTTGGACGACGGTTGAGATGTTGCAGGACTACGCAATCGCGATCAAGGGCGAGAATGTCATGGTCGACTATCTGCACCAGCAGTCTCTGTCCAAATCAATCACTCTGCTATTGTGAGTGATCCACGCTTCTCAGATGTTGCTTGTTGTCACTGAGGGAAGTGCTGACAATACCTTTTTGATGATTCCAATAGGTGCAATGACTTGATCGCCTTGGTTGCTCCGCTCCCTACACACGCTGGAGAAGCGCAGGACGTCGAACTGTATGGAGTCCTCCACCTTCGCGGTGATCGTCCGGTGGAAGTTGTTGCCACCAACAGTGAGTAGCACAGTGCACACATTCCAGAAAGGCGGATTGTGGGCTGATGATATGTGATCTGCACCCTGATCTCAGACGTTCGCATCGTGGACACGCGTAGCATTCTGTACTTTACCTGCAAGTCCGAGTCCGAGGCGCAGTCTTGGGCGGATGCGATGAACCAGGCTCGGGCCGCAAGCAAACGTCCCTGAAAGCCCCTGGTCACGATCTTTCTCACGACTCTGGACTACGATATCCTCACGCCCATTCCCAAAATCTAGTAGAACATCCATTTTGAGTCCAATGTTCACGACATAGTCATCTTTTCCTGCACGCTGTCTTCACGCATTTATGAGTACATCCTCCCCCCCCCTTTTGTTTCCTTGTCATCTCCCCCTCTGCTGCACACTCCTGCTTCGGTTTATTTGGTTGTTAGGCAACATTCCCAGTTTAGAACATCAGTCTTTGTTTTTGTTGTTGTCTTGGAAAGCTCATGACTGCGACGCGATCCATGTTTGATCCGGCGTCGATTGCAGCCTGAGGACTGGCTCTTGCAGGTGCGAGAGGAGGAATCTGCCATTGGGCATGTCATTGTTGTCTGCGCGCCAGTTGGCTTCCTCGAGATCCTGAGCAACGCCGGATTCGACGTGCCGATTGAGCAGTCGTTGACGGGCTGTGTCTTCTGCGACGTCAATGAGCCAGCGTTCATCGTACGTCTTGGAGGCGCGTGCCCATTCGCCAGTGTTGAGATTTGCATAGAGACCTTCGATGATGATGATTCTGTTGTCAGATGAGATCCGGATGTCGTTCAAGACCGGGTCCTGCGATGTTTATCAAAAAAAAAAAAGAAGCGGTGAGCAAAAAGTGTTACTTGTCTCGTCCAGAGAGTTGGAATAGAGGTTCACTTTCTTGGCGTGATCGAACGATGGGGCCCAGAGCATGCCATCTTGGTCAGCTCCAGCGGTACTGAGCTCGCTCAGCGGCGTTCTCAAGGCCTGCATGAAATCTGCAAATTTCTGGGCACACCGAGGGTTTGAAGGAGGGATTGGGCCGGTAAGCCTGTTGGGTTGCGTTCATGATCTCCTTCGTTTCTCCCCCTGCGATCCCCCCCCCCCCCCCCCTGATACTGTACCTTGGCATCAAAGGTCCACTCGGACCCACGTCGATCTCTGGCAAGCTGAGGATCAGGCATCTGGGCTAGTTGCGCTCTGGTGAGATGCCAGCCGTCCATGCCGACGACGGTGGCTACGACATGTCCAGCACGTTGCTCAGCTTGTTGCAGTTGTTCGAGAAGGAGTGCGTTCACAGCTTTTACGACGGCGGATGCCAGGACGCTCTTCCCGGACCCTGGGATCCCGCACAAGCCGACTAGGTATCTTTGGTCCGGTGGTAGCCTTTGTGGGGGAAGTCAAGACACAGACGCAGACGTAAGATAGATTTGTGATGGATGACATGGTCGTCGACCAATGTGGCCTTGGAAGATCATTCGATTTCTCACTCTGCTAGCTTGCGGACCAAACCATGTGCGAGCTGTTGGACGAGAGTGTCCATCGGATGCTTGATGTACTGCAGAAGAGAAGAGAAGAGGGGTTTCGGACTTGGGACTTGGATCACTGTACGGTATGTATCTGGCAGGAGAGTTGCATGATTGCTCAATGCTCTGGCCCCCCTTCTGGCCAAGTTAGGGCGGAACCGCGGCATGCCTGGGCCGGCTAAACCCTGCCATGTGCCGCTTTTTCGGGATAGGAAACAGAGTAAAACCCGTTCTAGCGGGTGCGAGTTGGTGGTTCCACGTGGGAACGACTCAGTCGTTCGAACACAGAACGACAAGGTGGTTCATCACCTCAACCACTCTCACCTCCATAATTCCTCTCTGACTCTGCTCCAAACCAAGCATCCGCATAGACCTCAGCTGCTGACAAGCTGACTATGCCGGTTCGAACGAGAAGACAGCTTGCTGTTGTCCGTGGGTAGCGCATGCTGATTGATTGGACTGACTCTCTGGAGTTGCTGACCTTTCCGTCCCTCCCACTCTGTATGCAATGATTCTAGAGCCAAGCGCAAGCACCAGAACACCTCGTCAGGCCCGAAAACGAGCAAGAGCACCGCCGGACCATGCGGATGGAGTTGCGTTGTCGTTGGCCGAGTCTGCGGTGAATTCCGGTCAGACCCAGCTGCAGCGACCATCACGTCATGAAGAACAGTCAATTGAAGCAACGGCAGTGTCATCAGGACTCTCAATCACGCTGGTAGACCATGCTGCTGCTGCTGGTACTGCTGCAGATGTGGCTGCTGCAGCAGTACCAGCAGCAGCAGCATGCTCTGCGAGTGTTTTATTGGACTGGGTGAGTGATGTTCACCATGCAGACACACGCATAGTCTTCCACTGAGCACAAACACAGTTTTGCTCTTATGCTCAGGATGAAGACACAAATGAAGCAGCGTATGACCAGGCAGTGATCATGGGAATGAGTCCGCGTCGTCGGCCGTTTGGATCCCTGGCAACTTTGAATCATCAGCAGTCTGAGGCATCCCCCTTCGCTGCGGCTGCCGCTGCTGGAGCCGTCTGCCTCGACACAGCCACACACACACAAACACACTTTGACACAGACAATGAAGATGACAACGCGAGTGAGGACGAAGCAGCGACGGTTGAAGATACCGAGCCCTCCAGTGCGCAGCATGACAAGAGACCAAAGATGAGCGAGAGAGACTCCCGAGCTCTATGGTGTGAGTATCTCTGAACCATTTTCATCATGCATCTGTCCAGCCGTTCTCATGATGGACGTCCTATAGTGTGCACAGTCAAAGCTCTGGAGCACGTAGAACAAACAGAGAGATACATTTTCGATGACAAGAGACGAAGTCGTGTCATTCGAGATACATACTGGAGGATCGTAAAGAACGTGAGCGTCGGCTTCCTAGCCTGATGTGGGGCACGACTTGACGAGTCTTTCTCTTTCTCAGGCTGCCATATTCTCCCAGCGTACAGGCGTAGAGGTGTTTCTGGCTGCCGGGCGTCCGACAATAGGACAAAACGGAATGAAGCAACACATCTTTGCTAGCGCAGGACTCTGTAATCCCGAGAATCAGTGTCTACATCAGGCGGTCAACGAAATGACAACGACGTGGACCAGTAGTCTCAACAAGTATCGAGAGGCTCTGATCAAGAGAAACAAGGAGAAGGACGACCTCATTCACAGACAGCAGACCCAGTTTCTTGCCGACCAGAGGCGTATCAAAGATCAAGAGGAGGAACTGGAAAGGCAACGTGCGGCCATGAGCAACCTTCTTGAAGAAATGAACGCCCTTCGTCAACAACCATCAGAGGCGGCAGGATCGAGCCTTCCAGCTTCTGGTTCTTCTGCGTCCATGTTCTGAGATTCATGCTGCAGAGTCTCCCCTTTCTTCATGTTAAACACACTGTCAGAACAAATCAAGCATCATCTTCTATTCCTTGTCTGGGTCAGCGACATTTGGGAGCGAGTTCGTTGATCTTGCGACGGTTCCAAAGAGACAGAAAGTGACGAGTGATGGCAATGGCATGAGGAGCAGTAGAGTAGGCGACGGTTTTCTTGATGCGACTCAGACCGGCATTGCCACATTCAGCAGCACTGCTGTTTAAATGCCGCAGCTCCGGGTTGTTAGACATGTATGTGGACAGCCAGGACGAGGGCGTGCATCTCGAATGACCGTGTTGATGCAATTCGTCTACGACGAAGAGAGTGTCTGCGAAAAATTCGGGTTCCCGAGCGATCGCATAACTCGCAAGCTGACAAGCGAAGTCGTATACTACGACAGACGGAGCTTTCGGCCAGTGGGTAAGGAGTGCAGAGAAGACGTCGTCCCGACCCTCTGAAGATGGAATGCAGTGGAATCCGACAGCAATGGCGTGGCGGCACCACAGAGCCATGATACCGCCGGTTCGTCGTGGCTGCACATAATCAGAATAGAACTTTCTGCACGTCAATTCCTCTGAGCTACTTGCATGACTGGCTGGACCTTCCAGAGCACCATTCCTGGCCTCCTTGAGACCTGGGTATTGCGGACGTGTGCGGATTTGCCTGGATCCATAGAAGACGCCTGTTTTTGCTTCTGGCTGAGGCAGAGACTCGCAAACCGCAGGAAATGTAGAAACCTGAAGCTCGTGCAGATAGAGAGTGACACTGTGATAAATGCTGCGCCATAAATGCTTGACTGGGAGTGGTACCGCATGCACCGGGGAGCCTGATTGACTGATGTTGCCTGTGTCAAAGATGCACAAGGAAAGTAGACATGCTGATGAGTGCAGACATTTCGATCCTGAACACAAACCACAAAACTCACGATGCGCATAATGACAAGCCAGGTTTCCAATCGCAGGACATGTGACGGCCAGCTCATTTGCCCGTTCCGCAAACAGATGGCTCGATGCGCAAATGGCGGGCTGTGAGATGATGGACAGAGAGAACAGACACTGAGGCCTACACAACTGCAATTGACCTTCTTCCGCTGCGAGCTGTTGAAGTAGTGGGGCGAGGTAGATCCTTGCATCTTGAATCATCGCATAGCACGGCTCTTGAGACAACAACGACCTGATTGCTAGGAGCAGACTAGCAGTTGCTGGAGGGGCCGATGCTTCTGCTTCGAGCAGATCGAAGACACATGAAGACTGGCTTACCACATCTGCTATGGTCGCAGAAGTTGTGATAAGTTGATGCGCAATTTGGCGGAGACTGCTTCTCGCCTTTCGAGAATGCAGAAAGGGTCGCACTCGCCCAGGCCTCGGCGCATGTCTGAGAGTCGTACCAGGTGCGGTCGGGGGAACGAGATCGCTGTCGCCACGAAGTGAATGAGCCAAGACAACGCCATCGGCAATGACAACGTCAGGTGTCGATCCACAAAGCGGACAGGAAAAGGAATGGGGCAGCTCTTGCAAGGAGATGAAGTGAAAGAAGATGCGGGAGAATGTAGGCTTGGATATAAAGGGTGCCATGCATCCAAACTCTGCATAGGTATCGCCGATGGACGCATGGAATGCAGTGAGAGGTGTGCTTGATCTCAACATCTGAGATGAGTAGGAATTCAACACCGCATGCGAGACCACTATCTCGTTGTTGAAGTTGAACAATCCTAGGTCGCTGAGATCTGGACCGACTGTTCTCTGCTCGCCTCTACGCCTACACAGGCAACGAGCCACTTGGATCTGTGTGTCGGTCGTGCCCGTTGAGTGGTAAATACGAGTCGAGCGCAGCTCGATGATCAAACTGAGCGGTCGTTTTCCACACGCGTAGCATCGTGAGCTGCTCCCTATTGGCAACGGACTAGACCAGTTCGGATCGACTCTAGCAGGTGTGGGTATGGCCTCTGTCGGTAACAAGGCGAAGCGAGGAGGAGGCACAGGTAGATGTGAGACCGCTTGATGCTGCAGCAGTAGTTCGGAGTCATTCTGCAAAGCTTGGAGATCGTCTACGAAGGCAAGATTCAACCACACATGATACTGGTCTGTCACAACGGTTCTACAGACGGATAGATGCAGACACGAGATACACACCAGCGGAGACTCCATCGGGAAGCTTGAATGCATTTGAACCGTGATAAGTGAGAACATAATCTTCTGCGCGTTTCCTATGAACACATCCAGCCGGACCGAGACTGTCGCTAGTGCAAAGCGGGGCATTGCAATTCCACTTTTGAGGGCCGGAGCAGCTGACGATACACCGTTTGTGCATTCCTGGAGCAACGCGAGATTGATTTGCCTCTTGTGCGAGCACAGAGAGCCAATGAAGTCGTCCATGCAAAAAGCGAGAGATCTCTACTGCAAAGGGGGATCCTGTTACAAAGACCAAGTTATGAGACAACAGCATTGCACGACACACATGACCAACCACTGCCCTATCTACTGACCAGATGGATCCAAGGGACTGAGAGCGTTGAGATCATTCCATCCTCGAGAGCAAAATTCCTGGTGAACGCAGCGACTCTTCGATCGAAATTCCGCACAGTCGCAGCTGATAGAAAGCTGTTCTGGCAGTCGCAGCACGTTGAGATGATAAAAGCATCCGACCTTCAGATTCAAATTTGGGCAAGAGTGAGAAAGGACTGTAGCATCTTTCATTCGATCTATGTACCCACATCAGGCATGCCATCCTTCCAGCTTTCCAAAACCCAGACCGTAGCGGTGATTCTGACACACAAAAGCTCCCTCGTCTTGAAAACCGCGTCTACATATTCCGCAAGTGTGTTCATCTCTTCTTCTTCGGTTTGGGAGGAAAGCGAAGGAGGTTGGGCAGAGATGTAGTCGTCGCTCATAAACTCAGGATCGAGATCGAATTGCATGACGTCCTGGTCCGATCCAACTGGCCACTGGTTTTGCGTCACAGATGCAGACGCCAGCTGATCCAAGAAGCCTTCCGGCCATCTTCGCAAAGCCGGTGCTGCAGATGGACCGTCAGTTCTACTGGAACTGGGAACAAGATCAGAGCGCGGGGTTTTGTTGATTTTTCGAGTGTAAGTTGCCAGCTGCTCGGCAAATATGCTGCCCATGGATGCGGCCTGTACAGGACGCGAGGGCACCTGAGACTCGTCCAGACTGTAGGGCATATCGGAGAGGCCGTGGAAATGGCAAACCTGTGCGGAATCGAGTCAGCTGAGCCACTCAGGAGGGTCATCCAGCTGGGGCGACCAAGTCGTTCTCTCACGGAACGGCAGAGTCGTTCCTGGGGAGAACGCTCGGAGCGTTTCAAATTTTTCGACTCAGTCGTACCCCTCAGGACGGGTTTTACTTCATTTCCTGCCCCGCTTTTTCACAACAACGCAACCCTATCGGAAATCTGTTTGGACACACGGCAGGACCCCATGGCATCAGCTTCACATCAGATGAATGTGGTCCAAGCCCCGGGGCTGAGCACTGTTGAAGCAAAGCGTAGAGAGAGAACGGGTACATACATAGAGATGAGGTGACGGAGGGCGTAAACCAGGTGGATCAAATGCATGCTGGGTGTGGGCTCTATGGCCGAGGTGGCGCTGTGCCATTCCTGCTTATGGCCTGCCTCTGCTCTTTCCCACTCCCTCTCTCATTTCCCTCTCCGACACAGAGGACCAGCAAGCACGCAGTCCCGAGGCTCATCTCGCCGCCCGTCTTGGTTGGGATGCACATTTTCACGGCATCCAGGCACCCGGCCGGGAAAGAACAAACGAAGTTTCGATCCCCCAAACAACGCTCCTCTATCGATGCACCGTTGCAGCAGCTCGATCGCACCAAGTGACTGTGTCTCCTCAGTCGCTGCACCTTGTGAGTTGCCGCGCTAGCCTCATTGAGGTGGTGTGCCAATGTGCCTCTGCCCTACACGCTCGGGCCCCGGCCTCCGTGTCCTCTCTCCACCACATGCCTCAGGGACAACGGGAATGTGCCCGACCTCATCTGCTCACGTTTTCTCTCTCACTCTGCGTGCACGGCAACAAGTGCATGGGCGCGCACAGTGCCCCCCACCCACAGACTCAACAACAATCAACTGAGCCGATGCCTTAAGGTCGAGGTCAAGGTTCTGATGCAGGCCCAGGCATCCAGGCACGCAACTCTGCAGCTTCTTGTAGACTTACAAGATCATTCAACAATACACACTGGCTCACTCCTTACCTCCTCCCGCACTTCCTCACTCGCGTCTCTCAATCTTTAATGCAGTTGCTGACCAGATTAACAGCAACAAACAACCCAGGAATCCATGCAGTTCAGCAACGTTTGATCGCCCATGCTGATTTCTTCCAAGGCAACCGGCCAGAAAGCCTCTCTGTCCCGTCACATAAAGAACAGACCCTTGCAGATGTCGATCTTCCCCGGCCTCACAGTTGCATTCGTTCTTGCCTTGTCCGTTGACCTCCTCTAGAGGCTTCGCTTTCTCTCTCAAGCATACTCATCATTGCTGTCGTTTCGTCTTCTATCCCTTCCTCCTCTTTCTTTCATTCATCTAGAACAACGCACGTCCGCCAAATATGCGTCTCTCGTTCGCAGCCCTCGCGCTGCTCAACCTCGCACTTGTTGCAGCTGCCAAGCCCAAGCCCAAAGTACGCCTTACCGACTACACCATCGTCAACACCACCTCCGGCCAAGCCCAGGGTGTCTACTTTGCAGACTCCAACGTATACCGGTACCTGAGCATCCCCTTCGGTGAGGACACTGGCGGACAAAACCGGTTCAAGCCCGCCATCCGGAAAGCCAGAGTGCCAGGAATCATCGATGCCACCAAATCGGGAGCGAGCTGCCCTTCTGCCCAGAGTAACACCAGTCGAGTCGCTTTGGGCTTCACTGGCCAACAACTCCCGGACCCGTCCACCTGGTCTGAGGACTGTCTTCTCGTCAATCTCTTCGTCAACCAGGCCACCAGGGAGAGCGCCGGCACAAGATCAGGAGCTGCAGTGCTGGTCTATGTCTACGGCGGAAGCTTCGTGACCGGCAGCCCCTTCATCCCCATCTACAATGGCGTGCCGTTTGCAAGGGACAACAACGATACCATCTTTGTCACCTTCTCGTACCGACACTCCATCTTCGGCAACCCCATGTCTCCGCAAGTGAAGCAATATCAATCCGCCGGATGGAACTTTGGTCTGAGTGAGTAAACGAATAAGTAGTTCACGGGAACATTTCCGTTCAGCTCTCTGACCTCATTTTATAACCCCATTTCGTTGCCTCCCTTCAGCTGACATGCACCTGGTACTTGACTGGCTGCGCGACAACGTGGCCGCGTTCGGTGGCGATCCAACCAAGATTACAGTCTTTGGAGGCTCGAGCGGATCTGCCATGGTAGACGCCTACGGCTTCTCCGAATACGGAAAGACGGACTCGGTCGCAAACGGCCTCATTGTCCAGTCCGGCGCCATCCTCGGCATGGACCTTGCCGCCGGTGCCAACACCAACACCAATTTTGCACGACAGGACGGAGAATGGAACACCGTCGCCGCGGCTCTAGGTTGCGGCAAGGCCGGAGACGCTGCCCAGCTGGCCTGTATGCAGGGCAAGAGCTGGCAAGACATCGTGGCGGCCACTGTAGCAGGAGGTACCATCTTTGCGCCGACCCCGGACGAAGTCACCTGGTTCTCCAACTTCCCAGTCCGCTCCGCACTGGGCCAATTCTCCAAGATCCCGATCATCTACGGAACCAATACTGAGGAGGCCACCTTGTTCGCCTCGAACAAGAGCGACAAAGCAGCGTGCCAAGCAGCCAGTGCTCTGTTTACTCCTCTCTATTGGACGTGCGCAGCGACCTCGGAAGCAGGTGACCGCACTCGCGCTGGTGTTCCAACGTACCGCTACCTGTACAGCGGGGCATGGCCCGCCTTCTTGCAGGGATACCCGTGGCTAGGCACTTATCATTTCGCCGAGCTGCCCCAGCTCTTTGGCACCACTCCAGACCACTACCTGGGCGACGCTTCCCAGCCCGCCCCCGCCACTGCCGACCAGCTCTACAACTCCCGCCTCTTCCAGCAGATGTGGACCGCGTTCGCACACGATCCGCTGCACGGCCTCGACCAGTTCAAATGGCCCCGCTACAACCAGTGGCTCCCCACTGTGAACCACATTGCCAAGAACAACGGACGCAACCTTGTGTTCGAGCTTCCCCCCGTCTTCGGCTCCGCGGCGTGCACGGTCTCAGCCCCGCTGATCACCGAGTTCCAAGATGTGGCACGGAACATCCGCGGCGCTTTCTGAGCGACGTCGCGCATCCTCCCCAGCCTCCTGATCGATGATTGAACTTTGCGTTTCTACTCTGCTCCCAACACCCTCTCCTCTTGCTCGTGCCGTGCAAGCCTTTCCCTATCTATTCGTTCGTGCATCCATCACCCTCCGTTTATTATCCGTAGCATTCCAATCACGTGGTCAAATACATCTGGTATTTTCTCGGAGCCTTTTTGAACCACTTCGAAATTTTTTGGGAGCTGTGTGAGAAGGCTGATGAGAGGAACTGAAGAGACTGGAGAGGTGGTCAAGGAAAGCTGCGTATCCACTGTGCACATCCGTGAGCGCTTGAGGTACATCGAGGATGGCAGAAGTCAGCACCCAGGGCAGCAGCAGTGCGCCCGAATCCAGCACACAGGCTGTCAACAAGAACAAACGTTTCCGAAAGGACAAGCCCTGGGACACGGACGACATCGACCACTGGGCGATTGCGGAATTCAAGCCAGAAGATAACCCAGCACCTTTTGCAGAGGAGAGCAGCTTTGCCACACTGTTCCCCAAGTACAGGGAGCCATACCTGCGCGAGAACTGGGGCCATGTCACGCGCGCGTTGGAGAAAGTGGTCAGTGCCAAGGAGTACACGATGTTGTTCCTCGGTCCCTCACAGTTTGCAGCTGACAACGGTTATATCCACTCTGCTTATACCCCCCTCCCAAAACAGGGAGTGGCATGCACCCTCGACCTGGTGGAGGGCAGCATGACGGTCCGCACCACGCGCAAGACGTACGACCCCTATGTGATTCTCAAAGCACGAGACCTCATCAAGTTGCTTTCTCGTTCCGTGCCTTTCCCACAAGCGGTCCGCATCCTCGAGGACGGCGTGGCATGCGATGTGATCAAGGTTGGCACTCTCGTTCGCAACAAGGAGCGATTCGTCAAGCGGAGACAGCGCATCATTGGTCCAAACGGAAGCACGTTGAAGGCGATTGAGCTCCTCACGGGATGCTACGTGTTGGTGCAAGGAAACACTGTTAGTGCCATGGGCCCGTTCAAGGGACTCAAGGATGTGAGGAGGATTGTGCTGGATTGCATGAAGAATGTGCATCCGATCTACCACATCAAAGTGAGTCTGCGATGAGCGAGCCCCTTGGAAAAAAGGCAGAGAAGGCAGATCGAAACGACTGATCACTCCTCCTTCGCCATCCTTTCTCACACAAGGAACTCATGATCAAGCGGGAGCTTGCAAAGGACCCAAAGCTGGCCAATGAATCTTGGGATCGATTCCTGCCCAAGTTCAAGAAGCGCAACATCAAGGCGAAGAAGCCGGCCTCTGGGCCGGCGGCAGCATCAGGCGCCAATTTTACACCCCTGGGCGGAGAAGGCGGTGGAGACGAAGCTCAAGAAGGAACTCAGGCGAGTGGGTCGCAGAAGGAGAAGAAAAAGAAGGTATATACACCCTTCCCTCCAGCACAGACACCGAGAAAGATCGACTTGCAGATGGAGAGTGGAGGTGAGTATCTGCCGATGCTGGTTGACTATCTTGGCCATTCGCTGAGATCCTCCCGTACATTTCAATCTGCCCAGAGTATTTCATGAAACCGCGAGAGAGGCGACAGGCGGAAGAGGACCGAAAACGAAAAGCTCAAGAAGAGAACACAGCCAGACGTGAGGCCGAACGGGCAAAGTCCTACATCCCACCTGAGGAGCCCGACCGGAGCCGGACAGAGGAGAACGGTGCGGAGAAGGGGGAAAAAAAGAAGAAGAAGAAGCGTAAGCGTGAGGAGGGCGAGGCAGAGGTGTCTGCAAACACAGAGGGCGAAGGCAGCGGAGAGTTGAAGAAGAAGAAGAAGAAGAAGAAGAATTCGAAGGAGAGCGACTGAATGTGTGCACATCAGACATTGTCGAATGGTACCTCCATCTGTAGCGAAGCCCAGCAGTGTCACCAGGCAGACGTCCCGAGTCTAGTCAGGAATGAGGTTTGCAATTTGCTTCAAGAGGGTGGTATGTAGGGGGGCAACAGGGTGACAGTGTTCTGGCCCCTTGCTGTGCAGGCCAGACCTCCTGCTGGTAACACGTGGGCTGGACTTTAAGTAGGGCAATGCTGAATCCGAGTCGAGGCTGGATCGTCATTCAAACAGCTGTGGGGGGCAGATGGGATCTTCAGTACATGGCCACCCAGGTACGGGGTGTCACAAGGCACACTTCTGGACTGACCCTCTGGAGCGTGGGAGACGTAGTCAATAGCTTGTTGGACTGTGGTGATGTTGTCTGCTTCCTCGTCGGGGATTTCCTGGTCGGATGCGCGAGTGCATTGAAACGTTGGGAGTCAATTGCAAAGTCATGTGTGCTGAACCGAGGGCTGCTTGAGTACAACTTACAATGTTGAACTCCTCCTCGATAGCCATGACAACCTCGACGGCATCGAGACTGTCCAGACCGAGATCAGCAACAAATGAGGCCGAGGGCGAGATGGCTGCAGGCTTGACCTTCTCGAACGAGGTAAGGACTTCCTTGATGCGCTTCTCGATGTCCTCGGGAGAAGGTCCACCGCCAGATGCGTAGGACCGGATGGCTACTGGGCCAGCCGAGGGAGGAGACAACCGCGCCCGGGTCGAAGCGGAGGCGAGGAGGGAGGAGGTCGAGGTGGAGGAGGCGGAGGCGGCACGGGCAGCGACCGAGGTGGAAGAGGTACTTGCGGCGCGGACAGCAACTTGACGAGAGGCGGTGGCTGCGACCGAGCGCGTCAATGAAGGGACTGTGAACATGATTCTGGGAAGCAGAATGGAGCTGACTGATCTTGGATTGGCGTGGTGGATGAGCGAGAGGAGGGAGGTTGCCCGTAGGAGCGGTCGGTATCAGTTCGGAGGAGGAGAGAAGCGCAGAGCGAGGTGGCCAATGCAATCCGCAGGAAGATTGACGATGTCTGATGATGACAAACGCCACGAAGACTCGGCCTGGCCAGAGTCTCACACATCATATGGGGGCACATGCGACCCTGAGCAGACCCCCAACACCACCTCCAGAGTCTCACACCTCACTCCCATCCTCACGTCTTTCTTCTTCCTGGCTCAGGAAGACGGGACAGGCCGAGCGAGCTCATCGTCGACGTCTCTCACGACAAAGACAAGACGAGAAGACAACAGCATGAAGGGGCTCGCCTTCCGCAAGCTTTCGCGGACAACCTCACATCGGCGCGCATTGCTCCGAAACCTGGTCACCTCTCTCTTCCAACATGACCGCATCGTGACCACAGTCGCCAAAGCCAAGGAAGCTGCCCGTCAAGCTGAGAAGATTATCACCCTGGGGAAACGAGCTCTTGCAGCAGGCACCGTTCCCAAAAGAATCGTTCACAGAGCAGGGTCAGACGCACTCAGCCACTTCAAAGCGGACGCGGCTCCTGATGCGGCACGTCTTGCTGCAGCCGCGACGGGCTCAGAAGCACATCACACCGGCAAGGGTCGTCAGGCAACGAGCAATGCTTACAAGTATCTATATGTGAGTAACCTGATCTACACCGCCCTGGCTCAGCTTCATCACAACTGAACCTCGACGTCTTCCTTCCGATGAAACAGTCACCTGAGCACACCGTCCCGCACCTGTACGCGTTAGCCCAAAGGTATGCGGGTCGTCCGGGCGGCTACACTCGCATACACTTGTTCGGTAACCGCAAGGGTGACCACGCGCCTCGGGCTGTTCTGGAGCTCGTCGACAGTCCTAGGGATGTGCGACTGGAAATGACTGCTCGAGCGGTGGGCCGGCAATTGTACACTGGAGCGGCCGCTGCTCGGGTTGCCTCGTTGTCCCTTGGCGGCACCAATACCTCTTCTACATTAATCGGACGAGAACCGACACTCGACACCGCCGGAATCGACAAAGTAGTAGCACGCTTCCTCACCCTGAGCACATCCGCGCAGGAATTGCTATCAGAGGCTCCTGTGTATGGTCACAATGCTCAACTCGCTCGGCAATTACTACCTACACTTTTCAAGAGCTCGTTCCTGAATGCGACCACGAAGGACAATGTACTCAAGGTGACTCAGTTTGGCGGACGGCACGCGGTCGAAAGACTGCTGGCCCTTGCCGTTGAGCACTTGCGATACCTCAGCGCGCAAGAAGAGCTCAACCGCCGTGCTGAAGACAAGGCTGGCGAGGCTCGGAAGGCAGGAAACCGCCCTGCCGCCCACCTTACCAATGTCGCACCTCGGGGACGAGGCTCAATCACACCACGCTCTTCCGAGCTAAGAGTCCCAATCGACTCCTCCTACTCAGCACGAGCCGCAGCCAAAGCGGAAGAGGCGATCACAACGCGAAGAAGATTGGCTGGAGAATGGCGACCTCACGTCCTGAGCAACACACCCTCTTCCGCTTCGGCAGCGGTAGATGCTGGTCTCGCTCAAACGCGTAGCAACTCGAAGCGATTGGCCAGACAAGCGACCCACGGTGGCTCGGCGCTGAGATTACGGAGAGGAGGCTCCGAATCGGCGATTGCGCTGGGTAAAGGTGTCTTTGCACGAAAACGCTTGGGCAGGAAATTGGAGCTTCTGGGGACGAAGAGGAGTGCGGAACAGTGGAAGGAGGTAGATCCTGGTAGCACATGAGCCAGCTCAATACAGGCTGTATAAATGCATGATTTGAGTTCTTCTGCATTTGAAGCATGTCCAAAAGGCTCCGAGATGGAAGAAAGTCAGATGGAGTACGAGTAGCCGTACCCACACAAGCACCGCTGATCCGCTCTTGCCATCAACAAGCCATTGGCCATTGGAAGCCTCTCGACAGATCCGTTGCAGTGAAAGATGTCGAAGAAGGGTGGTGCAGCTGCCTCAGCGGCAGTCTCGGTCGTCAAGCTCCTGGTTCCAGCTGGCAAGGCATCAGCACAGCCTCCCGTCGGTCCTGCGCTGGGAGCTAAAGGTGTAAAAGCCATGGACTTCGCCAAGCTCTTCAACGAGAAGACGGCCTTGTACGAGCCTGGCGTACCAATACCGACGGTGGTCACCATCTCTCCAGACCGTACATTCACATTCACCACCAACAGTGAGTTGAACTGTGCTGTCCCAACCAAAATCTATGCGGAAACGCCTTGCTCATCCTCTTTACTTGTCTGGTCCCTTTCAATGTACAGCTCCTCCGGTATCACATCTGCTCAAGCGCTGTGCAGGGATATCGACAGGATCAGGCAGAGCAGGCGCGGAGTCTGCCGGCATCATCTCGGCAAAGCACATCTACGAGATTGCCAAGATCAAGATGCAGGATGTGAGCGGCGTAGGGGAAGAGCAGGTAAGTTGCCTCACACTTGCCTGGGAAGGTCCTGCCCTCCTCATGTGTTGGCTGATTTTTTCTCTGTTCGTCGTGCGCGCTCTCAATGAAGATGGCGAGGATGGTTGTAGGGCAAGCGAGGTCGATGGGATTGCGAGTAATTCGGTGACACATCTACTAGTTCAATTCATGCCCTCACGCCGGCACGAAATTTTTGCCAGACATCTCACAGTCCCGGTCAGGCGTGCGGGTGGTCATGGAGTAGGGGGTCATGATTCAAACAAATACATTCGGGTTTGAAGACTAGTTTTCATGCAAAAGATGGAAGCGGACATGAAAAAATTGCCAAAGTGACAGGCGGTCTCAGTAGCTTTGAAGAATCCTCTGGGTCACACGGTCCCTCAACGTCGAATATGCGCTCATCAAAGCTGCGGTTCATGTCCAAAAGAGTCAGCAAATGCATGCCACCAACTCAGGGGATGAACAAGATACTCACTTTGCTCGTTGATGGGAAGGTCAGTGGGATCTGGGCGTGGACGTGAGACACGGGATGCGATGGCCGTGCTGTCGGTCTCGAGGATGATGCTGTTGATAGATTGCACAGCGCGTCAGCGGACTTCTCGTCTACGCATGGAGCTCTTTTGTTTCGACGATAACTCACCCATCATCTACGGTCTCGTCCAAGGCAAGGGTGACGAGATCAAGATTCTCAAGAAGAGCTCGTTTCTCGACTTGCTGGCGCAGCAGAAGGCTGGTCGCGTCGTAGAACGCATTCAAGACACCACTGAGCATTAGCTCGTTCTCCGATGCGGGGCCGACAACGTAGAAGATGACGTCTAGGCTGGCCTTGTATACTACCAGCTGCGAATCGTAGAGGAGGATGTTTTCGGCACCGGATGACGAGGAAGACGCAGCAAGGGTGTGCGACCGCCTTGTCTTGTCAAAGAGAGCCTTCTCAAATACCCGTTGCTCCTTGGTGGTAGGGTACGGGTTGGGCGAAGTCAATTGGGAAGGCAGGCTGGCGGCTGAGCCAAATGGCAGAGCGGGCGGCGCAGGCGCTTGCGCTGCAGAAGCGGTGGCAGGGGTTCCAGAGCCTCCAGCTGCGGCAGGCTTCGGAACATGCGGAGGCTGATAGTATTTGGAGATGAGCCGGTTTCCGTCCGTGTCAAGGATGAGGACTGTGATGACCGAAGGGGGGTGGGGAGGGGAGGGTTCAGCATGCCGCACTGGCCATCTTCGCCAAGTGGTCCACAGGTCGTCTCAGACACTTACTGGCTGTAGTTGTGTAGAGAGAAAGGTTAGCCATGACTTGCGATGGACTCCAGAGGACGGTCCAGAGGGATCAGATGGGATGTCGTGAGGCTTTCGCTGCGGACGGAAGGTGAGGTGTGTTGTCGTCGTGATGGAGTTGGTTGTAAGCGTGGAAGATTTGAGGTCTGAGCTTGGGCGGGAAGAAATTCCAGGCCGAGTCAACATCAACACCATCCCTTCGACAACAACCATCCGTACAAGAAGACGCGATGCCGGCAGCGACGAGATCGAGGCGCGCGCTGGGCTCTTCTGCATTCAGGCAGACCGAGCACAGCTTGTCCCCTTCAACGTCGTCTGCCTTTGCTCAAGTCGTACCTCCTCCGACGGACAGCAACACGCAGACGCTTCCTTCGATCTATGACACCTTCGCCGACATCTTCTTCCAATCTCAACCTCGAGATGGACTCGATAGCGCTGAGAATATCGAAGAACTGCTCCACCCAGAACACGGGACTGCTCTCCGATATGCAGAATCATGCAAGGCTCGAGTTCTGGCTGCTGCATCACATCAGAACGAGGGAGCCTTCGGACGCGGTCTCACCCGAGGCGAATACGATGACGATATCCCCATGGACGAGAATGAAGAGCGGGATGAGGATGAAGAGGATGTCTATGCTGCGCAATGGAATCTCGAATACAACACATGGCTGATTCTGCATCAATTGAGCATGTGAGTGAACCATGCTCCACTTGAAGTTTTCCGTCTTCACGCGTCGCGTGGACACTGATCCGTTTTTGCACAGCGAGAGGACCGCGACTCGGAGAAGAAAGCTTTCAGGCGAATCTGATCCTCCGCCAAGCTCGAATCCCTACCATCCTGCGCTTCTTCGAGCTTCTGAAGTGCTGGCCCACTCATCGTCTCTGCGCGAGCTCGACGTCGTGCGGCAGTGGCTCCAGTCCATTCTGGACCCATACCAATCTCAGCCTCTTCTTCTCGCCAACGGACAATCCAACGCTTCCAAATCGAAGATGACTGTGAGGCGCGACGCGAATTCGAATATTGTCGAGGTCCGAAAAGGATATTGGACCTTCACCAAGAACGCACTACGAGCTGCGAAGAGAACAGGTCAGATCCCTCCGTCCAACTCCACAACTGTCGGCTCGTCCAGTGGCTCTGGCGGTATGACGCCTAGCAGTAGCTTCCATTCCGGCCCAAGCTCAAATCTGTTCGCAGGTATTCGGAAAAGTGGCGTCGGAATTGGAGGAGGAGCAGGCTCAAACTTAGTTGGGCAAAAGGTCTTGAGATCGTTGGATCCCGATGCGCCGTGCCGGGCAGGAGAGGGCGAGCTCTCGCCTGACGATTTGGTGAGCGAACTCTCTCTCATCATATCACTCACCTGTGCGCAAGATGGAAGTACTGATACTGCAAAATAACGACTCAGGCATACGAAAGAGCATTTTTGCGCTCACTCTTCCTGCTTGTACGCGCAGGCAAGCTCGGAGATGCCTTGGATCTGTGCGTTGAAGCAGATCGACCGTGGAGGGCCGCCAGCTTACGGGGTGCCCTGCCGTATTTCGACCCAAAACTAGGTACGCTCCCATTGCCCAGTCTTTCCATGTCCTTCTCGGTTGACACTCTAGTTCGTGCTTTATCGTTGACGTAGTCTCGGGATCAGGTATCGATCAACATTTTGACGCTGCAGTACTACCAGATGCACCTCAAGGCAACAGGAATCGAGCGCTATGGAAGGCGACTGCTCGGAAGCTCGCTGTTATGGTAAGTCGCATCTACTACTTTATTCCACTTCATCTTTACTCAGCAGGTCCCCTTCGTGTTGCTTCAGAAAACCTTGGACCCTTACGAACGTGCGCTGTACGGAGCCCTCTCCGGGTCACTGGAGCCGGTCTTGGAATGCTGTTCAGAGTCCTGGGAAGAGGCTGTGTGGGCGTATGTGAACGCCAAGCTAGAAGCCGGTGTTGAGAGCGGCCTGCGCAAAAGCGTCTTTGCTCAACGTGGTCCTTCGGCTGCGACCATACGGGTCAAGCAAGAGCTGTTTGAGGACGACGAACTGGACACCAGTTCCAACGGAGCGTCTCGTCGGCCAGAGGGAGCGTCGGAGATTGGTGACGAAGCTAATCGGGCTGGACTGACAGCTGCGTCTAGGTTGGGACTTGGAGCTGGCAACGAGCTCACAATGCGTTCCAGCGAGGACGAGTCTGCCTTGGAGAGCATGAATATGGAGGCTGTGTTCGAGCATGTGGACGCCAGAGTGGACAAGGCATCAAAGTAAGTCATTGATCCGTTCAACATCTTTGCTCTACTGCCTTCGCTCACTTCGGCTTCTCTGACTGCTTCGGGTGCGCTACAGCTCCGATCTCAGTGGAAATGCTTTTCGCGCTGTACAGCGGGTGATCATCACAGGCGACGTTCGCAATCTGCTGGTGGTATTCGACGAAAATATCGAGGAATATCAGCAGACCATCTCGCCTCGGTGAGTCATTTGTGCTGTGATTCACAGGGACATTGCCCATCCTCTGAATGCTTTCTTCGCGACAGAATGTACGCCC
This sequence comes from Tilletia setariae, assembly GCA_023634365.1. NCBI lineage: Eukaryota > Fungi > Basidiomycota > Exobasidiomycetes > Tilletiales > Tilletiaceae > Tilletia > Tilletia setariae. Next base: position 7,520,016 of record JAMJXE010000001.1, on the reverse strand, counting down.
GCTATGTGCGTTTCTTTGCGCATATCGTACTGTACATGCGATCGCTCCGGGACGCCTGGATCGCCTGGAGCCAGACCTCGGATGGATTCGATGCCGAGCTGGGAGGCGAGGCTTTGGGTCCTCTGCTTCTTCCTGAGCCAACATGCGACAACATCATCCGCGAATACATTCAAGTCCTGCGCGACACCAGACAGAGTGACCGTCTGGTGGCGCTGTATTCCAGCACCTTGCTTGAGAAAGCAGCAGGAGTCGTACAGTACGCTGCTTACTTGCTCTGTGAGTGTCAAGTTCGCTAGCGCTGTGATGACGCTATACTGATTGACCTGCCTCTGCAGCATTGGATCCAAGTACCCCTTCTGATGCGCGCTCCCGCGCGCTTGCTCGAGCTGCAGAGTCACATCTGCACCTCGGTGCGGTGGCTAGAAGGACGGTCGAGCTGATCTTCTCGGAAAACCTTCCACACTTCTTGCCTTCGTTGGGACGAGCCCAGGCTGAGCTCGGCATCCTGGCCCAGAATCCTGCTCTCGATCTGTCAGCCATTCTTGCGGCGGCAGAACCCTCGAGCCGAAGCGGCCTCCTCGCGCCACACGAAAGACAGCTCTTACACGGCCTCGAATGGCTGACCTTTGCGGAGGAGACTTATGGTAACGCAGTTGTGCGATGCAATGAGCTCGTCAGAATGTTCTTGGGTGAGTGAGACTTCCATGCTTTACGCATTCAAATTGGCCCTCTGTCTGACATTGGGACGCTCTCCACAGCCTCTGGTCGACTGGCAGCCGCTAGACAGGCAGTGAAGCAGCTACCCCCCGTGGTGATGGTGCAGCTTGGAGATCTAGATGTCAATGAGGACATTGACGTCGACGGCGGCGAACAGTCGTATGTCGACAGTGCTGCATGGGAGGCAGCGCAGGAGGGTGCTACAGCGCCAAGAAAGCTTGAGCACGTTGAGCACTTGGAATGTTTGTCATGGGGAAATCTCTTCGACGCCCTGGACGCATATCATGAATATCTTCGACTGGTCGGCGAGCGCGAAAAGCACAAGTGAGTTGCATGAAGAAAGCGTGAGAAAGTATGGACCGCTGCTGACGGAATCCACGTTATGCGAACAGGAGCTCAATCGCCAAGCAAACAGAATTCGCAGGTGCCTTAGGTGTTGCTGTGGATGGTGCCGAGCGTGCTATTAGGGCAATTTTGGAGGGCGACTGGCTTCGTTTCAACTTGGTTGGTGACGAACCGGAGAACTGTGAGTTTACAAGAGCGTGTATCTGAACAAGACCCGGGCATTCTGACGGAGGCTGTTGCTCTTGCAGATGCGGCAAGACTCTTCGAGTACAAGCAAATCAGACAACTGCTCATTCCGGAGCTTGTCTTCAGTCTGCACTACATGCTCTTCGACAGTCGAGACACGTTACCAGAGTAAGTTCACTATCTTGGATTTTTCGGTTGTCGGGCAGATCTGACTGGTATGTTCCCATTTGTAGTGTCCTTTCCCGGACGCTCACCCTCCCAAACCTGGTCGCGGACGCTTCACACGCTCTCTGGCAGGACTTCATTCCTAGCGCACGGCAGACGGAGGTTGGTCAAGAAAGCCAGGTTGATGAGGAAGGAGGATACCCGGTATGCAACCGCCTACCCGAGTACCTGGAAGCGGTACGACAGGCGGAACTGGTCGCGGTCGACTCGCTCGGTCCAGACCCATTCCAGGCTGCACTTGTGGTCAGCGAGGACCTTGATGTAGAAGAGTTGAGCTGAGAAGGTCAAGCTAGCAACATGAGGAAATACCATCATCGCATCTTTGCTTCTCTGGGTGGTCTGAGCGCTGCTGGAAGATCTGGAGCCTGCACAGATTCCTCCGAACCATGAAGCGTATGTATTGTACCTAGCTGAGCTTGCTGTGCTTCCTCCATCTTTCGCGCAACCATCAGCAGTCGCGCCCTTCATGTCGAGCATCAAGCTGCCACAGGATACCACGGCCGTTGCTGCTGCTGCTGCTGCTGCTGCTGCTGCCACTTCAGATGCGCATGTATCCGCCTCGACCTCTCATGTCGTCCGGCCCGATGCACACACACAACGATTCGACCGGCAGCTGCGGCTCTGGGCCTCGTCTGGTCAGCGCTCACTCGAATCTGCAAGCATCCTGCTGATTGGCGCAACCGCGCTGGGTGCGCACATCCTGAAGAATTTGGTCCTTCCTGGGATTGGGAGCTTTACCATTCTTGATCCCAACTTGGTCACGCCTGAAGATCTGGCCAGCAACTTCTTCTTGGAGCCCGACACCCTCGGAAAGAGTCGAGGCGCCGAAGTGACCAAATGCCTGCTAGAGCTCAACCCAGGGGTGAAGGGACAGGCCGTCGTCAGTGTGAGTTACGCAACGTAGGCAATGCGTCATCCAAACGAGACTGAGAGTATTACATCTTCCTGCAGCACCCTGCGCATGTGCTCGCCGAGGATCCTTCCTACTTCACATCGCCTGACAACAACTTCAGTCTGATCATCGCAGTCAACCAACCATCCTCAATACTGCTTCCTCTGGCCGATATATGTGGCGCTGCGAAGGATGGGACAGGGATTCCGTTCATGGCGGTCCGCAGCTCGGGAATGGTGGGCGAGATCAAGCTCCAGGTCAAGGAACACCCTATCATCGAGACACACCCGCCCTCGCTGGTAGACCTGCGCCTAATCTCACCCTTTGGGGATCTTGAGCGTTATGCTGACTCCATAGACTTGGCAACCCAAGACACGATGGAGTTTGCGCACATCCCATTCGTTGTACTGCTGCTTCGGAAATTGAAGGAATGGCGGGATCAGGTGAGCATGAGCATTCTTGACACTGACGAGAGGCAAGCAGCACCACTGACATGCCTCGTGATGACTAGCATGACGGAGCACTGCCAACGTCCAAGGATCGTGCTGCCTTCCTAGCGACCGTGAATGTGCTACGAACACAGGCAGGAGACGCAGATCAAGAAAATATTGACGAAGCTGTCTCGGCTCTCACACAACACATCTGGGGCCCACTTGGCCGACCAAAAATCCCTACAAAAGTTCAACAGCTCTTTGAGGATCAGAAATGTGCAAGTGTGGACAAGCTTGTGAGTACGATTTCGGAGCTACGTTTGAATTCGGACCCGCCTGACCATCTTGAATGCGCTTGCAGTCATCAAACTTTTGGCTGTTAGTCCGTGCACTCAAGTCTTTCATCGAGGCTCCAGCGCCACGGCCCCAGCAGACAGAAGAGAATTCACCTCTTTTGGGAGGTGGCGGCCTGCTACCACTACCAGGATCGCTGCCTGACATGAAGGCTTCCTCAGCTGGATATGTCGCACTTCAGAATGTGTACCGACGCAAGACGCTTCAAGATCTAGCCAACTTCCGATTACACTTGGCTTCGGTGCTCAGCGAGGTCGGTCTGGATGCTGGCGTCATACCTGCAGAGGAAGTGGAAAGCTTTGTCAAGCACGCAGGGTATGTGGAAGTCATTCGCGGACGGGATGAGAGAGAAAGTCGCGAACAGCCAGCGAAAGAAGCCTACCTTCAAGCATTCAACGATATGACTGTCACGATCCATCATCACCTCGCTTTCCTCGCCGCAGACCGCTTCTATGCGTTACATTCTCGCTGGCCAGGCTCCGATGCAATCTTCTCGGCCGTCGTCTCTTCCTCAGGCGTTCTGCTTTCCGACGACCCTGCGAACGGCCCCGGCTTTGTCAATCCGAGCCGAGGGGCTCACTCGTTCTCCAACAAAGGACCCGCCCCTTCTGCGGATGCGACTGAGAGAGCTCAAGATACAGGAAGCCCCAGTCACCCAACCGCTGGTCCGGCCGCTGGCGACACCGACGCGATGGTCGATGAAAATGATCGCAGAAGTTTCAAGCGAGCGCGGGCTTTGGATCCTCCAGTCCTCAGCTCCACCTCAACGTCAAACGGTACGGCTACCCTTGACGTAGTAATGGCGGATGCCAACGAGACTGGTGCCGATCCACAGCTAACGACTTCCACTCACGACCAAGATAACGAAGCCTTACTGAAGGAGGCGCGAGCAATCTGCAGACATATCGGTCTTCTCGATCCAGCAGATACTGAATGGGAAGACGAGCACTGGGACAAAGTTCAAGCTGCTTGCCAAGAATTGTGAGTCTCGTCGAGCTCATCCTCGTTGTGGTGCCATCTTTGCTGAAGCGCTTGCTCTTGTAAACTCCTGCAGAGTCCGCTCAGGGAGAGCGGATCTACCATCAACTGCTGCGTTGCTAGGAGGGGTAGGAGCGCAAGAAGTCATCAAGCTCGTCACCAGGCAGTACATTCCATTGGACAATCTGTGCATCTACGATGGCATCAAGGGCGCTATCGGAGGGTACAGGGTGTAACTTCCAGACTGTCGTTCACGTTTCCGCATTGTGAAGATGTTTGCATTCAATCACGCCTGTCTGAGATCACGGCGCAAAGTAGATCGAAAAATGGGATTGCATGCTCGGAATGGTTTGATGGATGACATGAAGTAAGTATGAACATTTGCGAACTGGCAATGATTGCGGAACTCAAAACTTGAGGAACTTGGGCCAGTCGTACTTCGTCTGACTGCGCCCCTGCCCCTGCTCTTCCAGGTCACGCTGCTCTGCCTCTCGCAGAGCTCGATCGAGTGGCGTTGGGAAGTTGTCTGACAGCTGGCCCCACTCGAAGTCATCTGGAGACCCGGTGCTCTGGGTTTGTGATCGACCGCGAGCGCTGTTGGCTTCTTCGCGCGCTTGCGCTTCGGAAGCTCTTTGGGAAATGGTTGCCACTCGAGGTGACTCTCGCCAAGATCCTGATGCAGTTCTGGCATCTCTCGCGAGATCCTCCCTGGACCTGGTCACCAGTTGCGATGGCAAAGCGGAAGGTGGGTCTGTAGCGCCACCTACGAAGCGAATCGTTGATTCTGGCCTGTCACCGCTCGCACCAGCACCTGGCGTCCGTGCTGCAACAGGCACTTGAAGCGTGCGGGCTTGAGCTTGACCTTGAGCTTGAGCTTGACCAAGTGGCTGCGGATTCAAGGCAGGGCTGGTTGCTGCAGATCGGCCTTCACTTGCAGTGTATGCTGCTGGACTGTTAGCTCCAGAAGTTGAGGCTCTTCTGGCTGCATCTTCGTCCACTTCGGCGTGCGTACTCAAGGTGTTGCGACGAGCCAGTTCCGAGGCTGTTTCACTCGCCCCAGATCCTGCGGTACCTGCCGAGTGGCTGGTCCCGCGACTGCGCCTGCTGCCGCCGCTACCGCTTCCGCTGCGATTGCCGCTGGAGCCGTGGGTCCGATTACTCGCCCTTTCCGAATTGCCGCTGTTTGCGCCCAGACTTCGTGAGGAAGCACTGCCCGAGAGCTGACCGGACGGGTTGGAGCCAGATCCCTCGCGGGATCCTGTCCTGGCCTGGCTTGTTGCCGTACTCCTTCGGATAGGGTTTGGTCGGTTGGCCAGACTGACACCAGACGTTCGGCGGCTGTCGTACTGGCCGAGGGGTTCCGGGCTTTGAGCACCGGTGGGGCTGGCGACAGCCGTGTTGACTCCCATGGTGGCCGCACCTATGCTAGGATAGTGAGCCGAATCTGATCGAGGCTGGCTCAACCGACCAGTTCCGGGGATCCAGCCTCCGCCCAGTCTCCGGAGCCCAGCTGCGACTGAACTCAAGAGGCCGCCTTCCTGTGATTCTTCGTCGAGGTCGTCACCTGCCGCAGCTTCAAGATCACCGCCTTCAGCAGTGCCAGGCCTGCTGGTGTCGGCTCCAGTGAGGCCGAGCATCCCAGAGTGAGAGGCATCCCCAGGCGTCATACTTCGGCTGGCTCGTGTGGACAGTGGGCCGCTCACTCGTCGTCCTCTTCCTGCCTGCGACAGGCGACGCGGAGATCCTGGTGGGCTCGCGAGCTCGGCAACACCAAAGGTGCCCGCTGGAGACGACTGAGGATCTGGTTGACCTTTTTGTAGTGCTCCGAGCAAAGACGAAGCCGCGCGCGAGTCTGTCCCAGATCCTCGGTGTTGCCTCGTGGAAGGCGGCGTATGCACTGCGACACTTCCACTACGGGCACCCAGCGAGTCAAAGGCAGAGTCTGGCCCCGAGTTGGAGTTGGATCCCGATACAGATCCGTGTTGCTGATCCGACATCGGCCTGGAAGGTTCCGATTCAGAGCCAAAGATTGTCGACAGCGGGCGTCCTAGAGCCCCACCCCCAAGTGATCCACGAGATCGCGTGGCCCGCGAATCCGCTTGACCAAACTCAGTTGGAGCTGCGCCTGCGGCTACAAGTTCTTCCTCTTCGACCGCTCCGGCCGCTAACGGTGCTGTATCAGCAGTTCCTGACGCGGCCGATGATCTAGAGGAACCAGATGCGCCTGGACCGAGCAGGTCAGTACCGCGGCTCAGAAAGTTGCTGTGGCTCGCACCTGCCCCAGAGCCTTGACCCGAGCGACCCTTGTTGCTATGGCCATCGGACGACTGGTCAACTGTTTGAGACTGCATGCTTGCGGCGCTCGATCGGTGCTGGGCGGCCAACAAAGCCAGAGCGCCACCGGTTCCAGCTGCTGCTGCTGTCATGGCCGTGGCGGCGCCTGGGAGTCCATCGCTATCGGACGATGCCCGATTGTTTGCAGCGGCCAGGGCGGCCGCACGACTTTCTGCCAGTGCGGTTCTCTGCGCTAGATCTCCTGTTCCGAACCCCTCTGGGAAAGCTGGCAATTTGGGAAGATCAGGGGAGGACGAAGCCATCTTGGCGAATGTGCTGATGGGAGATGGCTCCGAAGGACTGTTCGACGTCGATGCCCTTGAACGAGCTGATCGAGGAGGCGGATTCAGACTGACAATCGGGCCCACACCATCGATGGAGCTGATGGGATGGCCTGTGCTGGAGCCAGACAGTAGGGCACCACTTGAGCTTTTCGGCACTTCGTGTGTGCTTCCAGAGCTCCAAGGTCCGGACCCATTTCCTGAACCGGAGCCTGAGCTTTGTTGGGCTTGATCATCTTGGCCTGTCGGACGCCTGTGGAAGCGCCGGGAGCCAGAAGCGCCGGCAGCAGCACCGATCGCTGCTCCTGTCAGTGCAGTTTCTGGCCACCCATCGCCGATATCATACGATCCTGCGGTCGAGAAAGTAGGTCCTTGTGGCTGCCGTGAGGGCCGACGTGGCAAAGCTGCGCTGGTGTCGGTAGTCAAAGCTTCATCGTCGTAAGACAGCATCAGACCACGTCGTTCACCCTGGGTATCCGCATGATCGCCATCGTCGAGATCGTGTCCAGGACCAGTGCCGACTGCGCCATACAGACCGCGAGCATCCTTGCCCGTCGCTCGTTTTCGTTTGCCTAGATTGCCCATATTGGCTGCTTGCTCATCTGCGTCCGTTTCAGTGCCGCTGGATGCGTAGTTTGGAACAGGTTTCCGATTGAGTCTCCGATCGCCCGAGGTGACACGGCGAGCTGCGTTTGCAAGTCCTAAAGCCGCTGCTCCCGCCGCCGCACCGATGCCATAGATGACATTGTTGCTACCGCTCGCAGGCTGCTGGCCAGTGGGCTGATCGGGAAGCGCGTACGTTGGGCCAGACACAGATCGTACCGATGGCTGACCAGCTGGTCTCGTGAGACCGGTACCAGCGCTGACATTGCGGGCACTTGGTCCGCTATTGCTGCCTGAGCCGGTACCGCTCTCCGTGCCCGACGCCGATCTGGATCCTGTCATGATACCGAAAAAGCGTGGACCTCCGCCTCCTATGCCCAGATTGGCCATGCCGCGGTACTTTGACTTGCGTGTGTCTGTAGCTGGATCTGATACGAGCAGAGAAGATGACGATGGCGGTATGCTCCGGTGGCGTCCGGCAGCGACGACGGCGGCTCCGGCTGCTGCAGCAATGCCCTCCCGTCGATGATGGGCTGCGGAAGACGAGTCTTCTGCCGAGTCTGAGAACGGATCCGAAGAGACGGCCAACGCTGGTGATTGCTCTGCGGTCTGCAATTCGTGCGCATTGCGGCCGCCGACGACGAAGAAACCGCTGCCTCCATCTGGCTCAAGCTCGTCAGCTTCCCACTCCTCAGTGGGGACAGCTCCTCGACGAGCACCCCATGGTCCGGGTCCCGCGTGTTCTCGCTCTTCTCGTCTCCTCCTCCTCCGGCTGGAGATGGCAGCCATCGCCATGGCTGCAACGGCGGCAGAGCTTGCTCCGGCTAGAGCGCCGCTGAACGCAGATGATCCACCGCTTCCTGATCGTCGATGCGCAGGACCTCCGGCTGCAGCAACATTTGCTTGGGGCAGAGCGGTATAGTTTCCTCCCGTCATCGAGTCGCTAGGCACCCTCCGGCTTCTGGAGAACCACCCGCTCCAAGGCGAACGGGATGAAGCTGCAGCACCTGCTCCGATCCCTGCTGCCCCAGCACCAAGTAGTGCCGACTTTTCTCCTACGCCCGGTGCTTGACTGGCTCCATATCCTGGGCCGCTCGGGTCATTCGAGACACCGAGGTTTCCGTACTGATACTTTTCTTGCTCCGCCATCTCTGCGGTCCGTCTACGCTGTCGGCGGAGGAGGAAGCACATCAATAGCGCAAGCAAGAGCAAGAATCCCAGGATCGAGGCAACGAAGACTCCGGCGAGCTGAGCAGGAGTGAGTCCACCTTGACGCTCGAGTGGTACACCGCCAGGACCATTTCCATTTCCTGCAGATGTGCTAGTGGTCGGGTTGACTACTGTGGAAGAACCTCCGAAAACGGTGGTGCCCGAGAACACTGTCACCGAGCCCGGCAAGAAGGTCGTTCCGTCAGCCAGACTGGTCGACCCGGGGAGGAAGGTTGTGCCAGACACTATCGTTGGGCCGGCTGTGGGGCCGAGGATGGAGCCAGAGATGATGCTGATTGTATTTGTTCCCCCGCTTGGTCCGGGGAGGAAAGTCGTACCAGCCACGATGGAGCTGCCCGAGGGCAGGAACGTCGTGCCTACACTGCTTCCTTGAGGAGTGCTGATAAAGGCAGAGCTTCCCTGACCTTGCGACACGCTATTTGCGGAAGTGGAACCTTCCCCACCGCCTGACGATTGTCCGGGGGCTGACGTCCCACTAGCACCGGAAGATGTTGGTGCTGGTGTGACGGAGGCGGAAGGCTCTGTCGATACAGGGCTTGTTTGGGTTGGCGAAGCGGTCGCGCCGGACACGGTGAACAACGTGCCGAGCGGCGGATACGGACTTGGCCCGGTGTAGAGCAAAGGCACGGGGACCACCTGGAATAGTGTGCTGGTCGTAACCCCGACGTAGACAGTGGCACTTATGCTCGGCGCAAGGATTCCGTTTGGGTCATACAGGACGGTTTCTTGAGTAGTGGTGTAGGTGCGTGTGATGGTCCTGTACGCCGAGTATGAAAGCCAGGAAGGCAGGACCTGGTCTGTGGCTTGAGGTCCTGGCGCCTGACCGGGCAAGGCCGTCAAAGGCATCGTCGGTTGCTCACAGACGAGATTTGCTGGATCTCAAATCGAGAGAGATCAGCCTCAGAACGTTTTTGAGTTCGATACACTCGGGAATCACACTTACCGGCCAGCCCTCACGTTCGTCTCGCAGAAATCTGCTACGTATCCAGGTCTTGAAACAGGGTCGTGATATCGTGTGTCGTGGGAGAAGAGCGTTCCAATTGAAGGGTCCACCCTAGCTGAAGCGTAGAATATGAGAAAAAGATGCGAAAGATCGTAACAGATAGAGCAAAGGTCGTAATGAATATGTATATGACGAGAAGAGGGATAAGTGTGACTATCTATAGCAAAAGGAAATCAAAAGAGGCAGAGACTGGGCAGGCAGACTGGCAGAGGAGAAGAATCGAAGGTGTGAGCATGGAGAGGATGGCTGTGCACGGCCTGAGGCAAGCCGTTGAGAATGCTCACCGAGATTTTGTCGGACGAAGAAATGGCGAAAGTGTTCCGGTAGCACAGAGAGCAGCTTGGTCCCGAGGATGCGTGCGTGAGAGAGATCGTAAGAAGGACGTAACAGAGGCGTGCTGGTCGACGTCGTGAGAGAGAAGTCCAGCCTCGATGCTGGCAAGGAGCAAAGGCTGGCTGGCTGGGAGGCTTCGACAGGAATCAAAACACGGGATGACGCCCCTATTCGAATCTGAAAGGAAATATTAGAGCTCGCGTCGAGAGTCGAGACGCGTCCCTGGTTCAAGTCACGTGCCCCGACCCCGCACCATCGATCTCGGAGCCTTTGTTGGTCCAACACGAGATTTGGGATTTCTTGGTGAGCGGTGAGAGCCGTGCTCACACGAGGGACGGAGGAGGACAGCAGAGCACAACGGACCATGGCAGCCTCGAAGACCGCGGCCCAAGGCACACCCACGCCGGCGCAGATGCTGCAGTACACTGCGTTCTCAACGTCCATCAATCCCGCCTTCTGGCACGCTTTCGCCGAGCTCAAGATCGACACCCTCCAGCTGAGCGAGGCACCCTTACCCCTGGTCGCAACATATACCACAGCTCGCTCTGTACACGACCGCAAGACTGGCGAAACCGTCTTCTTGCCTGCCACAATCAGCCTCGATGCCGCATCTCTCAAGCAGGAGCAGGCGCAGCCGGCGTCGCTCCCGCGCGGAGCTGTGCCCGCCTTCGGCCATCTCCGCAACTTCAACACGGTGGACGAGTTCAAGTCTTCGGATAAGCAAGCCCTCTTCAACCAGCTCGCTGCCGAGATTCATCAAGGTCTGCTCACTGCAACCGATCCTACCCCCTTCCTCACCCGCTTCCTCGCACTCGCCTTTGCCGATCTCAAGAAGTACAAGTTCTTCCATTGGTTCGCATTCCCGGCGCTCCAGGCCAAACCCGCGTGGGAAGTCGAGAAGAACGACGGGTCCGAGGGCGCAAATTGGCAGCCTGCACAAGCTATCTGGGGCCCAAAGCAGGTATGTGACTGCTCCTAATCCAATGCCGGCATCGGACACCAGCTCACTGAGCCGCGGCGACCTCCGCTTCCCAGCTGGAAACTCTCTCTGAGCAAGTCGAACAGCGCAGGACAGCTCAAGCTCCTGGCTCAGCTTCATCAGCGTTCTGGCTGGTGAAATCAACGTCTGATGGCGCTTTGGAGACTTCTGACATCGCATCGTACGACACCTTCTTCCAAGGTGTTCCCGACGAGGACGTGAGTCAGCCAGAATCAGGTTGTGCAGCATCGCATTGCATGCTGACCATCGCACCGCGGTTTGCATCTTCAATCAGCGAACCGTCGCTTTTGTCGATCCTTCAGCAAGTCCTGAGGTACCAGGCTGGCCCTTGCGAAATCTGCTCGCCTTCCTTGCGCTTCGGTTCAAGGTAAATCGAGTCCGGGTGCTGAGCTGGAAGGAAGACGCTGCTAGGAGCACAGTGGCTGTCGTCCAACAACGATCTGCACAGACACCAGACGGGTCGCTCAAAGATCAGACAAGTGGTGAGTGAAAATCCTGGTTATGACTACAATAGTACACTCAGCATAGAACCCAACTCATACCCACACTCGTCGACAGGATTTACCTACCCTTTGACAGCATTGGCAAGTGATCCGACAAAACCCTCTGCCGTCGGTTGGGAGAGGAATGCACAAGGCAAGCTTGCACCCAAGGTCGCAGATCTTGGGCCACTCATGGACCCGACCAGGTAAGAAGTCAAACATGATGGAAACAGCTTTGCCCCACCCGGCTCACATTTTCCGACAGACTGGCCGACCAAGCTGTGGATCTCAACCTCAAGCTCATGCGATGGAGAATCATGCCAGACATCGACCTCGAAGTCGTGCAAAAGACAAGATGTCTGCTGCTTGGAGCCGGTACTCTCGGATGTTATGTCGCTCGTGCCCTGTTGGTGAGTGCGCCTTTGCTTGCATGTGCCCTGAACACCTCATGACTCGACTGACCTTCCTTTCCATCATCGCAATGCTAGGGTTGGGGTGTTCGAAATATCACCCTCGTCGACAGCTCGGTTGTGTCCTTCTCGAATCCCGTCAGACAGCCTCTGTTCGAGTTCACAGATTGCTTGGAAGGCGGCAAGCCAAAAGCAGAGTGTGCGGCGGCGGCGTTGCGCAAAATCTATCCTGGTGTAGTGAGTACCTCTACATGCTGCGATCCGAGACCTAAACCTGATTGTCATTGTCGCACTCCAGAACGCGAGGGGTATCAAATTGTCCATTCCGATGCCTGGACACCCTGTGCCTGCCACCACCGAAGCGCGAGCTCAAGCGAAAAAGGACGTAGACCAATTAGCAGATCTGATCGAGTCTCACGATGCCATCTTCCTGCTCATGGACTCACGAGAGTCCAGATGGCTTCCGACGATGCTGGCCTCAGCTGCGGCCAAAGACAAGATTGTCCTGAATGCGGCTCTCGGGTTTGACACCTATCTGGTCATGAGACATGGAGCCGGCGTCGACTCTTCAGCGGCGAAAGAATCCCACAAACGATTGGGTTGCTACTTCTGCAACGACATTGTCGCCCCTGCTGATGTGAGTTAGCCTCGAAGGGAAAAGGCCCCTTCCCGACCTTGACTTTGAATACTGACGCGCTTGGGGCAACTTGTCTCGTTGACGTGCGACAAGTCCCTTCGAGACCGGACTCTGGACCAAATGTGCACGGTCACCAGACCCGGCCTTGCCCCCATCGCTGCGGCCTCTGCTGTTGAATTGCTGGTGTCAGTGCTACAACACAAGGATGGCGTCCATGCGCAGCCACCACCACCGCCCAACTCGGCAGAGTCTGGCTCAAGTACGGCCACCAGCGGTGTTCTGGGCTCTGTGCCCCACCAGATCCGCGGCTTCCTCTCCTCCTTCTCCTCGATGCTCATTGTCGGTCCTGCGTACGAGCGTTGCACAGCATGCAGTCCTGCGATCGTGGACGCGTACCGGAAAGGCGGGCAGCAGATGCTGCTCTCGGCATTCGGGGAGGAAGGATATCTGGAGCGGGAGACGGGCTTGGACAAGCTGAAAGCGGAGACAGATCAGCTGTTGGACGAGGAGCTAGATTGGGACGAAGAGGGTAGTGATGAGTAAGGTGCAGATATCAAAACAACCCTACACACACGCCGCCACACAAGGAACTGAGTCTGCGCGACAGCTGGTTGCAATTCCAATCTTCCCGAGTTGAGAAAAGCAAAGGGGAGAAGCAGCCCTACACAGATAATATAAATATGACAGGAATCTAAGTAATGAATGCGCGCGCCAGGCGCACGTGTACGCGTTGTTGGGTGTGTTGGGAAGGGCTGTTCAGCAGGTCCCAGCGCCGGCGATGTGGACGCCAAAGTAGTATCCTGTGTGGTCCTTGATCGAATAGTCGAGCACACTGACGCCGCGACCACAGTTTTCGTTCTCCTCGCCGGGGCAAACGGACGCTGTGTAGGAATTGGCAGGGCTGATGAAGATTTCGCCACTCTCATGCCAGTAGTCATCCGAATCGGTTCCAGAGGGAGGCAGGTGGGGCACAATGTCGTCATCGTTGGTTATGTGTTGGGTGATGACGTTGTTGTCCATCCAGGCGGCGAAGACGTGGTCACCGGTCCGGGGCTTGCCGAAGACGATGCTCTGCAAGCTGGAGTAGGAGACGCCGGCGTATGGCAGGTTGCAGGCGAGGTAAGCATGGTCGAGGGTGCCAATGCTGGCTCCGAGGGAGTGGCCAGAGACGAGGACGGCGGCTCCGGGATGGGCTTGAAGGGCAGCAACGACGTTGTCGTACACGGCACCGGCAGTGACTTCGAATGTGTCCTGGAAGCCACCGTGGACCTGAGAGTTGCTGGGCAGGCAACCAGAGAGATATGAACCTGGGGAATCGAGACCAAAGTCGATGTCGTTCTCGATCGAGTCGAGGGAGGAGGTGTTGGTGCCTTGGTGGGCAATGACGACCGTGTTGGCGGAGGGAGAGTAGGCAACATACACGTAGGGCACGTCGCGGCCGTCTCCTGTCGCCCAGAGAACGTTGGCGCCGTTGAGAGTCTGACCGGCTTGAGGAAAGCAGTAGGCCGCCTGGGACCAGCGCGCGGGGTCTTGGTACTGGGAAAGGAGACGCGCGTCAGATCACAAGAGCATTTTGTAAGATTCCCAGGGGTTCCGATTGGTCAAGAACCATCAGGATCGATACTCACTTGAGAGTAGTCGCCCAGAGCGTAAGGTTGAGCAGTGGACTGTCTCTTGTCGTAGACGACGTCGAGAGGGAGTGAAAGGGCTCCGGCAATGAAGAGCAATGATAGAAAGAAAATAGACTTCATCTTGAGTACAATAAAAAGGGTATGAGAGAGTAGGCAGGGCAGAAGACTGGAAAGAGTGTGAGCGGAACCGTTTGAAGAGAGGAGGGAGACGCCTACAGAGGCTAGGTCGGATGGGGAAGGAGGGTAGGAAGGGAAGGGGTGGTCAGCGAGACGGACGGACAAGACGATGTGGACAAAGAGACAACTGATGGTCAGCACGTTGAGAAGAAGTGCTTCTTATAGGCATTGGGCTCGCAGTAAATCGAGAGGATGCTCGACACTGAGAGCTTCTGGTAGCCAGGCACGACCTGGAAACGAGATTACTGTATCAACGTGCGCAAACACACACTGTGCCCGCTCCTGGAGGTCCAAAGTCCCGGTGATTTTGGCTGAAGGAGTTTGCAACTACATACTGCAGGTAGGACAGGTACTGTATGGTCAAGATCCCCGGTGAGCAAAAGGGAGCTAGGCGATGTCAGGCATGCTCTGAGCCAGTCTGGTCGAGGTGTCGGCACCATCTCCCCCACCCAAATTGAGGATTTGCTAGCGTCAAATCGAAGCCTGTCGCCAATCCACAAAAAACCCAAACGCGACCAAGCACTGTTGCTCGGACATTCCCATGGCTCCTCGCCTGGATGCATCCACCTCGGCCGATGAGTCCGGCGGTTCGTCCCTGCTGCTGGAGATCTTGAGCTGTCAACAAGGACTTGCCTTCCCACGTCCCGAGTCCCGACGCACCAGGTGGCGTACTTCGGCAACAGTGAAACGAGAACGCCCGGGGGTCCATCAGAAATGGACATGGACAACGCGCACTGCCCGTAGCCTCGCGAAGGGCGACTCGCGTCTAGCTGGACGCGACACGCGTGCGCTGGGCTGGCGACCAGGCACCGGATGCTGTCTCTGCTTCTTTCCCACGCAAGGGAAGGGTGAGGCTGAAGAATGGAGGGGGCCGAGAGCGGAACGATATTACATAAGCTCGGCCGAGTCAGCCAGGACTTCGGGGCACAAAGGGAAGAGCACGTGCGCTTTGAGTCTACTGCCCGTCCGCAACCTCTCGCGTCTCCTGAGTGAGCAGCATCCTGCCTGTCGCGGTTTCGAGACCGAACGCAGATTGAGCAGAGACAGGAACAGATGTGTGCGGTGAGATGTGACGCTAATGATGAACAGGCCCGAGGCAGCTCCTGAGCACGGGCAGTACATCCCAAGGGCAGCATCGGCATCGGCGTCGATGCGTGGCGAGGGCGGCAGGCATTCGGAGAGATCAACACTGCCTTGCACGCACGACACCCTCACCTGCCCCGTCCAAGAAGATCCTCCTCACCACCGTCCTCCTTCCATGAGCGCAAGGTCAAGTCCACAGCCAGGACAACACAGTCTGACCTACTCCTTGCTCAGACGTCTCTTCTCTCGCTCCACGCCCGAAGCTGTTGACGCTGAGAAATTACCCCTCCTTCAGCGCTCACCCTCCTACCAGGCCAAACACAGGAGATCATCACCATCACAGCTCTGCACCATGAGATTCTGCGTCCCTCTGCTCTCGTGTGTGGCCATCATCGCCCTCATCGGGTCTTCTGATGCCATCCTGCCGCGTCCCTCAGCCTCCACCACGTTGCCAGACGCAGTCACCGCGCCAACCGCATTTACCGGGCCTTTCAACAGCTATTACCAATCTCCAGTCCCCACCTCGGCCCTGCCTCGACCCGCGATCAAAAACGCGGCCGAGGGAAGCTTCTTCTCCCAGGCATACTTCCCGGACACTCTTGCCAATCCTACTGTGCTCCCAACTCTGCCTCCCACCGGAGATGCCGTCCTGCCCCAGGCGACTGCCAGTGCCACCGCGTCCCCCTCCCTCGCTGACCAGATTCAGGACAATATCACGACCATCATCAACGGCACCGACACGGCCTGCAACAAATGCCTTGCCGCCCTCAAGCTTGGCCAGACCCTGGCGCAAGCCGACCCAGCCTCCGCTCCCTTGGTCATGCAAAACCTCTGCAGGCTGTACCAGTACAAGACTAGCCCTACCGTCGATGTTGCCTGCAATCGTACCTATGCCGCTCAAACCCTCGGTGGCACCAGTGCCCAGGTGCTTGCATACGCCGACTTTACCTCTCCCAACAGTACCGACGGACAATACATCTGCGCCAATGTTCTCGGAGGCAAGTGCCCCTTGCCCGCACCACGCCAGCTCACCCAGGACTTCCTCAACTCCTGGTTCCGCGGTCGTCGGGCACCCCGAGCCGGTCTCGCAAATGCCCCGTTCAAGTCGGGATCAGTTCAGTTGCCACTCATCGGTGGTCTACTGGGCTCCCTCTTTCCTCAGACCAAACGTCCGCTCCGGGTCCTCCACTTCTCCGACATCCATGTGGACCCTCGCTTCCTGATCGGCTCAGAGGCTGGCTGCACCAACGGCCAATGCTGCCGTGCTGACTCTTTCAACTCTACCACTGCACCAAATGCTGTTCAGCTGCTCGGCACAGGTCCAGATTACCCCAACATGCTCTCCGGACCCAACGTCAGCGCACCTGCAGCTTATTGGGGAAACCGAAAATGCGACTCGCCCTGGTCGCTCGTCGTTGCTGCCCTCGAAAGTGTAAACAAGATCAACGGCGGACCCGTCGATGCTGCCTTGTACACCGGCGATATGGTCACCCACGACGCCAACTGGCATCTTTCCAGAGACTTGACCTTCTACACTCAACAGTCTCTCTTTGATTCGATGCGATACTTCTTCGGCCCCACCACGCCCGTCTTTGCTGCCATCGGGAACCACGACTCCTCACCTTCGGACGCCGCCAGCCCTCACTCTCTCCCGGACGGACGTGGAGACCAGTTTAGCTGGGACTGGAACAACAACGCCCGGCTCTGGCAGGCCGAGGGATGGCTCAACCCCCTCGAGGCTCGACAGGCCGCTTCCCACTATGCGGGATACTCGGTCTCGCCTCGCCATGGCCTTCGCATCATCACACTCAATACCGATGTGAGTCATTCAAATTGTGCTACCGTAGCGCCATTGACATGTACTGACCCTTTCCCTTTCGCTCCGCGCCACCAGTTCTGGTACAAGAACAATATCTGTAAGTCTCGTAAAAGCGTAGTAGAAGAAGAAGTAACCCGAGTCTGACACCTCAATATCGTTGTCACAGTCGTCAACATCAATACCACCAACCCGGATGTCTCTGGAATGCTTCGTTTCCTCACTGACGAGCTCCAAAAGGCCGAGGACAACTACGAACGCGTGTGGATCGTGGGACATGTTCTTACCGGCTGGGATGGATCGAACCCGATGGACAACCCCACCAACCTCTTCTATCAAATCGTAGACCGCTTTGCACCTCGCACTATCGCGGGCATCTTCTTCGGACACACTCACGAGGACCAATTCACCGTCTTCTATTCTAACAATGCCACAAGCCAGACCCCTGGTGCCGCCATCGCGACCGCATTCATGGGCCCTTCGGTCACCCCTGGCTCCAACGTGAACCCTTCCCTACGGTTCTACGACATTGATCCGGAGACATACGATGTCTTGGACGTACATCAGTACTACACCCAGCTCCAGGACGTGCAACCCGCACCCGGTCAGGGACCGACTTTCCAAACGCTGTACTCTGCCAGATCAGCCTACTCCAACTTTTCGGCATCGTCGGCAGCCCACACGTACACCGCTCCCGTCGTCCTAGATGCAAACTCCACATGGCCCTCGAACGCACCCCTGAACGCGACCTTCTGGGCCTCTCTGACGAACGAGATGGAGGCCCGGCCCGAGCTCGTTCAGACATTCACCGTCTACCAGGGTAGGAACAGTTCCCATTCGCCTCCTTGCACTAGCTCTGCCTGCGTCGCTGCCAAGATTTGCTATATGCGTTCTGGCTCTGGACCGCTCGGAAAACAGTGCACTCAGGGCTATGGATCAGTTCAAAGCTAAGAAATGGTCATGCCTCCTTCCCGGCCCGCTTGATGGACCGGATCAAATCCTGAACAAGGACCCGTCACCACTGTGCATAGTTGATTTGCCAGAAACCACCAATAGACCAACATACAAACCTGCAGCCTATGTGGATGTGAAACAGGTTTGGGCAAGAATGTTCAAATCACAGAGCTGCTGCTGCAGCGATCTGCATGGCCACATCGTCGGTGACATGATTCTGAGTCTCCTGCAACTCTTCGAGAACCGGAGCTCCTGCATCTCCGTCCTCTTGCTTTGCGTCAACCGTGGCTTGCTCGTCAGGAACCTGAACCGCTTCAGCATCGTCAGCCGGGGCCGCTTCTGTCGCCCTGAGAGCAATCGCATCAGGCCCGTTCTTGGTATCGGCAAATTGAGTGTCCCGTTCCGCAGCCTCTGCGAGCTCTCGCTGCCGCTTTTCGCGCTGCTCCAGCTCGCGCAACTTGGCAGCCTTCCTTTCACGTTCTCGGGAGAAGTCTGAAAAGTCCTTGAACTTTGATGCCAAGAAAAGGAACCCCGATCAGCCTTGAGGCATCGCTTGTGGAACAAACGAAAGAAAGGTTGACTCACCAGACTGTCCATAGCCCGAAACAGAGTGTGCTGCGGCAGGCCCATGAGGATTTGTCCAAGCCTTCCGCGCACCTCACCATCGCTCCACCCCGCAGCATGCGCCACATCTCGCGTGAACTCGAATAACGCCACCGCGCTGAGGCCCGCAACCGACTGTGCATGACCTGGCCCAAAAATCTCCTCAGTCGCAGCCATGGTGAGAGGGTTGGGTCCGAAGGTAGATCCGGTACGGAGCTTGGCCGTAGGCGTGACTGGCACACTGTAACGTTCGTTCTTGCCTTGTCCAAGTCGTCCAAAAATTTGGCCGAGCGACCACAGCATGTCCACGTGATGCTCATTGTGGCTGGCAGTGGTGCTCTGGCCATCGCCCAATCCGCTACCCTCCCCAGAGGGCTCGGAAAAGTAATCGCGCAGAAACCGACGGCGATCTCGTCCGTTGCCCGAGTATGATTTCGTTGCCCATGTTTCCAAAATGTCGTCAATTGTCGGCTCTGGATCTGGGTCGATCACTATGATCTTGGAACGCCAAGGACTCGACAGGCCGCCCGTTTCATATGCGTTGAGATGATCTTCAATGTCACCCGTACGTAGCCATTCTGCTTGCCGTACAGGATATTGAGGATCCAGATGAACAATGACTCTGATCACTGTCTCACTGCCCTCCGAGGACTCCCGTAGGCGGAATAGCGGTGGCAGCGAACGCAAAGTCGATTCGAGCCCCTTATCTGCTACGGGTTCGGCCTTCGCTGGGGCAGCCGCAGGCGCAGAGGTTGAGTCATCTTTTGTGCCAGCACCTTTTTCCGATTTCACTTCGTTGACAGTGAGAGCTTGTCCGTATGCCGCCTTCAATTGGTCAACAGAGACAGCCAGGTAGTTGCTGCGCGCATCGCCTCGACGTGTTTCAAGCTGCAGAACAGAGGGGTCAGCAAAACTACTACATGTATCTGATACCAAAAACCAACGTATTCCTTACCAGGATGCCCTTGGAGACGATCCAATCCTGTTGAACAGCGGTCTTGCCGGAAGTGCTGCTGGGGCCGGTCAAAGTGGTGCTGGCATGAGCGGCCGAACTGACGTCGAGGTCGATCTCTACTCGTCTCTCGTCACGGAAGATCCGAAGCGTTTGAATAACGTCGGCGTCGATCTGAATTCGGTGGTCTGCATAGGCGATGCTCAACCTGTTGCTAGCAGGTTGAGGCGGCTCTTTCGACAGCGGACACCAGGCCAGAGGGTTCTGTTTTGCGTCCTCTTGACCAACATCTGTGTCCATTTCCTCGACTTCTGCAGCAGGGGCTTCGGCTTCCTCCTCTCCTAGCTTTGGCGCCTCCGTTGGTTGTACGTCTGCAAAGGTTTGAGCAGGCTCTGACAATGGTTCTTCCGTCTTGCCGTCCGCTTCGCCATCTGCAGTAGGACCGGGCTTCGCGTCCCGTTCATCAAGTTGCGGAGCCTCGGCAGGTTCGGGCGCACTGCCCGAATGAGTGTCGGAAACTTCTTTTAGCTTCGTTGTTACTTCCTGTCCCTCTTGCTTTGGTTCTGAATTTGGCTCTGCAGCAGATGCCGCTGCAGGATGCGAAACTGCCGCATTGCTGATTTTCGCTTCTTCCTGCATGACCGGAGGTGTTGCGATAGCAAAGTGCAGACGAAGGCGGCACGCATCATGCTTGACAGATGCCTGGGATTTTTTGGCTGGGCCATTCGGCGGCACCCTCGCAGCATCTTTCGGATCAGCTGCTTTCGATTCCACCGCACTATTGCTGTCTGCCGCTGCGGTCTCATTAGCGCTGAGCTTGGAGTCCACAGGATTCACATTGCCTGAACTGCCATTTGGAACCCCTTTGTCGATAGAAACCGCTTCTTCGACTTCTTCCTCGGCTCCTTTGGCTTCGACTGCGGTCTTGTCACCAGCGACGGATTCAGTTTTGACAAAGGATGCCTGAAGGGATTCGTCGGCTTCAAGCATGCTCTGCTCGACCCGAGCTTCATCGTCGTCATCGTGGTCTCCCATGTCCTGATCCCGGTTGGACCGGGCATCGTCATCGTCATCGATGTCACTGCCGCGCTCGCTATCAGAATCATCCTCCGAATCCGAAAGTTCATGCTTTTCGCGCTGCTCCAGAAGACCCTCAGCTGTGGCGCTATCTTCGCCTTCACGTCCAAGCAGGACAGCCCCGTCGTCAAGAGTCCACTCCCAGGCAACGACATCATCTCCGATCAAGACGCCCACGAAGCGCATGTCGCATGTACCGCGCTTGTTCGTGTCAGCCTTGCCTTTGGGACCTGTGGGTACGTTCGCCGTAGGATTGCCAGCTGTTTGGATCTTCGCAGGGAGTCCAGAGACGCCTGACGCAGGACCGGGCCCTCCGCCTCGGCCAGCAAATAAAGCACTCTGAGGTGCCTGTGGTGCCCGGTTCGGACCCACTGGATCTCGACCAGATGAGGATCTAGAAGAACCTCCATCCTTTGCGCCACCACGAAAGTCCTTTGTCAGGTGCCGATGATGGGGAGGAGACCGCTGGCGACCTCCACGAACAGCGTATTGAGTGGCACGTCCCGAAGCTGCAGATCCAGGCCTGCCGGCGTGATCGGGGCCGATGTTGCCCGCGCGAGGGTTGAATCCGCCCGAATGCCGGCCCATTCGGTCGCCACTTGGATGTTCACGGTCTGGCCGTCCCCCGACGGCATGTCGATGATCACGGTCGCGTCCCCGATCGCGCTCTCTGTCACGACCGTCTCGGCTGTATCGACTATCGTCGGGACCAGTGGGAATTCCGCCTCTGGAATGCATCTGGCCTTGATGATTCGGCCCAGTCCCACGCGGTCCCGATGGAGTACGACCCATATTCGCTCCGCCTTGATCACGACCGCCTCCAGGGCGAAAACTTGCGCCTCCGTATCCTGCTGCTCTAGGGCCCGAGGGCGTGCCAGGTCCGATGGAGCCAGGCCCACCTCTTGATGGCCCCGATCCCGGAAATGAGCCAGGTCCACCGACTTTTCCGTTCATACGGGAACCGGCATTCATCGAGACTCCTGTAGGAGGTGCAGGCAAGCTACTGTGAGGCGGTGGAATGCCCGGATTTGGCTGAGGACCATCATATCGGGGTCGCTTCGGATTCCGTTGAGCGGCATTATGTGGATTTTGTTGACCGTGCATTCCACCACTGCTCATGGGAGGTTGAGGACCGGCCATCGGAGCAGCAAAGCCGGAGCCAGAGCCCATCGGAGTGTAAGCACCTGGAGGAGCGGGTGGCTGGGATCGGTTGTGATAGTTGCCGCTGGCTCCATTCGACCCGGAGGGCCCTGATGGTTGATTTCCCATGTGATGCTGTGGCCCTAATGGAGGTGGGCCTCCGTGGTGAGTTGTTGGTCCTATCCGTAAGCCCGTTTGGTTCATCGCCATGGCAGGAATGTGAGGCACGGGGCCGGGTCCGTTCTGCAGAGGACCAGCAGATGATGCGTACGTCGGCTGCGGATACAGACCGGTCATTGATTGCTGCGGTGAGCCAAAGCTGGGGGCTGTGGGGGCGTAGAAAGGCTGCTGATAAGAGTGTGGAGGTGCTTGAGGCTGATATGGCTGCGGATGAGGTTGACCCTGGGGTTGGTAGCTATGAGGCTGAGCATACTGCATTGGAGGTGGAGCGGATGCCGCTGCAGCTGCGGCGGCTTGTTGCGCATAGTACTGTTGAGAGAGCATACATCGTCAGTGCTTCTGTACCTTCACTTACTTGCTCATCCACCACGGGAAGATGATTTGGGAGCCTGAGGGGAGAGCGCACCTGCTGCCATTGCTGATGCCATTGAGCTTGTTGCTGCTCATGTGAGAGTGGCGGGGGTTGCGGAGTCTGCACAGGCTGTGCATGTGATGAAGAGCTTGCGGCTGGGGCTGAGAAGTGGATGTGGAGAAGAGACAGGAACAGGCAGAGGCAGCGATTGCAAGAGGGGCCAGACAAGCGTGTAGGAAGCAGGTCGAGCGCGACAAGGAGTGTGATGGCAAAGGAGAAGGGTACACGGGGAAAGGGGGGGGAAAGGGAAGGAAAGGGCAGGGCAGTCAGGGTGAGATTCAAGAAAGTCGAGGCACAATGGTCCTCTGGGAGAGCTGGCCCATAGCGCTTCGTCCTGGAGAGGCTCGCCTTGTCCTGGGGCAGCACGCAGGCTATGACATTTGCTTTCCAGAACGAAGCGTTGCAGGCCAGCTTTGCGCGCGACGGTGCGGTGTCGGGACAGAACCGTGGCCCTTTGATGTGCCTGTCAGATGTGTTACTCACCAGATGATGACGACGCTGCTGCAGCTGCCGCCGCCGCTGCGCCTGCGTATCCGTAGTTGGCATAGGCGTTGACAGGAGGACCTGCTGCTACTGGGCCAGCATTGCCTCCTGCCTTCTTTGGAGCAGAAGGCGAAGATGCCTGGGAGCCGTTGAAGGGGTATGACCTGCCGCATTGCGAGGTGAGAACATGGTGAGCTTGCGCGATTCCGGAGCGGACGAGATGGGCAGGATGCCAGCTCACCTCTTCATCTTCTGCCTTTGCCTCTGCCTCTGCCTCTGCGCCGGACTGTTGACGTGGTTGGATGAGAGATGAGAAGCAGGCAGCGCTTTGGCCCTCACTCAGTCAAACAATTTCCCAACCCTTCACCTTCGGACCGAACGCCGAGGGAGAGGAAGAAGCGGACACCATTCATGTCTATGGTGATAGCATTTCAGCAGGGCACACAGTTTACACACTCCACACTCCGTAGTACAAGTATCTCAGCCTCCGTCGTCGTCGTCGTCGTCGTCGTCTTCGTCGTCGTTCATCCCAGCAGGATTGCATCCACCTTCTCGCCTGCTTCTAGCCGGTAAATGGGAGTATCCTGGCGCCGTGCAGGCACACAGACCAGCGCATTTGCAGTGGCCATCGAGTGCATACCGCTGCAGAAAGAACACGATGCAACATCAGCTCAGATGCTTTCCTGCACGAGGGCACCGTCTAATATGAGGGAGGGCTCCACGTACCTGCTTCGCTGGTTGCCGGTGCTGTAGGCGACAAACTGGCCAGACTCGGCTCGGACCACTACTCGATGAAATTCAGGGCGGGGGTCCGTCATCACACTCTGAGCTAACACAACGCTGACTTTCGGCAGCGTCCACGGATTGCCCCGGGGCTCGCGATTGCCGTCATCGATCGCACCCATACCGGCGCGCTCAGAGTACTGAGCGTGCGTGTTCAGAGGCGTGGTGGGGTTGTAGCCCGCCAGCTTGCGCAGCGACGGCAGCACAAAGATGTAGAAGCACACTAGTGCCGAAGCTGGATTGCCAGGCAAAGCGAAGAGCAGTCGATCGATCTCGTCGGCTTCCGTGGCAGCAATAGTGGCAAAGGTAGTAGGCTGATGTCATTCACGAGACAATGATCAGCACAAGGTCTTGTTCTGCTTCTTGAGGAGCCTCAGTCCCCTCACCTTTCCTGGCTTCATCGCCACCCGACCAAAATGAATCGCACCGCGTAGCTCGCGCTCAATGATAGGCTTGAGCAAATCGCTTTCTCCCATCGAAGTGCCACCAGTAGTTATCACAATATCGGCGTGCTTGAGACCGCGTCGAAGA
Source organism: Tilletia setariae (assembly GCA_023634365.1). NCBI lineage: Eukaryota > Fungi > Basidiomycota > Exobasidiomycetes > Tilletiales > Tilletiaceae > Tilletia > Tilletia setariae. Next base: position 7,495,753 of record JAMJXE010000001.1, on the reverse strand, counting down.
GCTTTCGTTGTAGCCTCGATACTGTGTACCGAATCAAAACCACGACGGGAGTGAGGACGCATTCCCCTAATGCAGCAGTGTACGCTACCACTTACTCATCACCAACAATGCCGAGATCAATCACATCGAAGCCTTGTCCTTCAATCGCCGCGATGAGCCCGGGTCGATTAGAGTCATACACTGTGAAGCCCCACGGTTGTTGTTGGGCGTTGATCTGGGCTGCTGCCTGTACCGCGGCACCGACCTTGGGAGAATCGGTGCCGTTCTCCCCGGCTCGGGGACTGTTCGACTTGGATCCAGGCGCCAGAGAGATGTCCAGCAACTCTGTACCCGTAGACAGAACTGCAACCCTTGGCTTTGGGTACACCAGCACCTGCCGCGTGGGGAAACTTCCGCATCAGCACAGACTGAGGCCCCGAAAAACAAAATCCTCAGCACAGGCTGCAGATAGACAAAGCTCACCTGCTTTCTGCCAACGAACGCCAGGGTACCAATTTCTCCTCCCAGAGCGCCCAACATTGTGCCTTTCTGGAGAACCAAGGTGCCCGCGACAACATCACTACCCTTCGGCCTCACATTCTCGCCCACATCAACCTGCGCCAAAAGTCGGATCCGCTTCTCCTCTCCAGCCGGCATACTTGCCGAGCTCGAGATCGCCGCTTCGACCAGCACCGTGTCTTCCACCATGATCACCGCATCCGTTCCGAGTGGAAGACCCTGACCGGTGTTGATCCGGTACACCTCGCCGCGTCGCGGCATGGCCGCTCCCGCCGCACCATCTCGTAACCGTCGAGCCAAGGTGGCGGCTGTGATTACCTTGTACTCACCAGGAGCTGTTTCATTGGCGCTGACTGCGTATCCGTCCACATTCGAGGTCGGCCCGTGCGGGAGATCCGTCGTTGCTCGGACATCCTCTGCGAGGACGTGCCCGCGCAGGCCCGGTCCCACAGGATGTGGTGTAGGCATGATCGCCAATGTGGTCGTAGTCACCTGCGGATTCCCTGAAAGGCCAGGTGCGGTGACTGTAGAGGTAATCCTTGGCATGTTGGGCGATGGGGTGAAGCGGTCAATCAGGCCCAAAGCTTGCTCGAGGTCGAGAATGGGATAAGGCGAGACTCTGTGACGAGTGGAGGCCGCACCCGTTGGATCGTGGGTGATGTAAGCCGCAAACGGATCTGATCCTTGCACAGTTCGTGGACGAGGAGTCTGGTGAGACTGAGGCCCGTGAGAGTGGGCGTGAGAGTGCATCGACCCCGCCGCATGTCCGACCAGCCTGCCCCCGGCCGTAAATTGGGCTACACTGGGTGAATAGCTTCCAATCCCACTACCTGTACCGCTCGAGCTTGACTCAGTGCGGGCATGTACAGAAGCCACGACTGGTTGGGTGGGGCGAGGATCCTTGTGGACGTCCTTGCCGTCACCGCCTTGTATGAGATCGAGCGCATGCAACATCAGACCAGGGTTGGCCTCGCCAAATAAGAAGTCGCAGTATTCTCGCACAGCCTTGACGCTCCCGGGCATAGTGATGATCAGACTGCCTGGGGTGCCGTGGCCCAGTGGTTGGCGGATACCAGTGACTGCTCGTGACAAGACTGCGTATGGCGTCTTCTTCAACGAGAAGCTGGCCAGAGCCTGCGTCAAGGCCGGGGTGACTTTGGTGATCAGCGGTTCCACAGCCTGGGATTTTAGGTGGAATGATCGTATATGTCAGGATAGGACGATGAAAACGCAGCTTTACTGGATCCTGGTGCTAACCTCAATGGTAGAGTCCCGCACTCCGAAGCCGGTTCCGCCTGTAGTGATGACAAGGGCAACTCTCTGCTGATCGGTCCACATCTTGACATACTTGCGGACCTGATCAGGCTCGTCCGGAACCGTGGCTGAGCCCACGATCCGGAAGGCGTCCGCAGGATGGGCCTCCAAGATGGAGCGGATCAAAGGCCCAGTAGTGTCGAGGTCGGGGTGCTTGGACGCGGTGTCAGAGACGGTGAGGATGCCGACTGTGTATATGTACTCGGAAGGCTGCGTGGGGACCGTGCCGGGGCGAGCAATGCTCTGTGCTGGCTTCGTAGATGGAGGCGGAAGCGTTCCTCCAGCGGCTGTGCCAGCCATGGTTCCGCCTGGCGCATGGGAGCCCACACCCGCGGTTCCGGCAGCCCGACCCAGAGCACTGACCCCGGCCCCGGTAGAGGGCGGGATTTCAGAGGGCGGGGGCGCCGCCGAAGCTGTGTACGTGGATCGTTGTGCGGTGAGCGGCATGCTTCAACGGCGTGAAGATGGTGGTTCAAATCTTCGCGACGTCCCGATTCACGGCATCTTGAGCTTGGGCAACAATCTGGTGTTTGTGTTGGTCTCTCGAAATCAATCAAAACAAACAAACGCGTCTCCCAAGCAACACTTGGCCGATTGAGGAGAGGAGCCAGAGCCAGATACGAAGTACAATGAGAGCATCACGTCGATGATGACAGCGCGAATTTGTACGCAGATGGGAAATTTGTAGAGCTTGCAAGTCAATCGTTGCGGAGCGGAAGACTGCGACCTGGTGGCCGCCCAATCGAGTCCAATGCCACTTCCTGCGGACCAATTTAGGCCACCTGGGTGATGCTGCCGTCCTTCACGCTGTGAACTCCAATATGCGTTCTGTGAGTACCCAGCGAATGCTCGTAGCGTTGCGGCTTATTGTACCTACTTGTACTGCAGGTTCAGATTCAGGACGAAACAGCGGAGGAAACTCTGTGAGCGGCTTACATGACTGGACTGAAGATGGGCACAACGATTCCAACTTACGACCCAGCCAGAGATGTTGCTAGATCGGAAAGGTAGAAGTAAAATCCATCAGGTCATTGGGATACCTGTTGCGCGCGAAAGAAGGAGACTCACCTGTCCTTCTTGATCAGAGGGTGGGACTGAGATCAAGAAATATGTTAGCGAACAACCTATTGACTTTCAACCATCTCAGGCTGACCTTGAGGAAGGCGACATCAGACTCCACATTGGCATGGACCTTTGGGAACTCTTGGAACTCGAGACTGTTGATGATCTGACCACCCTCAGAAGAGGCGTCGAGAGAGAGATTCGTGGAGACGATGCCACGAGCCTGCTCAGTCGTGAAAGTCTCCATGCCCTGCATGAATATCAAGCGGAGCAGCACGTCAGTGATGAAGGAGAGTTCTGTTATCCACAGAAGAGACATACGCAGTCTGTGTGGCTGACGACAACGATCTGCTCTGTGGCCAAAAGCTGCTGAGAGATCACCAGAGACCGAATGGCATCAGGTGCGCGTGCTCCAGCATTGCGGATTACTTTGTGAGACATCAAGAAGGCTGTGAGCAGGAATCGGAAACATGCAAGCCTGGCGAGCATCGACACACCATGAGCTTCGCCTTCCTTGATTCCTAGTGCAGCCTCGGGAACGACCCGTGCGTCCATGCAGAGAAGCACGGCTACCTTGCGAGCCGGAGGCAAAGGGAGCTGACCGTTGGTCTTTGTGAGGACTGCGCGTGGACCAAGGTGCGTCAGTCTGGCGACTTTGCCAAGGCAGTCTATTCCCTGCTTCAAGACTTGAAAAATGATGCTCACCATACTTGTCGTTGTGAGACTTCAGGTCGGCTGCGTATGACATTGCTGCGAGAGTGTGAGGAAGGGCTATCTTCAGACAATTGGGAGGGTATGTAAGCAAGAGACTCGAGCAGAGAAAGCGGGTAAGAAAGGGTAAGTTGCAACGCGGCACGCGGACAAGTCTTTAAGAGCACCTCAGAGTGACAGCGGGCTCATGCGCTTCCCAACTTCGACCAGAGCCCGGCAAGGTGTGAGCTGATTGTGCTTGTTTAGATCACGTCGCCGCACCAAGCCCAAGACGGCATTGGACAAACCTGCAGTGTTTTGGAGGCAAGGCATCGACCACCACTGGAACGCTGTGTAGGTGTCGTGTGCACATCCGCCAGGAGTGAGTCTCGCCACACTGACAGGCTGGCGACATTCTGGTGTGACAAGCCGAGTGCGGGAGAACGTGGATGATGCCTTTGTCTGCAGGCCTTGCGTGCTACTTGTACACACAACCAAGGCACGGCCAAAGGGACAAGCTTGGTTCCAACCTGGTGGACGCCTGTGCGCAGGGGAGAGAGCGTCGTCGACCTTGATAAGATTAGATAACCTTATTTAGAGCTCGCCTGATCGATACCCCTTCGCGAATCCGAATCGGGCGAGGAGAAACTGGGAACCAGATCATCCACGTCCTCCTCGTCGACATCCACGATCAGGCCCCCGACGACGAACCGCTGTCTCAACGCCATCAGCAAGCTTCCACTCTCACATCGAAAACAATGCCGTCTTCCTCATCAGCAACACGCAAGCGCAAGCACAACAACGCGGCCGCAGCAGCCCTCTCATCCAGTGATCCCAAGCGCGCGCCTGCAGGACCATTGCCCTCCAAGCCAACCACCCGGCTCGAGCGCTTGCTCTTCCTCCTCTTGCTCTCCACACTCACCCTTCTGCTCTTGCATGCATACCGACTATATGCTCGCCCATACGTCGTCGCTCTGACAGACTCGCATACATACACCTCCCCCTTTGCTTCCACTTTGGACAATGTCAAGGGCATCTTCAAGCTTGGAGCCAAGGTTGTCACCCGACAAGATCCCGAGCCAGCAGGCGGGAACGAAGGCGCGGGAATCAAAGACTTTCTCATGGACATGGTCACCGAAGACAACACGATCGAAGACCAAGGCCTGGAAGAGGAAGGCTACACATTTGGCTCGCTTAACGACATGCTCGACGCTGTCTACGGCAAGGACCGCGTCGAGGGGGAGTACGCGTTCAAAAAGGGCGACCGATTCCATCTTGGCAAACAACCGTCAGACGGCGAGGACGTCCAGGAAAGTGCGCAGAAGATGGCGGCGAAGGGCACAGCGGACGAGCGCAAGAGTCGGTTCAGGAAGCTGGCCGCAGCTTTGAAAGGTGTTGGCAACAACGCGCAGGACGAAGGCACGATTGCAGATGAAGTAAATCAAGCCGCGGAGCTCTAGCTATGTGTCTCTTCTTCTGTCGATCTCTCATAGCGCGCTGCAGAGACCACCTTCAAGCCCAATCCTGACAGAATCTATGCCGACTCTCGCAATTCAATACATTCGATGGCGGACAACACAGGTACAATTAATGATTACATCGTGAAGGTGAAGGAGGACGTCGATGGATGCCAAAGACCGGGATTGGTATAGTGTGTTGTGAATGGTGTCTATAATTGTAAATTCTCGATTCGTTCGATCGTAAAGTGGAGGCGAAAGCTGTGGCCTGTTCACCGCGGCAGGTGCTGGCCCAGATCTGATTCCGATGTGTGTCATAAAACTCGAGATCCTCAGGCAGCGTTTCGCTCCTTTTCAGCGGCAGCGGCTGCGCCTGGCACCCACGACTCGCTGGTTTCCAGCACTTTGACGACGCCCTTAAGCAACCCAGCTGCCGTAGGACCTAGTAGGCCCCGCTTGTTCTTATCCTTGTCCTTGCCTCGACCTCGGGTCGAGCCGGAACTCACTTTGGGAGACCCCGTGTTGGAAGCAGAGTAGTGTTCTTCTTCGTCTTCCTCCTCTTCCGTGTCTTCTTCGTGGATGCCAAAGTCTGCATGGCGACGGAAGCTGCCCGCGGAGAATGTAGACGAGCCTCCGGGAGACGCATACGTAGTCGTAGGTGGGACCGCATTGGACATGCTCCGTCCGTGCCCGCTGCGTCGATTATTCAGAGGATCCTCAGGATGCAGCGTCGATCGTCTGCTGGCCGAAGGCGGAGTAGACATTGGCGAGAACCCTGTCGGAGTCGAGGTGGTGCGCGATCGACGATGGGAAAAGGGAGCACGAAGACCTGGACCAGTCTGTGGCGAGGCTGTGTCATCCATACTCTGGGACGGCGTTACATGCGCGCTCCGCAACGGGGTGGAATATGGTGTAGAGGTGCGACTTGGTCTGGGAGACGTTGCGAAGCGGACATCATCTCGAGGACTCTTTCCACTTGAGGAAAAACTGCCTTGAACCTTGCCGCTGGTGTCTGAATCCATGCGAGGAGACCTTGGCGTGGGGGTTCTTTGACCAGATGAGGTAGGGAAGGGCGTCAAGCCCTCTGGATAGAGGTGACCCTGCTGAGCATTTGCGGCACTGCCACCTTCCTGGAACACACGCGAGTTCCTCCGGCTGCGACTGGATGACTCCTCGGAAGCAGCCTCGAGATTAGCTCTCCGCGCCATGCGCCTGCGTTCCCTCTCTGCCTTCGCCCTATAGCGGGCTTGTCTGCGAATCCGTCGTGCCTCTGCTTCAGCCGCTTCATCATCGTCCAGCTGATCCTCGGGGTCTGAAGATTGTACCACTCCAAAGTCATTCGATCGCTTCTGTGCGCGATTCGGCAGCTCCGAGTCATCGGACAATTCTGATTCTGATCCTGACGACTTCTCGCCCGCACCTCGCTTCTTGCGGCGGTCGGGGTCAGCTGCAGAATGCTCGCCGTTCTCAACGTCCTCGACGTCATCAGCATCGGCATCGGACTCGTCGGTGGGGTCTTTCATGGCTTGATCGATGGCCATCGGTATGCTCAACGTGACGCGCGCGAGCTGAAGGGTCAATCGGAGCCGACCGAAGACGTCAAAGTAGCTGAGTTGGCCCAGACTATGTTGGATTTCGTAGAGTCGCATGAGTTCGAAGCGAACAATGTTCAGGTACTTCTTTCCAGCTTTGAAAATTGAAGAAATGAGGAGAGTCAGTCGGATGTTTGGGGAAGAAGGATTGAAACACTGACTCACAGAGTAACATCCGTCGTAACCTCCTGAATGCACCTTCGAGACTGTCCGCTGCCTCGTTTCCCAAATTCAGTCCGGGGTTGCCTTCGTTGAGAGCATTGATCAAGACTCGGATCATCTCAAAGTCACCCTCCATGAACTCGCAGAAGACCGAGTATAGCACCGTGTTGAGGGTCTCGTCGGAACTCATGCCGTTCGCAGCTGAGCCTCCGGCACCGAAAGAGCCCGCCGAAGGATTGTTCATCGCAGCCGCGAAGTCGGTTCGACCCGAGACGTCGTACATGCGCCGAGAGGAGGGTTTGGACAGAGTCTGGTAGGCGAAGGAGACCTTTTGGAAAGCAATGGTTGAGGGCTGGTAGTTTGGGAACTTGTCGGGGTGGCAGACTCGGCTTCTGTTCAAGAATGCGCGCCTGATTTCGTCCGCTTTCGCATTTTTGCGGATGCCGAGAACCTTGTATAGATCTTGTTCCGCGATGATGGAGTCGATGACTTGAAGCTTGGCGACATCAGCGGCGGAGCGTTCGTGTTGGGCCTGGACCTCATCGTAGGATGGAGGAGGAGTGGTGCTGGATCCGGCCAGCTCTGGCGATGGTGGTGGCTGTGGTCCAGCAGTGGGACGCTTGGGTCTTCGCTTGACGCGGGTGTTGGCAGGTGTTGGGTCAGTGTTTGGAGACTGGGCGGAAGCCCCTCCTACAGCTGAAAAAAGGAGTCAGGGACGGGGCTCTGCCTGTTTAAATTGAGACACGACAATGGACGAGCTACTGACCATAGTTGTATGCCCCGCGCGCGAGACTGGTCGCCACGAACATGTCTGCGACGCCGGATGACTTGGACGTCGTGAAGGAGCTGAGAGCATCACGACTCCAACTTGGCTGAATGACAGGGACAGCGGACGGAGGTGTTCGGAGTTGGCACGAGCTTGTGAGCGGGGCGGGGGCTCGTTCTCGGCCGAGACGACACCGTCTTCAAGTCACGTGTTTCCACAGAACAAAGGGAGTGAGTCACACTACCACTTTTTGAGCTTTGGCCAAATCCAGCTCCTCGACCTCGTCTCGTGGGCTCACACGACCACCAACCAACCTCGGCGCTGCACGCATCTGGACACAGCCATGTCGTATCCATTCCCGACGCAATGGGAGCCGAGTGGAGGCTCGAAGGTGTCGGGCAATGTCCCACACATGTTCATCCCCACCAGCAAAGAGGACAAGATCTTGCCCAAGGACGGCCAGAAGAACATCCTCATCACTTCCGCCCTGCCCTACGTGAACAACCACCCACACCTGGGCAACATCATCGGCTCAACCCTGTCCGCTGACGTATATGCGCGCTATTCGCGCACAAGGAACAGGAACACGCTCTACATCTGCGGCACGGACGAATATGGCACAGCAACAGAAACAAAGGCGCTCGAAGACGGAGTTACTCCTCAACAGCTCTGCGATAAATATCACGCCCTCCACAGGAAAGCCTACACCTGGTTCGAGATCGCGTTCGACCACTTCGGTAGAACGACAACCCCACAACAGACTGTCATCGCTCAGGACATCTTTCTCAAGCTCAACGAGAACGGCTTTCTCCAGGAGAAAGCGGTCACCCAGCTCTTCTGCCAGAAGGACGAACGATTCCTAGCAGATCGATATGTGGAGGGAATCTGCCCCAAGTGTGGCTACGAGGACGCCAGAGGAGACCAGTGTGACAAGTGCGGTCAATTGCTCGACGCCGTCGACCTCATCAAACCAAGGTGCAAGACATGCTCCTCAACACCAGTCATCCGCGAGTCAAAACACATGTACATCCTCATCGACAAATTACAGCCCACCACTGAGAAGTGGGCCCGCCAGGCCATGGCCGACGGCCACTGGTCGCTCAACGGACGGCAAATCACCGAACATTGGTTCAAGGAAGGTCTCCGTCCCTTCTCCCTCACTCGCGACCTGAAGTGGGGCGTGCCTGTCCCATTAGCAGGCATGGAGGGTAAGGTCTTCTACGTTTGGTTCGATGCTCCCATCGGATACCCATCTATCACTGCCAACTACACTGAGGACTGGGAAAAGTGGTGGAAAAACCCCGACAACGTCAAGCTGTACCAGTTCATGGGCAAGGACAATGTTCGTTTCCACTCCGTAATATTCCCTTCATGCCTGCTCGGCACGAAGCAGCCTTGGACCATGCTCGATTCCATCAGTACAACCGAATATCTGCAATACGAGGGCGGTAAATTTTCCAAGTCCCGGAACGTAGGCGTTTTCGGCGACAAGGCAGCAGAGATCGGGCTTTCGCCTTCCGTATGGAGATACTATCTGCTCATCAACCGGCCAGAAACCGCAGACAGCCAGTTCGTATGGCACGACTTTGTTCAACGCAACAATTCTGAGCTCGTCGCCAACGTGGGCAACTTTGTCAATCGCGTCCTGAGCTTTACCAAGAAGTACGACTATCTCGTGCCCGACTTTCCCTCGAACGAAGCTCACGAGCATGGTCTGGAGTTGGAGCAGCCACTGGACGGGGCGAGAAGGGCATACGATGGCTTTGTGAAGGATTTGAACGCTATCTTGGCTCAATACGTCGACGCCATGGACTCCGTGAAGCTGAGGTTAGGTCTTCAACTCACCATGGCCCTGTCGGCACGCGGAAACCTCTTCCTTTCTGAACAACGACTCGACAATGCTCTCTATACGAACGAGCGAGCCAAGTGCGATCTCACTCTGCTCCTGGCAATCAACCTGATCTACACCCTCACCCCGCTCCTGCACCCTTTCATGCCTAGCACATCAGCCGCGATCCTGGAACAACTCAATGCCCCCCCGCGCGCTCTTCCGGACGACGGCCAACCTCCGCGCTTCGGAATCTACCTACTCCCCGGTCACAAGCTCGGCACACCCGCGCACCTGTTCAAGCGGATCGAGGAGAAGATGGTCGATGTGTGGAGAGTGCAGTTCGGTGGTAGCACGGCCGCGAAAGCTGCCGAATTGGCGCCAAACGCGGCTGGGTCTGAGGCAGTGCCGCTGCTGGGCCCTGATGGCAAGCCACTCAGCAAGAAGCAAGCTGAGAAGCAGGCAAAGGCGGCCAAGAAGGCTGCCGCGGCGGCGGCGGCGGGCGAGGGGTTGAAGGAAGAGCAGAAGACGCCCGAGTTCAAGGAGCTGGAGGCGCAACTGAAAGTACAGGGCGAGAAGGTGCGACTGGCCAAGGTGGCTGCCAAGGAAGGAGGAGATGCGGGCTCAAAGGTGGATGAGGAGGTGGCTGAGCTGTTGAGGCTAAAGTGGGTACTAGTGACGGAAGGGAAATCTACTCGCATTCGAACGCTGCTGACCAACTTTGTCCTCTCTTCCGTGGATGACTTGATTCACAGGAAGGAACTTGTTGACCTCACCACGCAACTGTCTGGTACCAACATCAGTTCCTGAAAGCTTTCGAATTGTTCTCGTTCGTCTCGGACTCTGAGCGTCTTCATTGCATCAACGACATCCTAGCTTTGTTCACCTGCTTTCTCATCCAAGTCACCTAGTCTTCTAATCATACCTGGCGCTTCTCCACCGATGAAATCAGTTGCATGGAGCCCTAGACAGCGAGATCTTCGCGTCTGGGCTGAAGAATGACACCGATTCAAACACAGAGTCGAGTTAGGTAGCTACAAGTAAAAGTTGCGACGGTTGACGCCCATCCGTGACTGACGAAGATGTGCAAATGAAAGATGTCAGTCTACGCTTCATCAGAAGGAACGAAGCGGGAACGCTTTGTGCTCACCTTCCACTTGAACTCTGTCGCTCCTGCATCTTGTCCGTCTGCAGCAACAATTTTGCTCGGCTTGCGCTTCTTCGTCGAGAGAGTCCCCGGTTGCTCCTCTACAGGCTGGTTGCCCTCTGTTCGTAACGAAGATCCGCCCTCGCCCTCATTGGCATCCTCATCCACACCCAGTCCTTGTGGTTCTGGCTCATCTGGCTCTGCATTGACACCGTCAAAGCGAACCTCGCCGTCCCACTCTCCCGCTCCTTTGGGAAGACCTGTCCTCAGCAGCCTGAGCTTGAGGGTGAAGCGGGGCCCAATCTCCTGCAATTTTGCCTTGTCGGCACTGGCAAATGCGTATCGATGGCGGCGGAAAAAGACAAAGTCGCGTTGGTTGTGAGCAGTGACGACCTGTCTTCCGTCCAAGTCTGGAATCTGTGGGAACAGGGAGCGGAGCACGGATCCGACCTGGTGTCCGAGCGCGGTGGTAAAGTTGTTGAGGATGAGTTCGGGAGTGTGCGGGGTCGGTCTTGCGTGTCCGCCAATCTCTGAGCCGAGACTGATGGAGGTCAGACGGAAGAAGGCGGTGGGTCCGTTGGGAAGCTGGATCACGGTCAAGTAGGCAGGCTCGGCTCCCTTCTGGTTGACGTCTTGGCCGACGACGAGGAGGGCGTCGTATGCGCGTTTGCGAGCCCATCCTGCAATCTTGCCGATGCCGACGCCTTTGGCTTTCGCTCTTGGGCGATATTCTGCTCCGGGAAAGATGGAGAGAAGCTCGGTGATGAAGTTCCGGGTCCGTTCGGAAGGGTGAGAGCGGGCGTTGAGGGAGGAGAGGTGGGGGGAGAGAGATGCAGAGGGAAGAGAGGTGGTGATCAGGATCGCTGGAGGAGCATATGGGTCATCTCTTGGGTCGACTCCTTCCTCTTCCTCTTCGTCCTCGTTGTTGTCCTCCTGTTTGTCTTGCTTCCCGTCGTCATCGTGGTCCCCACTTTGTGCTAGGGAAGTAGAAGGCTGAGCAGGTTCGTCTTTGTCCTCTGTGTCCTCATCTCCTTCGCCGTCGTCGTCGTCGCCGTCGTCATCGTCGTCTTGGTACTGTGGCTTCTTGGTTGAAGGTGCTGGAGGGGGTCTGAGGAGCGAGGTCAGTCTGGGGAGAGGAGTGTTTTCGATGGTGCGAGGGACTCCCTTGGGCCCGTCTCCTCGCTTCCTTCTCTCTGTGCGCGCCTTCTTGTTTGCCTTGTGCTGTTCGACAGCCTTGCGCTTCTGCTTCAGAGTTGTGCCTGCCATCTGCCCCAGAGTGTTGGAGGAGAGCAACCAAAGAATTTTTGGACGGGGCGGCCTGGTGAGTGGTGGATTCGCCCGGAGATAAGTAAGATAAGATTAGCCAGCTTATCGGCCGAGAGACCAATCTCCGCCCTGACACCTGGTTCCGTGGTGACCACTCCACGGGACACAGCACGCAAGGAGGAGGAGTGAGCCATGGAGGGCACTCACTCGTGGCAAGAGCAAGGCGCAGACACTGGCGCACGGGTGTTAGACTTCAACGGGCCGGACCTTGCCAGCTTCTTACGCCCGTTCGGAGCACCGCTCGACGGACCGGCTACTTTTTGTTTGTGGCCCAGCTTAACTCCATCCATCCCGTACGACGCTGAATCCCGTCTGTTGGACTGTCCATCGTATCCACGTCTGGCAGCTTCGTTGAACAGAGCTGAACCTCACCGCTCACCGCATGGCCCAGGATGGGATCCAGCTGCTGGCGAAATGGCATAAAAGCCGCCGTCTTGCTCACTGCTCCTTCCGTCTTCCAGTCTTCTCACCACCAATCCCCAGCCTAGCGAACCCGAGCTCATCTTTCCACCTCTTCAACTCTTCTCCAATTGCCCCCTTTTCATCCAGCTTTGCCCAGCCTTTTACAGTATGTCCGCCCCTCCCCGCTACGAGTCTGCTCCCGTCGACGTCTCCGTCTTGGCCGAGCCCATCAAGCTGCCTTTCACCGGCAGGGTCGCCAAGAACCGGTTCCTCAAAGCTTCCATGGCCGAGAACCAGGCAAGCTGGGATCAAACTGACCCTTCCAAGCGTGGCATCGTGACGGAAAATCTCATCAAGCTCTACACCGCCTTTGGAGCCGGTGGATTTGGCATCATCCTCAGCGGTAATGTTCAAACCGACCCTTCCAATCTGTCCGGTGCCGGCGACATGGTCTTGACCAAGGAGTCCCTTACCGACGGTCGACTCGACCAATACAAAAAGCTGGTCGCAGCTGCCAAAGCGCACGGATCCCTCTTCTACGCACAAATTTCGCACGCCGGACGTCAGTCGCCTGCTCACATTCAGCCCAACCCAGTCTCCGCCAGCAGTATCAAGCTCGACGATCGGATGGGCATGACCTTTGCCCAACCCAAGGAGCTCTCCGTCGACCAGATCAAGGCCATTGTCCAGCGCTTTGCCGATACGGCCGAGGTCGTCTCTCAGGCGGGCGCGGACGGTGTCCAACTGCACGGAGCTCACGGCTACCTCCTTGCCCAATTCCTAGCTTCCACCACCAACAAGCGTACCGATCAGGTGAGAGAGAGCAACAGCAGCTTACCGCACAAATGTGGAGAGTTCAGTTCTTTAGGTCGATGCTGAACAATCTTCTCCCCAAAATTGCCCACAGTATGGAGGCAGCCTCGAGAACCGGTCCCGCATCATTGTCGAAATCATCGAGGCCATCAAGGCTCGGGTCCCTGGACTCAGTGTCGCCCTCAAGCTCAACGCCGTCGAGTTCCAGAGCGGAGGCTTCACCACTGAAGACTGCGCAGCTCTCAGCATCAAGCTCGAGAGCCTCGGTGTCGACTGGATCGAACTCTCCGGCGGCACCTATGAGGACTTGCGCTTCCGCCACGACGATGAGGACAACACCAACAACGGGACCATCCCAAAGCGCGAATCAACAAAGAAACGAGAGGCCTTCTTCCTCAAGTTCGCAGACATGATTCGACCCTCACTCAAGCAGACCCGCGTCTACGTCACCGGTGGCTTCCGCACCGCAGAAGGCATGGTCCGAGCCATCCAGGACGGCTCGACCGAGGGGATTGGTCTTGCCCGACCCGTGGCCGAGGAGCCCGATTTGCCCAACAAGATCCTTTCAGGACAGGTGCAAGGCGCGATCAAGACTCTGATCCCGGCTCATGACACAGGACTGGGCGTGGGGGTAGCAGGACTGGCATTGCGCCAGATCGGGGATGGACAGTCTGTCATCTTGGACTCTTCGAATCCGGATCACATGCAGAAGATCTATCAGACCCTCGGTGCCTGGCAGGCGGAGACGGTGGACAACGCCAAGCAAGGCATCGTCAAAGCCGGAATGCCAGTGCTGACTCTTGCATAGTATCACTGCCCTCCCACGTTCTTCCCAGTACTTCATAGAGGCCCGCTGTATCTTACCCACATGCGAGTACAATCGCAGTCTCAAACTTCAACAATGCACACACTTTCCACAAGTAAATGACTCCCGCAGACATGAAATGATGAGTTCCATTTCGCCATGCTGGGAATTCCAACAAGAGCTATGGTAAAGTGAATGCATCCAACCCCCACAACTGCGCGAGCAGTCATGGGAACGCGCGCAGCTTCAAGACAAGACCGGGTGTACTCCCAGCTGGGACACCAATTACACAGATGTCAGCCTGCTCAGATCGATCCTGTTGCCTCCCTTCTTCTTTATCTCGTCCGTGACAATGTCCTCCCGATGTTTGAAGAGCTCCTTGTACGAGTTCTTGATCGTCGCATCGCTAACAGCAGCCGTCTTGCCAATCCGCTTCGCACCCTTGGGCACGTTGCAGAGCTGCGTGGCAAAGTAAATACATGCCGCAGCTATAGTGATGGGCGATCGGCCGGCGAGCGTGCCCAGGTCCCGGACTCGGATCGCGATCAGCTCGGTCAGACGAGTCAGTTGCGAGTCGAGACCGAGGTGGTTGCAGAAGCGCCCGACCAGATCGGTGGCTCCTGTTGGGCTGATACCCGAGGATGGATCCGTAGCTCCCACGCCTACACCCAGTCCTGGGACCGGAGTAGCTCCGCGGGAGTTGTGATCTTCTGCTCTGTCTTCGACCGCCTCGCCGTTGGCTGCGCCCAGAGATGCTATGCCTGGTCCCGGTGCGCCGTTAACCCCGGTCGCGTTGAGACCGAAAGCCATCTGCATCTCCTTGAAGCACTGTCCAATCATCTTCTTGTTCACACTGGTCAACGCGCAGATCTCGGAAAAGGTACGAGGCACCTTGGCCATCTTGCATGCCACATAGATTGCAGCCGCAATGATCGCCTCTGGTCTCTTGCCCTTCAGGATGCGCTCCTCCTCACATCTCCGGAACGCCTGCTTGGCAATGTCGGACACTGTCCGGGGCAAATGCACCGAGTCGCATTTGCGCTGGATATCTTCAAAAGCGTCGAGCATGTGTCGGTCTCGGGTTCCTTGTATCCGCTGCGCAGTCCGTTGCAAGTCTCGAGAAGCACCCGAGCCTCCATCGCGGAAGGAGATGCGGGTGTCGAGCTTATCGGTCAGACCGTCAAAGAGGGGATTTGTGGCCTGTCCAACCCGACTGGGATCATCGCCGTCCTCGTTGGCAAAGGTGCGCCACTCGGATCTCGTATCGACGATGCGGTCACCGACGACCATGCCGCAGTCGGTGCAGACGAGGTCTCCGGTCGCAAATGACTCTTCCAGGTTGGGAGGATCAATCTTGCAGTCTGGACAGATGAGCCTGACATTGAGATTGGGCGCAAAGGCGTCGTCTGCGGCTGCTGCCTTTTGAGCTGCGGCCGAGTTGGAGCGGATGGCGGTGTAGTGTGCAGTGATGGCAAACGGCTGGTAGTTGGTGTTCGTTGTGGGAACATACGCCTGAGCGCCGCTGGAACTGCTGCCGCTGCTACCATGAATGCTACCATTGGCACTGTTTCCAATCACACTGTTACTTGCAGCCTGTGCAGAGTCGGATCCATTGGCCACAGGGCCTCCGTTCGCTACCGAGGTGGCCATGAGCGGATGTATTCAAGACGGTTTGGATGTCAGCGACCTTGCGCAAGAACGGGGGCTGAGGGTGTGCGCGACTGGCAGAATGGTATTCAGACGAACGAGGCTGGGACTTCCTTCGATCAGTGAAGATGAAGAAGTTCCCAAGGAACAGAGGGAGAGAAAGTGGCAGTGGTGGTGGTGGTGGTCCGTCATCACCTCCTCGAGCTGAGATCGCAGTCGTTTTCAGTTTCGAGAATGGTCGGATAAACTCTCTGGAAAACCCGCAAAAAGTGATGAGTTTATCCGTTACCTGCGTCGCGCCGGCTACCAACTTCGTTTCCGGTCGCCGGTTGAGCTGGGGAGAAAGGACGTCGCTGCCCACCCAAGCTCGAGCATCATCAGCTGGACTGTCAAACCCTCGTGCTCCGGAAGATGCGTGTCGCAGATCACATCTGGTATATCACGGGAGGAGCCTCAGGACTGGGACAGGCAACCGCGCGCCTGCTCCACGGCCTCGGCGGATACATCTCGATCTGGGACATCGACGGCGAAGGCGCCCGTACCCTCGCCGCCGAACTGGACGGCGTCCACGAGAGCAAGGGCAAGAGCAAGAAACGAAATGACGCAGGCAGAGTCGCCGCTTTCGTCGTCGATGTCTGCGAGGAAGGCGGCATACAGGCTGCCATCGAGGGCACAGACAAGCTTTGGCCCAAGGCACCCATCGGAGGCGTGATCAATTGTGGTGGAGTAGCCATGGCGGGTAAGACCTTGAATCCAGAAGGCGAGCCTTTCGACCTGGATACCTTCAGAAGGGTCGTGGAGATCAATGTGAGCTGCAATGTCAAGTCTTCCACTCCTCGTGCTTTTTCTCACAGTTGAAAGCTTGTATTCACTGCTCAGCTCGTCGGCACCTTCAACGTATCAAGGCTGGTCGCCTCAAGGTTGATTCGCGACCTTCCAAAGCCAGTCAAGAAGGCAGGAGAGAAGACACCAGATCGAGGAGTCATAATCAACACTGCCAGTGCTGCCGCCCTCGAAGGTCAAATGGGACAAGTCTCGTATGCTGCCAGCAAAGCAGGCGTCTTAGGCATGGGCCTTCCCATGGCAAGGTCAGTGGGGCAGCTTACACATTTGTGGGCTTGCATTGCTGATGCTTTCTCAATGTTGGACCTGTGCAATGTTCTCGCCCACAGAGACTTGGCCTGGTACGGAATCAGAGTGATGACTCTATGTCCAGCTTTGGTCAGTCTTCTAGCATTTACTGCAGCTCGCCCCAAATCGCATGGGAACATCTGCTCACACCTCAGCCACTTTCAGTTTGAGACTCCGATGACAGAAAATCTTCCTCAGAGAGCACGGCAAAGCCTGCTGAAGAACGCAGAATTCCCGGCTCGGTTCGGACAACCTCATGAGTTTGCACATGCAGTGCAGTCGATCATCGAAAACGAAATGATGGTGAGTTGCTCCCTGTGCTGTTGCTCTTACACAATCAAAGGCACTGACATTGTGCTGGGTGTTGCTCCTATCCGCATTCTGCAGAACGGAAGCTACATTCGTTTGGACGGAGCGACGCGTCTGGGTAAGCTATGAAATGTATCTATCTACTATTGGTCACGTCTTTGGAACTGGCTCGCTTGGAAGGTCTTATATGTCAGCATAGCAAATCTCTGAATGCGGCCAAAGAGCGCGTGTGCGATGCAGAACAGGCTCTATTGCAGGATCCTTCGATTTATAAAGCAGCTCTATGAGGCGACAAAGTTTTACAGGCTGGATAAGTTCTTCAGGGGGACCCAAGATATCATATGGCGGGAAGATGCTGTTTCTCTCTTACTTTTGAGATTTGGCTTGTCGGATCAGGTCCTCCTCCTTATTTGTCTGAGATTCGAGCACAAAGCGGTATCGGACATCGCCCTTGTCCAGCCGTTGAGTTGCCTGGTTGAGTCCATCAAGAGTCATGGGCAGGGTCTCGATCATGGGCCGGGCCTTGGGGTGGGAGCCGAAAAAGTCGAGCATGCGGCGGTGCACCTGATTTGGAGCAAACGTGACCAGTGAGTATAGTACGAGCCATCAGCGGCAAATCAGTTCAACTCACCGCACGGCGAGCTACATATGATCCCTGGACTCGAAGCTGCTTCCCAAGCATGGGCATGTGTGGCATTGAGAAGGGGTCGTTGGAAACGGTGAGAGGAATAATTTGACCGCGAGGCGCAAGGACACGAGTATAGAGCTTGTAGTCCGGGTGACCCGAGGTCGAGACAATCAGTACGTCGACAGGCTTGACTCCTTGCAGCTTGGGGTTCTCCTTGACGGCGTGGAACTCGGTCGCGCCAAGCTTGCGAGCTTCCTCCTCCTTGGACTTGGTTCCGGAGAAGACGACAGTCTCGCAGCCCATCGCGGCGACGACCTGGATCGCCAGATGGCCAAGACCTCCGATGCCAACGACGCCGACCCGATTGAAAGACGAGACACCAGCCTCGTAGATGGCGCCGTACACAGTTGCGCCAGCGCATTGGAGAGGAGCTGCATCCGCCAGAGAAAGCGAGTCTGGAATCGTGTGGACAAAGGCTTCAGGGATGACAATCTTGTCAGCAAAAGAAGCCTGATCGAAGTCACTGGATCCGTAGTCGATGCGCTCGTTGCACATGTTGTCGTAGCCGTCGAGACAGTTGAGGCAGACACCGCAGGTGTCGCGCACATAGCCGTAGCCGACGCGTTCACCGAGGGAGCGGTGCTTGACGGCGGAGCCGACTTCGGTGATGACGCCGACGCCCTCGTGACCTGCGAGCAGAGCAAAGAAGGCGTCAGCGCGCACTGATTACCGATGCGTGATTTGTGCTGCCTCGGACTCACCTAGGACCATGTCCTTGCCGAGGAAGTGGAGATCGGTACCGCATAGACCTAAGAAAGATTCGGAAGAATGAGCACACGACACCCCGTTGACCAATGTGAGCGCTGACGGGAAACAAGAGACTTACCAGAGTGGGTCAAGGAGATGACAACATCGTTGGGCTGTTCACGTTTGGCCGGTCGAGAGGATGACAAGTTAGGAACATGAGCACAACCCTGTGCTGCAGCGAGGTCATGCAGAGCGTGCCCGATCCAGCACTCACCCCGACGGGACGGTCGATGCCCTTGGCCTCGACGATCTTGCCCTCTTTCGAGCCACGGAACGTGGTTCCCAGGTTGGTAGTGTGCGGAGACATGTCTGGCGTTGCTGCTTGGAGACGTGAGAGAAGTAGACACCAAGAAGAAGAAGAAGATGACGCACAGGCGGTTTTGAAGGCAGCGTGCACGGCTGTTAAGTACGAGTGCCCGCATCGGGTGTCGCGCGACCCGATCCATCTGATGTAGGTCCGTGTCAATCGGAAAAGCCGAAGTGGAGACCGGTCGGCCCGACCAAGGAGGAGGAAGCAACGCCGGGACTGCTCTTCATGTCATCTTTTCCATGTCATTTTCACTCTGATCTCATGCTCATCCAAGTGTCAGCCGTCAGGCAGAACAACATGAGAAGAATTACGAACGAGGTCCAGGTGGCTAGCAATCCAGGTCCAGGACTGAAGTATACATTCAGGCCGACACGAGGTCAAGCGCAGGGAAGCCCGCACTGACTACTCCCTTCTTGCCCTCCTCCTCCGTTTGGGCGAAATATTCTTTGGCCCGCTTCTGGAACTGCTCGACGTGCTTGTCGTCGCTGGTGTTCAACGTTGGGCTCTTGCCCTCCCCGATCTGTCGCATCGCTGTGCCAGCAGCCACGACCAAAAGGCCGTATTCCTGGGGCGGCAGCAGACACTTGACCGCTGCCTTGACTTGACCAGACAGAATCTTCTTCGGCAAGTCCGGTTCCTCGGCGGCAGGCCGGCCCAGACCGATTCCCTCCGTCGAGCCTTCTTTGACGGCGTGCACCATACCCGACGCCGTTCGGAAGCCGCCGGTGACGTAGAGCCGAGTCTGTTTGAGCTGGGGCCGGATGATATCTGCAAACTTGAGGAAGAAGGCTTCGCGCTTCTTGGTTGATCCACGCTTCTTGTTAGACTCATCGTCATCCAGGCTGTAAAAGCGAGTGTCCTCGTACGTGCCTCCTGAAAGCTCGATCCAGTCGACACCCAGGCTCTCGAGCTTGATGCACAGCTGGGCACACTCCTCGGTGGTGAAGCCTCCGGTCTGGAACTCGACTGAATTGAGCTTCAGAGCGACGCTGAACGAGTTGGGTACTCTGGCCTTGATGGCTTCGATGATCTCGACCACGAATCGGAATCGGTTCTCAAGGCTGCCTCCGTACTGCAAGTTTTGCCGAGAATCAGCGCTGTATGTGGAGTATTCAAAACTGTGCACATTCGCCCTTGAACTCACCTGGTCAGTGCGCTTGTTTGTTGAAGAAGCAAGGAATTGAGCAATCAAATATCCGTGCGCGGCGTGCAGTTCCACACCATCGGCTCCAATTTGGTGGCACAGCTCAGCAGTGTCAGCAAATTGCTGGACAACCTGCTTGATTTCGTCGACAGACAGAGACCGGGGCTTGCCGAACGACGAGCCCATGCTGTCACCGAGCTTGACATCACTGGCCGAGACAGGCTCCTCGACTATGTTCTTGGCGACCTGACGACCAGCATGGGAGACTTGGACGATGAAAAGAGATCCATCAGCCTTTGCCGCAGTGGCAAGTTTCTTGAATGCGTCCAATCTTCCAGAGTCGGCGAGCTCCTTGGTGAGCACAGTGTTGCCGGCTGCCTCAAGATTGTACGGGTCGACGATCAGGTTT
The DNA here is from genome assembly GCA_023634365.1 of Tilletia setariae. Classification (NCBI taxonomy): domain Eukaryota; kingdom Fungi; phylum Basidiomycota; class Exobasidiomycetes; order Tilletiales; family Tilletiaceae; genus Tilletia; species Tilletia setariae. The sequence continues at coordinate 7,475,506 of JAMJXE010000001.1, read as the reverse complement.
CCACTCAGGATGATTCCGAACCCGCCCTGGCCCCACGCCTTGTAGAGATTGATGAGGCTTTCTGAGGGCACACCGCGCTTATTGGCGTCGTGTTGATCCCAGCTCGACTGGCGTTCGGTCATGGCGGCCTTGAGGAACCGGTTCTTGGCAACCTTGCCACTGAAGGGGAGCTTGATGGGCTCGCCGAGCACGGAGACGTCGACATCTTCCGAGTCAAATCGGGGAGTTTGTACAGGATGAGTGTTAGCTGCCATTTGTGTTGAGTATGAGCAAAGCTGTCCGGATGGAGAAAAGTGAGCGGGACGGGAAGGCACTCAGGTGGCAGCCTTGCATCTTATACGTAGGCCTTGGTCCATGCAGGTGTCGATCCTACCGCTTCCACACCCTGTATGGACGCGCATCACCCAGCCAGCGGCAACGACATTCTCACAACAAGTGGAGGCCTGAGCAAGTTCCCGAGGAGGTGACTGCCTGCATTTGACATCATCCTTTGGATTTTCCCAAGAAGGTTGATGCTTAACTCCGGCCCGCCGGAGACAGTTCGTTGCGCAACGGTGAGCGACAGACCACGTGGCGGTCCGCTTGATCGTACCGAATGCGCCGGTACGTCAAGCATCGCTGCCGCAACCAACTCCATCCCACCGTCTACCTTTTTGAAAAGGACAGTGCAGATTTGTGCAGATTTGTGGATGATATCTATCGTCTAAGCTGATTTCAGATATAAATGCACTCCCAAATTCTACATTCAGGCCGACACGAGGTCAAAGGCAGGGTAGCCCGCGCTGACGATTCCCTTCTTGCCTTCCTCGCCCAATTGGCCAAAGAATTCTCCGGCCCGCTTCTGGAACTGCTCGATGTGTTTGCCGTCGCCGGTGTTCAGTGTGAGTGTCTTGCCCTCACCAACCTGTCGCATCGCCGTTCCAGCGGCCACGTTCTGGATGCCAAAGTCCTTGGGTGGCAGTAGAGTCTTCACGGACGCCTTGACTTGGCCAGACAGAATCTTCTTGGGCAAGTCGGGTTCTTCGGCGGCAGGTCGGCCCAGACCGATCCCCTCCGTCGAACCATCCTGGATGGCGTGCACCATACCCTCCGCAGTTCGGAAGCCGCCGGTGACGTAGAGCCGAGTCTGCTTGAGCTGTGGGCGGATGATATCTGCAAACTTGAGGAAGAAGGCCTCGCGCTTCTTTGTAGATTCACGCTTCGAGTTTGCCTCCTCGTCATCATCGTTGTAGAAGCGGATATCCTCGTACGTGCCTCCTGAAAGCTCGATCCAGTCGACACCGAGGCTCTCGAGCTTAGCACACAGGTCGGCACATTCCTCGGTGGAGAAACCACCGGTCTGGAACTCGACTGCATTGAGCTTAAGAGCGATGCTGAACGACTTGGGTACTCTGGCCTTGATGGCTTCGATGATCTCGACCACGAATCGAGATCGGTTCTCAAGGCTGCCTCCGTACTGTAGGAGTCATCGAGAATCAGCGCCTGATGCGGAACATTGGACATTGAATACATCCGCTCCTAACTCACCTGGTCAGTGCGCTGATTTGTTGAAGAAGCGAGGAATTGAGCAAGCAAATATCCGTGCGCTCCGTGCAGTTGCACCCCGTCGGCTCCAATTTGGTGGCACAGCTCAGCGGTGTCGGCAAATTGCTGGACAAGCTGCTTGATTTCGTCGACAGACAGAGACCGAGGCTTGCCGAAGGACGCGCCCATGCGGTCATCGAGCTTTACATCGCTGGCCGAGACAGGCTCCTCGACCAGATTCTGGGCCACCTGACGACCACCGTGAGAGACTTGTACAATGAAGAGCGACCCGTCCGCTTTGGCGGCAGAGGCGAGCTTCTTGAATGCATCCAGTCTCGCCGGATCAGAGAGCGCCTTGGAGAGAATCGTGTTGCCGGGTGCTTCGAGGTTGTACGGGTCGACGATCAGGTTTCCACTCAGGATGATTCCGAACCCGCCCTGGCCCCACGCCTTATAGAGATTGATGAGGCTTTCCGAGGGCACACCGCGCTTGTTGGCGTCGTGTTGATCCCAGCTCGACTGGCGTTCGGTCATGGCGGCCTTGAGAAACCGGTTCTTGGCGACCTTGCCACTGAAGGGGAGCTTGATGGGCTCGCCGAGCACGGAGACGTCGACATCCCCCGAGTCGTATCGTGAAGTTTGTGCAGGGTGAGTGTATGCTGCCATATTGCTAAACTATGAAGAGAATTGTTAAGATGGCTAAGGGTAAGCTGACGCAGAACAAGGATGGTGGCCAGCCCTGCATTTATAGGGCTCCTTGAGGCCACAGATGCAATCTGCTCGCGTCACCCCAGACACGGACCCATCATTCCACTCGGTGTGGGCGCGCATTGACCAAGCCCAGGGTGGAGGCCGTCCATGCGGTTCTCAGATGGTGAAGTGCTGACAATGCTCCTAACTGACATCATCTTTTCGGAATTGAAATCGTCGGAGGATCCTTGCTAAAGTCCGGGTCGGTCAATAAGATTCGTTGCGCAACGATTGACGACTAACCACGTGGCTGGCAACCTCATGTTGCACAAACGGCTGCTTGCTTTACCAAACGGCCACCAGCTGGCATACACTCATCGCAGGAGGCAGCATCAGGCAGCAACACAAGAGGAGTCGGAGTCCAGTTGGATCTCTGGTGGAGGAACATTCGTAGTGGATGAGCAGTAGCTCAGGTCTTCGCATTGACAGAGCGATGCGAACAACGCCAGCGATCAAGCCATCAAGCAAAGTCGCTGGTAAACAAAAGGCAGCAACAGCAGCAGCAACAACAGCAACAACGAGGGCTGCTCCCTACTTGCCATACGAGATCCTCCTCATCATCCTGAGCTATGCCTCCAAGGCCGCAGACTCTCGCCCACTCACCTTTCTCCTCCTCAACAAGCAAATCTCACAGGACTTACACCAGCACATCTACAGAAGAGTGACTCTCTCCTCCTACACTGCGCTCGACTCCTTCTCCACTCTACTCCTCACCAATCCACAGCTGCGCAAACACCTCCGCGCTCTCTGGATTGGACCCAAATCCCTCCAATCTGACCTCCTGCGCGCTTTGGCTCCCGACGACGTCCAGGCCCAGCATGAGCGCCAGGCATGTCGCAACGTCCTCCAACGAACCCATCACATTCTCCGATCGTGCCGCAATATCCAAAATTTAGCCCTCTCGGGGAAATTGCTCTCCATTGACCCAGCGCAGTCGTACGGAAAGGCATGCACTCCCAAGGAAGTCTGGTCCATCAACCCGTACGCATATCTGAGCTCCTACCTCGCCCCAATCCTCGAGAAGACGGAAATCTTTCGGCTCTTCGACCTTACGCTAGCCCAGGAGGAATGCGCGAACATCGTCAAGATGCCAAGGCTGCGCCATTTCATGTGGACCACCCCGTCCTCCTCATCAACCTCCTCGTTTGCCTCGGCACATCCTCATATGGCAGGCAGCAGTAGCAACAGCAGCGTCTCATCCCACGGCGTTCGCTATCCTCCGCCCAGGGAAGCGGCACTGCTGTGGAGAATCTTGCTTCTGTCGAATCCTCATTCTCATAATCGCAAAACAAGACCGCCCCTGACAGCGACCTTTGCCGCGGCCGCCGAGCTCGTGTCCGATGTCGAAGCCAGCCTGTGTCCCTTCCGTAGAATACGAACCACCCTGCAACAAGACAACGGTGCCAGAAACGGCGCTGCCGGTAGGACGAATGGTAGGAAGAAGAACAGGCGGAGAGGTGCTCTGAGCGGGTACAGAGAAAGTGGGGGCGCATATGGCGCGGCTTTGGGTGCAGACTCGAACACCGGAGATGGAGTCAGCCTAACACATGCATCACTCGATCATTCTTCACTCGAATCACATGCTGAGGAGCCTGAAGACAGTGATGACGATGATGACGGCGATGATGATGATGACGACGACAACGGCGAGAGTAGTGACGACGACGGCGACGGCGACGACAGCTTTGATATACGCGGCGACACTTCTTCATTGTCCAATCATCACCATGGAAGTGCCCCGCTGTTAGCGGCTTCATCACATCCCTCAGCATCCACGACCTCATCAGTCAGCTCAGCGTTGACACAGGCAGAAGCGCTGGAAGCCAGCTTCCGGTCTCTAGCATTCAATGGTGTAGGAACCGGTGCATCTGACGATGCCGCCTTGCCGCTTGCACTGTTTTTAAACCAGCCAGCGCCGGATATGAACGGCAACACTGTAAACGGCATCAGCAGCGGTAGCAGTCTCGGAGGAAGTCATTCCCACGCCTCCTTACCATTGCAAGGCGGATTGGAGTTGAGCCCGGAGGCTGTGATCGCAACCGCTCCCGCGGATGACGCAGCTGTTGGGAGTGTCAACGGCACTGTTTCGGGCGATACACCCGATCCGGATGCTGCTCTCAACGCGATATCGTACGAGCCTCCGCCTCCAAGTCGACCCTCGGGCCGTCGCGCGCCTTCGTTCACCTCGTTGACCTCCACCCACGGCCATTCTTCCCAAAATCATGCAAGGCTGGGAGCGCAGAATGGGATCTGGAATCCGCACCAGCTCGGCTCATCTTCGTCCCTGTCCTCGGGCAGCACAGCGAACGGAGGAGGAGGAGCGACGTCTATCCCACCCGTATACCATCCCTCATTGGACGATATCGACGCACCTCATCGGTTGCGTCTGGAGGTGGTGCCGCGACAGATGGTGCTTGAATGGGAGGCGTTACGAGACCGAGTGTGCCCTGTCAACCCTCCACTGTCAACATCTTCCTTTTTCTCCACAGCAGCGGCACCCATCGTCACGTCATCGACATCTTCGTCGGCTTCATATGGCGGATCCAACCTGTTGGGAGCATGGGACTCCACATCTAAAACTGGAGCTGGAGGTGCCGAGTCCGACCTAGGCGCTGGGCATGCGAATGGATCTTCGTTGATCGAGGATGACGGCATCGATCCCGGAAACGCACTCTGGCGCATATGGCGCATGTGGATCGAGGCCACAGAGACCTGATCGTCGCATCTTCATGCACGCCGCAGCTGACGAATATCGTCTTCAAATGCTGGAAGTCGAGCTGAACTATCTCAATCTGCTACATAGGCACCTCCTGTGCTGCCACCTGCAGCTTTCATGCTGGCCTCGCGCATCTTCCATCTTTCCCAGCATCATGGCTCGTATACTACCCTGTATTCTTCTTGCAAATTTGTTCTCGCTACGCTGCATGCCAACACTTCATTGTCATCCTGCAGTACACCACCGCCATTATAGAGCAAAACAACCTCAAATCTACTTGCTGTGTATTCTGGCTCAGTCTATTTGATGAGACCAATCTCCTTGACCTCGTCCCATACATGCGGGTATTCTTTTCGGATCCAGAACTGAAGTTCGCTGTAGAGACTGGCCTCCCGTCTCCTCTGTGGATGGGTGGGAGCATTGCGACTGCCCTGAGCGGAACCTGAAGCCGACAAGGCAGAACCGAGGAAGGAGCCTCCGACGACATCGGCATCACTGCCTTCTTCTTGTACCTGAAGATTGCTGCCGCTTGCGCGTGCGCCTCCCGTTTCGGATCTGGAGGATCCCGTCGCATCTCTCTCCCGAGCGGCAAATCGGAGGAGGGTTCCCAGCGTCTTTGCATCCGGCTCGTATCCCGTGACGCGATGACCATGCTCTGAGACGCTGCTCGCTGAGGAGTTTATTTCGTGGAAGAGATCTCTTTGCTCAGCCAAGATGGGTATCATCTCCTCTTTGAGCACTTGAATCGCCTCACGGAGCTGGCCCCGTCGACATAGACATTCAAGCCATGTGTCCCAGGCGCCTTTGCTCATGAGCACAGTTGCCTTTTCTTTGCCGGGCCGCTCCGCAGAGTCTCGCCGAGCTTGAGAGAGCACGAGTCGATCCCGGTGTCGAGCCCAGCCCACCACTTTTCGAGCGCGTGCTAGAGCGCCTGGAAGTGATGCGAATGCACATGCGTCCAAGACAATACTCACGCTCTGCGCATCCATGCGATTTTGCACCAGCGCAGATGGCTTCCCAGACACAACCTGATCTTCTGCCTTTTTATGGAAGTCTAGGGATGGCCTTCCTCCTCCCGACAGGTTCACCAGGCTTTGCCAGATGGGAACAACTTGATCCAGTTGACCAAGATGGCCGTACGCGTTCATGAGGGCATTGATCAGAGGCAGGTCGGGCTCGAGGTTAACGTCCAAGTAAATGAGCTTGTGGATAGATGCGATCGCCTCCGAGGCTAGAAAGTGACGTTGCCGATCTTCGATACGATTCAGCTCCCTCTCCCTCCTACCGTAGGCGTTGTCTCCGTGAATGTGATTTCTAGCTTGAATGTCCAGTGCGGAATTTCTTTTTCGAGGAGCTTTCAGTAAGCGTGTGTAGTAGTGAAGCAACTCGGTGTAGACTTGTGATGGTGGTGATACTCCAGCTTGCAGCATGTCCCAGAAGATGGAGGTCACCAGCTCCGGAGGAGCAGGCATCCATGTCTGCTCCTTTGAAGTGGCTGTTGGTGTTGTGATTGGCTGCTTCGATGGCCTGCGATTAAAGACCGACACGGATTGAGTAGGTTGATAGGCCAGAACCTGACCACATGGGAGATTCAGAAAGGTGGAGAGAATGTACTTCCAGTCCTGGCCGTTGAAAGGCGACGCACTGAGCCTTGCTGCCCGTTCTTCCGGCGTGGCGTAGATTGTCATCTTTGCCTTTAGAGCCGCAGCCGCTGCGGTCGCGTTTCTTCTGGTCTGCAGTCGACCCAGGATGGACGTCAAATTGAAACGGGAACTTTGAAAGTCCTCCGCCTGAAATTGGTGGTCGTCAGCAAGTAGCTCCTCTTCAGTCAAGAGAACGCTCTCATTTGCCATCGTTTCCTCATCCAGAACCTCGGGGACGTCTCGTGACCAGTATGCGAGCGCTTCCTTGCTGGTGTCCGGCATCCCCGCATACCCGATGCCCTCGCCCAAATAGGTATATGCGTCCGAGCGGCTGGCGATGCGTTTGATCCAATGCACAAACCCTCCGCCAGTCTCACTACCATGATTTACGTGGTGTGGCGAAGGTCCCCTCAAACGGCGGTGGATCGCTTCCGCGTGAATTCCTGTCCAGATCCTTCGAAGACGCCAGTACATGCCGTATGCTTCCGCATATGAGCCCGCAGATTGCATCAACGTCGTCATCAGATCCAGGCGATCGCGAGGCGTTACGTATAGAATCGGAAGCTTGGGATTTCTCGAAGATTCGGGTCTGTCATCTTCATCGATATTGGCCGTCAAGGCCTTGCTCGAGCCGGTCCGGAACAGCTGTTCGATACCAAACAAAGTCATGTCGCGAATGAGACGAAGAGCCCTAGCAAAGAGGCGATGTCGGATGCAGAGCTCGAGGAGTATGGCATACATTTGTACGTCAGCAGCCTGTGTGGACGGAGCGCCTATCGTTCCGCTTTCGAGCACGTCTGCGTAGAGACGAAAGGCTCGGGGCAGGTCCGGAATGAAGCTCCTACTGTATGCGCGCAACAGTGGCAACACCAGCGCCGCATCGATACGATCGGGCAGGATGACCTCATCCGCGGGCTCCGATGCTGCAGTGAGTGGTTCAAATGCCTGGCCGCTCGATGCGATGAGTTGGACGGTGTCCTTGTACGACTCGTACAGAGTGCGGGCTGCGTATGTCCGTGCCGGATCATATTCGATGTCTGGCTCCTTGCTGACAGTCTCTCTCCGAAGAAGCTGGGCGATGCCTTCTTTCGCGCCTTCAGTTTGGCGGCCTTTGCGGGTCGGTTTGTCCCGCGGCCGTTCGCCGTCGTCTCCCTCCAGGGCGGACTTGAGTAGATGTTCGAATTGAGATCTATGCGAGGGCGAAGACTCAGGATGAGCAGGGAACGCTGGCACAGACGACAAAAATGAGATAGAGCGAACGCTGTAAGTTGGGCTTGACGTCGAAGCTATCTTTCTGACTTTGGGCCTGATGTAGTGGCCCGTCTTCCTGGCGAAAGAAGAAGGTGACATGGATGCCGCTTCGATCGCACAGCAGCGGCAACATCGTCTGAAGGGTAGGACTGTCGCCATGTCATCATGTCCGAGCTGCCCGCTACGATCTGTCCTGTCCCCTCTCTCTCTCAGTCCCTATGTGCTTCCTCGTCGTTCCTGTCCCTTGCGTCAGCTTGAGAAGATCAAGTTGTTGGAATCCGTGCGAGCGAGAAGAAATGGTTGATGATCCTTCTCGGGCCCGACAAGGAAAGTTCAGAACCTCCACGAAGGCCGCGCTGGGTCGAGTTGGAAGGAACAAGATGAGATTGAGCCCACTGGCGATGCGCTGCTCACACTGCACAACCAGCATCTTCAACCAACTAATACAGGGTCCAAGTTCGCAATCATGGCCGACACCATCAAGGAGATCGCAGACTACCCACAGTCCTTCATCCGGGAGGGAACCCAGTTCATGAACCGATGCACAAAGCCCAACAAGAAGGGTATGTTACTTCGCTCAACCTAGCTCATGCTCGGTCACTCACTCTTCCGATGTCCCTCCTGCGCGAGCAGAGTACCTCCAAATATGCCGGGCCGTCGGTCTCGGCGTCGTCATCATGGGCTTCATCGGATACTTTGTCAAGCTTATCCACATCCCTCTCCGACACATCGTGAGTGCTACAGCCTGATTCCACGCTCATGAGCTTCCGCGCTGACTCTGATTCTGTCCCTTGTGGCCTCCCGCCTGTGCGCGCTTCGACATGAACAGCTTGTGTAAGTTTGACAGCTGTAGACAGCTCCTATGCCCGAATCGCGCGCCTGAAACCTGGTTGTGACAACTGACTTGCTTTCTCCTGCGCTCCACTGTACTCCCCAGCGGTTCGACATAGGCTTGCCTTCGTCCCCTTTCCGACAGACATCATAGCCACGCAGCATACCTACTACTCGCCCCTCTGTCACCATGACGTTTGGCCCCATCTTCCCCGCTCTTCCTTGCACGGGCTATGAAATCTGAGCATATCCAACACTCGGGCATCTCCGCATCAAAACGGTCACAGCAAAAGCTGAGATGCAGAAAGCGAGTTGCAAATTACGCGTTTGGGAAACCGAAATGATGATATTAGGTACAAATGGTCTACATGATATGCGCATGACTATCTCCTGACCCTCTCGAACTACAGTGAAAACTGCACGGTCACAACCTCGGTTTGAGAGGAAGGACTGACAATTTGGCCGGGCGGTCTCTCTCCCATGATGCAGAAAGCATTGACGTGCCTCTTTCTGACATACGATGGCTCCTTGGTGCCATCACCGTGCTGGGCGAGCTCCCTGCCTCGGTCGATATTCTTTCCTGAACCCACTCGCTGACGGCCGCACAGAGACCTTGGACCTGTTCCGCAGTGTTTGCAGAGTGCAGACAGATACGCACTCGATCTTGGCCTAGCGGCACTGTAGGGTAGCTGATGGGCCGGACGAGGAAGCCGCGAGCTCGAAGGTGGGCGGACAACGGTCGAGGATACGGTGTGAGGAGCGGCACGATGGGAGATGGAGGAACGGCTGCTCGAGCAGAGTGCGCTGAAGTGGAGGCCAATGCTGGGACCAGAGCTACCAAGGGGCGGCCCTCTGCCGATCGGTGTGAGCCAGCGACGTCTCCCGCTATTCTGCGCAGATTTTCGAGCAGTTCTTGTGTCCGATCCACAACGAGATTCCTCCTCGTCCCTCCCACATCTTCTCGCTCCAGCATGTCCAGCGAGCAATGCGCAGCCATGACAACCGCTTGTGGCGGTGCTGTGGAGAAGATGAACGGCCGCGCATAATTGATCATGTACTCTCTGAGCAATGGTTCGCACAATACGGCAGCGCCGCTCGCTCCGCAAGCTTTTCCAAAAGTGGCCAGCCTGACCCGAATGCGGTCCCGAGAGTGCAGGCCAAGTTCTACACAAAGCCCTCTGCCTCCTGGTCCGTACGTCCCCGTGGAATGAGCCTCGTCCACAACGACGTGTAGGCATTCTTGAGGGATGTATCGCTCTACGAGATCCAGCAAGGCTGGGAGAGGGCAGATGTCTCCGTCCATGCTGTAGACTGACTCGACGGCAACAAAGACGTTCGCCTGCCGGCGTTGCAGAGCCTGGGCGAACCGAGCGCGTGACTCGGCATCTACGTCGCTGGACCGGGATGACGAGAATGAGGAAGAGGCCAGATTTGAAGCAAAAGGATCCGTGCCTGCGCAGAACTCCTGCAACAACGTGTCCAGGTGACCGAGATCATTGTGTCGGAAGGCGATGCGGTGAGCAGCCCGACTTTGGCGCATTCCATCATGCACGCTGGCATGGATCAGCTCATCGTAGAGAATCAGGTCACCGGGCTGAGGCAAGGTTGAGAAGATGGACACGTTCGCCTCAAAGCCGCTTCCAAAGAACAGGGCGGACGGGGCTTGGAAAAAGTGGGCCAGGCGCTTTTCCAGCTGTAGGATTACAGAATGCGCAAAAGACAGAGACCAGTTCAGCAGCGATCCCTATATGCTTATGGTCCAGCGTTGAGCCTTACCTGCTCGTGCTCGACAGAATTGCCGTCCAGCAGCCGACTGCCAGTGCTGCCTAGCGGGTTGGACGAAGCCATCAGGACCCTCTGGACGAAAGCCTCACGCATTTCCTTCGAGCTTGCCAGTGACAGGTAGTCATTCGAGGAAAAGTCGACGAGTGGTTTGTCATCGCCAACGAGCGGCATCGCTGCCGAACATGAATCTGTGTTGCTGTCCTTCCCAGCTCTGTCCGGGACCCTTCGGGCAGTGGTGTCATGCACGGTCAGCGCGCGTATGGTCGATCGTGCACGTCGTCTTGCAAGCGCATCCTTGATCTGATCCGCCAGCATGTTGCTCTGACTATTGGAGGTCAGATGGTTGGTCCTGTCAACCCCAAGACGGTCGAGATCGGACTTCGGAACTTTTGTTGAGGCGTGGATCTTCTTGCGGGCCCCAACGACCTCGCCGGATCCTCGGTGTCCCTGCTCCATCGCGTCGTCGACCTAGCTTCTGGTGAGCTTGCGGTCACGGTCAGGAAGAGGATGAAGAACACCGCCTTGGCATGTTCGCGACATAGAGATGTCTCTCAATGATGAGCAACGCAAGTTGCATGAGGCTGGAAGGGAAGCGAGTTGGATTGCTGGCAATTGCGACAAAGTAAGTACATGGGGATCATATGTGAAGACGACTATGTAAGATGACTCTGGGCCCCCAATGGAGATCGAGAAGGATGGGAAAACAAAGTAGTGCAGTGAGTTCCAAGCAGGCAGGAGGATGAAAGAGAGAATAGAGGAAAGTACTCACCCCCCTTGAAGGGCTGGAGCCACTCCTCGCCTAGCCTCCCATTCGACGATAGGGGCCGAGGCTGAGGGTGGTCCACAGAGCTGGCCCGACAAGGTACCTCGTTCACAATGTCGGGCCAGCTCTGTGGACCACCCCAGTCTCGGCCCCTATCGTAAAATGGGAGGCTAGGGTGCGAGGAGAGTGGCTCGACCCCTTCAAAAGGGGGTGAGTGCTATCTTGTCCTCAGCATACACACTCACCGACGTAGCAGCAACCACTCAATCCATCGCCTGGCAGGATGCGGGGATCACACCAGGGCACCCATCTGAGCGAGGACAGTAGACATCACGAGGGGACGGCCAGGAGGGTAGTGGGCGACGGGATCGGAAGGAGAAGGAGGAGGGGAAAGAGTTCGTGGGTGGGGGAGGGGAATGGTAAGGAGGGGACAGGGTACTCAGGGTGCCGCCAATTTGAGGTTGAAGGTAATGTTGAGAAGGGCAGTGGTGGTGGTGGTGGTAGCGGTTGATGGTGTCGAGAGACGGTTGGGGCGAGTATGTAGTGTCGGTAGTGAGGAGAAGGGAGGGAGGGAGAGAGAGAAGGAAGGAGGGAGGGACGGAGGGAGGCAGGGAAAGGGACCGAGGGAAGGGATCGAGGGAAGGGTTCCTGTTGAGAGGAGGGGAGGGCAAAGTCTGGATCCGAGATTGGGGGGGCCTTCTTTTATGCCTTTTTGCGGCCCCTAAAGGAGCAGAAGGGGGCACCATGGAAGCAAGTGACAGTAAAGGGGAATCGCACGGGCAGAGTGCCGCCGCCGGGCTCTTCCTTCGTGAGTTGCAGCACCTCGGCAAAGGAAGAAGGGCTGACCTGATGCTGGATGGTGCAGGACAGTGCTGTGGTGCGTAGATTGCTAGAGCACCCTCACATTCTGCCCTCATGACCGAGATTTGGGATGGGTTGCTGGGCAGAAGAATGACTAAGGCAAACGTTCAGTTTGCATGCGTGGTAGCGGCGGGAAGAGAGGTGCAGATTGGGGTGGAGACAGTGCATGTGCTGTAGTGACAACAGCTCTGGCTCGTTCGTGGCGAACTCCAGGGTAACGGCAGGGGCATCGAGATCGAATGTCTCAAGCTAGTCCTGAACTTGGGATTGTCGAGTATCGTCCTTGTAGTCAAGCAGCGGACGAGGGTGCTTTTGATGGGACCATCTCGTGGCTGTCGACGTAGACGCGGCTGGTCGTAGAGCTTTGTTCGTTTTCGACCCATCGTTGCGACCAGGTATGCATTCAGAGCCGAAGGACCCGAAGTGTGGAAAGCATTCAACAAAGCGTACTTTCGAGTTGGGGAAGCTGGGAGACGAAGAATCTCATGTGAAATTTGGTCAGAAGCAGGAGTGAGTAGTTAAGGAGGCGCGGCGGTCAGAGGGCGGCACGATGCAACGAGCACGAATAAATGCGCTCGGATTGCCCATGGGCGCGAAGTTCTGATCAGTCCTCTCTCCTGCGGATGCTGTGTACTTACAGCAGCGCGGTATGCATGCGACACCAGATGTTGCGGAAGAGCAGTCAGGAGGTGTGGACATGGCGAGGGAGATAGGCAACGGGAGGCCAGTGGTTTGTTTGTTAGCTCATCCATGTCACAACCGAAACCTGTCAAGCAGGCTCGCGATCACAATCGGCCATCATGCCCCCCTGCTTGGTTGCTTATCTACTGACTTGCCTGCTCCCCTGTCTCCGGCTCTGGACCCAGAGATGATTGGTCAAGCAGTTGATACCCACTCTTCAGATCGAAAGAATCAGCATGCTTTCAGCACCCAGTAACACGATCAGTCCCATGTCCAGAGGTGGGGCCGCCTCGGGACAAGGTGCAGCTTCTGAGCTGGCATGTGCGACCGCTGAGACAGACTTCGAGCCCGGATGGATCTCTGTTGGATGCGTGTGGTGAGCTATCGCTTGTTGGTGGCAGTTCCAGCGGGATGTGTCGGTCTCCCTTCCTTGGCAGGAAGAACCGGCCAGGGATGTACCAGGGTGCAAAGGCTGGGGCAGCGGATGGGTAGCGCCCTTCGCCCATCCACTGCATCGACAGCTGATCAAGACGAGGTGCATTGCCAGTCATGTCAGTACTTGCTGATAGTCCGTGGAAGGTCGGGGAGGTGCGCGTTGTCGTGCAGAGCGACAACAACTGCCACCCTCCGCGAGCGAATTGTTTGTTCGATTCGTCGCGACGCCAGGCATCACACTTTGGCATGTATGGGCCAAATGACACAGATCAGCAGTTCGACTTTCACCATCATTCGTTGCCTTGCCAGTCAGATTGAGAGGGTAATCAGGATATGCTACAGTGTGTGTGCGATGACATGTGGTTGGGGGCCAAAAAAAGGAAGGAAGGGTACGCATGTATGTGCAACAAATATCCAATGACCGAGCCAAGGCAGGATCCACAGACTTGTTGATGCATGTGAATGACGGGTAGGGGAGCCAAGGAAGTCGAAGAAAGAGAGAGAGAGGGATGACCGCGTATATCGAGAATGGAGATCCTTGGAAGACTCGGGACGTCGGATCGGGAGCGAAAAAGAAGGAGGAAGATTAGCCCACGTAGGGGTGATCCGGCAACCATCTTTGAGAAGGCGCGATGGTTGTGGTGGTGTGACCCGATATCTGTTCAGTGTCTGCATTGGACCTGATCGACGCGTCTAACGTTGAGTTTGGGACGAGGCCAAAATGGAGGGAGAAAAATGAAAGCAGAAGCCCGAGAAATGGGGAACGCAAGCGCGTCAGCCACAGCAGGCAATCCGTTGCGGGGGTATATTCGAGCAAAGGTCAAGCAGAGCTCGAGAGCGTGTCGAGCTGAACTTCGTATCGGAGCGAGCTACCGCCAGCGAGCAAGGTCAAGTTGTTGTTGTTGTTGTTCTTGTTGGGAGAGGCGCTGGTGCAAGCAGTGCTGAGTCGACGAGCTGAGCCAGTGTCATCCTCGGCCTCATCGTCCTTCGCACGATCATCATCATCAGCAGTAGCAGCAGCATCATCGCCATCACTACCAACAAAGCCCTGGTCGTGATCTTGATCCTCGACGGCAGCAGCCTCCTCGTACGCCTGTTGCTGGACCCACTTGACTACAAACGCCCTCGGCTTCAACGGTGCCGAGATCTTGCGTTTGCGCATCATCTCCAACTCCAGACTCAGCATCAGCAGATGCTTATTGTTGCTCAACAGACTCATCCGTGAAGAGCCGTTGCCAGGGCCGCCAGAGTTCGACAGTGGTACGCCGCCTGCTCCCATTCGGCCGTTGCCTGGTTGCGTGCCACCGTGAGAAGAAGCCGCCGCTGCTGCGGCCGCTGCAGCTTGCACAGTCCGAGAGGAAGCGCCGGCTCCGCCCCGAGGCAGTGCAGGTGGAGGTCCTCCCAGCGGAAGTGGTCGTGCAGGTACTCTCGGTCTGAATCCGGGAGGGGACGAGAGTCGACCGGGAGGCAATGTTGGCGCCTTGGATTTGCGAGGAGGCGAAGCCCGGGTTCGGTCTGAGCTTGGACTGAGCGGTGGACGAGGCTTGGCGATTGAGCCTGCTGCCTTCCATATGTCAGCAGACAACAGTCGAGGTCGGCTCCTTCCAGACCCACGTCCACCTTCGTCCTCGCTGTTGCTTCCGCTCACAGCTTTGACAGTACCAGCTCGACCCCGTGTGCTGCCGAAGTCGGGGCGGGAATGATGGTGTCCTCTGCTGCGATCCGCTCTGATCGCGCCGTCGGTGTCTGGAGAGGAGTCTGTGGACCTAGACGAATCGCAACTCAGTCCTCCTCCCAACGCAGAAACGCTCTGCGTGACCCGCATAGGACGCGACGAATCTTCCGCTCGGAAACTCCTGCTCGTGAAGTCGGAGCCAGACTTGGATCTTCGCATCCCAGTGGAGAGATCCTCATCATCTTCCGATGCGCGACGCTGCGAGCAGAATCCTCCACCGCTGTACAAGCCCACCGCATGCTGGCTCGGAGGCGAAGGATCCCGAGATCGCGACCCGCTGCTGTCCACAGAACCCCCTACATGCAGACTGAAGCGAGAAGTCCGGTCTGAAGACTCGATCGCTGCCGCGCTTCGCTCTTCGTCATGGCTCGAGAGTGAGCTCGAGTCGGCAGAGAATTCACTGCTCGCACTCGTTTCCGCGCTCAAGCTCGCACTACTGTTGGTCGCCGTATTCGACTGCACCATGCTCGCAGCCAGACCGGATGCTGCAGCGGCAGTGGCAGGGTCGGTGCTCTCCTTGCTCTTGCGTATGCCAGCTCGTTGACGACTCCGGAACGCAGAGTAGTTTTGTGGAATAACCTCGGCTGCCGGACGAGACGGCCGGCTCCAGAAAGGGCCGCTCGATCCTGTCGAGGCTGCATTCGAGACGCCTGATCCAGTCTTGGAGGATGAGAGTGAGTCATGAGATGAGTTGTAGTGGCCACTAATCGATACCCCTCCGACTGAGGTGCTGGCCTTTGCACTACTCAGGATCTGTGGCTCGCGCACGCGCTTACGAGACATGATTTCTACCGCTTCCTTGCCCTCAGGCACCGACCCGCGGTGCACATTCGGCGGTTCACGAGTCTTGCTCGACGCGCGTCCAGCATGGATGGCACCGCTCTTGGACCCATCCACCGAGCGTCGTGGGCTAATGTCCAGTGGTCCCACCTCGGTGTCGTCCGAATTTGATCGGGTCACACCGTCTCGTCGCGCAGCGGCAGCACCAGTGTCAAGCGACAATGTGCGGGACCGGCCAAAAGGATAGCCGTGCGCTGTACGGAACGTCTGTAGCTGCACCACCGATCCGAGCTCGGTATCTGGATCGACAGGAAGGCCGAGACCAAAGACGTATGCGCCAGGATCAGAGTCGCCTTCCCATGGACTGACCACACCCCGTCCAGATCCGCCCATCAAATGCACCGATGTAGACGACATCCGTCTGGTGCTCTCGGCGAAGCTCTTCCGTACATTTGTCGAGTTGGAAGAGTCTGTCTCTTTGGCAACTCCGTCGCCCTTAACCGGACCTTCAGAGGGGTCCTTGGCAGACGGAGAAAACGTGGCTGACGCGCTATCCTCCGGTCGCGGACTTGCAGCGCCAAGGAGCAGGTTGGGCAGTTTGGCCAGGGAGCGCAAGCCGCTCGTCAGCCTGCTCGAATTCGAGTATCGACGCGCTGTGCTCGAAGACGCCAAAGTCGGACTAACCAACACACGCACTGTCCCACTCGAAGAAGAGCCTACTCCTGACGCGGCGACTAACCCTGTCATCGACGGCGCCGCCGTGACAACATCTCCCTGTCGAATTGGGCGCTGACGCGCAGGTCGTCCATCACCAGCAGAGGAAGCTCCGCTCTGGCCAGACTCGCGCGATTTGATGCTGCTCGCCGAAGAAGACAGGACACTTCCCGCACTGCTCGTGACGCTCGCCGTGCGCGTCAGCCTGGGAGCCGGCATGCTGCTGAAGGCGGAGGAACCGAGCAGGGAACCCAGCGATCGTTTGGGCGAAGGCGCTCGCAGACCCCGAGAGACAACACCGCTGTTCGAAGAGGACGCACGACCGCTCCCATCTGCACTTGTCCCATTCACGCTGTAACCAGGTGAAAAAGTGGATGAGCGCTGCTGAAAGGCGTTGGATCCGATTAATTCGCTCGACACGGGCGCAGTGATGCTCGAGCTCGAAGGCGCCTGCGAGCCTAGGGCAAAACGGGACCAGAGCCGGCCACCCATCTGCTGTTGGATGTTGTAGATCCGCGCAGCATAGCTCTCCCGATCGACCTCGGCTTCGTTCCTCGGAGCACGTCCGCGGCCCCTCTGGTCCTCCTCCTGCTCCTCCTCCTCCTCTGCCGCCCCACTGGGCAAGCTACCCCGTCGTCCTCGAGAATTTGCAGCACGCTGTCCTTCTGCTTCACCTGAGGGAGCAACACCCCGGCGTCCTCGGATTTCTTCATGCTCATCACCAGACGCGGCCGCAGCAGAGGAGCTCGACAAGCCCAACAGATCACCCACCGCGCGAAGCGAAGAACGCCGGCGTCCTTGTGCCCCTCCTGCTGCTGCTGCTGCTGCTGCTGCTGCTGATTCCGTGGCAAACTTCCGCTCGCCCGCGTACAACCCCGCCGCATCCACGCTCATCCTCCGCTCCGCACTGATATCGCGACCCGCACGATGCCTACTCGTTTGCGAGTAATCGGACAGAGGTCTGCTACTGTTACTACTGCTGCTTCCTCCCGCATTGTTGTCGTCGTCAGCTAGGGGTCCCAAGCCGAGCAGGCTTCGCGCATGTTCGCGTGAGGGCGAAAAGACGCGACGGCGGAGGATGTGCGAGGGCGAGCGTTGACGTGCGCGAGCGACGTGGCCCAAGCCAGACGTCGACGGCGGAGCAAGACCGGCGTTGACACCGGCCGCGTTCGATGGAGCGGCCAGTGTCGGCGTGGCCGCGATTTCGGTCTGAGCCAACAGCTGGTTGGTTGCGTTGCTGAGCAGCGGCTGTGTGTTGGCAGCAGTAATTGTGCTGGCACTAGAGAAGGAGAATGCAGAGTTGCCTGGCGAGCCACTGCTGTCGTTCGGTGACGTCGGTGGTGACCTCATCGGTCCAGGTCCCGAGGCAGTCCGCTGCATGCTGTTGGAAGCAGGGCCAGTGGGCGACCGCAGCAATCGAGCCGAGGCATTGGCCGCAGGGCTCTGGTACGCATCTTGCGAGCCGCGTCGAGTCACATGCACTATGATCTCCGCAGGTTTGCTGCTCACGAGAGAGTCTACTGTCGAAGAGGGTGAGCCTGAGACCACGGGGCCGCTTTTAGCCTGCAGAAATCGAAGAGGGGAGGGTACTACTGGAGACTGATTAGATGATCCTGTTAAGACAGAAGACGTATTGGAGGTTGAGGTCATGCTCGAGCCCGTGCTCAAACCAGACGAGGTCCGAGGGGAGCGAGGTCTGTTTGGGATAGAGAAAATGGTAGTGGTAGGCGAGCTCGTTGTGATTCCAGATGAGATGGATGCGGAGGAATGAGAAGCGATGGACTGTTGCGCAATCGAAGGCAAACTCATGTTACTCGTGGGCCGTGGTGTAGAAAGAGGGGAAGGAGGTTGGCTTCCACTGGTAGCACTGCCTGGCTTGCCCCTCCGGCCAGAGTTCCAACCGCCAGGTGAAGAGAAGGACGAGATCGCTGAATTAGTAGTGAGGGAGCTCGTCGAGCTCCGCAGGGCAGATGCTGCAAAAAGCGGTGATGCATCTGAAGAGAGCCGTCCGGAGTCGGTCGATGAGCGACTGGATGCGGGCATTCTAAAGTCCGGGCCGGGAGCCTCAGCAGAGGGAGTCCGGACCATGTATGCAGGGGCCTCGTTATCCTCGCCCTCTGCTGCCTTGTGAGACTCTGCGGCTGCAGCGCAGTCCGAGCAATCAGACTGATTGGTGGACATGGAATTTGAACGGACTGCGCCTCGGCCCACTGGCCTGCGTAAATGCACGAGGCCGGGTCTTGAAAGAGAGCTCTCCATGCTCTTTCGCTTGTCGGACGGGCGACGAGGGTGCGGAGTGAAGGAGCCGAGGCTGAAGAGACTCATGGGATGCTGAGGCATTGAGCCGCGACCATGGCCAATGACCGAGTCTGGGCTGGTCGCAGTTGTGTCGTAGGAGAAGGGGCTGGAGGAAGTTGAGTATGAGGACGAAGATGAGGGTCCGGAAGAGCCTTGGGACGAGGAAAGCGGGGCGAGGAGGACTCCGAGCGGACTGTGCGGAGATATCGAGTAGGAAGACGTCCGCTGTTTGGGGTTTCGAGACGCAGGGCTGGTGCGAGATTTCCGCCTTCGGGCTCGACTGGATACTGAGGAGGAAGGGTAAGATGAGAGCGATGATGAGGCGGATCTGACATCATCCTCATTGACAGTGTGATTAGCATCGTCCTGAGAGTCCGCCTCTGTCTCGTCTGGGTCGGTTTCCGTCTCCTCATCCTCCTCTTCGTCCTCGTCATCGTCTGGGAAAAGCGGGCGAGAGGCGAAGCGTGATCGCTCCTCGGACGATGAAGACGACAGAGTAAAGGTGGGGGACATGGCGAAAGGCAAGATGTCCGAGAGAGATGTCGAGGGCTTTCTGGCTGCTTTGCCTGCTGAGGTGGCGATGCTTGCTGAAGGCTGTGGGTGTCTGGGGTATGCTGTGGATCGGGAGCGAGAGCGAGACTGGGAGCGTGATCGGGAGCGATTGAATCTTTGGGTTGAGGACGAGGACGAGGCTAGGGATGCTGAGGAGGCTTCCATACCGTTGAGTGTGTCGGGGTCGAGGTCGTCTTCTTCGTAGTTGGCACTTGATCGGCGAGGTGGCCACGAGGAGCTGGAGGAGGGGACCATGGGGGAAAGCATTGACGGCCCGCTGCCACTATTTAACCGGGACGCCATGGCAGCAGCAAGCTGATCAACTTGGGTGGTTGGGGAGGAACTGGGTCCTTCCCTTGTTCCCCTTCAGTTGCCCTAAATGAGGGTAAAGTATTTTCCGGGCTGAAGAATGGTTGATGAGGCTGTTGAGGGAGATGAAGTGAGTGCCGGGCAAATAGAAGGAGGCGACTCGGTGGCTGATCTGTCGTGGCAGATAGAAATCGCCAGTTGCTTGAATGGGAAGAGTTGGCTGGGTGCGGAAGTGAATCCAGGAGGATGGACAATGGAGACAGGTTGGTGAATGAGATGAGATGATGATCAGCACCCAAGTTTGCCGGAGATGAGACAGGAGACCATGTTTGACAGATAGGAAAGGGTTGAGATGAGGATGTGTCGGGTGTTGCCGCTGTCGATCAGGGGGTGGGGATGAACGTACCTGTGTGTTGGGCCTGAGTTGGCGAAAGCGGTTGAGATGAGGATTGTGGAAGCTGCGTGCAAGATTAAACCGGGGTGGGGGTTGGATAAGGGAGGAACCGTGTGGATGGTGCGAGTGAAGATGAAAGGAGCAGCCGAGGATGACGACGTGGTTGGTGGTCGTGTGAGGATGTCAAGGCATGCTGGGGTGGACAGAGTCAGAGAGCAGGGCTCGGTGTTGCTGAGTCTCGAGGTTTGGCTGGGTGGGTAATGATGAGCATGTGCACACACGCTGCTGCGGCTGCGGTTCACGCGACGCGTATTACTGTACACTGCTCCAGTGCATGGTCGCCGCTGACAGCCCTCCTCGCTCTCTCTCGGGTCAGGCATGATGGAGATCTCTCAGTCTCAGACACACTGCTCCGAAGCCAGAGGGATGCGGACATGCTCTTGGTTCACAATACCCGCGCCTCAATTCACTACTCGAATCACCCGCTAGTAATCAACCAGCGCACTCTTTCCACATCCGCCCCCTCACCCTCCTCCTCCTCGTCGCCGCCGAGAGTCTGACACGAAATGATGCATCCACTCTCACTCAGTCTCTGGGATCTCCGGTCCAACCTCTGTCCTCCGACCATCCGATGCTGTTTTGAACGGACATCTTGGACCATCCAGCCGGCGGATGTCTGCGTGTCCGTGTGTCTGCTGCATGCATGAGGTGGAGCGTACATAATGGTAGGCTTACGAGTGGGATTCAATGACTCTGAGTTGATTGCTTTTCGACCTGCATCAACAGGATGCAACAATTAGGGACCAGTACGACCGGGAACGTGGCGGCGATTTACCCTCCATCCATTCCTCCTCTGAGAGCGAGCGAGTCAGACACTGCCGGTCTCTCCCATCAGCACGTCTTGGGACTGCGGTTGGCAGTGGCTGGGTTCGGGTAGGAAGAAGCGCAGAGAGAGAGAGAGTGATGCCGAGCCTTGCTGTGCGCTTCGGGATCCTAAACTGCCACCCGGTTCCGGCGTCAAGGGTCAGCCAGTATCCTCCCGTCTGACATGATGACGGGGGTCCAATTATTGACTTGCACACCTGCTCCAAAAGGCTGGGCACATTCATCTGCATTGTGAATGTGTACTGTACTCAACTCCAATGGATCCCTGGCCGCTTTCTCGTCTGTCTCACAGCTGCAGTCGACTTCACGGGCTGGAGGATTGAAGTCGCCGCCCATGTCCTCTCTCCCTCTCTCCCGTTTTCAGCCAGCCCAAGGAATCAAGAAAATGGCTTGGTTCCTTCCTGGCTCGGCGAAAACAATATTCTGGGCTCCAAGCTAAAAATCGGTCTCCACTCCGAACCAGGACCGCAAAGTACGGATTCCGGGGGGGAGAACCGCCTCCACCCTCCTGCTGAAGCACTGGCTCTACTGTCTCTAGTGAGGGACCGGATGGAGAAAAAGTGTGCGAGAGCCAGAGTTGGCCCATTTTTCACGAGTCCTGGGCAGCAAGAACCTGTCCGTGCAAACAATCTCGCGTGGCAGGCAGGCAGCGCCATCTGTGCCCATGCATGCATGTTTCGGCTCGTCGAAAGAGGCGGGAGATGAGGTAGAGTGTGGCACGAGCAAGGCATGAGTCTCAACGCCAGACTGTGCCCAAATCCAGCAAGTCGGGACTGGAGCCAGCCCGGGGTTCTGCTTCCATGGTCCATGGTCGCGCCTCAATAGTTTTCAACCTCCGCCTTCCACGCTTGTCAAGGTGTGTGTGTGTATGTGTGTGTGTGTGCGTGCGTCGTTCAGTTCACCTTGCAGATCATCCTGTTGGCGAGGTTCTGAGTGAGCAGCGCCTCTGAACGTACAAGTATGGATGCGCGAGCGTGTCGGGAAGAAGCAGACAATGTCGATGCACGAGCTTGCTCACCCTCTGTCGCTCGAATGTTCTGTTTGAACAGCACACCACGGCATTTGCACCCGACGCATGCGACACTGTGCTCACTCGCAGCTACACGCAACATCTTCTGAAAGACGAGGAAGGATACGGGAACCAAAAGAATTCAGATTGTACCTCCTCCTCGCCCCCTATCCCAGACAAGAACGGCACATGAGCCACAGCTACTGACAAGGACATACGGCCCATCAGGGCTCGTAAAACAAACTCCCCAGTGTGAACTTGGCGATGGGAAAACGTCAAGCCGGGTCCACGTCTGCCCACAGGCATGCGCCCGCCACCGTCCACATCCACTCCTGTCAAGTGGATGGTGGGGCCTGGGAAGGGGAAGCAAGGGAAAAAGGGAGGCAGAAGGACAGGAAGCGGGCAGTCGCACCTCCTCCTTCGTCATCTTGATCTTGGATGCACGACCGTGAGCCCCATGTTTCATCGCTCTGCTGGTAGCACACGAAGAGGGGAGGAATTCCCCAGTCGCCGGTCTGTTTCCATCCGTGGAGCGATATAAGTGACGAAGAGGGGGGGGGGGGGGGGACGCAAAACTTCTGCCGGTTGCTCCGTCTTATATAGCATTGCAAGCTGGTGCCAGTCCGCGGCGCTGCGCAACCTGCCCCTATTCCTGTTCAACTGAAGAAGGGCTGAATGCGCTTCAACTGATCACAGCGTGCTGGCTGACCCGACTACTCTTGGACAGTTCTGCCGAATCCTCATCTCATTGCAGCTTGACTTTATGGGTACCACTCATCATTACATGCTGCTGGGCGGACCGTACAGAGACGCGTGTCAGCTTACTGACGATCTCATTCCATTCGCCCGTGTACAATGCCGGCTCGCGTCAGGCAACGTCAAAAGGCACGATTTCGCTTGGTTGCCGAAATGAAGTTGGCAAGCATTGGAAACAGGCGCATAGCAGAACGAAGGACGCATCTGGATAGACGAGGGAGATGGAACAAGGTGGCTGTAGGTCCACTCCCACACTCAAGCCGCTCAAACACGTCATCCGAACGCACACACGGTGCGAAGGGAAGCGGGCAATGTCGGCCCGAGGGCAAAGAGCGCTCGTGTGACTGGGTCTGTTGGGAAGTTCGATCTGGGGATGTGTGTAGGCCCTTCCAAGCAGGACCGAAAGAAAACAAAAGCAAGTTTCGAAAGGCAGCCGCGGAGAACCACCAGTCGTCCCTTCCTTGAATCTTCAAGTCCCGACTTGGCCAGACCCGTTCCTCTCCTTCCTTCTCCTTGCCAGGGGCTACACAGCACCGTGGGAGGGGAAGGCCGAAGAGGGTTGGGTCTGAAGACCAGGCTCCCTCTCTGCACCAACCCGAGCCAAGGGGCTAAATAGCACCCGTGGGAGAGTCGGGGCGGACAGGGCTCCTGAATCTCGCACGTGGGACAAGGTGCGCCAGGCTCTGTTCGATGATCATCCCAGGATTGAGGTAGGGATTTAAGTGGACTGCGTCTGAAGCTTGATGTTGGGAACAAAGCTAACTGCAGGAAATGAAGAGTCAGCGCAAAGGGAATAAAGCTGATCACAAAAGCCGATCAGCTGGAGCTGACCTTTGCCGCATACAACCGCCTCTTCACCTCGGAGCCTCAAAAGGTTGAGCTGCGGACATAGTGCAACTCCTATTTGCGCCTCTATCAACCTTTTTTCTTCTTTCTTCTTGAACAATGAAGAGCATGGGAAAGGCGTCGAGTGACAACTCATGTTGTCAATCATTCACGCATCAGAATTCGAGTTGATCGGGCCGTGTCTCGAATACAGGTCTTCGATGTTGCATACTTGAGGTCGAAGATGGCGCTTCCGCTCTTCCTTGGCTGCTGGCCGGAGAGCCACCTTCGAGCTCCACGCTGACCGTCCGAGGAGCCCCTGCTCCTCCTGTCGGTGCCGCATTGTTAGCCGCAGCACGAGCGGCCAGCCCTTTCTGCCGCAGCGAAGCGAGGCCGCCAAACTTTGGCATCGTGGCGGCTGGCTGTGCTTGTGGCTGTGGCTGTGATTCTGGATTCGAGATTGACGAGGACGGCAAACCTGTAGGCCCCTTCTTCTTGGAGCTCAACGAGGGCGACGAGGGACCGGCTGCAGCGGGCGGCGCGGCTGCTTGCCTCGCGCTACCATCCGCAGCTGCTGCGCCAGCACCGCCCAAGCCCAACGCAATCGCCCTCAACTCATCCTCCTTGATCCGGAGCTCCTCCATCTTCTGCGCAAACCCACCATCTGACGATTTTTGGCCCTGTGATGCTCCCACCACAGCCGATTCCTGCTGCTCCTCTTCCTTCCGAGCCAGACCCACATCATCCACATTGAGCAGTTCGATGGCTAGCTTTTTCCGCCCGACTCGGAATGCAAGGTCGTTCTCGCCCGCTCCGCTGCCGCCGCCTCCGCCACCAGCGCTGGAAGCAGTGGAGGATGCAGAGCCAGACATGCCTCTCAGCACGCTCGCTCTGACCACTTCGCTGTTCCACCCTCCGATACCCGACGCTGAGCGCAAGACTCTGATGGCGCCCGTGTAGCCGTGCTTGGACAGGGACGATTTTCCCCTCCCTGACTTCTTCTTGTCGGCTGAGGGGACAAGAAGATGCCGAAGTGAGGGTCTGGCGGCGAACGAAGAGAGGGCGAGCGTGGTATCAGCCAGACTTGCCAACCGATGAGAGATATCGATGTCGTCGTCGGCTTCCCGACTCGTAATTCCCAACAGACTGGGAAGGGCTGTGATGAGATGAGACGATAGGGTGATTGTCGCAATAGCCGGGATGAGGACGTGTTGTGAAGATGATGCAGGGAAAGGCGGGACAGAGAGGGACCGGAGGAGAGTCTTGATGCGGAGGAGGAACCGAGTGAGGGAAGCCGGAGATGTTGAATGCTGTTGCCATGCTGGCGAGCCCACCGCGCGGATATATATTCTGAGCACGGGTGGAGGTTGCAAAGGACTGGCAGAAGTGAAGAGGGCGAGACAGCAGACCATGGTGAGCAACATGGGCCACCAAAGCTACCTACAGCTCATGAACAGAAGAGACACACCTCTGCTTTGTTGCAGCCTTCAGTCTCTGTGCAGTGGATTGAACAGCTTTCCAAGCGTGCTCGTATGGATCCGCGCTCGTATCCAGGATGTCGATGCATTCGACAATACCATCTGCCTTGGCCTTTTCGAGGGTGCGAGGTGATATCCGTCGGGACAGATCAAAGGTAGAAGGAAACTCCTTCTTTGCGTCCTCGACGTTCTGAGAGATGGGAGTGTTGTTGCTGCTATCTACGTTGAGGATCGGCATATTCGCATATCGAAACGCAATCTTGAGTGAGTCTTGTTGCTCTTGTTGCTCTGATGAGGACGTGTCTGGCTGTGGCGGAGTTGCATCTTGCTGTGTATCACCTACTCTGGCCATGAGGGATTCCAGAAGGGACAGAGGGTGTTGTGTGATGACCAGGTTGTGATGTTGATGGGCAATGCCTTGAGCCAGAGAGTATGCGAGCAAGAGGTCGGTGTAAGGTTCTGCCGCGTTGACGACCCATGGATCCCTGCTGCTGCTGTCGGTGGAGTAGGACGATGAGGCGGCGTACGCTTCTGGGATGAGGAGGAGCGAGGTACCTGATGGGATTCCCCTTCCTGCAACGAGGTCATCGAGCGCTGCGACCCCGGTGGAAAGCAGTGGCTGAGGCAACGAGGAGGTTGCAGATGGGCGCACTCCGGCTGGAAGCTGGGAAGCAGCAGTCGCCGAGGAGGAGGCATGACTGCCTGCTGGTGATGCGGCCCCAGGGACTCTTCTCTTGAAGGAGGACATCTTGCTGCTCCCTGTCTGTCGATGGGATCCATGAGTACAGTAGTTCTTTCCTCTGGGAAGGCAGAGGCATTGATGCTTACGTAACGTTATCTAATCTTATCTTTCGGACACTTTCGGCAGGGTCAGGAAGAAGAAGCCTGAGCAACAGTCTGAAGTCAGCCAGACACTCTTCCTCCTCTCGTCCTCGACGCGTCCCCTCCAAAGGCAGCGCGACAACAACGACGCCAACAACAGCCAAAACCAAGCACGCATGGCGTCCCTAGCCTCCTCATCTGTAGCAGCAGCGGCCACTTCTGCAGCCGCAGCGGTGGCCCGGAGGAGCATCGTCTCAGCACTGGCAGTAGGAACCACATCAGAATTATCACCAACCACTAGAAGATATCATCAGCGTGCGGAACCATCACCTCACTCCACAGCAGTCTCGTCTTCGTCTTCGTCGTCGGCGGCAGCTCAGAAACGACAAGTCTCCTTCTTTTCAGGACCATCCGCCGCTTCTACAGAGGCATCAGCAGCAGCAGCCGCGGCCGCGACGATCGACCCATTGCGCATGATCAAGACCGAACTCGCCTCCTTGCGATCCTCGGTAGCCCGTTTACTAGGCTCCGGCCACCCATCTCTAGACACAATCGCAAAGTACTACTTCCAAGCGGAGGGCAAACACATTCGACCACAAATCGTGCTGCTCATGGCAAGAGCGACCAATGGTCTTTCCCCTATCTGGCCACAGCTCTTACATCGAGCGCGGTCAGAGTCCGGGCTGGAATCAGCTCCGATCTCTCCTACAAGCATTCTCAATGACCACAACCCTCACGACTTTCAGCAGCCGCAAGCGGCAAGCACACCCTCTTCAGATCTGCTCCCCACTCAGCGAAGATTGGCCGAGATTACCGAGATGATCCATGTTGCTTCCTTGCTCCACGACGATGTCATCGACGAAGCGAGTCTGCGCAGATCAGCTCCCTCCGCCCCTGCATCCTTCGGAAACAAGCTCTCCATCCTCGCTGGTGACTTCTTGCTCGGCCGAGCCTCGGTTGCGCTCGCCCGATTGCGGGACAACGAGGTCGTGGAACTGCTGGCCACAGTCATTGCGAATCTGGTGGAGGGTGAAGTCATGCAACTCAAGGGAGCTCCACCCTCTTCCTCGTCCTCTTCGAGGAGCCAGGACGAGGAAGTGAAGGAATCTCTCGCTGCGTTTGAGCAAGCCATGCACATCCACCAGGATTCTGCAGCATCGACAGAGGCTTCGCCGTTATCATCTTTCATGGCTTTCGACCCTCTTGCAGCTATTCCCGGCGCTCAAACCTCCACTTCCTTGACGTCGTATCCCACAGGTGGACCCACGCGCGAACAGTTTGCCCACTACCTCCAGAAGACGTATCTGAAGACAGCATCTCTAATTGGCAAATCGGCACGGGCGGCCACAATCTTGGGGGGGTGTGGAGTAGATGCTGTCGATCGTTTCGTGGGTTTCCTTCAAAACGCAAAGGCTTCGGAAGCGCAGATGGAGCAGAGCAAAGAGCGCTGTCGCGAGATCAGGGACGCAGCCTACTGGTACGGACGGAATTTGGGAATGGCGTTTCAGGTGAGTTTGCCTGGACATGCGTAAATCTCACATATTTTTTGCGCTGCTCTGAGTGAGCTCATCGAATATGCCATTGCCCTTTTCTAAAGCTGGTTGATGACTTGCTCGACTTCCGTACCACATCCAACATGTTCGGCAAGCCTTCGGGAGGCGCAGATCTGCAACTGGGACTGGCCACTGCGCCGGTGCTATACGCATGGCAGGAGCTCGGCGGTCAGAGCGGGCTAGGCGAAATGGTCGCCCGTAAATTTGAAGGTGCAGGGGATGTAGCGAAGGCTCTGAACCTCGTGCAGAATTCACAAGCGCTTCAGCGGACGTCGTGGCTCGCTGAGCACTACGCGGAGCAGGCAAGACAGGCGCTCCAGGTCCTCCCTGCCAGCGATGCCAAGGAGGCCCTGATCACCTTGACGCGACAAGTCACCAGCCGGATGAAATAATGCGGGCTCTTCAAGATGAGGAGGCGGAAAGCAAACATTTTCAGCATCGACTCCTTCCCAAAACCATTCGTCGCGCACCAAGCATGTATCTGCCTACTTGCGTCAACATTTGCTACCTCTTTGACCTGTCATATGTCGCACCATACATCTCAATGCATGCAATAACAGTCAATCCGCCTAGATCTCCAGACCGATCTGCGCGGATATGGCTCGCGTTCAGCGCAAACAAAGCATGTTCGCAATTGGGTTCCTCTCGCAGAGAGTTGCCGTTGTGTCATGATACATTAGAGGCACCCTCATCGACCTCTCGTCATCCTTCGCACCTCGGAAACAGCTCAACCTGATCGTGATCCTATCCTCGCCAAGGACTGGAGGAAGATTTTAATGACAGAGTCAGATCTAAGTGTCAGGTCTGCTTCTCTCGCTCGCTAGGATGGGCACTCACATCTTCGCTCTGCTCTGCTTCCTCTACACTGTCGCTCTGGCTGACGACTCTAAGGACCGACTTCTTTGAGGATTCTTGCAGTTCTCCGCCCATGATGAGCTCGTCCAGTATCTATACAGGAGAGAGGAGAACGAGTCAGAAAGCAGCCAAAGTATCCCCATCCTCCAATCTCCTCCCACGTACCGCATATGCTTTTTGGAAGTTGAAGATCAGGTCTAGCTCGCATACCTGGGGCGGTCGGAAAAGTCAGATCCGTCAGTCTAGCAGCTCAAGAAGTCATGGATACACATCGCCCAGCAGCTCACGTTGCCAAAGTACCGATCCAGGATCTCGACATATCGATGGATGATCTCCAACGTAACCAACTCATTGTCCCCCGCCCCAATCCCACACACAAAGAACAGACTCGCATATCTCCGGTAGACGACTTTGCTATCCTTGTACTCGAGGAAGTTGCACATCCTCGTCCGTCTTGCGAGCACGAGCTGGGTGACGTCCTTGGTGATCTTGGACTTGGCTTTGGGGGACATGGTGGAGAACCATTTTGCGAGGCGGACCTTGCCCTGCCGAGAGATGAGCAGAATCCAGTTGATCTGAGAGGCTCAAATGCAGGGTTCAGAGTGAGAGATCACTTCACGGGCATCTCGCTCTGCCTTTGCTGTGCGTACTCACTGCCATAGCTGCTGTCCTCTTGTGGAGCGTTGGAAAACTGGGTCTTCGAGGTCGTGGACGACGAGCTTCTCACTGTTGGTTGGCCCGCGCTCACACTCCACCTTGCAGGCGATTTTCAAAAGCACTGGAATTTCGCTCTGGACCATTGCATGCGGCGTCAAGCACGCACGGGGAGAAGGAAGACTAATGAGAACGATGAAGATGCGAACGAGGTTCTACATGACTGAGATTCTCAAGACCTGGGTCTATCACGGGTGACTTGGGCGAGCTGAGAAGGTCCTTGATGCTGGAAGGTGACACTATTGACTGGATATATGCGGTGATTTTGTGACAGAAAAGGGAGAGAGAAGGACGACTGGCGCGCATGTATGCGTATGGGACGAGCGCTGAGGACACCGTTCCTCTGTCAGCCATGCATGACTTCATGCTCGTTAATTGGAGATTCTGCTCCTTCTAGTCGTGTCCGCGAGAGGTGTGATAGTAGGGGACGGACTGAGCGTCAGAGCTGTTTGGGTCGAGTTGCTTGAGCGCAAAGTCATTCCCACAAAAAACGTGTCGGGCTGCACCGGCGGCGACAGCAGCTACAGCAGCTACATTCCCCGCAGTAGAAGAGGAAGGACTAGAGTCGGAAACATAGCTGAAATATGCTTGAGAGGTGGTCCGTATGACCGATTCCGTGCATGGAGAAGCAAGTGCATGTACTGCGGTGGGAGAAGAAGATGAACGCCGAGGGGGACTTGCGCTGCGCGGACGGGAGACTGCGTATCTATTATCGTTCCATTCGCGAAGCGTGTTTCTTTGATTGCTGCTACGGCCTGGGCTCCAGTGCTGGGCGGCTCGGACTCGACCATCGCGATGCCATCGCCGGTCGTGCTTGTGCCGGTCATCGCCATCCTTTGGCCTCCAGTGGTCTGTGATGCGGCTAGCAAGACTCCGACGATTATGTGAGGTTGGTGGGGGCCCTGCTTGCTTCTGAACTTCTGCCTTGAGGCGGCCAAGACGTCGCTTTTGAGTCTTGGTGAGCTGCCCTTTCTCGTGCTTGGGCTTGACAAGGCCCGGTCCACGCTGTGATGTACGCCCACGAGCAATCTGCGGTGAGGATGACCTATTGCTGAGAGAGCTGCTGATGTCCTTGTCGTTTTCATGCCAAGCACCCTCCTCTTCTTCCTCGTCGTCATCATACTTGGTAGCTGGGTGGACTACTGATCCCTTACAGAGTCCGTTGGACTCGTCTGATCGAGGATGGGCGTCGTGCGTGGCAGGGTTCAAGTCCTGATTGGTCTGTGACTGAGCTGGTGACTTGAAGGAGATGAAGTAGGAGCGTTCTTCCTCTGCGACGGACTCGACTTCGTTGGTGGTGACGTCGATGTATTGCTTGCGCACTGTTTCGATGACGAGCCGCCTGGCCTGGTTGTCCAGAAGAGAAGGTGAATGGGTGATCATGATTGGGGAACGGGCAGGGAGGGGGTGAGAGACAGTCAGCTAGTTTCTGAGAAGGGATGAAGAGATGCTGCTGTCTTTATACCAAGCGGTGCGACAAACATTTGCTTGTTCGACCAGGGAGGGAGGCTCCTAGGATACTAGCCAGCCCCCCAAGAATGCGACAACAGCGACAGAGCAACAACAGCGAAGTGACGGGCAACCAAGAAAATGCCATGGAAGAGTCTCTTCCCCTTCTCGGGCTGGACCAATGGCACGCATACACACAGGTACCTATGGCCGAGGATCCTGCCGCATCAGCAATCCACCCAAAGCACAGCACAGGCTCAAGACTTCTTCAACCCGCCGTCATGGTCAGGGTTGTCAATCATCTCCAAAGATCAACCAAACAGTTGGCATGCCCTCTCACAAACCTCAAAATGAGGGGAGATGCGATTCGGCCGTGTGCTTACATAAGCTGATGCAAATCCAACAGCTCCCACAAAAAAAAGTTGAGGCAGCTTGATGAAGCTCGAGGTCGACATCGAAGACGGCGGCGAGACAGCAAAGCAGCAAGTCACAATGGCAGGCGCTTCAGACGATGCCATCTGGGCAATCATCAGACCAGGAGGAAACTTCTGCTCCTTTCGGCTCGCTTCGACCACCCACTCCAACTTCTGCAGGAACGAATACAATCTCACTGGTCTCTGCTCCAGACAAGCCTGTCCCTTGGCAAACGCACGCTATGCAACCGTGAGGGAGCGCGAGGGCATCGTCTACCTCTACGTCAAGACCGCCGAGCGTGCACATTCGCCTGCTCGCATGTGGGAACGTATCCAGCTCAGCCGCAACTACTCTCGCGCACTCGAACAGATCGACAAGGAACTCATCTACTGGCCCTCCTTCATCGTGCACAAGTCCAAACAGCGTCTCACCAAGATCACCCAGTACCTCATCAAGCTTCGTAAGATTGCTCTCAAGGCCGAGGAACAGCCCGAGCTCGTCGGAGTGCGCAAGAAGGAGGAGCGCAGGGAGAAGACGAGAGAGAACAAGGCTATGCGAGCCGCCAAGCTCGAGAAGAGCATCGAGAAGGAGCTCCTGGAGCGACTCAAATCCGGAGCATACGGCGACGCTCCCTTGAACGTCAACGAGTCTGTGTGGGAAGAAGTCTTGGCTCAACGGAGAGAGAAGGAGAACCAAGGCATGTCCGAGCTCGAGCAGATGGAGCAGGAAATGGACGAGGATGACGATCAGATGGAAGAAGAAGAAGAGGAGGGGGACTGGGATGGATTGGAAGATATGGAGGAAGGGGAGGAAGACGAAGGCGTCGGACGGAGAGAGTTCGTCAGTGATGACGAAGACGACAGCGAAGATGACATTGAGGATCTGGAGAATTACGAGACCGTGAGTGTGCCCCCCCCCCCCTTCGGAGCGTGCTTTGGGCAGTCAAGTGTGCTAAATCTTCTTTACAATCCCAGGACTCGGACGAGGAAATGGACGGAGCCGAAGACGACGATGAAGAGGAAGACTCTGATGAAGACGATGACGATGAAGACCCAGCAGAGGCAAGACGGCGCGGCAAGCGTCCCCAAAGGGCGGAGCAACCCAAGCCCAAAGCTCCAACCAGGAAAAAACCAGCAAAAGCAAAAGGTGTGCACCAATCTTGTTCAGACGAGTATGCTCCTACTTCCTTGCTCATCCATTCTTTGTTCGATTATGCGCACAGCTGGAGCCAAGCTCGAGGTCGAGTACGAACAAGAAACCGAGCCTCTCACTCGCGAACAGCTCGCCAACTGGTAACTGGCAGGGCTACCCGCATCTCTCTGCACCACCGCACCGATCCAGTCGCATTTTCCTGCTTGTTCCCTTCTTTCTGCTTCGTTGTTCATACCAGGCCCGCCTCGAGCAAGTCCTTGCGTAATCTCAAAAGGCACCAGCCAAGCCCCTCGATTTCCCCATTTCCACTCCGGCACTCACGCTGCATTGGGTGGAATCCCCTCGATAACGTCATGTTGGATTTGGATGTTCAGAGAAGAGAGATAGCTATGACAAATGTTGTGTGTGTTCGGCCAAGACACGGAGAGGAAAGCGTGAAAGGAACCAGAAAGACATGCGCTCCCTAAGGGGACGGATGCACAGAGAGGGGGAGAAAAAGACATACAAGCGCAACGCAAAGAAGAATGGATAACTGGAAACAAGGCAAAAGTTGGCAGCAAGATTGTCTGGGAGGTTGGAAAAAGGTGAGAGGGGGGCCTCGGAAAGGGAGCAAAATTGTTCGCTGCCCTCGACTTGCGAGATGGGAACCGTGTGGCATGAGACGGTGGATTGCGCAATTAGGGAGGCGATGCGATTGCAGATGTCGTCGTGAGGTGAAGGGGATCCGAGACAGGTGACTAACGCAGATAACGTCCAGAAGGGGGGGCACCTTTTGATTCTGATCACGTCCAGACCAACAAGCGGAGAGATACAGTCCGAAATGTTCTGGATCTGACTCAAACGACGGCGAAAGCTGCGGAACAGGGGCCTGCCTGGCCTAAGATGCATTCGGAGGCTGTTGCTGCGATGGCGTCGTAGGCGTGACATTGGCAGATTTCGACATCTGCGAAGCTGCATGTTGAGCCATGACCGGGGTAGTCGGCCCATTGGCGTTCTTGGCAGAGGCGGAAGCAGGGGCGGAAGACTGTTGTTGTTGTGACTGAGCTTGCTGCTGTGGGCCGCCTTGTTGAGACGATTGCGGCAAAGGGGGAACGGGCACCGCAGTCGTTCTCGGTAACGATCCGCCGCCGTTGACGTCCTCAACAGCTGATGGAGGTTGCGAGTATGCGCCGGACTGATGTGGCGGCATGTAGTAGATCGGTCTCGACGTCGGCACGTTCGCAGGGTGCATATGTGGTTGATGCCGAGAGGTGACCGTCTCGACATGGAGCCCACCTGTCGTCGCGGCTGTGTGAGGGGCTAGTTGGGCGGGTGACACCCGGAACCCATTGCCTCCCATGCCTGCTCCTCCTGCCGATCCAACCATTCCGCTCTGTCCTCCACTGCCTCCCGCTCCATTGGTCGCCCGCCTTCTCGTCGCATACTTCTCACATTTCTTTAGTATGTCGCGTGAGGTCAGGTCCGCTGAGGGGTTCAACAACTCGCGATCTTGGAGAATTCCTTCTAGGTCCTCGGGTATCTGTGGGAGATCGCAAGGAATGTCAGTTATGCGCATCCATGTGCCCTTGCACATTGGGCATGCTGCACTTACTGTCCAGAAGTCGTCCTGGTGATCCAGTAGTTGCATGATGGCCGAGTTGGCCAAGAATGTCTCATCCTTTGTCGGATCGGCGCCCTTGGAATATAAGATGTTGGGTCCCAAGACCAAGGCGAGGTTCTGCAAGTCCATCTTGGACCCTGTCTCCTCGTCCACATGTGAGAAGGAGGCGACCCACTTCAGGAAGACGAACAAGACTTCCATCGTGTCTCGATGACCTTTTGGCAAGAGCATCGTTACCATATGCAAGATTCGTAATCTTTCCGTTTCAGGTTCCAATTCTGCAGGCACGGACAATGCTCAGTTTCAACTCAAGACGGGTGGGTTCGAGTCGCTTGATATCTGGAAGACACTCACTTTGTGAAGCAACGAACAGCTTGTGTAGCTTGAACGTCAACAATGGGTCCGGCAGCTCCCGAAGCCATTTCTTCAACAATGCCGCCAACTGAACCGGATTGTCATCCAACAAATTCACTGACGAGCTGTCTCTGTCCAACGCCTCAGAGAGCTCCTTCAACCGGCGGATGTTGCCGTTCTTACGGAAAATGCCCTCCACAGAGACATCCATCTGCTTCATCGCCGAGATGATGTCATCGACGAAGGATGGCACCCGCAAGTGAGAGGCAGATGCGCCAAGTGTCGAGTCAGCTCCGTTTCTCTCGACCAGAATCTCGAGCGGGATACCAAAGATTCCTGTGTCCAAATACGGAACACTTTCAGTGTTGCGTGTTCACGACAAAGCCCAGGCTCGAACTCACCCTTCTTCTTGACCTCCTTCTTTTTGTCACCACCTTTGAAGATCTTGCCCCAGAACGTGTTTTTCCTCGTCTCAATGAACTCCAACAGATCATCCAGCGCAATCGTGTCCTTCAGCGCTGATTGCTGCAGCACCATGACCGCCATGTGCTTGATGATGAACAGCTCCAGCGCAGACAGGTCCGAAATATATCGGCCCTGGTAGCGGTGGTGCAGATGATGTGGATGAAGAAGCGACTGGGGTTGATGATGCGGGTGGTGCAAGGGCAAAGAATGAGGATATTGCTGTGCATGTTGAGAATGTCGATATCCTTGACCTCCCACACCGCCAGGACCACTGCCAGGGTAGCCCTGTTGCGACTGCGCTGGTGCTGGGTGGTAGTGCATATGTTGCTGTCCTCGAGCCTGTTCGGCCTCGAGGATGTGGGGAATGTCAGCCAATGTGATTCCGTCCTCAGCCGACCTCTCACCCAGGGGAGGTCTGGCCCCATCATCACCCGAAAGATCTCGGAGCGGCCCGTCATTCCGAATCCGTACATCGGTATTGTGTCGCGCAAACGCGGGTCGAATGGGCACAATCGATCCTGGTTCGGTCGCATGTGCTGTGGCAGCGGATGGCTGTTGCGACGATGATGACGACGCAGCCGTAATTGGTGGCCTTGAAAGAGCACTGCCCCCAGGAAGAGGCAGGCCAGGTTGCATGGGCGGCAGGGTTGCGCCAGGTAATGGTTGACGACCACCAGGCGAGTAGGACCTCCGTGGAATCCGGGGCTGATCCTTCTCGATCGGAGAAGTGGGCCAAGTGCCCTGAGGCGGCATGCCCTGCTGCTGCTGTGGCGAACGCGTCAGCCTCTGGGTTTCACCGAGCGTTGTTGAGCCGGCTGCAGCAGGTTGTTGCTGACTGCTGGCTGCGGGCAGTCCGCTAGGTGGGAGCAACGATGTTGGTGAGGCGGCCTGCGTCTGCCGACCCGAAGGCGAGGCCATCACAGTGGAAATGTGTGGCACTCTGGCCTTGGTCGATACCTTGCGATCCAGATTTACCGTCTTCATGCGTTTGAAATCGGCCGAATCTCTATACGCTTCGTGGATTGGAACATCACTGGTAGGTGGCGGGAAGGGAGCCACATCGTTCGGCGCACTAGACGAAGCGTTGTTCGCTGCAGTCGCCGACTGGTCTTGATGCTGCTCTTGGGATTGATACTGTTGGTTCTGCAGCTGCTGAGCTTTGCCATCGGTGGTGGATTGAGGAAAGCCTGATGCCCCTGTGTTGGCGAGCGCTGGCGGCGAAGGAGGAACCACCCCTCGCTTCTTCAGGAGCGCAAACAACCGATTCAGCGCGACGCGAAGCAAAAACGCATATTGCTCCAAACGCGTCACTGGCTCGAACCCGGGTCGCCCTCTGCCCGCTGCGCAAGCGTGACAGTAGACTGTGTTCGAGACCACTTTGCTGGACGAAGGACTGTTGCCGTTTGTCGCAACCACATGTTCTCCTTCTCCAGTGCTTCCGCCGCTACCACGAACTATGTCCAAGAAGAACTTGTCGACAGAGACCGGATCTGGCGCATCCAGCGCTCTAGCACCCCCATCCTGGTCTCCTGCCGCTCCCAGCCCTAGTCCCTTCTTCGTACTTGCTGTTGCCGCAGATGAGGACTCTACTAGCAGCGCCGGTGCCTTACAGTTTGAACACCTCAGGCACGTTGCATGCCACCTCCTTGGAATGCCGAAACGGAAACAGTCCTCCTCGACCGTCTGACCGCATGTGACGCAAAGGTCAGTGGCCGATTCGCCTGGCTCAGCAGACGAGCTTGAGGAACGCGTGGCTGCACGGGGTAGTGACTTGTAGCCGTACCACCGTCGATCCTCGCTCATGCGGGACAATTTGGCTGCCTCGCCGGCTCCGCTGCTTTGCTTGGCATCCTGCTGAACCACCTCTGCTCCAGTCGAACTCGAGGCTTCCGCCCCGGGTGCCGGCCCATTGATTGCCTTCTCATCTCCAGAAAGCGTGCCCTCTCGCGCCAAGAAGGCGAGCTGGCTGAGGAACCAATTGATCGCCTGTCTGTTGTTGAAGTCGCGATCCAGGCGCAGCGCGCCAGAGAGAGCGATGCGGATGAGAATCTTTAAGTAGTGCGCCAATCCAGTGACGAGAGAAAGCAGTTCTTGGGTGATGTCCATCCTTCTTGCGCCGGTCTCTTGCGTGTGGGAGAGTAACGAGAAGAAGTTGACAATCTTCTTACAAAGCATTCTGGCTTCGCGTATATGAGAGATGCCTGTTGGGAAAGGAAGACGGTGGGAGGAAGCGACATGTCAGGTCAGATCATTCCAGAGACAAGCGTCGCGATGCTAGCATCAGATGCCAAGAGCATGTAGGATGCTCACCTTTAGCCTGTTCCTTCTTGAATTCCACCTCCAGATCATCGATGGCCGAGAAAAGGATTTCGACGTGCAGTATAAACTTCTCCGCCATCCTGACGCCTTCCAGGTAGCGTCCATGCGAGACATGGCGGAGCATCTCGGAGATGCAAGCCGCGCTGCTTTCTTCAAATGCGCTGAGAACGGTCCAGATCCGATAGACTTGCTGTTCCATCTGTCTCTGTTTCTGACGCAGGCTAGCGGGTGTTTCGGTCTGTTCGGCTTCGATGGCCTCGGCTGATAGTGGAGGCTCGGGTCTATTGGTGCCAGTGACATCTGCAGAATCTGCGTTGAAGTCGGCCGCCGAATTCGAAGGCGCAAGTGCATCGTCAGTGGAGGCTGACACAGTGAGCTGAGCAGGAGTGTGATCGCTGTGGCTGCTACCCTCCTTCGGCGTGGATCCTGTCGGGCAGATTTTGATATTCCAGAACTGTGGATTGGAAAGAAGGAAGTGGGGTGAGCCCCACGTCCGCGGTAATAATGCACGCATACCGTATACAGGCAGTACCAGAGGGATCACGCACCTTGTGGATCATGTAGCATTCAGGATGCCAGTGCTCATCGACGTTATTTCTGTTGATCTCGACAAACTGTTTGAGGATGGCCGTACGACAGCCTGTGCATTTTATCGCAAAGCGGGTGGAGTAGTGGAAATGGCAGTATACGCGGCCATCATGTTCGTAGTAGCTGTCGTGTGGCCCGAATACGGTGGGACAGATCGAGCAAGTAAAATGTTCGACGTGGAACTTCATGCCTGTATGCGGTAACGAGCATGAGCATTTGTCAGTCACGAGGTCTTTCGACGTGAATGCATGCGACCACGAACCTAGAGCAGTGATATAGCTTCCTCTCAAAGCGCATCCGCACTTTGCGCAGAGCAGGTCTAGTCTCTTGAAGTAGTCAGTTTCGCAGAGGGGAAAGAGCTTTGCGGAGCCAGTGGTGGGGCTGTTGGTGCTGCCATTGTTGTTCTTGCCATCGATGGGGGTGGTTGTGGTGGAGTCGACCATGTCATCGGTGGCAGGGAAGAACTTGGCAGCCACTATCTTTCCACAGTCGTGACAGCGAAAGCAATCGAGATGGTAGACGGCGCCCAGAGCCCGGACGAACTGGCCAGTCATGGGTTCTTGGCAGTGAGCGCATCTCTGGTCTCGTTTTGAGGAGGAAGGGGTGGAGTTGTTGTGGGCGGAGGCGGCGACGACGACACCCTGTTTGTGCTGTGAGGAGGATGCTACAGGATGTCCGATTGTGGGTACCGTTGTCGACATGGAGCTGGGTTGTGCAGATGTCATGTTGATGAAGGTGTCGATCCCATCTGCTTGTTTATTGGACGGT
The DNA here is from genome assembly GCA_023634365.1 of Tilletia setariae. Classification (NCBI taxonomy): domain Eukaryota; kingdom Fungi; phylum Basidiomycota; class Exobasidiomycetes; order Tilletiales; family Tilletiaceae; genus Tilletia; species Tilletia setariae. Next base: position 7,437,478 of record JAMJXE010000001.1, on the reverse strand, counting down.
GATCTGCTTCCGATCAGAGAGCGGCACGGAGGCAGATCAGGGGCGAGAGGAAGAGGGGTCTCTTTCCGCCTTGTCGCTCTCCTGGATTGCTTGTGCTGAGCAGCGCCTGTGAGATGCTAGAGAGGTGGGGATGGTGGAAGGAGGGATGTCCGATGTTGAGTGTGTATGTTGGGGTGTGTGTGGATCTGAGATCGAACTCAGGACGCCAGGCACACGGAACGACTGCGAGTTGCTCGATGCAGGCAGGCGGCTGTCCCACTGTCGGACTGCTCTCCGTGCTCGTTGGTGTCGACCTCGACGTGGACTCGGACGCTGAAGGATGCTCGCTCCCCCCGCTGATGATGAAGGACAACAAGGTGTCACACTTGACGAGCTCTCTCTCATGCTTACACCCATGAGGAGGTGTCCCACCCACATCATTACAACCCAAACATGCATGTACGCGAGCATTACAAGGCTACCCGCAGACCTCAGACCACTTGCTCAGACTCCGCTGCCTCTACCAATAAAGCACGCGTCGGTCCGTTGTTGACAAGTGGCAACCAGCGCGTCGGCCGCACATCAGCGGATCCGTCATCAAGAAACAAATATATAGACAGACTTCGTGGTTGTAAGGTCTCAGCGGTCTGGTCCTCCGCATCCACGTGACTTGCCTCTGACCTCCCACTGGTCGATGCCTGAGCGTCCAAGGCCAGACACAAAATTCTTCTCGCATCGTCATCGGAGCCGGCGTTGACCTTGACCACGATCGACTCGGACAGACACAGGACGGGCAGCATGAACCCCAACGCAAGATCATTCAGCTTCAACCCGGCTGCACAGGGCTTCGTCCCGCCCCAGGTAGCAGCCCAGCTCGCTGCTCAGCAGGCACAGCAGGGTCAGGCAGCCGACCCCAACAACACCCAACCACAACAACAACAGTACAACCAGCAATACCAGGGTGGGTACCAACAGGCGGGCTACGGCGGACAAGGTGGCAACAACTTCCAGGGCGCCCAAGGCGGCTACGGCAGACCACAGCAGCAACAACCATACTACGCTCAACAGGGCGGATATGGAGCCCAGTACGCCCCTCAACAGTTCCAGCAACAACAGCAAGGATACTATCAATCTCAGCAATACCAACAACCACAGCAACAGTCATATCGCCCTCCCCAACACCAACAACCAGCAGCAGGTGCCGGTGCTGGCGCTGGCGCTGGCCTGCCTCCCAGACCACAGCAAGCCAACAACAGCACTCCTTCAGCCGCATCCTCAAACACAGCAGCCCCAGCCAGCGCAGTCGCAGCTGCTGTAGCGGGTGCAAAGACCGACCGAAAGCCCGTCTCTCTTTCCCTCGGAGCCATGTCTCTCAAGGACAAGGAAACTCCAACTACCAAGGCTGCAGCTCCTGCCAAGGTTGAGTCCAAGCCCGCGCCTGCCGCCCCTGCTACTGCGCCCGCCGCTGAGCCTGCCACCGAGGAAAAGAAGGCCGGCGAAGCACCTGTAAGTGCTCCATCAAAGCCTACTGCAGACGCTGCACCCGCCGACGGTGCTGCTGCTCCTGCCGCTGGCACTGCCGAGGTGGAAGAGCCTGGCAAAGGCGCGGTCGCTAAGCGAGCGGCCAAGGTGGAGAAGAAGGTGGAGAAGTCCCAGATGGACGCCGACAAGGTACTGGAGGAGACCAAGAAGGTCACCGACGAGGAGACTCTGAAGGACCTTTTCGGTGACAAGGCCGAAGGTGAGTCATCCTATGCGCCGCGATCTCTCACCATTGGAGACTCGTCCTGACTATTGGTCTCTACACTTTTGCAGATATGAAGTCTCATCTCAACGTCGTCTTTATCGGCCACGTCGATGCGGGCAAGTCGACTATGGGCGGTAATCTTCTCTATCTCACCGGTATGGTGGACAAGCGCACCCTTGAAAAGTACGAACGCGAGGCCAAGGAGGCTGGTCGTGAATCATGGTATCTGTCCTGGGCCCTCGACTCCACTCCCCAAGAGCGAGAAAAAGGCAAGACTGTCGAAGTCGGACGCGCATACTTCGAGACCGGCAAGCGGCGATACACCATCCTTGACGCACCCGGACACAAGACATATGTGCCCAGCATGATCTCCGGTGCCGCCCAGGCCGACGTCGCGATTCTCGTCATTTCCGCCCGTCGTGGCGAGTTTGAGACTGGTTTCGAGCGAGGTGGACAGACGCGCGAGCACGTCATGCTCGTCAAGACGGCCGGTGTGCAGCGCCTGATCATCGTCATCAACAAGATGGACGAGCCTACTGTCAAATGGGAGAAGGAGCGATTTGATGAGATCGTGGGCAAGCTCACGCCGTTCCTCCGTCAGTCCGGCTTCAACCCCAAGACTGATGCGACCTTCATTCCCGTGTCGGCGTACTCAGGTGCCAACCTGAAGGATAAGGTGGCCAAGGACGTTTGCCCATGGTGGGAGGGTCCTTCGTTGCTCGAGTACCTCGACAATCTCGCTCTCGGCGACCGCAAGATTGGCGAACCGCTCAAGATGCCCATCAGTGAGAAGTACAACGATATGGGCACCATCATTGTTGGCAAGCTCGAGGCTGGTAAAGTGCGCAGAGGAGACAGCCTGCTTCTCATGCCAAACCGGACCACCGTCGAGGCTGCGGCGATCTACAACGAGATGGAGGAGGAAGTTCCCGCTGCGATCTCAGGAGACAATGTCCGAATCCGTCTGAAGGGTGTCGACCATGAAGATGTCAGTGTCGGGTTCGTACTCACCGACCCCAAGAAGCCGGTCACTGTCGCGTCTCGATTCGAGGCTCAGCTAGCCATTCTGGAGAGCAAGAACATCATCTGTGCGGGATACTCGGCGGTGATGCACATTCACACTCTCAGTGAGGAAATTACTTTGCCCGCGCTCTTGCACTACTATGACAAGAAGACGGGCAAGAAGAGCAGGAAACCACCGCAGTTCGCCAAAAAGGGTGAGTACTATATGGAATCTGACAGTTGTTTGTCACAGAATAAAACTCACCAATGACGCTTACTTCTTTCTTTCATCTCTGTGCTATGCAGGCATGAAGATTGTAGCCTTGATCGAGACAGCACAGGCTGTGTGCGTGGAGCGATACGCTGACAACCCTCAGCTTGGTCGCTTCACCATCCGAGACGAGGGTATCACTGTCGCCATCGGCAAGGTGTCCAAGATCCACCAGGATGCCGCCGCGGCAGCTGCTCTCGCCGCTGGGGCCACAGCTGCCGCGACGGAGTAAAATGCTTGAAAGCATGGTGAACTCTAGCATCTCCTAGGAGGAGATGGTTGACGTTCCATGTCTCTGTTCGTGTTATCTTGTGTCCCTCTCAGACGACCTCAAACAATCAAATGCCTGTTATGTGCATATCTCATACGTGCTCGCTGTCCGCTTTGAGTCCTGCTCGGCGATGTGAACTACTGCAGAGGAAGGGTGAATCCTCGTCGCTTTTGAATTGCTGCATCGGAATGACATGACTCAATCTACAATACCGATGCTAGCAACTTAGGAATCGTCCCGCGTGTGGCCAGCCGAGTCTCCGTTGGCCTCGTCCGCTTGGGGTTCCGGCTCAACTGAAGGTTCGTTGTCACCGTGTTCCTCCGCTTTGACGCGTGCATCTTCATCAGCCTCTTCCTTGACTGCAGCCGCAGCAGCGGCACCCGCCGCCGCTCCAACACCGTCCGTGAGCTGCCCCGTTGTCGCGTCCGCATCCTCGCCTCCGTCCTCATCACCTGGCCAGTCCTCCTCTCTCAAGTAGGCGCAGATGACCACTCGCCCTCCGAACTGACGACCGGCGATCTGCTTCAAAGCCGTTGCACAGTCGTCTACCGCGCCAAATTTGACATACACCCGACCAACGCCCTCACGCTCGACTTTGGCCGAAGATCCTCCCTCCCCTCCAGCAGAGCCATCCTTCGCGTCTTGCGAGATTCGCCACGTATTGCCCGCCGCACCCTTGCTCTCCGCCATCGGGCGAGGGATTCGGACATCGAGAACCTGACCAAACTTGGCGCACTCGTCGCGTACGTCTTCGACGATTTCAGAATACTCTTCGTCATCGACGAGCTCCTGAGGGGTGACCATGTTGAGCATCTGCATGCATCGCGTTGGCTCGCCAGCTTCACCCCCGTTGGCGGTAAAGGAGGGAGGGAGAACTGGTCCGCCACTGCTGCCAAGAGCGCCGATGTTACTTCCAGTTGGTCCTCCGCGGTTCGCACCCACGCTGGCGCGCTGCACCACCAATCTCCGCCCACCAAGCTCAATGTCGTTGAGACCTTGGCACGCAATGTCGGTGATGGAAGGATCAACATATTCGCAAAAGGCGAATCCTTTGGATGCGCCGCTTCCCGCTTCCTTGACGAGATTGAATGCACGGAGCTCTCCGAACGCCTTCAAGAGCTCAATCACTTGCTCATCGGCGATGTAAGTCGGCAGACCACCTATGAATATCTTGTTTGGCGAATCGGGAACGTTTGTGCTGATGACGCCTGGCACGTGCACAGCTCGAGGGGGCGCGATGTCGGGACCCTGGTAGTCCTTTGGTCTGCGTATCTTCAAAGACTGGTTCTGAAACACGATTCCGTCGAAGCCCATTGCGTTTGTAGCCTCCTCTGGTGATCGGAACTCCACAAACGCATAACCCTTCTCGGGATTAATCTGGGCTCCCACACATGGATCGCCCTCGTTCGCCTTCGCCAGGCCCACCTCGTGCATTCGAGCATTGAAAAAGGCTGTCAGGTTCATCTCATTCGCCTCCCATGTGATGTTGCCCACATACAACCGGCGCGCTTGGCGGTTCACGTTCGGGTTCACAGCTAATGACGCCTGCGCACCGAAGGACGCGCCGATGGCGTTGGCGTTTGGTACGATGTGGATTGGTGGAAGGGCGCCAGCCCCGGCGGCGACCATCGCGGGATCCACCATACCAGGTTGGGCGACGTGTGTCGCGCTCAATGAAGTAGCGGCACCGTGTCCAAAGATGCCTGTAATTTGTTCAGAAAGTTCAGCGAGATCACCAGAGCGGACCAGGATCCGCACGCGGCCGACTCCGTTGAGTCAAAGAAAGCCTTACCTGATGCCTTTGCTTGTAATGGTCTAATAGTCTCGAAGCCCTCCGGAGCCAAGTCCCATTTGCTGTCATTCCGTAAACGCCGGCTGAGGGGAATGGTATTTGGAGGGGTAGGACTTCGCTTGATGCTGGGTGATGGCTCTCTCGCGTCTGCATTCCGCCAGTCGGATCCACCACCACCTCCGCCGCCACCGCCTCGACGATGGTCGTCATCATAGCCGCCACGACTTCGACGATGAGAGTGCGAAGAGGATTCGTGGTAGCCATCTTCTCGAGAGCTGCGGTGATATCTACTGCTGCTACCATGATATCCATCATCGTCGCCGCGCCTGCTACTCCGCCGCCTGTCTGAGTCACGGTCGCGGTCGTATGCGTGGTCCCTATCATAATCTCGGTGGCCTTCGTAGTCTCGCCTGAACATGTCAGAAACCCAGAAGTCAGTCACAACAAGCATTGGAAACAAGACATCTGATTCAGCGGTAACTCACGGTTTCCTGTCATCGCGTTCGTAGTCACGCCGACTGCTTCTGCGGTGAGAGCGGTCGTCATCCTCGTAGTGTCGCGAGCTTCTGTACCGCCCTGTTTGGTCAGGTCATGAAATGTCAACGTCAAGCATCTCCCGCAAGCACCCATCTGCTGGTGTTGCGCTTACCCGTTTCGGAGCCTGCATAATCATCCTTGCGATCGGCATCCGTCATGTGGGCATCCCGATTGGACCCGCCGAAGTTGTCGTGGGTATCGTCTCCGTACTTGACCATTTGCGGACTTCACAGCAGCAGGGACGACGTTCTCGATGCACCTAACTGGATCGTGTTGGTCGAAAGCGAGCAAGATGAGAAGGAGTTGAGAAGCTTCGCAGAAAGGTACGGTGTGAGTGTGGAGCACGTGACCTGGCCGAACGCGTCGCGCTCTCGCTCCGTGAGATCAACACAATTCTGGGCTCATCTTCTGCGTAACCAACATCGACGGTTGCTTGCCTCCCTCCTCGACTCGCGACGGGGAATTTGGCACAAGAAGAAGGAATCATGAACTTCGAAAGTCCAAGTGCGCTTCGGAAGCGCATCGAGGCCGTTCAGTTCGCGGACGACACAGGCGATGAACTCTCGCTTGGAATGGCACGTCGTGCTCCCAGCGGCGTCGACAGCTCTATGCTCTCCTTCATGGACTCCTCGCGGGATGTGAGCAGTATCAGCAAGAGTATAAACAGAAATGACTACAGTCGGAGTCGATCGGCAAGACCACCCACTCCTCCACGACTGCCGTCACCGTTTCATGCCCCAGCTGAGAAGCGAGCTGTGCGACAAGATCCTGCCGAGCCTCAGAGACCTGCTGCGGCCTCGAACAACACACAAAGACGTGCGTTGACACCCACTCTTGCTCCGACTCAGGATCAGCATGCAAGCTCCTCACACAACTCGAGCTCGGATCACGAGGCTGCACTAGACCGCTCCGGCACCGCGGGCATTTCAAATCCTACCGCCGCTCCAAAAAGCTCGCGCCCGGTTCTGTCGACGAGCGGAAATGCTGCCGAGCCTGCAACCACTGCATTTTCAGTCGCTGCCAGGAGGATACGTCTAGCAAACGGTACTCCTGTTCCTGCCTCCCGAACGACAGCTGGACGGGGCCCGACCAGTCCACAAGACGAGTTGAGCACTCCACGGCCCAGCAATGTCAACAGTGCGATTCAAACTCAGGTTGATACGCCCATTGACGCAGGAGTGAGCTATGCTCCAAGCGCAGTATCTACCACGTCTTCCAATGATCTCCTGTCCCCGGCTGTGCATCGACTAGGACGCGGGAACACTTCGCTACCTGGCTTTGTCGGGCCTGAGTCTGTCCTCCGACCACGTCCAGGCGGAACAAACATCCCCACCTCTAGCCGGATCGCTTCGGGAACCGCGGCGGGCGCGCATGTCGACATCGGCAAGCTAGCTGCATACCAACACAAAATCAACGAACGGCTGGAGGAGGAAAATGGCAGATTGCGTGACGATGCTGAACAGCTCACTACTCGTGTGGAAGAGCTCGAGGACGAGATGGAACGAAGAGAAGCTGATCTCGACAAGGCTATTGCGAAGAATGCGGAGCTCATGAAACGGCTTGACGAGCTAAAGCAGGGCTCTCAGGAACAGGCTTTGGCGAACAATGCGGAGCTCGTGAAACGATTTGACGAACTGAAGCAGGTCTCTCTGGAACGCGATTCGCGTGTCGAAAAGCTGGAGAAGGAACGAGCGCATTTCGAAGCTCGCTCTAGGGATGCGGAGCGTGTATGCGAACAGCTGCGGGAGGAGTGCGAAGAGTTCAGAGACGACGGATCAAAGATGCTGGCAGAGCTGGAGGATCTGAATGTAGAGCTGGATCAGAAGAACAAGGATCTAGTGGAGGCGCTGGCTGATAGCGAGAAGCTACAACGGCGAGTCGCACAGCTGGAACAGCAGCAAGCTGGAGAAAAGGAGCCCTCGACCACTCCCAAGTCTGCACCACCGCTTGACGCCAATCGGAGAGAGATCGCGACCTTGCAACGGCAAGTCGACGAACAAAGGCATCAGTTGCGTCGCAAGGAACGGGAGGTGGATCAGCTACAAAAGACGAACGAACGGCTACAGGCGCAAGTGGAGGATGTGCGAGGCGAGGCACGAGCGTCTCGCCTCGACGATGCGGAGACACAGCAGATCAAGGAGGAGAATGAGTATCTCCTCTCCGAGAACCAACGTCTGGCTGAAGAAGCGCAGGATTTGGCGAACCAGCTCCAGGAGCTCCGTACTGCGCCAGCGAGGCAGGAGCGTTCGCAAACGGTACGGTTTGACGACAGTGTTGGTCAAGATGATCAAAGTCATCCCCGGCCGTCATACCGCGCTGCTTCAGCGAAGGGAACTCCGAACAAGACATTCGATTTGTCTTTACCAGTCCTTGCCAACCTGAGCTCGGTGAGTGGTGGTTTTGAAGATGGATGATTGGAAAGAGGCCAAGGCAGCTCACCTGTTATTTTTCGTTCAACGCAGATGTCCTGGCTGAACGATACTACCATTGGAGATCAAGGTGGCATGGTGGCCATCATCGAGCAGCTACAGCGAGAAGTAGACGAGCGGAATGCGCACGTCGACGAGCTTCTCACTAAGCTGGATGCGTACGGCAAACTGCTCCTGCAATTGGGCGAAAAGTACGAGCTGGCCCAACGCAAGCTTGCTTCCTTGGCATTCGTGGAAAGGGATCATGACAGGATGGTGCTTGAGAGAGAAGAGATTCTGGACGATGTTGATCGGCTAGAACGTGACATGCGGCAGGTGCAGACGGAAGCTGCACAAATTGGGAGGGAGCTAGAAGCTTTGCGTTCAGTCAAGGAGGCACGCAGGCACGAAGAGTCCGCCCTCGACCTGCACATTGAGCTGTGAGTAATCAACACTGCTTCCAACAACAAAACTGACGGCTTCAGGAGCAAACAGGCACTGACACCCGTTTTACCCCACGTAGAATTGGCAAAATTCGACAACACCACATCGAAGAATGCAAGGGACTGATGCTCCGAATACGGTATCTCAAGGCGAAATGGGTGCGCGAGAACGACTTCCGCGCCGATCTGAGCTACCAGAAGACGTTTTTACAGCAGCTTGTGGGCGGTCTCGAGCGTGATTTGAAGGCGACGCAGATGTTTGTTGCGGATGTTTCGTCCAGTCGGGGGCTACCACAACGTCGGCGATCACCCAAAAATCGGCTGAGAGAAGCAATGCTTGCAGTCCGCGGAATTGTCAGGATGAAGTGAGTATATAAAAAAAAACCCCGACTCAGTTTTGACGCAAGGATGCTTCTTCAGAGACTGACAGACTTGTTCGCTCTGTCGGGAAACGTATCTCTGACTAGGCTGATGAGCGAGAAATGGAGACAGGTTGGTGCGACCAAGGTCGTCCTGAGCGAGGCCCTCATCGATGCCCGAGCGAGACGAGAGCAGCGGCGACTTGTGGAACGCAACCCAACAACTGCAGCAACACCTGACCCTTTGCTGAATGTGCTACCGCCCAAGAAACCGGCAGGTCGAGTGTCCGTGTGAACAAGGGGGTTCCACGATGTATTACTTTTAGCGGAGCAAAGCCTTCTCTTTTCCCTTTGTCCCAAATCACCCGATTGAGATTGACATCATCGACCAGGAGCGACTCCCCTTGGAAACGATCGAGACGGCTTATTACATAGCATGGAAGGCAAGGTCACATAAGAACGCTGATCCTTCCTCGACGTGGGGCCTCTTCGAAATCTTGACCTAACGAGTTCGTGAAGTAGCACGACTCCTCAAACAACAATGTCTGAACAGAACTTGACCTCAAACGACGCGACTTCGCCTGTCGACAGTTCGCAGCCCGTGCAAGCCTACGGCGATGGTAAGTTTTTTGTGTCGTCGTGATTGCCTCGGAAGTGGGGCTGGATGCTATGACGGTGGTGCTCATGAAAATTGGATTCCCTCTCCCTCGCAGACAAGAACTTTCCTCAGACGGCCAAAGAGGCACCCATCACAGGTATCTTGCCCAGCGAAGGCGTTCCATTCAAGGTCAGTGTGGCACATCGAGAGGGTAGGGAGAAGCAGGGCACATGAGGGATTGTCTCAAGGTCCGCCTCTCTCTCTCTCTCTTTCTCTCACACACACACACATTCTGTTGCATTGTCCTCATCATTCGGTCTGCGTACGTGAACACAGGACCAGGTTGCTGGCCATGCCAAGGTGAGACTTGCTCAAGCATGGCATTACTGGCGCTTTTAGAAGGGGGGCAACCTCGTTTCAGGGTCATTGACATGTGCCGTCGTCTTGTTCGTTCCTGTACAGTACTTTGCAGGCATCGTGACTCGCAACGACAAGGAGGTCCAAGAAGGCGCAGCTCGGTGAGTCTGGAAGCATTGGATGGAAGCCACTTAGTTTGGAAGCATAGGAAGTGCATTGCATCGAGACTCAACGCCTTGTTCGTTCCAACATTCTGGCCTGATTCTTGGACACAGCGTCCGTGGAGATGACCTGATCGATGAGCAGACTCAAGATGCGGACCAGGGAGATACTTCCGCGACGACGACGACGACGAGCGACAGCACCAGCTGAGCTCGAAAGCGTGATGGCGAAGGGCGGGGCTTTCCGAACGAATCAATGTCTGTATCCGAGCCCGTGAAACGAAGCTGATCCTCGGTGCAGGCCAGGGCTTCCGGTTCCGAGACTCATGTTCATACTGCTTCTGCCAAGAGGGGAAAGGGTCTCAGCAACACCGAAGGTTGTGCAAGATCGAGAGTTGACGGCAGCAGAAATGTTCTGGCTCTGCGCTGGAGCGTGACTCAGAGTTGGCATCCGAAGAACACAGGAACTTGTGTTGGGGAGCGGGCAGAGTGGTCAGGCAGCCTGTTCTGAAACGGAGGGGAGGGGAGCGGCTGGCGGAGGCCCTTGCTCCTTCCCGAACGACGATCATCATCACGATTCTCATCCACGCACCCCATGTCCGAAGCGTGTGAGCTGGACGGGATCTGTTTCAATCCAGGACGCGTTGCTGGCAGTGGTGAGGTACCGGGTTTCATCTCAAGTCTCGGCATGGTTTCGAGACATCCACTCTACGAAACACAATTGAGCCCGGTGGGTTGCGCTGGTGGGTTGGATTATGTGCGGTAAATTGTGAAAGTACTCCTCTTTTCCGAAAATGGCGGCCCTCATCGCCCCTGCAAAGCTGTGCTCCACGTCCAACCCTGCATGGAGAGCATCAGATGGATATCAGGAATAGTTGCAACGCAAGCTAGCAAAGATGAAGCAGCGCGAGCAATCAAGATCGTGCAGATGGGCCCCCTTCACGGAACGTGGGACAAGGGACAATCAACAGAGCAGTGTGTGGCAGCACCTCGCCAGACCAGGCGCCCCCCGTTTGTTCCTCAGAGCCTTTCAATGAGCCGAAGAAGTCGGTGCTGTCAAATTGTGGTGCTTGGGTGCTGGCGAGGGAGAGGAAATCGTTGGGTGAGCTTGGTCCGAGTAGGGGAGTAGACGCACCCGCTCCGACGGCTTTGGGACCGACGCACCCCTGGGCTCAGCTTCTCCTCCTTCCAGCCGACCCGAACGCTGGTCCAAGGGAGCTTGCAGATGCGAGGTTCCATCAAAGTTGACACGGCAATCATGCCCGTCGTCTGCTCGCTCGGCCACGTCGCCGCCCATCTGCGAGGTGCAGGGGTCCAATTCATCTGCAAGGCTCACACAAAGACGAAAACGAAGTTGATCTTCATTTGGCAATAATGTTTGGGGAAAGGCTCGGAGCCCAATGCTCAGGCTCCTGAATCTCAACGCACACAGACAGGGTACATACGACATGCGAGCAGGAACGAGCTCAGAGAGTCGATGTACTGTATGTACCTCCAATCAGGTACACACCTGGGCCTCAAACGCAAGAAGGCAGCAAGCAGAGCAAGGTACGGCACCGCATGGTACAGCCATCCTCAGTCTGAAAGGTGGAGCTCAAGCAGACCCCACTCATTTGGTACGAGAGCGATGCGTCCCTGGCAGAGGCGGTGGATTGACCAAGCCTTTGTTAGCCGTTCCTATCCTGCCGTTCCAGTTCAAACGCGGGCCAGGGCGGCACAGGGAGCAGCAAGGGGGCAAGTAAAAGATCAGAACAAAGAATGAAGTTTGAGAATGTGAGATATGTATATTTTGAAAAAAGGCGAAAGCCCTTTGCTCGAGGCACAACAAAATCACGCAGGCCACTTTCTGGATCTCGGTCCTCAACTTTGCCCGAGACGCTGCTGGCTTGGAAGAGTTTTGACCGAGTTCCGGCACTGTTTGTGCGGGCCATCTTTCAGACGGAGGTGCATGTCTCCGTCTCCGAGTCCGAGCCCCTCCTTGGTCCTGCACTCCCCTCGTCCTGGCATGCTGCTGTCCCCGGTGAGGCGTGCGCCGTGCATGTGAAGGTGAGACCCGTTTTTGACGTTTTTTCGGCGGCCCAAAAACGTCGGTCTCGTTCTAAAATACCGCTTTTCACTTCTTCCTCTTCCCGGGTGCGTTCTGGGGGAGGCCTGGCCTAAAACAGATGGAAGCTGGTCTGGATTGTGCAGAAAGTGCCAATTTTTTGCGGAAAGGGCGTGAGTGAGAAGTTTGTGGGTTGGCTCGGATTATCTGCGTTTGTGACAAGGCCGAAGAAAAGCTAGTGGCTGATCGCGCATCTTGTTTATTTGTGTTGGGGTGAGAGACTGATGCAGTGCGTGAAACGTCGATCTGTCGGACTGACGAGGGGACCATCTGCCTCTGACTCGAGACCACGAGCGCTTTGAAACGCATGAGATGATTGGAACCTGTTAGCTGCCACTCCCGGGCCGGGTAGAGTCTGCCCTTGCCTTGCTCGTGCCCTTTATCATCACATGTAGACTTTAAACCTGCAGAAAGACACCTGCTGGCAAGATCCTGTCGAATATTCTGATACGAATCGTGTTCTAGCTGCCCACTTGAGTGGCTCAGGCAGCCACATGGTGTCCGCCTGGGCCTTCCTCTGCCCTCGTGCTAGCGACCTGCAGGCTCGGGCAAATCGATCTGGCCCATCCCTTGCTCGACCTCCATGGTCCGGGTACTTGTCCCTCCTCCTTCTCACCGATGCAGTGCCTCGTGCCTTGACTCACTCACTCACTGCTCCACTGCCCTCTTGCTGCTGCTGCTGATCCTTCTCTCCATGCTGACTGCTCCTGTGCTGTCGGTCTCCAGGTCCCGCTCTTTTGCATTTGCAAGACAGCCTTTCCCAAGCTCTGTCATCTCTCACCTTTGATCGGCCGCCCCCTAATAAAGGCCACGTCTGCAGATCCCCCCCCAGGCTGCCGATCCTTCCCTTCCCTCCTCACCTCACTCATCCTCTCCACCTCTTCCCCCACTCGATCCTTACCGATCCAACCACAGTCTTTTCTCTGGACCTAGTCATCTGACTCCCTAACCCAACCTCTTCCTCCATCTCCAACCTTTTTTTCCTCACCCAACCCGTCCGTCTGTCACCAACCCCACAAATCACAATGAAGGCCTTCACCACCGCTACCCTCCTCGTCGCCTCCGCCGCCGCCGTCTCGGCCACCTCCTGCCAGCCCACCAAGGAAGAGGCCTGCAAGGACATCTCCTTCGGCGGTCTCCTCAACCTCGGCCTCCTCGGCTGCTCTTCCTTCAAGGTCGACCCCGTCTTCAACATCTTCCGCCGTGCCGATGAGTCTGAGGAGGAGTTCGTTGCCCGTGCCGAGATGGAGCGTGCCCTGAGCAAGAGCAAGAAGACCGATGCCTGCAAGTCCCTCTCCAACGCCGGCTTCCTCAACCTCAACCTCTTCGGCTGCTCCACCTTTGACATCTCCCCCAAGTTCCACTTCTTCAAGCGCGAGGCCACCGCTGGCTCCCCCGGCACCCCCGGCACCCCCGGCTCTGCTGGCTCCCCCGGCACTCCCGGTACCCCCGGCACTCCCGGTGCTCCCGGCACCAAGGGCGGCAATGGACAGCCCGGTACCCCTGGCACTCCTGGTACCCCCGGCACTCCCGGCACCCCTGGCAAGGCTGGTACTCCCGGCACCCCCGGTACCCCCGGTACCCCTGGTACCCCCGGTACCACCAAGTCTGCCACCAAGGCCACCTCCACCACCAAGGCTCCTTGCCCCACCTCCACCAAGTCTGCCACCAAGACCACCAAGACCACCCCCAAGCCCACCAGCACCGGCACCGGCTGCACCGCCCCCGTCGACAAGTCGTCGTGCTCTCTCTGGTCCAAGGCCGGTCTGATCAACCTGAACCTCCTCGGCTGCTTCGACTTTGACGTCTCCCCCACCGTCAACGTTGGCCAAGGCATCGCCTCCTGGTTCGGCCACCACTAGACGGCTTTGTTTTTTAATCCGCCTCTTCGGTTCCTCTGATCTTCCCCACCCAACCCGGTCCCTGAATCCATGTAGCATCACACTCTCTCAAGTCACCTTGAACCACCACCCCCCCCTTCTTCCCTTCCCAGTCTCAACCCCCCCCCCCCAAACGTCGATCGGTCGGAAAGTACATACCGCTCACCTCGGGTCACACGGTCCAGCGCCAGTGGCACCCTCTTTCTCTCACCCCATACAGAAGAGCAGGGCCGGGCCTCCGTTGACCGGATGAAAACGATTCTTTTTCCCCAGGGGTTTATCTCACATCGTCAAGGGCAAGCAAAACACACACACACAAGGCAGTGGGGGGGACGACACAACAGCGGCAGTCGATCGAGCCTTCCAAACCTCTTCTTACCACAAACGGACCTTTCTCCCTCTATACCGCCATCCATCGAACAACCCACCCCCCCTCGTCTTTTCGTCTTCGCCCATCTCTACTGGAGGCACCAGATCTTTTCTTTGCTTTCTTAGACCAACCCCCATCATCATCTTTTTTAAACCCTATTCGTTTTTTGCGTACTTGTGGTGCAGCATCGCTCTTCATTCCCCCCCGCCAACTATCGTGTCACTCTTTATATCTTTTCTCTTCGATCTGCATCGCATTACATTCCTAACACTGTCTGCGTCTTCCAAAAATCGGGTCTGAGAATGTAAATCGCTGAGAGCACAGAGCAGTGGAACTGCTGGATTCGCCACACATACAGAGCAGAGCAGAGCGTAAAGCTGGGTGGGAACTGAAAGAGTGGTTGTTGCAAGGGGTAGTTTTTACAAAGAGCAGAGGGAGAAAACAAGCACAGGATCGAAAGCCCTTCCTTCGCCTTGATCAGTTGGCTGCAGATGCTGATGCAGCAGGGGCAGATGCACCACCACCACCACCACCACCGGCAGCGTTGCTAGCAGCAGCATAGTCATCCCAAGTCTTCTGTATCCTCACCCACGCACTGCCCACATTGTCCAGCGCCGGGCGGATGTCGAGCACAAACTCGGGCTCGTCCGCCGCGTTTTCTTGCTCGGTCTCTGGCACCGAGTAGTAGTCGATGATGTAGCGCACTTCCTGAGGAGCTGCAGACGAGCCGGGGGGAGCAGGGCGGCGGACGATCCAGTCGTGTCGATCGAAAGGTGGTTCAGATCTGCGCCGCCAAGTTTGGAGAAGAGGGGAAAGAGGGTAAAAGGGGAAAGGGGGGGGGGGGGGGGGGTTTGAGCACGATTGGACTGCTGTTGACAGACGAAAAGCATCGCCCCGGCAGTACAACTCACTGGAAACGGGAGGGCATAATTTGACCGAGGAAGTTATAAACTCGAGCCTTGGGACTGAGAGTGCCAGGCTTGCCCTGGAATCGTGCTAGCTCAACCTTGTTGGGATCTCTGTGATCAAAAATTTGGTCAGTAAACTCTCGCGCATGAGATAAGGTGCATTCGTCCCATACAAAACTCACACTCCAGCACGGCGTTCCCAATCCAGCACCTCTTGCCACGCTGCCTCATTCAGCCAGTTGTGTATAAGTACCATCATCTCCACATGCTCTTCGGGTGTCTCCCAGCCCTTTCTGAGCAGAGCATTGTAAAATTGCTGTGGCGAGGGGTATTCCCAGTATTTGTTATCCGCTTCTTCTTGCTGTTGTCCCTGCTGCTGTGCGCCTGCAGAAGCTCGGCCATGATCGACGGGGCATTTGGCAGGCCCTGCTGAGGAGGAGGAGGAGGACGCTTCTGCTGAGGAAGAAGAAGGAGGAGAAGAAGAAGAGACTTTGTCATAGGGCGAAGCTCCGGGACCGGGTGAAGTCGCCGACCGAGGGATGGAGGAGACGACTCGCTCAGTGGGAAGCACGACTTTCTGCTTCTCTGATGCGCGCGAGTTGGACAAGAACGGCATCATGTTGAGCGGGTTCAGAGTTTCTGACCACGATCGTGGCGGGGGAGCAGCAGCAGCAGCAGCAGCAGCGGCGGCGGCGGAAGAGGAGGAGGAGGAGGAGCTGGAGGAGTCGGAAGAGAAAGCCGCGGCTGCGTTGGCGAGGGATCTCTGTGAGGATGAAGGCCCTGATGCTCCCATTGGGCGTCGTGTGGGCAGGGAAGTGGGGCCGCCGTCAGCCTTGTGCATGGGGCATCCTGGAGGCGGCGAGAGCGAGTCGAAGGCTGGCACGCGAGGGTGGTCGTTTGGCAGCTGAGCGGCACCGCGGGTCGAGCTGGGCCCGGCCGCAGGGCTTGCAGCAGCTGCACTGAGAGCTGTATGCCACGAGTCGAGAAGCATTGTGCCTTGGTCGTGAGGGAAGTGTTGGTCCCAGGCCGGCGTCGACTGGAAGCCAGCGAGAGACCTGCTGTGCTGACAAAAACGTTGCCACATGGCGCTGTGAGGTTCTTGCCACGTGGGTTCTGAGAAAGGCTCCGGAGCATGCCTCGACGCTTCCCCACTCAGCTCAGGGCTATGAGATACAGTATGAATGAGATCGATCAACCACGAAGCTCTGCAAGATGTATCATCCAACACGGTGAGCAATGCCAGTCACATGCTTCCCATTCAGCGGGCCATATCCATGCTGACGACAACGGCTTCCGCTCTGGTTCTGCAGAGGCGGCACCCGTGGTGGACAGGCTGAGTTCAGCTGGGACCAAGTCAGAAATGACAAGGATCGCGAGCACTACCTCGGTCACGCCATCATGGCTCCCGTATGTCCTCTGGTTTCCAGCTCTCACTTCATGCGCACAACAGCAGGATGATTGATCTCTGCCTCGTCCTTGGATGAATATACAGACCGGCCGGTGGCAGAACGGACGCGATGTGACATGGTACAACAAGGACAAAAACGATACCTCAAAGGAGCAGGCTGCCAGACTCGAGGAACTTCAAAAGATCAAGATGGCAGAAGAGCAGGCACTAGCGAGTGTACTGTGAGTGCATCTACCTACCTACCTACCTACCTACCTGTCCGTACTCACATCGAACGGTGTAGAGCTGACCGCGCATGAATCTTCGCAACACTCCGCAGAGGCTATGTGCCTAAAAGCTCAAGCGGGTCTGCCGTTGGCTCTGCCCTCCTCAACGGCTCGTCCGGCTCTCGCAGCGCAGGCTCATCTGCCAGAACAGGCGCCAACACTGCCCCACTCGACCCCGCCAATTCACGCTGGCCAGCACCAAAATCCGAAGGATGGCAGCGCAAGAACGCCTCCGACGATGATGCCGACGACGATGACGATGGCTCTGGCCTGACCAAAGAGGAGCGCAAATTTGCACGCAAGATGGCCAAAGCCGAGGTCAAGAAGCAGCTCGAACTCGAAAAGCAGCAGCGGAAAGCGGAAAGGGAGGAGAAGCGAGCACGGAAGCAGGAGAGGGAGGAAAAGCGTCATCGCCATGCACACGACCGCAGCCCGAATTCGGATCGGGATAGGGCTCAGGCTCAGCGCTCAGGGAGAGAGTCGGACAGTCGCGACCCTGGTGCCAGATCTCCAAGAAGCAGGAGACGGAGAAATGAGGGGGAGACGCGGCATCATGACGAGAATGGGCCGCCGAGGAGGAGTCGCTCGCCTCTGCCGCTGCGGCGGGACGAGAGGGATCGTCACGATCGACGATCCCGCTCGCGTTCGCGTTCGCCAGGGCCAAGACAATTGCGCAGAGACCACAGAGACCCCCGACGAGATGAAGGATACTATGGACGAATCTCATCTTCCTCGCGTCACGACAGGAGTCCAACACCTCCCTTCAGTCGGCGGCCTTGAATCACCACAGTCTCTGTAGTACCAGTACTCCCGTGATTGAATGATGATAGTCCTCTCACGAGATCTGCATAAGTTCTGTCGCAGCTACAAATCCACTTGAAAGTCGTCCTTGTACGCGCTTAGCAGCGTTTGTAGCGCCTTGCGACAAGGGTCGACGTGCAGCTGACGTTCCCTAAAGGGGGCCGTCTCCGCCTTTTCCTGAAGGTCTTCTTTCGCCGCTCTCAACTTGGGTCCTTGGCCTTCGAGCAGCGCGTTAATGTGTTCATTCGTTCGGCCACCTGATTGTTGGGCCGATAGATGGATCCGCACGAGCGCTTGCAGCGAGGCGAGCTTCACCTTGAACATCTTGTCTCCGCATGCGGCGCCAACGATGCCGTCGAACACCATCTGCATAGTCGTAGATGCTGTCGTGCTCTCACACATCAGTTCCAGCAGACCCAGATTCGCGAACGCACGTTCCAACGCGGCGCCTGCATTCCACCGTAGCTTTGGATCTTTGGCCGTTTGCAGATGGCGGGTTAACGCTGCCAATGCTGCATCCTGAGAATGTCGCAAGTCTTGGTGATTTTCGTCCAAACGTGGGCTCATACGCAGCAGACCTCCCAAAGCTCGTAGCGCATTTGTCGCGATCCGATCGTCATCCTTGCTGAGGGAGATGGCAAGACAGAGGAGCTCGTGAACCAGAGGGTGTGTCGCTGAGGCAGGCACTCTGGCTACCTGATCAGCGCTTTTGTCGCACATTGTGGCAAATGACCAACTTGCCCGCACTCTCACAATCGTAGCTCGCGCATGTAGAGGTCCGTAGTCTGGTCGCTTTCTCGCATCTTCGTCCTTATGTCGGCCCGTGCGAAGCAGGCGAGACCCTGCCATGAAAGCAGCAAAAGTGACGATATCTGAATCAGTGTCGGCAAATTCGTTGGCTTTGAGAGCAGCAGCTGCATATCCTGAGTCGAAGCACACCCCAATCGCTCTCGCAGCTGCTGCAGATACAGCACCCTCCGAATCGCTCAGGAGTGTCTCAAGAAGGACGTGCGCCGCTGTGCGACGAGTGGCCGTGCCTGAGATTGCGGCAAGAGGAAGCAAGCAATCCGCTGCTGAACACCGGACCAGGGGACTCGTATCCTTCACGCCGAGTCCTGTCACGATGTGAAAATGCTCTGTTTGGTCGGCAGAAATGGTGCCCTGATGCAATTTCCGGAGGAGTAGGGGTAGAATGGATATGGCTGCCTGACGCTCCAGATCCGAAGGTGATTGCTTGAGGGTCTGACCACATAGCTCTAGGATCTGGCCGCGATATGGACTGCGAACAAGATGTTACCTCATGAGCAATGCGTTCGATTCGCACGTTGGTTCCTTTACCCACTCACTTTGTGTCTTGCCCAGCCTGTTCCACCACGGACGAGAGCGCTTTCCATGCTTGGGTACGCCTGGGACCCAGATGAGGCTCGCTTTGTGAGAGCTGCGAAAGAATATTGTCAAGGGGCATGGCTGGCATTGTCACGTTGTTGCCGACAGATGCACTCATGAGTTCCGACAGAACGGAGAAGGCTGAAGTAGCTGTTGCCGAATCTGTGATGAATGGTCATAGTCAGCTGAAGTCCTGTTGCGCTCGATCCGCGAATATCGGCGAGGCCGGAACATACCCAGACTGGAGCATAGCGACACAACGGGCGCCGTCAATATGACGGCTGATCTTTGTCTGTATGCGACATTTGGAGTCGAGGTTACGACAGCTTTGGCTGCCTGTAGAGAAGGAAGGGAAGTGAGCTTTGCTGATATCTAACATTGACCGAATTCATGGCCGAAACGGACCTTCAAAGCAGCCAGCGTCAAGTTCGAGGAGCCCTCAGTTGTGGGTGTTGATGTGGCGGAGGCTGCCGTGAGAATGGTGGCGATGCAAAGTCTGATGTCGGAGACCACTGCACCCGTCCGTGCAGCGAGGGAGATGAAAGCAGAGGAGCGTTGGGGTCTGAGATTCATCATCTGGGTCAGTAAGGCTTGCTGATCTTTTGGTGTACGGTACATTCTTGGCAGCACACCTGTCATCGATGACGATTAAAAGGCCTTCGCGTCCCGCTCGTTCCAGAGCAGATTCACACAATTGGACGGCGGCGGTCCGGACGGAGAGGGCTTGGTCCGACCTTGTCATATCCAGGACATTGGGGACCGGGATTTGGGCAAAGCCGCCCTTGGACTGACCGAAGAGCATTGGCCAGTCTAGAAAAAAGGCTCTTGCATTTTTCTGTAAATGATCACACGATGTGGATACATCGTTAGTGCTCAATACAGCTCCACCATGGTGACTGGCTGCATGAACGCGACGCACTGTGTTGATGTGACTGAGGCAGGAAATGCAGTAGTATTTACAGGCCCTGCTCGCATCGCCTCTGCGCTCGAATCATGGGGCTGAGTGAGTCCAATTGTTTTTTAGAAGATGTCAGGAAGTGTGAACTCACGAAGGTGTAGCTTTCCGTGTCTCGGTTCGAGACTCCGTTGCGCTTTCTTCAGAGTCAAGCTCTGACGCAGAAACATCGCTTCTTGAGCGATGAGCCCGATCTGATTCGAGAGCACGAGATGGGGTCTTGCGTGGCCATTCAGGTCGATCATCCACATCTGACGAAGAAGACGATAGCGAAGGAATGGGCGGCAGAGCCGTGCCTTTTACGCTGCGCCACGACGATGCTGAAGAGCTGCGGGAATATGAGCCGCCCCTCTGCAAAGGGTTGGCGTCCAGCGGTCTTGACTGGCGGACTGAGGACCCACCAAAAGCGAGCACTCCCGTGTTTTGCAGTGTATTACTTGTATGGGAAGCCGGTCGACGCAATTGGCTCAATGATGAAGTCGAGGCTTGGGCTCGAAGTCCCGGTCCTGCAGGAAGGAGCCATTGAAAGATGGAAAGACAAAGAGAGCTGAGCTCGTGTACCCGCTTTACGTCGCGCTGTAGTAGAAGACTCGGCCCGTGAGATAAGATGGCAATGATGCAGCGCAAGGCACTGGTCACTGTCCGGATTGTATCTTGCGTGGCAGGAGTTTGTGGTGGGGCGAGCCATGTTTTGGCCAGTCGAATGAGCGCGGCGAGGAGTGCCTCACAGCTCCCGCATTGACCTGCGCCACCTTGGTCTTCTTGCCAAGTTCCGCAGCTTGAGGTGATAGAAGTCCGAAGAGAGTCGAGTCTTGTCCTGCATTGCTCAGCATCGAGCTCTTGGAAGCTCGAGACAGTTGCATCCCAGTCAGATATTTGAAAGATGTTGGAGACCTTCGGGGCTACCTGAACCGAGACTGCTTCAATGCCTGCGTCCATCTTCTGGATCCTGGGATCACATCATCGTCAGACTGTGACCTCTGTCTCACTGCATGTCGGGAAGAGCCATAGCTCAGGCATCAGCATGACGGTTGCCCATGTCATGTCTGAACAGGGGGAAGGGGAGCTGGGGAAATGCTGTCGCTGAATCGACACGTGCCGTGACATCCGAAGAATCCCATGCTTGAGCCACTCTGAGGTACTCCCAATCCCATCTGGCCAGCCGTCGTCGTCGTCGTCGTCCAGCCAGCCACCTCGTTCCTGTACGTCACGGTCCGCAGAGGTCGGGTTCCAAGCTACAGGCTCGACTTCAGAGAGTCATGGGTCTGTTCGACTTTCTCGTCCAAGTAGGCGTCGCTATTGGCCCCGCAATCGTCTACCTGGACCAGGTTCGCGGAGTGCTCCAAAAACGCAGCTCACAAGGGTTCTCCAAAGATGTCTGCGCCGTGATTCTGTTTGCATGCATCGCCAGAATTGGCTTCTACTTCCATGAGAAATATGCTCTTGGTATGTCTTCGCCTCCCTTCCTTGGGTATTCGGCGTGCACTCGCCTGCGTCCGCGGCAGCTCAGATCTGATCAGCTGATGAACGCTTCGACGTTTGCTCTTGTCACAGCTCTGCTGCTCCAGGCGATATTCCTCATCATTATCCAGCTCGTCCTCCTCGAGCTGCTATTGCGTTTCCGGCCCGGATCATATGCATCGGCAGCCTTCACCGCTTCCTCGGAAGACACACGATCCAGAGTAGTCTTCGACTCCACACGGGAAGCCACACCTGGATCCAACGCGCCTGCTTTCAAAGTCATTGTGGATCCACCGGCTGGCGAGGTATCCTCTTCTCCAGCTGCAGCAGCAACAGCGAGTGGCTCGGGCGGCGCTGGTACATCTGAGCCCGAGACACCCGTCTGGCAGAATCGTCCGTACGACTTCTGGCAATGGGAAGACTTTATGACAGTGAGGACTTCGTGCTTGTCTTCAGTAGTTTGACATCTTTCTGACTCTCTTGCTACTGTCATGCAGTACATCTACTGGCTGCTGGGCTACACAGCAATCCTTGGGCTGTTGGTGCTCCTCTTGGGCGGGTTTAAGCTCTTCAATGGCTTGCTTGGATTCTATGCACTTGGCCTCGAGGCGCTGCTGCCTCTGCCCCAAGCGATGTCCAACTACAGGAGCCAATCCCTGGCAGGACTATCGCCGTGAGTTCGCGACTAGCAAGCTATCTTGCCCGACAGTCTGGAACTCACAATCGGCCTTCTTGCGCAGAATTCTGATTGCCGCCTGGGTCGGTGGTGATATAGCTAAGACTGCCTACTTCATCTGGCAGGCATCTCCCCTACAGTTCCTGATCTGCGGTCTGATACAGCTCAGCATAGACTTGACGATCTGCTACCAGGCCTACATCTACCGCGAGAAGACGGCAGAAGACAATGCGGCGCTCGCTGAGCAGGCTGCAAAGGCCAAAGCACGAGGTCGTGACAATTCCGATGTAGAAGCTGCTGGCGGCGATGCGGAACTAGAGAGCAGCCCTACCTTCGGAGGTGATCGGCAAGTGGAAGTGGATGATGATGAGGAGGGCGAGGCGTCACCATTCCGGATTGCTTAACTGTTTTTGCATTGCTTCAATCCGTCGCAATACAAGGCACGCTCAGGACTCTGCAGGAATAGACAATTGTTTTGATCCTACGCCCGACAACATGATCAGACAGCCCTATCGTCTTCGCACTCTTACGCTCAAGCACGTCGGACAGCCCTCGAGCTTCTGATACTCGGAAATATTGACAGTAACAACCTTGTATCCCCGAAGTCGAATCATCTCTGCCGTCCGTGGGGCATTTGAGGACATTATGACCGTATCTTCATCCAGAGCAACGACAGCCACTCCGTGTTCCTGTCGAAGGTCATTAAGGAGCAGTGAGTTTCGCTCTTCTCAGCATTCAGCGGGTGGCGGCCGAATCCAGGCTCACTTCGGGCACTTCAAGATAGGATGGAAAAACTGTAACGTCGTCGATGAAGTCGCGATGCAAAAGTACTGTACCGTCTGGCAGTGCTGTTGCGGCACTCTCTGTTTCAAAAGGATGGGTTTCAATGAGAATGTTTTCCTGAACTGCAGAGACAACAGGCCGACGCACTCAAATGCAAAGCTTTGGTCATCGGTACAGCCTTGACCACGTATCCAAGTGGGCGGAGGTAGGCGCTGCACAGCAGAGCGGAGCAGGCTATCAGCTCAACAGGTTTTTTCTGGTCTGTCCTGCCACAAGGACTAACCGCAACTGTCTGATGCCCTCGGGGTTGGTTCGTGCTCCAGATCCGACATACACGACACGGGCGTGCGGGTCTTTGAGAACGTCGCCGCCGTCCAGTGTGCCGGCTCCACTGATGGCGACCACATTGAGATCCGGCCGATCGGCGGCAAGCTGTCGCAATGTCTCTCGAGTGCCTTCGACTTCCTCCTTGCGTTCGGGCGCTCCAGGATTGGAGAGCACAATCAGGGTAGGTGCATCTGGCAAGACGGGCGGAAAGACGACGACGGTATCCTCGACAAAGACGCTATCGGGAAGATGCTCGGCAGGAGGGACGGTGACGATTTTCCAGCCGTGTTGGAGGAAGTGAGTGACGTACTGGTTCCACTGCTCGAGAGCGTCCTTCCAGCTGAAGGTTGAACGTTCGTCTGCGATGTGGGTCACGAGTCCGTTCTTGAGAAGCGGAGATGGTGAGCGGACGAGGAGAAGCTTCTCCTGGTAGCCGTCGCTCATACCAGACGTCGTCATTTGTCAGTCACTCCCGGTCGGTCGATGCCAGGATGACAACGGTCTTCGTTGCAACGAGGGGGGAGCCTGCCTTCAGGGACGTGTTGCGGGAGGGAACCTTATCTCCCTTTGTGTGCCGAGCGTGAGAAACCAGACGCTAAACCACGGATATCGAGCCAGACACCTCTCACTGACGGTAGTGGGAAACGGGCGGGCGTGCGTGTGCTGTGCGAGCTGTGTGTCAGCGAGATCCCCTTTCTTGCCCCGCGTGTCTGAGCCGTGTGTTGCCGAGATGAAGGGACGAGCATCCCATCTTGCAGGGTCATCTCAAGGGGGCGGTACCACGAACGATCGTCCTCATAAAGCAGCTGTCTCCTCACCTCGTCCTGCTCTCAAACTCCGTCTGCCTCGCACCTCAAGGCTGTTGTCTTCTTTGCTTCTGTCTCCCCCCAACCTCGATCTTGCTGCAGTGGCTGTCATGTTTGTCGTCTCCAAGCTCAAGCCCAGTGTCCGCTCGTTGCCAAACATGGGAGCGGACCTCAGCAAGCGTCGCTACCATGGCGAGCGCGTCTTTGGCCACATGCCCCCGCCCAAGAAGAACGACATTCCCGACTGTGAGTGAGCCGATCTGGTGCAGTCCTCAATTCCAACGAGTTGACGGGTGGTGCCTTGCGGACAACAGATCCAGAAGGACATTTGCAAAATAGAAACATGAACGCAGCGCTACTCCGCTATGTGGACAATGTCCGAAGACATGGTCATCGTGCAGCCAAGATTGATCCTCTGTGAGCACGTCTTTCGAAATCGCTCGAGCGCAGACCAGCATTGAGATCCAGTCTTTTATCCTCACCAGGAACTTGATGGCTAGAGAGTATGTAGTCCATCCTCATGGGCAAAATGTTCGAATTAGGAATCTGACCCCGTTCTGTGCAGGTCAGAGGTTGCTGCCTTAGATCCATCACGGTACGGCCTGCGCTCAGAGGAGAAGATTTCAACTTCAGGTATCTTGAGAATGCCCGATGACAAGGCGAACCGCGACAGCACCAGCCCTGTGCGAGCCATCTCTCAGCATCTCCAACAGACCTATGTCTCGAGCATCGGGTGAGTGTTTGGGTCACCCTTTCCACTATTCAATGCTGCTTGATGGTTCCGTTCTGATTCAGACGCATGGCCTATGTAGCTTCGAGTTCATGCACATGCACTCTAAAGGTGCGCGCAATTGGTTCATGGACCTGCTCGAATCCGGCGCTGCAACGCGACCTGTGGATTCGGAGACGAAACTACGGATATGGGAACTAATGGCGCGCTCAGAAAGCCTGGACCAATTTCTGCAATCCAAGCTCCCGAATGTGAAAAGATATGGACTGGAAGGAGCCGAAGCAATGATCCCATGCTTGGACGCGTTGTTTGGACTCGCAGCTGAAGGTGAGGGGATAAGTGTGTTGGACCCGGGCCACGGATACTAACACGTCTTTCTTCTGTCTCAACCGAATAGCCAAGATCCCAGACGTTATCCTGTGTATGCCACACCGAGGACGTCTCGGTCTGCTCACAGAGCTCCTCGAGATGCCCTCCGAAGTCCTCTTATCGAAGATGAGGGGACAACCTGAAGTACCCGATCAAGCCGGAATCGTAGGCGATGTTCTCAGCCATCTCACCGCGGCCCCAACGCTCAAATACAGCAAAGGTAGCGTACGCGTCGAGATGCTGCCGAATCCAAGTCATTTGGAGGCTGTGAACCCTGTCGCCGTCGGTCTGACTCGCGCAATCCAAACATTTGGCGCGATCAAGGATGGGAAACAGCTTGGATTCGAGCATGCGATGTGTGTACAGATCCACGGAGACGCTGCATTCGCCGGCCAAGGTGTCGTCATGGAAACCCTTGGGCTCGTGAGTGAAGGGAACCGGAGAGCAATGCGTTCCAACCTTCTCATCACACAAGACTGACATCCGTGCGTACACAGAGCGAGCTTCCGCATTTCGCAGTCGGAGGCAGCGTGCATTTGATTGTCAACAATCAGCTCGGGTTCTCCACTCCGAGTTCGTACGGCCGATCCAGCATGTACGCATCAGATGTCGCCAAGATGATCGGAGCTCCCGTCCTCCACGTCAACGGAGACAACCCTGAAGCAGTCCTACGCGCTGTTTCAGTAGCCTTCGCGTACCGTCAAAACTTCCTGCGAGACGTCTTCATCGACCTCGTCTCTTATCGAAGATGGGGCCACAACGAGCTAGACGAGCCAGCGTTTACTCAGCCGGTCATGTATCGCACCGTGCGGACGCGCAAGAGCGTACCAGAGCAGTACGAGGCAAAGTTGATCGAGGAGAAAGTTCTGACTCCGGAGAAGGCACAGCAACTACGGCAGCAGCGTATGCAAGAGCTAGACTCTGCTCTACGTTCAGAAAGCACGACTCAGGCATATGTAGCCAAGCCCTTGCGGTGGGAAAGGTTGCATTTCTCGACAGATGATGGTGCAAACCACGATCCCGATACTGGAGTGGACACATCTCTCTTGTCCGAGATCGGCAACGCGTCAGTCATGATCCCTGAGGGATTTGAGCCTCATAGCCGCCTGGCGCGTCACATAAAGCAGCGGAAAGACAGCTTGAGGGCTGGCAAAGGTATTCTGTGGGCCACGGCCGAGTCCTTGGCCTTTGGTAGTCTGCTGGACGAAGGCTACGACGTGCGCTTGTCGGGACAAGACGTGGGCAGAGGCACTTTCAGTCAAAGGTGAGCGCTCTACACCAGGACCCAGATCAGAATAGTTCTCAACACGTCCTACTGGATCACTTTATAGGCATCTGATGGTTGTCGATCAGAATGACGAGAATATCCACGTCCCTCTCAACGCAGCGCAGCTGGCTGACGGCAAGCTCGAAGTTGTCAACTCATCGCTCTCGGAGCAGGGTGTCCTCGGATTCGAACTTGGTGTCAGCTGGCATCGTCCAGACCTGTTGCCAATCTGGGAAGCTCAGTTTGGAGATTTCCAGCAGGGAGCGCAGGTCATCATTGACACCTTTTTGGCGTCTGGAGAAGCAAAGTGGATGAGGCAAAGCG
Organism: Tilletia setariae; assembly: GCA_023634365.1. Classification (NCBI taxonomy): domain Eukaryota; kingdom Fungi; phylum Basidiomycota; class Exobasidiomycetes; order Tilletiales; family Tilletiaceae; genus Tilletia; species Tilletia setariae. The sequence goes on along the minus strand of JAMJXE010000001.1, from coordinate 7,410,732 downwards.
CTCTGACGATGCTTCTGCCCCATGGCCTTGAAGGAGGCGGACCGGAGGTGAGCAAATGAGGTCCGGCAGAACCTGTTTGAGCGGTACCAGAGAGAATCGATTCGGGAAACAAACTGCTGCTGACCATCAACTGTTCATCTCAATCTGTTATCAGCATTCCTCTGCCCGTATCGAACGTTTCCTCCAGCTGTCAAATGACCCCTTCGAGCCTGATACAAGCTCATTCTCTTCCAACTTGATCGTCGCCAACCCCACGTCGCCAGCGCAATTCTTCCACCTCTTGCGTCGGCAAATGCTGCGAAACTACCGAAAGCCTCTTGTTGTTGCAACTCCGAAAGGACTCCTTCGCGCCGCTGTAAGTTTTTCCTGCAAGGCAGTGCTTGGTCTGGCTTCGGCCTGCTGACGAGTGGTGGATATCCAACGTTTTGAACCACGACTCTCATCAGGAATGCACTTCAGAGTTATCCGAATTCGCACCGGGAACGCGTTTCCAGACAGTGCTTCCTGAGTCAGCGACAGGATCGTCATCCGATTCGAAACGGCCGCGAAGGCTAATTTTCACCTCGGGTCGACATTACTACACGCTCCTGAAAGCGCGCTCAGACCTTCAGCTGGGTGCAGGAGACGCCGCCTTGATTCGGATCGAGCAGCTGAGTCCGTTCCCCTTTGAGGATCTGGAAAAGACGTTGGAGCGGGTGACGGGCCCGGAGACGGAATGGGTTTGGGCTCAAGAGGAACCACGGAACCAAGGTGCAGCTCCTCATGTCCTTCCACGCTTGGATGCTTTGAGGCGACACATGTCCAAGAATGGCAAAGCTGGTCATGGTGGTGCCAGCGTGCGCTACGTCGGTCGAAAGACGAGCGCAGTGCCAGCCACTGGCGTCGGCGCTTGGTTCAAGGCTGAACTTGACGCGCTGGCCACAGAGCCGTTTGCGGGACTGTGAAGCATCCAAGCAGCCGTCAAGCATTCAAGCATCGACGGGACGAAGCATTTCTGGGGCCGTTCTTGTAGGCAGTGCTGTCATTCCCGCCCGACAGGGATCGCGATTCGTAATCAGATGAATGACATTGAGTTTTGGGACAAAAAGGTACACCGGTGACGCGAATCGCATTTTGAAAGGGGAAGGGGTGGAACTCTGATAGTTCCCTGCATCAATGCGTTTGGGGGCGACGACAACTGCGAGAGGACTGGATGAGTAATCCACAATTCGTCGGGATGCGGTGAGCCAGATTCAGGATCACCGCTGCCAGATGTATGCAGAAGCAAAGACTCTAGTGAGGCAGGTCTTGGACCATCTATGACAGCAAAGCAATATTGTGGGGGCCGACGCTGTTGCCCGCTACATGCGCCGGGGATTCTGAATTCTGGGACGGGAAACCGAACGAGGCTGTCATCGGTCGCGGAGCAGCTGCCCGGCGCTCATTGGCGCTTACCCAATGTGGCGAGCACATCGTCGTTGAAGCCCTTGGTCGCGAGACCAGCGACGGGTTTGCCATCTGCAGAGACGAAGATGAGTTCGTGTGAGCTTCTTGCAGAGTCCATGCGCTGTGGCGTCCGAATTCGATCCTGCACTCACTGGCTGAAGCGGCGGCATTGGCGGCAGCCGATGCGGCGTTGCCAACGACGGGATTTGTGGTTCGTCGCGCTTGGACTCCAGCTCGTAGCTTGTCGAGAGCGACCACTGTTGTTTCCCAGTCAATACATGCTGCGGACGATGAGATCACGACGCGTCAGGAAACCCAAATCTACGTCAAAATAAGATGCGCCGAGCAAAAGCTTACCATCTGTGACCGATTGACCGTAGGTGAGGCCGACTGGACCTTCAGGTGGAATGGACTGCTTGCCAGCGACGAGATTGCTCTCAATCATGACACCCATGATGGCACGGGCGTTGTCTGCACCCGCGCTGCCTCCCAGCTGCTCGGCGATCGAGTCAACGACGCGCATCTGATTCTCGTGCTTCTTCTCTGAGTTGCCGTGGCTGGCATCGATCATGATCTTGGGGGCAAGCTTTGCGGCGGTCAGCTTGGAGATGACGGAAGCGACATCCTCAGGACCGTAGTTGGGGCCCTTGTTCGCTCCTCGGAGGATGACGTGACAAGAGTCATTTCCTTCGGTCTCAACGATGGCAGCAATACCTTGCTTTGTGACGGAGAGGAAAGCATGTGGGGATGAGGCAGAGCGAATGGCATCGACGGCGACTGTAAGAAAGTAGCATGTCAGAGCCAAGGCGGATCTGGAAGCGCAGTGAAAAGAGATGGTTGCAACTGACTGCTGATGGAACCATCTGTGCCGTTCTTGAATCCGATACCACAGCTCAGGCCAGAAGCAAGCTCGCGATGAACTTGTGATTCAGTCGTGCGAGCACCGATAGCACCCCAAGAGATGAGGTCAGCGGTGAACTGAGGTGAGATGGAGTCGAGGAACTCTGTTCCTGCGGGCAGGCCCATGTTGTTGATTTCGAGGAGGAGGCCGCGTGCGAGCTTGAGACCCTTGTTGATTTGGAAGCTTCCGTTCAAGTCTGGGTCGTTGATGAGTCCCTTCCAGCCGACGGTGGTTCTTGGCTTCTCGAAGTAGACGCGCATGACGATGTGCAGGTCGGCTGAGGCGGTGTCTGCGTAAGCCTTGAGCTTCTCGGCGTATTCGAGTGCGGCGCGGACATCGTGTACGGAGCACGGGCCAACAATGACGACAAGACGGTCGTCGATGCCCTTGATGATATCTTCGGTCGTTTTTCGGCCTCCAAGGACGGTCTGTGCGGCTCCGATGGTGAGAGGGTACTCTTCGACAAGGATCTGGGGTGGGATCACTGGTGATAGCGCACGGGATCGGAGAGTTGATGTTAAAGACGATAAGCGGGCAAGTTTGCGCGGTGGTGAGAGCGGAGGAGTGGAGAGAGCAGAGGAAGAGGAGGAGGAGGGAAAGGAGTCGGTGACCAGAGTTGAGGATGATAACCGACGTGGTGGGAGCAGGTGTTGGTCATGCAGATGATGCTGCTCACAAGGCTTGATCTTCATGATGCGCTTGTCGTCGAGTTCTGAGAGAGCGTCGGTGAAGCGGAAGCTTCTGCTGCTCATCGTTGAGGAGATGCTGGTGTCTCGAATGGGAAGGGCGAGATGTCAGCCACCGAGACCGTTCTATTTATGCGCAAGAACGCAGACGGGAGTGACTCACGCGGTCATGATGGGCTCTCTGCTGGTGGTCAGATGCGGAAAGGTTGAGAGCGGTCCGGGAAAGGAAGATGAGATGAGACGAGATGAGGAGGTTGAAGGTTGGAGTACGAGAAGGAGCCAGGCTGTGTGTGGGTTGGGTCCAAAGTTGATCCACGTTCAAGCTGTCAGCTTTCTTCTGGCGCCTCTTTCAGAAGAATCCGCATTTACCTGGCTTATTCTGCCGTGACTCATCTTCATTTTTGCTGGAAATAGATATATAAAAAGTCATCCATAGCCCGTCGTGCACGTGACTCACACGCGTAAACAAAGGGCGCGTCTCGAACCTCACAGGTGTTGATCTGGCTCCCTCGCTCCCGCATCGTCCTCAGCTTCCGGCTCTGACACGAACACGACCCGGGAGAGGAGCAAAGATGCCTCCAGCAGCAGCAATGATGGCACCCTCAACCCCAAGAGCGCCCTCCTTCATGAGGGACGTGGCTACCTCGATCGAGGATAGCCCCTTACCCACCCCGCCTCGGTCCCACCTCTTCCAGGACGATCCTCACGATCTCGACACTCTCGCACCCCTTCCCAGGAGATCCAGATCACCTCCGACCGCAACATCCTCCATCACCGCCCATCCCCAACACTTTCGTTCTGTCAGCGCAAGTGGACTGCCCCCAGCAACAAATCCCAAAGCTTCTCTCCGACTTGAGCACTTGTCCACAATCCCAAATCGCATCAGACAGCCGCTCAGTCCGACCAGCTCACAACAAGCAGAGGTCTACTCATATCATACTCAAGATCTGAAGCATCACGCACACTCAAACGCTTCCTCATCATCTTCCTTCGCCGCATCCTCCCTAGCTGCCACCAATGCACAGAACTCTAATCAGTACGCAAATCCCCGGCTTGCCCAGTCTGCATCACATTTGTACGGCCAGGCGCAACCCCCGCCTCTCTACTCATCGCAGCAGCATGCATCGTCATCCATGGCGGCTTCATCGGTTCCCGGTCATCACATCCCTCAGCATCAACAAGCACAGCCACAAGCCCCGAGCTCGGTGGCTAGAAGTGGGAACCGTCATCGTATGCTGCACAAACCCACCCTCAACAAGATACCAGCGAGTCGTATCAGACTTGGAGAAAGTGCACCAGAACCCGAGGAGGAGGAAGAAGACGAGAATCGGAATCCTCTGTCTAGAAATCATCCCACACCTAGTCCACCTGGGTCACGCATCTCGCCCGGATCTCGGATATCTCCCCCGCCGCCTCAACCAGCACCGCCTAGAACAGCACCATACGATTATCAATCATTTGCACCACAATCACAGTCACAATCACAGTCACAGCAAGGATATGAAGACAACGCAGACGAATATTACGAGCATGGAGAGACTGCTTCTCATAAGAACGCCAAGATGCTTGATCTCGTTCTTTCCGAGGGCCAAAGACAGACGGCGGAAGCAAAAGCCAGGGGAGGCCGATATGGAGAGGGCATTCAATCGGCCATAGAAGTCCTGAAACGCTCAGACAATCCCAGGACTACAGTGGTATGGTCCTTCTTCCTTCTCTACTTTGGCTCGCTCTTTGCACTAACAGCGCAATGTCTTTTGAACCCAATACAGTTCCGTGGAGCCAAGTATTTCAAAGTCAAGAGAGCAGGAGAAGGGGGGTTCTCGACAGTCTGGTCTATTCGCGGACCGATCGCCATCCCAAGCGAGGACGGTTCAGCAGAGATGATTCCCGTCCCTGAGCACCAACAGGGTTGGTTCGCCCTCAAACAGGTCTCGTTGCGCAAACTCGAGATGCAGAGTCGGGAAGAAGTCATAAAGGAGGCGGCTTTGGTAGAGAGCCTGGCAATGAAGGAGGGCAATGAGCAGTATCTGCTTAGATATTTTGGCCACAAGGTCACAGCGGGAAATCTCAAAATCGTGAGTTTGAAAACACGAAATGAGAAGAGGTGGCCCAATGTCATAGACACGCATACTGATGCCTCATTGAAACGTCTGCAGCTCGTCGAGCTCGGCGACTGTGACTTCAACACGCTGCTCAGGAACAATCATCCCTTACCACCACATGTAATCTGCGATTTCTTCCGGCAGATGCTCCGATCGGTGCATTTTATCCACGAGCAGGGCAACCTCGTCCACACCGATCTCAAACCTGCCAATTTCCTCATGGTAAACGGGCTGGTAAAGCTTATCGACTTTGGGATCGCCCAAAAGATTCCCATCGGGACTGTGCATATTTCCCGCGAGGCCATTGTGGGCACACCCAACTACATGGCGCCCGAGGCGATTGCTATCGCGAAGGGGTCCACGAAGGGCCACAAGATCTACAAGGTGAGAATCGGCGTGAAATTGGCTGACACACAAAACTCGCAGGCTGAAGAAAGATGACTGATCGGTTTCCGGATCGAAATCTCTCCACTTAGGCCGGCAAAGCATCGGACGTCTGGTCGTTGGGCTGCATCCTCTACCAGATGATCTACGGTCGTCCGCCGTTTGATTCAGAACCGGCGGATCGGAAACTGGACTGCATCCTCAACCGAAACCACACCATCGCTTTCCCACCTCATCGAGTCAAGACGGACCCGGACTCGGAACCGGTATCGCCAGATATGATCGACTGTATCAGGTCTGCGCTGCGCTATGATGCTGAGCAAAGAGCGACGATCCCAGAATTGCTGGCTCACCCGGCGATGAGGTCGGAGGAAGAGATGCAGGAAGACCAAGAGTTATCAGATGATGCAGGCGGTGAGATGAGGGAGGTCACCATCACGAAGACGATGTTGCGGAATATTGTCGACCGGGTCCGGATGTTGGCCTTGCAAGGTGATCTAACGGAGGAGAACTTGGAGCAGAGAGTTGATGTGAGTGTTTCCCGTGACTGTCCTGCATAGACGTCCATTTGGAACACGAAGAGTTCTGACATGTTTCCTGAAACTTCTTCCCAGGCTCTGTATCGCAATCTCGTCCTCACGCAGCCCTCCAGACAGCACATTGGCCAGCAAAACGCAATGTCATGAGGAAGACGCATCATTCTCCCTCGGCTGTCGATCAAGCACGCTGTCTACCTTATCTATTGTCTCCATTCGTGTTCTGGTCACAACCGCATTCTTCCATTCAGTTTCTCAATCACCATCAGATCTTTGCAGCCACGGGCCGTTTTTTATTCCCCCTTCCCCCCCCCCCCCCTTTTTTTCCATTTGCACGTCGCCTTTTCCCAACCTGGCCCCTTGTCATTACTCCTCACATATCCCGCTAGCATTGTACTTACTGTGGCAGAGGTTCTTCTTTCCGACAATACCCCAAAATGGCAACGGCTCAGCCTTCAAGCAGTCCTCGGCCTGTGCGGAGAGATCATTCCGAAGGGAACGGCAGGAAAATGGAATTAGATGACATTATGAAACAGGCAAATGAATAAAATTCTCGGCGCAAGGAAGGAAGAAGACGTGCGCTTGGAATCATCATCCCAGATGAAGAAGTCGAAGTACGTTGAGCCTCGACGGTGTCACAGGATGGGAGGACACCTTGTTGGTCGTTCCACTTAGAAGCCACCGTCATCCTTGAAAAGCATGCTGATACTCTCGCCGTTGTGCGTCCGTCGGATGGCCTCTGCGATAACGTTGCTCACATCCATCACCTCCAGCTTGCCGGCCGCCTGCTCAGCCTTTTCCCCATTCGCAATCGTGTTGGTGACCACGAGCTTCTCGAGATTGGCGATCTCGAGGAGTTCAATGGCGCGACCAGAGAGCAAGCCGTGGGAGATGATGGCATACACTTTGGCCGCGCCAGCCTCCTCGAGAGTACGTGCTGCGAGAGCGAGAGTGCGTCCGGTGTCGACCATGTCATCGACTAGGATGGCGATCTTTTTTTTAGATAAAAAAAAGCGCAAACAATCCGGGAGATGAAATGAATTTGGGCTCATAGGCTGACGCGAGTAGAGACGGGTATGTGACTGACCTTATCTTTGACCTCTCCTACCAGAATTTCCATCTTGGTCTCTGCCTCACCCTCTCCTTCTCCACCAGCCTCGTCAACCTGGTCTTGACCCGACGCACCTCCCTTGTGCGCCTCGCCGAGGACCATGGATGCTGTGAGAGAGGCCAACCCGGTGGTTTCGGGCGTGTCAGGGCGGGATCGAGACCCAGACGGAATCATGGGCGAAGCTTGTTGTGATTGTGTCTGCTGCGATTGTTGCTGCCGTGATGGTAATGATTCCGAATTTGGTTGTTGAACCTCAGCAGGCAAGGCAGGCTTGTTGATGTGACCATTGACACCGAAAGCGGATTGGGAAGGGGCGAAAGCGGGCGTGACTGGGCCGGCAGGTGTGCTCGTTCCTGAGGGCATGGAGTGAATGTATGCGTTCAAGGATTCGTCGGTCGAGCTTTTGCTTAAGAGAGCCTGAGCCTTGACAGCCGCTTTTGAGGCTTCACTGGTTTGGTTTTCAGTGGATGATTGAGATGGGAGTGTTGAAGTCGATGTCGAGGAGGTGGGAGTTTGTGAGGCAGCCGCCTCTGCAGCAGCGGCCGCAGCGGCCGCAGCAGCGGCTCGTTGACGCTTGTGGAGTTCACGTCTCCGGTTCCGGTTGATGAGGGCAAAGTCGACGTTGAGCGAGTCGGCGAGTGCGGTCGCTCGCTTGGCACCTCCGGCGTCGGGACTGACGATGATTGCATCCCTCCATGAGGGGATCGAGGAGCGAATCCAGCGGGCTGTCGAGGTTTCGCTGGAGAGGTTGTCAACTGGGATGTCGAAGAAACCCTGGATCTGAGAGGCGTGGAGATCCATGGTGATGACGTGGTCGGCTCCGGCAACAGTGATCATGTTGGCGACGAGCTTGGCGGTGATGGGCGCTCTCGACTTGTCCTTCTTGTCGTGTCGGGAGTAAGGGAAGGCGGGGATGACGGCGGTGATGCGTCGAGCGGAGGCCGTCTTGCAGGCGGAGAGGATGATGAGGAGCTCCATGAGCGCGTCGTTGGGATCGAGATAGGGGCTGTTGCCGGTCTGGATCACATAGACATCTTCGTCACGGACAGAGGAGCCGATGCGGACATCGACTGATTGGTCTGCGAAGCGTTTGCAGACGCACTCGGTGAGCGGGATGCCGAGCCGCTTGGCGATGGACTGGGCCAGCTCCGGGTGGGAGTTGCCGGTCAGCAGCTTGATGGAGTTGGCGCCGCGCATGTTGTCTGCCGCTCGTTGCGTACCTCTGTTGGAGACAGCTTCAGGATGTTCGAGGTTCCCCCAAATGAGCAGGAAGAAAGGCGAGCCAGCGGGACAAGGTGTCATTCATTATTCAGTCGTCGGTCCCAGGGAAAATCAGAGACGCCGGAGGTTGGATCACGTGATTACATCGAAAAACAAAGGGAAGCAGCTTCCCCACTTCTTCCAGCTGAGCCTCTGCTGCAACGTGTCTATTACATAGAGGTATCGCATTCGGCGGCTTCATCTAGCTAGACACATAGCTCACAGCAATCCGTGCCCATAATTGACGGATCGATGCTGTCCCTTTCGTTTGCTTTGGACTGAGGAAGTGCATTCTGAGTGTCAGATCGACGGCACGATATATGCGGATCTTTCCGCCAGACTGGAAACCTTTCCACATGTCAATGAGCGGAGAGGCCAGCAAGGATGCCAAGTCACCACCAACTCGCGGCTGGAGCATGTCCCACAGACATCAGGATTGAGCGAAAAGAGAGAAGGAAGGTCATGACAGACCCAAAGCCAGAGAGAAGGGTCAAAGAGGAGCCAGTCCAGCAGGAGTCAACCCTGGCCCAGTCGGCATCGCTCCTGATTGCGCTCCAGATCTCCACAAGGCTGCTTACATTTGCACTCAATCAGCTCCTCGTCAGACTGACCGATCCCTCCGTCTTTGGAGCAGCCAATGTTCAACTCGATCTTCTCCTCAGCACCATCCTCTTCCTGGCCAGAGACGGGGTTCGTGGCGGCCTCATCCGGTCCAGGCCAACGACCTCAGCACAGACCACCGCACAAAGCTCGCATCTTCTTCCCGCCGGACTCCATAACATCGCTCTCCTTCCCATTCCCGCAGGCCTGTGCATCGCCTCGCTCGCTTCCTTTTTCTACGTGACCAAACTCGCACCCGCCGAACTGTCCAAGCAATATCCAACCGAATTCGTCCTGAGCGTAGGTCTGTACGTCCTCGGGGCAGTGTTCGAGCTCTTCGCAGAGCCTTTCTATAACCGCGCAGCCATCTCGCTCGATGTTCCGCTCCGCGTCAAAGCAGAAGGAGCTGCCGTCCTAGCAAAAGGAGTTGCCACCTTGGCCTGGATGATCGCTCACGAACGAGCTGCTCGGCTCGGACGTTCGTCCTCGGTTGGGTCCGAGATTGGTCACGGACTCGTCGCTTTCGGTCTCGGACAGGCAGCATACGGCGCTGCTACGCTATTCGTCTTCATCTGGGCCCATGCTCGCGCTCATGGCTCATCTTCCATCCTCGCCGTCTTCCGGCCACGACGAGCCGACAAAGCAGGCCAGCCTCGACTGGACAAGCCCGTCATGTCCTTGACCTGGGTCTTGGTCAAGCAGAGCCTTCTGAAACACTCCTTGACCGAGTCGGACAAACTCGCAGTTGCCAAGGTGGGCTCGTTGACTGATCAAGGCGGATATGCTCTGGCCAGTAATTACGGCTCCCTGGTGGCGCGAATGCTCTTTCAACCTTTGGAAGAATCATCTCGTCTCGTCTTCAGCACTCAGCTCGGATCAATCCAGTCTGGTAATGCTAGCAGATCTTCGTCGTCTGCCCTGACATCACTGCAAGCTTCAACATCGCTGCTAGCAATCCTGCTATACTCCTACACCCTCCTCTCCATCTTTCTTCTCTCCTTCGCCCCACCTCTCGCTCTCCCTGGCCTTTTCCTCCTCGCAGGCAAACACTGGGCCATCGCCACCGCCGCCCCGACCATCTTGGGCGCCTATGCAAGCGTCTACCTGCCCGTGATGGGCTTCAACGGCATCCTCGAGGGCTTCCTGCAAGCTACGGCATCGGAGCGCGAACTGGGCAACTACAGCTTCCTGATGATCGGATCCAGTGCAGCCTTCGTCCTTGCCCTCTTCTTCGGCAGCCCCTCTTCTCCATCAGCAGCATCTAAGAACGGAGAGACGGTGCTGGTCTATGCAAATTCGCTCGCTTTGTCAATCCGTGCGATCTGGAGCTGGGTCTACGTCGTCCGATTCGTCAGCAATCGCCGGCGCCAGGCGGCAAGTGCATCCGCCGAAGAGGCGACCAAAGAGAAGGCGGCGGCAGCAGCAGCAACAGCAAGAAGCAAAGTTCCTACGTCATCAATGGGCTTGCATCCAGCTGCAATCTTGCCGACCGTACCGACGCTCATCACCTTCCTGATGGTGGGTTTGTACTTGCGTCACGACTCCTTCCCCGGACGCGGAGCAGCAAGCGCCACCTTGACATCGGCTTCACTCCGCGACGTGCTGCCTTTTATACTCAAGGGCGGAGCAGGCGTGATTGTGTGCCTGATCAGCATGTGAGTTGATAAAATTTGCTCGACCAGCTAATGGTTCCCTGCTCGAGGCCCCCCTCAAAGCACAACAATGCTGACTTTGCGCCTCCTTCTGCTTTCTGGCAACAGACTCGTGTTTGAACGGGCCCGACTGCGACCTGCCCTTTCTGCAATCAGACGAAGGAGGTCCTGAATTCGCTGCCATCTTTCTGTCCTCAACCTGTCACAAGATATGGCACTCCAGATTTCCCCCAAGCTGACGTCCGTGACAACAAATGGCTCGATTGATAGCTTGACTGAAACTAGACTGGTGGGAAAGGGGCTATTAGAAAGCTCGGACCGAAGGGCTTGTACACGGGACAAATGGAGACAGGAGCCTAGACAGATGGAGGGAAAGATAGAAAGTGTGGCCGGGAGGAGAGGGAAGCGTTCGGGGTGAAAGGGGGGAACAGGTAGCCGGAGACCAGTTACGATGCTCAGATGAAACAGGACCGAAGAGAAGAAACGAACAAGACCTTGAGGGTGGAAGCTGAATGAAACACAACAGGTTACGAAGTAGGGTCCAAAAGTAGTCAGATGTCAGGACCGGAGCGGGGACGGGCGAATCAAATCGCCAGGACTTTTTCTTGGGGAGTCAGGAAGGACGCGGTTTTGCCGAACTGGACGCTTGGATAGGCCGACGAACGGAGACAAGGCACCAAGGGAGGAGGACTGGAAAAAGGCGATGATTGAACGACCCTGGTGGGAAATATTACTAAACAGCAAGAGGAGACGAGATGCCGTGGAGTAAGAGAAGAAGGAAACAAAGGATGATGACTTCGGTGTGTTGCGTTTGCGCTCGCCGCCCTTGAAAGAAAATCGAAAAAGGAGCTCAGGTCGTGAGAACCCGGGATCTGGCCAGCCGTAGCGAATTTGACCGGTGTCTGGTCCGGTCGAAATTTGGTGCCACAACAAGCCCATGTGCTAGTGGGAGGCGGTATCGTATGTGTTTGTGAGTATGTATTTGACGATGATGGTGCCAACGCTAGTTGCCTTGAAGGATCCGGCCAGCCGCGAAAAGAAGATGTCCCACTTTGGGGACAGCCAATGAAACGGAAACGGTAGAACATCGTTAAGAGAGAAAGCGTGATTGCAGAAATGTTACTGTCCTAGGAGGGGTTCTTCCGGAGGAGGACCCGTTTGCGCCTCGTCGAGACCCCGACATCTTGAACGTGTGCCCGCAGCCTGAAGATGGATGAAAGAAGGAAAGCAGGTGACCGAAGGAAGCCCCAATGAATTGGGTGGAGGTTGAGGTATGTTATGACCCAGTTCGTGGTACCCGATCTCGATCAGGGCCCATCCATTTGTCGCGGTGACGGGAAAAGCATGGGATTTACTTTACATTCTTCGAAATCCGCCCGCCGACGCACCCGCCAGCGACGCGCTCAGGCCCCGTGCTCGGCCGGGCTGAGGAGCAGGGAGTATGCCGCTCGCAAAGTCACTCGAGACGTCTCCTGCTACTCCGCCGATCACGGGCACAGGGAACGAGTTGGTATTGCTATTGTTACTGTTGATTCCCGTCGAGTTGCCAGTGTTGCTGCTACCGCCGCCTGCAGGACTATTACCGTTCAGCAAGTCCGAGCTGTTGCCAGGTGCCGGACTGCCACTGGGCCCAGATCCATGCATGCCCAAGCTGCCTGATTGGGGCCCGCTCATGGATGGTACCGACGAGGCAGGCGCACCGCTCATAGGACCCAACATCGAATTCTGGTATGTGCTGGTGTTGGATGCACTCGCACCTCCCGATGGGACTTGGCCCGAGGGCGAGTACACGTAGTTGGATCCCGGCTGGGTCGAAGAGGGAGGGCCCATCTGGGACGAGGCGAGGCCGAGCCCAACACTGCCATGAACTCCTGGGTGTGAGGACGAGCCTGAGATGCTTCGACTAGCAGCCGTGCCCATGGCAGGTGTGCCCGCTAGACTGTGCGAGCCATATCCATGGGAGTGCATGTAGTCCGGGTAGGCGAACGCACCTGCTGGTCCTGCACCAGGTGTGGGTGTCGACGAAGCCGAGTGAGGTGCTGGGTAGTCGCCTCCGTGCGGACCGTAGCCCGAACCGCCTTGCAGGGCTAGCGGGTGTGACTGAGAGTATCCGGTTGGGCCAGTTCCAGCAACGAGTGCAGGAGCGCCTCCGAGCCCAGATGGTCCAGGCAGATTGCTGCTCGTGTTGCCTCCCGCAGGGCTGCCACCGTGCAATGCTGCGCCCATGACAGAGGCGGGTGATCGAAGGGATGCACCAGAACCGGCACGGTGGATTTGCTGTTCTAGCGAAGGGGTACGCGAAACAACCCCGACTACGCCAAGAGGCATGCTTGTGCTCGAGCTCATGCTGAGCGAGCCGGGTCCACCGACGTGTGCCGGAGGGCCGAGGTCGCTGCCCATGGCCAGGCCAGGGTTGGAGCCACCAGCCGTGCCAGGAGTGTACGAGGCGTAATACTTGCCGACAATCTTGCAGAGAGCGGGTCTGAGCGTTGCCCAGGGGAAAACTTTGACGTCCTTCTCGATGTTGCGAGGCTTTGGGGGTGGGAAACCCATGATGCGCTTAAAGAAGCCAGAGCAGTCCGCCTTATTCTTGCTGATGGTCATGGGTCTAAATCCTTCGAGATTACGTCGGATCCGGTTCTTCTCCTCCACAGTGAAGCGGTTGTTGATCAGTGATTCGAGTAGGTAGATCAGATCAACTGAGGTGATGAAGCACTCGTTCTTGTCAGGTCGGAAGATGCAGCTGACAATGATTCCGCGAGGTCCATCGGGCTGGTCGTATTCTCTCTGCATCACGCTCTTGAAACTGGCATGGATGGTCGTACCTTCCTGACGTCTCCAGAACTGGAGCAGCCGGCGTCCGTTGGTCCATTCTTCGTGATCCCAGCCAAAGACTTGACGCTCCAGATCGCCTTCTATTTCAAGCGAGGCTCGCGGCGCACCGTCGGGTATAGTAGGGACCGGCTGTTGAACCGGACCCTGGAGCTGGATCGGTGTACCGGGACCTCCTCTGCCCTGCATGTGGTAGGGATCGTGATCAAATCCAGGATGCGAGTAAGACCCCGAGTTGTCCATGGGGAGCTGGCCCTGTGCATGACGCATAAAATCTGGCATTCCAGCAGAAACACCACCCATCGGCGGGGGAGGGGTCGACATCGCATGCATGTTGTGCGGGTGACTCGGCCCGTGAGTGGTGTGGGGGTATGATTGGGCATGATGGTATGAATGCTGCGGGTGTGTAGGTGTATGCATCATGCCGCTAGCATCTCCTCCAATAGGATTATCGTATTGAGAGCGTGGTGTAAAAGTGAATGGCGTCGAGAGGGACGGCGCAGGTCCTACCGAGCCAGGTGTGGAGTGAGCAGCCGAGTAGTTCCGGAACCGGCTGTCGCTGGAGGAAGCGGGCATGAAGCCGCTATGAGACGGTGTCGAGGGTCCGCCTGGGCCCATGTTTGGCGTGCCAGTCATGTAGCCGGGTGAGGCACCCGGCTGCCCTGGGCCCAGAATGGGGAAGCTGGCTGGTCTTCTCAATGCCTGAGCCTGCTCGTCTGCATCGCGTGCAGCTGTCATCAGGCTCATCGAAGACATTTCGCGCTGACGCTCACGTTCACGTTCGCGCTCTCGCTCGCGATCCTTGGGGCTCGTGCGGTCAGCACCACTGGCCAACGCATCCAGATCCTCGCCAGGCCGTTTCAAACCATTACGAAACGAGCCTGAGGATGTTGCAAGGGGTGCGGATAAGGGTCCAGCAGGGCTCAAAGTCAGCGCCAGACATGGGCCTCCTTCGCGCAGCGCCGGGTCGCTTCACTCACTGAATGCAGAAATGCTGACGTCCGATGAGCTCAGCGCACTGGAGCTGTCGGTTGACAAGTTGCCAACGTTTGGAGGCAGATACGAGCCGTATGCATTGTTGAGGTACGGACCTTGCGATGCGTGGAAGCCGTGCTGCCCATTCGAGGAACCGAAGCTCTGGTGATGTTGGTGATGATGGTTCTGGATGTCGTTGACTCCACCAAAGGAGGATCCTTCGCCCGTCATGTTGATTCACGACGTTGGCACGCTACCGAGGGATAGAGGAGGAACAGGAAGCTGAGCTCTTGGTTTGGAGTCGAGAACTGAGGGGTTTGAATGCGCTTGGATCGCCTCGAGGTACGGCCGGGGGAGGACGTGGATGAAGGTGGGATGGGATCACGAAGTCCTGAGACTAATGTTGGTGTGAGAAGAAAGATCAGTGAATCGTGAAGGGAGGGGTCTGAGGCAGATGTTTCGATTCGAGCTTACCTTTCTTTTACACAGAAGGTGTTGGAGGAAGGGCTGGAACCGGTTTCGACTTCGTCGGGTTCGGCTATATGAAAGACGAGACAGTGGAGGATACGGCGCGAGACTGAACGCAATCGAATCCTGGAGGAGGAATGCAAAATATCTAAGTCTCAAGTGTTCCTGACTGTGCACTGCGCCGAGCGTAGGGAAACATACCGAGCTGCTGCTGGAACCCGATGTCGTAAGATTGTGAAGAAGGGCTTCTGCAGCTGGTGTTGAGCTGCAGAAGACTTGGCGCGGAGACCGAGACCAGGAGGGAAGCTATGGGAGAGAGAGCGGCTCGGGGTAGGGGTGACGATGCCTTGTCTCGGCAGATTGCTGATCCGACTCCTTTCCCAACTGCTCCTGCTGCTGCTGCTGCTGCCGCTCCTATCGCTGCAAAGGCGGTGCTGGTGTGTTCTGGACAATGCAGAGATCGAACCGGTTTTGAGCTTTGGTTGGGCTCAGACGATTTGTCAGGGCAGGGTTCGGACTAAGCTGTGGAGAAGCCCGTTAAAGGTCCGCCGCTGAGAAGAGAGAGAGAGACGGTAAGACAAGAGGTGTCTCTGATCGAGTCTGAGGTACCGGGGCGGTGGTAAAGGCTGCTTGTTGACGAAGCAAGTGTCGTTGCGATGGGCCGAGGAAGGCGAAACAGGAGAGAGGACGTATGTGCGTAGTTTGGGCAAGGAGGCTCGAACTTCTTTGACCTTTTGGGGCCGGTTCTGAAAGAGGTGCAGGGGAAGTATTTGTCTGAGAATTGGAAGAAATCGGGACCTCGGAGCGAGCGAGCTGACGCTGGTCGTCAATGGGGTCGGATGACGGGAGAGGAGGCACAGGCAAGGGCGGCGCGCGGACTGGAGGTGGTAGATCCAGGAATTGGAAAAGAAAAGTACGACGTCAGCTCTGGTAGAATCAGGCGGGATTGGACGCCCAGTTTGAGCGGGTGGAGGCTCGCGCTCTCGAAGGGTGGATGTCTTGGTTGGTCAGATGGGCGAAAAGGGCTGGGAAGAGGAAGGAATGCTGAGCCGAAGGGAGGAAGTTATTGGGTGGAGAGAGATCTATGGCAGGGATGAATATATGCGTGGATGTGTATCAGATTGAGACCAGGTTTCAGACCGATTTTGCAGGGACCGCTAGGATCGATGTCAGTATGATGCAGGCAGGCAGTGTCGCTGGGCCAGGTGTGGTGACGGGGCAGAGGAAGGAAAGGAAAGGAGGGCCCGGCAGTCCATCTGCTGACGGAGCCCAGCCCAGCCCAGCCCGACCCGACCCCGACCAAGAGGACTTACCTCGTAAAAACAGCAGTCAAGCTAAGAGGCCTGCAAGGATGGCGGGGAACAGTCAGCGCCGTCGTCGCTATCGATGAGGAAACATGTTGGTGCTGGTGATGAGAGACCAGAGCGACTGTTTGGTTTCCACGCTAAGGCGGCACAGTAAGTAACCCGACAATTGCCCACCGCCACCCTCGCTGGACTCATCCCCTTGCCCCCCGCATGCACGAGGAAGGAGCGGACAAGAGCCTTTGCTAATGAGCTGCGAGATGTCATCTCAGTGCACGGGACCGAGCCAGTTGCCCTGCACACCCGTCCGAAGCCGTAAAGTGGGCCGCGTTCGATTGCTTCCCGACTGCCGAAGCTGCCTCCCATCATGCGTTCCCTCCCTGGACTTGATTCCAGGGAAAACAAAATCCCCAGCCTGAGCCAAGGCTGGTCTTCCCCTTGACATCACAACATCATCATCACTTGAGCCAGCTTTGCCAATTCCAGTCCTGAGGCTGTGCGAGAGAGAGAGAGATCGAGCCCTGATGGCTGACCATCCTGCTCCGGTCGGCCGTGCCAGCCATTTTGAAAGCCAGCAGCCTCGGTCTGATGATGATGAACCCGGCTAGTTTGGAAGACATCGTGCTCGGGAATGGGAAAGGGGGGGGGAGGGCACTGGGCCAGTAGATCTGCACACCACATACCTTTTGATTTTGGTGCAGATCAGTTCGAATGCTGGCACCGCGGGTCGAGAACTCGAGACGAAATTTGCGACAACAGGTCGGGTCCGCTGGGTGGTTTGGAGAGCAGGTGATGGGAAAGGTGGGCGGGCACCCTTCGCGTTGTGGTCTTCGTGTTGGGATGGATGGGTTGGACGGAGTCCGGACTGGTCTCAGAATTTTCGATTTGATTTTCAGAGCGATTTGTCTAAAGTGAGGGGAGCCCCCAAGCCAACAACAGAGAAAAAAAAGGCGGCGCTTCTGCAGAGATGGCTGCACAGGACTGAGGCTGCGGCCTCAGCCTGTGGTCCGAATGCGGAAGGCCCGAGAAGACACCTGTGCTGCACCAAAGAAGCGTGATCGGTGCCTGCCCTGGAACTGCGCGGCTGCCTCGGAAGGCGGCTATCAGGGTGCCCAGGCAGACAGCCGCCAGCCGGGTGCTCGCCGCAGGGAGGATAAGAAGTGACGCACGAAAGAGATGCCCAGCGGCGTCCTGGCACCATCACTTTCGATATTCATTGTCCCAAGATCTGAAATCAAAAGCTGCCAGGCACACTGTGGCCCAGGAGCTGGATCGGTCATCTGCGGAGGCCGGCCCCAGTGCATTTATCCACCAAACGAGCACATTCGAACCTCGCGCCCTGAAGGGGCTGCACTAGTCCAGTCCTGCAAGCTGGGCAGGGCTTCCTGAATGCTGAGACTGATCCACTGCTACTGGCTAGCATAGATCTCTGTACTGCTCACCACGCTTCGGCCTGAGCCAAGATTACGTGGCGCGGCACGACTCCGTTCTCTTCGGGGAAATCCACAGGATGAGAAAAGAACAGGAGGGAGAGTGGCACAGGAGCTCTGGCGACACACAGGACGCAGGAAGCACAGCACGCTTGAGATGACTCGCTGGCTGCGGTGCGCAATGGACGCGAGTGGTGCATACTCGGCCTGTTCCTTGCCGGGCACACGCTGCATGAATAATAAAGTAATTGGTCTGCATTATTCCCACCATCAGATTTAGGGGCGCGTTACTGCTCCACTGCGTTGGGAAGCGGCGCGGAGAGGCGTCCCGGCCACATCGCATGTTCCCCACAACCACAACAACAACCACACGACATTAAGGCCTAGGAAGTGCGTAGCACAATGATGCGTGGCTGCGAGCAAGTTGTGGCCATCCATACCATGCAAGGGCGTGCCGGTCTTGGTCTTGGCTCTGCGTTTTGACAGCGCGAGTCTGTCCATTGTGCCGCATGTGCACCGAGAGTCGAGGAATGGTCCTGGGCCCCTGTCAAAAAGGTGATCTCACTGCTTACAAACTTATACATAGCGAGGATGAAGCTTGGACACGGTCGGAAAGATACAATGCACAGTATTACCAGAGACGGCGGCCTTATCAGGCATTCCTCACTTAGTCATAAGACATGATCAGGCCCTGCTAATCAATCTCTTCCCACGCGTTGGGGGCTCACCGGGTCGTGTCGTGGGTTTGGACCCGACACGAAGGCGGGATGGCTTGGAGGTCTCGGTGAGGACGACGAGAATGTCTTGAGGCGATCGAAATGCCACAGCCGGTGAGACAGATGTCGAGCTTTGGTTAGTGCTCGCCTGTCAAGAAACCTATTTTAGTGAGAGAGCACCAAGAACCTCGGCGTGGATTGTCCTTACCTCGCAACAATCTCTCCCCGCTGCGGGCGGACCTTCTGGTGCGCTGATGTCTCGCTGTGTGCTCCACTGTCAAAGGACATGCCCGACCGGAGGCAAGGCAGACATGAGCGCACCAATGGGACACGCTGACCCAATCCTCCACTTCTGATCATCCACCGTACGATTTCACAGCCCCCAGCTTCGATCACCGCCCCTCGGACCCGGAGATGTGTCTCCGGCTGCATCTTCACTTGACTTGTCCTTGTTGAGCCGTGCGCCTCCTCCTGCGACGGGACAGAACCAATTGCCCGGAACACGATTCGATCGTTCGTACTCCGCGAATAAGCCAGGGAAAATGCACATATCGTCATCTCACCCACCCCCCTGGGGCCAACCCCTCGTCAGGTTGGCGTAGTCATCGGTCACCGGACCAGTTCCGCGGATAGCCGCTGTACCACGTGACTCAACTTGACCCAATCCAACCCAACCAACCCTCGTCCGAAGCTTTTGATGGTCGATCGACACCAAAAAGGTGTTGGTTGAGAAGCACAGACTCTCGTAAGGCAGACGACGTGGATGCCCATGGCAGCAGAGTCACAGGGGAAAGGGGTGGAAGCAGCTGTCACCATCGAGGCCCTGCAAGATGCGCGGTCTCGTCTTGTCCAGATGCTGGCCCTGCTCGACCCGGCAGCAGCAGCCCAGTACATCCAGTCTGCAAACGCACAGGGCACCATCCCGTCCGATCTGAGCAATGCCCTCCTGCAAGACGGAAGCCCAGGTCTGATCCACACCCTCCCTGCCCTTCTCGCCCCGATCCTGCAACCAATCCAGGCCCAACAGCAGGCTGCCGCCTCCGCCGCCGCCGCCAATGCAAACGCTGCGGTGCAACAGCAACAGCCTGGCACCGTCAAGCCTCCACTCCAACAAGGACCACCGGCTCTCCTGAGTAACGCCATCCGAAACGCCTTGAAGAAATCCGCGGACCTCTCCTCACTTGCGACTCGCGGTCCCCAATCCGCAAAGGATGCCGGTGCCGAGCGCAAGCTCGCAGAATCGGAACCCAAGGACAAGCCGTCACTTCCACCAGCATTGCAGCTCAGTGTGCAGGTACTCAGCAAGGCTCTGGTCGAGCGCAAAGAACGAGTTCCAAGCTCAACAGACACAAACTCGGTCCTCGCCAGTGCTGTCGGCGCGCAAGATGCAAATCCGCTCTTGATCCTGCGCAAGCGCAGACGCGAGGCTGAACAGTCGAACAGGGCGGCCAGGAGGCGTCG
Source organism: Tilletia setariae (assembly GCA_023634365.1). Lineage (NCBI taxonomy): Eukaryota > Fungi > Basidiomycota > Exobasidiomycetes > Tilletiales > Tilletiaceae > Tilletia > Tilletia setariae. Next base: position 7,390,889 of record JAMJXE010000001.1, on the reverse strand, counting down.
GGTCACCGATACGATCCGGTTCCTCAACTTCTCCATCCAGCCGAATACACAGGCTTCGCAACTGCCAGATACCAAGCCGAACGCATCCTTGCTCCCGTCGGACGTCTGCTTCCCAACCTTTTCGACACAGCACATCAGTCCTACACCTGACCAAATGCTCAGTGCGAGAACTCTGCAAAAGTACATCAAGAAAATACAGTCACACCCACGCTGGACGCAACCAAAGCTGGCCAGCGGCCAGCCAAGTCAGCAATCTGACGAATCTTTTCAATCTGTCCTGCCGCAACGAAAGATCCATGTCCGCCTACACAATGCCACCGCACCGAACCGATCTCTGTCCAAAACAATCTCGCTACTCTCGGCGACCGGGACGACGTCTGAAGGAAATCACTCGGATCGTTCCAGATCACACGACTATGGCACGGCCGGCATCCTGGTCCAGATCGAAGGAGTGTTACAGGTGCTGCTCACGCTCGCCGTACGCTCGGCACCGGACCATGCACAGATCATCGTCGCTCAGGCCAATGTCAGGGGCGCGTTTGAATCGAGTCCGATGGATCCGACCAGCCAAGGCCCCTCCACTGTGATCTCAAGTTCTCAAGCATCGACTGTGGCACATTTGCCCTCCGCTTCGCCAGTCTATCGCGCCATCTCTGCCGACATGATGGTCTATCTCACACACGAACGTGAGGCCGATCGCCGTTGTAGAAACAATGGAGACGATGCCACGGATGACACATCCGCTGCATTCAGGGACCTTGATCGAGCACTAATGTTTGTGCGAGCGTTGCGAACAGTGGAGGATCATGCAGTGCCAGCTCCACCCCCTCTACCGCCCACTTCCGGCGCTGCCTCAGCACCATCGGCGCCACAGCATAAAGATCAGACTCAAGATGCTGCCAGAGCTGAACAGATGTCCAAGTCTCAGCTGGGTGAGCCCATTTGGGGGTTCGTCGGCTTCTTTGATCCTGCGGCTCAGGATGCGCAAATCGAGCCACCAGGAGCAGATCTGAGCGCACAGCCCCCTTCTCAGCGATCGTCGGGCACATGGACGAGCGAGGCCTACCTTGGGCAAGCTCCGATCCGATGGGCCTGGTGTGCACCGCATGCAACCGTCTCCACAACCACCAGCACCACTGCAGCAGGCACGGCAGACGGATCCAAAGCCGAAGAACACGCTTCCAGACCGCGACTGGGCGAGTGGTTGGCTTTCAACCTGGGAGCTGCCTCCACAGCTCCTGTCCCGATGGCAGAAGCGCAAACAAATCCGAACCCTTTGATGGGCTTGATCGGGCCCGCCTGGAATTCAGGCACGTTGGGCGGCGGTGGACATCCAGGACCGGCGCCGAACGCACCTGGGCCTACTACTCTTCTGGCTGGCGCTTTCGGCGGAGGTTCGATGGGCGTCATGGGGACGAACTTTAACGCAGCCAATATGCTGGCGATGTCGTTGCCGATGGGGATGCCTCTTTCTGCCCCTCAGGCTCCTGGCGCCGGCATCGTGGGACTCGGCACGCTGCCGATGCAGATAATGGGGGGCTTCTCATAGATAGATAGGCTAGGAGCATCTCTCAGGCCGAGCTCGGGCTGCACCTAGCTTCACTCGGGAATAGACCTTCGTCACCCGGCATTCGGTCATGGACATCGTCTCCACACGACGCGCTAGCTCCTTACGAGCAAGAGGCACAGTCACAGGGCAAAGATGACACGTTTGTTTTTCTCACCAATTTGCCCATCCCGAGCTCCTCTGCATGTCATCGAAGCTACATCACAGTTGTCGATGTCCAAACATGCGGCTGAGATAGAATTGCACGTGAGTGTCAGCAATCATGAAGCATTCAAACTGGGCGATCGCGTTCACGATACGCACTCAAAGAGAGCCATAATGGTCCACTTGCGGTTCTCGCCCTCTGGGAAGACAACGGACCGGTCAGAGAAGAAGACCTAGATGAGAGAAGGGATGAGCAATCCAGGGCTAAACTTGAAACGAATCATAAGTTTCAAGAAGCAACGCACCTCATCATCAACCTCGTCACCCTTGCGCGGAAGGCAGTGCATAAACTTCCAGTCCGGCTTTGCGCCCCCACGCTTGGCCAGGTCTTCAGTTACTTGGAAGCCTCTGAAGTCTCGCAATCTCTGGTCCTTCGTTGCCTCGTCGCCCATGGAGATCCTGGAAGGCGGTAGTTGCAAGAGCGTATTCAGAGCTTCAGCTCTGTGCGCTCTTTCAATGCGAGAAAAGGGAGTCGCCGCTACTGATTCCTTACCAAGTATCGGTGACGATAATATCAGCATCTTTGACTGCCTCGAGTGGATCATTTGTCCAGGTCACCTCGCCAGCGGATACACCGTCCATCAGCTTCTCTGCTCGGAGACCATCCTGCATGGTTCCCCAAACGAGCTCATCACGCTTGTATGCATCGCCTGGTGGGGTAGCCACAGCGAGATGGATACCGAGCCGGGCAAATGAAACGATCATGTCGTTCAGGATGTTGTTTGAATCGCCCACCCAAGCCACCTTCAGTCCCGCGAGCTTCTTGAGATCCGACGAGCCTGGCCCGGCGTAGATCTCAAGCATCGTCTGAAGGTCGGCCAAGATCTGGGTCGGGTGGTAGCGAGCTGAGAGAGCATTGATGACAGGCACACGAGAATGCTTGGCGAGCAGCTCTACTTCGGAATGGGCGCCTACTCGGGCCATGATGCCGTCGACCATGGAGGCGAGGATGCGGGTGGTGTCGTACAGGGTCTCGTTCACGCCCAGCTGGATGTCGGAAGGACCCAAGAAGATGCCCGTGCCTCCGAGGGACGCAACAGCGGTTTCGGAAGCGACACGAGTGCGAGTGGAACGCTTGGAAAACATGATGGCCACCGACTTGGACTTGAGCGAGTTGGGCAGCGGAGATGCGGAGTAGTAGGCCGACTTGAAGTCCTGTGCAGTTTTGAGCACGCCTTGGATCTGGCCCACGCTGAGGTCAGCGAGGGTGAGCAGGTGAGGTGGGGCCTTTCCCTTGGAGTCCGGATGTGATGTGAGGACTGCTTGCGAAGGCTCAGGCTCGAACGTTGAGAGGGTCGAGCGAGCGCTGGATGAAGATGAGAATGCCCGGGCGGCCTGTTTGCACGCCCTGAAGGGCGCCGCAGCGCGAGGACTGCTCTGAGCGAGCTGGCGACTGAGAATGAGCACGGAAGATGGAGCAGACATCGTCAGCTGGTACGCCGGAGCAGCCAAGAGCACAAGTCGAAGAGCCAGAGCTTGGGCGAAGAAGATCAAAATGCTGCTGCCTGAACGCCCGTCAAGAATTTCTGGTCCTTGCCAGTGCATACAAGATAACGGATAAATACGAGCTTGCTCTGAGTGAGTCACCGGATCGGGCCGGTCACGTGCCCCTATCGAACACAGTACATCGCCTCCGCAGCCTCAATCAACATCATTGTCGACCTGAACACCACAGTTCCCATCAAGGATGACAGGCACCCCAACGACGAGATTACAGAGGCAGTCATCGCGCTCGCACGCGACCAATTTCAATGCGCGATCTGGCGCGCCGAGTGGCACCGGCGCATCTTCACAAACAGCATCTGCCTCAACGGGCCGGAGGAGGAGAGAGGGCTCAGGAAATCACAGCGCTGCAGTCGGTGCCCTGACAAGCTCACCTCCTCAGCCAGCGGTTCTCGACCCAACATCTCATCCGTCATTAGCAGCATGGCAACGGTTCTTTGCGAAGCACCAGCCGACCGCAGCTGATGGTCATGGGAAAGCGCGCAATAGGGAGCCTTCGGATCAAAAGAGCAGAACCAAGACGACGCCGAATGGCAAGTCGGTGTTTGCCACCCACGTAGCGAGTGAAGCTGCGCATGAGGAAGCGCTCCGGAGAATACGAAAGCTCATCTTGACGCATGGTATTCCTTCAGATGAAGTGAGTTCCCAGCCACGCATCTCGGCTACTGCTGGGTATCTGACAGGTACTGATCACGCTTGTTGGTCTTTTCTTTGCCCAGTTCTTGACGCCCGCCGGCACCACATATCGTTCTGTCACGTGGAAGCTCCTGCTCCAGGTCCGCACTGTGTCAGCAGACTCATACCTTGGCCTAGTACGGAGGGGCAAGTCACCAGCTTTCGACAAGATCAGAAACGATACCTTCCGCACCCTGGCCACGGATCAGGGGTTCAAGCGACGAGTCCACGAAGACAAACTCATCCGCCTTCTGAATGCTTTTGTGTGGCGCCATGCTGGTGAGCCACTCCTTTCGCATTCTGACAATGCTGCCCGGGGAACTGATCCCAACCCTTCCTTTGCTTTCCAGACGGTCAAGCGCATGCATCCTCGGCAGGCTACGATTTTAGCTATGTACAAGGAATGAACGTCCTAGCGGCGCCATTTCTCTATGTCATGCCATCAGAGCTGGAGGCCTTCCGCTGCTTCAACCAATTCATCGAAGTTTGCTGTCCGCTCTACGTGCAACCCACGCTCGCCGGTGTGCACCGGGGCCTGCGAGTGAGTCATCCTGTAGCTCTGGTCTATTCACAGCGCTGGCTGCTTACTGACACGCTCACGCTCTCAATCGTACAGCTTCTTGATATGTGCCTTGAGCTCGCCGACCCGCATCTTTACAATTATCTGCGTTCCAAGAATCTCTCGGCAGAGATTTACGCGTTTCCATGTGAGTCACACTTCCAACCAGGACTGTCGCGTCGCAGCACGTTCTCTGACACTTTCTCTCTACAGCTGTGATGACACTGTGCGCATGTACCCCTCCACTTGACCAAGTATTGCAGCTGTGGGATTTCCTCCTTGCGTTTGGAGTTCACTTGAATGTCCTCTGCGTGGTGTCTCAGCTGTTGCTCATGCGAGACGACCTGATGCATAATCCGAGGTGAGTCATCGACACGAGGCCCTCCCCGAAACCTGAGAATCTGGTCACTTACGCCATGCTGTGTTGCACTCAGTCCGATGAGACTGCTCAGGAATTTTCCACCTCTCGAGGCTCAGCCGATCATCGGCATTACAGTCACACTGGTTCGCGACCTTCCAGACGCCCTGTATGAGGAGCTTGTCAACCACACCTTCGACCCTCGTGCGGTGGCGTGACGATCGAGTCATTTCCCTTCACTTTCGCCGCTTCTCTTCCGCTGCCTAACTTGTTCTACGCTGTCATGGGATGCATCAGTCGACTCTCCAGACTGGCATTGATGTTTTGACGACCTTATGACTCATTTGTACTTCTATGCCTCCGCAATCGCAAAGTAGTTCTTGTACCTGCCTCGACGACATTGATTGAGCAATGGTTTAGTGTTCCCTCCGTCGATGCGGTAGTGGACGTGATCACCGACCATCATTATTTCGACGGTCCTCTGCACAGACACACACCCCCGCAACCATGACATCTTCTCTGGCGACTCTGCAACAGAGGATCGCACTGGCGCGTGCTCGTCGAGATGCCAGCTTGCCCCGAGAGTATTTAGTGGACTTGAGGAAGATAGACCTCCAGGAATTGCCCGAAGAACCGATTCCGCGACTCACTAGGCCAGAAGACCCGACCGCAGAGTATTGTGCTCCGGACCTTTACCCTTCGGACAGTGTCATCGAAGTTCCACGCACCGTCTTGCCACAGGAAGACTTCCAGATCACGGAGCTGTAGGTCCCATGCGAGGGTCAACGCTTTCTCATGCGAGCAGATCTGACTGAGATTGTCCGTCTCTGCATAACGATTCAGTCCCACCGCCCAGCTGCTGTCAGAGCTCGCCTCAGGCAAGCTATCAGCCGTCCGATGTGTGCAAGCCTTCATGCGAAGGGCCGTCCTGGCTCACCAGCTGGTCAACTGCGTGACTGAGATGTTTGCCGACTTTGCGTTGCGCACTGCGAAGGAGTGCGACGATTACCTGGCCAGAGAAGGCAAGCCCAAAGGTCCCCTTCATGGTCTACCCGTGTCTCTGAAAGATCAAGTAAGTGATGTGTATGTTTTCTCATCGCGTTGCGTAAAGAGTTGACCCAGACGTCCCTCTTCTCATCGTCAAGTTCCACGTTGCGGGCCACCCGACTGTGATGGGCTACGCAGCATTCATCGAGCAGGAGCAGCCTGCACATGCTGCCATCACCGAATTGCTGCTCCGAGCCGGCGCAGTGCCATTCTGCCATACCAATGTCCCGCAGACCCTGATGCGTGGCGAAACCGACAATCACGTGTTTGGAAGGACTTTGAATCCGCACAACAGGTCCTTGTGAGTTTGGACGTGACTCGAGGTAGCTTTTCAAGACCCTGGCTCAAGTCATGGCCTTCCGTCAAGTACCTGCGGCGGATCTTCTGGAGGGGAAGGTGCCCTCATCGCAATGAAAGGTAGCCCTCTGGGGGCCGGCACCGATATCGGCGGTTCAGTCCGCATACCTGCTGCGTTCAATGGTCTCTTCGGCTTTCGTCCCAGCATGCACAGAATTCCCTACGAAGGCAGTCTGAACAGCATGCAAGGTCAAGAGAGCATCTCCTCCGTCATCGGGCCCATCTGTCCCGATCTCGATGGCTGCATCGAATTTGTCCGCGCCGTGCTGGGGCAAAAGCCTTGGACGGTCGATCCCGTAGCGGTAGCCAAGCCATTCGATCAAGACGCCTTTGAGCTCCGCAAATTGGACGAAAAGACTTCAAGTGAAGCTGGCTCTAGGCCTCTGGAGCGCTTGATTGATGGAAGTCCGAGGCTCTGCTTCGCCATCCAATGGGATAACGGTTCGTAACCACAGACCTGCAAGACTTGTCCGGAACTCCAGCTGAATCTACGTATCATTTTCAGGACTCTACACCCCACATGCCCCCGTCACCAGAGCGCTCAAAGAGATCAAGGCCACCCTCGTGGACCGCGGACATGAAGTAATCGACTGGGTCAACTACGAGCCACAAGAAGGTGCTACACTAGTCGCCCGATTGTACGTGGCTGATGGAGGCGAAGATGTTGCTACCGTTGCGGCCGCAGGGGGCGAACCGCTCATGGCCAATGTGAAATGGCCCAGGCCGGCCAACGCACCCACTGTCTACGAGGGCTGGCAGCTCAATCAAGAAAAGATGCGGTACAGAACAGCGTCCTTGAAGCATTGGCAGGCGACTATCAAGCAGACGAGCACGGGTCGCCCGGTGGATGCATTGATCTGTCCAAACGCCCCTTATGCTTCATGTCCACATAACTACAACGGTAAGTTGCTGGGCTGCGCCGATCGCTGCTGTATCCGCATGCGAACCGAGTCTTGATGCTTGCTGCTTCACCCGGCAGATCACATCCCGTACACAAATATGTGGAACCTCGTGGACCGACCTGCCCTCTCCTTCCCTGTGACCAAAGTCCAGTTCGAATTGGATCAGACCGAGACGGAGCAAGAAAATTCGGGCCTTCGGTACGATGCAGCGAGGTGGAATGGGATGCCAGTAAACTTGCAGCTCGTTGGACACAGAATGCAAGACGAGGAGCTACTTGGTATCGCGAAGCTCGTTTGTGGTTGAATGTTGGTTGATGCCCCCTCCCCTATGTTCACCAAGGCCTCTAACGCCGCGCCCTGCTTCGACGTGCTGCCCAATTCAGCATCTGACTCAAAGTGGTCGCTCTTGCTCATTCATCCTCGACTGAGCTCGATCAGGATTCAGCGTCTTCATGCAATGAACATCGTGGGCGACAGCGCCTGTAATAGATCTATTTTGTCTTCGTATCTCAACCTCCACCGACCTCCGCCCTTTGTACTCCGATGAATTTGCCATGGCCTTCGGCCTCTCCTCTCAAGTCGTGATCATACCAGGCACGAGTCAAACCCGCCCTGGCCCTGTCCTCTACGTTGAAAGGACCTTTCACTGGAAGGCAGATTTGAAGGGTATATGAGAATTAGTCCGATTTTCTGGGAACTGAAACTGAAGCTCACCTTTCCCGACGAAGTTCGATCGAACATTTGCTCGGAAGGTCTGCACAGGGTCCAGAGACTCGGGAAGCGAATGCTCACAGAGCCAAGAGAGCCATCTGTGACCGCATCCCACGTGGGTGCATTCATCGCTCTACGCATGCAAGAGCCAGCAGTGCAAGCAAGTCAGCTTCAGCTCAACCTGCAAAGACGGGGTCACGAATGTCTCACGTGAATAATGTTGAGGATCTTGACGCTCTCCTCGTCTTTCGCGTTTTCAAATTTCTTGATGGTCATAGGATTCTGAGGGCAACATAAGATAAGCCAGAGGTCCTTCTGTGCACTTGTAACAGTCCAAAACGTACTGCATCGAGTCCTCTGGCTTCATGAACCAGATGGATGACGGAGATTCGGGCGAGTAACGACTTTGATGTCTTCTCCGCCGATTCCCAAAGTCCATGGTGCACCGGTAGAGCACCTTCGAGCAGAGGGCAAACAATCCAAGGTAAGATCAGCAGGCCATGATGTCCAGCGCTGATCAGTCTTTCGCTTACCAAAGTAGGATCCTAGCTCCACCAGACGCTCAGCCAGAAGCGAATAATGCTTTGCCTCATCTTGCGCCACCTTGAGGAAATCGGCATAGAAGGAGACTGGCATCTTCGGCGAGTCGAGCATTCCATCAGCATGCATTTGGGCGGCTATCTGGGGTGCCCGAGCCACAATATCAAACGCGAGATCGATGGCCCATTGCTCGATGGAGGCCAAAGAGTGCAAGAGTGCAATTCGGCTGGCAAGAGTGCCACCTTTGCCTCTCTTGGGTTCCTGGCCTGGCCGAACTACCGTAGCATCGATTCTGGGCGGTTTGTCCGGTGGTGTTTCGGCCTCGGTTTGGACCCAGGTCTTGAAGCCGTCCGTATTGGACCAACGTCCACCTCCGATCTGCTTGGCTTGTCCGGACCGAAAGGCGTCCACGGCCAGCCTGGTGTAATATACTTTCTTCTTCGGTTCTGGCGTGTTCAACACCAGGACAGCCCACTCGCTAACCGTCTTGGGCAGAGGCTCAGGTGGCAAAAAAGAAAGATCTGATCCAGCGTCCTGCACGGTCGGATCTGGGGAAGTCGAATCAGTGTGGGACAATGCCGCCATTTTCTGTGTTGCCGCCTCTATGCTTTTCGAATGAGCTGAGAAGGCTGCAGGAGAAAAGTATAGGAATCACCCGAAAAAATTCAGACGACGGCGACGAGCCCGCAAGAAGAGTGGCACACTCACCTTCGCTGACGGGTCTGAGCTCGACGATTTCCCATCCCGAGTCCGGCTTCGGGGTTTCAATGTAAATCTCACCGTCCTGATCCTCGACGCGGTAGACGCACGTCGACATTCCTGTCGAACTTTCGCCCGTGCTGAGTGAAAAATCATACTCCTAAGTAGCCAAGATGGCCGATCAGGCAACGCTCAGGCTTTGAAAAGAGGACTACTGGTCGAAGGATGTGAGATGTAGCAACTTACGTGCCATGGACTGACTTGGCAATCGATCAGAAGAGGTCAGCAATACGGGCCAGGAAAGCAAGCTCAACACGGCCATTGCACACGTACCAAACGATGACAGCATCTTCAATTTCATCTTCATCTTCGATGTCTTCTATGGATGCGTTTTCAAGGGGAGCGCCCAGATGTGGGCATGTTGCCTCCATACAGTAATACTTCGTCTTCCCGGCATTGCCTTCCTTGTCGCTAGGGAAAGTGAAAATCACTGTCATGAATGACATTGTCTTGGGTGAGATTCTCGCTTTTGGACACTTGGACCAGGACTGATCAGACTTACAGAGTGAGTGATATTGGGAAGTCTTTCCATGTCTGAGCGTAAGGTGATGCCTCGCTGAAGCTGAGAGCGTCTCAGCCGATCCTATCTTCAACATCTCTGAGATCCGCAGGGCTCGTCCAAGTGGTGGGTGGTAGCTGTCCCGTGGAATGATCTCGAGAACATTTTTTTTTTCCCCAGCGCCGACCTGACATCGCCAGTTACATGCTGTTTGTGCTCCAGATCTCCACTTCGAACACGCGACAGATGATCCAGAGATACTCTGTATACTATCTTCCTGCACTATCTCACTCACAAGGACCCCTCTCGGTCCCAATCGCGCAAGCAGAAGAGGAGGGAGAGGGCAGTGGAAGTCAAACAAAGGGAAGCATGGCGAAAGTCCTTTTGCCGGCCTCCATTCTCTCTCAGCTGCGCCTTTAGACCAACGCAAGCCTGGCTCTTACACTCCGTCAGCGGCCAAGAGCGCGCTCACCAGGTTCTGTATCTGTTTTTCACCGTGATGAGATTAAACTCTGACGCAGTCACGCAAGTACAGCTCCTTGGCCACCAGGCAGGTTCATCCAAGTCACGCGGTCTACAAAGCAGTGCCGCGCTCGACTGTGAAGACGGGGACAAGTGGATGGTCAGCCAACGAAAACACAGTGACATCGAGGCCAAAGGGACTCACAGCTCTCTCTGATCTCCTTGGTGTATTTTCCAAAGAAACGCTCCGCCTTCTCGTTGAACTTGCGATTCTTCTCGTTGATGTAAGTGACCTCTGAGTCCGGATCCGCCGGCCTTTTGCGACTCCTGTTCGCCCGCACTTCGTGCTCGTGATTGATATGAGAAGCCAGACGCTCGAAGGCCGCCTCAGAAGGCTTGTGTGTTCCGTAACTGAGCGCATCTGTGTCCTGGTACGCCGACAAGGACGAAGAGGCCGCGTTGGTCGTGGTGAGCGCCCCGCTGGACTGTCCGGAACGAACCAAGGCTGACGAAGAAGACGACGTTCCAGATGCATTGGACGCATCGACCATGGATCGTTCGTATTCTTTAAGATCTGGCTTGATTTGTCGCACCTGACGCTGATATGATCGCTCAGCGGCAGTGTTGAAGTCTGGGGTCATGAATACGTCGAAGTTAGCTGAGCAAGACTCAACCGGCCGAGCACAGGATAGACACTTACCGACTGGGCCTTTGTCCCGTCTTTCCTCCTTGTCCTCTAGTTTCTCCTCCCAAGCCTCATTGTCCTCTATGCTATAGCCCCAGGCGCGCACCCGGTCGAGATCCTCCCCGCTCTCCCGAATATCCCGCTCCTCCAGAATCTTTTCTGCCTTCTTCAGCTTCCAGGATTTCTGTTGAGGATCCTTCGCCACACCACCATTTTTGGCTCGGGCCTGTTCGGCTATCACATCTTTACGATTCGCTCTGGCCGAATCATTCTGAACAGGCGCAACCAGATCATGAGCTTTGTTCACTCAAGAGGCGCCAGGGAGACATGGAATATGTGGACTTACCATCTTCTTACGGAGTTCCTTCATCTTTGCCATCCGGTCCTCCATCGAGACCTTTGATGTCTGCCCACTTGAATCCGCGGTAGTCTCTGTATCCGCTGCCGACGCTACTGGCACTTCTTCGGCGCCATCGGCTTCCTCGTCCGGCGCCGCCGCTTCCCCATGATCATCGGAAGCTTTATTCTTTCCTTTCGACCGGGGCCCACCACCGATCTGTTCATCGACTACATCTATAGTAAAGATTGGTCCGTCTTGGGGCTCCGACTTGATTTTCTTGCGCGACACTGGCACGACGTCGGACGTACTGTTACCAAGAGCCTGTTTGGACGCTGCGGATGCTCGAATGCGGTCCATATTTTGCTTGCGCTTTGCGGCCGCTGTGCCGACAGTGGGTGATACCTCATATACTCCCGCACTGGTCATCGGCAAGCTTGAGCTACTTTCACCTGCATGCTTGGGATACGTCTTCAAGGCATCGTAAAATGTTGCTGAGATCTTCTTGGCCTCCTTTGGGTCGACTTTGAATGAGGCAACGACGAGCTTCAGTCCCAGATTCCAAATGCGTTGTTTTCGGATGAGGACTCACCCATCTGCAGCAGCTTGTGCTCCCGCGAGTCATCCGCAGCGCGCAGACTAGCCATCAGCGCAACAGACACAGGCTCGGACTCCACCCACTATGGACGAAGGGAAAGTCAGAACGCAACAGACGCCAAAGTTTCCTTCAGAAATCTACTCACATGACCGTCAACGAAGTCGAAGACCTTGATCAAAGGCTTCGTGTCGCCCTTCGGCGCGGGGAGTCCGAGAGTGTCGAGTGTCAACCAAAGGCGGGGTCCTGTCACACGTGAGTGATCCATGTCCACGTCTAGGATGGCTGCCCCTGCCTCGACCGTCTGTACTTGCGCTGAAACATCAACGATATCGGACCCACTCGAAGCAGCCAATGTCGAGACGGGAAGAGTAAAGAAGGCAGTCGAGCTTCGATCAAATTCAAAATGCAAACTTTGAGTCAGATTATTGCGTATTGTAATGATCTGCATTCACATCGTCGGACTCACCCTTCCGCTGTGAAGAGCACCTGATCCTCATCATTGGATCGGAAAACCTCCAGTTTGGTGATAGCAAGCTTGGAATTTTCTTCCACTGCCTTTTGAAATGCTTCCATCTCTTGGATTCGCTCCTCAGTCAGGCTCGAGCGATTGCCTGCAGAGGTCATTTTGGCTCCCCCTGGTTTTGGTCTGTTTTTTCCTTTGACCACGATATGAGGCAAGATTGCCGCGCTGACTTCCACCGAGGCGACCAGCTGAGAACCAGTGTCCGCGTGTAGGTAGTTCCATAGTCGGAGCAGTCGCCCGCCGTCCGATGTCAATAGGAGCCCGTGTCCAGATGTGTCCAGCTCCCTCGCAGATAAGTGTTTGTCCACCACCGACTGCGGTATGTGCGCAAGCGCGGCGATGAAAGCGGTGCTGCCCATCAGGTAGTTCTCCACGACCCATCCTGCACGCTTTGGCCCCCATCTTGACACACGAACGTGCTCATCACGGTCAGCCGTGACAATGTATCGGGCCTCGCTTCCTGCTTCAGAGACAGTACCGGCGCTGGGATCTAGAAGCAATGCCGCGGTCAGCATGCTGGTATGTCCGACACGAGGCCTCGCCCAAGCGTCGCTCGGATCGGGCGCATCCTCATCGTCCGAATCAGCGCTCCCTGAGGTGGTCTGTTTGATTCCTTTTGGTGCATCCTTGGGATTCGACAGATTCGCTTCTAATCTTGAAAGAACCGTCTCCACAGATGGAAAGGCTGGATCCTCAACAGGAAAGCTGTTGACCATATAAAATTGTCGGTGAACTGAGCAAACCTGTGACAGATCGAGTAGCTAGCTAATGCTCACCATCTGACATCTCCAAAGCGATCCCCAAGAACAATATAGCTGCTGTTCTGCTCCCAGAAGATGGTGTTTGCGCGCTTAGGCACAGGTCGGACCAGCACTTGACCCCCAGGCGACAGCTTGTTACCGTCCTGCGGTTCCTTGGTCAAGTCCCAGACATGGACCACTTTGTCGTCTCCTATGATGGCCACGTATCTGTTGTCCGGGCTGATGGCTGCATGCCTAGGGAAGCAAATTTCCTTCGAAGAGTAAGGCGTGGGCGGGACAGTGGTGGGACATCGAAGGTGGCCGAGAATGGAACCGGTTGCCTCGTTGAGCAGGATCACTCGGGATGCGCTGAGAAGCAGCACCAGCTTCTGGCCGCCGGACGCGACGGCGATGTGGTGGAAAGGTATGCGCAGCTGCGCATCTTCCGCCGTTGCTGTTGCGTTGCCGGCCGACTCGCTCATTGTTGCTTCCTCAGAGTGATGATGGACGTCCTGTATCAGCGCAACATCATGAAAATTCCAAATCTTCCCAGCTTGTTGAAGCCCACCACAACCGACTGACCGCATCAGCTCGCACCACAGCATGTCGACTTCATCTCGCCCTCTCGTGCAAAGTGTGCGCCTTCGCCCTGTGCAGGCCGCCTTTGCCCCCGTCGCAGGTCCAAGCCGTCTTCTGGCCCCGTGTCGCCTGCATTCCTCCTCCTCCAAGTCTGGGCCACTCGCCTCCGATGCTTACACAACACAGCAATCTCATAACGAACAGACCCACACCGCAACCCGCTCAACACCCGCAGATCTGTCCAAAGACGATCGAGAAGCGCTGGAGTCTATGCTGAGAGTGGATCATGCGGGCGAAGTGGCGGCCAATACCATCTATCAGGCACAAGCTCAGGTTTTTGGCTGGAAGCGGGACGGCGAGACCAGGGATATGATGTTGGTAAGTCCCACTGATGCCATTCTATCCAATAGCCTCGCATTGCAGCAAGTCTGACTTTTCTCGCTATTGGACAGGACATGTGGAATTCGGAGAAGAAGCATCTCCGAGTGGCACGACAGTTGTTGGTTCAGCATCATGTCAGACCTTCGGCCCTTCTTCCCGTCTGGGCGCTGGCGGGTCGAGTGCTGGGCGGCGCCACAGCCTTGATGGGCAAGGAAGCTGCCATGGCGTGCACAGAGGCAGTCGAAACCATCATCGGAGAGCATTACGATGAGTGAGTCACCTTGTGGCAACGGGACCGGGCGCATACATGCGACAAGAAGATGTCTGATCATGCTCTCATATCTTGCTCAGTCAATTGGTCCACCTCCAATCGATCACGTCCTCTGCCCAAGCATCTTCCGATCAGTCTGCGCCAAATTCACCGTCACCGGAGTCGAGCAACAGCGGGTCGAAGCATCCTTCCTTGCCTTTGCTTGCTGATGTAATACAAGAGTTCAGAGACGACGAGCTTGGACATCTCGACACAGCAGTCGAACACGATGCTCAACAGGCCCCCGCACACGCACTCCTCAGCGCAGTCATCGGATACGGATGTAAAGCTGCAATTGCGGTTGCAAAAAGGGTATAAACCTGAGTTAAATGTCTGTTATCGGACAATCCCTGCTGGATGTTGGACTGTATTCCCATTCATGCTGCGAGAGCACCCTGTCGGTAAGCCCAGTCAAGCATTCCTTTCACCTTGGGAAACGTCAGATTGAAAATTGGATGCGTTGGCCGGAGCTCGTTGGTCTTGGGATTTCCGAACACACGAGGAGGCTCGTCACTCCCGCGCGGTTCGATCTGCCAAGAGAGCGCAGAGACGTAGCATGCCTTCCGCCACGCATTGCTTTGGCTGGGGATCCTGAATTGACCAGAAGATGTTGCGGCTGCTGGTGCAGCCGGAGCCGGCTTCCAGATCTTCTCCAACAGCACTTGCATCTCTTTGCTGCGCGTGCAGCGATGCTGACACAGCGAAAGTCCGGACAGGTTATAGCAGGTATGGTAGGGATCTGGTCGCTTCCCTGGCTTGTCCCTGAGCCCGCCTCCGCTTCGTCCAGTGACAGCTCCGCCGGACGCATTGATTTGGGCTGCAATCAGAATGTATTCTTGCAGTGCCACGGGGTCGAAAAGCCAGTCGTCCGAGACTGCTGTCGAGTAGAACTCGTCCTCTGATTCTGTCGACCAGTCTTCCTCGTCCGCCTGCGTGGGAGGAGCATCTTTGGCAACAGAGTCTCCGTTTGACTTGTTCGCTTGCATGTCTTTTTGTCTGCTCTGAGGGAATCTTCTCCGCTTCCCACGCTCGCCGACCAAGCATGCGTCCAGGACAGCAAAGAGACCAGCTCCGCCAAACCATCCGTAGCAACCATCAACGAGCTTGTTTGTTCTTCCGCGGAAAGCGCCAAGCTCGATAGCCAGCCCCTGCTGTGAGCAAGCCCATCTCAGAAGAGCATCGAGGTCGAGGGCCCGTGAGTTCGAAAGTATCGACAGGTCGAGCTTGTCTAAGCCATTGGACAGCTCAGTGGTGTCGTCAGGGGCGATCTCTTGATAGGTCTCGTCCAGACCCATAAGCGATAGATAGCTGGCAAGGGCGCAGTGCGCATACCCTCCATGCGCTTCTCCTAGCTGAGCTTGATCCTGTCCAGGGCCACCTGCATGACTCGAAGCTGCCAAGCCGCCTTCGTACGTCTGACAGCTGAAGACAAAAAAGGAGATTGATGAGATGAGATGACTCTCCGCGAGCATATTCAGGTCACACGGGATGTACCTGACGATAAAGTCCTTCATACCTGAGACGAGCTCAGGGGTGCAGATTCCAAGGAGTATGCTGATGCAAGTCACGCAGTATGACGCCCGGACGTCGACCTCGCCCCCTTCGTGGACAACAAAGGAGCCGTCTGGCTGCTTGAGTGACATCATCCATTTGTACAGACCCGTTCTGTGTATCAGAGCAATACGAGGGAGGAGTGTGATGATTGAGTTCGTCAATCGTTCTCCGCTGAAGGCGCAGGCCCCAAACATACCTGTTGATGGCTTCCCAGCCGCCGCGGCCGACCTCGACTGACTTTCCTGCTTGCACATCTTCCAGAGTCGGCGCAGGTCCTGGACCACCAACAATGGCCAGAGCGCATACAGCAGGATATGTGTTCATGAGATGCGGGATCTGATCAGGACCGCCGCCAAAGCCACCGTCCGGGTGTTGAAAGGAGAGCAAGGTAGCGATGGCTCTTGTCCGTGTCGAGGAGTCAAAGGCTGCGCCGAGGAGGTCCCAGGTGTGTGTGGCCCAATATTGGATCCAGGAGCGGTTGGTGTCGAAGGAAGCGGTGAATGCAGCGGGGAGGGGTCCGAGCATCTCACTGACAAAGGCCAGATGCGCTTGTCGGTTGAGGGTAGGCGCTGGTTGGGCTCGTCTCCGTTCAGGTTTCTGCGAAGCTGCCACGTCGGGGCCAGCTGCGCTAGCAGCAGCAGCAGCAGCAGCTGAATCTGCAGACGAGCGAGTTCCACGCTCAAAGGCTGCGGAAGCTGCTTGTGTTGGCGGAGGGTCGAGCCAAGGGTTATGTAGCGGTTGCGCTGTGAGAGCTGCTGCCTGGGTTGCGTCTGGCTCGCCGGCATGGTAAGGCACAAGGAGCTGAGCGATGGTTCGTTCGACTTCGAGCTGGGCGTACGACGTCTCGGTATGTATGCCGTCATCGGGAGTGGCCCACAGCGCCTGTCGCGTTGCAGACATGGCACCTGCTTCTGAAGCCAAAGGACGTGCTGAAGGGAAGATCCTGTTGTATGGTACAGTAGATGGTCAGCTGCTGCACTGGGCTGCGACCATACTGTAGAGTCAGCCAACTTCCAAGAATTTCTCCCTTTGTCCCAGCCGACACAAAGGGATTTCGGTCTGCGTGGGAAATCAGAACACGTGACCCAGGAGAGTTCAACACTTCGCGCTTGGACGCGTCGCTGGTGGATGGTCCATTGCGCAACAGCAAGAGAGGCAGAATGGCGGCCCTGGAAGCTGCATGGACACAGGCTCTGTCGGACCTGGACACATTCGGTGGTCCTAGTCGCGCGACTCTAGCGGAAGTAGGTCTGCCGTGCTGTGACATGACTTTGTCACTGCCACTGACGCGAAGATGTTCGATTGAACAGAGTTTGAGACTGGTGGATGAATTCTTTCATCCCAAGGAAGCACAAGATTGCGCCTGGAAGGATGGCCATGGTGAGCTTGAACATCATGTAAGCGCTGATGCTTACTATGGTCTTCTGATACGAGGCACATCCTTTGCAGAACGAGTTCAAGAGCATTTGGACGCCTTGGAGCGCGCAAAGTGTCAGGAAAGGGTAGCCACGACTTACCTGAGTGAGTTATGAGTCTCCTGCCACGTCAGCCGGGACCTTCCACCCTGAAGAGTTCTATAAACTTTCAAGAACGATGCGAGCAGAACTTCGACCGATGCGCGGGAAATTGGCTAGAGCAAATTGTCAAGGAAGATGACTCAGGCACCGAAGTGGAGACCTTGGTCGAGCAATCGTTCCAAAGCATCTATGGACTCATGCAGGTCTGGAGTGCTCCCTTGCATTTGGACGCATTTGGGAGGTGAGTACAGCATGCATGGCTCGAGGCGAGCCATCTAGAATGACGCGAGTCTCGCTATAGCGGAAGGCATCTGCCCGACTTTTACAACCTCTACGCGAGGCTGGTACGGGCTCGATTCGCCAAGGGCCATCTGAGCGTTCTCTCTCAGTTAATGGAGCGTCTGGTCTGTCGAGCCGCTGAGCAAAGTCCAGTACGGTCCGGCACATTCATACCGAGCACGCCCATATGGATTGATCTGGGCATTGCAGACATTGCCGTCACGCTACTTTTGATGTGGATTAAGAGCCATCTCAAGCGGAGGATCCAGGCGCTTAGCTCTGCTGATTTCTCGAGCTACTCAGACTCTGAGCTGGACGATGACTCTGTGCAGTCGATTCTATCGGAAGGTCCTTTCGCGCGATCGGTGCTCCCAATCGCCCACAGCATCCTTGGTGACACATATGCCCCGGTTCTCCACGATTGGTTGCGGTACTTCGAGCAAAACAGGCAGAAATTCCTGCCTCTGGGCGGAGACCTCTACAGTGTTCTTGGCAGCCTACACCTCACTGCACTGACGACACTCCTAAAAGTCAGGTGCGTGAACGCGTGACACGACTATCTTTGGATGTGTTCCCACGCGCCTCACACTCTGCTTCCACAGATCCGCGCAAATCTTTGACATCATCATGGATTTTCCTAACTCTGGTCCTGCCATCTCTGACCTGAAGGTGAGCCGTGAATTGGTCATGTCAAAGGAGACCTTGCACCTAACAGGACTTTCGCTACCCCTAGGATTGCCTGCATTTACCAAACGCGCGGGAGACAATGATCGCACAGCTGGCTCTGAAGTGAGGACTGATTCTGATCGTTTCCCTTACCGTTACCGTTATGCTGATTAGTGATTCCCAACAGCATCAATCGACGTCTGCTCCACCCGGGCGCTCAGACGAGTGGCATTATTCTGACCTATCTTCGAATGGTCAGTGCTTTGCGCCTCATCGACGAATCTGGGGTGATCCTGTCTCGCACAGCGCCTCCCCTCCGGTCTTATCTACGCTCAAGACCCGACACTGTCTCAGCAATTGTGACCGCCTTGGTCGGTACTGATCCAGCCTTTGAATCACTGCGAAAAGAGCTGAGAAGGGAGAGCAGCATCTACGGCTCCGAAACGAGAAACCTCAAGCCGAATCGAAAACGGAAAGGGAAAGAGGTGGCGAAGAGCGGCTTAGCTCCTACAACTGGGTATGATGCACATGGCTCAGCTGATCACGACAATGAGGGGGATGTCGAGGAATTCGGTCACTTTGATCCCGAATACTGGAAGAGTCCGTACTGGCAACCACGACCCGTGGACGCTGGAGTGAGCTTCAGCGCCACCAGCAACAGCGACATCGTGAATATGCTGGTCTCCATTTTTGATGAGGAAGCCCATTTCGTCACGGCCTTGGAGCGAAGCACGGCAGCAGAACTCATCAAGGTCAAAGGATACTCGCCCGATAAGGAGGTGAGCCTTGTCTATAGTTTCGACACTGAAGCCTGCGTTGCTCACTTCTTCGTCTCTTCCAAAGTACCATAACAACTTGATACTCAAGAAAAGATTTGGAGAGGCAAAGCTCGCGCGATGCGATGTCATGCTAAACGACTTCCCCTCGTCACGTCGAATCGATCAGCTCGTGCATGAGGCTATTATCGCAGCTCGTCGCCGTAGCTTATATGCTGGAGCTCCGAACACGATCCCGGTCGACCTTCGGGAGACGATCGATGCACTTCATCCTTTGATTGTTTCTAGGCAGTTCTGGCCCTCACTCGAAGATGGCCTCGCCCACGACAACACAGCTTCTGGAGGTGCAGAATCTGCTGGTCTTAGCAGTGTAATTGGTGGAACGGCCACTGCAAGACCGAAATTGGGCATGATGAAGATGCCGGGTAAGATGGGCGACGCCCTTTCTGCCTACAGCAAGACTTTTGAGGAAGTCAAGACGACGCGCAAGATCCACTGGCTGGGAGGCCTCGGCTCTGTCGAAGTAGAATTAGAGATGGACGATGGCAGGTTCATCAAAGACGAGTGCAGTCCTGCGCAGGCAGCAGTCATCGAGATCGCTGGTACCAGAGGTAAGAATCTCCTCAAATTCACGCTTCGAAGGGGTCATGCTAAACTATTGACTCCCACCTCCTGCAGCCGCCGAATCTCTACCTGTCTCCATCGAGGAGCTGGTACTTCAGCTAGAAGCGGACAAGGGCTTGGTGACTGCCGCTCTGCAGCACTGGACCTCCAAAGGTGTCCTGAGAGAGCTCACAGGCGTGCCAGGGTCATACGAGGTCGTAGAAAGTCTCCAAGGTTAAAATGCATGATGTCACGCAGGTGTGAAATGTTTGATTGCTCAGTCAAACAAGACTGCACGCAAGTTGCCCTCGAAGGGCTTACGGACCGCCTTCCCACCGCGGACCACGATGACTTCTTTGCATGTCTCCTTGATGAATGTTTGGTCGTGGCTGATCACTGCAAGGTGCAAATGAAGCAGTCGCCCAAATCAGTCCTGCCCCCAGCCGCGACCGGGTCAGTCATGAACTTACCGATCACACCTCCGTTCCACTTCTTGATCGCATTCGCGAGGGCATCCAGACCCTCAACATCCAAGTGATTGGTCGGCTCGTCAAGAACGAGGATGTGCGCACGCTGCATGCTCAGTTGCGCGAAGGCCACACGACTCTTTTGACCACCAGAAAGCGTTTCGATTCTTTGCAAGCCTGTAGGTCCCGTGATACCGAATGCACCAAGGTGTGAACGGTACTCTTGCTCTGTCTTGCCAGGGAACTTGGCAGCCAAAAAGCCGACGGCGGTAGCTTTGTAGTCCAGTTGGTCGATGTGGTGTTGAGAGAACCAGCCAATTCGCAGTCGTCCGTTGCGCTTCTGGTCGCCTTTCATGGGTGTCAGCTCACCGATGAGCAACTTCATGAGAGTAGACCTGCGTTTGTTTTGTGATAGGCTGTCAGGGCCCTTTTGAGCAACATCGTCGAGAAGGTACAATTCACTCACTTTCCTGCACCGTTCGGACCAATCACAGCGATACGGCTGTCCATCGTTACATCGCATGACACGTGCTCGAGCAGAATGCGTTCGGGAGTGTATCCGAAAGTGACGTCGTCAAGCTGAATCAATGGCGGGTTGAGCTGTTTTGCAAAAAAAGGAGAATATCAGCTGGGTGCTACATTGTCTCATCATTGACTGTGATTGTGGACGCACCGGCTCAACGTCAGGAAGGCGGAAGGTGACAACATCGTCAGCTTCCGGCGGTTCTAGAACAGGTAGCCGCTCCAATTCTTTCAATCGACTCTGTGCTTGGCTGTGAGGAGATTATGCGTGAGGATAGAACGATCTCCCGAGATCAAAACTGCGTCGCAAACTCACGCTGCACGATTCGCGTTGTATCTCCATCGATCAACGAAGGCTTGCAGGTGCTCTCGCTTGAGCTTGTTTGCCTCGTATTCGCGCTGTTGATTCAGGCGTCGTTCCTCTCGAGTTGCGTAGAATTGGGTGAAGTTACCTATCAGACCTGAGGGTCAGCAAACTCGATGACGCTTGGCCAATAAAAGATCAGGACTCACCCTTGTAGTAGTCGAGACGCTGAGAGTGCAAGTGGATGATATCGGTCGCAACATTGTCTAGGAAAGCACGGTCGTGCGACACCAAAAGCAATGTGCCCTTCCACTCTTCAACCAGGTACTGAAGGGAAGAATGAAAGATTGAGCATACCATGCGAGGATTGGAAAGCTCTTCACACCGAAATATCACTCACATCTTCAAGCCATGCGATGGCGTCGAGGTCTAACATGTTGCTCGGCTCATCCAACATCAACAAATCAGGTTTGCAGAACAGGGCTCTTGCCAGGGCCAATCGCATCCTCCAGCCACCAGAAAATGCTTTCGTGGGCCAGCTCTGTTGCTCTGATTGGATTCCCAGACCGCTTAACAGTGCAGCCGCTCGTGCGGGTCCTGATTCGGCGTCCATCTCGATCAGCTGAGACTGCACCTCACCCAGCCGAGCTGTCAACTCTTCCCTCTTCATTTCTCGCTGTCGAGTTGGCATGTCAACAGGCCCATCCTCGGTTGCGGAACCTGCTGCAACCGCAGCCGCAGCGGCTTCCTCTATGGCTGCGAGCTGAGAGTTTAATGTCCGCTCCTCCGCCAAGAGTCTTTCTCGCCACACATCGGCCCTCAGGACGGCCTCCAATGCCGGAGTGTCATCACCGACGATCTGCAAGTTTTTGGAAACGTTGAGTCTCGAGGGTCCGAGGAAGAGACCGAACTTAAGGTAGGACTTACTTCTTGCTCGACGTACAACAGCGAAATATGCGAGGGAATCGGTAACTCACGGAGAGCCATGTTTCGCAACAGGGTAGACTGTTGAGCAAGATTGTCAGCATGAGAGTCGTCCCTCGTCTTAAGTTTATGACTTACCTTTCCGTAACCGTTCCTTCCAATGACACCGTATCGACGTCCTGAAGCTAACGTCAAAGTAGCATTGTTGAGTAGCCTGTTGGAACCAAAGTTGAGATCGATGCTTGGCAAGTGAACGTCCTGCGTGCAGGAAAGGCAGAGACTTTTCAGCAATGAGCTCGAAAAAGTTCGATGAAGAAGCGCAGAATTACCTTGTTCTTTCCCCGGTGGGCAGCGTTCTCGAGGGGGTTGACCTTGAGGAAAAGCTCTTCGTATGAAGCCTGGTTCTTGGCCTGTTCGACGACCTTGCTGCTTTCGTAGAGATCTCGTTGGGCGCGCTTGACCAGCTTGGCTCGAGTCTTCGCTTCTTGCTTTTCGAGCTTTTTCAGATCGACTGTGGTACGATTTTTCTTGGAACCTCCGAGGGCGAGATCTACGCCTCCTGCCGTGTCGAAGCCTGCGGTCTTGCTCAGTGCCGTCTGTCGCATATCCACTACACGGTCCAGGCGGGTAAGTCCGGTGCTGGTCTGGTAGAGCTCTTCCTCCTTGGGCGCCTTCACCTCCAAAAGCGCACGGATCTGAGCAAGCACCTTCTTGAGCTCCTTGGACTGAGCGGGATCATATCGAGTCGCTGATTCCAGGATAGGTTCGATGACGGTGGTCAGAGCTTGCTCGGGCGATTCATCCGGTTCGTCGACGAAGCCGGACAGGTAGGCGACGATGGGCGCGTCCAGCTTGGGGAATGCCCTTTTCAGAAGCGATTCTGTGGAGACGTCGGCGAGCATCTTATTGAGCGATGAGGGAGACAGAGATCGTGGTCGATACAGGCAGCAAGAAGATGTCAGCTGAGACGTGCTCTGCTCTGTAGCCCGGGCCTGTCTGTCGCCTTATCCTCCTGTTTTTGGAGGTAGAGGATCAGCCTGTGCTGTGCTTCATGTCACAGCATGTGGTAGTCAGGAAGAATGAATGCACCATCATTTCTCCAAAGCCGCGTCCTCCATCACCGCCTCCGACTCAAGACAGCTCCTCATTCTGGCGACGGGACGCAGAAGGACCAGGCGCAGACTCTCGACACACTGCCTCCAGCTTGCTAAGGCGAGGTGCTGAGAATCTCTGTCGTGTTCTCAGTCCGACGGTAAGCTGAGGTCGGCTACCTTGCTGCTGGCCCTGGCGGGATCCTGGGGCAATGCAGAGACAGCGACGAGAGCTGATACGGCAGGTGAGCCTCAGATTCAACGCAACACATCGTGACATGCACGCTGAAGCGTTCTCGACATCTCCCTCCTACAGCTCGACATACTGCTCTTCACCCTCTTCGTCTACATCTGGTTTCTAGACAAGAGTCTGCTGCTGCTCGCGCTCAAGATCGGTCTCCAGGTCCAATACTGTGAGTCTCAATCCCGCAAATCAGGATCAAAGTCCGCTGATCTGGCTTTGAGCTGCTCTTTCATGCAATCAGGCAATCCTACCGCCTTCAATCCTGACCTGCCCTTGCCGATTCTATGTCGGACGGTGCTCTTCTTCAACCTCGCCCCGATCATCTCCCATGGCTTCTTCTGGACCGGCAAGGGCATGAGCCCGCTCGATGATGTCGACGGCACTGGGATTGGCGGAACATACAACCGTTCGGGTCGGACAGGGTTCGTCTTGGACTTCATTGGCCAAGGTGTGTTCCGACTTGTGCTTGAGCAGTAGTACTGAGCTGCAACCATTTGACTGACTTCTCCGCCCTGAAAACTGTCAGCTTACCAACCCACGAGGCTCCATATGCTCTTTCTCGACCTGCTGACTGCATTCTTGCAGTGGCTCTTTATCATCATTGTCTCAGAAACTGAGAAAGCGGAAAACCTCCGCCCAGATCTCGACGAATTTGGGCCGCTCGACGGAGACCCAATGCACGAAGTGCTGTTGGTCGATCCTCACGAAAATCACCCGTATCTACGCCGACCAAGCTCGAAACCGAGTCTGTCGGACAGGACGCATCGCCACAGCACAGAGAATTTCACAGATGAGGACAGAGTAGACAGGGCGGACGACGATGGCAGTGACGCCGACAGCGACACGCCACTACGGGCGACAGAGGGCTCTGAAATAAACAAAAGACATAAGTCTCGAGACAGACAAGGTGATGCCCCTGCGGTCCCCACATCATCCCAAATCAACGAAACAAGAACCAGGAGGCGGAGAGGCAGGCGGCGTGAGGACGAGTCATCGACGAATCTGCTCACGTCAGAAGATGCAAACGGTAGTGATTTCGGCACGGATCCGCATGGTCAAGGCTGGTCACCCCGTAAGTCTGTTTTCTGAACCGGCTTCAAGCTGCTCGCTCAGTCTGACTTTTGCTGTCAATCGCTGCCTAGGTGACGAAGAAGCATCCCTGTTCCTGCCGCCATTACGGTCTGGAAGCTCCAGTCCACCTGAAAGCACACAGCAAACGTCTCAAGGTCGCATTCTGCTCAGCGAAAGGACCTCCCTAACACATCCCGTTGTCCATCTGCCGATTGGCCAATTATTACGGAGTACCTTCACCTTCGCACCGCTTCCTCCTTCATCGGCAGGCGGGGATCGCACGACGGCTTCTGGACCAGGAGTGGGGTCCGACAACCGACCGATTCCAGCAGGAGGCGCCACTCTGGGTCTCACTCGTTCAGAAAGAACAGTACCGGGTGGAGGCGGCGCACGGGCGGGACGAATGATCGGTTCTCGACTCGGAATAGTGCCCATGTTCCGGAGGTATCGAGAAGGCGAAGAGGCCGTGACTGCTTCGGGTGAGCGTGTGCGGGCTCCGCCGTCACCCTCATCACAGATACCTTCCAACACAATTCCGGTGATCGCCTTGCCGTTCACGCCACCAACACTCCGCAGGGCACCGTCAGACGATCCAAATGTGGGGGTTCAGCCCGAGAACGCAGTGCCGACCTCTGCGGCACCTTCAAGGCAGGAAAATGTGGCAGGCGAGGAGAACTCCTGGGCTTGGGTCGCCCGGAATTTCAGTGTAACTGGTAGGAGATGAAGTCGATCTCAAGTGGTGCGTGCGGAAGTACGTATTACTACAGTGTAATTTTCATCTCAAGACTGGCGCTTGCGAGCTGGGCAGCGGCTTGGACATGATTCAGTTTGGTGCCTTGGTGTAAGAAGCTCTGAGGCGCGCCTGCAAGTATTCGCCACTTTTATACGGGGCCTGGCCTGGATAGTAGGGAATCCCCTTCAACTGCATGATCTGGGCCACAGTGGTTCTTTCTCCCTGCTCTGAAAGTATCGAAGAATGCTGACTAGTCGTACTGAGGAACGCTGGGTCAAGCAGGGTCTCGCTGTCGGGATGACAGAACAAAGCGCTATTGGCGAGGGTGTCAGCGTCGCTGAACTCATCAGATGCTGTGGTGATCCCTTTCTGACCCGCAAGACCCACATTGAATATCTGCTCTGGGTCTCCTCGGCTGAAACGGGCATGCGCACGCGATGTACGGTTGAGCGTAGCCGGCCGGATGTCCAAAGCTCCATCGCATCTGCAACGTTGACCACGAGGCATCCCTGACGGGGTGGTACCTCAATCCACGATGTTCGAGACTGGCCGGGCTGTTGAACCTTGACTTGCAAGCCACCGACGTCCTTTTGAAAGAGTAATGTTAGGGAGCCCTGTGAGACATACCATGCCATGTTGAGCAGACAGACGCAGAGGAGAGCATTCATGATCGTGTACAGGCTCTCACAAAGTCAGAATGTTCAGATGCACGAATGTCAGAATCGCGGTCGTCGCTCGATGAGACGGACGCCGGCGGATAGTGAAGCAGCCGCAAGCGGTCCAGTTGTCCCTGTTCAGGTTCGGGCAGCGCAAATGCCCACGAGATCAGCCATGGCCAAACGTCCATCTTGAGGTACAGTGTGTCAACTGGGCACGCTGCTCACTTTGTGATGAGGTTCGAAAAAGCCACTTGGAAGACCCAGGACCTTGGCAAAGCCTTCAAGCACTTGGAGTGCAGCTCTTTCGGACTCGTGCCAAAGCCTTGAAAGCGTCTCTTTTGACTGTTCTAGTGTCTCTGGAAGGGGAAGCAAGTGATCAGGTCCCAAGTTGCCTTGCCCGACGTAGAAGCTCTCCTTGAAATCGCCTTGGGTCATGAATCGACGGCCGTCCAGCTTCTCCTCTCGCGGAAATGTCCATCCGAGATTGAGGTCACGGTCCTGTCCGACAAGCTTCTCTTCTTCGGGCTTTGCAAAGAAGGTAGCCAGCAGATCGAAGCCATTGTCGATCAGAGTTTGGTCGATTCCATGGTCTGAGAGATAGAAAAATCCATGATCCGTCAGGGCCGCGCGGAGCTGTCCAAGCTCAGCGTCCGAGCCTTGGGTCAGCGCATGCAAAGAGATGACAGGCAGAGTAGGGGAACTTGTCATGATTCCGAAGCTATGATGGCGGTCGAGGTGAGGTTGTTGATGGGACGGAAAAGATATGCTGGTGTCAGTGGAACAGAAACAAGTCGCTGCGCAGCAAGCGAGTAGCTGCAGCTCGTGGGGCTTCCTACGCAGGAAACACGTCAGGTCAAGCAGGTCTCACACGACGCTAGGAAGCAAACGCTGTAGAGATCAGGTCCAGTCAGTCTACCCTTCTAGAGACAACACCGACCGTCCGCAGAATGGAAGTCGGAGCCATGCCGTGAGAACATTGGACGTTTCTCAGGCCCTGAATCGTTCTTCCGCACCACCACTTCCATTCTTGAGCTCAGCATCAACAACGCAAGCGTCGAAAAGCTACAAGGGAGTTCTCATGGCCAGTGCAGTGCAAGCTTCTGGGCCACCCGGTGGGTTCGTTGCCGGCCAGAATCTGTCGGAAGTCGAAAGTCTTCTGCCATACATCCAGACGACTACCCATCTCGTCTCCATTCCAAATCGATCCTTCCTTCCACATGGCGCAGCAGGGTCATCAAGTCCGCCAGATCCCCTGGCGCCGCACAACTCCCACTTTGTAGTCAACATCGTTCATCTGCGCGACTCTCTTGCGGTCTGGGTCGGCAGCGCCACCAAGGATGTCGTGGAACGCGCCCAGAAACAGCGACGTCCTCGACCGAATGCAGGCGACCAAGACGACGATGCTTTGGATCAAGAGTTAGCCGATGCGTTAAGAAGCGCTGGCAGACTGGACGATCCTGTGCCCTCCGATGCATCGCGCCCACCTCTGGGCTCGCTTGCCACCGAGTGGGCAGTGGCGATGTGTAGGCCAGGTCAAGTGAGTTCTCAGAACATTGCACGACATCCTTTGCCCCTTACATCAGCATGATTTCTGATTTCTTTCTGCCTTTGCTCTACAGAATGCTCCCTTGGCAACCTCACTCTTTCGCACAAACGCAGACGTGGCCCTACCCATGTCACAGCGTCTGGCTGCCCGACTCCGGATTCCTCAACTCTTCGTTTCACTTGACCTACCGCCCAGTCTGGTCTCAACGAATGCAACTGCGATGGTACCCGATGCCCCTGGACGAACACAAAAGATGCTCTTGCTCGAGCGCGGCATCTCGGATGCGATCAAAGAAGGCATCAAAGTGGTTGAGAAACGCAGCAGGACCTCTTCGCCTCAGCAGGGGACATGACCAATGTACTGTCGCACAATGCAAGCTACAAGAGTGAAAAGATTGCTACAGTACAGATGCATGAGCTACATGCGAATTTCTACAGCAGGAGCACAGAGAGAGCGAGAGCACGGAACGAAAGGGAAGCGCTTGCAATACCACTACGCATATCTGAGAATCTTGCAGACTGTTTCAAGCGTCCCCGTCCTGGCAGTTGAGGAGTGCTCTCACAGAGCAAGAGGCGACAGCACCGGACTGGCCGGTGGCGAGAAAATAGCCTCCACGTCCGCGCCAAGTTCAAGCACAAGAACCTGTTCCAATACCGCCGTCGTATTTGCCTTCTCCTGAATCGCCTCGTTCCGAATCACGGCAAGCTCTCGTTCAAGTTGCGCTCGCTCCGACTCGAGGAAACGAGCCTTGGCCTTGGCGATCAGATACTTTCGCTGAATCTTGGCAAGCGCCGCCGCTTCACTCTGTGCCTGAGATGGTTGACCAAAGCCGGTTGCTGTGCCGGCTTCGGACGGACCTGGTGTGGCGCTCGAGTGAGTACCGTTTGCGGCTGGAGCGGCCGATGAGGAACCAGACGCTCCGTTTGCGGTCCCATTCGATCCTCTGGAATTACTGATCAAAGCCGATGCGCTGAGAGACGGGTTGCGCGGAGGTAGCATGGATGAAGAGGCTGAGGGTGGTACACTGAGCCGAGCACGTTTCCTGGCAGGGCCCGCTGCCGGAACTTCATCGTCCTCACCAATGCCGTTCGGACCGTGTGGATCGTCGCCATCGTCAGAGGATTCGTCTTCGCTGAGAAGCAGCCGCCACTCTAGCTCCGCATCTGTAGCCGCCTGAAGCTCGTACTCAGAGGTGGCGGAAGAAGTAGAGGGCAGCACCCTGCGCCGCGCTTGTACCTCTTCCTTCTTCCGTTTTCTCATCTCACGAGCCCGAGCCAGGACGACATCATCCTCAAGATCAGCATAATCTTGTGCAAGGAGCGCCTCCCGGCTTGGCGGTTCCTTTCCCTCCACAAAATGGAAGCCGGGAAGCAGTTCGTGGTAAGGCGGCACACCCTTTGCCCATGAATACTGGGGACGAATCGCAGCCGCGGTGGCTGTTTCCACAGCCCCGACGGGCCGAGACGACGTTCCAATGCCGAGCCCGCACGTGAGTTTGTCGTATTCGGATTTCTTTTGAGCCGAGTCAGCCATAGCTCCATCGTGGTCAGCACCGTCTCCGCCGATGGTGTTGTGCTGACTTCGAGCGTGGGGACCCGCGGTGAGGTTGGCAATGCTCTCCTCATCACCTCCATCACCTCCATCACCGCCATCATCGTCGTCGTCCCCGCCAGCGCGGGCCTTGGCCTTCTTCATAGCTGATGCAGCAGTCCGACGGTTCGGAATGGGCTGTATCATGTGGTATTGCCGAAGGTGCTTGCTGAGAGCATCAGACCTTGCGAAACTCTTGTCACACTCTGCGTTCAGAGCTGGACGCGTCAGATGTCGCTCTACACGCTTTGATACAGATACGAATCCTTGTCTCACCTGGTCTTGGGCATGCATATGGCTTCTCGCCGGTGTGACTGCGAAGGTGGCCCATGAGGGAGAATCGGGACATCTGGACTTTGGCACCTCTTGTGCACCCGTTCCATGCGCACAAGAACCAGCGCTTGTCTTGCTTGGTGAGATGCTCTTCATGTATATGCTCTATGAGCGGTTCCAAGTGGTAGAAGATCTTGCCGCAGTCATTCCATTGGCAGGCAGCACTTTCAACATGGCCGTCCTCGCCGTTGGTCGTCGCTGCATTTTTGGCGGCATCCGTCCCATCTTCGTCATCATTGTACTCGCCGTCGGAGGTGAGCTCGTCTGATTCATAGTCAGCTGAGTATGCGCCCGGCGGGAGTGTAAAGCCCGCTGCTCTAGCTGCTGCAATTGCTGCCGATGTTGCTTCCGAGTGCACAGGTGGTGAGGCCGCCCGGCTGGGAGGGGCGCCATGACCGTGATGTGCCCCCAGGGCGACCGTCCTGGCCGATGGCGATCCTGATGCGGCCGTGTGGGTCGGCGAAGCTGGTGCCGTGGACGGCAGGGGAGAGGCCTTCCGCTTTCTCGACGAGGAAGCGGGCCCTTTGCTCTGACTGCCGCTGGTGCTAGCCTGAGCTGCCCTGCTGCTCGTGTTGCTTTGGCCGCCGCCAGTTGCTGAGCTCGACGAAGGCTTTTTCTTGTGGGCTGGCATAGTTCCTGCGTGGTGGTAGGTGCAGCTGATGGGTGTAAACTATGATGGAGCCGTCTTGAGGTGTGCTGATGTCGACTTTGGGCCCGAGCATCTCATCCGCACGCGGAGCCTTGCGAATGTGGAGGCGGCAGGAAGAAGTTGAGAAGAATTTCTGCAGGCTATCCAACACTCCTTTCCCTACAACTTAACTCACACATACTTGATGGAAGATGTCCAGTCTCAGGGTCCCCGTCAGGGCAGCTGTGTCTGCTTTAGGGGCAGCGGCCTCGTCCTCCTCTTCAACATTGGCAGCATCAACATCTGCGGGCATGAGAAGGATACCGCGGACGCAAGCCGAGTTTTGGACCAGGAGAACCTTCGCGACCGTCGACGATGAGATTCCTTCAACGCCTCCTCCGGTTGGCAATCGCAAGGACTTGCAAGAAGCAGCAAACCAAACAGAGAGTTCGGTCGATGCTACGGAGGAGACAGAAGCGGTCCACGCGGAGATCGCAGCTGCGGTAACGGAAGCCACGACGGAAGCCCTGCAGGGCGCTGCAGCAACTCCTGCTCCTTCCAGTTCAAATAACATCTATGCTTCCGTCATCATCTCTCGCCCCCCTACGCTGTTGCGTGAACCGACCAAGCTCGAGCAGTCCATCTTTGCGTACAACTCGAAGCTGCTCTCCGCGCTTGCTCAACCATTCCCACGGGACTTTTACTTCAAGAAGGGTTCCACAGCCGAACAGCGCTTCGATGACGCCGAGGCGCGAAGGTTAAGCTCCCTTCGAGAGGGCAAGACGGACTCGTTGTCATTCATGCCGAACCGGGCGGCCGATGATGGACAAGACCCCTCGAAAGACTCGTCTGTTGGATCAGCCAATGCCGAAAAGAATCCCGATGCGGATCTTTATGCCATTTTGCCCAGGACCACAGAGGCGGACAAGAAGAACGACACCACCAGCCTGAATCGCAAGCTGGATCGGACTCTATACCTCCTCACCAAGACTCAAGAGAAGAACTCGAAGGACAAGGCGCAATGGGTCTTCCCCTCCCAACATGTGGTCCGCAGCGGTCAGGCCAAGGAGAATTTACATCAGGCGGCGCGCAGAGCTGTAGAATCGCAGCTTGGGGACGAGATCGACGTCTGGCTGGTGTCGAATCTGCCCATCGGAGTCACCAAGCCCAAGTCAGGTTCTGATCCAAAGGTGAGCTACCGCACCTGTGCACGGAATATCATGATACCTTTCGTTGCTGAAATTTTGTTGATGCGAAAATCAACAGACATACTATATGCAAGCACATGTCCTTTCCGGAAATGTATCCGCCGAGGACCAGACAGAGTACGCCTGGCTCACACGCGAGGAGATCGAGGCCAAGCTCACCCAGTCGCAGTCGGCGACAGGGACAACGAACTACTGGGAGCAAGTACGCGATTTTTTGCGTGCATGAATGCCGTACCTCTCCTGCTTCCTGAACTCTGTGTCGTATTTGTGAACCCACATTGCTTCAGTCCAATCTCTAATGCAACAGTCATCGCCACTCTGTTGGGTGTACGCGCTTTGTCTGGGTGGCCGACCTTCGTCAGAGGGCCCGAATCTGTTAAGAAATTGAATTCATGGTGCAGAATGCTTGACAAGAATGTTTGGTTCCCTTAAGTACCTTCGAAAATTTGCATCCAGACAAAATCGTCGGTGTGGCTCAGCGCATTGGGGTGTTGGCACCCTCACTTCCCTGATGTGGACTTCCCGCCGGTAGTGCCGACGTCGCGCCGTTGGGCCCTGCTTCCGCTTCCAGGTCAATGCCCAGTGCCTCAGCGAAGGCTTTCACGCGAGCTCCACCCCGCGCGCCTCCTGCGGCGCCACCACGTGAAAGTAGGTACTCCTTCAGCCCTTGTTTCAATGGTGCCGACTTATTCGCCACCTCTTTGAGTTGTTCCTGAGGAAGTTGTATCAGAGCGCCATATGACTGAGGTGCGGTGTGTTGGGCACATCGTATAAACCCTTCCCACAGAGGAGGATTTTGCCAAATCTTCTTCGTTATGAGACCCGAGAGCACCGTCGTGCCAACGTAGCCAGTCAAAGTCCGGTAGGTAGAGACGGCCATAATTGCCTACCAGACGAAGATCGAAAAGAAAGAGATGATCAGCTTTTTGAGCGCTTCGCACGGGTATGCAAAAGTTCACGACTCACAGTACGCATGAAGAGAAGCGGCACTTGTGCTTCGTTTGCTATCTGGTTCAAGACGGCACCGAGAACCTCGCTCCTGAAAACCTCCGTCATGCCGAAACAGATCTTGATGGCATCGATCGCGGACTTCAAGTCTTCTTTGGGCAGATGGTGCAGCAAGCTCATGAGCTCCACAGGGGTGAGAAGCTCAGTCTGGCGCACGCGTGGAAGATTTGTGGATACGTGTCCAAAGGTCGCAGGCGGCTGCACCACAATCGAATGGAACACATTGGTGACCAACTGATGATCTTCGGCCTTGCCTGATGCTAGCAAAGTGACAACGCGGGGAAGGAAACGCATGATATCGGACTACATAAGATATCATCAGATGAGTTTCTCTGTCAGTCAGGGACAAGCATCGGAGTGGTCAATGCCTCAGTTGCCAGCAAATGCTCACCTTGTCGAGGTCTGGCATAATTGGTACGAGGAAGCGCGGGTCGATAACGTCCTTCTCTGCGGCCAGCTCCTTCACGATCGCAACCAGAGCTGGTGGCCTTGATGCTTCAGTCAATGCTCTGAACACCACCAGGGCCAGACTTTCAGCGCCTTGAGGATGGTGTCGTAGCAGCTCGAGGAGACTCGAGTTTGAGGGTCCGAGAGCCTTTATCAGCTTGTAGATGTGCTTGTCGATCGAATTCCTTACAAACTGAACGGAGCGAGGATAGGTTTCGAACACTAGAGGTAGCATGGAGGGTACCTTGGTGCACAACGCAAACGGCAACTCGACAAAGCGTTGCACATCGGCCTCGCTCTTGATCTGGACCTCGAGCTCGTGATTGTTCGCGCCGTCTTCTCTTGTCCCGTTTGCATCACCGCTCTCGATTTTGGCATCGGATAATTCTGGTGCTCCGCCTTTGTTCTTGTCCTGCTCATCCACAGCGTCCTTTGCGTCTGTTTCGCCCTCCACCTCTCCCTTCGCTGGCTCTGGCTCGGCCACTCTACCCAATACTTCCAGGCTTTCGCGCCCGAATTCCACGACCCGTGCCTCGAGTTCCTTCCGATGATTTAACCCGCTGCCCTTCTCGTTTCCTTCGTTCGCAGTCGTGGCTTTGACCCAGGCCCGGCAGGTGTTGATGGCTGCCTTTCTGACTGGATCTTCAGAATGTCTGGTTAATACCAGAAGCTCCTCAAGAGCTTTTTGCCGTACTGGAGGTCGATGAGTTGCGATGTCCCGCAGCGCCGTAAACCCAATTATCATCCTGTTGCGATCCTGGCATAAGGGGGCGATCTTCTCAATTGCGGCCTCAGGAAGGGACGGCAAATCGCCAAGGAACCTCGAAAGGGACTTGTCCTTTTCGGTCAGTGCTGGAATGACTTCATCTAATAAGGTCAACAGCCAATGGTCGTAGGTCGGTGTAGATACAGAGGCAGGACCATTTTCTGGCTTGATGCCGGCTGCAGCGTCAATCTGCATCGAGAGCTTGGAATGTCTCCATTCGGCAGCCCATTCTTCCGTTAGCCACCGTACGGCGAATGGCACGCATCCCGGGAAGTCGGCTTTGATTAGTTGTAGTATCATGTGTCGTACCGTGAATGCGTGGTCGTCGAGCGTCCGCTCTACAGGAGCGAGGGCCTGCTCTTTAGGGTGCCCGTTTGGTTCTTCCGAAGCCGCTGCACTGGACTGCAACGACCGTTTAGAAAACCCTCGCGTTGCCAAACGAGTCACGAGTAGCGTCCACAGATCTTGCAAGCCGCCAAGCACTGTCGTGTGCGATCCTTCTACGGTACCGCCATTCTGAGCATCCAGCTTGGCGTCTCCATCATTGATGCGTGTCACTTGGTCACCCGCACCTATGCCGCGACCATCGATGAGCAGGCTTCCTATCGAGTCCAAACTACCGACGCTCGCACCGACCTCGCAGATCCGCTGCACAGCGTCCGCCAACATTCGCTTGCCCTCTGGGCCAGCCAGCCGATCTGGGGCAGGGAGTGTGAATCCCTCCAAGGCGGCTAGCTGCCCTTGGGCTGACATGCTTGCTTGATGTTTCCGCTCTACCGCAGTTGAATTATCTGCTTCTTGTAGACCTGCCTCAATTGGAGAAAGTTGTTCCAAGGCCTCATCCGCCTCCAGGTCGACCTTCAAAGGGTCGATTGGAGCGTCGGATGTAGTAGCCGGCTGCGCGGGCCGTGGATTACGTGCCGCCTCAGATTCCGCCTGTGCTAGATGATTCCGAATATGCTACCAGAAGCCAAAAAGGTTCAGCATCTTTTGGCAAGTACATCCTTGATTGCGGTCAACTCACATTTATGGCATTTTCGAGGTCGCCAAGGCTGACCGCCCCAAGGTTGGCCAAAACGCACTCGATAACGAGGTTGAGTTGTAAAGCCTTGACATCGAAGGAGGCCAACATGTTCTGCGCGCCATTTCGAGTCTGGACCGCGCACCAGTCTGCTGCTGCTTGTTGGAACCTTCTCGCGCCGAGCAGTGCCTCCTCAGTTGGGGGCGCTGTTGGTGTTGCTGCAGAGGCACCGGCGCCAGACGAAGAGGACGCCGAAGCAGGGGCTGCAGCTCCTGACTCCGTCTTGATGCGTTTGTTCGCGCCAGAATACGCCGAGCTGGACCCGTCTGCGCGGTCCATTTCTGCGGCGAGCGCATCTCGTTTCCTGCGAGCTTCTGATTCCTTGAATGAGGCATATGCTCGAGCCGCTTGCTCCATCCTCGCCTTCTGGGACTCTAATGCTGCCGCAAGGCGTGTGTGATAAGGTGTGATCGTCGGCATCGACGTCCTTCAGGGGAAGGAAATATGTCGGACACTTTCAGCCTTAGTGCATGTACTGTGCATATACACTCCGAAACAAAGATACTCACCTGAGGAAATGAAACAGTAAAAGGCGCATCGTCTTTTCGACATTCCGGATCTGTGTAGCTGGCTTCTCGGCTCCATTGAGGGCTGCCGGCGTCCAGTTCAGCATGGACTCGATCACGATTTCGACCAGCGGCTGTCGAACTTTGGCCAGGACACCCAATGAGTTGATGAGGGCCATGAGGATATCTGGATCCGACGAGGTGTAGAGTGCCGTGATAAGTTTCTTCTGAATCGCCGTCGATTCCGCCTCGAGCGCGTGGACGTTGAGGGCCGGGTTCGGGTGAGAAGGCGGGATCTCGGATATGCTCGTTTCCAACGGTGAGGCAGCAGGAGCCGTCAATCTTGCACGAGGGTCGGAGGACAGCCGAGTCTGGACTTGAATGATTCGCTGCATAGCCTTGACCAGCGCAATTTTCACACCGGCAGGTGGTTCCGGCGAGTCGAAGAGCTGCGAGATCCTCGCCTTGACCGCTGGGAGCGTGTGCGTCAGGGGGGAGTTGACCGAGTTGCCGGAGGGCATGGCAAAGAGTTGTCGTACCAGAAGCGGATACACTGAGGCGAAAGCCGTGGCCGCTATCTTGGCTTGCGGGGCCCATCTGGGCATCGGCGCATGGAGGAAGAACAGGATGGCTTCTGGCACATGCGTAGCGACGACCATGCGCATGTCCACACTAAGACCGGGCCGATTGAACGCGAGATCGAGGATGCGGGCCATCCAGATCTTGTAGGTGTCCGAGGATTGGGCGAAGACGCTCATGAGCGGCTGCATGAAGTTGGCGAGGTTGTGGGGCTGCGCGTAGAAGTGCGCATACAATGCCTCGAAGCAGTACTTTTCCATGACCGGATCAGGCGGGTTGAGCGCGGTTCGGAAGAGGGAGAGGGAGTCATGAGGGGCGGGTGCTCCAGGAGGAGGATTGAGCCCATTCGCAGATGCATCCATTGCAGGCACTTTTACTGCTTTTCGATGTGCTCTCGACGACCCTTGGTTTTGCTGCCTGGTGCCTGCTTCCGGGACCCAGATGGTGTGCGCTCAATCGGATATCAGCAGAAAGCGGGCCCCCTTCAGCACAGGCTATGAGTCGAATGCGGCGCTGCGGGCGACCAGTTCGGCACGTTGCGATGAAGGAGCCTACCTCAGAGTCTGTCTATCAGGACGGGCAGAGAAGCTTCTATGATATGAACAGGGCCCCGCTGGAAGTTTGCGTTTGGCTTCCCGTTTCCAACGAGAGCGACGCGAGAAGAAGGCTCCGAGACGCGTGCCTCGTCAAAGTCAGGCGACCATGCATTTTACTTATCACATCACCTCGCTGACCTCGATGCGATACTCGTTATATGACACGGGGAATCTCATCGCTGGAATGGAACAGAAACATGGATCATGACATGAATTCCAAGCGGTGGAGGAGGAGAAGGATGACAAGGTCGAGAACGAGAACTACAAGAATGCCCAAGGAACAGAAAGACGAATCCGAATTTTGGTTGATCGCCCTTCAACCCCGTGGAAATGCTGTTTTACGCCTCCAGTGGGAGACCGAGGTCGGTGAACAATTATTAGAAATCGTATTCGTGTGTGTGTTCGTATGTGTGGTGATGTGTGCTGTAGGGGGTAGCCAGTTTGGTGGTTGGCAGATGGTGGTACAAAGGTCGATGGCTTACGAGATGCATCAGGATTATCGTGTTTGTGTAACTGAGACTGCAGATGTTGACATTGACTTATGTACGAGATTTGGCGTGGTATCGAAAAAAAGGAGGCAGAAAAACGGGCAGTTGACCGCTCGGAGGAGGAAAGGCCTCCGAGATGCTGACCGGGGCGGGAAGGGTGGGGAAGTCGGAAGTTGGAAAGGCGATCCAAATTGGCAGCCGAGGTCGCAGGAGCCCTTTTGAACGAGAACCGGGAAAATACTTGACGTTGAAAAACAGGAGTGCCCAAAGGAGAGACGGTAGTCGGGGAAGACCGAAGAAGTGGTAACAGATGCCGCACGGAGCGGCATCAGCGAGAAACCGTGAGTCCTCTCGAAGGAGGAGGCGAACCGGGCACAGAGAGAGTGAGCGTCGAGCGTGAGCCGGGCTCCAGGCGCTCAGGAGGAACACCACTTGTTGTATAAGGTAGCGGGAAGTAGCCGCAAATCAGGCTTTATGGTGTGGCATCCGGGTTGCACAAGATATAATGCGGTGTGCTATGGCACACCAAAGGGGTTGTTATCGACTACAGCATCATTCACGATGGTAGTATGTTGGTCACGCTGCAGAAATGGAACATCAAGCCTGATCAGTATCGGTTTAGATGTTGTGTGAGTTTGAACTCAACATGCGACAGCACAACACTCACTCATAAATCTGAAAATGGCCGACCCTCAAGCAACAATGTGACGCCGCTGCTGTTCTTGATCTTGGCTCTCGAGGTTTGGGCTCGAAGAACGGGTTCGAGATCCAAAGCTGGTCCTGAACTTGCGAGTTTCGGCGTCCTTCTCAGCGGGAACGCTCGACGGCGGTGCGCTCAGGAAGGATCGAGATTGGGCCTTGCCTGCTGGCACTAGCTCAGCAGGATTGGCCAGCTCCTCGGCGGGTGAGGCGGCCGAGCTTCGACTGGACAGACGGCTGTTCAGGATCAGGTTGGCAAACGACCGCATGCTCAACCCACTCGCGCCCGTTATTATGTCCCGGGCCGAGCAGGACGACTTGGGTGAGACTGGCTCGGCTTCTGCTCCCTTGTTGGAGCGGAGCCGGTACCGGAGCGGCGGGAGAAGCATCGAGCGAGCCCGGTATCGGAGCGAGGCCGCTTTGAGGGTGGTCTTCGTCAGGCTCAGCATCTCCGCTCCACCTTCGCCCGCGCATTCAAAGTCTTGAGCGGAAGCGGGTAGATGGGTCTCGCTGAGGCTGGTCGACACTGTGTGGCAGCAAGACGAGGATGACAGGGACGTCGACATGCGCCGGAACAGTTCGCTCAGGTCCGGTGGAAGGCCGTTCAGCGCATCGTCCACGCTCGGGGCGGGAGAAACCGGAACCGAAATCTCGGAGAAGGCGTCGGAAGAGTCCAGAGACAGTAGGCGTGCTGAGCTCGGGGACTGGAGCAGCTCCTGAGATGGGGACGGCATACCGCTGAGCATGAACTCCTTCTTGGCCTTGTTTTCGATTTCAATTCGCTGGTTTGCCAGATCGACAGCGGCACTCTCGATCTCGTCGGCCAGCTCGCGCTCCAGGTCCACGACCACCGCACCTTGGTCGCTGCTGCGTGAGGTGGAGAATCGGCTTTGACCGGCGGACATGGTTGAGCCGAAGCGAGAAGAGGGAAGCTTGTGCTGTTGGTGCATGTACGGCACCGAGGCTGAACGAACTGGATTGAACGTCTTCTTCTGATCCGTGTCTGCTCGCATGTCCTCGTGGATGGTCGGTGGAGAGCCGAGACGGCCCCCAGCAGATTCGACATCAGGAGTGCCGACCTCGCCGGCCATCTCGTTCTCGGTAAGGTTTTCATCGGCGCCGCTGACCCGCCTGATGATCAGGTTCGTTGCGGCATCAAAATAGCTTTCCTCGGCGCTAAAGCTTTCGAGATCGACATCGAGACGAACATCTGCCAGATCACGTGGATCGATAGGAGCAGCTGAGATTTGTCGGAGATGACGGATGGGCTTGCTTCGGATTGGACTGGCTGTCTGAGGATCACAGTCGAAAGTGTCCTCGCCTTGAATGATGCTGGCATCGCCGTGGGAATCGGGCAGGAAGAATCCTTTCGTGATGTAGTGGGGCGATCGAAGCGATTCCTGAACGATGTGATCTTGGACGTTTGCAGAACTGAGCTGGTGGGGCGAGTTCGCTCGGCGAATTGCGAGTGATGCATCAGCGGTAATGATGGGACCGGCGATGATCTGCGGTTCAACGTTGTGGAGAGCGAGGAAGAACAGTGGGATGCGTAGTGGCTGGGCACCCAGACTTCGGCTCCGTGCCAGACGTTGAGAACAGCCAGACGACGAGCTGTTGCTGTGCAGGGACGACTCGGACGAGGAGAAGGATGGTGCCAGGGTCAGCGGTGAGTTCTCCGTGATCGTCTGGTCGGCCTGGGTTGTTTTTTGATCCTCTGGGGCAGCTTGCGAGGCGAATTCATTGTTGGAGTCTGCGCCTCCGCCGTCGAACGAAGGGTGCTGTGGGCAAGAAGCGAGTGCGTTTTGAGCGTCGCTGAACAAGCCCTTCATGCTGGACCGGCGACTGCCGGAGGTGCTGAGGGCATCCTGCTGATCGAGCACGGCCAGGTGATCGAAGTAAGATCGCAGGGTGTTCTCTCGGATGGGCTTCTCGATGAGGCCGTCGAAGCCACCGGCCCGGTACAGGTTCTGCTCTTCGGCACGGACAGCAGTGGTACATGCGAGTAAATGCGCATCCCGGTTGGGGGAAGAGGATGGGAAACCCCGAATTCGACGGGCCAGACTGAGACCGGAGATGGTTGGCATGTGTATGTCGAGCATGATGTGGGTGAACGAGGGGTAAGGCTCGTTGAGACAAGCATCATCAGTGGCTTGTCGTGCAAGCTCGGGCATGGTCTTGCGAACGGTAGCAGGAGTGGAGGCCCGCATGGCATCCGACACGCTGATGTCACCCTTCAAGAGGTCAAGAGCGGTGGTCGAGTCGGTGAGAGCCACCGGTGGCTGCTGTGGATCGAGCTCGGCGGAGAAGCGTCGGTGGAGGAGCCGAAGGAGGAGAGCCAGATTGAGTGGGTTGTCGTCCACAAGCAGCACACGCATTTGACCGGCTGAATGCACAGTGGTCGATGCCGTTTGTGGTCGCTTGTCCGCAGAGTTAAGCGAGGACGTGGTGCGCTTCTCGGAAGGAGCCTCGTCGACTGACGGGAACTGTGATGAGAAGGTGGAGCTGTTTTCTGAGAAACTGCTGACGCTTCGAGAAGAGTCTGTGGTGTTGAGGGGTGTGCTGCGGCCACCGGTGGTGACGGAAGAAGTGGAGATGGAGAGAGTGCTGGTACCGCGCGAAAAGGGCGGGGCCTTGGCCACAACGGCACGCTTGATGTCGGTGGTAGATGACATGAGGAGAGTGATGACGACGGTAGCTGAGCAGGCCGCACCAGTGTTTAGACGAGAAGGGAAAAATGCGTGGACGAGCCGGAGGAAGTTTGAGAAACCGGGACGGAGATGAGAAGAAGCGGTAGCGTGTGTGCGAGAGCGATCGGCTCGCGGAGGAAACAGCTGGACGAGAGGGAGACCAGACGGAGAAAGAGAAGAGGAAAGAACCGAGAGCGGCGTAGCCAAGGGACGCCTTATATGAGATGTCAAGCCGGAGCTTTGTTTGGTGTAAGGTAGGAGGTGTCACTCAGCCCAAGCTGGGTGAGTCTGGCCGAGTCGTGAGCCGGAAGCTTGAAGGAGAAGGGAAGAGTCGAAGACTGAAGGGCCGTAGTATATGACCAGACGCTAACTCGGGTGAGTTAGATCGGGTCAAGACGGCAAGAGAAAAGAGGAGAAAAGTGTGTGTTCGCACAGAAGTGCGCTGTGACAAAGCAAGCCAAGTGCGTGGCGGAGATAAGCACAGGGTCTGTTTGAACATTCTTCACGGTCGAGACTGACCTTGACTCAAAGATTGAGCTTGAGCTTGTGCTTGTGCTGTCTTGTTGCTGTCAATCAAGCTGCGATTTGTGAGGACAAGACGTGGTGCGTTGGGTGTGACTTTGCTGTGTGGCAACTTGCGGAAAATCGAGAATGAGAAATTCCGGAAAGGCAAGTGCGGCTCGACGCCAGTGTTGAGTCTGACGCTGACTAAGTCGTGTGTGTGAGAAAGGGCGGAGTTGTTGTTGCCTGGTCGTGCAAGCAGGCGCAAGGAGACGGTGTTGCCGTGTTCGTGTGTGGTCGAAAGGCAAGCCGGGAAAGGGGAGGTCCCGGTGTGGTGAGATCAAGGGGGAATGAGTTGTGGTGGGATGGGTGAATGCACTGTGAGAAAGCTGTGCTGTCGTGGTGATGGGTGCGTCTGTTGGACGGATGGGATGGGATGGGATGGTCGTTGTCGTCGTGCTGGGCGAAGGGTGGTGCTTGCGAGTCGATGGCGATGGGCTCATGTATGCATGTGTGAAATTCACTCCAGCTCTGTTGTGAGGTTGAGTGGGTGGGTGGCCCTCCACCTTGAGAAAGGAAAATAAATCAATCAGCCTGATGGACACGAGCCAGAGACGGCCTTTGCATCGGAGCCTCCTTGCTCGATGGACGCTGACAAGAGGTGTTTAATTAAGGCTTGAAGCTCAGTGCCCGACCCTGAGCCACAGCACAAACAAAAGATCGCGAGCTTCCACCCTCGGACCCCAGCCGGTGCCGATGAGCATAGCCTTTCCCTCTCATCCAAATATCCTTGCGAGCCCACACCTCAGCGCACAACTGCCTCGCCTCCTCTCTCAGACTATGTGGTCACTCCACGAGTCTCAATGCTGCGTTCGCAAGGGGAGGGGGATGGGTGTCCGTGCACCAGCCACTAAACCAGCCCCGTTACCCTTTTCTGCCGGCCCACAACTTCTTTTTCTAGTTTCTGAGGCAAATCCAGGTCCGGCATTTGCCCTCCACATCGATCAAAGCCCGCATCTTTCGGCCGAAAGAGGTTGAGATTCGCCACCATCGAGGAACGGGGTTCCACACTCCACAGCCATCTTGAGCTCAATGACAAGTGACAAGGGAAGCGAGATCTCATTTCGATTTGTACAGCATGAAAGGTGAGGTGGAGAGAAAACAGAGAGACAAGAGAAACAAGGGAGAGAGGTAGAGAGAGAAAAAAGACGAAATCGCGGGAGAAGCGTAATCTAATCGTAACACCAAAGGAACCCGGTCGCTTGTTCGTTACCGAGTTCTCCTCAAGCGAGAAGCTCGAGCAGAGACTTGCGACTCGCAGCATCGAGTCCAGCCGCCAGCCGGCCAAACTCCTCGAGAGCGTGAGCCTTGCGCAGTCCAGCAAGGCCAACTAGGAACGACTCCCGGCGCGCCTGCAGGAACGCAATCGCCTCCTGGTCGTCCGTAGGCACAGTGCCTCCGATCAGCGAGGGCAGCAGAGCCTTGGCCTCCGTCAGGCTCAGCGTCGGACGCGCCGCCCGGATCTCGTCGTATGCGGTGTGCAGGGACAGGCGCAAGACCAGGCGGGTGTAGAAGAATCGGCGCGCCTTGGTCCACTCCACCGTCGCAGAAATCACACCCACAGCCTCCATGCGGCCACTCTTGTCGTGCAGGTCCGCGTATGCGTTTGCAATCGAGGCAAAGATCGGGCCCACGGCCTTCTCCCGCTCGGCAGCCGCCGCTCGGGCCTCTTGTGCGCCTGACGAAG
The DNA here is from genome assembly GCA_023634365.1 of Tilletia setariae. NCBI lineage: Eukaryota > Fungi > Basidiomycota > Exobasidiomycetes > Tilletiales > Tilletiaceae > Tilletia > Tilletia setariae. The sequence continues at coordinate 7,348,773 of JAMJXE010000001.1, read as the reverse complement.
ACTCGGACGCTCTCCTGATGAGCGAAGAGTATTCGGGGTCAAGTCGCGCCATCGTCTGCAGTTGCTTGTCAGCACGGTACTTGATAGCTGTTGTCCAATGAAATCCAGAATGTCATCAGTCTTCCTGTATGATCGATCCTCTTCTGCAATCAAACAGCTCAATCCATGCACTCACCGACGATGCCCTCAGGCTCAAGAACGCCGCCACGTGCATCTGGATCGGCGAACATCTCCATGTTGCCATCCGCGTTGATCGTCGAGTCTACCACGACCCAGGCCCCACCTCGGAGCTCGGCGTGCTTGGGAATGTAAACAAACACGGGCTGCTTGTAGGCAGACAGCCCATCGACAATCATCGAGCCGTACTTGAGAATTTCCCGGAACATGTCCTCCTGTCCACCTGAGAATCCACGCCAATTGGCCAGAATCATCAGGGGCAGACCCTCCTTGTTGAGGTCCATGATCGCCTGCGCAGTCTTGTACGAAGAGTTGGGGTACCAGACCTGGCCGGCCTCCATGATGCGCTGCTCTTGCGAGTTGGGGTTGGCAGGGTCAGCCGGCAGCACGCGCTCAATCGTTCGAGTCTCCACCGCAATGACACCGATGGGGATGCCACCCAGGCGCGCGCGACCGACAACGACGGAAGTCGCCCAGCCGCCGAGGGTCTCTTGCCAAGATCCCTTGTCGAACAGACCGGACACGTATGTCCCATCCTCCTCAGTCTTACCCTCGAGCAACCAGCGAGGATCGTAAGGGCCCTTTGGAGGAACGTAGCCAATCTCACGATCCCAGTTATCGGCGGTCAGAAGACGAGGTGGCGCAGCATTGGCGACGGCAGGGACGTAGGAGATCCACTGCACAAACTCGCGAACAGCGGCCAAGTCGTCCGCCGCAACCAGGTGAGAGACACCGTTGCGGTACATGACTGGAAAACCACCAACGTCTGTCAGCTTGGCTTCGTTCCCCATGATGAACACGTATGAAAAACTCACTTTGAGGTCCACCGAGCTGAAGGTTGGAAGTGTAGACTTCCCGACCGAGCAGCTTGTTGAGAGCCTGGTAGCCAGTCAGGATCAGAGGCGAGCCCTCAACTTGAATGACACGGTCACCGAGACGAGCGAGGTAAGCTCCGATACCAACGGAACGACCAGTGACGATGGTCGCAGTGAAAATCGAATCCCTCGCACGGCTCGTCTCACCGGCAATCAGACCGGAGCCGGACAGACACTCTACACCAAGACCGTTCTGGGAAAGACCGATGATGTCGGTGATGACGTGGTGTGTTGATCCATCGGCGTCCTTGACGGGCTTGGTGATCACACTGCCAGCAGCCTTTTCATTGAGCTGGTTGAAGGCGGCATCGTCAAGGTAGAGGTACTCGAAGCCCTTCGCGGGGTCGTTGCCCAAAAACTTGACCTTGAACAGATCGATGGGCTCCGTCGCAAGACCGATACGGGCACCCGAGTTCGCAGAGATATACAGACGAGGGATGCGGCGCTGACGAGCCAGAGTCGAGGCAGCGGCAAAGAATCGGTCCTCGAGCGGGCCAAAAGAACCGGCCTGGATCGTCACATCGTTGGCGATCATCACAATCTGGCGTCCGTTGGGGCACTCAGGTGTGATAATGTCGAGCACCCAACCAACCATGGCGATCCTGTTCATGCCAGGCGCGCGCTTGACCTCGACCAGTCGCTCGCTCTCGTCAAAGATCAGCTCGGAGATGTTGCTGATCGGTTCCGACGGGGGCTTGACGTCGACCTTCTTCCAAGCGGCACGGATTGCCTGACGAAGCACGTCGATGAAGTCGTAGGCAAAGGTGGTCTGGAGTGCGTGCGCGCGAGAGCGGCGAGACTGGAGCGCGACCTTGGTGGAGTAAGGTGCGTGTGCAGAAGCCATGTGACGAGAAGCTACCTGGCCCGGAGGGTTGAGCGACTTGAGAAGCACTGCGCCGTCGTCGAGAGTCATCTCCTCGTAGATCTCATAGCGGACAACAAGACCAGTCTCGTTCGTGATGAAGGCTCGGATGGGATTGACGCCGGTGGGAGTCTGGAGCATGATGCGGACTTCGGCCTCAGTTATACGGAGGCGGAAGAGACGGGCACCGTGGCGCTCGATGAAGCCCTGGATGGCAGTCTCGACATCCTCGAGCTTGACACCGAGGGAGTAGATGAAGCTCATGAATATGTTGGACGCATCCGCGGTCCGGTACTCGGCTTGACCTTGAGCAACTTCGATCGTGTTGAGGATGTCGTTCACAATGCGATCAGACTCGGAGAGCAGGTAGGCGGCTTGACTTCCGGGAATCCTGCCCGGTCGCACAAGCGAGCGCACGAAGAAGCGCGTGTCAGCCGAGTTTGAGATACCGCGCGCGAAGTACAGGTGAATCGTGGACGAGGCAACGTTGACAGGTGTGATCTCGAAGTTCTCGGTCAGGCGGTGGAGCTCGAGCTGGTAGGCAAGAGCAGGCTCGACGTTGCGGATAGCCTTCTCCTCGACCCACGAACCGCCATCCTCGGTACGGCAGTACGTGCTGAACCAGGGGTAGAGACCTTGCTGGCACAACATGAAAGTGACACGGCGAATGTGCGCGGCCACGAAGTCCTTAGCGAACGTGTTAGCGGTCTTCAGGAACAGCTCGCGAGCCGCACCCTCGCCGACCTCGGGCTCGTCGGTGACAGCGATGTTGAGAACGTGCACGGCCTCAGTGGGAGTGGTGCCCTTCTTGAAGTACTTGAGAATCTTTGGAATCACATCGGAAAGATCACCCACCGTAGCGCAGCTGGTCATGACACCAGTTCGGGGCTCAGCGCGAAGACCGATCTCGTCCTCATCGCGCAAGGTCTTGATGTCACTGACAGAGGCCTGTCGCACGACCTCACGGAAAGCATGAGTCGTCTGAGGCTTCGAGAGCTGGAAGTTCCAGGTCAGAACAGTGCGCTCCTCGATGTCGAAGTCCTCGACCGCAAAGTCGTTGCCAATCATGTCGTATGCTCGGTACGCACGCATCACGTATACCAGCATGGCAGCGTATGCAATGTACTCTTGAGGGTGACCGAAGAAGGAGTGCAGGACATCGTACACCATGTACTGACTGTCTGACAGCTCGCGAAGCACGTCGAGCTTGGGCGCGTGGTACGCATTCTCAGAACCGTAGGTGGATGAGCTAACAGCAGCCTTGAGAATGGCTTCCATCTGTGACTGACGGTCCTTCAGACTTGGCAAATCCGCAGAGATGGCGACTTCACGAGCCTTGAGAGCAAGAGGCGCGGTGGCCTTCCCGGGCAGGCCTGCGATGACGTTCAGCATCTCAGGCAGGGAGTTGCCAGTGGTCTTCGCGACAATCGTGGTGTTCTTGATGTACTTTTCGAGAAGGGTCGAGAGCATCTTATTCTTGCGGTTGGTCGCGTTGTGCGAGTTCTGAAGGGCGACCACCTGACCGAGGTCGCTGCCTGCAGCCTGTCGAAGCTCGAGAACGACGTCGGCCTCGCCAGTGAACAGCTTCTCCACCTCGTAGTATCGGCGAAGCAACGCGGCAACGGTGTTCGCCTCATGGACGCGCAGTCCGTACGCGTATGCTTCGAAGATTGTGGTCAGAGGAATGAGGGTGGCCTGGACCTGGGCTCGGATGGCGGCGTCCACGTTGTCGCGCAGGAAGTTCTCCGTCAGCTTGCGCAGACGCACAGCAGGGAACTCGAGACTCTTCGAGAGCGCGCCATCGATCGAAGCGCGCACAAGCTCTTCCAGCTTGCCGGGAATGCGACCAGACAAAGTAGAGAGCACCTGCTGGGCTTCACCAAAGGGCAGCTCGGGAGTGCGCAGAATGTCAACAAACTCCTTGAGAGCAACCTGCATGAGGTAGCTCTGGTCGTAACCGTCGAGGATGTCATTGAGAACGCTCTGGACGTACGCAAATCGCTGGTGAGGCTTGCCTCCGACAATCGAGGGCAGACCAAAGTCGTCGAGCTGGCCAGTGTAAGGCTTGGCGTGTTGGACGCGGCTGGGATCGTCCAGACTCAGGATACCAATGATGTCACCGGGGTTGAGAGAGACACCGGGGCTCTTCACAAAGCTGACCACACCGTCCTCGGACGCGACCAGGGGCAAGTACATCTTCATGACTTCGATCTCAGCAATGGATTGTCCGCTAGTGACGTGGTCGCCACTCTCGACGAGGAACCGGACCAGCTTACCGGGCGACGGAGAGCGGATCTGAGTTGGGTCGTTCTCTTGCTCGATCAGACAGGTCTTACCGTCGATCATGAGACGGGTCATTCCGACTTCCTCGCGCCAGTAGACCGGGTACGACTTTCCGGAGAGGGCGATCAGCACACCACCGTCGGAAAGAGGTCGGATGCTGACCAGAGTCCGGGCACCGTTCAGGTACAATGTCCAGCCCTGAACGCTGGAACGCGTCGCGGTGAAGTTGTACTTGACAGCCTCATAGATGAAGTCGATGGAGAACACAGTCTTGAGCGTGTGGCGCGGAGGGACTTGACCCTTGTTCAGAATCGCCTTGTACTCGTCTTCGCATTCTTGTGACAGAACGTGCGCCTTGACAGCAGCTCCGCAAACGATGGCGAGGTGAGTGGGAGGTCGCTCCGCAGTCAACCGCTCCTGGATGAGACCATCGAGCCAGCCGGTTGTGATGTTGTTGGTCTCGAACGCCTCGGTTTCAAGCAGCTTGATCAGGTACTCGACAGTGGTTCGGAAATCACCGCGAATGCTGAGTTCCTTGAGCGAGATGACCATCTGCTTACGCGCCTCTGATCGATCCGCACCGTACGAGAATATGTGACCGAACTGTGAGTCTGCATATTCGTGCAGTCCACCACTGGTGCCGACGGAGAAGTAACCCCAGGTGGAAGTGGAAGAGCGGAAGTTGAGCTCGGTAAGAGCTCCCATACCAGGCTTGAAGCCGGTATCGGGGTTCTCAGCAGTGATACGGCAGGCGACGACGTGACCCTTGGGCTGTGGCTTGCGTTGCTTGGCGTGCGAAGCAGGGTCCTCAAAGTCGAAGTCGATCAACTCGCCACCGCGAGGATCCATGCCGTAGAGAGTTCGGATGTCGCGAATACGGTAGAGGGGGATACCCATCGCGACTTGCAGCTGGGCGGCGGGGATGTTGACACCGGACACCATCTCGGTGGTAGGATGCTCGACTTGAAGACGAGGGTTCAGCTCCAAGAATGCAAAGTCCTTGCTGTCAGGGGAGTACAGCCACTCGACGGTACCAGCAGAGACGTAGCCAACCAGCTTGGCGAGACGAACAGCGGCCTTCTCCATGGCTTCGCGAGCGGCGTCGTCGGCAATGGTGACGGGAGCCTCTTCAATGATCTTTTGGTGACGGCGCTGTACTGAGCAGTCGCGTCCGAATATTGAGATGGCGTTTCCGTACTGATCAGCGATGACTTGCACTTCCAAGTGACGCGCCTTGCCGGCGAGCTTCATAACGAATACAGGGGAGCCTAGGTGTGGAACACCAACGCGTAAGAAAGCAGACACCTGTCATGCGCAGAAGTTTGACGGGCTCGCGCGCGCTTTTCGTTCACTCACCTGGTACTTCACCAAGGACAGCGTTGTACAAGTTTCGGAAGTCCTCTGCTCGCTCGCACTTTCGGATACCCTTTCCTCCACCACCCTCGGAGGCCTTGATCATGACGGGGAAGCCAATGACTTCGGCCCTCTCGAGACCTTCTTCGGCGGAGTGAATGCAGGCGCGTTGATAGACCTCGTCAGAGACCGTCAGGAAGCCTGCGTCGCTCATGCATGTCTCCTTGATGCCGGTACCGGACCAGGCCATGCAGGGCACGTCGGCGTGTTGTGCTACTATGGTGGACGAGATCTTGTCGCCGAGGGATCGCATGGCGCTTCCGGGGGGACCGATGAAGATGATTTTTTGCTTGCTGGCGGCCAAGCTCTCCGGCAGACGAGGGTTCTCGGAGGCGTGTCCCCAGCCGGCCCAGACGGCGTGCACACCGGCGCGCTCAGCAACATCGACGATGAGATCAACGTTGGCGTAGTTGTTGTTGTTCGTTCCACCGGGCACTTCGACGTATTGGTCAGCCATGCGAATGTACTCGGCGTTGACCTTCAAATCTTCGGGAGTGGCCATGACGGTGAACTCGATGGCGCGTTCATGTCCGAAGGTCTCGTAGGCCCATTTGCGAATGGAGCGGATTTCTTTGACGGCGGCGATACCGTTGTTGCAAATGAGGACCTTGGTGATGACGGAATGACCACCGTGCGAGCGCACGTAGTCGGCCACGGCGCTGGCAGGTGCAACCTCCAAAGCAGAGTTACCGCCTGTGCAGAAAATGGCCACAGACGTCAGCTAAGGTGGTGCAGTCAGAGGGGGGAAGGGGGCGCGGGTGCGCATGAATGTGATGGATGACACGTACCGATGAAGTGTTGCACTTTGGAGTGGTCTGGCAGTGGCATTGAGTCGTCTGCTATCAGCTGCTGAGAAGTTCCTGCGAGGACTTGTGGTACTGGAGTGGAGGTCCCTGATCTTGGGCTGTTGGCGCCAGATGACTTGACGACACGAAGCTCTTGAAGCACTGAAGCTGGGACGGCGGAGAGGGATTGGGGACGAATGTGACTGCGCTGAGACATGATTCCGGGAGCCGCAGGGGGTGAAGGCGGGAGAGGTGTGGTTGATAAGGGCGGGGGAGGAGGTTGAGAAGATTGAGTTTCCGTGGGAGTGATCAGGACGGAGTCAACGTCCAAGTCGTCAGCAGGGGTGTCGGCGGGCGCGGGTGTTGGGGAAGGCGGCGGCGGCGGCGACGACGAGGCAGGAGAGCGTCCGAAGTTAAAAAGACGAAAGAAGGACGAAATGATGAGGACAGGCGAACAGGGGATGGACCGAGCGAGAGTGTCCGATGGAGCCGAATGTGACCCAAGAAAGCGGTTATCGAAGGTCCGTTTCCGAGAGGGCGAGAGGGAAAGCGAAAGGAGTAGAGAAACAGTAGTGTGACACGTGAGCCCTTTCTATGTTCTGATGACGCGCGCGTTGCGGTGGAGAGGGGAAGGTGAGTGAGGGATTGGGAGAGTTTTGGTGGGAGAGCGAGAAGTGGTTGGGGCGAGCTCTGGCTGTCCAGCAGGTGTGGTGAGAAGAAAGTTTTGGGTTGTGCTGTGACACCCCAACGAGGCTGTTTCAGATCAGGTATCTGCTTCCTGGGGCGAGAGAGATGCCAGGGCGCTGGGCTGCGTGTGGGCGAGGATTGGGATGGCCTCGTTGCGAAGGGGAACAAGGGGAATGGTTGGAACGGGGAAGGATGACATCCAGCGTATAAGAAGCGGTGCTGCGTGCGCTGCCTTTCACGCTGGCCAGCAGAATGGTCCGCGCTCTGTCTGATACGGCAAGACAACCGACCAATAAGCTGGGACGGGGGCGTGGCTGTATGCTCCCGCTGCCCAGCAAAGTTTGGGATTAGAGCTCCCGTAGAACAGCGACGATCAAGTTGTATCTGTGAGACATCTGAGGCGTGTGCCTGTCTGCCTGCCACGTCCCCTGCCAGCTGGATGCCCAGAGACAGCAGAGTGAGGCAGAAAGAAGCAGAAGCAATTAAGCAAGAGGCCGTAGAGAGATGGCCTGTGCCAGCTGCCTGCCTGGACTGACTGACCATCTGCCCGGGTTGCCCCCAGTCGCAGAGCGAATGGTTCCGGAAAAAGTTCCACTTCTGGATTTTAGCTGTTTGGCTCGTTATCCGATCTGTCGCTTTCGAACTCATTGACGAGTTCGAAGTTCCCGGGCGCACAGATGGCAGCCTAGACGAGAACAGAGAAGGGCGGCGTGAACTCTGTTCGCTTGCGCCATACATCCGACAAGTTCGAGCTCCCTCGGGTCTGTGTGCTGTGGGCCTCAACCTCTGGGCCACTGGGCCATGTTCGCCCCAACCAGCCTCGGGACCCGGTCAACTGGACAGGTTCGCGCTCAGGGCAATGCGCCACTGGGCTCCCGGAACTGATTACACTGCGACTGTTATCGTCGCCTCTCCTCCGAAAAAGAGCTTAGCTTGCGGAAAAATGTCCGAAGTCGAGTCCCATCTGTTCCGCCCTCGCAATCGTTCCTGCATGAGAACATCTGGAAAGGACGGCATGCAATGCAAGGCAGGTCCGCAAACCAGGCAAGCCCCGGCTTGAACGGAAGGCAAGAAGAAAAGGGAAGGTCCTGTTGCCGGTGCTGCACAGGCGGTTCCTGCAGGCACGGATGGAGGGAGATTGCCCGCCCAGGATGTGTGAGGCTGCGAGGAGGATGTGAGGAGAGCAGGGGACAAGAGACACCGATTCGTAAGCCAGATGGAGCAGGGCTGACGGTCCATGTTCCATTCCATTGCGAAGTGGAAAGACATGGAGCCGAGCGGAAGCGTGAAAGTTGGCAGCTGCAGCTGCTGAGCTCGGCCCTTCGCCGTGAGGCTTGTTTGCTGTAGTTCTGCTGCTAAATCGACGTTTCAGATGCGACTGAAGAGCCACTTGCAAAGCTCAGCACGTCCAAGCAGGAGCAAGGGGAGGGGAGGGGGCGTGAAAGACCTAGGACCATAGCTCAGGGCACATTAAAGGGCAAGGAATCGGGATGGGAGACGAGACAGGCGAAGGAGGTGAAGCGAGCATGACGGCTGCACGATGGTGTGCTGCCAAAACCATCAGGGCTGATCGCAACAACGCGTGCGACCAGCCTGCTGCTGCCAAACAACCAGAGCTGCGCCAACCACCACGAGACGAGGACGTGAGCGGGACAGATACGACTTACGAGGATGCTATAGTAGGGCGCAACGAAGTCGTAGAAAGCCTGCACTGTGGGAAGTGGAATGGCGTAAATGCGGATCAGAGTTGAGAATCCTTACAGAGATGGAAGCTGGGACTGAAAGTGTGCGAGGACGTGATCTGTAGATTCAGGACGCGGACAGCAGCTCACGAATCAGCATACCAGTTGGCGTCCTCTGATCAGCGCACCTACTCTTTGCGATGAGGTCTTTTTCTTGAGCTGAATTTGGCACGACGGGCAACGTTAGCAAGATATCTGCGATGGTAGAAGTAAGGAGAATGGTTCAAAAGGCAGGAGTTCAGACTGGCAAGCACCGACGAAGGAAGCTGGGGCAGATTCGCAAAGGTGGGGACCACGTCCATGCGTCACTTCATCTCAACGGAGCAGAGCGGTCCCTCCCGTTCGAAATGAGATCGTACCGTTCTCCCCCAGCATTGCGCTCACTTTCTTGCCGTGTTGGGGGGAGCACCGCCTCATCTCACGACCCTTCATCCATGAATAGACGCACAGACCCAGACAGCCATGGGGTGGGGTAAAAGACGTGCAGGCATGTATTGCTTGCTTGCTTGTGATACGCGCTTGCACTAAAGGTCCACTACCAAGCGCCCAAACCAGACTCGATGCGCCTTACGCCCATCGCTGGATCACCACCGCGCTCAAAAGCCCGGCATCCTTGATTGTCACCGTCTCGTCCGATGGCAGGGGCTTGGGCGGGAAGCTGGCATGCAGTGTGTACGGCCTGGCCGCCATGCCGGGTCGTGATCTAAATGTATGCGCGACGGACAGAGCATGGTTAGCTGGACTCGATATTTGTATGGCCAGTACAACATGTGCTAGGACTTACGCATCTAGGTAGCGTCTGAGATCTCCAACGGTGTGTGTGTGGTTGAGAGTGACCACGATGCGTTCCCCGCCCTCAGCCAGTCGCACTTGTATCTGTGTTGTCGGCTGGGACCGATCGATTTGGAAGTCAAGATCGGACGCCGGCAGCGGGACTGCCCTTATGCTACTGCTGCCCGTGCTCGCAGAGGTTGTCGAAGCACCAGAGCCGGAGCCACTCGGCCCGGCGTCCCCTGGGACGGGCGCGCCGAGTCGCTGTCCACAGCCTTCAAAGGCACGAGTGGGACCAGGCGGGGGAGGACTCCATTTTTCGCCCAGTTTCTTGGCCACACGCAGCTCCACACGTTGATTAAACTGAACACCCAGCACCTCCAGCGGAGCTCTTTGCGCTTGGATGGCTCGAAGCACGGCAGCGTCTTGTGGATCGTCGTATGAGCGTAGTGGTCCCTCGTCTGCGAGGGTATAGCCGTTGGACCAGAAGGTGAGATAACGAATCGCAAGCGGGAGTTCCTCCTCATCTGGGGTCTGTCCCGCTTCACCGCTTGTTGTACTGCTCTGACCCTCGGTGGCTGCTGTGTCATCGGCCGAGCTCGCCAGCGTCCGTCCAGAGCCAGCAAAGGCCGACGAGGAGGCACCGCCGAGGGCCGGCAAAGCTTCAGCGCCAGCTTCCGCGGGCGATCGGACACCAGCGTCGGCAGCTTGCTTCAGGATATTCCCAACTAGATCGTTGGGAGCCTGAGCTCGTCTTCGGAGATGGTCCGGATTCTGTACGCTGAGGCCTGATCGCTCTCCGCCGGTGTAGAAGTTGACAGGGTCGTCCATCGGCTCATCGTCATCGTCATCAGCTCCTCCACGTCCGAGACCACCCACACCTGGGAAGCCTCCTCCACCTCCTCCGCTGTCATTGCCCCCAGCCAAATCTCGGAAGGTTCTGATTCGATTACCGCCGCCAGAGCTCCCGCTGTTGCCGCCGCTGCCAGCCAGGTCTCGGAAGGTATGTATACCACCTGGTGGACGCGAAGCCGATGTCGAAGCCGGGCCAGTTCTACTGTTTCCACCTGAGCTGGCAGCAGCAGGCGTTCGAAATCCGGTCGGTCCGCCTCGAACCGGCGCTTTCGAGGACGAGTCTGTGTGGTCCCACGGATCGGTACTTGAGAAGGGTCCCAAGGGTTCGGCAGTTGCGCTGGACGATGAGGCATCTGCTGCCGATTCTTGTAGTGCTTTGGCGAGATCTTCGTCTGCCTCAGCGCCAGCACCAGTTGCTTCTTGACCAGCGCCTTCTTGAGCTGCTTCTTGGGTTGCGAAATGGTTTGCGATGGCAGTGCTCACGTCATTGTTGGCGGCCGCAAGCGCTGAGCGAGCAGCATCTGCCGACGCGCCTGTCACGTCGCAGAACTGTTCTACAGAATTGTCACTCATCTTACTCTGTCGCGCGATCGAGAAGGTGTCAAGCTGGGGGAGCTGAGGACGAGTGAATGCATGCTGAGAGCGAACTGTGGTCTGTGAGGTGACGACGACCGTGCGTGGAGTCGGCATCTCCGGCCCGGACAGGGTCGGAGCCTTTCCCAAGATTTTTGTCAGCAAGAAGAACTTGAACGTTTCGGATCTGACTTGAGCCATGAAGTCAGCAGCAAACTGCCTCATCGTGACGTACAGACTGCTGTGGACATCTGTGTTATAAGGCAGGTCGGACCGGGGTCAAGTTACAGCCCTCTACACCCCACCCTCACTAGGTACTCACCATGTCTTCAACTCGCGCTGTCCTGCGCTCGGCCGGCGCTTCGTCCCAGCGGCTATGCAGCTCTTCCGTCGTCGCGCCCACCGCAACCAGACACGCGGCATCCTCTGCGGCATGCTTTTCTTCTTTCTCGTCAACTTCAGCTTCGGCGGCGTCGTCCTCAAAGTCTTCAGCAATCTCTACCTCCAAGCCGGCGCACTCTGCTTCGCAGCGCAACCCCAATGTATACAAGCCTCACACCTCCCAGCTTTCACCGCGAGCTCCACCGAAGCGTCAGGAGCCATACTCGCCAGTCACCGTCGCTGTGGTCAAGACTCTCGCCAAGATGATGGGCTACAACACGCGTGAGAGTACCGCGATTCGGGTGACAAGCGACCTGTACGATGCCTGCACAGACGCAGTAGAGCTGAATGCGGAATTTTGGTACGAAGGTGAGTGCCATCTTTCCAACACGACGCTACGCCCAGGAGGCCAGCGCTGATGTCCGCATTTGCGTCGCTCTAGAATGTGGCCTTCCACGGACATACCAGACGTGGTTCCAGCTCACCAATCTACACGTATGGTTGTTACTGGTTCGCTTCCGAGCGTTCCCGAGCCGAGCCCAATCCCAAGCATATGCGCAAGAGATTATCAACCATTTCTTCATCGATGCAGAATCTCGAATGCGCGAGCGGTTCGGTGTTCAGACCGCGCGACTGGTGAAGGGATACATGCGCGACATGCATCAACAACAGCGCGGCGCGGTACTTTCGCTCGATGAAGCGCTGGGTCGGGACTCGGATGCTTTTATGGCTGCAGCGCTATGGAGAAACATCTGGGGCGGCGGCTGGGGAGTAGTGGGTGGTGTGAAGCGAAAGCTCCGCGGTATCGACCGGTCGGATAAGCCTGGCAACCCCAAGGATTACAGTCCAGAAGAGGAGGAGGGCACGCCCGATCTTGCGGTCGACAAGGCGGCACCCCCACTTCCTGCGTCCATTACCCAGCAGTCGGCGCTGACGGCCGGTCTGGAAGAGAGGTTAGCGCACGTGCCAGCGCCGACCAACCGCGCGAGCTCGTTGATTCCGACCTCGTATGGCGACCTGGACGCGCTGATCTTCGCTCAACATCTGGCTTCTTCGGTCGACTTTGTACGCGCGCAGATCGACAAGTTAGCCCATCTACCTGACGATGCCATTCTACATGGCGAAGGCAAAAAGGCTGCTGACATGTTCACTAAAGCTCAATGATAGTTCCCTACTACTGTAGATGAAATATGCAAATTCAGGTGCTGAGCATACTTGACCACGTGGCGCGACGCGTTTGGGAAGATCAACACGAAGACCTTGTGATGAGAACTTCTTGAAAGCTCTGACAGTCTGAATCTTAACAACATCTGAGGACGTGAGGGACCTCAGAGGGATCCAAGCTATGAGGATTTGGAGCGCGGCGGTCACCACCACGGTGGCAGCCTTGGGCCTGGTCGCTGCTGTCGCTTCTACGTCGCCGACTTCGACGGAGCGCTTCGACGAGGACCTGTTGCTCCGGCCTCTTCCCGACGGCAGTGTCCACGCTGCCTTTCACTTTACAATCGACAGCGGTGACAGCCCCGAGTTCAGCACACAGGACGGAGCTCAGAGCTTTGAGGATGAAGACGAAGGTGCAGGGCGGAATGCGAGCTCGTTTCCGTTCCAAGAAGCCAGCTCGGCAACAGCTGGGATGTCCTCTCACTTCCGCCTGCTGCCCCGAACCCTCATCCAGATCGCTCAGGCTGCCAACACGCGCGAGTTCAAGCTGAGCATCAGCGCGGGCACATGGCAATATACAGCGTGGGGGGAGCCCACTCTCGACGTTCTGAGCTCGGACCGGTCAACAGCTTCAGGCGGTGCGGCACAGCAGGAGCAGCAAAAGGCTTGGACAGCTCGGGGCGGACGCGCTGTTCGACGCGAGCAAATCTACGAAGAGGAAGAGGAGAAGCAGCGCAGATATTCGTACAGCACCACAGCCAAGATCCTAGGCGACGACGCGGTTGGGAACGGGGCTGAGCTGTGGGCTTCCTTTCTGAGCCCGCCCGGGTCGGGGCTCCGAGCGAAAGAGGGTCCCAGCAAAGCTGAGCACGCAAAACTGTCCTGGCGCAAGCTCACTTCTGCGCTCGCGGGCCTCTTCTGCGCCTCGCTAGACACGACACTCTCCCCTCGGATCGTGCTCGAGCCGTCGGACCCGCGGTTTTTCTCCCAGACCGAGCGATCTCACCGCACAACCAGCCAAGCTTCATTCACCAGCAACAACGGCACGGCGGAGAGCGTCTTACTGCACGCTTTCGCGCCGTCCGAATTCATCTGCACGGAGAATCTCACTCCGTTCCTGAAGCTTTTGCCATGTCGCTCCGCAAGTGCTGGCCTGGCCCAATTGCTTAACCCTCACGCTCTCTTCAGCTCGGCCTTCCACGGCATGTCGGTGCATGTGCAGAAGATTGGATCTGAGAGTAAACCTGCTTCGGCTACGAATGCGCCTGCAGAGCGATGGCGGGTGCACCTCCGTGTCCAAGCGGTCTACACGGCGGCACAGGCTCGGCTGAGAGGGCGGAGTGCTGAAGGTACGTTGGATCAGTCTCTTTCTTATGAACAGACTGGCCTGTTGAGCTCTGCTTTTGCCCCTCTCCACATAGAGCTCGCCCTCCGACCCTTGTTCTCTCGCAACATCACGCAAGCATGTCCGATGGCTTCCAGTAGTAATGTCTACGTTCCTCGGCCTCCCGCCACTTCGGACTTTGAGGAGAACGCCGATGTCGGAGATGACGATGACGACGATGAGCTTGACTTGTCAGTAAGTTCCGAGATCCTCCTGATCGATGCGGAAGGATCGGATAAGTATGCATCACCATCGTGGCCTCGTCTGTACACTCTTGATCCCGTCTACAAGGTGCGCAGGAGACGGAGAGTGCTGAGAAAGCGACCGTGGAGAGCGTCTCCACACTTTACCGCGTTTTCGGACACGGCACTCTCAGGACTTGCGCAGGCGTACGACCTGGCTCCGCCTCTGTCCTCGGAGACGCCCTCGCTGGAGCTGTATCGGACTCACACTTCGACGCATCCGACGAAGGGCACGTTTTTGCTCACCCTGGTAAACTGGCATCCTACCGAGCCGGTCAGGGCGCGATACTATGACGAGATCCCATGGTGGATGCAGGTCTGGACTCACACTCTCTCAGTGGTCAAAGTGGAGGATGTGTCAGAGCGTTCTGGTCGCGGCACGAGGGAGAAAGGGGTGCGGGTGAACCGAAAAGGCTCGGCTGCTGCTGCTGCGAAGAAGGACGAAGACGAGGACATTGTGCGATTTGTGGACGACTTTTTGTGCCCGCCGATCCTGGCGATTCACTACGAGCCCAGCGCGGGTCGAGATCTGGAGCCAGGTGCGACGCCCGGGAGCGGGCGGCCGAGCCTGTTCGAGCTAGACTTGCGGATTCCGGCAAGCTCCAAGGTGCAGATCCAGATGGAGTATAACCTCGCGTTTCTGCGGTACACGGAGCACCCACCTGGTCCGCAAAAGGGCTGGGGCGTGCCGCCGGGCATCCTGGCAGTGCTCAGTCAAGACGCACGCGGCCAGGGCGAGTCTGGGGAAAGGACGTTTGACGAGAGCGCTCGGCTATGCCCGGTCGAGGTCCCACGGCGGCGGGGAAAGAAGGCGGGCTCGGTTCCGACGTGGGACAGGCAAGGGCCTGGGTGGCTGCCTCCTCTGTCCGGACCGGTGCCGGTAGCTGAGCACGGGATCCGACGACGGATATACACGGATCCGGCGCTGATCGAGCTGGCGGTGCCCGACTTTTCGATGATCTACAACCTGATCTTGTTCACGTCGACGGAGATTGCGCTGTTCTTCGGCTCGATGTTCAACTTGCTGGTGCGGCGCTTTGGTGACGTTGTTCTGTAGCACATCCTGTACGTTGGACGGACGTTTATCAATAATCTCACAATGAATTGAAGCAACAATCGATGGATGGATGGATGGAAGGATGGATGAGCCCTGATCCGAACGCGGTTGACTTCCCAACGACGCCGGACTGCCGCGGAGGAGCAAGCAGTGGTGCGCCGGGAGAATAACGGAACCGTGGCTTGCGTTCAAATTGATCGCCCTGCTGGGAGATCTGCGCAGTCAGCTAAGAAGCTGGTGTACTGTACTGTATGTACGATTGCGCCCGCTGCTGGTGCTGGTGCTCCTTGCTGAGGGCCTTTAAGAGCGCTGCATCTAAAGGGCGCTCGCTCCCCTCTCCGCTCCTTCACCTCGACTCCTACTCCTCTCTGCACGCTGCTGCTCTGTCATCCCTGGCCCAGCAGAGGATGAAGTTCTCCGCTGCTCTCTTCCTGGCCGGCCTGGTCGCCATCGGGTCAGCCTCCCTCATCGAACGTCACGGCTCCAAGTACGCCGGCCAGGTCTGCTCCACAAACGCAGACTGCTACTCGGCCAACTGCGTCCACGACATCGAGTTCTCGAACCCGACCTGCCAACTCCAACCCAAGGGAGGTCCCTGCTTCAAGGGCGCCAACTGTGTGAGCGGGCAGTGCGACCTCACCACTCGCAAGTGCAAGGCCCTCGTCGCGACCGGAGGCCCATGCAAACGTGACACCAACTGCTACACCGGCCAGTGTGCCAGCGCGCTCTGTGTCCTCGCCGACCCAGACCGACCATGCACCAAGAACAACCAGTGCTACTCTCAAAACTGCCAACAGAACGAGTGCG
Source organism: Tilletia setariae (assembly GCA_023634365.1). NCBI lineage: Eukaryota > Fungi > Basidiomycota > Exobasidiomycetes > Tilletiales > Tilletiaceae > Tilletia > Tilletia setariae. Next base: position 7,332,718 of record JAMJXE010000001.1, on the reverse strand, counting down.
ATCCCGACGGCGGCTGCATCACCCCGACGTCCTCGTGCGCCTTTGTGTCCCCGCTCGGCACCTGTCGCACCGACAACGACTGCGGATCCAACTACGAGATCTGCGACAGCAACAAGCAGTGCATCGTGATCGACGACGGCGACTGCTACACCGACGATGTCTGCGAGTCTGGCTTCTGTGGCAAAGATCCGTCCTACCCCAATTCTGTCGGATTCTGCAAACCTCCTCCCAAATCTACCTCGACTACCAAGTCCCAGACCAAGACCAGCACCACCTCGAAGGCTACTGCGACCAAGACCAAGTGACCGGCCTTCTGTGTCTGTCTTTCGAAAGAGATCCCACCGCGTCTTGTCCTCAAACTTATGTGACCGTATTTATGGAGCAATCCTCACAATCAAAGTCTTCTCAATGTGTTGCATTCTCATCTGTACCCGGATCACTACGCTAGCAGTGCTGTAGGTAGCCTGAGAGCGAGGCAGGTGGCAAAGGTATGGGCCTCAAGGTTGGAACACGTTTGGGAAAGTGCGGAATATGCATCACATGGATTTTGATCGAGTCGAGCTTGAGAACAGTACACCCATAAAATCATCTGAAATCCCACAGGATGCACTGTTCACGACTACGACCACCCACGACCTTCCACAATACCGGATTGCCCCTGTCTTCCTCCGCTTCTTTCGGCCAATGACTGCTTCGAATCTGTCGCCACGCGGTCGTTCCGCAGCCAACGCGTTCGCCAAGCTCACCAAGCTGGCCAAAGTGATGACCAACATCTATGATCCCCAAACAAACCCAGGCGGCATCGTCTTCCTCGGCCTCGCCGACAACGCAGTCCTGCGCCCTGAACTGATCGAGTACTTCAACTCCAAGCCCCTCCACCTCACAGGTCCAGAGATGACCTATGCCGATCGAGTCTGTGCTCAGTCTTCCGTCTTGAAAGCCCTTGCCCATCTCTACAACACCGTCCCAGACGGGCTCGACTCGACCACGTTTGAATCCCAGCGTAAGCCGTTGATTCCAGTCACCGAGGAACACATCTCAGTCGGTACTGGAGCCTCAGGCATCATTGACAGCCTCATGTCTTGCATAGCAAGTGAAGGAGACGGTGTTCTCCTGACCACTCCTTACTACAATGGATTCGACCATGACATCGGAGCGCGAGCGCAATTACGAGTAATCCCAGTACCGCTCGACCCACTCTCGACTACAACAAACTTTTCAGATTCAGGACTCTCAGGCCAGCCTTGCTTTGAAACCGGCTTCCTTGGTCACTATGAGCACGCCATCACCAAGGCCCGCAAGGACGGCGTCAATGTCCGAGTCCTTTTACTGTGCAACCCGCATAATCCCACGTGAGTTCTGGCTCTATCCCGAAAGTGAGAGCACCCCTCCGACGCATACACACTCACACGCGTCGAAAAATGGCCCGGAATCTGCAGAGGCGCAATCATCTCACGAGCCGCAGTCGTCGCCCTCTGCAAGTTGGCAGCAAAACACAACCTGCATCTGGTCTCGGACGAGATCTATTCTCGCTCCATCTTCGCCACCGAGATCGTGCCCAAGCCAAACGAGTTCCACTCGGTGCTCTCGATCGACGTCCTCGCCGAGGCCGGACTGGACCCAGCCTATGTACACGTGGTTGACTCCATGTCCAAGGACTTTAACACAAACGGCTTCCGCGTCGGCGTGCTCATCTCCCAACACAATCGCGAGCTCATGATCGCCATGCTGTCCTACTCCATCTTCAGCCAGCCAGGCTCGGTCGCGGGCGCGTTGTGGAGAGACTGGATTTACGATAAAGAGTTTCTCGATTGGTACCTCAAGGAGAACCTGCATCGATTACGAGAAATGTTCGAATACGTGGCGCGCTGGGCGGCTCATCACTCGATCCCTTACACCGTAAGCTGTCTACCATGCTCTTGGCGTCCGACGCCCAAGTGTTGAAAGCTGACTTCACTCTCTGTCATCAAAATCAGCCCTGCAACGCAGGTCACTTTCTTCTGGTCGACCTTTCCAAGTTCTTGCCGTCTCCTACTCACGAGGAGGAAGATAATCTTCTGGACAGGATGATCGACGACAAGGTCTTTGTGGCTCCTGGTGCACAATACCATACAACAACAGGAGGACTGTACCGCCTCACCTTTTCCCAGCCACCTGGTATCGTCAAGGAGGGCCTGAAGCGACTCGAAAAGACATTGGCATTAGACTCGTGGATCTCTGACCAGCCCACGCCGGATTGGTCTAGCCGCGACCGACAGATCCTGAGCAAAAGGGCCGGAGCTCTGTCCCTTGAATAAAAATCAGCACCCCAAGCTAGGTACTCTCACAGAAAACACACACTGTATTCTTAACAAGCCGTCGATAGTGATCTCAGCACGAGGGTCAACTGTCAACATGTATGGATTATGCACTAAGGAACCACCAGCTTCCGCCGCATAGGCAGCGTTCGCGAAAGGCGCTTTCGAAAACACTGAGCCCCTTGGATAACACCGGAGGCAAGTGTATAGTCCCTGTGCGAGCGCCACACCGCACGCATAGCTTGATCACCGTTGGCACAGCTTGTGATGAGGGCGGAGGCTGACCAAATGCTGTCGCCTGATTGAAGCCGAGTACACGCAGCTGCAGGCAAGTCTTGCGCACAATGTCCGTGCTGAGCAGCCCAACATCGTGTTCATCTCGGCCGATGCCGCTCTTGCCTTGGCTGCCGACATGCGATATCTTTCTCGTCTTTCTCTGATTCTGCGCTGCCACTTGCGCCTGACTGGTTGCAGCAGCGGTGACGCTGACCCGGTCCAGTGCATGAACGTCGTCAAGTAGGTCCTCAGGGGAGAGAAACATGGGGACGAGATCGGCATCGGCTCCGTCCGTCTTGTGCAACCACCCCGCCGCCAAGGTACGATACGACGGATCGTCGCTCAAGTCACCTGCTAGCAGCTCCTCCAGCCATCGACTCTGGCTCGTCTTCGCTGGATTATCGCCCTGCTGTTGGAGCACCTTGAGCGCACGATCGAGTCTGATGGCGGAAGCATCGAGAAGCGCACGACATGCGTCGGCCGCCATCTCGTATTGTTGCGCGATTGTCGAATGGAGGCCGGGACCTTGAAAGTTCTCGAGCGTGGGTGCGATTTCGCCGTCGCTGACCTGGTGTTTCCTCCAGGTGATCACGGCATCGGACACCGTCTGGGTGTAGGCAGGGTTGCGGACGCCGAACGCGCTGGATTTCGAAGCTCCCTTCGTTCCCGAATTTGCATCTGTGCTTTCGCTCAAATTTGTTGGTATTGGACCGGCCTCGTCGCCAAGCAGCCAGAACGCCAGCCGGTACAGGCTCTGGACGATGTAGACGAAAATTGCTCTTGGGGCCGGAAGAACGAGTAACTCCAGTAATGGATCATGGTTTGCGTACTGTGGCCCTTTCACTGAGTCCTTGTCGGCAGCAGCGTCAGTCTCGCTGGACGCCAGACTCTCGGCTTCGAGATACACAGCGGTCCTTGACATCCGATTCAGGATCTGCAGCACCCAAGAAAGTTGGGCGAGCAGAGGCCAAATCGAGTCGAAGCGGAAAGGCAGGTGAGGGATCCGACTGCCCAGATCATTGAAACGCAGCAATCGCAAGCAAAGCAGCAGTTCCAGGAACAGACGCATCCTGTCGGTACGATCGCTGCCAAAGTTTTCGGAAGGAGGACGCTTCAGGCCCCTGCGTTCACACGAAGCCATCGTTGTCGTAGGACTCACCTTCGCGGTAACAAGTGAATTTCAACAACCCTTTCCAATTGTTGTAATCGATGATTTTGATTATTGTCCTTCTTGGGAACATTATTGTTATGTATGCCCGCTCGAACCAGCGCGGTCTGTACGATGTCGTACAGTGCGGAGCTGTCCTTTGAAAATGACAATGGGATGTCGTCGTAGCTTTGAGCCAGACGTAGAGCTCGTCCGAGGAGCAAGCCTTTCCGCGTGGTCTCGTCAAGAGCAGCAAGCTTTGGGCCAGGTGGAAGAGTGACCAGCTGCACCTTTCGCTCTCCACCTGTGCCGACCGTGCGGGCCGCCCATACCTTGTTTGGTGAGTACGCCCACCCTGTTCGCACACGTCTGCTCGGGTGAGCCAGAGGTTTGTGCGTGTCATCAAGGTCGGTCAGCTGGAGCGAGGCGGGGTCAAGCCACGCCCAACTGGTCTGGTTGTGCGGCCCCTTCACGGTTGATGTTAGGCATCCGTGTTGCAGGATGTCTTGAGCCGCCACCAGCGAGAGCAAAGAGCGGTTCTCAAATGTGACGAGTCCTGCGTCGACAAAGGTCTGTAGAACGTGTGTTAGCCTTTTTCATTGTGAGAATTCACACGGGGATGAAGTACTCACCCAGTCTGGTTTGGCATGAGGCAGCTCCGCCTTTTTGCACTCGAGTGAGCCAAAAGCCGCTGACAATGGGTCCAGCTGCCTCTGGAAGACGTATTTTTGTAACGAACCGTGATGCGCTGCCTTGGTCTCATCGTCGACATTCATTGAGTCCGCTTGCTCCGGACCCAGAGCTATCGCAGGCGAGGCGCCAGCGTGTGAGCTGACGAGTAGGAGCTGAAGCGGACTTGTTGTACCGCCGGCAGATTGCGCGAGGGAAGGGTACTCCAGCCACTGAATATGCGTGAGGATGCCATCTCCTGGGACAACGACCGGATTTGCTAACGCGGTGACGCTCGGGAGAGGCAGTGGATTCAAAGGCCGAACCACCACAGCTGCAGTAAAGAGATGCCAAAGTTCAGGTCAGAAAGGTGCGCACGGCGATCATTCCAAAGAAGTCGGAAACTTACAAGGCAAGTGACCATGTGTCCTCAGGCGAAGTTCAAACAGAAGTATCATGCCCTCCGAGACTGTTGATACGTCCTCAATTGCCTCGTCGTCGTCACTGCTTCTTGCCGCTTCGAATCCGAGAGGCACCTCGAGTCCAAGGCCAAGACCAAGTCCAGATTCGATCGAATCAGAGCCAAGACCGATTGCTCCAGACACGCATCCTGTGATCGTCGTCACAAGACCAAGGGGATCCAAATTGCCCTGTGACTCAGCATTCTTAGAGTCAGGATTGGAAACAGTGGTATGACCACTGCCGTCTTGGTCATGGAGCGAATTTGGGCTCCTTCTGACCTGCTGAGAAGCTCGGCTGCCTTGCTGTTTGCCTCCAATACGGCAAGCAACAAGAAGCAATGGCTCTGTGAGACAATGAGTGATCAGCTTCGTCAGCGATTGTTGCCCAAATAATCTGCGATAACTTTTCACTGAGCTCACCGTCCGGAACACCACCCACAGCCAGGTGGGTGATGCGACGTGAGGTTCTCGCGGCAGTATTAGGGTTGGTAATTTGTTCAGGCGCAGGCGTCTCGGTCCCTCCTTGCGTCCCCAAGGCCACGATGCTGGATTCGAACAAGCTCGTGCTCGTCAGAGAAAATGTCGTAGGGGTGGGAAAGCCAAGCGCAGCACTTTTGGCGGGGGATGGTCTCCTATGGATGACCGACACAATGCCCGTTACTCCGAAAAGGAAGCAGGCTTCTTCATCGCTATCGGTCGCCGGCGTACTTCCTTGAGTTGCAGTTTTGGGATCTGCTTCTGCGACAGTGAAGGTCGGACCTCGCGCTGCGTCACGAATGTATGAAGTCCGCACCGGGTCTGGTTGCTTTATCTTTGCTTCATTTGTGCCAGGAGCTGCCTCTTCATTCGAATCCGGCTTCGCAGGCACGGGAGCCGCGTCGGGATGAATGAACAGCTGAGGAGGAGACAGAAATCAGCAGATTATCTGATATGAGCCTGCCCGAGTCAGAAAACAGAACTCACGTTTTTGCCCTGGTTACACCATCGAATCTCCTTGATACCGCCTCTCAGGATCGGGATGGCATGCATACCTGGCGCGGCCGCTTCCAAGACAGCATCTGCGCCGCTGATAGGCGTGGCAGGTATAGGAACCGGTACATGCTCCTGGAGTCCGTCCAATTGAACAAAGCCGGGAGGCGCAGATGGCGCTCCGGCCGAAACGACTGTCGGCTTCCCAGATCTCTGTCCTTGATCTGCGCCCTCCTCCGTTGCATATATGTCCTCGAGGTCATCATCATCCACGAAGAAGATTTGTCTCAGGACCCAGTCATTGAGCGCCATCGAAGCGCCTTGGGTCCAGATGCATAATCTGCCCTTCCCGGCACTGGGAGCCAGGGAAGTAGCCACATGATTCCCACCCAGCGGTGGTATCGACTGCGATTGCAGCGAAGAGCCTGCGCCGCCCGTTTGGACGAGAGCTGGAGTAAATCCCGTAACCGATGCTGTTGGAGCGTTTGGCGCTGCAGTCGCATTCGTGGAGCCCGCCTGCCCAGAATTGTGCGCTTGAGACCCAGCTGCAAGCTCGCCGGCCCTCGTCGCGGCCGCAAGCTTTTTCGCCAAAGGCGATGCCGGGAAGTAGGCGATCAGTGTACGTCCGCTCGGACTGAAGCTAATCAGTCTGGGTGAGGAAAGCGCAGAGGTAGGGGGAAGCAGAGAGAAGGAAGGGAAGAGTTTGTGAGCTGTCAGGGAAGGACGCCGTTTCGATCCGGACCGCTGAGAGTCGGGCAGGTAGACGAATTGAAGGGTAAGACTTTGGGCAGGAGGTGGGAGCAAGGCTTGGAACGCTCGCGAGCGCGCTTCCGCCTGCTGTTGCTCTGCATCTTCCTCAGCTCGCTGGTCGCGCTCGTGCTGCTGTTCCGCTTTTGGTGCAGCAGCTGCCTCCCGCAGTGCTACTAGAGCAGGCCTGTTCGGGGCATGGTTTTTCCCTTGCCCGTTGTTGGCGGCTACTGTATCAGCATCCCCGCCTTTGTAGTCTCCGGTACTCGATTTCTGCTGCTCTTGCTGTGAGGTTGACGTTGAGATTGGATCCGGGACCGGCGAAGCAAATGCGATCAAGTTCTTGCAAGACCACGCAAGCGTCCTGAGCAGAACCAGGGATGGCCGCGATGGTGAGTTCAGAACCGGCTCTTCAGCAGCGCCTTATGCTTGATGCTCACCTGTGTTCGGGCAGACCATTGTGAAGAGCGAATAGTTCAGCCTCCAGTTGTTCAGCTGTTAGCTCAGTCACTCTCGACGAGGCAGCCAAGAATCTTCGATGGTCGGCGCTGGCGCTGTGGCTCGACCGAGAGTCACCTGCGACCAAGGTGTCAATGCGTCTGCGCTTGGCTTCGGTCATGCCGATGAAGGAAGAAAGGGGCACTGGATCCGTCAGAAGATCGTAGTTGGATTGCATCTGGTTGGCTGCGATTTGAAGATCTTCCAATTCATGCCGCGCACTGACCAAGTCAACACAGGTTCACCTCAGCAATGGTTTTGGATTGAAGCTATCCAGAAGCAGGGAGACTGCGGGTATGTATACAGTCTGAGACCACTGATGCAGGGCTAGCTCATCCAGTTGACGATTCCGCAAATAAAATTCCTCGGGGGTCAGGGGTGGAAAAGGGAAGAATGATACGTGTGTAAGGAGAGAAAGAGAGAAAGAAAGGGAAAGAGGGAGAACAGAGCAGAGAGATCACAGAGCCGAATGTTGACCAGAGCAAGCATCGGGGCATCTGAAGTTGGCATCGTTCGTCCCGCGTTGTGAGACGGGACAGAGGTCATCGTTGTTATCGATGTATTATCGTCCGTTGGAAAAGACCTCTGCGGGGCCGTGTTTCGAGTTCGTACATAGCTCGTCGGTCTCTACACTTAGAAGAGAAGGAAAGCTCCGCCGATGACGGTGGAGGCAGCAAGACCGAAGAGAACGGCAGGGCCAGATCCGAGCGAGACGGAGGTGGCCGAGCCCTTCTGGCCAGAGCCAGAAGTGCCGCTCGACTTGGCAGTCGACTTGGTGCCGCTGGCGGCCGAGGTAGAGCTCATCGAAGCAGCAGCAGCGGAGATGGAGATGGGGTTGTAGGCCTGGTCCTTGATGCTGAAGGTAGAGGGGATACCAGAGGGCTGAATCTTGCCGGCAACATAGTCGCTGAAGCCGGGGTAAGAGATGCCGGAGTTGGGTTCGTACTGAAGATGTGCCGCAAGGGATGTCAGGAAGATCCTGAGAACGTTGGAGTTTCGACACGGAAACACGATCAGGCACTTACAGGGTTGGACTCGTTCAGGCAGGCAGTGAGAGGAACGACGTGCTTGAAGTTCTTGATGATGTTGGCGTACTCAGACTCGAACAGCTCCATAGCTTTCGGAAGAAAAAGAGAAGCAAGGTAAGAAGCATGCGCCTGGCGACACTTTGTTTCAGAAACTCACTGTAACCGTTGATCTCGTGGGTGAGGACAATGATACCGTCGTTGGGAAGGGCGGTACCTGTGGCGATAATCTGTGGGCCGCATTTATTCGATACGTCAGCTCTGTATAATCAACGAGAAAGGCTGCTCATTCGTTGCGGACTCACGCTCTGGTAGTTGGCCTGAATCACGGAAGTAGGAGAGGGTCCAAGGGGAGCAATGTCGTAGTCATTGGTGTCCTGAAAAAGGTGATGGGAGAAAAGTCAGCATCCGAGCTGTCAGAAAGAGCATGCCACAATCACTCACGTCAGACCAGATGTGGGTAGCCAGACCCATGGCGTTGGCGATGTAGCGAACGCGGTCATCGACGTCACCGTATCTATTGCGAGAGGCATGGAGTCAGCCGTGAATGTCCTAGCCTGCTGCTGCTGAATACGGACGTTGTGTACTCACGGTGGGCGCCAGCAGCGGGGAGCAACACCGACGATGTCCTTGATGATCTTGGCAGTGTACCAGAGCTCAGCGAAGACGTTCTCGCTCTGGAGAGTAGTCATCAGCTGATGAGACCAGGTGTGGATGCAGATCTGTGGCAAGAAAAGCGGAAGTCAGTCCCGATCTGATCCTGATACAGATCGCCTCTGACTTCTGACGATACGCACCTGATGTCCGTCAGCAAGACCACGCTGAGCCTGCAGCGGCCAGTCGAGGACGTTTGAGCCGATGTAGTAGAGGGTAGCCTTCTGGTTGTTCTTCTCCAGGAAGTCGTAGAAGGCGTTGTGGGTGCACTATGAGAGACGCATACATGCACGTGGTCTGGTCAGCAGGTTCTCGACATTCTCAAATGTGTACACAGTGCTCACGTTTGGGCCGTCATCGAAGGTGAGACCCCAGGTGTTGGGCTCAGGGCAGTTGTAGACGTCTTGAGGAATGCCAGACTGCTTGGGGCTGTGGCACTGGGATGCGGACCACCAGCAGTCGGGATCGGCGTTCTGGTCGTAGCCGTTGAAGTTGAGCGCACCCTGAGACCCGGATCGGACGGGGATGTTAGGAACGCCAGAGGAGATCGACTTCCAGATGCTCTGTCCCTCGGAGTCTGACGACATGATGGTCGCACCCGTGGTGGCACCGTTCAGCCATGGGGTGGGGTAGTTGTTCTGGATGTTGGCCACATCTGGGAGGTAGTAATAGTTGCAGGCAACGCGGGCATCCGACACCTTGGCGAAGCCAGCCTCGTCGGTGGGGTAGGAGAGACCGAGGGCGTTGGTTTGGGTGGCTTGTCGCTTGATGTTGGCCGCGTTCTGTGCGTGTTGCTTGCTGCTGCGGGGGATCAGGCGGTTGTTGTGAGAGGGGCCGTTGCGGTTGTACAGGTCCTGATAGGAGCCGTCTGCTCGAGCCTTGAGGTAGAGGTCTTTGGGCACGCCACGGCCGACAGTGGCCTCTGAGGGGGTGACAAAGGCGAGGATGGCGGCTGCCACCGAGGAGGCAAGGAAAGTGGAAGAACGCATGCTATGTCCAGGAATCAGCCAAGAGAGCGCGTGAAGCAACTGACGAAGTAAAGCAAAGAAGTAGAGATGGATGTGGGAGTAGTGAATGTACTGCCAAAGGCGAGGAAGGGGGGAAGAAGATCGATGGGGAAGATCTTCAAGGTGACGGGATGAAGGATGTTGTCGAGCCGAAGGAGAGGAGAGGCGGAGAAAGGAAAGAACAACATGCACAAAACGACTGATTTTGGGGTGACAGCAAGTCTCCTTTGTGCCCAAAAGGAGCGGCAACCGCTCTCGTGCCGGCTTGTTGTCAGAAACACGCACGACACCGAGGCGGCCCCTGCGGTGCGGAGCCGATCATGTTCCGCTGCCGCCGGCCGGTCAGCAATTTCTTCCTAAAGATCTGATATTTTCATTTTTCACACATAAAATTTCCAGACTACGCGCCGAGGGTGGCGATGACTCCTCGGTCCTGCCTGGTTGGGTGCATCTCAGGGTGCAATTTCTCTTTTGAGGTCGCCCGGAACAGGACGACCCCACCTACAGTGTATCATTGACGACGTTGATGAGGGCGACTCCGATCATGGCATTCGACCTTGATGGCCCACTCCAGGCTAGTCTTTGCCCCCTCGCTCCAGCTAGGAGCTGTGCTCGAAGTTTGTGTGGGACAATGACGGCCCCAGTGTGAGCCAAAGAATCCCTGGTCCGGTTTCGGCTCAGACGCTGCTAAGGAATGGACAGATGATGCTCAAAAAGCAGAATCGATGCCGCACTGGTGATGAATTGAGATGCTAAGGAGCGCTCAAAGGACCGACGAGCGGCAGTTCAAATAGTACACAATTTTGCGCCCCCCCCCCCCCCCTTTAGTCTCCTTCGCCCGAAAGAAATGCAGGTCGAGAGCATGGGAGGACCCGTGCGGGTCTGGGCTCAGTCTGCCTCTTGACGATCACTCGTCCCATCGCCCGTCCTCATCCTCGCCTTCCTCCCCTCCTTCATCGTCCCCTTCATCCCCATCCTCTTCCTCCTGAGAGTCGCTGTACACAGAGACAGGCCGAGGCATGTCCTCTGGCAGCTCGCGCCTGTAATAATCGCATCCCTCGTTTGCCAGGTCCGAATCGTCACTGCGCCCGATCACGTCGACGTCTTGTGAGAGTGCAGCAAGCACAGGCAGTACTCCGCTCTTGCCCTCCGTATGATCATTGTCGTTTGGGTTGCCCTTGGGGGTGGAGATTGAAATTCCATCGGGTCCGTGGGTCTCCGGTCTCCTTTCTGGCGCCACGGGTGTCTTGGGGCTACTGGTGGCAGTCGCCTCCGTCGAGGCAGTCGTCGAGCGAACGTGATTCCTTTCTCGCTCGATTCCGACCTCATTAACCTGCCTCGCCAGCTCAAGCTCATCCGCACCTGCCTTTGTCTTTGTCAAATCGGATGCTCCCCCGCCATCGAGCTGGGCCCGATAGGTGCGGAAAGCATGCCCAAGCGCGCCATCCATCTCCTCATCGCCGACCAAAGCCGAGTCCCGACCAGAGTCCAACGAGGAGGTGTCGGAGGAGCTGTTCATCCCACCCCGCCGATGACCCAGTATGGTCGAGGGTGCCCTCGTCAATGTCGTCGTGGAACCAAACACCGAGCCTGGCGTTGCCGCACCAGTCGCGATCGACCCGAACGAACCACTCCTCATCCTTCCCCCGCCGTTCGGCCGCTGGACTTGACCAGACCGCCAGCCGGGTGCAGAGGCCGTCACCACCATTTGCTCGTTGCCCAGACTAGGTCGGCGACCTCTCTGTGTCTGAACAACCGAGTCAAGAGGAAGCCCGCTTATCATCGATGGCGGCAGTGGGTGCGGGTCATTCGATGGTCGACGTGGTCGCGCGGGATTGCTCGACATGCCCGAGGCAGTGCTGCTGTTGGACATCACACTGTACCGACTCAACCTCGACCCTGCACCGTAGTTCTGTAGACCGAACCGATCCGGCGATCCCATCATATTGGACACCGTCGAGTATCGGTTGCCGGCAAGATCAGATGTGGTCGGGACCAGACTGGGACTTCTCATCCCTACCGTGTCGCCCATCTTCGTGTTGGAAGCGACCCCTGAAATACTCTGAGACCGGATTGGCGAGCCTAGCGCAGGATGCGCTCCCAGCAGTGGTGGATACGCAGATGATGGGTGGCCACTTGACCCACTCTCCATCCCGGTAGACGCCGCATCGTCCAGGAGCTCCTCTTCCTGCTCGCCTGCTGCAAGGTTCCCTTGAGCTGCGGGTGTGGTAGCATAAGGAATGCTTGCGTATCCCAGCGTCGGACTCAGCAAGTTGGACGTCGAGGCAGACCGACGAACCTGCCCGTTGCCAATGCCAAGTCCATAACCGCTTCCGAGCAGAATCTCATGCGCTGCAGGCCCTCCTCCTGCGCTGAATGCCCCATGGGAATGCAAGGCATTTGTTCTCAGCGAGCTTTGCCCCAGGCTAGATGCGCCGGGACCGGTGTAGAAGAGACTATGATGGCTCTGATCCGTCGTCGGTGTACTGCTTGCACTGCTCGTACTTCCCGCTCGTGGTACAGGTGTGCCAGTGCCTTTTGAAGGTTGGCCCGATGGAGCTGGTCGGGGCCGAGGCCGATGCGCGATGGAGCTGTACCAGCTCGCATTGCGTTCAGCAGTCTCGAGTGCGCGTTCCCAATCCTGAGCGTCCGCCAAGCTCACAGCTGCCACGCCCTTGGATGCCGATATCGTGGCCAAATCTTCACTGCCGGGGGTGTGGCCTGGCGCGACGTGTTTGCGGCCCCGGACCTTGTTGCGGAGACTCTTTGCCGCTCCGCTCGCGGCGTTGCCAGAACCTGCGTTTGACGACGTGAGTAGAACGTGACCGTTGCTGATCCCTGGCCCAATGGCATCTCCGGACCCACGTGGGGATGCGTTGCTCATACTCGCAGACAGACCTATCGGTAGGGAGGAGGATGAATGAAGGCCAGGTGTGCCAGGACCGACATTGCCTGAGCCCGGAGCATTGAAGTAAGATGAGCCACCTGAACCGCCGGACCCGAAACTTGTCGTTGATGCGGCAGCGGCGGGAAATGGAAGATTGCTGGGAGAAAGATGCGCGTCGACTGTATGCGAGATTGTTTGCTGGAGATGGGGACGTTCTGCGATCGGGTGTTGGTGTATTTGTTGTGCGCTAGGTCTTCGCCCGGCCAGTCCAAGCATAGCTGGAAGAAGAGAATGTCTCCTGGATGAGGATGACGACGAACCGACGCCTGTTCCTGCGCCGGACGAACTCTGGATGCTGGGTAACCCATCAGTGACGGAGGGAGAGAGAGTGGCTGAGCTTGAGTTGTTCGAATTGTTGTTACTATTCCCTCCACCAAGCAGAGCCGTTACCCGCGCAGTCGCTCTTTTCGATGTGCTTGGCCGGCTCTGCAGGTTCGTTTTCGAGGCCAAGCTTGAGTCCGCCTCCGCCCCTGGTCCGATCTCCCAACCTTCCGAGTCGAGACCGAGGACCTTTCTCGCTTTCGCCCCTGGCAAATCGTCTCCCGCCAGACCGGGAGTTGCGAGGGCGGCGGAAGCTGTTGGATTCGCTGGTACGAAGGACCGACGGCGCATCGGACCAGCAGCACCCATGGCTGGGGTGGGAGAGCGCATGGTCCCGTATTCCTCCGCTCCATACAAGCCCGCCTCGTCGAGGTCATGGCCATCGTCGTCGAAAGTGTAGTCGTCATCTGGGCCGAGCTGTGATCTTCTGTCGGTCGATGGTCTCCGGTGGCCAGAGAAGGACGGGAATGGCTGCCCTGATGCGGGAGAGTCACCAGCGTCGTCGATGAGGACTTCTGCTTCATAATCGTCTGTTCCGAGCGTTGTGGGGGACTCGACGGTGGGCGCGTATGCTCCCGCTTCGCGAGCTTTCCGCGCGCTTGCAGCAGAGAAGGGGTCGGAGAGGGTAGCGTGCGATTGCATCGGGTGGTATTGACCCGAGAAGGTGCCTTGCGTGTTATGTATCATCTGGCCGAATTCGCTCAGCTAAGAGGATGTGAGCAACAGTGGTGCAAATGATGAGATGGGAGCAAGATGTGGAGCAGATGATATGTATCTAGCGGGAGCAAGCAGAAAGGAGCTTCTGATCAGCGGCCGGTCTCAAGAAGGGGTTGGGTCCATGATTCACTCACATGGTGATGGAGTCCTATGACCCGACGGCGGACTTGGGCTGTCACGATGGGTTGACCAAGAATCGCCAGTCTGCGAGCGGAGACCAGGCAAGGCAAGGGACGTGAATGAAGATGTCGGGCCCGAGATCGACTTTGTCTGAGCCGTTGGAGAGCCCCTGTGCTTTTCCGTGTGGGCAAATGAGATGATGCTGAGGCGATGAAGAGATGCGAGATCAGGTCCGGCTGTTGATTTGGGCTTTCGCTGGGGCCCGATCTCGCTGGAAGGAGCGAAGGCGGACGGCGAAAGCACAGCGAAGCGACTGTGAGACCAGATGCGAGGCGTGGGCCGAGGCTGTGCGAAGACGATGGTGGTGGGAGCGTCGCAGATCTAGCTCAAGGTGTTGTGTACGGTACTGTACTGTATATGTATGAGGGCGAGGGCGAGGGGGGAGAGGTGTCGGTCCAGTGTGGTGCACAAGCGAGCAAGACGGAACAATCATGCAATAGTAATGGGTGACTTCCAAAATGGCGTTTCTGAAATTTCAGAAACTTCAGAACGCTCAGAAACGACTTCTGAAGTTTATCACGCCTCGGTTTCTCGAGGCCCCCCCACCCCCCTTCAGAAACGCAAGAACGCTTTCTGAACTTCAAAACGGCTCACCACTTTCTGAAGCAACAGTGTTTGTCAAAAACTTTCGGGTTTGTGGAAAAATCATTTTTGCTTGCGCGCAGCCAGAACACGTCTAGATGTACCTCCTAGATCTCTCTGATATGTATGTTCATCATAACCACCATCGTCCATCATGCCAAAGGCTAAAGGTTCCACTGCATACACAAAGCGCGAGCTCTCTTTTTTGTTTCACTACATAGAGAAGTACTACCCTTTTGGTGCGAATCACTGGGACAAGGTCACGGCCAAGTACAATGACCGTGCAGTCAAGCACGGGCATAAAGAACGGCGAGCGAAAAATTTGAAAGACAAGTTCGACGCTCTTTGTAAGGTCAAGAAACCCACAGGTGAGGATTAGAATGGTTTTGAGACGAGAAGCTGCATTGACCATTACTGCTTTCATATTGTACATTTAGGAGACCCGACGTGCCCTCCCGAGGTCAAGAGAGCCAAACGACTGCTGAGGGACATCCTTGCCGCCAACGAGATCAGGACCACCGACGACTCGGCCGGGGTCGATGACGACGATGGCGACAACACCACCGACGACGAAGACGTCGATGTCGCCGCTGTCGACGACGGAGACGACGGCGCTGAAAGCTCCGAAAGCGGCTTCGACGTCAGCGATTCCGACAACGAAGGTGACCTCGAAGCCGCTTTCGGAGCGAGCAGTTCTGCCGTCCCCGTCGTTGACGGCGACGGTCTCGACGGAACGGGAGGACAGGCAACTTTGCCGGATGTTTCCCCTCCTCCCGTTCCTCACGAGGGCGTCGCCGCCGACGCAACCGCGGCCGCAGGCAAGAAGCGGACGCGGTCGATCGAGCCGGCGGCTGGCGTTGCTGGCGCCGTCGCACCTGCCCCTACGCCCGTCAAGATCAAGCGCGCAAGGACCGGCGCAGGAGCGGGCACGGTGGCGACAGCATCGCCAGTCGCCGGTGGAGGCGGCCGCGAACGGCTGTTCAGCGCGCTGACGAGCGCTGTACAGCTCATTGCGGCCGCTCCTATGGAGTCGGCACCCTCTCAGACCGCGTCGGACAATATGGTCTCTCATCAAGTCACTCAGCTGGCAGTCCAGGTTGCAAGTCTGGGCGCGCAGATGGCCCAGTTGCACGCTCAGATGGGCTCCCTGGAGCGCCAGCTGAGTCGATCGGCGAGTCGGGAGGCTCCAACGAACCACAATCAGGCGCAGCTTGCCCATTTGAGTCCTTCTCAAGAGCTGTCTCCTCCTGCTTCTTTCTTTGCTTCCGGGTTTCCTGCCGCATTTCCTTGATCTACGGGGGCCCAAAACATATCTTCCTTTACTGTTTTATGCATTCTAAAACGACAGGCTACGTGATTGCCACTCAGGAAAGTACACCTCTTTGATCTGACTGAGCCCTACGTGACGCGTGCGAAAGTTGTGGAGAGAGAACACAATAGAGAGGATCAAAGAGCGCTTAGATTTATGAGTTGGTAAAGGCAGGGCCAGGCGACCGAAAGCTCCTTGTATTGCCCTCATGCCCCATTCGGCCGCCTGCCGTTGCCTAACGATTGCGTCCCAGAGTCGGATGAGCCGGACTTCCACTCCCTTGCCGGCCACGTTCTCTTTTGGCCGACTAAGAATACGGCCGGCAAGGTCCCGTCCGCAGGGGAAGGCAGAGTCCGCTAAGAGAGCGAAGGGAGGAGGCGTACGGCCAGGATCGGCAAGAAGGTTGTAGAGTCCTTGGGCAACCCTGCTGTCGTGCCACGATCCAGGATTGTTGAAACTGACCCATGCTATTTCACCATTGGCCAAAAACACAAGAACCTGTGAGCAATAGGTGTCGCATAGCCAGCCATTATAATACGCATTTTGCTCGTCAATATCTCCTGGTTGTTGTATGCGAAGGTTGAGACCGTCCACAAAGCCGAACACTCCATGAAGCAGCGGTTCTCTGACATTGATCGCAGTTGCCATGTTGTGCATCGTTATTGGTGATGGCCATCGGATTGCCCACATGTCTTTGTTTGCCTCCATCATGCTCTGCAGCGCACGTAATCCTGACCAGATTGAGCGCGACACGACCGCCGGAGTAACTCCAAAGACAAGCGAGATGGTTTTTTGCCGAGTTGGTGTTGTGAGAAAGAATAAGGTCAGACCAAGATGCAACTCAGGCGTGAGAGCACGAGGACGACGTGTGATGAGGCTAGGTGCGGGCAAATGTGGTTGAAATTGTTGCAAGAGGAGCTCAAATGATGCTACGTCGAATCCAAAGACTGAAATGTACGATCGATCTTGTCTGGCAACAAGGAGTGTGGCCGCGGCTGAGTTTGCTGATCCAGACAACGACGCACGCGTTAGGTAAACGCGTCGCCTCAACGTGAGCGTCACCGCCGCAATTGTCACACAAAGTGTCAACAGTTGCTGACGGCGTCGCCGCAGCCGAACAGTGGTTGAGGGCGTCATATACTGAGGGCAGGACAATCTAAGATCAGTAATTGTTGAGAATCAGAATGATCATTTGGATTCACTCTGAAGAGCTACTCACCACCGCAGACAAGCACAAACAAGATATGAGTGGGTCCACCGAGGCCCAAACACGGGCAACAGGCAGCAGCAGCAGACACGAACAATCTCCTTGGCTGTGTGTGCGGGCGGGTGAGCGGCTCGGTGAGAGAGCGGGAGCGGCTCGGTGAGAGGGCGGGAGCGAGCAACAGACACGGACAGGATGCGCTTGACGCGGGTGGGTGGGCGGGACACGCGGACAGCGGCAGCAGCAGACACGAACAAGTTGTGGTTGGGCTGGGGCGGGTGGGCGGGCGGGCCAGCAGCAAGCGGCAGCCAGCCAGCAACAAACGAGCGCGAGCCTGTGGATGAGGGTGGGCCGGTGCGTGAGTCGGCGGCGAGCAGCACCAGCAGCAGCAACGAACGATTTTGACCGGGTGGGTGGGTGGGTTACGGTGGGTGTGTGAGTGGGAGTCGGCGGCGAGCAGCACCAACAGCAGCAACGAAAGATCTTGACCGGGTGGGTGGGTGGGTGTGCGAGTGGGTGACGACCGACGTCGATGCGGTGGGTGGGTGGGAGGGTCGGCAACGCAGGCAGCAACGGCAGCAACAACGATATTGCCTCGGAGGGAGGGTGGGAGGGCCGGCAAGCAGCAGCAGCAGAAGCGAGCAACGACGGTCCGGTGTGTGTGTGGGTGGGCGGGCCGGCGAGAGCGACAACAGCGGCAGAAGACCCTGGGTGGTGGCGTGGTGCGTGGATCCGGTGCCTCGCAGGATGGGCGGGCCGGCCTGAACGACAGCAGCGGCAGCAGCGGCAGTAGACCTTGAGTGGTGGGTGGCGTGGGCTGGAGGGCGGACGGGTAGTAGCGCAGCTGTAGCAGCAGCAGCAACAGCGGACTTTGCCTTGGTGGGTGGCGTGCGAGGACGTGGGAGGGAGGCGGGCGGCAAGCAGACAGGCAACCAGGCAAGCAAGCACGAAGCCAGCAGCAGCAGCAACAACGATGGCGCTGGGAGGTGGGCGGGCAAGCGCGAGGACGTTAAAGCAGCAGCAGCAGCCTATGGGGATGTGGGTGGGTGGGTGGATGGTTGGAGCACGAGAAGTCCCTCCTCTCTCTGTCTTTCTCTCACACACAAAAGAACCAGATTCAACTTCAGGAAACATGAATTTTGAGGTGAGTAGCCGTTCAGCTGGGTCTGCCGCCTCAATTTGGAAGCCTGACCATTTTTATCTGTTCGCTCATAAACCGGCTTCAGAAAGAGGCGACTTCATTTTGGAAGTCACCCAATATTTCCGATGACCCAAACTGCACGCAGCTGAACTGGGTTCTGGACCAGGCAGAAGAGAGAGAGAACAAGGGCAGATGGACAAGGTTCTCGCAGTGTGTTGCGAAGTCGGCGGCAACGTCGCGACTCGCGAGTGCGGGCGCTCCCGTGGTCGTGTCTGGTGCGTCATGCTTGTGGGATCGCTCCGTCCGCCGATGGGTGCTCACGTTGCCAACAAGCCACACCCACTCACCGCCAGACCAGTGAACAACAGGTCGCACTGCTTCCCGTTATTCAGCCCTCAGCGAGTCTCGACCTGCTCGTGTCAACAACCTGGACAATGCAGGGGACTGACCTCTCCTTCGATCACAACCAGATCACGACCACCGCCCCTGCCACAGGAGCATCCTCTGGCACGCCATTCTCGTGTCGACGCGAGGCACTCAGCAAAAGAAGCTTCCGTTCTCAAATCCAACCCTCACCTCCTTTTTCCGCAGTTGATCGGGAGATAGATCAGAAATGGCCCGTGAGATCATCCATGCGTAATGCCTCGACTTCAACGCACTGAAGCCGAAAGGCTGCCTGCTTGCTGCATTTTTGCCGTCCTGGAGGCTGCTCTCACTGGCTGTGCATGCGGAGGTGGCCGGATAAAGGCCTTCCGCTAGCTTCGGAGCATCACCACCTCCGGACAAGCTCTTGCCGGACAGAGTGACTCGTACAGTGACCGGGCGACGCTGATAGGTGCAAGAGCAAGTATGTACGCTGAATGCAATTTCTAGATCACTAAGACGCGCTGGGGCCAGACATCAGATCCGTAAGACTAACGGTGTCGACGTAGGAGTCATTTTGAAGGGGTAAAGTGGTGGTACTGAAATCGTTTGTCAGGTGTGGTGTGTGCACAGCTGAGGCAGACGCTGCTCCGCCAGCAGGGAGTGCATGTGCGTTTGCCCGTGAGCTTTCCGTTTGCCGAATCAGACGTACTGTCGAAAAATAAACCGAAGAGACAGGAGGATGTTGGTATACTTCTGCATGGGATAGGATAAACACCGACACTCACCTTTCCAAACAGAGGGATCAGGGACTGCGCCAGTGTGAAGGAGAAGACGAGCTTGGGGCCAACCACAAGGATCTGAACGGGCAGACGCGTGAATGAGAAGAGTGCGACCAGGTCAGATCACATGGCATATCAAAAGGAAGCGGTCAGCACTACCCTACTCACCTTTGGGGTCAGACCCTTGAAGAACGCTCCCAATCCCTCGTTCTTGATCATGTCGCGAATGATCGCTGCACCTCCCAGGTTGGTCTCAAAGTTGGCATTCTGGATACGCGTCTTTACGACATCCAGAGGAGCAGCCACTGTGATACTCGCGACCGCTCCGCCAATGCTAGCCACAAAATTTTGGGACCACGTCGCCGCACCAAAGTCTTGGAGTTTGAACAGGTACTCCTTTGTAAAGGCAGATCCACCGAACAGCGCGAACGAGCCCGGCGCGTTTCGGGCCGCAGTCCAGCCCCAGCCGCGGTAGAGCGCAAATCCCTCGTCGGCAACGATGCGGAGGAAGCCACGGGAACGGAACGCCTCTGGATTTGTTTGACGTTTGATCTTGAGCACGTCCAATGGTAGCAGGACAATTTCACCAATACCGGTTAGACTGGGTGTAATACAGGGATTGTGCGAATCAGTGAAACGCTATGATACACTCGCTGTTAATGCGGGGAGACCTTCCAAACACAGGAGACTCACGATCCTGCCGTAGCGGACATGACACTCTTTCCGTTTCGCTCTCCAAACGTCCGCACGAACCAGCCCCGGTGGTTCGCTGTGAGGTAATCGTTGAAGAAGGGTTGACCGCCGAACTTGTACACGCGCTGCAGAATCTTGTAGCCTGTAGAGGAGAATGCGAAAGTATAAGCCGCAGCCACGCAAAGTCTGCCAGACGGGCGAACAGCGAGTGTGCAACAGAAGACTTGGCTTACCTGCTGCGTAGCCCAGACCAGGGAAAAGTGAGACGACCTTGGTGCCGAGAGGTGCGCGTGCCTTGTCTTTGAAGACAATTTCTGACATCTATACAGCACAATAACAGAACCCGAGGGCAGTCAGCTGATGCTACCGTAGGTTGGAAACCGATGCTGATACCTACTGCTGCTCCGGACACCTTGTTGGACATCAAACGTTTGGCGACAGTGTCGACGGGGTGGAACACTAATAGCTGTTCGGACATGGCAAGCGCGCAGGGAGGGATTTCAGCCATGCGCTGCGCAATTCAGACGGGAGCACCATGTGGTTTCTCAGATGCCTTACCTCTGCGATACCGGACGTGCCTGATCCGAGCAAGCGGGCCTGCGTGGACTCGCGCTTCTTGCCAGCGGGCAGCGGAGGAGACATGGTGGACTAGAAGGAGTGCGACTCAGACGAGGGGAAGACGGAGGGCGAGTGCGAAGCGGCAGGAGTGTGACGGGAAGGCGGCAGGGCGGAAGCACAGAGGTCTATGGGCGGGTCTGTACAGTACGAGGTGGTGGAAGGCCAGCAAGAGACTGTGGGATGCGCTCGACCGACGTCAATCGGAATCGAGTTTTTGAGCGTGTTCAGAAGCTTCGAAGCTTTCCACTTTTTTTTGGGCTCGCCCCAAATTGGAAAATGGTGAGTCTGGGGGCAGACACTGACATGGACTCGACGCAGAAGCAGCACACACAGGGCATCGCTTCTCAGCATCATCACTGCCTCCTTGATCAGGCAAACGCAGCAGCTTCCCTTAGCAGACGACAAGTGACAGCTCTGCTCGCAGTCTCAGAATGGGTCGCTTTTCTTATGGCGGGTTCAGCGAAGTGAACGGGTCGGTTTGAAAGGGAAGACCCCGAGACGTCCCGAAGGCGGAGCTCGGCCGAGACCACGTGGCCACAACGACTGCACGTGACTTAGCTCCAGACAGGCGATCCTCGCCCACCCGCGCACGAAAGGACCACGTTCAATTGGACGGCTTCCCACTCAGACCACCCTCGATCTCAGCAACCTCACTCAACAGCAGGTCGTATCCAATCTCACAATCATGGCTTGGCGGCAAGTATTTCTGAAGAACTGGTGCGTCTTGTCCCAACCGCAGGAGTGGTAGCCTTGTGATACCACCCTCGTCCCGCATCCGCAGCGCCTCCCCTCCTTCCTAACAGCATGTCTGATAACACTTTTCTTCTTTCCGGCTCTTTTGCTACCTGCATCGGCCTCCTCTCGGCAACCACAGGTACAGCCCAGAAGTCATCCCGATATACGTGATCACTGCCCTGGCAGGCGGTGGAGCCACCTGGTACCTGGCCCGACTCGCCTCCGGTCCAGACATCATGTGAGTTTTAGTGATCCTACGTCCGTTTGCCTGCCGGTATAGGTCAAGGAAGGGTTGCTTGCGGCTCGACAAAGGATCGCGGATGACCGCTGGGAGCAGTAGAATGGGCTGGAGCAGCCTGGTGGGGGTTTAGCTCTCCGACGCGGCTCGCCTACCTGCGGCGAGGGATGAATACCGCTGGAAATGACGATCGGGCCAGATGCTTAGGGTGTCGGCCGGCACCGCGGCTTCTTGAATGGCCTCTGATGGTCATTTGACCACTTGCTACTTCTCGTAAATATCACAGGCCGTAGCTGACCCATACTGCATTTCATTCAATGTCCTTTAGCTGGGACCGCAAGAACAACGCTACCCCCTGGATGAGTGGTGAGTTTTCTCATCTGTGCATCCTCATGGTTCCTAAACGGACGCTGAATCTGGGTGTATCGCTTCGACTCCAGTTGAGCAAGGGACCACTACCAAGATGCTTGACCCCTCCGGCCACTTCGTGAGTCTTGAAACGCACTCTGCGTCCCAAAAATTGTCCTTATGTGCTTCAATTGACCCCATGACCTGTCATATTGTTGCTACACACAAACAGGAGAAGAAGTACAGACGCGACAAGATCTGAGGCCCCTTCTGATCTCGGGCGACCCTCGACAGAGTTCCAGCATACACTCTTCAAGTCTGAACCCTTATATTTCAGTCAACCTTGTTGTCAACCTTGTTGGATGTTCCCTCATTTCCTCCCTGTCATGCACTCTGTCATTCCGAAATCGAGAGCAATCTCCCTTCTGGATTCTGTTTGACTACGATTCGAACTTTGTTCCATGCGGCCGGCGTCACGAAAGGAGGCCAACAATGCCGATCAACCCCACCGTTTACTCCTGCTCACCAATGAAGATGCACAACTAAGCAAAATTGGACTTGTTGAAAGCTTTGTATTTCGTCGCACATGCGGATGAAGATGGGGGAATGACAAGGGAGAGTACTGTTACAGTTGAGTGTGACCGCGTTTTATATGCAAAAGCTTTTGGTGGTGAGTGTAAGAGGCAGTTTGGTTAATCAAGGTGAGGCCAAAAATACGAAGGTTCGTGGTGAGCAAAGGAAGTTGAAGCATGTTCCCAGTGTGTGGCGAGGAGCTATGATCCGTTTAGTAGCGGTAGTGCTCGGGCTTGTAAGGACCGCTGGTGCCAATGTCGAGGTAGTCGCTCTGCTCCTTGGTGAGGGTGGTGAGCTTGACTTGCAGGTGGCCAAGGTGGGCACGGGCGACCTCCTCGTCGAGAGACTTGGGGAGCTGTATAGTGAAGCATTTCGGATCAGCAATCAGAAATGCCTGTGGACAAGCCAACTCGCGCATGCACGCGAGAAACAGCGCAGACTCACAATGTAGACGGAACCAGACTTGTACTTGCCGTCAGTGTTGTTCTTCCAGAGCTCAACCTGGGCAAGGGTCTGGTTGCAGAAGGAGAAGGACATGATCTGGGAGGGGTGACCAGACGCGCATCCGAGGTTGACGAGACGGCCCTCGGCGAGGAGGAGGATGTGGCGGCCAGACTTCATCTCAAATCGGTCAACTTGGGGCTTGATGTTGACAACGCTCTTGGCGTTGGCCTTGAGCCAGGCAACGTCGATCTCGATGTCGAAGTGACCGATGTTGCAGACAATGGCATCCTCGCGCATGGCCTCGAAGTGGCGGCCGACGATGATGTCACGGTTACCGGTGGTGGTAACGAAGATGTTGGCAAAGTTGGCGACATCGTCCATAGTGTTGACCTCGTAACCAGCCATGGCAGCCTGGAGGGCGTTGATAGGGTCGATCTCGGTCACAATGACACGGCATCCGTAGCCGCGGAGGGACTCGGCGCAACCCTTTCCGACGTCACCGAAACCAGCAACGACAGCAATCTTGCCACCGAGCATGACATCGGTGGCGCGCTTGATACCGTCGACAAGGGACTCACGGCAACCGTACAGGTCTGCATTGGTCGGAAAGAAGCAAAATGGTGAGAAAAATGGAATTCGAAAAACGCGTCGGCGAGCCGAACAGCAGTGTATATGCGTTTCAGAACTCACTGTCGAACTTGGACTTGGTAACGGAGTCGTTGACGTTGATGGCGGGAAGCTTGAGGTTACCCTTCTTGGCGGCGCTGTACAGGTGGTGAACACCGGTGGTAGTCTCCTCGGAAACACCCTTGATGCCGGCAAGGAGCTCGGGGTGCTTGTTGTGGACGAGCCAGGTGAGGTCACCTCCGTCGTCGAGGATCATGTTGAGGGGCTCGCCGCCGGGGAAAGCCTTGAGAGTCTGCTCAATGCACCATTGGTACTCCTCCTCGGTCTCACCCTTCCAGGCGTAAACGGGAACACCGGTGGCAGCGATGGCGGCGGCGGCGTGGTCCTGGGTGGAGAAGATGTTGCATGATGACCAGGTAACTTGGGCACCGAGAGCAGTGAGCTGTATCAGGAAAGAGCAGTCGAAATTAACAGTCAAATTTGACAAGAGCAGGCGAGAAAGAGAAAGTCAGACGCGAGAAATGACGGAACAAGCAGGAGAGGAACAATCTGGTTAGTATCGCATTGCCTTAGAGACGCGCTTTTGGTGCAACACTTACAGTCTCGATCAGGACAGCGGTTTGGATGGTCATGTGCAGGCATCCTGACAGAGAGTCGAAGAGGTATCAGCGCGGGACACTGTGAGATATTGAAAGTGTTTGAATGCGAGCTCACCAGCGATGCGGGCGCCCTTCAGGGGCTGCTCCTTGCCGTACTGCTTGCGGAGGTTGATGAGACCGGGCATCTCGTTCTCAGCGAGCTCAATCTCCTTGCGGCCGAAGGCGGCGAGAGAGATGTCGGCGACCTATGGTGCGAAGGCGCAGGTGCGCACAGAGCCGTCAGCAACGAGCATGTCAGGGGACTAGGCCATGGCAACGCAGCGTCTGTACAGGTGGTGTCAACATACCTTGTAGTTGTTAGACATATTGACGAAGAGAGAGGGACAAGGAAAGGTGGGTTTTGAACAAGCAAGGAGTAGTTCACGGAACGGTGGGGATTTGCGCCAGAGGTCGAAGAAGATGGGACCTCTTTATATCGGCCACACGATGCACGCTCGGGTGTCTTTTCTTCTCGTCTGCGTTTCTTCCTGTCCCTGTCTCTGTCGCTCGCGCGGGCCCTCCGCCAACTCTAAAACCCTGAATTCCTCGGTTTAATTAAAGCTCGCTTTCTGCCACGTGTCTGGCCGTCGCACGTTCGTCCTCGCCGCGGCAGGGAAAGCGCATGTCCATGTGGCATCTTCCGCACTCGACACGCAATGCGCTCCCTGTAGGCAAGGCGGCATCTTGCTGGAACTACAATGGGGCAGCAACAGCCCGCGTCGTGAGAAAGCCCTGCATTTTCTGGTGCTTCCGGTCGGCTTGTTCAGGTTGACGACGGGAATTCTTTTCCATGCGCCAGGGACTGTGCGGCGGTGCAGTAGCTGCGCACCGTGGGCCTGACTTCGCTGCATGCAAATCCTGCGTCGAACTTTGGCTTTTGATCGCCGCAAGCGAACGGAGGAATATTTTCAAAAGATCTTTTGAGACCAACACTCTTCAGATCGCGTCCAGACGCGTCACATCGTTCCGCGCGACGCGTCTGAAGAACAGAGGACCCTTGTATCGTTCTTCCAGCTCAACTCGAACCTCCTTCGCCACAGGTTTAATTAAAGCTCGCTTTCTGCCACGTGTCTGGCCGTCGCACGTTCGTCCTCGCCGCGGCAGGGAAAGCGCATGTCCATGTGGCATCTTCCGCACTCGACACGCAATGCGCTCCCTGTAGGCAAGCGGCTTGCTGGAACTACAATGGGCAGCAACAGCCCGCGTCGTGAGAAAGCCCTGCTTCTGGTGCTTCCGGTCGGCTTGTTCAGGTTGACGACGGAATTCTTTTCCATGCGCCAGGGACTGTGCGGCGGTGCAGTAGCTGCGCACGTGGGCTGACTTCGCTGCATGCAAATCCTGCGTCGAACTTTGGCTTTTGATCGCCGCAAGCGAACGGAGGAATATTTTCAAAAGATCTTTTGAGACCAACACTCTTCAGATCGCGTCCAGACGCGTCACATCGTCCGCGCGACGCGTCTGAAGAACAGAGGACCCTTGTATCGTTCTTCCAGCTCAACTCGAACCTCCTTCGCCACCAGTATCAGTCGCTCAGCATCGTCAGGCTACAGAGATGCGGGAGCGCTGCTTGGAGACGCCTCCGCCATCCTCATCGGCGCCAAGTACACCGTCCAGACCTGCGGCCAGGCGCGACTCTGGAGCTCCCATTGCTACCCCTCTGACATCTTACAACGTGAGCTCGTCAGCAGACGTACGGGCTCCCAAGAGGAGACGCACAAACGGCGCCCATACCGTTGGCTTGACGCTTCGATCCCACTCCGGCGTTGTCCCGTCCTCCTCGCCTCGCTCCTCCATATCTGCGACCGCACTGGAAGATGATGCCTGTCGAAGTTCCCAAGCCGATTCGAGCCAGCGGCTCACTGTCAAGGGTAATGTGACCCCTAGCAAAGCGTCGGCCTTCTTCCGAATCCGCTCCTCCCAGGGATCCTCGCAGCCGCAGCCGATCTCAAGCTCTTCTCCTTCCGGCGCCTCCATCTGTGCTGTTCATGGTTCTCGGATCCAACGCCCGGCACAATCTGTAAACCCGAGCCCACGTACCGTCCTCCAACTGACCACACCAACACCACGCAAGCTGAGGTACACCTTTGACGCCAGAGCGCGCATCGGGGATACGCACACGGACAGCCTCCTCAGTCGTCTGCGGAGACCTCCACCTGCTGCTTCTGCTGTATTCGCCGCTGGCAATCCCGCCATCACTCTCGCCGCTCTTCGGACGCAGTCAAATCCAATGCAATATGGCACATCTTTGCTCTGCGCCCAGGCTGCTGCAAGTCGTAGCCTATATAGTCGACCAACTCGTTCGTTGAATACGCGCTCCTACCTCAACACCTTTTCGAGTAGAGAAGACCTGGACTGGTACGAGCTCGAGAGCAGCCTAATAAGTCCGGAATCGACGCCAAACTCAATTGTTAATGTCGAGGAAAGGCTCGCACACCCACTTTGCTGCGCATATTCTTACTGTGAGCTTAGCTCTCCTGGAAAAACGCGATTAAGAGCATATCTGATTTCTGGTTTGTGCCACAGCATCCAAGGCAGCGGAGCCGAATGCGCAATGGCTCGCGATTGGCGACAATGAGGGTCGCATTGTCCTGCTCAACACGCTCGACGATTCCACCGCGGACGCATTCACCGCATCACCGCAATGGCGCGTTCACAGTCCCTCTTCTGCCAGTGGCTCAGCCAGCCGGCCAGGCACGGACAACCATGCGATGCATTCCGTCTTTGAACTCGCCTGGCGGCACGATGACGTTCTGCTTGCCTCGGGCTCTTCCAACTATCGAATCGCGGTATGGGACGTGAGCTCCCAGTCGTGCACTGAGCTCTTCGCAGGGCCTGGGGGCAGTGCCCGCAGCATTCAGTGGGACCCTGAAGGTGCAGGTCATTTGCTGTGTTCCGGAGGTAGAGATGGGGCCATTCACCTATACGATCGTCGCGTGCGGCCTCACGAAAGTGGCGGAACCGCAAATGGAGACTGTGGCTGGACCACGAGTGATGGGATGCCAGCAGCGGTGCAGCCGGTGTTGTCCATTCGGGGAGCTCACACATCTTCCGCAAAGCACGCCTCCAAGAGCATGCGATCGGGCAAGTCGCCCTCGACGCGAGTCGGTACAAAAGTGTCGCGAGCTTCGACTCATCGAGGAGTCACAGCATTGGCATATCTGCCGGGGAGAAAGCACTGCATTGTCAGTGCGGGCTGCGAAGATGGACGGCTGCGAGTATGGGACTGGCGTACGCTCGGCGCGGTGAACGACTCGGATACGTGGGAAGCTTCTCAACGCAAGGATCGAGAGCATGGATCAAACATGACTGACATCGACCAAGTCCAGAGTCATGCTGGGCCACAGCAGTCAGAGAGGCTGGCCTTGATGGAGACCGACAGGGCAAATCGTGGCTGGGCGTTTATGGATATGACTGGCGAAAGTTCGGACGAAGAAGACGACAGCAAAGTCGACAAGCGTTCAATACGACACGGCAAGATATCCGCCACTCAGAGACAGAAGGGCCCCGTTCGTCGCTCGAAACAGCCGAAGCGTCCGCATCCGCAACCAATCGAGGAGAGCTTTGATGTTTCTCGACGGTACGGGCAGAACAAGAGGTGTGTGAGAGTCTGTCAGAGCGCAAAGGGACATGCATTACTAATCTGGCCGTCTTCGGGCACCAGCTCCCACGGCGTCTCTAGTCTGGCGGTCGGCAACAACACAATCTTCGCGGCATGCACCGACGCCAACATCTATACTCTCAATGCTTCTGACCTGGTTGCTGGCTTGCCCGTCACTTCCTCGGTCGTGCGTCAAGCTTCGGTGCCCAGCCAAGCGCTGTATAATCCGATGCAGCGCGGCAACACCCTGTTCGCCAAGATCGCTCTGGATCCACAGGAACAAGTCCTTGCTGTGGGATGCAACAGTGGAAAAGTCGTGCTCTACGATGTCAAATGTCAAGGTGCGGGTTTGGGAATAGACGGATTCAATGCTGTGGTCCTTCAAGGAGGGCATCTGGCAAAGTGAGTCTGGATCAGACGCGCATTTCCTCCTGGAGCTTGCGCGCTCACAACCGCAAGTCGTGAACTTGTCGCAGCTCGGAGATCAATGGCGTATCTTGGGCACATGGGCCTCAAGGACCGACTTTGGCGACGATTGCTGACGACTTCACGGTTCGAACGTGGCGGCCGGACAGAGCCTTTGCCGAGCGCATGTGCGGCGATGGAGTGCTGCCCTTGGAACTGGGCAGTGACGAGGAGTTTGAATGGGAAACGAAAGCGAGAAAAGTCTGGAGGGGCGGGGATCTGGATGACTGGGATGACGAGATGAGCTGGAGAGGTGCTGATTCGGACGAGGAAGACGGGCTGGATTCGGACCTTGACATGCCTGTGCTGGGCGGAACAACTTACAGGCATCGCTTCGCCTATGACAGCGACTGATGTAGCCACTTTTCACAAGAATACGTCAACAAGGAAGAGACATTCAGCTCAACTGGCAGACCAAGCTGTACAAGCAAGCATCTGGCTGCTCTGCGGTCGATCACGCATCGGGATCCGAGTTCTGTTATCACGAGGAGCTCCATAGATGCTGTCCGTGAGATGAGCTTGATCCGGCGGCGACCGCAGGGTCCTGTGAGCTTAAAATTTTGTCGTCGAGGTGTGTGAGCTGATCCTTCGAAGATCAGAAGTCGAGCCACGTGGTTTGCTTACTAGATCATTACAACTGTGAGGCCCGGGTATTACAGCAGCAGCCACTGCCTCGTTTTGGCAGCTGGAAAAGAATCAGGTGTCACCTTCTTCTCATCTTGTTGGGTTCATGAATCACGAGCTGGCTCCTGTCCAAGCTGGTTGCGACCACGACCTCCCTTCTCTACCACCCGTCCCCCTTCTCTGTCCGCTCAACACCACCCAAGATGGACTTCCTTCAGCCGTGGATCCAGTCTTTCACCTCCAACGCTACGGTCACCGCCAAGGCCGCAGCGGCGGCAGCCACCTCGGCCGCCTCCTCCTACCCAGCTCACCTCTACCAGGGCACCAACTTCGACTCCCTTAACATCTTTGAGAAGTGGTGGGCTGATTGGTACCTCTGGGTTGGCAACCCCGTTCTCGCCACCGGTATCATGTCCTTCGTCCTTCACGAGGTCGTCTACTTCGGCAGGTGAGTCACCATCCTCGGTCGACTGTGTGACTGCAAACAATGTATGCTGACCCCCCGAGCTCTCGGATGACTCATCGCGTATGCCTGACCTTTCCAGAGCGATCCCTTGGATCATCATCGACCGCATGCCATCAATGCGCAAGTACAAGCTCCAAGAGGAGAAGGTTCCGACCCCAGCGCAGCAGTGGAAATGCACAAGAGACGTCTTGATCAGCCACTTCACTGTCGAATTGCCACAGGTATGTTCAAACAGTATGCAAAAGGCTGGCTGAAGCTGTGTCCTGATTGCGCATGCTCTACTGCCCCTCCAGATCTGGTCGTTCCACCCCATTTGCGAGTACTTCGGCATGGCCACACACCAAGTACCCTTCCCACCGCTCTCGAAGATGGCCTGGCAGATCGCCCTCTTCTTCGTGTTCGAAGACGCGTTCCACTATTTCGCTCACCGCGCACTGCATTGGGGACCGCTCTACAAGCACATTCACAAGAAGCACCACGAGTTCTCTGCACCCTTCGGTCTCGCAGCCGAGTACGCTCACCCTCTCGAAGTCCTCATCCTCGGATCCGGTACAATCGGTGGACCCTTTGCCCTGTGCGCCCTGACCAAGGACCTGCACATCCTGACAGTCTACATTTGGATCACCCTCCGTCTGTGGCAAGCCATCGATGCTCACTCTGGCTACGATCTTCCCATCTCACTGCGCCACTTCATCCCGTTCTGGGCGGGTGCGGACCACCACGACTACCACCACCAGGCATTCGTAGGCTGCTACTCGACCAGCTTCCGATACCTCGACCACTTCTTCGGCACTGATGTCGGCTACAAGCGCCACCGTGCTCGCCAGGCGGAGAAGAAGCGTGTCTTGGCTGAGGGTAAGGGTGCGGTCGCCACACCGGCCGCTGCCTCCCTCAAGACCGAGTAGATGGCGACGTCCGACACTACATGATCCTCGGCCCACTTTACAACCGACACCTATTGACCTCCACCCATCGGGAAGAACAATCACGACCAGTTACGCATCTATTCACATCTTCCTCCCCCCGCCTGCCCTGGGGGGGGCCTTCTCCTTCACGAGTCACATATTTGGCCACATCTGTTCAACTGAGCTGTTATTATGGGCTTCTGCACATGCCACGCACCTACGCGGCTGGAGGTTCCACGCGTCCGGGTCCCCTGCTACCCATTTCGTGATGCGGTCGAGGGTCTCCTCCCCCTTCGGTCTCTGTGATCTTGCTTGAGCACATGCCCGCTCCACATACCTGCTCTAGTCCCTAGACACTTTCAATGCAAACCCTACCATGAAACTAATGGCTGATCAGCCGGGTTCTACTGCTGAGAAGGTTTCGTCCGACCGCCGGTCTGAACTACTGTATGACTGCCTTGGCCGGAGTGTACAGGCGAGGGCGTTCTTGCTCACACAGAAATTGTCCGAGCGCGAGGCGGTGACGCCCGTGGGCTGAAGTCGTCCATACAATAATCTGGACGTCCACTTGAACCTGCTCGTCTGACCTGTCCAGCTCTTGATAAGCAGACTTCCTTTGGTATGTATCGATTAGGAGCTGCTCCTTCCATGTCCCGGTGACCATCATTTTCCTCTTGATTCTGACTTCTGGCTTCCATTCCTCACATAGAGCACAGCATCTGCACTCGTGGTGGCTTTACTATCCTCATACTCTCCGTAAACTCGCCATGGTCACTGTCAACGCCTCATTGGACTCCATCGCGGTCCTGTCTCCAAGGGTGACGCGCGTCCTTGGGCAGAACCCCGGTCCGTTCACTCTGCAAGGTGGGTAGCACGGCGCTGCAGTGGCTCTGCGTCTCCGAGCACGCCAGAGCTGACTGTCACCACTCGCTCATCTGATCTGCTCCTACAGGCACCAACACATACCTGATCGCGCCCCAGCCCTCAGCGTCCATTCCGATTCTACCCACGATCCTACTGGACACAGGAGATGGTGTAGATGAATACATTCCTATTCTGGAGAAGGCGATGCGCGGGGGTGGAGCGAACAAGGTGGGCAGCAAGGATGGCGAAGTGCCGGCAGGGAAGCGATACGTGTCAGAGATGTGAGCCTGCTTACCGTGGGGCATGCGAGCTCAGTGTTCTGAAGCTGACCTGTTCCACTTTTTCTGAACCCTTCAAAGCGCACTTTCGCACCGACACCACGACCACGTCAATGGTCTTCCCACAGTTCTAGCCCTGCTCGCGAAACTCCGGTCCGACCCCGAGTTCACGTCGTCTCCGCTTCCATTACCACGTCTCTACAAGAAGCCCGACGAGAAGACCGACCCCAAACTGATTGAGGTCCTTCAGGGCCTGCCAGAGAACTCATTCGAGCCTTACAAGCCGGAGGACGGCGGAAAGGCGTCTCCGCTCTGGCCGATCAAGGAGGATGACATTGTGTCGTCACACCGCGAGGGCTCGAGCTTGACGACTGTCGAGCGCGTCAATCTACGCGTCGTTGAGACCCCTGGTCACACAGCGGACCATCTGTGTTTCTTGCTGCAAGAGGAGCGAACACTTTTCACCGCGGATCATGTGCTGGGTCAAGGGACAACAGTGTTCGAGGACCTGGTCGTATATATGGAAAGTCTCAGCAAATGCTCAGAGCTTCTCGCCAAGACAGGGCCATCTGTGTTCCATGAAAATACCGAAAACCGCCTATACCCGGGACACGGGCCCGTTGTCGAGCGCGGCAGACACATGCTCAAACAGTACTACGATCACCGACAGGAGCGTGAAGCCCAAATTCTCGAGCTCCTCGCCACTCCTTCACCCAGCAAAGCTCACTCCATGGACGGTAGCCCGACCTGGTCGCTGGATGAGATCGTAAACGAGATGTATGCGGGCTTCCCACCTCACGTGGTCCGGATAGCGACCAAGGGCATCTTCCTACACGTGCATAAGCTTGCGACGAACAACTGGCCTCACCAGGTGGCGAAGATCAAGTGCTTAAAGCACCCAGATTATGCAAAGGGCACGTTTGGCAGGCCACCGCGGATGCCGGAGAGCATGGACGAGTGGGAGCAGGTCCCTACAAGTCGTTGGGCGATCATCAAGAGGGCCGCAATCTGAATCAGGGCGGGGTTAAAAGATTGTTGCCTTCGGCAGCAGGACAGGATCGAAACAATGTTTTAGCAGGAGAGAACAATGCATTGAATGACCGCTGCCTGGGGAGGAAAGCATTCTGAAACGACCTTGTGACTCACTGACTGCTTGCAGACGCCGGCTTGCAGACTCGAGAAGAGGATGAATTGGCTCACAAGCAAAGATGCCGATGCGCAACGTTTTTTTCCTTCTTTATCTTCTTCTTTCCACTTCCAGCCTCAACACACCACCTCTCACATCTTGCACGAAAATATCGCTTACGCATGCCCAGGATGCAGCGAATGCGTCCCCAACGCCAGCGCAATGCGCAGAAACAAGGTCAACAGCAGGAACAAGAACAAGCACAACAGGCGACGGCTCAACAGGCAGCTACCAATCAGATACAAGAAACTGTAAGACTGTTTCATTCGAATATGCTCGTTGCTGATAGATCCTGAGTAGTAGTCCTTCCGCAGGCTCTGGTCACTGCGGAGCAATCGCTTCGGACCGTTAAGAAGCTTGTCGAGACTAGCATCGGCTGCCTCATGTACCTGCGAGGTTTCTTTGACGATCAGAATTTCGAAGATGAGCTGGTGAGTGTCCAAGGAATTGCCCTAACTATATGCTGTCTCACTTACAACCGCTACGTCTTCGAATGCCTTGTTGAAAAGGTGCAAAACAGCATGATCGCTGAAAATGCAGTCGCATCTTCAGGGGTTGTACGAAATGATGCGCCAATCAAGATCAAGCGGCTCAAGAAGGGCGTCACAGAGGAGAGTGATATCATCATGAAACTCTGGGTATGCAACTTTCATCATATCCCACGCTTCTGGAGGAACTGACACCGCCTTCCCCAAATGCACAGGAGGAAGGTATTCAGGATGCCCTGGACAAGAACTATCTCTCGTCCCTGATCCTGGGCATTTATCTGGACGAAAACAACGATAACGACATCGTAGAAGCATACACATTCAAGTGAGGGATAACGGTGCGGGGAGCGAGAATACAAAGAGTTCTGACGGTCTGGGTCTTTGTGCTGCGCAGCTTCACGTACGGGCAGATCGAAGGCATAGATCGAAAGGTGCCCATTCTGAACCTCGCTTCTTCGATGCAAAAGTTCAACATCTATGATCAAGGCGCTGGCGCGGGAACGTCTGTTGAGGGTGCGTCGGAGAATATCTCGGCACCGAAGATCAAGACGATCATTGACGTCCGACGACAAATTCAGGTGAGCATTGCGGTTTGAAGAGCCCACGCCTCGCATACAGACCTATTCTCCTCATTCGTGGAATGCTTTGCGTTCTCAAATACATGCAGCTTCTCATCCGGGCCCTCATCACGATGGCACAGTCGTTCCAGGACCTACCCAGTGGGTAGCAACCTGTCACACTCGGCCGTTGTATGCACCGGGCTGACTATGGACCTGCTCGCAGGAAAACGTTTTTTGACTATGAGGCTTAAGTATACGGACGATGGTAAGCTTTGGGCTGGCTTTCTCAGCTTCGAGGAGATCCCGTGTCTTACCCTTAGCGAGGCTGTGGTACAGTCCCGATCGACTACGAGCCACCAGGATTTGTTGGTGGAGAGCCAAAGGAACGACTTTTATTTTCCACAGCGTCGATCGCAGACCATCCTGATCAAATAAACATCGGCTCTCTCGACACAGGCTTCCACGGGTGGGTATGAGACCGATGTGATATACCCAACAGGCACTTATGCTGATGCCAGATGAGCGCAGCATGAGCATTCACTTGGCCACGCTAGCACCTTTCTTGCGTCGGGCCCAAGCGGAGCAGGGCATGACCATATTCGACGTCCAACGAGCGGACGAAGCTTTGCAAGCACAGGATGCTGCTGAGCGCCGAGTGGTCTGGGACGCAGAAGAACCTGCTGCTACGCATCGAGACAACGCTATCGAGGCCGATGCCGTCGGAGAGCCCGACGTGAGCTTGACAGAAGCTGAACGCCGAAAGAGGGACATCCAACGCGCATTCAATCAACGACTGGGCCTGGAGATCAACACTGTCAATGAGCCGGTTGGTGTCAGACTCGCGGACGGTAAGGTGGCGCCTGTCCCTCCTAGCGCGATCCGTAAGGTTGAGGATCGTCAAGAGAAAAGAGAGCGGGGCGAGCCGGTTTCAGACGATGAGGATTTGTACGAGCCGGTTGGCTTTGTCTTGAAGCACATCAAGGAGGAGACTCAGAGGTTTATGACCCCAACTGTGGCAAATGCTTTGCTCGCCGAGTCGGTGAGTGGTATCTACTATTGCACACTTCGAGGTAGTTAGACTTGGAATTGATGAGCATCTACCTCCACAGATTGTCAGTCCACTTGGTGGGAACGCCGCTACAACAATAACAGGCACCTCTCGCAGTACGGACCGATCCCAACCTCATGCCGAGCTGGCTCCGCCTTCCGACATCTCCATGCAAGAGATGCACGAACAATCCGACGACATTCAACATACTGCTCTAGATGGCTCAAAGGGCATTGCGAGCTCTTCGACTGGAGCCTATCCGTCATCGCCGTTGGCAAATCGTATTGCATTTGGAAGCGACGAGAATGAGACGATTGGATCTGCGGCCGAGCGGAACAGCGAGGCTGTACCTATGGACGTAGATCAATCAGCTCACTTCCATACGGAACAGCTCGAGGACGAGGAAGCTGCACTGGGCGATCAAAGTCGCATAGACGATGCTCTTGCTGAGACTGGAGATAAAGAGGGTACGTACTTCAGCTTGATCGTAGGAGTTGCTGAGCTTTTGATACTGACTTGAAGCTGTATGTAGCTGCTGTTGCTTTTGAAAAGCCCTCCATGACAGAGGACCCGGACGAGACTCGTGTCGATGCTGCGACTGCTACTTCTGAGTCGACCAAATTGATCCAGTCTTTCCCGCCCACACAACAGCCCCGACAAGACGACAGCATCAAGGAGAAGAATTCATCAACGTCCGAAGCGTCCTCACAGGGGAAGGACGCGGACGTGCCTAGCAGCGGATCTCAGCGCTCGCTACGACCAAGGAAGCACGAAGTCGTCAAGGGACCAGAGAGCTCTGCTCAAACGGGCACGAAAGATGACAAAGATGCAAAGACAAATGCAAAGACAAACCAACGGAAGGCAAAA
The DNA here is from genome assembly GCA_023634365.1 of Tilletia setariae. NCBI lineage: Eukaryota > Fungi > Basidiomycota > Exobasidiomycetes > Tilletiales > Tilletiaceae > Tilletia > Tilletia setariae. Next base: position 7,297,159 of record JAMJXE010000001.1, on the reverse strand, counting down.
GAGAAAGCCAAGACCGGCGACGGGGTTGCAATGAGCTGTGCTTGCGATGATGTGAGTGGGCCGAACAGCCCAGCAGAAGCTCATTTTTATAACTCGGATCACCAGATTGCAAGCTGAATGAGTTCTCTCTCCACATCGGGTCCGTTCAGCCAAGCGAAGGCGGACTTCTTATGGAGTGCGATACCTGCCACGCATGGGTGCATGGAGCTTGCTACGGCTATCGAGGAATCAACGAAAGCGAGCTTCCGGAGACATTTGAATGCTACAGCTGTCGAGTCAAGAACGTAGATGTCCTGACTGAGGACGAAAAGACGAAGATCCTCGCCGAGTTAGGCACTCTGGCACTGACTCGGCATGCCCTCGACGTGCTTTACACGGACGGCTGGCCGGGCGACCGAAACAAGTTTGCCAAGCTCATTGGGGCGAGCCCGAATAACACTAGAAACGTCTTGAAAGTGTGCGAAAATGAAGGCTTTATTCGACACGGTACGGACGCTCCCGAGGCGACTGGAAATAGTCGTTCAGCAAAGTCGAAGGCAAGGGCGATCGCTGCGAAATCTGTGACGGTGCTCAAAGGAAAAGCTCAGAACGACAAACTGTTGCAACGCTACTTTGCCTCTGGAGAAGGGGCCGAGAAGGAAATCATGAAGCCCATGTCAGCCGTGAGTCGCTTCATGGAAGCTGGCAGGCGTCGCCCCGAGATGTTCGAAGACGGTCACTGACCGCTTTATCTCGTCTTGGAATGATGATATCCTCGCCACCCTCGCAGGTTCCAGAGGACGATCTCCAAGCTTTAACCGCTCGCACGGAGGATCTAGCAATGTATCAGCAGGCCTCGGATGCTCCCGCTCGACCCATAGGCTCTTCCTCTCAGACTGCTCTTGCCCAGCTGACATCGACGACCGCATTCTCCCCGATTCGGACGAACCTGCCAGATTCAACACCGACCCGAAGGTCGGCACGGCTTTCCTCACCATTCAATCAGAGGACTGACAAAATGAGTTCTCCTCGTAGCGCATCGAAGCGCAAGGCGGGTCAATCAGAAAATTTGGACGAGCACGAGCTTGCCGAGCTGTCGAAGAAGAGACGGGCCAAGACGTCCCGACAGGGCCTGAAGATCGCTTTGGGCGACTATTGAACGAGGGTTACCCCGACTAGACATCCTCTGATTGCCAGTTGCAATACCAGAATGTATTAGAGATCCTGCTACAGAGCATGTCACTCCCATGTAGTCGCGATAAGAACATGTCATCGAGCGTGGTACAGGATGAATGCTTGCTCTTCAAGCTGTCGTCTTTCGTGCCGGCGAGGGAGGCGACGATCAGCTGATCATGTGATCAAGCAGGGTGGTTGCCCAACACGACTTGACGACAGCTTCGCTCACATCTCCTGGAGCTCCTAGCCACTCCTCCAAACGCAGAGACGACAGCGGCGAGTGCGCTTTGCTGTGGGCCAGGTAGCTACTCCACACTCGTCTGACACTCAGCATCGGAACAGAACAGGCGAGTCCGTTCTCAGGTTCCCGCTCGGAGCGTAGTCAAGGGTTCTGCATCTGTTTTTCTCCTTTATCATTCCTCACTCGGCACGCTCCCACTTGATCCACGATCGGCAGGGGAATCTCGTTTCGCAAAGGAGTCAACTGCAGCTGCTGGGGTCTGATCAGACGACGTGTCTAGGTGTGCGGTGGTGTCCTCCTTATCTCGACGGCACAACACCGGCGCTTCCCCTGGTCGCAGTCAAAGTCGGCGACCTCGATCGCCCGGATCCACATTACGGGGGCTACGAAGCGGTGACAGCTCGACGTGCGACATCTTCAGCGACCTTCCACCACCTGCGCGTGCTACACTTACACCTAATACTGCTGGCTGTGTGGTCTGGAAGTGCGCATACAGTCTAGGATAAGTTCATAACGTCTCAACATGTTTGTGAGTACGGCATAGCACTGAGCTCATTCTAACGCAAGCGCTGAACTACGTCCTCTTGATCACGTTGCACGGGATCCTTATGATAGTGGCGCATCGGTTTCTCGACGGCCTCGAGCCTGGACACGCTCCTGGAGAAACCCAACGTGACAGTGGAGGAGGTCTTGGACGATGCCGACCTGTTGCAGGAGTGCAAGTCTCAGAACAGCAAGCTCGTCGAATTCCTTCAGCAGCCGCGCGTCATCAAGCGCCTGCTTGAGCATGTTGTAGGGGCAGCTGAAGTAGTTGGTGAAGGTGGGACAGAATGGGAGGAGAAAGTTCGCTTCAAGTGAGTGTCTCATCCCGCAGCGTGGAGGAATTACCAGGGTGCGCGACTGACTGAGATCTCGCTCAGGTATCCCTACATGGCCTCTGAGGTACTGTCCAGCGACATCTGGGCCATTCTAGAGACCGTGATGGCAAACTCGGACGAATTATTACATCCCTTCTGGAACTCGGTTCTGTCCGCCAATCCCGCCCGCGCTGAACCCCCACTCACTCACTTCACGCATCCATTATTAAACGGCGAGGCGCAAGCCACTACGAACACCTCCTCTCCCACTGTTTCCAATGGCGCGAGTACGCAGAAAACAATAAATGCGCAGGAGAACGGTCCAGGTCGCAGTGTGCTGGCCGGATACTGGGCCAAAGTCAACGGCGTCTTCTTAGATAAGAAACCTATGGAAGTGAGTCAGAGGTCAACATAAGCTGTTCCTGCCCTCCTGACTCAACTCTGACACGCATTTCTGGATGAACTTTCGAAGATGTTGGCATTCATTCGATCCTTACCTCGCAGTGTGGAAAGGTTTGTGGCACATCTGGAAACACCTGCCGTGGTGGATTTGCTGTATCGGATAATCCAGCTAGAAGAAGCCACACCAGAAGCTGGCACTATAGATGTGAGTATGGAGGCATTCTCGGCATCACACCGAAGGGGCCAGGGACTGAAATTCTTCCGACTGCCGCAGTGGCTGGCCGAGAATGGATTGGTTGGCAAGCTCGTCGACTTGCTTTCACCACACCACTCGGCGGATCTCCACAACACCGTCTCCGAGCTCTTCAAGGCCGTGATCGCCTTCTCCGCGCCTTCAGCAACGACATTGCCTCAGAATCAAGGGGCCGATGCATTTGGCGGCGGCGCCTTCGGGGGTGTAGACTCTTTCGCCTCACAGAGAGCTGGGGGCACGAACAACAGACTGGTCCGCGAACTCGCAAGCGAAGAGCAGATCCGGAAAATGGTCGCTTTCATGCTCGATGTTGACCCAGGAAAACAGGAAGCATCTTCGAAGACTGCCGGCTCCGAAGCCCCTGCAAATGTATCAAAACAAACCAGTGACGCGTCACCTTCGAATTCTTCCCTTACATCCGACCAGCAAGCGGATGTTGAGAATGCTGGCCCACAAAGGCAGACCGGCTTACCATCAGCGAACGACGAGGACTTCCCACCCGTACGAGCCCCAGAGGTGGAGGTCTCTTCAGAGACCACCACATCTTCCCTAGTAACATGCATTGGCGTCCTGATCGAACTCATCCGCAAAAACAATAGTGACTATTTCGAGCAACATTTGTTCCACACTCTTCGACAGTATTTGATTCAAAGACAGCAAGACTTCACCTCAGAGCGTCGCGGCCAGAGCTTCAACGGAGCCGACACCTCCATGAGTCAAAGCAGTGAATCTGACGAATTTCACCAGCGCTTCTCAAACAACTCTCTCCAGGAACCTAGCGAAGACGAGCAACTGGAAGCGATGGAACAAGCGATGAACGACTTCCCCAGCAAGCTTGGAATTGTCCATCTTGGACCGATGCTCAAAGTCTTGTGCGACAGGCTACCAGAGTTCCAGCATTTGCTGATGCATCCAAGATCTTCCAGCGCGCCTCGAAAGACCACCTTGGGCGAGCTTGCACCGCTGACGTTCGAGCGGTATCGGATCACCGAGCTGTACGCGGAACTGCTTCATTGCTCCAATATGGCATTGTTGAACCGTGCTCCTGGCGAAGGGCCGCAATATTCGGATCAAGGTAGCTTGACGGGCGGCGTCGATGGCTTCCAGGTCCTGGCTCGGACCATGGGAGTTCCAGATGACACTGAGGCTGCGGACGAGAGCATGCCTCAAGACGCTCAAGATGCGAACACAACTGCCGGTGACGCCAGCGTCACGATGGACACTGACACCCCTGCACAATCTGACGCAGACACCTCGGCGAGCCCCACTGCCGCAGAATCTTTCAAAAACGAGGACAACGAGAATGCAAGATCCTCTGCATCGCATGCCCGTGGAGGCGCTCAGCATGTCCGCGATGAGTCGGGTCCGGACAGTGTCACATCCTCGAATGACACAGACGACGAGGCCCTGCTTCGGGAAGTGTCCAACAGCGAACAAAACTCCCAATCAACACCAATCGCAACACCAACAATCGAAGCATCCCCTGCCTTATCACAAGGCGAGGTCTCAGAAAAGGGCACCCTCACCCCAACGACCGCCTCAGCGCCGGAGACAAATTCAATCGCTACCACAACGGCGTCAACCAGTGCAACCACTGAAGACAGTACATCTCGTCATGAGACATCTGGTAGCCCTACTGCAGATGCGGATTCATCCTCACATGCTCCATCGAATGTCGGCGACCTCCTCAAACAAAAATTTATCGACTGCAACATAGTTCCGTCTCTTCTTGTAAGTGCCACGCCTCAGTCAAGAACAATTCCAGACGGGTATTGACACTCTTTACTTCGGCACAGACTCTTTTCTTCGAATTTCCTTGGAACAATTTCTTGCACAATGTCGTGTATGATATCCTTCAACAGTTCTTCAACGGGCGGATGGATGTTGGTCTCAATCGACGCCTCACCATCGACGTCTTCCGTAATGGAAAGCTCACAGACAAGATTGTAGAGGGTCACAGAAAGAATGAGGAATCCGCGTGAGTAGTCACATCCTCTCGTAGGTCTAGCTACATGCTGATTTTCTAACGCGGGCCTCAATAGTCGTGGCGCTCGAAGAATTCGCCTCGGTTATATGGGACACATGAACCTGATCGCCGAAGAGACTGTCAAGCTTCTCGAGAGGTATCCAGAGGAGATCGCGAACCCAGTGAAGCCATTCGTCGGCCAGTCCGATTGGGACAACTTCGTCAATGAGAGTTTACGCGAGAATAGGGAGCGGGAAGCTGCGCCTCTGGCCGGTGGTCCTCCTGTTTCGGGTCGCAACATGAGCTTCGGGGCTAGCAGCGCCGAAGACGACGACGACGGTACGTCCTGTTTCTGCTTTCGATTGTGGCTGGCTGCAAACTCACAGGTTTTTGGACATTTTAGGCTCCAACATGCTCAGCGATAACCACACGTTTGCGAACTATGTAAGTGGAACCTATCGTGCTTGACTCGGCTAATGAGCGCTGACCATAGATCTGCAACACAGCTTTCCTCTCAGATGGCGACCAGCGGGTCCGATGATGACGATTCTGATGAAGAAGGCAGCTGGCTTTCGGCTGGCGTGGCCCCTTCGGTGCAACGAGACGGGGTGTTTGATGTGAGCACGCATATGCTGATCTTTTGGTATAAAACAGCGGCTGACGCGGCAAATACACAGGATGCATTTGCGCCCGACTCCAATCTGGGCGCTTCTTCAAATCCTGGGGGACAAGATGTGAGTTCCCAATTCCAGGACATTCTTCACATCCTTCTTGCTGACATTTTTGTATGTGCTCGTGTTCGCAGGATGAATGGGGTCCATTCGCGGATTCCAATGATGCCAGTGGCTCATTCTCATCCGCTTTCAGTCAGGACACCAACTTGACACCAGCAGATTGGTCGCGAGACTTCCGTCGCGCATTCGACGAAGAGGACGGGGACATTGAGACGAGCGCATTTGACAACGAACCAGAGTCAACAACGCCGACGGCCAACTCACCACAGACAAATGTGCCATTTGTGGATCTGTTCGACCCAGCCTCTGTTCGAAGGTCGACTGAGGCTCAGATGGCCGCATCCGCAGCTGCAATTGCCGACACCAGCTCAGAAGCTGCAAAGGCTCGCACTGTGCCATCATTGGAGGTTCTGTCCATCCCCGCTCCGGTCGTGACGCCAGGTAACAGCGCCGGCATTGCCATTCGCCCGCGTTCGAGAACGTCGTCGATGAGCAGCAGCGCGTCGAATGACAGCAATGCTGCGAACGCGACGGACTTGAATTCTCCGCTAGGCCCAGGTGTCGCCCCTGACACGGAACTCACATCCGAAGGCAAGCTCAAGCGTGTCATTGACGGCAGGGAAGTCGTTGCGCCGCTTGATGATGTTGCAGTGGCCGTTGTCAATCCAGACTCGAGCTCGAGTGCTGATGGTGATGCGCCTTCATCATCGTAATACACTTACGGTACGATCGCATGCCATGCACTTACGGGCCATCTGTCACGAGCTTGTGTGTCATTGTGAGAGTTTGGTCCGGGAGGCACTTGTCTTCACACGCGAGAAAGGTCTTGTAAGAGAATTCGATTGCTACTACAGGATTTGCGGGAATTTGATACAGGGATTGGAGGTGCAGACGCGCAAAGGAAGGGTACACAGATAAAGGGCGAAACGATACAAGGGTGACTGGGTGGGCCGCTGACAAGAGGCTCAAACGGTATATAAACAGCAGCGTGGGACGCGCGAGGGTGACGCTGGCTGTTATGGAAAGGTTCCAAAAGAATGGGTATTGTCAGGGGAAGGACCTTGCGCAAAAGATCATCCGGCCTGAGAGTGTGGAATAGCTGGAGTTCAACGAATGTGAGTGCGGCACATGTTTGCAGTTGCGTGGTGCAGCAGCTGGCAGACGATGTTTTGCGATGTGACGAAAGGAATGTGAGGTGCGCCCCCAGCTCGGCACTGGCAATGCCAGAAATCGATGGCGAGGCAAGAGATGTCGCGGAGTAAGCCCAAAGTGAGTGAGTGTGTATACTGTAAGTATCGATCGAGCCGTGACAGTTGTCCGTTTTGCCTCTTCGTGTTTATGAGAGGTGCAGACGAAGCGAAAGCCGGTCCGGTGACCTTGGTAACTTGAAGCCCAGACCAGTAAAGAGAGTGTGCGTATCGTTTCGCGAAAGGAAAAGGTAAAGGAGGAGGAGAAAACCCCCTGGGGAGAGATGCTGTATCGTGCGGCGGCTGCGGTTCTAAACGGGAAAGACCAGGTGACGAGAAGTTGTTCGGAGAGAAGAAGAGAGACGGAAAGAGAGCGAAGGCGAGAACGAGAGCATATGATACAAGGTGGCCCACCGGCTACTGATACCGTTGACCGGCACTCGCTGGAGGGAGCAGTCCGGCTGCGGCCATGGTGTTCGCCCGAGGCCGATTCAATGTCGCAGGTACGTCCAGGCGAGCGTGAGGTTGGAGCAGGTGAGCCGAAGGTTTTCTCTCCTGCTCAGAAGACGGCATAGCGTGTCTGGCAGAAGACGAGCGCTTGACGGGTACACTCTCGAAATCAACCTCTCGTGCAACCGAGACGAGCTCTTCGGGAGGTAGTAGGGGCATCTTCCCACTTGCCGAAGTGGGCGAGAGCAGCCTTGGTCGAGGGAAGTCCTTCCGGCCAAGGAGACGGTGACGCTGTTGATGATCTGCGATCAGTCGTTGCGCGAGCGGCGATCCTTGTGCAAGGGCAAACTTGCCCGTTCCTGAAAGCAGAGCATCCTCATCGTCTGCGTCCAGCTCGACCTCTCGAATCGGAGTCGTTCTGAAGTCTTTGCCCAGGGCATTCTCGTTAAGCTCCTTGATGGAGCCAACTGTCAAGTGGCCACCGGGAAAGTGATGATGAGGTGGCGGGATGGGTAGTGGCAGATGCTGGTATTCTGGGGTACGAGGAGTCAAAGGGCCCGAGCCGTTTGTCGAGTATGAAGTAGCCGAGCCAAAGGACTCCCGTGAGGATGTTGTACTGCCTGTGTTGGTCATGATTGAGCCGGGCGAAGACACCGAGACTTCCATGTCGACTCCGTATGCCGCGGATCCAACCCCAGCCATGCCGTTCGATCGAGGGAATTGGCTCGAGGTTGGGGAGATCCGTAACGTGTCTGGGATCTTCAAGCGTCGCAACGAGTTTGAAGAAGCTCGAGACAGCAGCGCCGGCCGACCAGGTTGGAGACGAGTGTCGTGGCTCTGAGCTCGGCTCATCAGCTCTGCTTCCGGGAAGGTACTGAGGGCATCAAAGTAAGGGAGCTCAGAGCTGACCTGAACCATCATCAAGGGAGCCGTTCGGGGTCCCGAAAGATATGTGCCAGCGCTCTCGCTTGTGCCTGGTCTGCTGTGTTGCAGAGTCTGGTTGGCCTGTTTGGCCCAGTCTGGCAGATTGGGTACCTCGACAAAAGGAGCATCGCCAGATCCACCATTGCGTTGACCGCGAGATCGCCTGGAAGCATCAGAGGCACTTCTCTCGCGAGTCGTGTTGATGCTCATCTCGCCGAGACTGCCTTTCGACCCCGTACGGTTGGAGGGTCGAATGGTGGCCATAGCATCGTATGCAGGTGACATCTGAGTCATTCGATTGTGTGTGGCTGCATTCGCCAAGGCTGTTTGTCGGAGGGCTGCGCTGGATTGCGCACGCCCTCTCATTAACACCTGATCAGAAGAAGCGAAGCGCTGCATCGTGGGTGCCCTGGGGGTCAGACTTGTTGGTGAAGTAGCGATGACTTGGGGGCCTTGGAGGGGTTGGTTCGGGAAGACAAAGTCTGAAAGCGGTTGTGGATCTGGGCGTGAAGATTTGGAAGCTTTGTTGACTATTGCCATTTTCGCAGCGAGCAGGCGTTCTTTGGCATATTTGGGTACGTATGGGACACCAGCCGGAGGGCAAGGATTGATCAGATTCGAAAGATCGAGAAACTTGTCCGTATTGCATGTCTTGGGTTTAAGAGCGGGTGTTGTTTGGTACACTGCCGGCTCCGCGACGCCTTGCTGGCGCTTCTCGAGTGCAAGCGGACGCCCTTTGCCATGCGATGAGATGTTCTGCAGATCTTCACCAAAGACCCCGTCCGCTCTGGCTTTCAACTGGAAGAAGACTGTGTCGAGCCAAGCTTGCCTTTCGTCAGCTTGTGACATTTTTGCCCTCCACGCTGCGGCCATAATTGGCTCCTTTGTCGAGTTCAAGGCATAAGTGTGTGGATCGGCTCGGACGAGGTCGACATGCCTGTCAAACTCGGAGGCCAGTCCACACCCGAAGGAGGCTTCTGAGCTGGCATCGTCATTGTTGCCGTGGCCATCTGGCCCAATGGTGTGAGTGTCATCCTCCTGCTTGCGCCGGTTATGTCGGGCAAACCAGGATTGGTGCGCGGGCGGCTGGGAGGGTGTGGTTGGGAAGGTCGATTGAGTCGGAGTGGCTGCGGCGGACTCGGTTCGGCTCAGCTCAACGGAGACTAGAGTAGAGGAGCCTACGGAAGATGACGATGTCTGGCTGTCCCCGTGAAACTTGTGACGAAAGAAGCCCGAGCCCGGAGGCGAATTTGGCTGGGGTTGGGAGGAGCACCACACGAAGTGAGGAAGGGTGTGTTGGATGACAGGATGAAAGACAGCATGCACTTACAGGAGACTTGCGGCCGGTGGTCTCTGCACTTGTTGAGGGTCGCTTTGACCGATTACGGAATGGATTTCTACTGATATGCGACTGAGCCGAGGATGGCGGTGTGCTAGCATCAGACTCGCCAGAGGATGAGTTGGCACCTGTCGAATTAGTGGATCCTGTGGACAGTTTGTGGGAGTGGTGATAACGGACGGGAATGTCGCGCAACGACATGGCTGGCTCTACTCTGTGAGGCGAGTCTCACCACCACCGAGCAAGCCTTCGTGCTTTGTCGTGAGCGCGAACCTGATGGCTTGGGTGGTCGGTCCTCAGGATTCTGTGATGGACGACCGCAATCAAGTTTCCAAGGAGAGGTTGTGAAGGGGAAAGTGGCGACGGCGATCCGTACACAGAGAATCGATCTGATATCGGTGAGGTCAGAGTCGTGTTTCCGAAAGAGCTGAGTGTTCGGAGACCTGCTGAGAGAAGGCCGTGGGCGGAGTTTTCGTCTGAGGCAAAATGTGTTGTTTGCTGCACAGAAAGACGGTTGATGGGAGGTCTAGACGGGGAGGCGTACACACCCTTTTTGTGAGCGGTGGACACGAGGAGGCCGATCACTATCCTGAATATGTACAGAAAAGGAAGTCGATGGTGGTGGTCAGTGGGTAGGAAGAAAGGGGGGCCAGGAAGAGAGTCGGCCAAGCTATGACCAGTTCAGCGTCGAGATCGACGAGATTGGGAGTGAGTTCGATGGGGGTGGAAAAGGGATCAACCAAGGCGCCGGGATCCAGCTTTGATTTAGAGATTGCGCCCAAGAAAGCCAAGGTGAGATGAATGGTTCTGCCGGAGCATGCTTTCAGGGTTTGGGCGCGCAATGCTGCAAGGAACGCTGCATGCAAATGCTGCCGCAGTGCTTTCAAGGAGGACCGAGGAGGACAGGCTCAAGGAGGGGCAGCCATTAATCGCAGCCAGCCGTGCTGAGGATCGGTCTACTCGGGCAGGGCAACCAGGTGTTCAGGGCACCGGCACAGTCTGGTCTGGACGGAGACAGCGGACGGGTCAAGACACTAAGTTGATTGTGAGTTTCGGGGGCCAGGCTCCTTTGCCCGGGCGCGCGTCTGGGCGTGAGATGTGCTTGGGAGGGCAGTGACGCATGTTGCATCGAGCGGTCGTGGTGTGGTGTGCGAAACTGGTTCAGGAGGTGTCTTGAAACGAGGAGCGACCCCCTTCCTTCCTCACCGGTCACACCCTCTATTCAACAGCCCGCGCCCGAAACGGTCTCAGAACGGACAGCACAGGACCAGTTTGGCCCTCCAGGGCCGACAAACCAACAAAGGGAAAAGCATCAACCCCACGTCGTTGTTCTTGTCTGCCACCGCAAACAAACATTGGATTTGCTTCTTGTTGACTCTTCGTGATCCAGGCGTCGCAGTCAAAAAGACCGCTCGGACAACGTGGCAAAGGCCGTGTCAGGATGTCTGGACGGCCACGGCCCCCACAGCTGGCCCAATCCACCCAGTCGGCAATGGGAGCACACATCGTCTGATTGGACCATGGGGACACAAACTCAATGAACCGCGTCCGATGACGGGGGAGATTGTCAGCAAGACAGAGCCAAGCCAGCATGCGCGAACAGATCGAAAGAATGGGGCAGGTCCCATCTTGAGTACATATGTGCATCGGCGATACACATGGCACGCACAGTCATTCCCAGAGGCCCAAGTGACTCGGTCAGATGCAGGTGGGCGAAGGAGTGCTTGGGTGAGACAGATCGATCACCCTCACGTATGTGCAGATGACCCTGTCTGCGGTCGAGCGACGGTTGAGGGCTGAGGCTGAGGGATCGAGGAGCCAGGTGTGAGGTGTCCTCCACGGAGAAGCAAGGAGGTCTGCCAATCCACTTTCGCCCAGAGCTTGAGGTGGTCAGTGCAGGTCACGTGACTGCATCGGTTATGACCGGGCAGTCGGGTGAGCCGGCCGATCTGAATGTGGCGGACGAAGCGGGTTTGGCTGGAACGGGATGCCATGCGCGAAAAGTAGTGGAGCACTTTCGATGCTGACAACCCACACCCAGAGTTTGGCAGCCCGGGCTGGCTGGATGGAGGCCCCTTCTTGCTTGTTTCTGATCTCGGCGTCCTACTTTCGTGAGACAGCGCACGAGGTGTGATGACTCGACCGAAGAGAGAAGAGAATGCATTGTTGTTGCTTGCGTAGTGCACCAGATGCTGGGTGCGGAGAAATCCTGGACGGTGTGGTGTGTGCGCATCATCTTGTTTCAGAAGCATCTTTCACGCTGTGGATCAGCGCTACCTTTTGATCACTGGTTTTCAATCGGACCTCTCCTGCCCACCGCCCACCACCACCACCACCTCCCTCCATCATCATCACGATAGCTCTCCTTCATCTCTCCCGAGGTCTGCTGTCTTCCCCTAGATCATCCTCCTCTGCTCTTCAGTTATCTCCATACCTCAAGGCCAGAAAGATATCCAACATGGCTGCTGTCGAAGGTGTTCGTATCACAGGTACGTACCCGCACACATCGCAAGATCTTCAGCTCCAAGCGGTGCGCAAAGCTCAAGCAGCTGTATGCATCCTTGACCAGGTCCCGTCCAAGGCCGTCACGCCGACATCCTGACCACCGAGGCCATCAAGTTCCTCGCTGTCCTCCACCGCAACTTTGAGGCCACCCGCCAGGACAACCTCCGTGCCCGTGCCATCCGCCAAACCGCCCTTGACGGAGGTGCCGTGCTCAACTTCCTCCCAGAGACTGCCCACATCCGTGAGGACGCCGCATGGCAAGCTGCCCCTCCTGCTCCGTAAGTGTGGTGTCCGGAATTTGGGTTCCAACAACGCAATAGCTGGCAAAGACTGACCGCGATCCTGTGGGTCAACCGTTGGGGTTGGACGAGCAGCGGTCTTACTGACCGCCGAGTAGAGATCACTGGTCCCGTGAGTGCTCTACACATGATTGCGCAGGCGCGTCTTTTGATGCAGATCCGCACAACTCACGTTTTGCGCCCCGCATACAATCACACAGGTCGACCGCAAGATGGTCATCAACGCTCTCAACTCGGGCGCCTACACATACATGGCTGACTTCGAGGACTCCAACTCGCCAACATGGCTGAACAACCTCGACGGCCAGGTCAACCTCCACGACGCCATCTTCCGCAAGGTTGACTTCAAGGCCGGCAACGGCAAGGAGTACAAGCTCAAGCCCGCGGGCCAAACTGCTACCCTCATCGTCCGTCCCCGAGGCTGGCATCTGAACGAGGAGCACTTCATCGTCGACGGCAAGCCCATGTCCGGAGGTCTCTTCGACTTTGGTCTCTATTTCCACCACAACGCCCGCGAGCTCGTCCGCACCGGCTTCGGTCCTTACTTTTACCTGCCCAAGATGGAGCACCACCTCGAGGCCCGTCTCTGGAACGACGCCTTCAACCTGGCCCAGGACTACCACCACATCCCCCGGGGCACCATCCGAGGTACCGTCCTGATCGAGACCATCACGGCTGCCTTCCAGATGGACGAGATCCTGTACGAGCTCCGTCAACACTCCTCCGGTCTCAACTGCGGTCGATGGGACTACATCTTCTCGTTCATCAAGCGCCAACGCTACCAGAAGGGCTCCGTTCTCCCCGACCGTGGTGATGTCACCATGACTGTCCCCTTCATGAACGCGTACGTAAACCTGCTCATCAAGACGTGTCACCGACGCGGTGTTGCTGCCATCGGTGGTATGGCTGCCCAGATCCCCATCAAGGACGACCCCAAGGCCAACGATGCTGCCATGGAGAAGGTCCGCGCTGACAAGCTCCGTGAGGTCAAGGCCGGCCACGACGGTACTTGGGTTGCTCACCCCGCTCTCGTCAAGATTGCCCTTGAGGTAAGTGATCCCGCTTGGTCCAGAGCGACGAACGGTAGACGCGAGTCCTCACGCACGAATGCTCATGGATCTGACCATTTTTTTTTTCTGTTGGACTCCTTGTCCGCAGATCTTCAACAAGAACATGCGTGAGTACCAAAATTTCGGACGCGCAATTCCCCGATAAATGAGGCGCTCATCTTCTTTTCTCTGTCCTGATCCGATCTTCGTGTCTTGCAGTTGGCCCCAACCAATACCACGTCCGCCGCGAGGAGGTCAGCGTCGCTGCCCTTGACCTGCTGAACGCCAACATCCCCGGTGGTAAGATCACCGAGGCTGGTATCCGATCCAATGTTGTTGCTCTCCTCGGATGTGAGTAAATGCGCCAAGGGGAGGCACAGAACGATCGCACTTTGGGAAGTGTGGTTCGACTGACACGCGCCTTGTTTCCCAATGCCTACAGACTGCGCGAACTGGGTTGGTGGTCTCGGATGTGTGCCGATCAACTACATGTGAGTTGAACAACTTTTCCCTAGCAAGTCTTGAGGCCAACAGAGCCATGCTGACAGTTGTGCTTACCTGTAGGATGGAGGACGCTGCTACTGCCGAGATCTCCCGTGTCATGCTGTGGCAATGGGTCTACCGTACGTATCTCGAGGTATCGCTGTCTATACTGCGCCTGTTCATGTGCTCATCATTCGGACGTGCTCCTTTTGCCGCTTGACTTTCTGTCTTGATCTGCAGACGGCGCCACTACTGTGAGTTTGGCCAACTGACCATGCGGCCTTGCCATGTATTTTGAAGAATACTGACGCGTCGTTCTTGCTCATTTTCACAGCACGACGGCAAGCCTATCACCCCTGCATCGATCGACCGGATCCTCGACGAGGAGGCCGCGAAGCTGACGAAGCTGAACCCCAAGCGTGTTGACCTGGCCAAGCGATACCTGAGCCAGCAGATCCGAGCCAAGTCGCCTTCCGAGTAAGTCTGACTGGGCCGGGAAGGTCCGCACTCGCTTTTGGTCCTAAACGCTGATTGATTGTTCGATCGCTCTTTACCCAGGTTCTTGACCACCGACTTGACCCCTCACCTCGACGACAACGCCGCCCCCGCCCGCCTGTGAGCATGGATGGGTGTGTGGGAAATGGAGTTCTCCCAGAAAAGCAGTCATGTTCGTCTGCTTGCCCCATGCGTGTTTTCGCGACTCGGGAGATGTTTTTTGTCGTTTGTTACATTCCTATATCTCTCGTTTTCCCACCGGCACAGCAATTGAATTTCTAAAAGCGCGTCTTGAGTCTTGAGCCCCGAGCCAGCCCTGCCCTGTCTATGGCCTGATCTGGCCTGGCCTGGCTCTGTTGGAGTGACGGGTGGTGCTGATCCGCGACACGTGATTTCGGCGACAAAGTGAGGCCGCGGTCAGGTGAGGTCGGTCGCGTCGCGGGGTTTGGGTGATAGCAAAGTGACGTCACGCGTTGCCTCCACTGCGATGACGTCCTGCTGAACGACACAACGTTGAGCTGGAGGGTCGGTCAGGGACTGAGAGCAGGACGAGGATCGGAACAAGGCAAGAAGGTGTGGGGCCTTTCTTTTTGCAAATGGCGGCTGCTGCTGCTGCTGACTGCGGCATGGCTTGGCTGGTTCCTGACCCGATGCTTGCCCAAATGCATATAAGCCCATCTTGTCCTTCGTACCTGCCCAACCACTGACGTCCTTCAGTCCGCGCCTTCTTCTTCTTCTCTGTCCCGTCCTTCTCCAGCCCAAGTCCGACCTCACAGGAACAAACGTCAGACATGGTGTCAAGACCGCTCCACGGCCACTACTGGCTAGCCCCCGTCATCACCACCGCCTGCTGGCTCGCCAACATCATCGGCCTCCTCGTCATCTGGACCACAGTCGATGACAAGCGCGACTACATGCGCGACGAAGCTTCGGTCGTCTTCATCTCCGACGTCGGCGCGGCCCATCACGCTTACTTTATCGCTCTCTCCTGCTCCACCGCCGCCTTCTACATCCTCACCACCTTCCTCGAGCGACATCTCCGACACCAGCGCCGCATCCCTGGCTCGGTCAAGAGCAAACAGACACACATGGACATCGCCAGTGTCGTCCTCGCCTGCATCGGCGCCCTCGCTCTCATCTTCCTCTCCATCTTTGACGCATTCGACTACTCGCGCGTGCACTGGTCCTTCACCCTCATCTTCATCGTCTGTGTTGGCCTCTCCGTCCTGCTCCAGTCCCTGCAAGGTCAGTGCTTCCTGCGAGATGGCTCCTGTACAACTTCACTGAGCTAGCTAACCACGAGACATGCGTCTGCAGTCCTTTCCATTTCCCATCACCACGATGATGCAAAATACCATCTTCGTGCCGTCGCCTGGATCAAGATGTCGATCTTTATCCTCGCGATTCCCATCATTCTCATCTTCATCATCACCTACGGGATCTGCAAGGGTGAAGCCGTACCTGGAGACAGCAAGTGCGACAAGGTGGTCAGCACAGCCGCCGTTTGTGGTGAGTCATCTCCGCTTGCGAACCAGTGACAATCTTGAGAAAGGGGGTGGGGGGGGCAAATCACTGAACTCTGCTCTCTGGCCAAAATTAGAATGGGCGGTCTCCTTCCTGCTCGCAATCTTCTTCTTCACCTACGTGTTCGACTTCATTCCCGCCCGCGAGTCCGCCAAGCAAGGTCTGGACGAGACCGGCACCCAGATCGACGATGCCACCCTGGCGGAGCAACACGGTCACCTCGGCACGAAGCCATACGCCCCTTATGCTGTCGCAAAGGATATGGGACCCAACCACACCGATGCCGAGTACAACCAGGCTATGGAACAGGCTCGACAAGACTTTGCCAGCGCTCCTCCTGCTGCCAGACAGCAAATATAAACGAACACCCGGGGGCTGGGGTTGTGCTCCGCGTTTGTCGAGTTCCTTTTTGATACACGAACTTTTAACAATGCTCCACTTATCCAGTGCTCTTGTCTTCCTCGCTCTCGATGTCAAGCAGCGTGTAGGGACAGGGCCCTGGTCTGATCACGTTCCCATACCCTGGCACCTTGCCAACCCTGTAAATATAGACGAATCAGGAACTCATCACTAATAATGCATATTCCTCTTGCAAAGGTACACAACACACACACACACACACACACAAGCTTGCGTCCCGCGTTTGATTGCGGATGACGAACTTTTGACAACACGAACTCAATCACAGACAGTGAGGATGCTGGGTGGGACGAGAGAGTGTGAGGCATACCCAGGTGCACAATGGCAGCAGCGCATGTATGCAGTCAGACCTCGATGACTTCTAATTGGCCTTGAAACGGAGAGGGCTGCTGAGGAAGAGGTCCTCACTGACTCCGGAGCCAGAGCAGTGAGAGGGATGAGAGGTCTTCCCGTAGTTGAACCTAGCGAGGGGCGCCTCGCTCTGCTCACGGTCGAATCCGGCTCCCGGGGTGCGCTGCTGCTGCTTGGCAACGGAGCGAGTCAGGCGTCGATTTGCGCCAGGAGTACGAGGCCCGGTGTCGGCATCGGCATCGGTCAGGCTGGAGCTGGAGCCGGTGATGGAGCTGCCACTGCCACTGCCATTACCAACGGCCATGTTGCCGTTGCTGTCACCGTTGGTGCTGGCGGTGCCGTCGCCGTCGCGGTTAGGGAGAGCGAGAGCCAAGGAGCCCGTGTTGGAATCGGGCATGGCCTTGGCGTTGGCGAAGTCGATGAGCAAGTTGTATTCGTCCATGTTGACGATCTGCTGGTCCTGCTCCATGGATTCCATAGCAGCCTTCTTGATCAGAAGGCCTGGATGATCCTTCTTGACGTGAGCCCCGACTGGAGTGGGCAGAAGAAGATGAGAAGGAGAACGCAAGTTGGGGATGAATACCCAGCGTCAGCTTCGAGGCTACTGTGGAAGTTTGTAGAGAATGAACTGACTCAGATCTGCTTCACGGACGTGATTCTTGACCTTGCGAGCGATGATTGCTCCGGTGTCCTTGTGGTAGCGTACGTGCTCCACCATTGCCACGATGGGATCGAGCAACTTGCCCGTAACGATGCAGTGACCCAAGGCCTCCATGTCGGCTTCTATACAGTCGTCAGAGAGAAGGAGGCTGTCAGGGAGTCTGCGCTCTGATCAATTAAGGAAGCTTGACAGGGACTCACCCTCGAGGATCACAATGTCCTTCATGTACTTGGCGCTATCCTTGACCGGGAATCTGAATAGGGAGAGACAAAGGTAATTCTTGTTGTCAGCGGCAGAATACAGGTGCTAGGGTCCTCTTTCCTGTCTGAGCTTACCGGAAGCCGATCTCGTACCAGCGAGGCATGTGAAACGTCTCCTTTGCCGCATGTGCGAGGTCCTCGAAAGAGAAGGGCGTCTCGAAACAATGCAAGCGGACTGATGGTCCAGAGACATCGTCCGGCTGGCGGAAGCCGATGTAGATGTGCTCAGGCACAGCATAGTACGGAGGTGGTGCTGCCATGATCCGGGCGAGGTCTGGAAGAGGAAGTGAAAGAAAAGGAGAAGAAGAGAAGAGTCTCAGGGCAGGTGCAAAGCAGATAAGCTGGGCAGCGAAGAGAGGAAGAGATGGTGAGCTGGGAGGAGAGGGTCGAGAACAAGGCGTTGCTTTATGTGCTCTCCAGTACCCAATCACAGACGCTGTGGCCACAGAGGCTGGCTGCTGGTGGAAGGCAGAAGAACAGTCAGCTGTACGCCTTCTCGTTCGTGCTCACAGGACAGGAGACCGAGCGTCCACCCTGATCAGGAAGAATGGTCGCATCCATCTTTGACGGACGCTGGTTGGCTGTACCTGAAGCTGTGAAAGGATCCAGACATCTTTCTCCGCCAGTAGAGTTGACATCTGTCCCCCCGTCCGCTCGCCGCTCGGTGGACGGGAGTACGGCGTCTTGTGAGATAGAGAGGGGGAGTCTCTCATGACTGTGTTCCCTCTGTTTGTCAAGGCTTCGCTTCGGAGATGGATTGAGGGAGCATGAACTCATCACTTGGATTGAGAGGACGTGATCGAGTTGAGGAAGAAGTATTTCTCCGTTGCCGACAAGGATGAGATGGTTTGGACAAACAGAAACAACGTTTTCGA
This sequence comes from Tilletia setariae, assembly GCA_023634365.1. Classification (NCBI taxonomy): domain Eukaryota; kingdom Fungi; phylum Basidiomycota; class Exobasidiomycetes; order Tilletiales; family Tilletiaceae; genus Tilletia; species Tilletia setariae. Next base: position 7,278,729 of record JAMJXE010000001.1, on the reverse strand, counting down.
CAACCACATTCAACTTCCGAAGTTCGACACGACTGAACGACCATCTCTTTCTGGGTCGGGTTGGAGCCCGGCGGCGCGCTGTCATCATGCTCTGGATCATCAACAAGGCCGGCGGGCTGATCTACACCGCCGAGCACTGGAAGCCGGACCCAAGCTCAGGAGCCCAGGCACTTTCATCGAACGAATACCTGATCCTGGCTGGCACCTTGCACAGTATTCACCTGATCACACAACAACTCAACCCGGTCCCTAACAAGCGCACGAGCGGGCTTGAATCGCTAGAGGCCGATAACTTCAGAATGACTGTCCTCATGACTGCCACAGGTGCGTTAGGAAGGCATTTATGGAGGGAGCTTTCATTTTGGCTGCTGACTTCCCCCCCCCCCTCCACCCCCCTGGGGACTCGGACCTGTTTTCACAACAGGTGTCAAGTTCGTCCTGGTCTCATCGCCCGCCCAAACGGCGGCTTCTTCCATCTTGCAGAAGGTGTACGAGACGTACGCCGACGTGGTGATGAAGAGCCCATTCTACACAGCAGAGATGCCAATCCGGGTGGAAGCTTTCGATCGAGCGGTGGCGGCACTCCTCCAAAAATGAAAAATGACAACCCACAATTGCTCCTTGGCGATTTGTAAAGCTCGAACGAACACGGTCCCCAACTCTCGAAGCTCATGGTCATCTGCTGAGAGAAAAAAAAAAGCAGAAAGGATCTGCGAAAGCGGTGCGCGCTCTGCCTATCCAAAAAGGCCCAACGATGCCCGACGGAAAGGGACGGAACTTCTTTGGAACCCAGTTCAGCTCGCCACATTCAACATCCGGTTCTGAGAAGACGTCTCCTGCAATTCCGGAGCTACCACGCAGCGGATCGCTATCGGCAGCACAGTAGCGAGCCTACTTTGTGCGAAATACCGCGCATAAATATCGCATTTCGGCTCGCTGAACGCCGGTTCTTCCCCCTTTTCCCAACGCAATGTCACACCGCGTTCATCAGCAAGTCAAGCTTCCGGGAGCAGCATTGTGCTGGACGAACCGCATATATCAGGCCTGATCTCAGTCTGCCAGAGAGGATTGGACAACGATGGAGGATGAATGCTGAGATGGTGCATTAAAGATGATGATGGAAGGGAGCAACGCAAATAAAAGCTTTCGCAAGATGTTTGAGGGGTAGGTGAGGTGGCGCTACAGTCGACAAGAAAATAAAGGCCTGAAGATGACTTCATCTTCATCTGTCCTTTGGCTCCATCGTCCTGTCACCGGCAGTCCAGATGGAGCCTCCCGATATTCCCAAATGCGTGGATGAAGATGCCGACTGTGAGGATGGTATGCGGGAGGGAACCAAAAAAAAAGGGGGGGGGGGGGGAGTGGGGTGCTTTGCAAGATGGTGACGAGATTGGCAGGAACAGAGGGAGGGGCCGAAAGGCGGCTGTGTCTTCCTTCAGTGATGCGCGAAAAGCGGGGTGAAGGAAGGGAAGGCGGACATTCTTTGAGAAAGTCTGACCAAGCACGTGGACGGATCGGGAGAGGCAAGGGCAGTCCGACCAAAGTTCGGTTCAGTTGTACGTCGGCAATGGCGGTGCCGCACTGAAGCCCATTCCCATCCCGTTGCCCATCCCCATCCCCATCCCAGGCCGTGGCCCGTGCGGGTCAAAGGATGGTCTGGGCGCGCCTGCGCTCGGTCGTCTTCCTAGGCCGCCTCCGTCACCGTCTGCGCCTCCGCCACCCAAAGGTCTTCCGTTTGTGACATAGTTGCTCCGCCGGCGGGGGTCCCCTCGATTGACGCTTTCTACTCTCCTGAGAGTGGGCGCGTTCCCTGCGTTTGCGTCTTGCTGCGGTGGTAGCGGCGGCATATGCGGCTGAGGTGATGATGCTGATGGTTGCTGTGGATACTGAGAGTACTGTGGCTGATGCGGTGGTAATTGTGGAGCTCCTTGGTTCGAGCCCGTTCTTTGAAGAGCCTCCAAGCCGGGGAACTGTGCGTCTGCATTCAAGAACATGGACTTGCGCAAGACACCGGGTCCTACTGAGTCTATGCGCCGACTCTGTCGGTTTCCAGCTGTAATGCCGTCAGGTCCACCCATGCGACTGTAGCGCGAGCGCCGCCTGCTCTCTGCTGTGGCAGGGGGAGGACCGCGGGCCATGGAGACCATGCTCATCCGGTTGTTGTTAGGAGCAGTGGAATCTCTGCTGGGACGAGGCAGATCCAAGGATGGGTTGACAGAGAGGAATCCGGTTTGTCCGAAGCCGTTGAGGAAACCAGAACCGCCCGGGCCATTGCTGAACCCGCCCGGGCTTGGCAGAGGTGAGGATCCACCAGGACCACGGAAGATCTGCCCTGGTGCGAATCCGGAGCCGTCGGGGGCAATGCTTTGACCAGGCAAAGGAGGGTGACCTCCTCCTGGTCCAAAGCCCGGTCGACGAGCAGCCATGGGTGGGCCGGGAAAGGGATTCTTGCTGATACTGCTGCTGGTGCCTCGGGTGTGGGTCCTTGAGAGATTTTCATTGGACGCGTGGAAGGCAGGGCCGAAGGAGTCGTCCCTGCCCATAGGCTGTGCTCCACTTAGCAGGTTGGTCCGTGATTGAGAGGCGATGGAGGGGCTGCGGGTGAGGTCTGCTCCAAGCTGCTGTTGTGATTGTGCTCCTTTGGCAGGCTGACCACCAGCCTGTCGGGCGCCGTAACCTGCGGCTGAGGGTTGGTAGAGGGCGCCCCGACCGTTGATGAGGTACGGCATGGCCTCCTCTGTGGGACGGTTGACGGCCTTGCAGACAAAGGCGACTGCGATGGCGAGGATGAAGGCGGCACCGATGCCTGCACATATGGCTACTAGCGCAAAGGGCGTGACGCCGGAGGTGTCCTGTTTGGCGACGGCCATCTACGCGACCACTTGTGAGGAGTGAGAGTTGCTGACCTGCAGGAGAATGCTTTCGTGGAAAGGTACTGACGACGAAGAAAGTGCGACAGGGCGAGTCTGAGCCGGGCAGAGTGCGATGTCGATGCGAAGGTGTGATGTTGCGAGAGGAGAGGGCGAGCGAGAAGAGGGAACAAAAGGAGACGCAGAGAAGGGAGAGTGTGGTCGTACTAGCAACGAAGAAGGCGAGCTTTTCTGAAAGAGAGAGAGAGAGTGTGTGTGTGTGTCTCGATCGTCCGCTTGGGGGAGAGGATCCAGAGAGGAGAAGGGGAAAGGAGTGTGTGGGTTGATTGGATAGATAAGTGAGATGGCCTTGCTGGCTGTCCGCGGCACTGCTCAACCTGTGCTGCGTCGACAGAGTGTGACTGATGTGTCTGTCTGTCTGTCTGCTGGTTGTGTTGTGTTTGCGTGCGTGGGAATGTGAGGTCGGTCAGTGGGGGGAGATGGGAGAGAGAAGGATGGGGATGAGGAGGAGGAGTACGAGGACGACGAGCAAGGTGGGATGGATGCTAGCAACCGGCAGTGCATTCCTTCTCTGACTTGCTTCGTTGGCAACTGGCAGGCAGCTCGGGTTCCAAAGGGGGCGGACAGGCCATAGCAAGCGACCTTTTAGAACTCGTTTTGGGTCTCAATCCTACATCAGACTCCCCGGTCGAGACCCTACAGTACAAAGAAGACCCCCCCTATCGACTCAACGCCGATGCCGAAAAGGCCCATTCCCTCCAGCGATCATCAACACAACACTTGGTGTCACGGCAGAGTGGCAGATGGCAGTGCTTTGACAGGGTAGCCATGCTGAACAATGGGGATAATTGCATTGCAACCTGTCGAGTCGGTGTCGTGCACCTCAACAGTCACCCTCAACAACAAAAGAAAAAATGGGGAGGGAAGGGGGGAGAAGCCAGTTAGACGAATTGAACAAAGGAGAGAAGGATACGTCTGCATTTCGTGCCGCCAACTATCCTTCCCATTTTGGCGAGCGGCCGCTTGCCGCATCACTCTGACTCAACCCGCCAGCCAGCCAGAACTCCCTCAGGCACCCAGATCAGCACGCGCCACTGTACGAGCCAGAAGCCGCGCTCTAGCCCGGGCTCGACGAGCTCCCTGACTGAGCGCTCACCACAGCCCCAGCACCTGAAGATGAAGATGAAGCAGAGCTCGCAGCATCTGGCCGACCCGAGAGACCATGAGCTGGAAGCACGCCCGGGCCCGTCGGTCTCGGAGGAAGCGCTGCGATCGCCGGCCGTGCCGTGACTACGGCAGGGACGGAAGAGGCACCATAAGGAACTGAGGAAGCCGTGGTCACCGGGCCTATTATTCGAGTCGTGCTGCTGCTACCGTAGGCAGGCAGTGCTCGGCTGTGGTTTGACATGGCACCTCGATTCGCCGCGCTCACACCGTAAGGCGCTGGTGATGATGATAACGACGACGAAGCCGGACCCGCGCTGTCACGACCGTAGTCCAATGCGTTTCGATGTCGATCCCGCTCATGATCTTTCGTCAAATCCCAATCGCGGTAGTCCCGATTCCTGACCCGATCACGCTCGTCTTCCCTCTCCCGTCCACTCGCGCTTGGCGGAGGTGGCCGCCATCCACGATAGACACCAGGCGGTGTCCCAGCTGGCAATGTTGAGGTAGAAGCTTGTGCTGCATGCACATGTGATCGGACCTGCCCAGAATCAGATGATGACAAGGCGCCGCTTCTGCTGCCGTGATGACGGTTGATCGACAGAGATGACGTCGAGGCAGCCAGGCTCGAGCTTTGCGCATCATTCTGAGGATTCGTGCCACCACTGGACCGCCCACCGCTGGCAGCAGCGCTACCAGACGATGAAGAAACCCCAGCCTGACCGTTCGCGGAAGACCCCGATGAAGTCTGGTTTGTTCCAAACCTGGGAACTGTGCCCCTTGTCTCAACCGAGACATCAGTCGTAAAAGTTCGATTCGAGCTTGTCGATGTGTCCGCCGCTCTGGCAGCGGGATGAGCGCTGCCGCTCCCACCGTACTGTTTATCACGCCTCGGCATCAACGGCTCGTCATCGTCCTCATCGTCCTCAGTCATCGCCCCACCTCGATCCCGCCTGAACAGATCGCGTGAAGAGGGTTCGTAAGTCGAGTTCGTTGGGCGGACCGTGATGCGCCTGCGAACTCGTCTTCCAGCTCCACCGGGAGATAGTACAATGTTGTCGTCATCCTCCTCGTCTTCCTCATCCTCCTGCCCATCTGAAGTCTCATCCCGGGTCCGACGATGCAATATCGTGCTTGCCACAGCATGGCTGGTCGGCCGCAACGGCACGTTCGCTCGCGATGCACTGCCCGCTGCAGGCGGCGCCTGCTGCACAGATCTTGCATCCGCAGAAGCCGCACGAGATGCGCCCGAGTCACTCTCGTCCATCCGAGAGCCACCGGACCCGTTCCGGACCGGCGCAGCGGACCCCTGTTGTCTCAAAGCGGCAGATGTGAGAGACGTGGTCGAGGACGAAGCGGACGCATGCGGCATGCCAGATCCCGACGCAGCTGGCGGGGGCTGGGCCGAAGAACGTCGCATGGATGACGCCATCGTCCGTGGTGCCGTTGGACCATCATCGTCCGAGTCTGAGTCCAGCGTCAGATCAATGACTATCGGCGAAGATCTTCGAGGTTGCGCTGCACCCGATGCCTGCGCCCCACCTATCATGCCGCTGACAGAGGCAGAACTGGACGATGAAGGAACCGAAGTCGCTGCCTGTCCACTCGATGATGTATCTGCGCCATTCGCTGTCGACGAAGGAGCAGGAACAACACCATGACCTCCGTGTTGTGGTGTTGGCGGAGGTGATGGGGTCAAATCGAGTATGACCACGTCTGGCTGTGGCCGTTGGTTTCCGTTGGGTGCTCCACCACCACTCGCAGTTCTAGCTCCACTAGGGGCGGAAGTGGCTCCGTTCGGCCGCGAGCCTTTTTCAGCTGATCCCTTCACAGCACCACCCTTGACCTTCCCATCCTCCGTGTGCCAACTCGCATCAGGTTCCACCACAATCGAGTCTTGATCTTCTGGAACCGCCTTCAGAATCGTCTCCACGTATTGATCCAGGATGAGATCATCCGGATTTAGAGTCTGGTTGCACACAGGGCAGCTCCAGGATGGCGTTTGTTCGTTCAGCTGGAAGAAGGTCTCAGCGTCAAAACATTGGCGATGAAGACACTTCTTCGATCTTGACGGAATCTTGATTCGCATCGCGCTCAGCTGTTCGTGGCGAGTCAGTCATATGTGCGTATATTACCAAAAAGGTCAAACACTCACAGGGCATCGAAGTGTCATTTTCACTGCACCCGCCTCTATCTCGTCGTCTTCAGCAAGCTTGAGGACTGCATATCGAGAAGGTGTAGGGGTATCGATGAGCCTGTCCCGTCCCAGAGCAGCACTGAGGCGGCATGAACTCACTTGAATCTGTGACCATCTCTACTGTCAAGGGCCGCGCTCTAACTTTCGCGACGAGGCTATCGATGCTGTGAATCTGCACCATGCAGCAGATCATCGCATATCTCTACAAAATCCCAAACTCAAGGCAGGGTAAGGCCCAGATCGAGCAGAGCAAAGTACTCGGAACAGCTGAGCACTCACCTGATACAAAGTGTTGACATAGCTGAGCTCGACCTTGTTCTGTCTGCTGTCAAGATGGAGAGCCGAGTCTTTGTTCAGATTCGGGGGCGGTACTCTGCCAGATACTTTCCGGTTGCCTTTCAGGTTGGCGGTGAGTAACCTGTCGTTGACTCTGGCTTCGCATGTAAGGGGGAAAACGGTCGGTGCAGCCCGGCTGGGATGCGATACAGAGTTGTTGTAGTACTCAAGAGTCGTACAAAACAACCTGACCTGATGTCTTTGGACGTATGAATGGTTCAGTACTAGGGGCGGTCGTCCCGATCGGAGAGATCACTTACTTTGAATCTTTGAGCAATGCTTGGACTTCTGGTGTCAGATTGAAGGTAAGAATTACGTTTTTACGCTCGTTGGCTCCAGCGTCTAGTACGGGCATCCAGATCGCGTCAGCGCCGATCTCAAAATGGGTCGCAGTTTGGAAAAGCATCTGCTGCTCACCTGGACACAAAGCCATGGTGGAAACATGCTGTTTGACGTCGAAGAAAGGTGAAGGACGAAATGTCGCGCGAGCTGTGTATGGCATGGAGCAGCATCGTGACTGTCATCAGTATCCGAGATGAGAAAAGCAAGAAGCGCAATTCTGCCACCATCCACACGGCCAGCTTCCTCTCCATTCTGCCCGAGCTGTATCAAAGCATGTACTCACCAGTGCGGGGACCAGCCTGTCCGATGCCAGCCGTGCTCGTCGTTGGAGGGCCGCCATAATAAGGCGGGATCTGCACATTGTACTTGTTGAGCGGGACGCCGTAAGTGCCATAACCCTTGCCCGCAGCAGCGCTTGATGGACCAGCCCCGACTCCGCCAGCAGGAGCTGGGGCGTGGCCCCAGCCGAGATGTGGAGAAGAAGTCGAAGGAGAGGAGCTTGCAGAAGCAGAACCAAGCGTATTTCCAGGGCCAATCACTCTGGACGATTCCAATGCTGGACCATAGCCTGGCCGTTCTGAGTTGCGCTTGATGAGGTCATAGATATGAGTGAAGAGGTGGGCATTGTTCTCAGACCGTGCCTTGTCGATCTCCGCAATGATTCGGTCCTGTAATTCGGACTTTTTGCCGGTGAGGAGTATGTGAAAAAGTCCAAATGGTCCCTGTTGCAGGTCCTTGATCGTGTGCTTCAGAGCTTGGACTTTCAGCAGGCGTAGGAGCGTAAGACAAGCCTGCAGCAGCACATGAAAGCCCAGAGTGTAGAGACACGGCATGAGTCACAGTGGCATCATGGAGCCACGCTCGCTGTAGAACTTTGAGACGAGGGCCGTCCAACTCACGCTGTACTGGCTGAAAACTGTAGAGGGTATTGGGGGTACTGCTGATGATCTTGGCCCTCCTCCGCCACCCGCATTGGCGCTCCCCCAGTTCGACGTCGCCATGTGCACCGCAGCCCTGGCACCTCAGCAAGCTTGCTTCTGACTCCTGTCGATGTTGAGCAGAAAATCGCGCGTAATCGTGTGTCGAGATGCTCAGCCACCCAGATATCTGTGCAATTGCCTGCTTCTTGCAGCAAAGGCTAGCCGGCCGCGTCCCGCGGCTTCTGATTTCAGACGAGGCTCGTGACGGTGGTATCGCACCGCGATAAGCCAGGAGAAGGCGGCGTGTGACTCGGAGGACGGGCAACCGATGGACTTTCAGTCGGTCGAGGCGAATGAAGCCGGAGAAGACCTTGGATCCGCGCACGGGTTGGATCACGATTCGAGGTGGGAGAGACCTGTGTCCAGAGCTGGGATGGACGCAGAGGATCTGGAGCTTTGCGGGCGCAGTTTGAACCGTCCAGAAGCTCCTTCCCCCGTCTGAGATGCTTCCACTAGCCGCCCGAGCACGAGGTGGACAGCGTCGAGGTCGATGTGGTTCGTGTTGCTTGAATGAAAGTATAACTGCAAAAGTTGCACTCAGCTCAATGAGAGAGCACAGCTTTTCCTTTTCCATTTATTCTGGATCTTCCTGGGATTTGACAGGGAAATTCATGGCTCTTCTCGAAAATGAACAAACACGAGGGGAACATGGCGGGGCCTCGGGAGAGAGCGAACATGACAGGGATTAGTAGGAAGGTCAAGCTCCTGCTCAGACAGCTCCCGCTCGATACGCATGGACGCTCTCCCACGCGTTCCCGAACTCGTTCTCATACCATCTTGTATTTGAACCTCCACCGCCGGCGCGCTTCCCGTCGTCCCTAACGATCGACGCGTCTATCTCGTAACCGCCGAGACGTGCTTTGCTACCTCCCGCTGATGATGCCGTCGTCGTCGCGTCTTCTGACTGATGCTCGAGTCCCGCCAGCATTTGTTCGATCAGGACTACAGGCGCTCGTTCCCGCGAAGCCATTTCGAAGGCAGAGAGACCGGGTCCATAGACTGCATTTGACGCCGGGGAGGTTGTGGACTGAGCCGCCGCCGCCGCTGTTCGAGCGGCACGAGCTGTGAATCTTAATCTTACTAGAACTCTAGCCTCAAAGGCGCTTTGCGAGTATCTCGGTGTATGCAGTATACACAGGCCCGCTCGTCCCCCATTTTTCTTGGATGTCTTGCCCGCCTGGCTCGATGGTGTGGCTGGAAAGACGCGAAGTCGAAGTGGTGGCTCGGTGAGTCTGGGAAGGTGGACTGCACAGGCTCGCAGGTCTGACGGGGGGACCAAAGCTGGACAGAGTAGTGACGAACGAGAACGTGAGCATAATGAAGAGGCAAGCTAGTTGCAAAGCATTCAGCCAACAAATCCTACGTACCGACTCCGCGTGCTCGGTTCCACACACACCAGACCTCGTCGAGTCCTAAAAGACCTCGCGCTCTTGGCTGCGCACCTGTTCTGCTTCCACTTCCCAAAATCGCACCATCCTTCCCGTCTGCATCACTGCTAGATGCAGACTCGGCCAGAACCTGCTCTAGCTCCTCCACCTCGTCCTCATAGGCCTCGTAGCCGTATTGCGCCCGTCCGCCCGCGGCGTTTCTGCTGTTCCTCCTGGCGTGGGCTATCCTCATCTCCACGAGCTCGACCAGAGCAGCCGCATTGCTTCTACTCAACAATCTTAACTCCTCCTCTGACCGATCCAGTTCTTGAACCTTCTCAGCCGAACGCTCCTTCCCTTTGCCGAGCACGCGACCTTGACCCATCAGTGCCATCTTGGATCGACGCGTTTTGGAATGATAGCTCTCGATGCTGCTTTCGTCCTCGTCGTCGACATGGCTGAGCAAGAGCGAGGCCAACTCTCGGGCCAATTCGAGCTCGTACAGACCGCGTTCGGCGACCATGTCCGGTGTCACTGCAGGCGAGGGCAGTCCGAGCATGACGAGAGACGATCGGATCAGGGTTGCTGAGTCTGAGTCGACTGCATTTGTCCTGTTCGAGCTTGCTTGCTGCGGAGAAGCCGATGCTGCTTCAAGTCGTGTGAGCTGCGCATTCAACTTCTCGGCCATCTCAACCATGTTCTTGGCTCGTTTCTGTAGCGCCTCAAGGTCACCCAACGCGGACAGCATGTCAGTCGAATTTTGAGAATGAGATAAAGAGGTCGTACGCAAGATGGCCTCGATTCCTACTGCCGATGATCGAGATGTTGGGTCCGGGTAAGGAGACGAAGAGGACGAAGCAGGCGTGGCGGTCCCGTAGCTGGGCTGAGACAGGATGGACATCGGGATCCGTCGCCCATCGATGTCAACCGTTGTTGCGAATGAAGGCACAGAAGACGTGCCGGAAGACGACGATGGCCGCGTGTATGGGGACGAACTTCCGGTCATGGGTGTTCCGAGTGTGGACCGAGCCGGCGAACTCGAGCCAAAAGTGCCATTCGCTGACGGCGACAGGACGGAGGTGACAGAGGACGGAAGTGTAGAGGATGTAGAAGATGCTGGTTGCGCTGAGCTACTTGTCCGAGCTCCGGGCGGCACATGCGACATCTGCCATGCCTTTTGTCGCAGAGTAGCCTTGAGAAGCTCATAGAAAGCTTTGTCCCCGCCTTTTCGAAAAGATAACTTGACGTGTTCGATGGCCGGATCTGATTCCGGGAAGTCGGAGTCTGTTGTCACGACAGGAGCAGGCGAAGGTGGTGCAGCAGTCTCTGCTGGCTTAGCGGCAGGTAAAGCGGATGGTGGGCGGTCACGATTGGATCGCTCGTAAGGAATGCCGCAGAGCGCGCATTTGGGCGTGTCCGCATTTGGACACGAGCACACGGGGCAGGTCCAGTATCTGGGAGTAGCACTCGCCGGTGGAGCTGCCATGCCAGAGGAGGACGGCGGAGGCATAGGTTTGGCAAGCCGAGATCGTTGTTGTTTCTGGGCAGCCAGAACATGCGCTGGTGGAGGTTCTAACCGCAAGGTGATCTTGGGAGAAGACTTGAGAAAGCCAGCATAGTGTTCAGTCTGTCTGACGAGAGCCAAGTTGAGAGCGCAGGAGTGATGGAGAGGAGAAAGATGGTCAACGTAGATGATGCGATGGGAGGAGAGGTAGAGGGTTCCATCGGCCTGTCTCTGCGACTTGGCCGAGCCGTGGTAGAGGCCGACATGTTCCTGCAGTGTCAGTATTTCTTCATCCGGGGCGAGATGGGCGCCGAGTGTCGAGGTCGTCGCACTCAAGGGCACAAATCGATCCATACTCTCCCGGCAGCGTCCCAGTCGAGGTCGATGGATGATGCGGGCAGGTGTTGGTGTCCGTGCCGGCTATTGAAGGTGTCCGTTGTTGCTATGCAGTGGCTCCGCTCGGCCCGATCAATTTTCTCCGAAGGCAGGACGTCAAAACCGGCTGGAAGATCATCGTCAGCAGCAGGAAGAAGTACGATTCAACTTGGATCTTTACCTCCATCATCTGTCGCTACGACCGGAGGACCGCCGCAACTCTTTTGCTCATCTGCCCAGCTGCTCCGGGAAACGGTGGAAGCTGAAAGCCCTGACGAGAGTAGGGAGAGCGCAAGATGACGTCTCAGCATCCCATCGGCACTCTCTCTGGACATCAAACCGGGGCGCATACCCCAGAGCCTGTGTCGAATGCGATCAAGGCCGACCTTACAGCAGATCCGCGTGGTAACGAACCACTTCCCAGCGGCGAGGGGCCCAATCCTGATGAAGACGCTGTCAAGGAAGCGGCCGAGGAGCAGGCTGATGCAAATGCGCAACTTTCCGTAGAGGACGATGCCGCTGCCAACCCAGAAGACGCCGATGCAGCGCTTGCTCAGCCTTTCGAGATTCTGATCTGGTTCCCTGCGCGCCCATTGCTACCCGCTCACGCCATCGCTGCTGGTCTACCGGACACGCCTTCGCCCCTTCGATGTGCCGTAACTCCGAGCGAAAACCTCAACGATTTGCGCGCGACCATACAGGACAGTCCAGAGGGATATTGGCTCGGCGCATTCTGCTTCCGTCTGCGCACTTCTTCTTCTTCTGACTCATTGCCGGCCGAAGGCAGCTCTAGCTCAGGCGCCACCAAGAGCAAGAAGAAGGGCGGCGCTGAGCAGGAAGAGGTTGTCACATTGGGAGAACGACTTGGGGAATGGACAGAGCTCAGCACAATCTTTGAAGGCATTCCTCAAGAGAAGCGTCAGCTCGCCATTACTCATGGTCAGTCGCTCTGCCTGACTCTCTACCAATCCTTTCTGAGATTGCTCACATTCCCTTTCTTTTTTTTGATTCGCTTCGAATTTTGATGCAGTCGAATACAACGAGAGCGACGCCCGAACTCACGTTCAACGCCTGCGAGAGCTTCTGCACTCCGGCTACCGTGATCCTCTCGCGCTCGGCATCGACGCCGGCATCACCGTTCTCGACGCAGTCCGACATCCCGCCGAGTGGGAGAAGGAGTCCAACCAGGCCATCACAGCTGCCTCATTGCCTCAGGAGAACCGGAAGAAGCAGGGCGGTAATCAAGCCGACAACGTGGAAGATTCGGCGCCACACAAAGCCACTGGCGCTGTGCTCTTCTCCGACTACAATCCTGCTCCACCTACGGACGGCAGCAGCCTGCCAGACCTTGTTCCCGCTCACGCTCGCCCAGCTCGCTATTTTCCCACCTCCTTACGCCATCTGAGTGTGGCAGCTTGGTCTCCACCTCCACACCACCTCCGTATTCAAGCCGGTCACCTGCTCTACCTCCATGTGGTCACTTTGGAAGGAGAGACTCATTTCATCACCGCATGCACCCGTGGTTTCTACGTCAACCGATGCACGGGAACCAAATTCGACCCTAGCCCGCGCACCGCGGCCAAGTCAAATGCCAACAAGCCTGAGTTCGCCTCGTGCAGTCTTTTCGATGTGCTGTGTGCCCTTTCCCCGCTCTTCCTCACCAATTTTGCCAAGCTCTTCAATGACCCTCTCAGCGCACGGGATTACTACGCTGCTATTCCATGTAGCAACTGTCTGCCCGCTTTCCCTTGGCTAGCGCGGGAAATTCCAGGCAGCAGTACTCTCAGCAGCATTCCAGGATCCAGTAATGGTCACTTCCTGGCTGGCGTGGGGTCGGGTTCGTCCTTCTCTCAACCGAATGGCAACCTGGTGTCCACTTCGTCTATTGTCACATCTCCCACCGCAGCAGGACTCTCTCATGTCTACGACCCGCTTCGAGCGCAGTCCGCCTACTTACTCACGGGAGCCACCAGTCCAGATCAGCTTGAGGGCACTCGCGATTGGAATGACGAGCTGCAGTCGACACGCGAAATTCCACGCACCACTCTTCCTGAGCGACTCGTTCGCGAGAGGGTTCTCAGCCGCGCATTCTCCGACTTCCTCACAGCCGCTGTTCGGGTTGTGCCCCGGGTCGCCGCCGGTATGGTGCCCGCCATGAACCCCATGGACCCTCCATCGGCACAGATGTTCATTGTCAACAACTTGTTCATTTCCAAAGGCGTGGATGGTGTCGACCTCTACCCTCACCTTGGCGGCGACGAGGCCGCCCACGTCGCGGTCAGCAAGGACGTCCACGGAGTGCGGACACTGAACGCGCTGGATATTGATGGTGTATGCCTCTTGGGAACTGTGGTAGTGGACTGGATGGGTGAGCGATGGGTCGCCCAGAGTGTCGTTCCGGGTCTCTTCCGCCGCAAAGACGAGGATGAGGAGGAGGAGGATGCATCAGGAGAGAACAGTGACGAGGCTGTCAACGGCACCGCTAAAGCGATCACTGACGGATCAGCCGTCACCGAGGAGGCCAACGTCGTGGCAGCCGCAGACACCACGGCCACCGATGCGTCAAAAACCGAAGCTGTCAAGAAGGACGGTAAACTCCAAGATTTGCACGAAGATACACAAGTAATCTACGGAGGTGTCGAAGGACCAGAAATCATCCGCACTCACAAGGGTTTCCACAAGATCTTCGCCAAAGTTGCCGCTTCATTGCACTTGGCCCTACACAAGGTCGCCGATGGTGAGGGTGAGGAGCACGAGCTCTGGCTGAGCGTGGAAAGCAAAGGTCTCCGTGGAGCCGATGGACGCAAGTACGCTCTGGATCTCGCCCGGCTCAATCCTGTGGACGTACTGTGGCTAGAGAAGGACATTGACGGTCCTATCATGGGTGTCAAGGGCGAAGAGAAGAAGGGTGATGGCGAAGATGCTTACCCTCACCGGATGGCGCTACTCCGTCCCGAACTGCTCGAAATCTTCTGGGACGACTCGTTCCGCAAGTGGGCCAGGAACCAGGTGTCCAACAAGGAGCAGAAGCAGGTCGAGAATGGAGACAAGAAGGAAGAAGACGGCGTGAAGGAAGGAGCGGAAGGTGAAGACAAGCCTCGCCAAGCCGAGCGTATTGACACTAGCAAGTTTTCACTTGCATATAACCCGGACGCCTTCGTGGAATTCCGCGTGCCCGACACTGAGGCCATCGCTGCGGCTGCGGAATCTGAGGAAGTTGGGGCTAAGGAGGAATCACCCAAGACCAAAGTAGTTGTGCTGGTCAAGGACGAGTCCGATCCCACCGTCGCTGCCGTTCGCAACGCAGCTGCCTTCCTTCGAGAGGTCACCATTCCGAGATTATTGACCGACGTTGCAACGGGTGTCTTTGCCCCCGCCGATGGTGCCGCGCTTACATTGCAGCTCCACACGCGTGGTATTAATGTTCGCTTCTTGGGATATCTCGCCCGTCTGGCGAACCCGGACGCCTATGCCTCCTCCGAGGAAGAAGCAAGGAAACTGAAGGCGCAACTCGATGCCGAGGCAATCTCGAACGCTGGACCAGGCTACGAAGGTCCGCTGAGGTGTTTCGAAAGTGTGATTTTGCAGGAGATGGTGGTTCGGGCATCCAAGCGGATCCTGAGGAGTCTGCTGCGTCAGGTCGGATATGCGGAGGCTGCCAACGTCATCAGTCACTTCTTGAACTGCCTTCTAGGCACCGCGGTTGAGCCGCACCCGAAGCCAGTCGGCCACACCTCTCCGCTTGCCGAGGGTTTCGACGGAGGTGTCTATGACGAGGTATCGGCGTCTGCAGACAAGGGAAAGGCAGAGGATGCCAAGGCTAGCCAGGCGACCCCATGGCATGAAATGACACCCGAGAGTGTCCGGGACCAGGTGCAAAAGGAAATTCGGAGAAGATATCGATTTGAGCTACCTTCCAACTACGTCGATAGCGACTTGCGAAAGCCTCAAGCCCTGCGTGAGCTTTGTCAACGATGCGGCATCCAACTCAAACTCCAGCCTTACTACTTTGAGCTGGAGAAGGGAGACGCGTCGATCACTCCTGCTCAGAACGGTCACGTCGACGGTGGCGCATCGCACCCGAACGGAACGGCCTCGGATGACTCACACGGAGAGGGAGCGAATACACCAACTACAGTCACAGCCACCAAGAAGAAGAGCAAGAAGAAAAAGAGCGTGGTGAACGGCAATCCGGACAGCCTCAGTGGCAGTGGTATCTTGGCTGGCCATCAGAACCGCATTAGAACGACGACATTCGAACCCGAAGACATTCTCAATCTTGTTCCCGTCATCAAAGACTCGGCTCCCAAGTCGACGTTGGCGGAAGAAGCCTTTGAGGCCGGCCGTCTGAGCCTTGGACGTGGAGATCGCGACTTGGGCATCGACCTGCTCCTTGAGGGTATCAATTTCCACGAGCAAGTGTACGGCGTTGTTCATCCCGAGGTGTCACGCTGCTACTCCCTCTTCGCCATGTATGTGCACCACTTCACAACCTTGGCGGCGATGGAGAACGCCGAACGGGTGCGCAGATCACAGGCTGCTGGCAAGGAGCCGACAGACGCGGACCTGTTACCGGTCAATGAGCATCTGACTCTGGCTAATGCTGTGCGATACCAGCGGATGGCGGTGACCATTTCGGAGCGCACGTTGGGCTTGGACAACCCCGAGACGGTGACGCAGTATCTCAACCTGGCCATACTGGAACGCGCAGACGGCAACCACGATGCTTCGCTTCAGTCCCTCAACCGTGTCTTGGAGCTTTGGTACCTTATTTACGGACCGAACCACGTCGAGCTCATCACTGTCCTCAACGCCACGGCTTTGACCCTGCAGCATGCCCGACGGATGGAGGCTAGTCTGAAGCTCTACCAAAGCGCACATGCTTTGGCTCTGAAGACTTATGGACCAGACAACATCCAGGTCGGCCACCTGACCCACGAACTGTCACAGGCGTACGCCCTCGTTGC
Source organism: Tilletia setariae (assembly GCA_023634365.1). Taxonomy (NCBI): domain Eukaryota; kingdom Fungi; phylum Basidiomycota; class Exobasidiomycetes; order Tilletiales; family Tilletiaceae; genus Tilletia; species Tilletia setariae. The sequence continues at coordinate 7,262,627 of JAMJXE010000001.1, read as the reverse complement.
GGATTTGAAGACGGCGCTGACACTGGCCAAGGAGTCCTGCCGCATCTTCGAGGCTCGATTGGGTAAAGAGGATTCGCAGACGCGTGAGGCAGAGCTCTATCTCAGCAGTTTGGCTGCTAGTGCGGTCAGGCACGCCAAGGTGGAGATGGAGGCCAAGAAGCGGGAAGCAAGGTTCGCAGCTATGGGATTGCAAGTCCAGCCTGGCTTGGCCAACCGCGCGGCCCAGATGCGGCTTCAGTACGGCCACACCGGTGCGGGCGGCACCACTGGCGCATCCAAAGCTCCGGTCGCCGCTGAAGGTGGTGCTGGTCCCAGCATCGCCGCATCGTCGGCTGCGGGCGCAGGTCCTGTAGTCGATCCGTCGCTCAGTTTGGACGAGCTCGTTTCGTACATCAACTCCGGCTCGTCAAACGGTGCAGGCGGAAAGGGCAAGGCCAAGGCCAGCGCAGTGGCTCAGTCCGCGAAGAAGAGCCGACGCTGAGCGGGGTTCGTCAGAGCTAGTCGCCCTTTATCTCGTGTCCCAAGGTATAATCCGTCCTCCTTTCTCCCTTCCTTGGGTGCATGTTTCAACTCTGACCTGTTATTACCACACTCGACCCACGGACCGTCACCGGCTCGATTTGCTACACCTCTTCTTTTAATCGGATCATGCCTTTCACCGCTTATCGCTCCCTCGTCTCACCATTGTGCTTTGGTTTTCCCGCATCCTCGCGACCAGACGTGGGCAAGGTATGGGCGGCACAGCCTGACAACAGCGACGGCACACAAACGAGCTCCATCCGCTGCTCAAAACTGCTCAACTTATCCAACGTATCCCGGCCCCTTTGGACGCCACTCCTTTCTCCACTCCTAGTCCCAATCGCTTTCCGGTCTCGCACAAAGCAGCCTTCATCTTCCTCCATCGATCATAATTAGGTGTCGCTTTTTTGACGTGCCCATCCTAGCATTCGCTGTCGTCGCGTCCTCCCGTTCACCCAGTCGAGCTCTCCATCTCCAAAGTCTCTTTTCTTCCGTCCTTTCCTACAGAATCTCAGCCCAGTCGGGCTGTGCCGCAAAACTTAAAGAAATGTCGAGAATCGTCCCCAAAACCCACCCCTCAATCTAAGCTTAGATTCCATGCTATATACCGTTCACTCTGCTTGTTCCAGGCTGAACAACAGGCAGATCCAAGGCCAGAGGCACCGTGTTCTGACGATGTCTTGGTTTTGTATTTCTAGTCTCACTGCTCAGTGGGAGGCTCCTGCCCTGGCAGCCTGAAGTTGGGATTCTTCTTGGCGAGCTTTTCGAGCAACTGCAAAGCCAAACAAGAAAGCTTTAGCATGATCCGTTCCCTGCTTTGAAAGAAGTTGTGGACTCACTTCTTGCTGTTGCAGCTGCTCAGACGTTGGCTTTCCCATCTGCTTTTGTCGATTGTCAAACTGTCAAAAGGTAGCGAGTGAAGGTCAGAGTCGTTGCCATGAACATGGAGGGAGTAGGGAAAGCCCAAGACCCGAGCTTCATTCAGCAGGGCTGATGTGCATGTACTCACCATCATCTTTTCCACCATTGCTCTGTCAGGGCGAATAACACATAGGGCCAAGTCAGCATTCTGATCTTTGTTTCGAGCACGATTTGGTATGCGCACCTTGTATCCGCGTCGAGGTCGCTCAACTTGGACGTCTCAGGCACAATTTTGGTTGTGTCGATCTTGGGATCCTTTGTCAGGACGTGAGCCCACCAGTCGCCCTTCTTCTGCTTCTCCAGGTAGATGACAACAGTCTTGGAGTCCTCTGCAAAGGTATGGGAAGGCAGGGGTGCGAAGGGCAAGTCAGCTAGCCTGCTCTACATAAGCGCAAGCGCAGGTGTGCACAGCACACACCTAGAGACCAAGTGCTGTCGTCTAGATTGACCTCTTTGCTCAGGTCGCCCTGCAGGCAGAGGACGATGAGAATCGTTCGTCAGCGATGAAGCCCGGTTCTTCAGTACTCTGACCAGAACCCACATGCATAATTGGGTCCTTGCCCTTGTATCCGACCTTGATACTCGACTTCTTAATGACAACCTCCAGGTCCTTGCCTCGAGTTCCCGCTTGGACAGGCACGCTGATGTCGAGATGGTCGAGCTTTTGGGACCAGGTGTAAGGCAAGGCGGCCTGCTCAGCAGCCTCGCGAGCGCGCTCGGAAGCATCGTGCTCGGCCTGCTGCTCTGGTGTGAGCTTGTCGTATTCCTCGATGGAGAGTGGCATCCTTTTTGGTTCTAGCGGCAAGTGATGCTGGTGGAAGATGCGTTTAGAAAATTTCCAAAACTTTCTGGACCTCGTCCACCATGACATGAGCACGGGCCAAGCGGATCTCGATACAGAACAGACCTCATGAACATCGCATTGGACGGATCATGCTCGAGCACTGCGGGCCCAGAGAAAGTCGAATGACTATCTTGAGAACTTGGCTGGAGACCTTCTCATTCCTTCGTTGGAATCCCATTCTGCTGCGAGAAGCTTGCCTCGTTTGTTTTCTCACGGACTCGCGACCTGGCGTGCTGATATCTCTCTTCCCAGTTCCGTCCCCTTCTTTCTTCTTCATGCTCCCACAGAGGTCCATTAGGAATGCGCATGCGGAATGTCGTCCATGCGAGATCTGCGTGCTTTCATGATTGACTGACAGGCCTGCCGATGCCTTCTTGGGTGATAACGAACCCGCTCGCGGACACACCCACTGAATCAGATAGAACACCTTCATATAGCGCCAGCAGCCATCCTTTCAGAGTCAGCTGAGCTGAATCTGCTTCAAGCTTGTTCTTTCATCTAGGAGATCACCTGAACTGGATGAGGTCAACAAGCCCTGGTCCTACACTGCCCCATCGAGGACTCGAAACGTTTTGCCCTGCAAGTTTATCTTTCCCCCGGCTGCCGGCCTCCCTCATGATACTACTGCGCTGCGGCACGGCCTATCAGTCGAGCCTCAACTGCAGCAACACAGGCGCATTTACCGGCAACCGGAAATGTAGCGTGACATGCATACACCCCGCTGAAGATCTTTGCGAGACTAGCTACACGGACTTGTTGGAATTGACACTCGGGGAAAGCCATTCCGCGGCGACGGCACAGCATGCCACACGTCCGACAGAGCCGGAGATTCCCTTTTGGAAGCAGGACCCAAGCCTCAGCCTATAAGTAGGGAGGCATTTCGCCCCGTCTCACCTTCGTCATGTGCATCACACAACTTCGAGGCCATTTCAGATCTGTGCACCATGTCGAAAGCCTGCTTCTCCATCTTCTGCATCGCCCTCCTTTTAATTACCGGCGCCGCCGCTGGCCCCGATTCTGCTGATCGCCAGGACGTTGTGCACACGCATGACGACCAGGTTCTCAAATCTGATCATGGCCACTCCAACCTGTTGCTGGACTGGTTCATTTACCCTTCCACCTGGGCTGGTCCAGGAGCAGGAAGTCTCCGCCGCCGACAGCATGTTCAGATCCAACCTGAAAGGCACACCTGAGGAGCAAAGCATCCGGCTGTGCTCCTTTGAGCTTGAATATTTGCGCAGACGTGAGTCCATCCCATTCAAGATCTGACGATTCATCTCGCGTAGATTGACGAACCCCATGTTGCCCCCATTTGCTTCAGAGTCCAGGTCTCCATCATGAGAAAGGCCACTCGTATTCGTTCCCACGACCCCTGTCTTGTCCAAATCTGTCTCGCTTTCCTCTGCAACCATTCCTTCCTTGATTGTATTTGTTGATGATGATGATGATGGTTTGATTGACCTAAGCTGCGCGAAGCGCGGCAAACAGGCGCGCGTGTTTACACGCGCTCGCGACACCGGTGAAGGTGACGCGCCAGATATTATAGGAAGGTACAACACAGCATTGCAGCCTCATGGGCATGGTACTAGCCCCATCCGAATTCCTCTTAACAGCTCCACCGGGCAGAGACCAGTACCTCTGGCGGGTTTCGCGTGCGTCGAGGTTTGGGAGAAAAAGTAAAGAAGGTGTGGATTGGTCGAAAATGAGTGTGTGTGATGAGACGGCGCAGCCGCACAGCAATCCGCGTGCATCTGGCAGGTCAAGCGTGTCGAGATATGGCCCGTTGGTGTCGAGATTGACAAAGAGAGATTGTATTTGTTGATCTGCGCCGCGTCGCGTGGGCACGCGTCACACGCGTGTCAACGCCGATGAAAATCTAGGTAATGAAATGTCAGCTGAAGATGCTATGCATATCGAGAGGGGAGCGGAGGCTGCTGGAGCATCACAGGTCTACGATCGGTTTCCTGATATGGTGCCATCTGTATTCTGTTGTTCGAACTTGCTGTGTTTGGCCGGTCCAAGGCTACATTTTCGAGCTTAAGAACTGGGACCCACTTCCTTGATTGTTACTACCACATGCGGTTTCCAAGTCGACCAGCTCAACATGTCACACGCAGAAAGCATCCCATCAGATTCAAGCGCAAGCTCCATATACTTCGACAAGGAGAGAGACAGGCTCCTGAACGAGGTCGCAAGTGTGAGTGGATGAACGGCCGCGCGAACAGAGGGGGGGGGGGGGAGACTTGACCGATCCATGGGCTGACTCCAATGCGACGGTCTTTCTTTGTCCAATCACATATCCAGAGTCTCGAGACTATCCTCTCAAACAGCAACACGCTCAATCGGCAACTAGAAGCTTCGATTGCTGTGGGGCGCGAGTTCGAACCCATCGCGCAGCTCTGGGGCCGATTCTCCTCCGTGATGCAGGCAGCGGGGATCCCAGAATACACAGGAGTCGGGTTACATCAAGTCGGACCAGGCTCATCGAGCACAAATCCTAGCGCAGGCGCAGAACAAACCGGGCTCGGCGTAGTTCACGAGCTAGATGGCGAGGCAGGTAGTGGTGTGGGTCACATGGCTGGTGCCAACGATGAGGGCGGATTGAGACGGAGTCGAGGCATCGAGCCTGGTCTCCCGCCCGGTGTGGCTCCCGGAGGCGGTGTCATTTACGGTCGCTCATGAGTCTCAGTGAATTCTGTTCTACTTGTCGGCTCATTTTCAGAACGCGGAAGGATAGCATTGCGCTGAGAGAGATAGGGCAGGACGCGAGTCGTATGGTGGCAGCAGCCAGGTGGTGGTACTGCTTAGGCTCACGTGGAATCGCAGGTGACGGAGAATCGAGAGATCACCGATCGAGTCGATCCGTCCTCAGATCGCGCTTGCCTCGCTTGGCTAGACCAGCCAGGGCCTCCTTTGCGAGGGCCTCCTCCCTTGAGCGTTCGTAGCTCAGTCTGTCGACCTCCTTCATCGCAGCAGCAAGCTCCTTCTTTGCTTGAGCGATCTCGGCATTGATGCGCTCCGTGTCTTCCTGAATGACTTGCATTTCGCCGATCTGGGAAGGCGCATGTCATCAAGTGTCAGAACCTGAGTAAGGACGGCCACGGCCATGAATGATGATGCAGTTGACTCACCTGAGCATCACAAAATTCCTCCGCTTCTTCTGTTGTGAGGGTGCCTCGAGCTGGCGTCTCAGACACCCAGTCACCTCCGATCGTCGAGCTTGCTCTGCTTGAGCTCATGTTCGTCAGATGGTGCGGTCAAGCTTTGAGCTAGATCTGATGGGTGCACTGTGGATTTTGGAGAGCCGGATGGCGATGTTGGTTGGAGCAACATGTTGATTTTCGGAACGCGTCGAGCATCTACAGTCGCGTCTGCGGTGCGAACCAGCTGGCAATCACGTGCGCACAGGGCGACCGCACGGATCGAGCTCTAAATTATCTAATCTAATCTAGAGTTCGGCCCGGCCCCTTTTGCGGGGGACAAGAAGCGATCGACCTTCTTCGGGACGCGGCTGAGGATGTTCCGGGTCGCGAAGCTGATGCTCGAGGTGAAGAGCAGACCTTGGCGGCTTGACGGGTGCAGCATTCCAGCTTGTGTGGCAGGTCAGGCATGCTCTGGTTGCGGCGTTGAGCTGCAAGAGAAAGAGCGGGAGAGGCAGAGCAAGGTCAGACATCAGACTCAGCGAGCAAAACGAAGCGAGCAAGGGTTCGGTCGCTGAGCTCAGACTGGAAAGTAGAGCGCAATCAGCTTGGAGGATTCTGTTGATCCGCTTCTTCACCTCAACAGCGAGGTTCTTCTGCTTTGCTACAACAAGCAGACAGTGACGAATCGGTGAGTCTGTCCGTTCCGCCTGTCCAAGCAACGTTCAAAGGAACGGCCGCATGTCGCGTGGTCGACCTGCGAATCTACCTTACCCGAACAACAGCTCAACACCGTCCTCTCACGATTCTCCAGAACATCGTCTCCGTCCAAGCCCGGCGTGTAGACAGGCAGAAAGAATCTGCTGCTCCTGCTTCATCTTTGCCTTCGAACCATCGCCGTATCTTTCCTTCATCTGACTTAAACGAGCTCCGATCATGACCGTCGAAGATTTGGTCACCTCTCACTTTGCTTCGTTTCTTGACTTCAAGACTCTCGGCTACTCGCTTTCGTTCACCACGCTCTCTTGTGTGACCGTCGCAGCTCTTGTCCGATCGTCTTCCGCCCGGACAGCAGTGTTGGAGCTTCCGGCCCGGCTGTACGTCTATGCCTTTCATGATCCTGTGCCACCACCTTCCAAGCACGGTGGCGAAAGTATGTCCGACGTCGAACCAATATCCGTGCTCAGCTTCAATGCATTACGACCCGCCTACCTTTCACACTCCCGATGGAGTCAAGTGATAAAGGCCGTCTTCGGAAAATCGAAGGACGAGAACACGGCGGGATCTGGCCTGCAAAGGGTGGGACCATCACAATCATCGGCTCCCTGGGTCCGAATTTGCGATTTCGCCGCAGAGGCTGAGCCCTCTACCTGGATCCAAGAGCACGAACTGAACAGGTACGTCTCGATCAAGGCTGCATTCATGCGAGCAGGGAGCTGAGCTTGGCATAGTCTGTTCGGTCCGCGTGCGCAGCTGGCGGCGTTTGTCCGATGACCCGGCTGACCAGGCACTGCGCGCTCTCCGCGACCTTCACGAAGCAGAGCCTGATACAAAAAAGAGCTCTGCTCAAGATCCTTTGACTGACATCTTTGCACTGGAAAGTCACGGGCTCAATTCTAGCACTGGCGATGCAGGACTTCGACAGTTCATCACCCAGGTCAACCAGCGGCCTCCTCCTGGGGCAGGCGCCATCAGCGAGTCATGGTATGCTGCGCGGGACGCTCGGAGACAGCAGAAGGGATCTTCAGGTCCTCTCACCGATGCGGAACTGCAAGAAGAGTATCTGGAGGAGGCTCGTGTCATTCGAGCAGGGCAGCAAATGTTCTACAAGTTCGTCGGACCGATCCTCCTGTCCCTCCTCCACTTCTCCTTGGCAGGTGGCTTCTCGAGTCCGAAGATCATGCAAGTCCTCCGCCAGACGGGCTACTTAGTGCCCTATCGCGACGTATCGGCACTTTCAAACAAATCAGGCGAGAAAGAACGGAAGCTGTCACCAGTCGAAAGAGCAGCGCAGCAGAGCCAGCGGACAGCTGATCGAACATGGACGCGACTGCTTGAAACGACTCAATTCGTTCTGGACGTGATGCAAGATGTGGATTCAATGCTCCCTCCTGCACTGTTCGCCGATGAGGCGCTACGCTCATCTTGCTATCCGCAATCCGACCCTCGCGACAGTCGAATCAACCAGGGCAGCACGCCGGACTCGCATTCGCTCCACAACATCAACTCCCAGCAACGAGACTTCCTCCGCCAAGTCGGTGGAGGACGAGGCTGGCAGAGTTCGGTTCGCGTTCGACTTCTACACGCCAATGTCCGAGCTCGAATTCAGGCATCCGTCAAGGCTCGCAAAGCGAGCTCAGCCACCATGTTCGATGCCGAGGCAGATGCTGAGCTGGCTCGCGCACACAAGCTCGGTCCTGAGACGCCTTCTCGAGCTCCCGGCTCAGCCGAAACCGCGAGTTACGCTAAGCTGTACGACGAGGCGATGAACGGAGTGCCCATCAATCAAGAAGATCTGCTTGCCACCTTGGCCAGCTTCTCGTCCTCACCACTCTGGTGCCTGGGTAGGATGGGACACACCGCCTCCGACCAGGAGCGGGAAGACTATGTGGCCCTTTGGAGACACGTCGGCTTTTACATGGGCATCGAACCCAATCTGCTCAAGAGGTGCTTCGGAAGCGCGAGAAAGGCGGATGGCTTCCTGTTCAACGTGGTTGGTCACCTCTTTCCCAACATAAGTCAGAGTGTCACGACGGTGTCCGCCACCCCGACATCGGCAACTCTCGACGACAAAAAGTCTGTAGCCATGCCGGGCGCAGAAGAACATTTCGCAGAGCAAGCGCAGGAGCAGGATACGCTTGCCAGCTTGGCGATCCTTCAAGCGTGTGCAGACCGCCCTCCGTTCCACACGTCATTACATACACATTGGGCGTTGGCAAGGTGAGTCAGGGCTGCTCTACTCCCCCTTCTCGCAACACACAATTGGCTGATGTTCTCGTTGTCTCATCGAAGACATCTCCTTGGGCACTCTCTCGCGTCATATCTCGGCATCCCTCGCACAGCTCCGTTACAACAAGTCTCGGTCGACCTTTCTTTCTTCGCCACCCGCGTACCCATCTTGTTCGGGTCCGGTGCTATTCCCTCCCTCTACTCTGCGCGATGGCGGGAACGATGGGAGCACCAGCGCCTGAGGCTAGGCAGAATCATGATGAGACGACTCATCAACTGGCTGAACGAGGGCAAACTGGCCACCTTTGCCGGCCGGAGGGCGGCGAGCAGTGGAGTTGATATTGAGCTGAAGGCGGAGGACGGGAAGAAGTTTGCCAAAGAGTGGCGAATGCTCATGCTGGAAATGGTTGGGGTTTTGGTTGGAACCGGCACTGTATTTGCCACCGGAGTTGCAGGACTGCTCTATGTCGGATCAACATACCTGTAGATCCGTTCACAATCAGTCAATGCTACGTATGCCTTTGTAAGGGTGTGCTGAGAAAACAATTATACATTCCGCATTCTTATCGGCAGGCAGCAGAGCGTGGTGCAATCTGGCTGAGGAAAGCTTGCAGGAAGTAGCTATTCGTCGTCGTCCATGCCGATCGCTTCGTCCTGGACCAGCTCATTCAAGAAGGTGATAAAGCTGAACAGAGGGAAGCCGACCACGTTGTTGTAGTCTCCCGCAATAGCACGTACCAGCACCGAAGCGTGCCCCTGCCGATTGATACGCCAGATGGGTCAGTGTCACTTTTGATGTAGGGACTGTGTCAATGCTTGCGACTCACTTGAATGGCAAACCCTCCCGCGCGGTCCAGTCCTTCGCCATGCTGCACATAGGCTTGCAGAAGTGAGAGCTCGTTGTCTGCAAAGTGGACGGCAGTCTTTTCTGAAAGAGACCTGTGGGAAGGACGAAGCTGACTTGATGAGAGTCGAGGGGCCAAAGAATTGTCGGAGAATCCCAGCGCAGACACTCACTTGACCTCGTACCCTGGGGCTTGCAGGATGGGGTATACGATAGTGACGCCTGTAATGACATGACATTTCTTCCCGTTCAGCTCTTGGAGCATTCTGAGATTGTCGTCTCGGTCGATGGGTTTCTCAAGGATGTTATCCGACGCATCCAACACCACAGTGTCGGCCGCAATGACCAGATCCGGTGGGTCATTTGGCTCCTGCTTGATCAGTCTCTGGTAGACCTCGACAGCCTTGTGGGACGACGTCGCTGCGGGGTACTCGTAGGCTGCGTCACCAGCATATTCGCTCTTGGGAAGATCCTCAGCAAAGTTGGAAGGGATGATCTCAGGATGTAAACCTATCGAGGCCAAAATCTGAGCTCGGCGAGGCGAGGATGAGGCGAGCACAACCCGCTTCGACGCGAGTCGGTTGAGTGCAGGGATCTGGAGCGCGTCATTGCTCACTGCACTGTCTCGGTGCGGCGGCGGGGCAGCTGATGATGAGGACGAGGAGCCCATGTTGGAGTCACTTCCAAGAGATGGTGGGCAGCGGTCAAAACGGCAGCATGAGATCGTCCTGGAGGTCCACCACCGATTCTAGGAGAACACACGAGATGAAGGTGTTTCGGAACCTCATAACAGCATACCTTCGTACCGAGAGGTGGTCTCAGTGAGGATGATGCCGGTATGCGACAACGTACGCTTGTGCTTGCTTGCGGAGTGAGCTCCTGCCGTTGCTTACCCTTTGCTTGCAGAGCTTTTTTGCCACCGCATGACGAGTCTCTCTCTTCTGCATTTTCGTCTGAGCATCGCGTCTTTTCCTTCTCTCCAGCGTCGAGCTCGTCCTTCTTGAGCACTCATAGGTCATGTCTGCCCCTTCGACACCTAATGGCCGTCGTGAACGACCGAACTGGAACAGTGCCAATTCATTGTTGACCCGCTCTCTAGATGCGCTCCGAACGGCTGTCGCAGCGGAAACTGCCTTTGATGCGTCCGCTGCTGAGCTTCAAGCATCCCAACAGGTAGCGCGAGAACGCGAACAGGCAACTGCAAGGCTCGAGCAAGAAGCGCTTGAAGCCGAGCGAATCGCAGCGGAGGCAGCTCGGAGGGCGGCCTCCAGACGGGCTGCGGCACAGAGAAGCGAAGAAGAGCTGGAGGCAGCCAGACAACGAGTTCAGACGAGCGAGGCCCACTTTGAGGATCGCCGGCGTGCCTTCAACCATCATCTTTCAGAACTCAGGACGACGGTTGATGCGGCTGGCATTGCGATAGGCACGCATGATCCTCACCCGCTTCAGCCAAAACCCGAAGAAGAGGATCGCTCTGGCGAGGATGGTAAGTCAATTCTATTGGCAGAAGGGCACAATCTAGAGGCTGATACTTGATTCCCTCAGATGCGACTGGAGCCGCACAGAGAGAGAATCGGTCCGCTTCCAACGGCCGAGCAAACGGCCCTTCCTCATTTTTCTCCGCCCTCGCAAGCAGGCTTGGCCATAGCCTGCTTCACGCAGAGTCGAATCGTTCGGAGGATCCGACATCTTCCAGGTCGGTGGACGTCGGAGATACTTCCTCGTCACGCAGAGCCTCCACTTCCTCCGGCGATCGTCTCTCCAGTAATTTCAGTCCCAGCACCAGCGCGTTGATCCGTCGAGGGCACTCTGGCCCAGAACCCAGCACCTCATCTTCTCGAATCCACCAAGTGCGGATGAGGGCTGCCCCGCCTGCACTGGTTCTACAGCAAGGACGAGGCTCGTCTTCGACGTCTGCTATCATCGCAGCCACGTCGAGCCGAGTTGTAGCTCCACGAATACGTTTGCCGTCTAGCTCTACGAACACTTCGGGCGAAATGGCTTCATCAAGCTATAGCAGCATAGAAGCATCGATGGCAGTCGTGCAGGTTCGTGCCTCAGATGCCGGTAGAAGCCACGAACCGGCATCGTCCAGCATCACAGCTTCTTCAATCAGCAGGGCTACTGCCGAGTTCGAGATGGTACACACCACTTCAAGTCCCCTCGGCCCTTCTCCTAGGAGCGCCGCCTTTCGTAGTGTGCCTCATGATCACAGAGAGCAGGTGGAAGAGATGGAGTCTTCAGTGCTATCTGGAGATGGACACGCGGAAACGACAGACGAACCAACCGCTTCCACCCCTCGCAAGCGTACGTTCCAGCAAGCTCAGTCTGCGGACGCATCTGATGATATCGAGGATTCCACCTCTGGTCAACCGAGCTCGGCGCTGACGGATCTTGGCGGCACGGGTGTAAGCTCTCGGGAGCAGGACACAGAGAGAACGAAGCGACCCAGAACCGATTCGGGGCAAAGCAGCATGGAGGGAAGCGTTGGTGATCGGGAGGGAACCGGTTCGCAAGGCCTCGAGTCTGGACTACAACATGGTGTCGCCTCGACGAGACAGGCGACCGATCAGTCATCCCAATTGCACTCACGGACAGCAAGCGGAAGTGCGCCAGCGCGTCATCCCATGCGTCTACGCTCTTCAAGCCCGACAGGGGAACTGCTATGCTTGGATGAGCGAAATGAGGTTTCGACATCGTTCTCAGGCGGGGCCAGGACGAGATCGGGGTCTGGATCCCACAACACTTCCTCCGGAAACTCTGGATCTGCACGGAGCTGCTCTGGATGCGGCACAAAGTCTACGAGCTCGTGGAAGCATCACCCGAAGGCGATAGTCAGGGACGATGGTATAATTGCTGTGACCGAAGGAGTCGAGGCCAAAGCGACGTCTTCCTCCTCCTCGCCGAGTCAGGCAGAACGGCCACTGCTCTGCCAGGCTTGCTACATGCGCGTCCGCAGGGAGATGATCCGTGAGCACGTCCAGCATCTCTCTCCGGCTCGTCGGAGTCGGCCGCGCCAAGGCACAGGAGAGGAATGGTGTTCACACGCTTCCGGATCTGGATCTACCTCTCTAAGTGTGTTGCATGGCTCAAGCCAGGGCAGTGCCAGACACGGCGAGGTGGAGGTGAGCGACTCTGAGAAGTCGATGGAAACGCATTCAGAGACGGTGGAGGAGGGCGAAGATGGGAGTGGTGAGGAGCAGAGCGACGAGACTTAGTAGGATCCGAGGTCCGATCCGACCCGAGTCTGCTGTGTACCTTACCGTCCCCCTCGCTCTCTCTGGCAATGGTACCTGTTGCTCTTTGTTTGTGCTGTGCTGTGCTGCCAGAGCTTGCTTCCACCTCGCAAATCCGTGGGGCTTGGCAAGAAGGATGCAGAGGGGGTGGGGGTGCAAGCGGGGGAAGCCAAAGGAGCTGGTCCTTCTCCACCACCTCGTTCCTCCTCCTCCTCCTCCTCCTCCTCCTCCTCCTTCGCCGCGCCCCAGCTTCCCCAAGATGCGCTCTCAGCTTTCTCTCGTCAGTGCCACCGTGGCCGCAGTGCTCGTCGTGGCCGGCAGTGTCCAGGCTCAGGCTCCTACTCAACTCGACCCCAGTGCGACATGCGCGCAGACGATCATTGACGAAGTCATCACTCCCTGTGTGGCCCAGGTGTATGCTCAGGAGGCTGCGCTTCCCGGTGGACCATGCTCGAGCTCGGACTGGGACTGCATCTGCTCCCTGCAGTCTGGCCTGATCAACTGCTACAGCCTCTGCCCCGGCACCGAGCCAGCCGACGACCTTCGCTTCAACAAGGAGAACTGCAATGGCCAACACGGAGTCAAGAATGTCCAGAACGGAGGCAGTCTGTCTTACACTTTTGGAACATTGACTGCCACGCTTACTTCATTGTAAGTCAAAATCCTCTTCTTCTCATGTGAGAGAAGTTTGGCCACTGGAGCTGACCAGAAGCTCCACCATTGTTGCTCCCCCCTTCAACCAAGCCCCGGCGCCACATCTGCGGGTGGGAGCCCAACCACCACGGCTGGCCCCGAGTCTTCCGCGTCATCGGGTTCCTTGGCTACTGTCACTACCACTCCCCCCGCGACGTCGAGTGCCCCAGCAGCAAGCACGACCTCGACCCAGGGCAACGCTGGTGCTGGATTCCGGACCACCTCCCCTTCTCTGATCAATCTTGGCTCGACTCTTGGTCTGATTGGACTTGGTCTCGGCCTTTCAGTCGTGCTCCTGGCTTGAATGATCTGGTTGCGTCTCTTCCCAAGTACGGATGGAGACGGTACTCTTGTGCAGACCGACGCTGCCGCTGGCCCCTCCTTGATCATGGACTTCGACTCCGACATTCTCGTTCCTTCAGAATCCCTCTCCTTGGCTCACCATCTCGTCTTCTTGTATTTTGGAACTCTTGTGACAACCCACCATGGACTGCATCTTTGAGATTTGAAGACCCGACCGTGGCGGGCTCGAGGAGGAGGAGAGAGTGGTGCATTCATGAATGATGAGGCTCTACGATGGTCCCATCTCCATTTCCATGGTTTAAGAACCCGTAGGACCTCGGTTGGGCAGCCTGTGTGCGGCAATCTCAGCTGTGGACGGAACGTGCCCGCAGTATGTACTGTACCTCACGCCTCTTTGCTCCTCGACCTTGCAGTACATAGCTGCCCTGAATCTGCTCAGCAGCTCAGCCGGCGGCGAGCACAGTGTTATCAATAAGCTCGCCTGACAGGTGCGCGCCCCTGCTTCGGGATCCACCTCCTTCCAGCGTATAAAACTGTACAGTACATCTCTGCGCGTCGGTCGTACGACACCCTTTCCCCCCAGCTCAACGTCGACTTCTCCTCCCTGTGTGTGTGCAAAGGATCAACAGAATGAGACTGGGATCCCTCTTTGCCCTCCTTTCCCTCGGCCTCGGTGTCCTGGCCTGCCCCGGTGTCGACCACGCCCACGATCTCCGACCACGCTCACAACGAGGTGCCACTCAGCCCAGTGGCGGAACGAGTCTGATCCGACCCGTCACCTGGGGTGACGTTGTCATTGTCAGCACAACCGACATCCACGGCTGGTACCAAGGTCACCTCAAGAGCTCCGACCCCGAACCCAACTTCAGCGGCGACTTTGGCGACTTTGCCAGCTTCGTCTCGCATATCAGGACGACGGCCCTGCTCAAGGGAGTCGACCTCCTCGTCGTCGACGCCGGGGACCTTCACGATGGTGCTGGCCTGTCCGACGCCTTCCCTCCCGGACAGGTCGACGGTCAGACATCGAACAAGTTCCACCAGATGGTCCGTTACGACATCGCATGCATTGGCAACCACGAGCTCTACATCTACAATATCACCCTGGATATGTACAAGAACTTTGCCCCCAAAATGAACGGTCGCTATCTCTCCTCCAACGTCAACATCACCGTCACCAAGAACGGTCAAAACATCAGCACTCCCGTCGGCGCGCAGTACGCCAAATTCAGCACCACCTTTGGCCGCAAGGTCACTGCCTTTGGCACACTCTTTGGCTTTACTGGCAACGCTGCGGGCACGACCGTCCAAAAGGCGGCTGATTTGGTCAATCAGCCCTGGTTCCAGGAGGCCATTCAGGAGGAACCAGACTTCTTCCTTCTCGCCGGTCACGCTCCTATCCGCAAGGACAACACTTTCCCCACCGTCTTGGCCGCCATCCGAAAGCTGCACCCAAACACTCCGGCCTTCATCGTCGGTGGTCACACACACATCCGAGACGCGATCAAGTACGACAACAACGCTTACGGTATCGAAGCGGGTCGCTACATGGAGACTGTCGGCTGGATGGCCTTCAATCTGACCAAGACCAAGACCTCTCACAAGCCTTTCCCTCCTTTGATCAGCCTCAGCCTCGGAATCACCCTCCGCAGCCCATCTGCAACCGCTTCGCCATCGGCCGCTCCCGCTTCCGCTACCGCTACAGCCGGCATCACTGGCTTTTCTCGTTCTTACATAGATGCCAACCGACGCAACTACGCGTTCCACGCCGGTCTCTCCTCCACCGCCGGCTTTGACACCGTCAAGGGCAAGATCATCTCTGCTTCCATGCAGAAAGTGGCCGACTCCTGGAACCTGTCTTCGGTCTTTGGAAAGGCTCCCCAGGACTACTATCTGGACCGCGTTCCCCCGACAGACCCTAGCGCTCTCTTGAACCTGCTCCAAAACGAGGTGCTTCCGACTGTCATTTCTACCTCCAACCCTGCTCGTGCGGGCACCCCAAACATTGTGTTGGCCAACAGTGGTAGCCAGCGCTTCGACCTTTATGCTGGCAACTTTTCCCGTAACGACGAGTACATTGGTGAGTTTGCTTGTTTTCAGCACAATCGTAACTACGTGGAATGTTCGTTGACGAAAGGAAACACCCTCGGTCATTCCCTACCTCAGTGTCTCCTTTCACGGACGCGTTTCTGTACATTCCCAACGTCCAGTTCCAGTATGCTTCCCAAGTGTTGAACAAGCTCAACTATGAGGGTGCGTACCGGCGGTCTCTCGACGGCGCCATTGTGCGCACCGAGCGCTCGGGAGCCTCTCACGCCGGTGAGGAGTACGAGCGTGGAAACGTTGATGCCATCTTCAAGGACTGGCGTCGCGACCAGTGGGAGGCTGCTCGTGCTGACATCCAGGAGCTGGATAAGCGAGCTGCAGCCACGCTGGGCTACGTGACCACAGGTGAGGCATGGACGTCTCTCCAGATCTCGCACTGAGAACAGAAAACGTTGACCTTTTCTTTTCCAACCCATGCACCTACAGATGACTTTGGAAACGATGGTGATGACACAGTGGTAAGTTCCATCCTCGCTCTGTTCCAAGTGACCGTACATGTAGATGAACATGTCCTCTTCCCTACCTAATCTGTCTGCGAACAGCACACCGCCATTCCGTACGTCGACCAGCCGGACTATGTCGCCTCGCCTTTGACCGGCAACACCACCGCCGTCGAGCCCACCACGCCAGTCGACGTCGTCTTTGTCGACTTTATTGAGAGCAACATCATCAGCATCCTGAATGGCCTGCAGACAGATGTCAAGTACGACTCCACCATGGTCCAGCCTTACAACTCCTTGACCACTCAGGACCTGTATCCGCTCTTCGCCAAGGCCAAGTGGCAATGAGGCAATTCTTCCGCTCGCCTCGGCCATGGGAAGGAACATGCGTTCATCTCACATTCTCATACATACACTTATAGATATCGATATTGGAAAATGCTCTCAGATTGTCAAGTCAGCTCTCTTATTATGAATGCTGCTCCTCGCCAATGTGGTACAGGTCGAGCACCGTTTGTAACAATGTGTCAAACGCTGATGACATATGCGAGCTTTTCCGCGCTAAGACCTTGCTTGAGCCTGCTGAGCCCATCCATGATGCCGTGGAGCCCGCCTTCGAGGGTGACGACTTTGTTCCCCTTGATGAGACCCTTGGCGAACAAAGCGGTGAAGAGGCCGTCGCCGGAGCGGAACGCAGCAAGGTTGGCCTTGTCCTTTGTGACCTGTTCGGCAGAGTATACCGACTTGGCCCCGTAGACAAACTCGTGTCCGAGAGCGGTGTAGATGAGGGTGTGAATGACCTCGACGTCTGAGCGGATCGAGATGGCTT
This sequence comes from Tilletia setariae, assembly GCA_023634365.1. NCBI lineage: Eukaryota > Fungi > Basidiomycota > Exobasidiomycetes > Tilletiales > Tilletiaceae > Tilletia > Tilletia setariae. Next base: position 7,245,806 of record JAMJXE010000001.1, on the reverse strand, counting down.
CCTTGTCAGGCTTGAGAAGCACCACGATGCGTCCCTTGCCGCCGGGAGGGTTGTTACCGAGCGACTGGACGACGAGCTGCTGAGAGCCGTTTTCGGAAATGCAGTCGAGAGCGAGACCGAGGTTGGGGTACTTTTCTGCAATCTTGGAAGGAGTGGCCTCGTCGCGGTAGTCGTACACGTCTGAGGCACCGAGGGAGGTGACGAGGTCGTGATTCTTGGGTGAGGCAGTGGTGATGACGTGGTAGCCCGCTGCACGCGCGAGCTGGACGGCCCACTGACCCACGGACGTGGAGCCGGACCAGACTAGGACGGGAGGCAAGGAGGCGTCAATCGGGGGCAACGAGTCTGCAGCGTCGGGAAGCTTCAGGCCGAGGCGGTCGGGATCGAAGAGGGCCTGTGCAGCGGTGCAGCCCCCGATGCCGACACTGGCTCCGACCTCGCTGCTGACATTGTCGGGCACCTTGATGAGAAGCTCGGGCTCCAAGGTGAGGAACTCGGCAAAGGAACCGTGTTCGGTATAGGAGCCGTGGACATATCCTGCGACGCGGTCTCCGACGTTGAGATTCTTATACGGCGCCTTGGAAGACTCGGGGAGGGAGACGAGGGTGCCGGTAAAGTCGCAGCCGACGACCTTGCCGGGAGGTGCGATGAACTCGATGTGCTTCCAGTCGGTGGGGTTGAGGGTGACGGAGAGGATCTTGATGAGGGCCTGGTCTGCGTTGGGCTTGGGCGTGTCGACGAGCTGCACCTTTGCGGTGTGAACGTCGGCGGTGACGAGGGCCTGGGACTTGGCTGGCACGGACATGGCTGACGGAGGGGGTTGGGTGGAGGCAGGTGCTTGTTGAGAAGCTGGGGCCTGCGCTACCTTCTGCAGAGTATTCGGACCATGACTTCCCTCTCGCTGTGGGGAAATCCGGCCCCGATGACGTTCAGGATGTGATGCAAGGTCTTGAGAGAAGACGTCATTTACAGAAAAAACCATGGTATTCGTCGTACAGCATCCACGCTTTCGCTTTGGCCATCACCATGAAGCATGAACACGAGACATCAACATGCATTGCACATTCGGACAGAAGAATACAGCAAGTTCGAGCCACCCTGTCATCCACTGTGGGAGGATCACACTCGAGCACAGACGGAGGGGCACATTTGGTCATGTTGCAGAAAGACATCGTAGCTGCTGTTCGCTCGGAGGTTGCAAATTGCTAGAGAGAAGACGATACGGTTGGTGGGCGAACTCTTGACACCACTGGGAAGGTCAAGGCAAAGGTGACGTGGAACAGAAGCCGAAGAAAAAGTACTTGGGTATGATATACGATCGATCTGCAGTGGGAGGCATCGGAGACCTAGGTCAGCTTCGCTCCGATCAACCCACCGAGCTCTGTCCTGTCCACATACTGTGTTATATATAGACGAGTCTGTTATTTCCTGACGCTGGCCCTTCCCAGAATCGCACCGTGCGCAGTCAAAGCAGGTCCGTTGTCGTAGGTGAAGTGCAGGTATTCCAAAAGACTACGAGTAGTCCAAGCTGTCTGATCGCGCAAGACCATGGCCTGTTGTGCCGCATAGTGCCGCACATCGCGTTCGAATTGATGCCGGGCATGTTCCAAGGCGTCCAAAAGCACATCCAAATCCTCCAGAATCGCGAAGAAGCCGTCAATCGTGCTCATGCTCGCCAACTCGCGGGGACGACGCACACGACGCTGTGCAGAGGATACACCAGAACGGTCTTGGGTGGTCAACGCCTGGATCACAGTCTCGACGATCCGACGAGTCTCCGAGAGGACCGCCAAGGCTTGAGGGTCGTTGTGCCGGGCGGCCAGCGACAGTGCACGCGTAATCATGTCCGAGACCAGTATCTCGATTCTGCGACGCGTCACGCTCGGATCGGCAAGCACTGCAGCCGTGCCCGCAGAAGCCTCGGACAAGGGATCAGCAGCGGCCGCATCAATTTCCAGGGTCAGCACCGTCGGCTGAGGAGTTCGATAAGGTGTGCGGCCGGATGTCGTGTCGCGGTAGGAGGCGTCCACCTCAAGGACGGCAATGTCCTCGATCATCGCCGCGGAACGGACCACCTGCGGCGCGCCGTCTTTTAGACTGGCAAGCCCAAACCGCTGGATCAAATCGTTGGTCGCAGATCCCTCTTCGAAGGTTGCGTGTGCGATGGGCCTGACGATGCTCCGGCCCCCTTCCGCGGGCTCCACTACGAACGGCACAAGGCCGTTGAAATCGAAATCCAGCTCAATGAAGATCTCCCTGACTTCTCCAAAGCGGAGCTCCCCGACGTCGATGTCGACGTCTTTGCCGTCGGGAGAAATGACCGCGCCCTTGGGCCCAGAGACCTGTAGTAAGAACAGCATGAGCACATTGATGACCCTAGAGGCTCCGTACATCCGCACCCACTCACTTTGCGAACGCGGAAATGGTTGTCGGAGGGGAGCCCAAGATGTGCCTTGAACTCAATGAGGGCTACTGACATCAAAGATCCTATGCAACCTAGGAGCGATTCCTGCAATTGGTCCCATTCACGGACAAAGCTGAGTGCGAGGAAACAATGAAGTCAGTACCGTGGCCCAAGAACCTCAGAAAGATTCTGCAACCTCACGTGTATAGTCCCTTCGTCTGATTCGAAAGTTGCCAAAGAATTTGCGAGTCATGCGTCTTGCCGAAGCCGAACGTATGCACAGGTACATTTGCAGCCTCGGCTCGTGCCAAAGTCAAATCCAGATCTTGTCGCTTCGGGACATTGTTCGTGTCCGAGATCAACAACAGACCCGAGATCGGATTCTTGCTCTTTCGCTGGAGGACGATGTCCAGGCCGATGTTCAGCGCTACAAGCTGGTCGATTCGAACCGGTTCCAAGCTCTCTTGCCCGTCCTCGGTGTTGCGCACAATGTCCTCCAAGAATGGGTCTTCTTCAGCAGGATCCCATCCGTGGTCCAGCGAGTGCACAAATTGATGGAATTTTTGTACACTGCGAGGCTTGTGCGAGTTGAGCAGCGCAGTGCGACGGACTCGGGCATTGCTGCCTACCGAAAATGTGACCACAGCTAGGCGATCACGCGGACCCATGCTGGAGATCACGAGCTCGAGTGTGGCACGAATTACCTTCAGCTTCAAAGATGCGGCTGAAAGGGTGGAATTGGACCCGGGCGGCGTGGCAGGTGGTGGCGGAGGTACAGCAACCACAACGACCAGGTCGATGGGGCTATGGGGAAGAAGAGGCGGCGCCGGCAGACTGGGGTTGTAGCCACCGGACGATGCCCATCGCGCGTACGGTGCGTCATCAGCTGCGACTGTGGTGATTGGCGTTCCAGGCTGGGTCAGACGAGAAGCGGAAGATGAACGCTCGGCGTTGTGCTTGCCGTCTCGATGGCGTGGATCTGGAGAACGACTGCGTGCGCGTCGTTCGGAGGCATTGCCCATAGACGGACTCATTGGGAAGTGAGTAGAGGGTGTAGTTGGGCCCGGAGAAGGAAGCATGGGGCTCGGCGCTGGCTTTTTGCCCAGTGAGTCTGCCCGTCGTGTAGCCCTCTGACTTGGAGCCGACATGGATGCATGGACCGAAGATGCGAGCGTACCTGCATCGCTCATTCCGCTCGTCATGAAGCTCTGCTTCGGCTCCGTCATCTGAATACCGAGCCCGGAACCCGGCCGTCCAGATTCGGTAGCTGCCTGGATGCCATTGATAGAGATTCCGTACACTGTGCTGCGCGCCAAGGCACTGGCAGTCAATTGCCCAAGGATGCACTCTGCCCAATGATCCATTTCTTTGCGATTTTGAAATGTGAGCACGAACTGATCCAGGGAGTCATCATCCAGTTTGATGTTGATGGTGTTCTCGACTTTTGGAGGAGAGCACGCAATCTTCCGGATATGCCGCAGGTAGATTCTGCCCTTCAACTTCAAGTGTGGCGCGTTCTGGGCGTGGGCCGAGAGCGTGGCTAAGGTTGTCTCGGTGACGGGAGCACCTGTAGCAGGTCCACTGGGCGCCGAGTGACTGTGCCCGGGAATGAAGCGGCTAAGACCCTTTTTCTTCTCCTCGCTGATGCAGAGCAAGACTTCCTTGAAGAGGAAGACGTGGAAGTCGCGGATCACGGCCGGTTGGCGAACCCGCAAAAAGGCAAAAGCAAGCAGGGGTCCGAACTCAGATGGTCCGTGACCTTTCCAATCCGTGACTCGGAGCCGGAGGTCCTCGGCAGCCGCCTGGAGAACCAGGTCAGTTGAGGCGGGGCCAGCAGCGGCAGGTGTGGCACCGAACGAGAAGCCTGCATCATCGGGAGAAGTACCATATTGAGATATGATGCCTTCTCTCTGGCCGGGTAGCTTCTCATCAGAGCGTGTGAAGTTGGAGCGGAAGCCGGTCTCGCTGCTCGAGATACCGAGAGGATTGCTGCCGCCGCCGTTTGCAGAATTGTAACGGTCGTCGTGGGAGGCCGAGTTTGATCTGGTGTGGAGGGATGGCGAACCTGGAACGGGCAGACCCATGGCGGTGCCCTCGATGCTGGTGCCTGTGCCAGTGTTGGAACGCTGCATTTGTCTGCTGTTTTGATCGAAGAGGGAGTCCGGATGCCCTCGACTGTCCACCTCGCTACGATCCTCCTCGTACGGATATGAGTCTGTTCGATCGCGGCCGCTGGCCAGGCCAGAGGTGGATCCGTACATGGAGGTCGTATGGTCGCCCGAGGTAGCGAGACGACTCTGACTGTATGGCGGAGGTCGGGCATCCGGTGGGCCGCGCGACCGCCGACTTGGCAGTTCTATGGAGACGACACAGACGACATTCTGCTTGCCCTGTGCGCCCGTAGGGTCTTTGCGGAAGATGGTATGGTACTCGGGGCGTATTTTGATGATTGGTGCAACAACAGGGGAGGAGGAGCCGAGCGCGCGCACACTGCCACTAGCTGCGGTGCTGGTGGAGGCTGCTGTTGTACTGGCAGTATAGGTACTGATACCCTGTGGCGAGATGGGGAGGGAGGAGTTGAAGGAGGTTCCGGTGGTGGCGCTGCCGCTGCCAGCTCGCATGCGGCCGCTAGGATCGAGTGGATCGTCCATGTAGGTGGTGGCTGTGACAGTGCTCAGAGAGCAATTTTGTGCCGATGATGGTGCGGATGGGGTTTGAGCACGGTCTGGGGAGGACCTATAGGCGAAGCCGGCGTGGTGGGAAGAAGGCGGGAGTGTGGGTTGGGGCAGGGGCGGAGGTGGGGAAGACGGCAAGGACTTTGCTAGGGCTCGACGAGACAGAGAAGGGGACGCGGATCGAGAACCTGACGCAGCTGATGCTGGTTCAAGGAGGAAGTGAGAAGAAGAAGCTCGTTCGTTAGCGTCGATGGACAACTGTGAGCTGGATGCATTGGGGAAGGAGAGCAGGTCGTGTGTGTGTTTGCGCGTGTGTCTGTGTGCGAGAATGGCTGGAATCATGCTGACTTGGCGACGGCGTGCAGAAGACGCGGATGCCGGGCAGGAGGTGACAAGAGGGAGACAGACCCGACAAGACGGGGGGAAAGGTTCACTCACCTTATGACGAGATGATCTATGGGGGGTGCGAGTTGAGGGCGATGAAATGGCAAACGTGGTATTTGATGAGCTGCTTGGTCGGGCCGCCAAGATGGGATGATTGCAATCCACGCGAACGGCAAGGCAAAGAAGGCAGAGAAGCCGGGACAAAGAACCCGTCCGCAGCAGAGCCCGGGAAGTCGAGAAGGCGAAGGCGAAGTCGGAGAGAAGGGGCGAGACAAGTGAAGCACGGTGGATCAGACCAGGTGTCGGTCGGGCTGGCTGTGTGTGCAAAGGGCGGAGTCAGCCAACGCGAGACTGCAGACTGGGATGCGATGCGATGGCAATAATGGATTACAATTGCAATATGTCATATATAATCAAAAGGCTGTGTCTATGGGAAATCCTGTCTCGCTCGCGTGGGGCAGAGTGTGCTCTCGTGCTCGAGTCCACGCTTCTCCACGCGGCAGATCCCACGCAAAGAATGAGGCTTTCTCGAGGTTTGAGCCGCCATGAGAAGCCGCCAAGGCCACGGCTCCCGCGTCAGTCCCGAACTCTCTCAACGCTGTCGGCCGAGACAGTGCATGCCGTGCAGCTCTAGCACAGCATCCAAGGCTCTCGGCGCCAGGGCCAATGGCTTCTCTTCGGCAGCGCGGGATCGGGATCGGGTCGATGTCAGGAAGCATGGTGCTGTTGGAACGCACAGACTACATACAGTACACATGTGCTCAGGCTCGGCTCGGCTCAGCTCCTCCACCCGTCCTGCTCGGAATCCCAGGCGCTGGCGAGGTCGCCAAAGTATGCGCAGACTGCCTTCAACTTGCCGCGCAGCCAGCATTCATCCAGATGGATCACCGGCGCCGCCTTGGTCCCGTCTTGGGCGCCATCTGGTGCCACCAGCGCCGCGATCTCGCCCAGATCGCTGTTCCGGGGCAGGTAGAGAGCAATGTTGCTTCCCCCCGTGGGTAAGAGAGCACCGGGAATAGCCGCCCCACCAGGCGAGGCGCACAGAGATTCTGCCAGCGCGAAGAGCTCCTCCCCGCGGATGGGCTCCAATCTCGAGAGCGAGTATGCCGTCGCACACTCGTCTTGTGTGTGTCGGCTCGCCGCAGCGGAATTGTCAGCAGGCGTTGCTTGGATGTCCGCCGGCGGATACCACGATTCATCGTCCTCGTACGCGTCATCACCCCCATTCCAGACTTCCTCCTCAGCCTGTCTTCTGGCAAAATTGGCAGTGAACGACAGAGGTAGGCCTAGGGAGGCAGCAAGAGCCAGATCCAAATCCTCTTCGGGTTCTTCGGGCTCTTCGGGTACGAGCTTGCGTTCCTGAGCCCTTTTTCGTTTCCGTCTCGCTCGTGAGTTTGAGTCCTCGAAGGAAGTGTCGAACGCATTAAATGCGGGTGAAGCATCGGTGCCAGCAGGAGGGGCAGAGGTTATGTATGCGGGGCCGCCCCACGGTGGAGACTAGATGTGCACCAAAGATGTCAGATGTTTTCTGCTCGTGATATCCTTCGAAGCAATGCGACTTACCAGAAAGACAACATCAAAGTCAAAGTGGTCAGCTCCCTGCCAGTCTTCCTTCATTGGTCCTGCGTCATTTGGATCGTCCTCTGGAAGCGCAGCAGCACCGTGGGCTCGTTGATGAGCCCGAGCAAAGTCTCGAATGTCCCCTGTCAAGAAAGTGATCCTGTCCTCGACTCCATAGATCCTCGCATTGTGTCTTGCCAGCTCCACTTTGACGGGATCGATCTCGACAGCGACCACCCGCTCACACACCTTGGCAAATTGAATCGCATTTCCGCCCGCTCCTCCAAAAGCGTCCAGTATGGTATGGCATCGGCAACGTTCGGCGATCCGGGCTGCTACGCTCTCCGGCGTGACTGAGTACCACGAGGCTTCATCGAGAGAAATACCCGAGTCGTAGAGCGAGAAAAGATCGTAACGCCCGTACCAGTACTTGCGCAGGTGAGCGGGTAGATCGTTGCGCCTGTGTAGTGCCAGCGAATGAAAAGGGCTGCTACTGTCGGGCGCTTCGACTCTTGCCTTCTTTGTTGGTCTCGAGTCGGTCACTGTCCCATCACTTGTTTGCGGTACCAGAGCTTGCACTTGCACCAGCTGCTGTTCCTCTTCTCCAACACCGTCATCCTCATCGTCAGACGTGATGTCAGAATCGGAGTCAGTGCTGGAGCTAGAGCCGCTATCCGAGTCGGAACTCGAGTCCGAGTCCGAGTCCGAGCCCGAAGCTGAGTCTGAGTCGGAGCTCGACTGCGAACTCAAATCCGAATCATCCTCAGAGCCGCTCTTCTGTGGAGCGTCGGGTCGGCGCGCGGACGGCAGGGTGCCTTCCTCCGAGACCGAATCCAAATCGGAGTCACTGGAGGGCAAACCTTTGCGCTGAACGGCAGTCAGCGAGCCGCCCTTTGAGTGAATCCCGTGTCCGCCTGCGACCATATCCGACAAAAGGTGAGCGGAAGCTGGTCCCACTACCTGGTCTATTACGTCCCTAGTCCTGTCGATCCAAGCACTGTTGAGCGAACAGAAGCGAACGGCACCGTCTTCACCACCTCTGCTCTTGTGATACTTGAGCTACAGTATATGCGTTGAGGTGGTGGACAGTTCGATACTTCCATAGGCTGCTCCGAACTTCTGAAATTTCTCGTCGGAGCATTTGGATGTGACCAGCAATCGAATCGAGAGCATACACACTCGCCCAAACACAACTGTTCTATAGAGAATGAATTCAATTCATGGTGATGCTGCTTCAGACCCTACAAGCTCCTGCCACGACTTGCCCTCCTGCTTCAGCAGCTCCAGCAACTCGTCCTTGATGCGACGCGGGGCGCCCACACCCGTGTATCCAAAGCTGGTGTAGATTTGAACCGCACTCGCTCCCGCCTTGGCAAACTCCAGCGCATCCGCGCCCGAGAAGATGCCACCACATCCGATCAGCGGAATCTTGTCCTCTCGCAAGCGGGCGGACATGTGGCGCAGTGCCCGCAGACTCAGCGGTTTCAGAGGTCGACCGCTTAGGCCTCCTGCCTCTTCAACCACGGGGTCGTTGTGGACGGTCGAAGTAAGCAATGTCCGAGGACGTTGAATCGTCGTGTTGGACACGATCAAACCGTCCACCTTGGCCATCTTGACCGCCTCAGCAATGTCATCCAGCTCGGACTCGCTCAAATCGGGCGAGATCTTGAGCACGAGCGGAACTCTGAATTCGGGCTTCTTTGGCTTGGTCGCCTCGCCGGAGGAAGAAGGGTGGTAGACGGGGCACGAAACGGCGTTCGCTAGCTTTTCTTGCTCTCGCACCATCTCGTCCCGTGCTTTGACAAGCTCCTTGAGCAGATTGCCCAAGACCTCGGCACGTTGAAGATCCCGGAGTCCGGGTGTATTGGGAGACGAGATGTTGACGACGAGCATGTCGGCGTATGGGCCGAGTGCATGAATGCCAAGGATGTAGTCGCGAACAGCTTGTGACTCAGCCGTTGTCTTGTTCTTGCCGAGGTTGATGGACAGTAGCCGATCCGGTCGGAGGGAGAGCCTGGATGCGCCGGAGGAGGCAGCGCGGGGGTTGACCTCGCCGGCACGAATGAGTGCCGCTTCAGCATCGAGCTCGATGAGCTCCGGAAGCTGTTCGGATGTGTGTGGAACGGTAGTGACAGAAGTACGCGACTCTAGCGCACCACCTTGGGAGTCGGACGATCCGGAAGCGGACGAAGATGGCGCGAGTGCATCGGTTGCCAGCAGCCAGCGATCAACTCTAGTTCTCAATCTAGACAGGATAGTCGCATGCCCATCCGAGTTGAAGCCAAAGCGATTGATGGCGGCATCATCGGCCAGGAGTCTGAAGTATCTTGGCTGAGGATTGCCGGGCTGAGGCTCGGGAGTGACGGAGCCGACTTCGACAATTCCAAATCCGAGATCGAACAGACCATCAACAGCTTGAGCCTGCTTGTCGAAGCCGGCTGCTAACCCGATGGGATTGGACAATGTCATGCCAAAGAGCTGACCGAAATTGGGTTTCGGGGGTCAGCATACATCGGGGCAAGCCGAGCCTGGATGTTCAGAACTCACCTCCGTCTTGAGAAGCTCATCATCTGTCACTACATCTACAGGAGCAACGCCACTGGCGAGCAGATCGATAGCAAGCTTCTGCGCCGATTCCGGATCGAGGAAAGCCTTGAGGGCCGGGATTGCAATCCAGCGGTGGATCGCGGCTCGAGAATCCCGGTAATAGAAAAAGAGCAGCGTACCCCCGACGAGGAACAGAGTGGCATTCAGTGCGCTGGACAGAGGCTTTCTGCTGCGTTTTGGTCCCGAAGATGATGATGACCACGATGATGATGTAGCAACAGGAGCAGCAGGAGCAATCTTCGGAATCGGCGGTGGGGTGTTTGCGGCGATGGCCGCCGTCTCGCGCGCTGAAGCGACGGCTTGCCCCGCGACCTTCTGCGCTTTGTTTGAGATGGCAGCAGATGCAGTCTGCGCCGCTGCGCTCTTCGCAGCGTCCTTGACAGCTTCTTTCGGAGCCGCTGCCTTAGAGAGGGCCGAGGTGTGGAATCGGCCTGACGCAACGGCGACGTTTGCGCTGCACCTCAGGGAGGCGTGCCTGCTGGCGACAGCACCTACGGTGCCAGCATTGACGCTGAGCGTAGCTGCCGCTGCTGCCCTGCTGAAGAATGCCATCGGTAGGGAAAGTCTGTGCGTGTGGGACGGACTCAGGTCTCGTGCTGCTCATTCTGAGTTCTCAGTTCTCACTTCTCACCTTGACGATCTTCGTGACGTTGATTTGTCTCGGCCGAGAAAGACGTTTTGGTCCGCTCAACATCTCACAACTCACAAGACGACGATCCAACGTACCCGCTCCTGATGATCTGGTGTGGACGTCACTCCCTTGGACAGAATGGGCCCTTCCGTCTCTTCGGCGATGGAGGGGGAAAGCATTGTCCAGATCGCGCCCAACACAACTCTTCCCTCGCTGGCTCTGACGACATATTTGAACAGAGTAAGGAGTCCATCCAGGCAAGGGAGAAGGTAGACATTTGACCAGTTCCACTGCTGCTGAGGTTGCACGGTAGCAAAGGAATATAAGACGTCCTACAAGCTGTGCAGAGAGACGGAGCTTGCCTTCATCGAGCTCTAGACCTTCTTCTTCCGTCAGATCTTCTTACCACTGATCTTTACCTCATCTTATCTCCATCCCGCCCTGACCAAGAATCTCTCTGCTCTTCATTTCCCAGGCGTCCCAGGCGTGCTATTCCCTTTCCGTCAAATCCGCTTGCCATGCACACCTGGATCGCACAACTATACTCCCAGGGCACCATCAAAGCTCATCATCCTAGGGACGCTATCAGCGAACAACTCGCCATCTCTGGTCCGTCCCGCCGTCTCGATGTCAATATTCCCCGACACAATCAGCTGATCCGCGATGCTATCTTTCTGCTCGAGGTCATCATGGATCTTCGGGAGTTGATCGCTGAGGATCAGCAATCAATTGACGAGACACTGTACCAGTTGCGCTCCGAGCACAAAGTTCCTACTTTCGATCTGTAAGTAGCCACGTTCGGGATGATCAGGCGCTTTGGGGATTTGTAACTCACTCTTCAAGATATCATTCCACAGAACACTTGCAGAAACGACGTCAGTCTCGTCCTTTGACATGGAACATGAAAAGCTCTCGCATGACCACCTACCAGCCGAAAAGCAGTTCCGCCGCTCCCTTCTTCCACCATTCCAGCTCCGAGACCAAATCAGTCATCCATTCACTGGGGCAACTTTGACGATAGCCCAATCCCACGATTCCAGTGGACATTCTGGAGATTCTTGGAAGCCCATCAGCTCGACGCCAGCACCGTCAAAATTGACTTCTTCTACTCTCATCGTCATCGACAATCAGGACCCCGTGGGCCCTCCCCATCGGTCGAGCATCGTGTCCGAGACAGACACTGAATGCACAGCAGTGGACGAAGCCTTCCTATTGGACTCGAGCGATCATTCACACAGGTCCTCACAGTCATCAATCGTCAAAGTTCCGACAACCTGTAGCTTTGCCAGCTTGGACTGGGATGGCAACGCGACACAGGTCCAAGCAAAAATCACCGCCCAACAACTTCGGGCGGCTACCACCACTTGCAGGGGGGATGTTTTTGGAGACATCAACACTGTCTCTGGTGTGCCTTTGTGCGTAAAGGAGCTGCGCCGACACTCTTCGTCATGCAGTCTTCAGCGATTCCGACCAGCTCTCCTCGAAGAATGTAGAGACGTCAAAGATCCGCGCAGATGTCACGCAAAGCCAACGATGCGACACAATGCTGTCAGCTCCATGCCTATGGCTGGTCCAACTCCAACGTTTCCTCAGCATATAAATCGGAGACCAGACTCTTGCCTGAACACTGCATCAAGCTCAGCTCAGAGGGCGTGCATGAGGATCCGAAAGGTGGCCTCCGGACTGTGATGCTCATCACCAAGCGCCGTCCCACCCTCTGCCTCGAGACCGTGCCTTTCCATTGCAAAACGATGGAATGCTAGCGTTTCTCGTCTCTCTTTCATATTTCAGGGGTTCCCCCGTGCTCTTACTTTCTTACCTGTAGCTATCGACATGTTGTCACGTTTTGTATCTCGTGTGCTCATCAAGCCCAATCCATTCATTTGCCTGCCCTTTGCTGCTTGTCACCAGATCCGTCAGGGTCCAAATATGGATTTGAGTCAATGTACGCAGATCGGATTGCCCCGTGCCATGTAGCTACATGCGGACCTGTGAGGGTGAAAGCTGGAGAAAGAGACCTTCAATCCCGGTCTGCAATGGCCTCGAGGATGGAAGCGATTTGAGATTCGTCCAGGGTTCTGAACCGCCGTTGCGCCTGAGCCTCCTTGCTCTTGTCGGCGAGATCAACGGCCTTGTCGCCTCCTACGATGGCAACCTCTACCTCGGTCGGCTTGAGATCTTGTTGGAGGATGGAGGCAAGCGTGGTGATGGCGAGCTCGAGCACATCTTGTGTCGATAGAGATTGAGAGTGTGCTTCTGCATCAGTCACCGCTTGGTCTGCTGGTCCACTCGCTGTTGAAGCTGCTGCTGGTGCTGCTGCTGTGGACGACGATGAGGACTCGCTCGCGCTTGGCTTCTTGAACTTCTTCTCGAGGAAGTTGATCGCTTCCGTTTGTTTGGTTCCAGCTGCAGTGGCTCGGAAGCCAACAAAGTAACCAGCCGGGTCGATCTTGAAGACCTGAGGCTTTGCTGTACCCTCCTCGTACCCGTTCGGAGCGATGTCAAGACCGATGAGGATCATGCTTACACCAAGGGGCCGCATAGCAGCGCGCTGAGTGTAGACCTGGTTGATGTTTGCCAATCTCTTGGCGAGCAGATCTGGTGTGATGCTATAGCCATACTTGTACTTGAACTCGGCAGCTTCGGAGCGAGCTCGTTGGACTTGGGCTCGCGCGTCTGCAGTTCGACCGGTCATGATGCAGCCGATCTCTTGTGTGATGCTGAAGATGTGTGTGACGCTCGAAGGCTCAAGGAGCTTGTCCGGAATCTTCTTCTGTGTACACACGACGGCACAATCCTTGCCGCGGATAGCGATGGAGGTAAGTCCTGCTGCTGAGACTGCCTTGAATGCATACCTGTCAGGGTCAACAAGGCAGAGAAGATGTGATGAATTCACTGCTCCAAACGCCGCACACTTGATCTGGGCGACTCACTCGACTTGGTACAATCTCCCGTCCGGGGAGAAGACGGTGATCATGCGGTCATAGCTGCTGCGACTCATCTCGACGAGTTCTTGACTGGATGGTGTTGGCCGTGTGTGGGAGCCTCAAGACGTGTCGCTGCCAGAGTTCAGCTGCCCGTCGATACGTACGCGGCCTGTGCTCAGTAGTTGTCGAGGTCCCACCCAAGGTTGCGGGAAAGTCTTACGGCCGAATGAATAGCCGCTGCCACGTGATCCCCGCGGAATGCTCCAGGTTCTCGGAAATGATTTATTAGATTTACCAAGGTTTAAAGTTTCCCCTCACAAGTCCCAACCAGACTTGTGAGCAAGATCACTTGGGACTGATTGAATCCGACACCAACGCGCGCGGGCAGGAAGTGAGACCCGGCTCAACAACGGCGATGGAGCCTGTGACATCCTCTTCGGAGGCGCCGCTTCCACCACCACCACCACCGCCAGCACAGGCACCAGCTCCAGACTCTGGGGCAGCAGCATCGCCACAAACAGCGGAATCAGCGCCGGCTCCGACTGCCAGTCAAACTGTTCCGATGTCGTCCGCCTCGAATACAGAGGCGCTGAGCAACCCCTCCCAGCCAAGCTCGACCACCCTCACCACGACGTCGGGAGGGAAACCAAGAGTGCGCGCGTTTGCAGCATGTATCGAATGTAACAAGGCCAAAATCAAGTGCGATGGAGACAAACCGAACAAAGTCTCTTGTACCCGATGCAAGCAACAGAACCTTTGCTGCGAGTGGGCGAAATCTCGGAGAGGGCGAATGCCCGGCTCAAAGAACAAGCCGAAGCCAAAGGCTCCCACACCGCCGACAAGCGCGGAGCCTGTCCCGATAACAACCACAGATCTGTCGTCAGCCTCCTCAGCTACCATCAGAAAGTTCAAGCCGCCCGATGCGCTGCCAAGGGATCAGGACAGCAACAAACGCAGGAAGATCAGCGCCGACCAGATACCAACATCATCCTTCACTCAACATTACCCCATGAGCGGTCAGCAAGTAGTCGTGCATACACTTTCCCCTGATCCATCTCGATACCCTCCCGACCAGGCAGTCTGGGTCGTGCGACAACAACAACAACAACAACAGCAGCAGCAGCAGCAGTCGTCAAGACCATCTTCAAGGCCAACTTCCAGTAGCAGTAGTGGTGCTCAGCATCACAATAGCAACAGCAGTCCTTTCCATCAACAAGGCTCTTTCAGAACACCATCGCAATATGCGCATTCCACCTTCTCCCCTCACTCCCTTCCAAATCCACATCAGCAACCAGCACCGGCATCCGTGTTGTCCTTTTCGCGACCGGGCAGCGCTCCTCAGCCTCATCTCAGTCAGCCCTTAACGCAGCAACACCAACACCAACATCAACGACCACAACCTCAACCACAACCACCACCACAAAAGATCCATCAGCCTGCCCCGCAGCCTCCGCCCGAGACGGCACGATTCAGCAGCTTCGGACACGACATCGGAGCGACATTCAATCCCGCTACATATCACTTTGATTTGAACAATCTCCATGCTCATCACCCGTCACTGGCACCCAGGACGACTTCCCCGCAGCCAGCCCCTAACGTGTCTACCAACGACCATGCTTCCACAGTCAGCTCATCAGTGCCTCTTCCCCTTCAGAACCCAAGGTCGCTGCGAAGCGACTGGTCAAAGCACCGACGGGTATGAGGCACCACGCGTAGGACGCCTGGTAGCAATGTCTCCGACGGGATGGATTCACCTCTATCAGGTTGTAGCTCTCATCGATATGTCCGTTCTTTTCTGTCCGGACCTTTGGAGACGCAAGGATACTCGTAAATAGTCCTCCTCGATGCTTTTCGCAGTTCGCATTCGGCTCGTTCACAACATGATTGTCTCGCTGGCCGAATTCCCATCCCTGCTTCTGTTTCCATTTTCCTTTTTGGGGCTTCAAGTTTAGCATTCTGCAGCACGCTTCGCAAACGTAAAACATCTCATGTACTTTATTCAGTCGGCACTTTGAGCCAGAAAGACAAAAAAGACTGATTCCCTGCCTTGACTTTGCGAGCAATTCGCATGGCGACGCGATGATACCAGGAGGGTGATGAGCCATGCCCACACACCTTGAGTAATCACGGCGGGTCGATCATTAGGAAGTTGCCTACGATGCAGATCGGTATCTGTGCCGTCATCAAGAAATGTTTTCAGTTCCTGCTGCCTGCTTCTAAAACGCGAACGTTGATCATACTCACATTCCATTGGTCTCTCCTGATCGTGAAGCTGAAGCAACAGGGAATCAGCACTTCTTCACCTCCCTCTCCACCGCTGCTACCGCCGGCCCCAGCCGTGGCTGTACCAGGGCTGCTGCCGCTTCCGCGATGTTGTTGGGAGGGAGTCTTGAGGAGGGCCGCGGACATGTCCTGTTGTTGTTGGGTCTGACCATTATTGGCATGATTTCCATTCGCTGAAGGAGGACGATTCGCCGAGGCAGAGAAGGAATCAGTGCTTGAACTACTCAGGGAGCTCAGCATGTTCAGCATTGCCGTGGATGTATGCTCCATTCGGGACGACTGCGGGCCCCCTTCAGCCGCTGCAGACTCGCCCGCCTGAGCAGCATCTTGACCGGCATCGGAATCCTGATTATTGCTGTCCGCTCTTGATCGGGCATTTCTGCCAGCGGCCTGACCATTTCCCGATGTTTGATTCGCATCAGCACCCTTGTTGCTAACGAGCGGTGTCATCGGCGCCAGCCGATTCGAGGAGGACGGTCTTCCGGATCCAGAAGCATTGGCACCTGACGAGCCACTACCACTGGCGCCATTTCCACTTCCCGCGCTATTTCCGGTCGCGCTGCTTATGCTGAGGCTGCGATGCGATTTCGACGGTGTCGTACCTCCAACCGCATTCCCATTAGACGGAACACTGCCCGAACCTGTCCGATCTCCAGAGACGGAGGGAGGTGCCGAACTGCCTCCGCCCGTAGCCGCTGCGGACGAGTTTGTGGTTTGTGTTCGTGCTCGGAGCACGCACGACGTCAAAACGGCCTTTTGGCCTGGGTCGAAGGATACAGCACCGTACTTTTCCCAATAATTGACAGCGCTCTCTGCAGGGTGGACGTCATGAATCTCAGCGACGGCTCCACGGAACTGATTTGACATATTCCCAGCATCTCACCTTCAGCCATGAGCTCGTAGATGCAGAGCCGTCCATCTCGGAGAGAGTCAATGTTGACACCGATCAGGTTCGCAAATTCCTTGTTGCCCTTATAAATCTCCCCTGTTCGCCGCCATAGACACGCAGGAATTCCCTGGGTGGAGAAGACACGATCGTAATCTAGGAGCAGCCGCTCGAAATGCTCTTCGATGATGAGCAGGTCCACATTGGTAAGTGATTGAGCTATCGCCTTCGAGTTATTGACGTTGATGCGTAGGGAGTCGGTGAGTAAATGCGGTACGCTTGAGACTGAGAAACGAGCTTCCGACACTTGATCAGAGGCAAGATACTCACCCGGAAGGCAGGACGGAAGACAGATAGAGGCTTAAGAATCCGTCTTCGTGATTGAGGCGAGACACTGGTTTGAGTCGGAGTTCCGGTGAGAATCAGCATAGATGAACACTCGACTGTACACTCTTCGCAATGGACTACATACATGCGCAGATCTCGCTGCGCAGGATGCTACGGCACACAAGTCTCGCACTCACTTTTTCTCCATCCAACGATTAAGTCTGTGATATCCATTGACATAGTTGTAAGGTCTCAAGAGTCCGGCATCGTACTTTGCATGAATGACCTTCCGCAACCGCTCGTCACGAGTACCGTCGGTCTGATCGGCCGCAGTGATGAGAAAGCGCTCGGCTTTCGTACCGACTCCAGCCGGAAGAGAGCGATTACTGTTTCCATTGTTGTGAGGTCCGGTGGATGATGAGGCATTGGAGCCGGAGAATGCCAAAGGCGGAGTCGAGATTGCCGACTGTTGTAGGCCTGATAGAGGTGCTGGTGCACCATTACCTGAACTGCCTTCCGCCAAGGTGGCTCCTGCCGCCGTCAACGCAGAAGAAGACGGATCCAAGGGGTTGGACGACGAAGGATGTTGGTGATGCGCTTGAGCCAGGAGCTGTTGCAGGGAGGGATCAATGCGGTTGTGACCGCCGGCCGCAGCTACTGCCGCGGACAGGATGTTGTTAGAAGCATCTTCAGGATATCTGAGCAGTCCATCCGTCCCAGCTTGTGACGAGGAAGGGCCCGGCATCCTTCCTTGTGCGTTGCTCTGGTCGGAAGGGAACATGCTAAGCTGGCCCAACCGACTTGCGTCCAAAAGGTCAAGAGGAGAAGTGCCGCTGCTTTGACCCTGGTCTTCAAGAGCCGCACTACTCCCTGCCTGCTGGAAGATCTGCTGCTGCTGCTGCTGCTGCTGATACTGTGACTTGATCGGGGCGGGTGTTGTCGTCGGCGAAATAGCGGAGGTTGCAGGGACGGCGCCGTTCGCGGCTGAGCTCGTTGCCGCAGCAGGAGTTGTGGCCGCTGGCATCGGTGCATGAGCTGAAGAATGTCGATGAGTAGCTTCATCGTGGCATAGATGTCCGATATCCCGCTTAATGCAGCGCTGACATGGTCTGCCTTCGTCGCACGTCATGTGGGAGCGTCGGCAGTATATGCATGCGGTGGACACCTTCCTGCGCTTGCTAGCATGTGAGGAGGACGTTCCGGCATGGGAGGGAGACAATCGAGATGTAGACTTGCTGCTGCTGCTCGGAACGGTTGCCGCTGAAGGCGAGGAGGTGGCTTTTGGCTTACGTGGGGCCGATCCTTGGGCTGAGCTTGCGGGCGTTTCTGCCGACGCTGATGGGTTTGTTGGTACAGGAGACGGGGAAGGAGCTGTGGTGGACGTAGTATTGGAAGGCATTGCGACAAGAGCCGCGGCGGCAGCAGCAGCCGCTACACTGTCGCTTCCTCCGGCATCGCCATCAGCAGCTCCAGCGTTCTCAGGCTGGCTGGGTTGCGCCGGGGGTTGTGAGGCAGCTGCAGGGGTGAAAGAAGAGATCGCAGCGGATGGAACAGGAGGAGGCGCCATGGAAGAGGAGTCCGGCGCGCTCATCGCTGAGGTGTTACGCAGAGCCAATAGAAGCTCAGCCAGCTGCTGCTTACTTCGACGTCCTTTGCCAAGCCAGATGCATTTTCAATGGGATCCAAGGTCATTCGCTGGTCGCTCGGCGAACCTCACACCGATGTTGACCGACCTGGTGATCACGGAGTGGATGATCATGCTTATCCTCCCCTCCCACTCTCGAGCTCCTGCTGCGCACACATCCACAGGTGGGAGACAGAGCGTACCGGAAACTGTGTTTGAAAAGAGTGAATTGTCTGTAGTGAGACTGTGTGACATCCGAGAACGAGAGAAGGGAGGACTTTGGGAGCAAACTAGATCGCGCTCGTCCGGTTCAAACAAGACTATGAGAGAGTGAGAGGGTAATAGTATGTTGAGGAGAGAAGGAGGTGCAAAAAGGAGGTAGACTATGTATATGGCGGTTGCAAAGGTGGGGAGTTTCGAAGAAAGTAAAGGTGGGACAGAAAATTGGCAAGGAAGCAAGATGGAAGAACGAGAAGGCAACTGGAAGTGCGCTCCCATTTCCGAGTTGAAAGTCCGAAAGATGATTGATGTGGTTGGAGAACGCCAAGTTTGGCTGCATTCCGGCCTCGATGCTACTGTTGTTTGCGTGCTTGTGTTCAAACGTCCATACGTCAAAAAGTTTTTGCGCGATTCTTCGAAGCCTCGTTGCGTGTGGTAAGAGAAACTTGGGTCAGTCGCTTGCCTCATTTAGAGGATGGCAGCGCCAGCCAGCATGGCGAGCATGGCAAAGACGACGGGTCCAACAAAGGCAGCTCCGTTGAGAGAAGCACCGTGGACAGCCGCACCGGAGTTGCCGCCGGAGGATGAGGAGGAGCTCGAAGAGGCGTGGAAGTGGCTGCTGGAGCGGCTGGTGGTCACGCCCGAGGGAGCGGTGGTGGCAGAAGCCGCGGAAGTTGAGGCTGAGATGGCAGCGACGTTGAGACCGTTGGAGATGGATGAGGCGGGAGTGCAGCTGGAGGTGGCAGGAGTAGAGTAGGCAGCCTGGGGAGTGCTCTGGTCAGAGGCTCCGTTGGTGTAAGAGGTGACTTGACCGTCCTTGCCGGTGTAAGAGCCCTCGAAGAATTGGAAGAAGGTGGAGGTGGAGCCGTCTGGTTGAGGGTAGTTACCGGGAGGGTAGGCAGAGTCACCCTCGCAAGAGTCGAAGACATTGTCGGTGTAGTCACCGGGCATGACCCAGTTGCAACCCATGACATCGTAAATGTGCTCACACTCGACAGCGGCAGAGACCTTGGAGCTGGCGGCGGTGCAGACACGGAAGCAGACCTGGTTGTAGGAGATGTAGTTCATCCACTCGTCGTAGAAGACATCCTTTCCGGACACGTTAGAGGTGACGTTGCCACCGACGGGGTTACCGAGACCAGTGGCACCGTGAGGGTCAAGCTCACCACCCTCGTCACCGGGGACGATACCGATCCGGGTGAAGTCACCGGCGGCGAGGAGTTGAACGTAGAGGGGGGTCTTGATGAAGTGAGCAGATGTGATGGTGCCGTCAGGAATGACACGGGCGTTGTTGCGCGCCTTGGTGCACCATGCGACAGTCTCGGCCTCAATGTCACCCATGGTTTGCCCAGTTCCAGCAGGACCGAAGGTGCACCAGTCATCGACGGAGTTGATGGAAGCAAGACGGGACATGGATGTTTGGTTGATGGCAGTGTTCAAAGAAGGGGCAGAAGGGTTGGTGTCGCCATTTGGCTTTGTTGATCGGACACCAGGGTAGGTGCCAGAGGCGGTGCCGTCTAGAGATAGTGACAAAGGCAGAAACAGGTGCGCGCACCCAAGCATGAGAGTCAAGTCAGCACATCAGTCAACAGCGGTGTGTCCCAATGGGATCTGTGACGGGCAGGCTGACTCACAAGAGAACGCGGGAGGGTTGGCGTCGGTCTGGGCGGTTGCCATGCTGGCACCGGCGACGGCCGCGAGAGCGATTGAGACGAAACGCATTATGTGTAAGATATGAGATGAGATGAGAGAAGAGTTGAAAAGGCTGTGAGATGGACGATCTCGTGTGAGGTGGTGGAAAGAACGAGAGATGGTGGTGGTGATGGTACTTCTTCGACTGAGAAGGAAGAGAGTTATGAAGGGATGCAGAGAGGTGAGGGAAGGTGGCAGAGAGAGAGAGAGAGAGGAGAGGGTGACAGGAGCAGTCAGGTGAGCGATCGATTCGAAAAGGCAAGCAACAGGAAAAAGGGTGCTGGCGCGTTCTTCTAATCTTTGGGATACAAACCAGAGCGGACTGTCGACCACAGTGCTCCTGTGCCCGCCCGCTCGAACCGCTGCAGATTACAACCCGGACCGCTTTCTAATCTCGTCGCCCGTCAAAGTTGCGGTTGACCCGCCGGTGTGACCAGAAACAACGAAGCCGGCGGCATTCATCATTGCCACCGCTGCTCCGAGGTCCTCCACTGCTTTTTTGGGCCCGCCTCTGGGTTCAGACACGACGGCAACATGCCGGATCCAATATGCGCGGGCTTCTGTGGACAAAAGTGACCCTTTGTCACGTCCGACGTGGTCGACACGAATGGACTGCAACAAGGCAGCGGGTGGGATCGGACCTGAGTTGTCACACAGTGCATGACTGCATTCCAGGGCTGGGCTATGGCGCTCGTTGGTCAGTTACTGTAGTTGGCTTGCATGGCGTTTCAGGAAGACGGGCTTGCCAATGCCAGCGTGGAAAGCGAAGGCTTGAGAAAGCCACATGCTCTGTGAGATCGGACATTACCGTTCCAGTCCCATACCTGCGTGCCTCCTTGCAATTCCCTCATCAGTCAACTCTTCCTCAAGATCTACATGTGTACTGCATACAACATCAGTAGCAAGATGCCATCCATTCACAGTAACAGGAAGGTTGGACTGCTACATCATCTTGCCATGTCTTGACGGATCGAACCAGGTCCAGCGTTCTCTCTCACGCCATCTATGGGTGCATCCGCTGCGTTTGCAGCCGGGACGTCAAAGTCTGCCTCTTCCTTCTTCTTCAGCGCCAGGGCCTTGCCGCGGAAGCCAAGATAGAACAGCTGCCCCGCCTCCATACCACTTGTATCAGACTGATTGTTCCCACAAATATTTCAGCATGCCGTTGTTCTCACAAAATACGTCGAAACTTGTAAAGATGTGCACTCACCAGGACCACACTGACGCTGTTTACATTCGCGAATCGAGCCAAGCTGACTGGGTATTCGCTCACTACTCCGCCAGAAGCTGGACCAGCTGCCTCCAGCAGCGCAAAGTCGGCCTGTGGTTTCCCGCTGCCCACGCTCCCCACCGCACCAGGCTGGTTCGTATTCGAGACCGACGAGACGTAATGCGACTGTACAGCTTGGGTGCCTTGTATAGAAGCCGCTGTTGACGACTCTGCTTCTTGCGGGGTGGACGCTGCGCCTGGACTCGAGAGACTCGCCAGTGCCCTTGACAACGATTCGACCGATTGCGTCGTGTATGTGGGCAGTGACGGGGCTTCAGGCAGTGAATTTGCTTCCACCTCATCAAAGCTGATGCCCTGCGGCCGATTCACGAAGATGCGGCACCTCTGCCCGGAAAGAAACGATGAGGGTTTCTGATCAAGTGAATCAACAACCCAGACACAGTCAGCTTACCTGTGGAGCCATATCGCCCCGGCCCGGATTGAGCAAGATCGATTTGATCCTACATGGACAAATGAAAGGTACATTGATGATGAACTGTGGTGGATAAAGCCAAAGGTTGAGGATCATCCAGAGGTGCAGATGCACATCAAAAGTGGAACACACCTGGTCATCGACTAGACTTTCCACAGAGACTTCAAGCGAATGTCTCTCATTCCACGGCTTGACAACGGCCCTGGCTGACTCGGGTACCGACAGATTGAGGCCCCAGACCTTGTCCTGATCAAAATGCAATGGAAATGTCGCTGTGTTAGATGCGAATGGGCTGCTTCGATCCTTTTGGGACCAGGGTAGTGGTCTCTAAGGGCATCAACGCGCACTCACTCGGTCTATAAACTCGTACAGATTGGCCTCGTCGCCTGCCTGTGAGCCTGTCTGATTTAGGTCGACAGTTGTCACTTCCTCATTGCAATTCATGACTTTTCCTGGCGACCGTCGTAGGTCACGATCCGCCCGTTTCGCACGAGAAGCTTGGAGTGATTGGAAGCTGCGCAGGTCGGTGGCCCTGCACTCTCTGAAGGTCTATCTAGCGGCGGGGAAGTGACTTCGAAAGCGGAGCAGTTGCCCTTGTCCAGCGTGTGTGTACGATGTCTCCAACGATGCTCGCTCCCTGCTGAGTGAGGTGACGAGGTCGGTGGCGACTTCTTACGTAAGTGTTACGCAACGTCGGAGAACAACACTTCTCGCGTCTCGACGCGCCACAACGCGTTCGGAGAGTGTTGGGTTTCCGCTGTCGTCGAAGAGATAGGCAACAGGTGGCACCAACGAATCATACCGCCCGACGGGTCCCAATCAGCGACTGATGACCTCTGTCCCGTATGTATGGTGAGGCTCGGCTACGTCTCGGGCAAGTGGTGTCTGTCATAGAAAGTGCTGACTTAGCTTGGCAAGGTAGACAGAACAGTCCACATCACAACGAGTAGACACATCATCATCAAAGCGAGTACTCCGCAGACCCAGACTGGGCGCCCTTGAAGAACGTGTATTGAGCCGAGTGGGAGCCTCGTGCCTTTCCACGCTTGCCGATGAGTATCCTAAGCTCTCGCAAACACTTTCCGTCTCGGCCAGCATCCAACATTTCGTCGTCATCGCCTGACGATTCCGCAGCATCAGAGCTCTCAGGTGATGACTGCAGCACGATGGCACAGAACACAAACGGAATGTTCTCACGAAAGCGCCCGGCTCCCGACTTTGCAAGGATATGTCCCGACTCGCAGCTCCCGTCTACCGGCCTCATGGACGGTGGTGTGGCTCGCTTCGAAAACAGTCAAGAATTAGGCCCACCTTCCAACTTGGTCAGGTCCTATACGCGGCAGCGATCTCCGCTACAAGGCCACTTAATTCACACACCGTCAAGCCTGAACCTTCCCGAGAATTCGAAAGCGGCCCTGAACTACGGAACTTTTGGCGCCGAAAGGGGTCCAGACGAAGACAGCAGAGACGAGGATGAAGATGGAGCAGATGAGTTCGAGCTACCTCCAGGAAACCAATTGGCTGCTTCTCGAGCTGTGCTCGAAGTCTCTACGCCAGCTTCTTCTCACACCTCGGCTCTACATCAGCTCACGCTCAACTCCCAGCGGCAAGAACGAAACAGGGCCTCACTCAAAAATGGACGTGCATCTGACCGACCAGCAAATAGCGGCCATGATTCGTATGACACAGACTTTGGCTCCGGATCCCTCAATCGGGGTCGTGTAGTGCCCAGCTCAGACCTGGAAGACGATGATGAGGAGCCACGGTCGAGCCAAATGGATGACTTTCTATCGCAGTCTCCCTCACATGCACGGGGATTTCCTACTCGACCATCAGCATCTCCTCCTGCACGGCCAACGGCATCGAGCAGTAGAGCAAGACTAGTCGATCCGTACGCATCATCCATTCAGGCAATTCTTACTCGCCCACTTCCTCGCTTTTGCCAAAGACGACCGACTCTGGCGATGCATCAACATTCGACAAAAGAGAGTGACGACGTGGTGGCAACATCTTCGTCGCCTGAAGTCGTGACCAGGCCTCCTCCGAGCCAGGTGCTCAATCTCGCCGCCACCGTGCCGCATTTAGAGTATGATGAGGAGGCTCATATGCGCGATTCAGCCGCTGCTGTAGCGGAAGAGTCGCTGATCGTCCTCTCTCGACCTTCAAAGAGGACAAGACGGCAAGCGACGCCCGCCCCCGATGCACCACTGAGCGTTGAGTGTCCAGGCTCAAGCTCGGCTCATGGACCCGCTCGCCTTGTGGATCGAGAAGGGTCGCCATGTTCTAATGGAGCAGAGAGCTCTTCAAGGGCACCGTCTCCGGGTCAAGTTCCAACACCAAGTCCACCTACGCCGCCATCCATCCACAGTCGTGACGATCAGTCTGGTTACATTACACAGCCCAGATTTTTCAACGCTTTCGCTGCCGAGCAGGCTTCACCTCCTCGGTTGGCTCAACGTGCGGAACACTGCGAATACATTCAGATCATGCCGTGGCACAAGAAACTGAGCACGCGCGCGGGACGACGCAAGCGTCCTCCATCTGAGCAGGGTCCCGCAACCTCACAAGGTGGGAAGAAGAAGGCTACAGAAAAGGCCCAGAGACCAAACCCGGTCAGAGGAACGGAGACAATGCCGGTGCTGGACGGCATTCCGCTTTCTCAGATCAGACCCCTGACACAGTGTCCGATCTGCGGACTCAGATGGACAAAATCGCGGACGGGCCCGGCGAAGAGGGCTCATATGGAGCTATGCGCTGAGAGCCCACCTGCTTCGCTTGAGATTCCTGAGTCAAATCCTGCAGAGGAGGACAATACAGAGCAAATGACTGCTGGCTCATTCGCAGGAGGTGAGGCAGGCGCCAGCGGGTCGCTCGAAGTGGAACTGAGTGGAGAAGGAAGCTCGAGCGTGGTCGGGGGTACCTTCGAGGTCAAGACGGGCATCGCGAAAGCGCCAAATCGTCCTCTCACTGCATCTCAAGTGCATGCATTGGTGAACCGCGCGATCGACGGGCTGGTCGATGGCGCCAAGCTTCGTCAGACTGAGCTGGAATCAAACAAGACGCTGTTCGCTCACTTGGTGGGAGAAGAAGGCCTAGCTCAGGCGGCTGATCAGGCACGCCGAGCCAAAGAGGCGCGAGATCGTGAACGTCAACTGCACTTGGACAACCATTACAATCAGCAAGGTGAACTTCCGAAGGACTACAAGCCGAGGAAGAAGAGGAAGCGAAAGGGCAAGAGCAAAGGGAAAAGCGGTGAGGGTGTTCAGGATGACGAGGACAACGGGGCGGTGCGGATCAACCCTGCTTTGGCCCGCCTGATCGCGAAACGAGATGCGGAGACTGCTAAAAGACGGGCGATCATCCTAAGAGAGAGAGCCGGAGACGGTCACGCAGAAGCTTCAGGAGACGCGATCGAGCAAGACCACGACGTTGTAATGCAGACGGCCTCCTCAGGTCTGTTTCCACCCACTGAGCCATCTGGCAGCGAATGGGTGGTGCCGTCATCTCGGACGCCGAGCCCGGTGAAGAAGAAGTCGAATGCTGCGGATTTAGAGACAAGGCTGATTCCTGCGAGGGAAGGCAGAGCACGAGCAGATGCGTATCTGCGCGAACTCTTTCCGGCGACGCAGATGCGCCGGTATGAGGAAGATGTGCGACATTTGGGTCTGCCGCCGACTGAGCGCGGGGCGGACGTGAGTCAAGTCGTCGACGCCAGTCAGACAAGCCTGGACGATTACGGAGACAGAGGCATTATCAGCGACGACGACGACACTGTGGAGATGTTAGAGGCCGACGACGGCGGCGGCGATGTAGACGAGTCGGTGGCAAGGAGGTTCAACGCGGCGCTTGAGGCACAGGAACAGCTCCTCCGTCGCTCGGCACGGTCCCGGTCCGTCTTGAGTGAAGGCGCGGATAATCATGATGCTCCGTCGTCCATCACTTCGTTTGATGTTCAGGCTCCGAAAGCGCCACAAGAGGTCGGAGGAGACGGTGAAGCTAATGCTAGGCTTGTGTCCTTGATTGGAGGCGACAGCAGCAGGATGATGACGACTCGCACAGACACATCCTCATCTCGAGTTCAGCAGACCTCTGAGAATGTGCAAGCTTCGGACATGGCATCGCCAAGCACGGGCTCTGAAGCAGGAAGCCGGCCTTTGTTTGACGGCTCCTTGCCTCCGGCCACTCAGCGTTTCCGCCGCTCCCGACTGGCAGAAAAGTACGGACGATGAAGCAATTTGTCAGACATGGTAACATTTCTTGAGGAGATTTCAAAGCAGATCAGAGGAGCTGCGTTTCCTGCCTGTGCTCTGCAGTGCGAGATGATGAGCCGCGCGAGAAGCGGCGACAAGGTGTCTGAGAGACCGGCTGTTCCTGGAACGAAGCCCCCATCTTTCCCCAGATCTGCTCCGACTCTCCTCCACACTTGCACTTTGACCAAACAAAGCGTTGTTGGTTGTTTTATTGCTCCTCCTTCGCCAGCGCGGGGAAGACAGCGAAGCAAGAATTCTGCTGCTGTTCGCCTGCACGCAAGCTGAGCTTATGATCGAGCTGGAGCGGTGCCGAAGAGGGCCAAGGTATGGGGAGCCGAGGCAACACCGGGTCGGAGTATGGAATCGAGTTAGCCCTGATCGGAGAGAGCGGCAATCTCACGCTGTGCCCCCCCCCCCCCCTTCCCCCTCCAGAAGAAGACCAGAACCCAAATTGGATGACAAACTAGGAGTGGAGCCAGCCTTCCTTTTTGAGGCAACGGAGAGAGGCGGAGAGGGAGGCGTCTTGACTTGGCTCTGCATTCAACCAAACATCTCGCATGGTGCGCCCGCATCCTGGTGATGCGTAATCGTGCGTCACGCATTTCCTACCGCTCCTGTTCGTCCATGTGCCCGTCCAGGTTGAGATCGTGTGACCTCGGAAGAGTAGCAGGCAGCTGAGATACTGTACCCGGGTGCGTGTACAGTATGCTACAAGGCCGCGAGCAGTCAGACTCGCCAGACAGAGAGGAAGGAAAGAGGATGAGGACTCAAGGACTGAGCCAATGGGAGGTTGGGATCTTCTGAGACGGAGTGGCAAACAGCGGCAGGGTCCAATTCCAATGAGTTCAGAGAGGCACAGATTGGGACGGAAGGATGCCGACGTGGGGAAGGAAAGAGCTCCCCTTCCCCTTCCCAGGCGGACCAGAGCTGGCCAATTGATTTCAGATCGACTCATCACCAAACCGCGCGGGTTCGAGCTTGCTTGGCGGGACTGTGTAAAAATGCCAGAAGGTTAAGTTGGTTTCCCACCACAGCGGCTTAGCCCCAGAACACACTGCGCAGGTGCAAAGCATCGTTCGCTAAATCTCAATCTACAGTACTCTTTGGACTCGTACCGTACCTCACTCAATAACGATTGCTTGCCACCCTGGACCTCGACAGAGAAAGAAGGAGGAACACGCTAGCCAAATGCAATCACAACCACTCAAATGAGGTGGCAAAGCACATTCAGTTCACCCGGCCGCTCTCAGTCCAGTCTGTCTGTTGTTATCCTTGCGTTTCGGCCAGGTTGCGCAGGCCCGCGAGCCGAGCGCAGAAAAACCCAAGGAACGTTGGAAGCATTCGCGTCTATAAATACTTGGGGGCGGGAACGCATCGAGCCAAACACGAATCCTCGTCTTCCCTCTGCTTGCTCTTTCCCTTCCGAACCCTTCAACAAGAGCATCGCTTCCAGATTGGCATCTCGCACCTGACACACCCTCCTCAGCATACAATCATGTCCTCTCCCGGCCACACTCCCCCCGCCGTCGACGAGAAGAAGGGCTCCGGAGAGCACTCCGTCACCGTCGGTCAGGATGATGTCGAATACGGCAACGGCTACAGCCTTCAGAAGGCCAACACCGAAGGAATCCTCCAGAACCCTCTCCATGGTGAGCACCACGCTCATCATCCTCATGACCCCAGAACCCTGACTGACCACGTACTGGCTCCCCCAAAACCTGCGGCGCCCCACCAGGAATCCCCCGCGAAAAGCTCTTCCAGAAAGTCGAGCAGTTCGCGCGCGAGAAGAACCTCGAGAGCGAAGTCGACGTGCTCAAGAAGGGTGCTCTCATCGCACAGAACCCAGCCGACTTCCGTTCCTTGGACATCCTCAGCGAGGAAGAAAAGGATTTCATCCAGTACGAATACGAGCACAAGTGGAGTCATCCCCTGACTCTCTACGTCACCATCTTCCTGTGCTCCATCGGCGCTGCCACCCAGGGATGGGACCAGACTGGTTCCAATGGCGCCAACTTGAGTTTCCCCCTCGAGTTCGGTGAGTCTTGGCAACAGATCGTCTTCTTTTCTGCTTGTCGAGCGAGCCAAATCCTGATCACGCTCACACTCTCCCTCTCCAGGTATCAATGACTCCGACTACCTCGCACCCGGTGTCCCAAATCCCAAGGCGTACGATCACTCTTGGCTCGTCGGTCTCGTCAATGCTGCTCCGTGAGTTGAGACACTTTTTTTTTCCCCTCTACTACTTTCCACAACGATCAACTTGCTCACCGCTTTCGCCCTGCTCGTATCACAGATACATAGCATCTGCTCTGGTAGGATGCTGGCTCTCCGACCCGCTGAACAACTACTTTGGTCGAAGAGGAGCCATCTTCATCACAGCTGTCATCCTCGTCATAACCCCAATCTGCTCTGGTCTGACTCAAAACTGGTGCGTCTCATTGCTTTTGGCCAACCCTGTGTGACGCGAGAACGGGGATAGGTCATTGACGCGTACAGAATTGCGTTTCTTCTCCCCCCTTTGTTTTGTGTGGAATAGGTACCAACTGTTCATCGTCCGCTTCCTGCTTGGTCTCGGGATGGGCGCCAAGGGCTCGACCGTACCCGTGTTCGCGGCCGAGAACTCTCCTGCCACCATTCGCGGTGCGCTCGTGATGGGCTGGCAACTCTGGACCGCGTTCGGTATCTTCCTCGGCTTTGCAGCCAACGTCATCGTCGCCGACACGGGCCGGATCGCCTGGCGTCTCCAGCTGGGCTCGGCCTTCATCCCTGCCCTGCCGCTCGCGATCGGCATCTACTTCTGCCCCGAATCACCTCGCTGGTTGATGAAGAAGAATCGGTACCCGGAGGCGTACGCTTCGCTCTGCCGCCTGCGCTTCCACAAGCTCCAGGCTGCCCGTGACCTGTTCTACATCTCCGTCCAGCTCGATGAGGAAGCCAAGATTGTGCGCGGAGAAAGCTACGTCGGTCGCTTTGTCGAGCTGTTCACGATTCCTCGGGTCCGACGCGCCACCCTTGCGTCGGGCGTGGTCATGCTTGCTCAACAGATGTGCGGAATCAACATCATCGCCTTCTACTCCTCGACCGTGTTCAAGAAGGCGGGCTTCACCGAACGCAACGCGCTGTATGCCTCGCTCGGGTTTGGCGCCTTGAACTGGGTGTTTGCGTTCCCTGCGATCTTCACGATTGACACGTTCGGACGCCGCTCGTTGCTGATGTTTGGATTCCCTTGCATGGCGCTCTTCCTGCTGATCACGTCGATGAGCTTCCTCGCGCCCAACGGACCTGCTACACTCGAGCTGCCCGACGGTGTCGTTGGTCCCGGCAAGCTTGCTGGTATCTGCATTGGCATCTGTGAGTCATCCCTTGTTGTTTTTGACTCGCGCTTTGTGTCCAACCACCTTGAAAGCTCACCTCTCTCTCTCTCTCTCACACACACACACACACTCAGACCTGTTCTCCTGCGTGTACTCGTTCACCGAGGGCCCGGTACCTTTCACTTACAGTGCTGAGGTGTTCCCTCTGGCTCAGCGGGAGCAAGGAATGTCGTGGGCGTGAGTGTATTCCGATCGACTGCTTGGCCTCTCTATTTCGTGAGATCGAACTGACGGCTGTTTACTTTGGGGGGAAACCTCACAGTGTCGCCACATGTCTGTTCTGGGCGGCGGTCCTGTCTATCACCTTCCCTGCGATGTTGAACGTGATGAAGCCGTGGGGTGCGATCCTGTTCTACGCTGTAAGTTCTTCGGCTCTCCTATTCATTCGTGATGTGTGATTTTGAGTTGACACGAATCTTGCTCTTCTTTTCGTCCAGGGTCTAAACTTGGTCGCGTTCTGCCTGTTGTTCTGCTTTATGCCAGAGACGAAGCAGCTCTCGCTCGAGGAGTTGGACGCAGTGTTCAACGTGCCGACGAGCAAGTTCCTGAAGTACAACTTTGGCGAGGTCCTGCCCTGGTTCCTCAAGGGTGGTTTGTTCCGCAAGAGCGTGCCCAAGCCAGAGCCGCTGATGCACGAGAAGTCCAAGCTGGGCGGTCACTGAACTTGAATGCAGTGGACACCTGGCGCACGCGGCGCCCCATCCATTTGGCAACTTTGGCTTATACCATGGGACCGATACCCCTCCCTCGCGTTGGCAGGGCGGCTCCCACGCCTTTTCCCCATTCCCCGACATGGCCCTCCCGATAACGTCCCCCCGCATCAACGAAACTTGCGCACAAAATCCCCGAAGTTCTGTCCCCACTTTGCAACCTTTTTCCCTCCGTTCTGACGACTTGACGTTTCCCGCCTCTTGTTCTTTCTGGTTCACCTTCACCTTGTTGGGTTTCTAGCGGGCTGGATCTTGCGTACCGCCTGCGCGCTATCTCCATTTGCAATAGTATGTACCACACATCAAGTTGCGTCTCTGCCATGGTTGGGGCAGTTGGGCCGCTGCCTGTCACGGCTCCCTGTGTCAAGTGTCTTAACCGTTTAAAAGCTGTGAAATTATTATTATGGTTAGGTCGAGCCCCTTTGGCAGCATACAATCCATGCACACCCAATTATGACGCAGTGGGGTTCGACGAGGACGAGCAACTGGTATTCTCGATCCTCCCTCACCTTTGCTCCATGCTGACCTGGTAGAACGACTACTGGCACCGCTGGACGCACCCGCACCCGCACCCGCACCCGCACCCGCAACCCCGGCCTCGTCTCATCTCTGCTTACATCTCTTCTTGGAACGCACTCCGTTCCGGCCATTCCCACACAGCACCTTCACCTTCAACATGGAAGCAAGCATGGAGAAGAGAGGCGTGCTCGAGACCGACTCCCTGCTGCTGCCTTTGGCCTCCAAGGACCTTCGCAGGCAGCGACCCGCCCAGCGCAGATCACCCCTGGCCGTATGGTCCAGACGCTTCGCCCTCATCGTCCTCCTCCTCACCGGCCCCTTCGTCCTCCTCCACACCCTCTCCGTCCTCATGCCCACACGACGGACAGGCCGCACCCCACCCTTCTCCTCGTCCCCTTCCTCCCAGCCCGATCTCAGCCTCGACGGCGTCGGCCACTTCTCCGAATGGTCCATAGCGCAGAAGAACAACTTTCTAGCCGATCTCAAGCAGGACCCTGCAAATGCAGCAAAGTGGATCATCGTCATGGGCAATGAAGGCGGAGACCTCGACTCGATGACAAGCGCACTGCTCTGGGCATACCATCTCACCCACAACGCGACCGCCAGATCGAGTGCCAGCAGCAGCTCCGAACCCAAGCATCCCATCCAGGCCGTCGCCTTACTCCAGACCCCCTTTGACGCCCTCGACCTTCGTCCCGAGAACAAGCTCGCCTTGGCAAATGCCAAAATGAGCCCCGGTCACTCCGACTTACTCACCGTCGACGAGCTGCCCATGAAGCCCTCCCAGATCGCACCCTTGCTCCACGGTCTCGCTCTCGTCGACCATCCCCGGCCACGCTCGATGTGGGCTCAGGGCCGCATCCTCACCTTGTTCGACCATCACACCGACCGGGGAGATGCACCGGATGCCCATCCGAGAATCATCGAACGCACTGCCAGCTGCTCGACCTTGATAGCCAACTTCATGCTCGAAGAACGCGGCCGGATGGAGGAGCCTTACCACGTCTCCCACGAATTACTCGAGATGGCCTTGTGAGTCTTCCCCGGTCCATCTTTGATCCTTACTGGGACCAACATCACCACAGTCTTGAGCCCCCCCCCCAAAGAAACTGACCGCATTGGCTCAAATCTGCTCTGATATGCAGGTCTGCGATCGCGCTCGACTCCGACGGGCTGACAGCCTCAATCACGACCCACTTGGACTACTCCACCTCCAGCAAGCTCTTCGACCTTGCACCCGGCTACCACGAGCCCGGCCAGAAACAGACCCTCTCCGAGGTGATGAAGCGACTGTCCAAGACGCTCAAGACGGCCAAGAAGGATCTCGACAGCCTCTCTGTCCGAGATCTGCTGAGGCGGGACTGGAAGGGAGACGTCGTCCACACTTCCTCCGACAGCGTGCCCGATGTCCACCTCGGATTTGCCAGCATCCCATATTCGCTCCGGGACATGGTCGAGTCCAAGACGTCGTCAGAGTCGGTCAAGGAGTGGTTCTCCATCGAGTCGCACTGGACAGAGGAGATCCGAGCCGATGTCAGCGTTGCGCTCACTTCCTACAAGATTTCTGCCCCACCAGAGAATCCAGAGGGAGGCAAGATCAAGCAGAGGGATATCATATTGGTCGTCAGGAACGATCATCGGATCAACGAAGAGCAGGCAGATCACCTCTTCCAGCATATAGTCCAAGCCGTGGAGTCGGCTCCTTCCCTAGATGTCGTTCGCTGGAAGGCTCAGAACAGCAACGAGAAGCTCGAGGGTAGACAGTGAGTAACCCTTGCCTACATGCGGTACAATGTGGCAACCAGGGCATTTCTGAATCTGTGACTTATCTGCCTTTTCCCAGAATGGTCTGGACTCACAACACTGCTGACGGCGGCCGCAAGATTGTGCGACCCATCGTCGAGAACGCCGTCCGATCCTGGGCCATGTAAATCCATTCATGCGCACCTCCATTCGGCCCTTGCATAATATCGACTTCCTGACTCCGTCTCTACAGGACCACGGTTTTATTCATTCAAAGATCGAGCCTCTACTCTTCCCGAGGCTTCCCGCAGCTTATCGCAAGGACACATCCATATACACATGGGCACCCTCGCTCGCACAAAGCCTCGCACCGCAACCATTGATCAAGAATTGGTCTTCATCAATATTCCAGCGTCCAATCAGGAAACCCCCCCCCCCCCTCCCTTTTCCAACCTCCCGCTTCGATTCCTTTCCGCCTATCGCACCCATCAAGCGCATCCTAACTCTGTATTCTGTGTATCGTCTCGCAATATCTTCCCCGCGCCATCAGTCACACTATCGATCTGTGTTTTCCAAGTTCAGCGTTCAGAACAATGCCAAGGCGGGTAATATTTCGAGGGTTGCTATGGTACAGATTTACATTTCATGAGAATGTTGAGAGAGAGGGGGAAAACTGAGGAATTCGAAAAAGTTGTACAACATGAGGAGGAACAGAGGAGATCTTTGTTTTGTGGGTGTGATGGTCGGTACTCGTCAAGGATCAGGCCCTCGCGCAATCGTGTTGCCGACGAGCGACAAGAGAACCTTCCTTGAATGCCTGTGAGATGTGTTCGAAGTACTTTGAATGCTCGGATGCCTACTCAATGATGTAAGCCACGGGGCTGTCACCGTTGTTCTCGTCCGTGGCTTTCTGCTTGCCCTTCGATTTGTCTGAGCGCTCGCCATCCATATCGTCCTTTTCTGAAGAGCTGACACGTGTTTCGCTGGTCGCTTTTGGGGCAGTCTCGGCTGCGCTAGCCGCAGGCACATGGCTTGTACCCGCGCTGGCTCCAGTCTTGGCCTCACTTCGAAGCTGTTCCAGTCGCTCCTGCTCGCGTTCGACCCAGATTCGATCCTCCATGCAGAGCTGACTCAGGCGGATTTCGACAACCTTGGTCGAGTACTGACGAACCTCGTCAGTGCCTTCGTCGCCCTGCTGATTCGTCTCCCCGGCAAGCTTCTTGATGATCAGCAGCTTGACACGACCTCGTCCTTGCGCGGATCGAGAAGGAATGAAACTGCCCCGAACTCGATGCTTACCCGTGGCGTCCAGCCAAGTCCTGGCGGGATAAGCCGGGGGATTGGGCGTCTTGTGAGGAGGAGCCTCGGCTGTCGCGGACGTGCCTGTGGTAGCCTGTTGATCGTTGTACGAAGGAGGTTCTGACGAGTGGATGGGTCCCTCACTGCCGGGACGGAGATGTGTCATAAATCCTCCACGTCCGCGCCCGCGGCCGCGTCCACGGCCGCGTGCACCGAAAGGGAGTGCAGGTCCGTGTCCGATCCACTCAGCACCTGCATTTACAGGTGATCCAAAGCTCCGACCCGCGTGACCCCAGCCGCCGAAATGGCCGGGTGGAGCGTTGCCGTGGCCAGAACGAGCCCGCTCGGCCCAGGAAGGGAGTCTATGCGTGGAGTCCAGGTCCGCCATCTGTGTAGGCTCCAGTTCGGGCAGCGATTCGGCATCCATTGGCGCGTCTTCCGGAAGGCCGACGGGGGCCTTGGTCGGGATGGGATGCTCAGGGCCACGGGATGCCGCTGACATCGATGGGGGATCATGCGCGCGAGCGCGTCGATGGTGGTGTTTGTGGCATCGTCTCTTCGTGCGGCAATGATCCTGCTCTTCGTCAGACGAGCTCGAAGACGACGAGGAGGAGGAGTCGGACGAGACCTCCAGATCGTGTCGGCGACGACGACGTCGGCTCTTGGAGCCCTTCTCAGCGTCTTTCTCCTCTTTACGATTGGCCGAGGAGGACATTCCGGCCACCGCAGCATCATCACGCATTACTTGTTCCATAGCTGCCTCGAGGTCGGTGAGAGTCTTGGTTTCATCGTCCTGATCATCCTTTTCTTCGCGATGTCGGTGGTGATGACGATGTCGGCCGCATCCATGCATTCGGCCTTCGTGGTGCGCATGGTGACGGTGATGATGTTCTTCGGCACCGCGACGGCCGAAGTACCCTCCATCGTGCGGATGCGCATGATGGTGATGGTGGCGAGGTCCTCCGAGTCCAAATCCGAATGCACCACGCCGTCCTCCAGTCGCATCCGCCCAGGCCTGACGAAAAGTCTCGGCTTGCGCTCGGATTTGCTGTGCTTGAGCGGTCAAATTGGCGGCTGCATTCGTGAGGTTCTCTCTCATTGTTTCGAAATTCTGCGTTGTGTCAGGACTCGTTCCCGCGGCGTCGTTCGGTGCAGAGGGTCGAGGACCGGTAGAAGGAGGCGGGAAGCTGAAAGGAATATGCATGTCTCCGAAGGTGAAGCCCCGGCGGTCAAGCTCAAAGAAGGGCGTATCGAACGGAGCCGAGTTGCCACGTCTGCTGGCGTTCCTGAAGGTGTGACGGAAGTTCTCGGCTTGAGCTCGGAGCTGTTCAGCTTGAGCTGTCCAGTCCGCAACGGAATTCATGAGGTTCTCTCTCATGCTTTCCCAGTCGAAGTCCTGTGCCGGGCGAGGACCTTGATCAGGAGGACTGTTGGATCCGAAAGCCCGAGCACCGATGGGAGGGAAGTTGAAAGGGATGTGCATGTTGCCGAGAGTGAAGCCACGGCGGTCCAACTCAAAGAAAGGCATTGTGAAGGGCGGCTCGCCGCCAAACGGAGGAGGTGTGGGAGCATCTGGAGCTCTTGGTGGCGGTGGCGGAGGAGGGTGCGGAGCGTGAGGATGGTGTCGGTGATGGTGAGGGAAAGGAGGCGTCTGGGGAGGATGCCCATGCCTGTGCCCTCGATGAGGATGCGATCCCGAATGGCCGTGAGCGTGGGAGTGATGATGGTGATGATGACGATGAGGACGAGGGGCATTACCATCTGCTCCAGAAAGTTGTGAGAGTCCAGAAGCGATCGCTCCGAAGATTCCGCCTACAAGGTTGTTGACGGTCTCGGAAATCTGCTCGGGGAGGGCTTGTCCTGGGTTGACATGTGTGTCGGGGTTGATGTTGTTTGCGTTGGTGTCGCTGTTGTTGTTGCCATTGTTCTCATCGACCTTTTCCTGTTCAACGATGATGGTTGTGTCTTGCTCATGGGCGGACGGAGAGGTAGCATCCTCAGCATCATCTTCGTCTCCATCAGAGGCGACCTCAATGGCCTCAAAGCCGTCAGACAACTCATCTCCCTCGTCGACTGGGTTGACAGTCAGGATGCGTTGCTCCTCGCGAACAGTTGGATTCTGAGAGAGGGGAGGACGAGGTACAAGGGTGAGCTTGGGCAAGGAGGAGGTCGACCGGACTGAAAGAGTCTGGAGCCAGTCCTCTCTGTCCCCATCAGTCACGATGGAGATCAGATCGCCGTCGGCGTCGACGTAGGTAACGTCGATGGCGGTGTGATCGACGTTCCAGAGGTTGGAAAGGAGGCGGATGAGGTCGTCGACAGATGGAGGCTCGGTGGTGGGGAAGGTGGCGACTCGGAAGGCGGGCGAGGGATGAAGATTGGTTTTGACCTTGAAAGGCATGGCTGCCCTGTTTGCGGGGAAGGTGTGGGTGCGGGTGTGGGAGGAGGGGATGGAGACTGTCGGTATGACAGAAGGGCGATGAAGGACAGGGCACAGATGTTCAGCTTGAGGGCACAAGGCTCTTTATATAGACCCCTACCGAGCCCACGGGACCAACCGACTGCGCTCAGCTCTGTCGCTGAGACCACAACTGTGGTTCCAGCATGCAAGTCGGCTCAGAAGGCTCAGCATTCATTCCACCAGAATTATGCGGGAGCTGCTGCTAGAAAGCTCAGTCACTGCGAGCTTCCGAGAGCTCGCCCGCACTGCGCACTACGAGGACATTGTCGGGTCGACAAGGCACACTCATCGCTCACCCGACACACACACACACACACACACACACCGTTCCGCAACTAAAGGATAACTTATAGACATGCCAAATGTGTGCGAGAGGTGCTATCGAGGGGGGTGCGGGACAGAACATGAGAGCAATCTACATCCTAACAAAGGTAAGCTTATTCATCGCCCACCAGATGGAGACACTGTCCAACCAGCAGGTGCTGATCCGGTTGGCCGCTGCGCCGAGCCGCCCATGCCCGACATCAAGGCGGGTGAGTAAGCTCCATCGAAGGGCTGGTGGCTCGTCTTGACATCGTGATTGTGTTGCGGCACATGTTCGGCCGCGGGGGTATGTGGAGCTGCTTGCGGAAATGAGGGTAGCGCCGGTGCCGGCGAAGGATGCGAAGGATAAGCTGGTTGGTAATAAGTCTGGGGCTGGATCTGATGCTGGGGCGGCGGAGACTGCGGCGACGGAACGTGGTAGGGCGCAGAGTAAGGGTTGGATACGTGAGCTGTAGAAGGGCTGTAGTCGCTCTGAAGCTTCTCCTCGGCGACGATGTGGGTGTCCGAACGGACGCGTCGTGAAGTCGTGGAAACGGAGTACGTGGACAATCCCGTGCTGATGACAACCAGGATGAGGAAGACGACAAAGGCCACATTGAGAGGGTAGTTGACCCAGTACGCGCTAAAGTAAGGTGCGAGCTGGCTGTATTCCTTTGTGACCAGGATGCCATCGATGACCAAGCCAGCAATGCTGAGCACAGCCCACATCAAGGTGTATCCAAGCAGGCCGTAGAAAAGGCTCGATGACTGCTTGGATGCAAGAGCGCTGTTCCCCGCTCTGGAAGCTCGGGCAATCTTGGTCGCCGATGAGAAGAAGGAGAAGAACTTGATCGTGCCAAAGAGACCGGCAAGGGCGAACAAGATGGTCGAGGCCTGTTGCCAGCCTTCGTACGGATACGATTCGCTTGACCCTCCGCCGCCGCGTCCCCCTCCGCCGCCGCCGCCACGACCTCGTCGGGCCTCCAGGACTTGAAACGCTGGAGCTCCTGTGATATCGAGATCGCGCTTGCGGTAATATTCAAAGTAGTCGTTGGCGTTGTTGTGCACGATGAATGCGATCATCCTCCCCATCTGGCCAAACGTCAGGGCCGTGGCAATGAAGGTAAAGAGTGCATCTACCGTTCCGAAGAAGTCGCGAGGACCAAAGATGGCTGGTGCGGACATGTTGGTGATCGTGATTGTCAGAAGAGGGCAAGGGAGTTGTCCTGCGAGAACCAAAAAAAAGGGAAGGAGGGGGGGGGGGGGTGACAGAGAGGGTGCTCGGGTAGCAATATACGCGTCAATGAGCAGTTCGCAGAGAAAGAGGAGACAGATAAAGCTGAGCTGCAAACGGAGATCACCATCACACCACCGTGCTTTATCAGAAGACTCTGACCCGCTCACGCAGTCTCGAGTCAGAGGCGCGCCCTCAGGAGTCAGGACGCATCGTACATACAGGAATGCAGTGTACAAGCGAACTGCCATTACAAAACCCCTTGGGAACCATGACGGAGGCCCAGAGAGCTGTGCCGTATGTGCGAGTGGATAGTGCAGTGCACACCCATCCACAAGCATGTGACTGTGGGAGTGAGTGAGTGAGGCGGGGTGTGAGCATGTGATGGTCAAGATGGTGCCTGGGATGGCGTTTTTTTTCCACCCTTCTGCTTTGGTTTGTTCCGCAAACGTCTTCCTTCCTCGAGAGACCCAGAGGTCTGCCTAAAAACGCGCCTTGCGCCCATCCTGACTTGCTACGGATTGGAGGCGGTGCAACCGAGCAGGAGGTCCACGCCGCCCAGATGCAGGCAAAGCTGCAACCTTGCTCGTATCATTTCTTTTCTCTGCCTTGTGGAACCTGATCCGGGGGCCGAGATGGGAAGCCCAAATAAGGACGGGACCGCAATCTGACTTGGGACGTCGAGCAGCACTTGGGCGCAATGGACTAAACGCGCAAGGCTGTCAGCTGTTCCTCTGCAGGTCGCCACGAATGCCAAGCCTCCGCTTCCCTCAGGGTTTGTTTGGATTTGACACGGCCAGGAACAACTGCTCTTTCGTCGCCATCGTTCCCCCATCCTTGCCGCTCTTTGCATGACAAGGCTGGAAAAGGAGGGTGGACATGGGGCAGTTCCTCACCTCCACTCCTACGCAGGTATGTCGCCTCTTGCAAAGATGGACAACCGTGCAAGAGCAATCAGTGCTTGGCTTCGCCAAAAAGGAAGAAAATCACGCAGTCTTATGGCTTGCTGACCATCGAAATCCTCCGCTGCAAGACTAGTGGAAGGAGCATGCAGTACATACAGGTATGTACAGTATGTGGTGAGCCACAAACCTGCCAGAGCCCTCGCCTCATCAAGTCGTTCTTGGCTTTGTGCCTGGTCAGCAAGCGAGGTTCTCGA
The DNA here is from genome assembly GCA_023634365.1 of Tilletia setariae. Lineage (NCBI taxonomy): Eukaryota > Fungi > Basidiomycota > Exobasidiomycetes > Tilletiales > Tilletiaceae > Tilletia > Tilletia setariae. Next base: position 7,206,832 of record JAMJXE010000001.1, on the reverse strand, counting down.
CCTTGCCTTCCCCCATTCTCTCACCTTTGGCAATGCTGTGCAGCATGCACGTATGGCGTTCACACAGGTGGACCGAGTCATGCTCTTTCACGACCCTGGCGCAATCACGCGAGGTGTTTCTGTGGTTGCCATTGCCAGCCCTGGACTTGCACGCCCTGGCAGCTGGCAAAAGTCCCGCCCTCTTGAATGCAGACTGGCGCTTGAGGCGCTCGCACGATGCCCTGCTACCTGCGTCTTATCCCAGACACCTCGTTGAAGCCTCCAGTCTGCTGATAAATATTCAGACCAGTGCAAACCCCTTACGAGAGAGACCTGGAATCTGTTCTTTGTCTGTGCATCTGCGCTTTCATCCCATCGACATCCGCTCGCTCAACATCTTCAAGCTCTGCCTCTCTCGTTCTCTCGTGTCCGCTTGCTGAAACGTCATGGCCGGTCTCTTCTCTGCGTACAGGAAAAGTTGTGAGTATCATTGCCCAGCGCCAAATCTACAACCTCTCACGCTCACGCAGCTGACAGGTGCTATTTCCACCTTCCCGCCGCCCTCGCGCAGCCTTCATCATCCTGCCCCTCCTCGCCCTTTTCTCCTGCACAGGCGCAGCACTCTCCGCATACTGGGCATCACAGGTCGGCGCATCGATCGCATACATTCAATCGCAGCTCGAACTCAGCCAAAACCCGTATTCAAGTCTGAACAATCCCGATGATCAGGACGTGCTGCAAGCCGCTCTCAAGGCCAACAAGAGGGACTCGCATCCCATTTACACGTTCACCATTGCCCTCGGCATCGTCTTCCTCTGGTCCGCCGTCACCGCACTTTTTGCACAGTCGCCGCAAGGCCAATTTGTGCCTCCGATCACCAATGGCTTGGCCAATCCAAAGATTGCCAAGCGCGTTCTCGGGCCCGTGGGCATGCTAGTGCAGTCCGCCGTCCTGTTCGTCTTCCTCCTGGGTGCCATTGCAGCCAACACGGGCAAGGACAAGCTCCCATGTCCCGCGTCGATCAAGAGCCAGTACTGCCAAATCTTGAACGCAGGCTTTGCCTTTTCCTGGCTCAGCTGGATCCTCCTCCTCACCTTGATCGGGTTCTCGGCGGCCAGCTTGTTCAAGACGCCTCGAGCGTTCGGCGGTCTCGCGAAGGACGAGCATGTGAAGGGACACGGCGCCAGTGAGCCAATCGCGTACACCGGCGCGCCAGCCACCAACATTTGAAGATTGCGAATGTACCCGCATGTCATCTTGTTACTTTCCGAGCCTTCACAGTGCGAGTTGAGGCAGTGACACCTCGGAGAGGATGACCATGACACGCGCATCCGAGAGAAAGCTTGCCAGTCCGTCGTGCGCATGATCCGCCATCTTGGAATGCCCGCTCTGCTTGTTGGTCTGTAAGGTCTCGAGAATGTCCAGCGCGCTTCTCAACCGCTGTTCCACATCAGATTGAAGCAAGTCTCGAAGCTGCTTCGCGCTGCGGACAGACTCCTGCCGCGTGCCTTGGCCACCGGCATCAAATACGGCCACAGGACAGGTGAACGAATAGAGCTCAATCTTGTTCGAAGTGGGTGTCGAGAGCGTCTCAAGCGTGACGCGAAAGAGGTGCAGCGGCTGTGACGCCAAATTATTGACACGAGCCTCCTCCCAGAAAGCATCCCCATCCAGGGGCACCTCGTCTTGTGACTCGACGTTGGATAGTTTGACAGCCGTACTCGGGTGCACTGCGAGGCCAGTGTGAGAAGCCTCGAATCTGTAGATCACTGTGTAGCCCAGGAGCCAGCCGGCGACTGCCACAGCAGCATGAGTGGGTGTGTGCAGCTGGAAGATGGTTCCATTCTCAGGAAAGTCGGACAGCTGCTGCAGGACCGCATCGATGACAGCATCTTCTTGAGGAGATGTGTACCCGATGGGAACCTTGACGTCGACTGAGACGAAGAGTGGAGGTACACGTCCAGAAACGGACGTTGCGGGAGTCAATGAAGCTTGTGCTCGTAGCCGGACGGCATTCTTGAGCAGGAGAAAGACTTGACCTGTGGGCTGATGCGAGAGGAAAACCGTGTCTTTGACGAGATCTTGACCGAAAGTCGAGCTCCGAATGACCTGAAGGATGAGATCCTGCTGAATGTAGGAAAGATGTACTCGATCGATCAGCACTGCATCGCTGCGAGCCATAGACGTGAAGCAGATCAGGAAGCAGGGTCAGAGAGTAATCGACACCATTGCCACCGCTGTATGAGAAGCACCGTACCGTATCTTCAAGAGCACCAGGACGAAAGACCAGGCCAGGTAGGAGCATTGTGAGCGGTTGAGTCGAGTTTCCTGACCCCGATTCGGTCTTCGTCCCCTCCCAGGTCCGCAGCCAGCACTCAAGCTGCGAAACAGATCATCGGCCAGTTCTTCTATGAGATGCACACGGGGAAGGCTCCCAACATCTGCACTGCCGCCTGACATCCCCCTCCTGCTATGTGATGATCCACGGCGAGTGGTAGTCAAGGAGCATCTGCCGTCGGAATTCATGGCACAGGTTCCGGCTACCTCCGGCTATATGCACGAGAAATTACACAGATAGCCCCAGGATTGAGCGATATTTCGCAAATACACCCCCCTCGCCCAAAACAATTCACAGATAGACCCAGTGCCGCTGCAGTGTGTCATCCATAGTCGTCCTGTCGCTCCCAGTCGCTGGCGAGCATGCCTGCCTCATCCTCATACTCAGAACTGACCTTGGGCCAGAAGTTCGACTCGGTCAAGGCCTTCAAGCTCGCAGTTCGAGCTACTGCTGCTGCTGAAGGCTGGAACGCCAAGTACGGAAAATCACAGGCTCATTTCACGACTATGCGCTGCCAGCACAACAAAGAGAAGGACCAAGCTCAAAGAAAAGGGGCTGCAGTATCTGCGGAGAGGCGGGACATCGGTGCAAAGAGTGTGCGATGAGTTGGGAGTGTGACACCGATGTGCGAATAGATGTGTATGTCTTTGGCACTGGGTCTATCTGTGAATTGTTTTGGGCGAGGGGGGTGTATTTGCGAAATATCGCTCAATCCTAGGGCTATCTGTGTAATTTCTCCTATATGCACGGCTCACTCTGCCCCAAGTTGTCCTGGAGGAACCAGGTGGAGAACGACCAGCTTGTCCGCAACTTTCACTGAGTAAACATGGCCACTCGAATCTCCCAGATTGCTTCCCACCTCGACCCTCGCAGCTGGCTTGGGTCCGGCCTCCCAGCAGCCAGGGCCAAGAACGACAACGACGTGGTGATTGTCGCGCTCGGAAGAACCCCGTTCACCAAGGCGTGGAAGGGAGGTCTGAAGGACACTCCGTTCGACGTCCTCCTACTGGAGTCGATCAGGGGCATTCTTGCCAAGGCTGAGATTGAGCCAGCTCTCATCGATGAGGTCGTGATGGGGTGAGTCAGCGACAAGCCCAATACACCCAACACAAATGCTTGGACGCTGATCGAATGCTCCGCCTCCAACAGCAACGTGCGTAACACTGACAGTGTTTATGAGCTGCGAGCTGCCGCCCTGGCTGCGGGAATCCCGAACTCAACTCCCTGCCAGCAAGTCAATCGGTGGTGCTCCTCTGGACTCATGGCCGTCCGAGCCGTTGCGAACCAGATTCAAGCAGGCGAGATCGCATGTGGCCTCGCCATCGGGGCCGAGAGCATGACCTTCCACCCCAAGCGAGACTGGAAGTTCTCCGAAGAGGTCGTAGCAGTCAACCAGGAAGCCGCGGATTGTGCCCAGCCAATGTTGTGGACCAGCGAGAACGTGGCCGGCGATTTCAGTGTTTCGAGGGAGAAGATGGACGCCTTTGCTGCTCGGTCTCACCAGCGCGCGGCCGCGGCTCAGGCTGCTGGCAAGTTCGATGCCGAGATCTTGCCTGTGAACGGAAGGGATGGTCCAAACGGTGCCAAGCGCGTGTTTTCCCAGGATGACGGCATTCGAGCTACGACCAGCGTTGAGGCCCTTGCGAAGATCAAGGCTGCCGCACCTCAGTGGTCACCCTCGAGAACTACAGGAGGAAACGCTAGTCAGGTGAGCTGAGACGAGCTCGGGACTTACACTTCTGCACTTGAAGGACCTCATCGGATGCTCATCTTGGTCGCTCTCACAGATTACCGATGGAGCTGCGTCCGTGCTGTTGATGCGACGCAGCCTGGCGAACAAGCTGGGCAAACGGGTCATCGCCAAATATGTCGCAACAGCAGTAGCCGGACTTGAGCCCAGAATCATGGGTATCGGCCCTACCTATGCGATTCCAAAGGTGCTAGAGCTGACCGGCATCAAACAAGAGGAGGTTGACCTCTTCGAGATCAACGAGGCTTTCGCCTCGATGGGAGTGTGAGTTATCATGCCTGGCGCATGGAATACTGCCAGCCAGTCACTGAAACTCGAAGGCTACTTCGTCTCAGGTACTGTCAAGAGAAGCTCAACATTCCGGATGACAAACTCAATGTCAACGGAGGTGCGATTGCGCTTGGTCACCCGCTCGGTGCCGTGAGTGCCATGTACTGCTCACATGATTTCCTCACAACTGTTGGTGACCTGACTCCCTTCCTTGCTCTCAGACTGGAGCTCGTCTGATCGTTACATCACTTGCTGAGGCGGAGCGACGCAATCAGCACGTCGTCTGCGTGTCGATGTGCATTGGGCTTGGAATGTGAGTTTTCGCGCAAACTCAGAGAATTCCGCTGAGGTCCGCCCTCTTGCTGACGCAGTCCATATGCTTCCAGGGGTGCGGCGGGCATCTTTATTCGGGAGTGATATCAAGTCTGTCGATCTCGGCAGGTGGATAGCAGTCCTGGGGCAACTCCGCTAGGCCTTTCGACGCTCCGTGGGCTAGATGTCAGACCAGCAGGACGCCTGACTCCTTTGTACGCTTCCCTTTGTCCGCGAATTCCATTGTTTTTCCGGCGAGAGATTTCTTGCTCCCAAAGAAGTGAGAGCTTTCGGGTGTTCCCCTGGAGATGAGATCCACCATCACCGTGGGCACAAGTCTGCAGTCATCATGGCGGACAACACAACGCGCAATGAAGAGCGCTCCACGGCTTCGGTGGCTGCTGCTGCGCTGGCATCTAGCGAAGACCCTGGATCCCAGGCCAACAGTGGTGCCAACATCAGTGTGCCTGCACGGAGCAGCAGCTCCAAGGGTGTTCTTCCTCCCATCCCTCGTGCGACAGCGATCATCATCATCGGAATGGCAGGCTCAGGAAAGTCCACGTTCGCCGCCAAGCTGGCGAACCACATTGGACCGAGCGCAGTAGCAGCCGCAGCCGCAGCTGCTGCTGCTGCTGGAGACGATAAGGGCAAAGGACGAGCTTCAGGTGCAGAGGGGGAGGAGCAACAGCAGCGACCAAGACCGTACTGCGTCAACCTCGATCCTGCAGTGGCTGGGCTTGGGTATGAGCCGAATGTGGACATCAGAGACACGGTCGACTACGCAAAGGTCATGAAAGAGTAAGTGCGGCTCGTCCTTGCCCAGTGCAAGTTACCGGTCCTGATCATAGTCCTGGCTTTGTCTGACTTCTTCTTTGCCTGTGTTTGACCACACGATCCACTCTACACTACTTTACAGCTACAACCTCGGTCCAAACGGCGGAATCCTGACCGCCTTGAACCTGTTCACCACCAAGTTCGACCAGGTACTGGGTATTGTGGAGAAGCGGGCTGAGGAAGTCGAGTGAGTAGGAGACCTTGAGCAATGAAGCGCTCAATGGCCTGTAGTTGTATACTTACATCTCATACATTTTCCTCCTGTGTTGCAAAGTGAGGTCATTCTTGATACCCCTGGCCAGATTGAGATCTTTACTTGGTCGGCATCGGGCTCTATCATCACAGATGCGCTGGGAAGCGTCATGCCGACCTGCGTTGCATATATCATCGACACGCCGCGGACAATTGCGCCAGCGACGTTCATGAGCAACATGCTCTACGCTTGCAGGTGCGCTATGGCCGTTTCAGCGATCGTGATATTTTCATTTTTATTTTGCAAACTAGAAGGCCTGACCTGAATCTTTCCTCACTTTTTGACAGCATCATGTACAAGTCCAAGCTGCCTTTCATTGTCGTCTTTAATAAGACCGATCTTCAACCACACGACTTTGCCTTGGAGTGGATGAGCGATTTCGAAACCTTTCAACGCGATCTGAAGACGGGAAATGCTACCGATCCTGTGCCCGAGCTTCTGGCGCGCGGCAAAGGCGGCCACCTGAAAGTCGGACCCAGCTCACTAGATCCGAATGCGGAGGGAAGCTACATGAATAGCTTAATGAACAGCATGGCTCTGGTTCTGGATGAGTTTTACACGAACTTGAAGGTTGGTCCTTATCCTCTAGTCTTCCCGATCGTGTCCTCCGCTGAATCAAACATCGTCGCCTTTCAGACTGTCGGAGTTTCTTCGACCACAGGCGAAGGAATCGACGATTTCCTAAGTGCCGTACAAGACGCAAGACAGGAATATCTGACCGATTACAGACCAGAGCTGGAGCGATTGGCTGCTCAGAAAGAAGCGAGGGCAGAACGGGAAAAGCAACGAAACATCGATCGCTTTATGCGGGACATGGCTCTCGGCAACGACGGGTCTGGGGCCAGGACTGGAGGAAGATTCGGAGACGACAAATGGCCGGAGGATGATGAGGAAGATGCGGCTGAGCTGGCCGCTGCTGCCAAGGGAAGACAAGGATTGACCATGGAGGAAAGAAGGAGAAAGTATGAGCAATTACATCGAGCCGGGGAAGGGGTACGCGGCAAACAAAAAGCAGGAGCTGATGACGAAGATGATGACGAAGAGATCATCGAGAAGACGTACGATGGCGATGGCCTCATCTTGGACCCGGTGCGTTTCGTTTGGACTAGCATACGGGCGGTGTCGAAAGCATATATTTGGCTGACACTGCAATTCGAATCTACCTGCAGGACCCAATGTCGGATGAAGAGGACAAGAAGGAGGAGAAAGCCTTCCAACGCATGCTAGACACAAACACTGAGAAGCGATTCGGCTTGGGCAACGATCCGATGAATGCTGACGGGACGAAATGGCCGCCCGTCGTATAGAATCTCATTCACAATGCCATAGGTGCTCAGATCCTTCCGTGCGCAGCAGGCACCGACCTGTGATCAGAACTCGTGGATCATCTTGTGGGGATCTGGTCAAAGTCGTGGGAAGATGCCCCGCGTAACAAACACAATCCGTCACAAGAAATTCACACGGGTGTCTGACGTGCTGCTGCTGCTGCTGCTGCTTTCCGCAACCTTTCGCGGAGGAGGCAGTGTGGGCGATGTCATGCTTGCTGGTGGTTTTGCCTGATCCTCTCTCTTTTCTCATCTCGTGACTCAGTATCTCTTCAAAGTCCCTGTCCCTCATCGCGCAGGAGGACGACTTCCACCACTTCCGCGGCACCCCTCTTCACCATCTGTCACTCTCCACGACCGCGACCCCTTCTTTCCGGCACAAAGCGAGCCTCTCCAATAGAAAACAGGTCCAAACATGAACGGCTCTGCTTCAGACCCTAGGAAGGCCCCCTTGACAATCTCTCGCCGAGCTGGCCTTCAGTTCCCGGTCCGTCGCATCCTCAACGGAATGAAGGGCGGTCGCTACGCCAGGCGCATCACAATCGTGGCTGGCGTCTACATGGCAGCTGTCATCGAGTACGTGATAGCAGAGGTGCTCGAGCTGTGTAAGTGCACTGCTTATCTTCCTCCTCCTGCGCCAACCAGAGGCGATGGGCAATCCAGCTTTCATGTCCTATACCAACTCACCCTGATAATTTTCTTCATTCTTCCCTGCCTCGCCGCTCTGTCTCTTTTCTGATTCTCTCCTGCCTTCTCTGACATTTGTTCCACAACGTCGCCGACTGCGCTCGTATTGCCTGCCTCACACAGCCGGAAATGCTGCCCGTGACAACAATAAGATGCGCATCACACCCCGCCATATCCAGCTGGCCATTCGTAACGACGAGGAGCTGAACAGGCTGATTCCGAATGTTACAATCTCGTGAGTGTGCATACATACCTGTAGTAACCACCAGATCAGCTATTCAAACTGACGCACTGTACCATCGCCGCATATATGCGTCTTCCTCAATCACATCACAGTGCCGGCGGTGTTCTGCCGTTCATTCACCAGTACGTGTCAGCACTGCTTCACAGCCCACCGCATACATGCTGGTGATTTTGGTCACCTGAATTCAAGCTGACCGCCAACCAATGCCCTCTTCCGCAGGGAGCTGCTTCCCGCCAGCTCGAAGAAGGAAAAGAAGAAGGCTACCTCAGAGACGTATTGATCTGATCGTCTCCCTTTTGACCGACTCGTGCAGTTTTTGGGCACTTGTGTGCTAGTCAAGCATCACGAGCTCCGCTGGAGGTCAGTGACGTGCTCGAATGGCTTCTTCTTTCGTTACGGCTTCGGCTCTTCAAATCGTGTCCTTCGCAAGGGAGACTGTGTGCTCTTCAATGATTCAGAGAACAGCGCTACTTTTGCATCCTATCTCTGCCAGTTCGTACATGCATTTCTCTTCCCTCTGTACTTCCACTTCTTCACCTCCTTCGACTACCCTAACAGACCAACAGCAGAACTCAGCACCCAGTTTGATGAATCGAAGATGCATTTGCAGTCCTCATCAGAGAACAGGCTCCTTGTATTCGTATATGTGATTGGTGCGAGTTTGCAGTCGACATTGTGACGGCCCTATTGGGTCTTCTTATCCGTATCTACATGTTGAGTATCCGCCGCTTCCAGCTTGGCAGTCTGCCCCTTCTGCAAGAGCTTGAGCGTCTGCTCCATTGCCCGTCTCAGATCCGTCTTGAGGCCGAGCTTTTCGTCAATCTCGAGAGCGCTAATGATTTGTTGGATTTGGGAAATCGAGGTGAGGAGAAGCTCGGGACGGGTGCTGACTTGTTCGGGGTTTTGGTTGTCCGCCGATGTTGGTGATGATTGCTCGCCCGCATTGGAAGCCTCGCGGGCAGATTCCTCTACCTTTGGGTGTACGACACGAGGAACGTTGTCTAGTGAATTGTATACGTCGTCCAGTTCTTTGCTGGCAGTAGGAACGAGTCTCTCTTGGGCGATGAGCTCTGATAAATAGGCTGACGATTGATATGCTGTCGGGATTCGTAATGCAATGTAGTACTCAGTACTTTTGAGTGGCACAGGTAGGAAATCTCGCAAGGCTTACCTTTCCAATGACTCCATGCTCTCCATGCGAGGTAAAAGAATGGCAAGTTGGGAATGACGGGAACAAGGGCGAAGGGAGCTGTCAGGGGAGCTCCAATGAGGCAGACCCACATCCACTTGCGGTGGTGGGGTGTTCTATGAGACGCGAGGGTCTGTAGTGACCTGAGAAGGGGTTGTGGTTTCAATAAGGAAGGTGGGTAAAGGAGTGGGACCTGTCATCCAGATAGATGGCGAAGGCAGAGCACACAAGTGAGCAAGGTGCAGCAACGCAAGCAGATCGTCAAAGCACTCACATTGACTGGGTCGCTAGTAGGATTCGCAGACTGGTCTTTGTCTGTTTGGTGAGAGGTGGGGTGTTTCAGGTTGGGAGCGAGCGCAGGATCGATGCCTTTGAGCGCCCACTCCTCGTATTCGACCGTGTCCATGATCCTTTCTCCGAGCTGGTAGGTACGCTTCTTCCAGTCGAACGTAGACTTGGCATTGGGATCTCCTAGAGATATCCAGAACGCGGACGCTCTGGCTGACAGACGCGAGGCCAACGGGAGTTTCTTGACTGATTCATTGGGCTTCGTTTCGGTCTTGGACGGGAGCACGATGGGCGCTCGTTGGGCGAGGAAGGTGGAGACTGGCTGGGATCCTGGTCTCAGTCGAGCTAGTGGTACCGCGATCAACCTCATCCTGTCTTTCTGGTCCTGTCTTCGCGCAAGCTGGCTGGGCTTTGCGTGTTCGTTCGTCACTTGCTTCAAGAAGGAGCGGCAGAAAGGGAACGTTGCAGGTCGAGCTGGGTGTTGCGAAATCCTGTGCACAGCCCCGATGACATGACGCAGATTAAGCAGAGGAATGCTCCGACCGCGGATCACGTGCAGTCGACTTCCCCAGTGTGTGTCGTCGCCCTGGAACTGAGTGCATAATGGCATCCCATCTTCCCTTTGCTACACCCGCAGTCGTCATCGCGACCTCCCATCTTCTCGGTCAGCATCCCTCGCACTCCCGTCTGGCAAGAGCACAGCCATGGCTTCCGCAGGTGGCAGTCGAGGCGGCCTGTATGCGTGAGTCAGGTGTTTTGTCCTGCATCATGCGCGCTGCGGAATGCTCACCTGATCGATCTCCTTGTCCTGTGTTCCACTTTAAACAGCATGTTTGGCGCAGCCGCCTCTCACTTGGGCAACGACGTCAACTCAGAGGCAGGGCCATCGTCGTATGGAGCTGGAACCGGATCTTCGGCAGCCGTAAATGCCTTCTCAGCTCAGCACAGCAGCACCATGGCCGACCCCTGGACCCTCGAGGATGACGCTCGGTCTCTCGATCTCGTTTTCATCATGGATGCGACCGGCTCAATGGGAAGCTACATTACCTCTGCTACCAAGAATATCGAAACCATCTGCGACGAAATCATCAGATCTGAAGAACTCTCGAGCCCCCAAGCTCTCCGGATAGGTCTCATCGCCTACCGCGATCATCCTCCCCAAGATCACACCTACGTCACCAAAAATTGTAAGTGCTTGCTCCTGGACTAGTCTCGCCTCTGCAACGCTGCTCATCAATCGTATCTGCTCTCCAGTTGGCTTTAGCTCAAACATCGAGGAAGTGAAGAGGCATCTCAAATCGTTATATGCTACCGGTGGAGGGGACGGACCTGAAGCTGTCACTGCTGCCATGAAAGCTACTCTGGATCTAGTAAGCACACTCTCCGTGCTGAGTGCCTGATTCAAGCGGACTGACGGAAACCTGGAATATTTTTGTTTTTGGCAGGACTGGCGACCACGAGCAACAAAGCTGGCGGTCCTCATAGCTGATGCACCACCTCATGGAATCGGAGAGGTGAGCATTCAGTCTGGAATATATTACCCGCATCGAGCTGAGGTTCACCTAGCGCAACCTGTTACACCTGCGCACAATCTCTTGTAGTACGGTGACGGGTTTCCGAATGGCTCACCAGAGGGTAACGACCCTTTGCTGCTGGCTCGGCAGATGGCCAGAGTCGGTATCAGCTTGTACATGGTCGCCTGTGAACCTGGTATGTACACTGGATATTTTCACCTACATGCTCTCAAGCTGCAGCCGGAGAACACGGTTTCATTTGTTGATCTGAAAACTTCATCCTTCCTCCCCGATTTTCTCATAGCTTTATCCGGTTATCAGTACGGAGCCGACTTCTTCCAAGCCCTGGTTCGCCTCACCGGTGGACAATTGCTGCCTCTCACGACCGCTTCGCTCCTCTCGCATGTTATCATCGCCGCGGCAGGTGAAGCCATGGAGCTCGAAAGACTGCAACGTGAAATCGGAGATGCGGTCGCAGATCGCCTGCGATCGCTCAGCATTGCGAATGCTCAACAACAGTCGGGTGCAGGTGGCGCAGCGGCGCCCTCAACTGCGGACGAAGCAAGTATGGACGACGTCGCACGGGAGCTTCATGAGCGGCTGTTGTTGAGGAATGAGAGCACAAAGCAGATCTACATTGAGAGCATCTATCGGCAGAGCGAGGGTATGTCGCAACGCCTGCAATTGTGCTGGCGAGCGAAAAGCTGAACAAGTGTCGATTCCTTCTTTCGTTTCCCAGAATCTGCTCACAACATCAGAGTATGGTCAACAGCTCCAAATATCGGAGTTGCGAAAGGCTATATCAAGAAGGTAAGCTCCCACTCGTCGGACGAAACGTCTAGTCATGCATATCAAACACTCAAACACTCCATATTCTCGACAGGTTCCTGGCAGTCGACTGAGCGACGCATACATGGCGACTCGAAAAGCATCAACCTCATATGTTCCTACCAGGACCACATTCCCATCTTCAACTTCGGCCGCCGCTGCATCCCTGCGCGCCGCATCGGGATCGTCAAGTCGCGGGCCGACGGCGAGAACAGATGGCTCACGTCGAGTCGTGTCCGACTTCAGTGCGTTCAAGGCCTCGCCAGGGATGAGCATTGGCGGGCCTTCCACGAGTCCGCAGATGGATCGAATAGCTGGGTTCCGGGGAGGCAGAATGGAGAGTGATATGATGGATGACGATGACGATGACGACGACATGGCTTCGAGTGGGAATCTGCCAGGCATATCACGGGATGAGGACGACGATGATGATGTTGCATCTTCAAAGCCTTTGCCGGCCGCCTCGCTGCGACATGATGGAGTGGTCGAAGTGGCGGGCGAAGATGGGCAACGAGTGGCATTCCAGCAGGCTCCCATCTCGCTCGAACAGGTCAGTACTGTTGCAGCTCTATCTCCATCGTTCTTTGGAACGGAACCTGATCTGACTGTCGTCCTTCTTTATGCTGCATCGCCAAATACAGGTACGGCGTCTGGCAATGCAATCCGCTGCACGTGGAGGACTCTGATCATCAGCAATTCGACCATCATCGTCACATCGGAGGAGGGAAGGACATTGCGACCTTCCAGGCGACCAACGGGTTTTGGCGCCGCTGATCAGGCTTCCATAGCTTGATTGCATTTACTCCAGCATTTCTCTCTGTTACAGATACAATCTCCCATGTTTCCTCGCTCGGATGATCTGATTTCCACTCGTAGCCGATGTCATCCTCCGCATCAAGGGTGTAATCGGACCGAATTACATCTTCTCAGATGTCACACATACCAATCTCAATCCATTCAGCTATCGAGGCCCATCCGAGTTTGCCTCCTTTCGTAGTCAGACTTCCTCAGGGCTCGTTCTTTCTGTCCTTCATCAATTTTACAATGTTGCGCGACGTTGTGATTACGATGAGGAAGCTGCTGGGGTCTCTGGAGTGACTGTTGCATCTGATGGCGGATGAGGAGGGGAGGCTGCTTCTTCGCTTGGGTTGGGACGAATGCTCTTGTGTTGGTCCAGCGGAAGCATGCCTTTGAACCATTTTCCAGGTGGTATCAGGCCAGCCTAGGAGTGCCGAAAGAAGCAGAGAATGGTATCGCATGTCAGCTCACAGGCGGACCACAAGGAGAAGGGCAGACAATGAAGAAGTTTGGCATCTCACCCTATCTAATAGTTTGGCGACCGGTTTGCTCGGCTGAGCGCCGACGTTCAGCCAGTACCGGATCCGATCTTCATTCCACTCAATGCGCTTCTCCAATCTCAGATTGTGATGCAGTCCTGATGTCATCAGAAGCCCATAGCCTGGCCTGGGTGTATCTGCGAGATCTTTCTTGGAGGCTGACGGTGTTGACGTGGAACGATTCCGTTCTTGCTCAAGCACGGCGGATAGCTGGTTGATCGAATTTGGTTTTGGCACATCTGTCATGGAGGCCGAGCCTTCTGGCTTCGGAGGTTGCCTTGAAGGTCCTGCCGCTGAAGTTGGAGGCGGTGCTGGTCTCAATCGCGGGATTGGATCATATTCGCCTAACTTCTCGATTGGAAGGGCGTTTCTGCGCTTCTTGTTGTGAATGGCAACAATGTGGTAAAAGGGGTTGTTGCGCGTGCCGTGGCGAGCAAGTCGAAGGCGGACGACCATTGTGTGTGTATGCGTTCCAAGTTGCGAGGTTGGGGAGCTCGTCAAACCTCCCCACTGTTGCATCTCGAGGTTTCTTCCTGGTTTGAGAGCTCGACTTTTTCTCGGCCGAGACAGCTTGATGATGCCGGCGAGAGTGCGGACGAGGAGCATGATGATGATCCGCACGTCCTTCACCTGGTATACTCACAGTCTTCACGCCGGGGTCGGAACTCATACATATACGCTCACAATGCTTGCATCGGCAGTGCGACGGGCGGCAGCCTCAGGGGGCTCCTCCTCATCGGCGACCGGCTCGGCACGATGGACTCAGACCGTAGGCGGTTTCACACCTCACCGGCCGTCAGCGTTACATCGATACACGGCCACGCTCCTCGGTGCATCGATGTGGTTCTTCATCTTCTACCGCGCCAAGCAGGACGGTGCTGTTATGCTCGTGAGTAGGATCTGCCTTGGCCGCTTTCGTCACCTGCTCCTGAACTTATGAACTCAAGCTAACCACTTGCTTCTTTCTGTTGCTGGCTTCAACTCTATAGGGTCTCAAGCACCCTTGGGACGGACACGACCACCACCACGGTGACGGCCACGACGAGCACGGAGAAGAGCACCACTAGAAGATCCAGCATATCTCCGCACAGAGTGCTGACCTTCTCAGTGTAACTGGCTCCCTGGGTCGAACCATGTACAATACCAAACACAATTTCACACTTCATCAAAGTCTGACCCGCTCCTTACCATGATAGATACTCCTGTGGCTGGATCAAAGCTTCTGAGGACGTTGCGTGTGATGTTGTGTGTGTTGTTGTGCCTCTGTGAGTTGCGGTTGGCGCCCTTGCAGGACCAATGATCATGCTGGTTTTGGTGATCAAACGCGAAGGTCGGATCCATGGACGAGCTGCATCACCAGCACTACCACATCATCCACCCGTCAAGGAGCCGCTTTCTCTCGTCCACACTCCTGGCCTTTTCTCTCCTCTTTCGGCAGGGTTGCTATTGAGGACGGCGTCACTTCTTCCTTGTACAAGACACAATCATGGCGGCCATCTTCGCTCCCTTCCGCAGCACGTACCGGTATCTTCAAAGATCCGCACACGAGCAACCCGTCATCTTCTACAGTCTCCTTATTGGATCAGTAGGTGAGCAGTCACCATCTTTCTGACGCGGAGCTTGCACTCCTCCTCCTCTCCTTCGTACTCTGGATGCTGATTGTGAGCTGTCGCCACGGCTTCGACTAAATACAGGACCGGTTTTGGTTGTCGCCGTCCCACCCATCAGACGCTACTACGGCTGGAAGCCTGCGGAGCGTATCCCAACATCATATCCATGTGAGTTGCTATACCTCATCTCTGTCTACGAATCATCTGCGAGGGGCCGAAGTCGGAGAGGTACGCGCATCAAACTGCGTGTGTATGTCTCGGACATCTACCCTTTGGTCAGAACTCCCAAGGGACCTCTCCAATTCAACAGACGGAACGCAGCCGGCTGAACACTGATCTTATGACTGACCTTGTATTCATCCTTGATCTCTGCAGTGCCTCAACGAGCACGGGAAGAAGTCACCGGCTTCGACGACGAGTAATCCTTCCTGTCCCTCGCCTAGATACGAACATCCGAATCAGACTTTTTGCATATACGCAAGTGGGACCACGCGCTGCAGTTCTCGAGCATGCTACCAGACCACCGCGCCAAGGTTGCCTGATTTATGAACAGATGGGATTGCAAATGCTTGCGACACACATGATGTTTCTATGCAGCGCGAACGTTTAAAGGACCGGGCCTGCTATGCTCATCTAAGCATCGCTCTGAAGTCATCCTGACCCTTTCTTTTCACCTGACCTGTTGAGGCGGAAGCATTGCTGGGCGCATCGACCTCCATTGATTCCGAAGTGCTTTGGGTCGCAGGCGCAGACGCACCAGCAGCTGCATGGTGGAGCAACGCACTGGGACGTGCGAATCCCAGGCCACCCCTACCTCGGCCTCTGCCCCCAGTGCGTGCTGTGCGAGGCGTCATGAAAGTGGACGAAGGTGCAGTAGTTGTTGTCGCAGCTGACCTTCTCTGCTGTGACGAGGCTCCGTCGGGGGTCTGATCCATATCGGAGGCACCTTTTTCGGCGCTACCGATCGCGCCTCTATGAGTTTTTGAAAGAGGGTCGGCGGCCCCACCACGGGTTCCCTGCGGTGCTATCGCCAGGGGATGAGCACCGTCATACTTCACGTCTGGGATCAGCAGCAACTTGCCAGCCGCCTTAGAAACAGGGTTGCGGATCAGTCCACGGCTGCCTTTAGTCTTGTCACTCAGATTTCAAAAGACTCACAGCAGCATCTCGGAGCTCTATTCTCGCGATACCCCTTCCTTCCTCTCCTGGGGTCCAGTCCACTGATCTGACACTGCCACCGGCAGGGGTTCCGAGCGCGGCCTCCAGCGTCTGCTGGATCAAACCATCTTGCGCGTCGAGAGGCAAGCCACGCACAATCACCGTACGAGCCTTAAGCTCCGATGCCGAACCGCGCTCGTAATGCGTTGGCGGCGCTTTGACGTGACTCGCACCCCGCCGGGCAGCCAGTGTGACGCTCAGCACTTTGCCTCGGTAGGTTGTGCTGTTCAACTCTCGCATCGCACGCTGAGCATCCAGGTCGGAATGCATGTCCACAAAGGCGATGCCTTGTATTTGACCCTCCAGTACTCGGCCGTCTCGTCCCTTCGCCGGTGGAATTCGTAGATCATCCACAGTCCCAAATTGTTCGAACAGCGCTTTGAGCTCATCGGGAACGGTGGCGACCTTGGGCAGCCCAGTCACGTATAGTTCCTTGAGGTTGGCCTGAGCATCTGAACGTTTCTTCTTCCGGTCTGGGTCAGAAAGTGCGACAAGGAGCTTGGTTGTCTCAGATAGCTTGATGCCATTCTCCACCAGTGCGGCCTTGGCACTATCAGCCCGTGCGTACTGTATGTAGGCAAATCGTCTTTTCTCTGCAAACTTTTTGCTTGGCCACCGGACATCGAAGATGGGACCATACTTGCCGAATCGCAATCGAAGATCAGTGTCGGTCGTGTCTTCCGGGAAGTTGGTCACATAGAGTGTACAGTCGTGTCCGAGCGAGACGCTGACCTCGTCGTCCCCGTTCGACCGTAAACTCTTTCCGGCCCTCGTTAGAGCTCCGGTGACAGATGATCGCACGGTAAATTCTATCAGTGCTGCAGCTGTTCCATCAGCAAGCACAGATGGGCCGGAGATGGTTTGAATAGGTCCGCAGCGACTGAAGAGTGCTTTGACTTCAGCCTTCGTCGCATCCTTGGGTAGATTGCCAACGACGACAGAGGAGTGTTCTCGGTCCCTGGGACAGAGGTGGGCACGGTGAGCCCCTGTACTCATTCTCCTCGAATGTTGTTCCGTGCTTAATCCATAGCTTACCTCTTTGGCTCGGCGTCATCCCCTTGCGATGCGTCTGTGCGACTCTTCTTGCCAGCATTTATCGACATTGAAGTTTCAGCGAGCGCCTCATTTGTATGAGACTCGTCGGGTTCGTCTTTGACATCAGGGATTTCATCTTCTTCTGCCTTGCGTTTTCCCCTCCCGTTTGAGTTGCCGTGCATTTGAACGGCGTCCGCTGCGTATCCGTGACTCTCGTCTGCCGCGCTCATATTCGCATCTTGCACGCTGGATGCTGCAAGCGCAGCATCTTGTTGCTCAGGCACCACTTCCGCTTGAGTGGCGTATCTCGAATACTGAACACATGGTAGAGCGATAGTAAGTCAGAGCACGGAACGAATGCAGGAGAGTGGACTATGAGTGCAGACTCACGTAGTTTTCCCACAGTTTCGCAATCTCGGTCTTGGAGCGCGAGCTTGCGTACTGAACATCAGCGGCGCTTCCGTGCGTGTGCTCGAAGAAGACCCAGTCTTGCAACAGAGCCGTCTTCGCCTGGATGAGAGCCTGCATCCCATCGTTACCAGACGATCCAGAGCCGGAAGAGATTCCCTGGGCCCAGGTAGGAAAACGTCTTCCACTAGCTTGCTTGTAAAGAGTTCGAGCGCGAGTGGCGTCGCCTTTCCCAGTGAAGTACTTGGCTGCTTCGGTCCACACCCGGATGTGAAGACTGCCTTGTGCTTCCAACAGGGATTCCCACATGGGCTCGACAAGTGCGGACCCTGCTTCACCCAGCCGCTCCGCCCAAGAGGTCATGTATCGCTGCAATGTGAGGTCTGGGTCCGGCATATGTGCAGTGTCAGGACGATCATCACCTTTCCTGACCCCCTTTCGCTTGCCGTTTCCGGGCTGGCCGTCGGCAGAGTGCTGGTTCAGAATTGACAAGGCGTGCTCGAGAATTGCATATATCTCCGTCCAGTGAGTGTCAGAAGTAGCGAGAGCGGAGTGTGCTGCCTGTAAGTCAAGCTGAGTGGAGTCTCCTTGTTCCTGTTCTTGCTGTTGTTGCTCCTCTAACAAACCGATCGCCGCGTATTCCCGCTCGACGTCGACACGGCCCACCAGAAGTTGTACCAGGCTCTGAGTACTTCTGCTGGCACACAGGCCAGAACCAAGCGCTTGGTCAAAGATCTTTTCGGCCTCCGCCTTTGGCCTTCTCAATGCTGCCGTCGTCCGCATGTAGCTGGCATGTAGCAGGCCAGAATCTGGCAGTGCTTTGCATGCTTGAGCCAATACAGGCAGAAGCATCGTTCGATAGGAGGAGGGGGCATTCGTCTACAAGGAAGCAGCCATAAATGAGCATTCATACGAGTTGAGTGCCTACTTCCGACACTTACCAAGAAGGCCACGTAGTCTTCCCACAGACTCTCGGCCTGCGTCCATCGCCCGGAATCACCGTCAGTGCGCTCCTTCTGCTCCCTCCAGTCCAATTTCCGCTCTCTCTGCTTGCGCAGGCGCTCGTACTCCCGAGACGGGGGTGCTGTGACGAACTCAAGTTCTGTGCTCGTCAAGGCGAGGCCAAAGAGACCAAGGCATCTTTCAAACAGCGCCAACGCCGCTTCATGGTCGACATTGTCCAGTCCAGAATGACGTCCTTTCCCTTTGCCTCTCACAAGATGAGCAGGCTGTGGTTCGGTGATGTTCGCCAAATAGCTCGCCCATGCACTCGAGGAACCTGCATAGTATGTTCCGTTGGAACCCAGCAAGGCATCTTCGAAAGGCTGATATCTTGACACGATGTGTGACGCTGCCGAATATGACTTGTTGGCCGATGCCATCGTGCTCTCATACTCTTTTGCAGGGAGCGTTTGTGTGACAAAGCTTGAAAATTTCTGGAAAGTGTCGCCGATCTCTGCGCAGAACGAACGTGCTATGAGTAAAAGTTGCATAATCTTGGCTCTGCATGACGCTCACGTTGATGAGGAACCTTGAGGCGTGCAAAGTAGACCTGCTGCGCCGCTTGGAGCCGCGCTTCAGACTGACCAGTCTAGGTAGATAAAGAAACTCAGATTCAGAACATGACACCAAACAAGATAGATGAGGTCCTCAGAGCTGATGCATACCTGCAACTGCGTGAGCTCGAACATCTTGTAGAAATGCCAGACGTGATGGCTCTGTATATGGTGTTCAGTCGAGGAGAAGAGAAGCGTGGTGCGAGTCAGATTCATGCCAGCCTTAGGCGCATACATTTCGCTCTAGTCTCCAGCTTACCTCTGGCACATGTCCGGCACTGCGGCTCACAGCATCCCGCAGCACGGATCTGACAGCTTCCTCTCCTAGCCTTGTCTCAAAGTCCGCGCCAAGCCCAGCCTGTTGCCCCTGCGCCGCTGTGAGGGCGAGCCCTGAGATTGCCTCCGGCGCGTAGGACCCGGGAACGAGGTTGAGGAGCTGAGGACCCACAGAGCCCGTCCAGGCAGACAAGAACTCGTACGTCGCAGGCGGATCCTCGTCCTCTACTTCGAGCAGCGAACTTGACTTGGCCAAAGTTGGTACGCCCGCGTACTGCGCATACAGTCCGACCACCAAGCTGACGAGGGCCGTGAAGAGGGGGATATGTAAGCCGACGCTCTCTGTCGTTGCACGTACATGCAGGCCGATGGTCTGATCGAGCTCCTCAGGGGAGAGTGGTCTGTTGAGGCGCAGCCGGCGCGCAGTGTGAAGCTGGAGCCAAACTTGCCATTCTTGCACCGAGAGACAAATCGATTGCGAAGCATGGAGGTAGACCTCTTCGAGATCTTGCAACAGCTTGGATCTGCGCTGGACACTATCAGCGTCAGCGCCGTCCACATCCTCGGTGGGGAGAGCCAGAAGCTTGGCCTGTATGGACCGAATCCGGGCTCGAAGTTTGAGCGATGACTCTTGAGGCTGGTCGGAAGTTTCTTCTCGTTCCAGCTCCTGATCATGAATGTCTTCTTCTCCGTGCGAAACCTCTTCTACCGACATGTCAACATCCGCCATCTTGCTTCCAGACGTGCGGAGCGAGGAAGGGATGTATAGGGGCACGATGTGTCTCTGGATGCAGCACAGATGCTGTGTCCCAGGTGGCTTTGATTCGTGCGACGTGGTGGAAAGGAAGTTCTTGGGCCCGAGCGCAAGTGTTGATCTTTTTTCGACGCGTCTTTCTTCCACTCGTGAACGCCATCGACGAAGAAGGCATCACACAGCTACAGAACGTGAAGAAAGATGAAATGCGATGTTGATTCAATTATGCCATCACAAAGTGTGATGCTGGGTAAAGATGAGGATGCGAGAGAACGGGTGACGGTGGGAGGAACAATTGATGGCCTATAGCCGTGCTGGGGAATGAGGCAAACTGCTGAGGAGGCTTTGTGTTCGATGCGAGGTCGAGATTAAACGTGGACAGAAGATAGATATGGACATAGAAGCCAAATGTTGTGCCAACGAATGTCGAGAGCCGCAGGTGTGCCGCAATCGAGCATGAAATGTCAGCCGAAGCATAGTGAGAGACGCTAGAACTCCATCGAATCGTCTCCGTCCTCGTCCATGGACGGCGACGAGCTGCGATAGGCGGGAAGAGGGGATCGGGGACGCGCGAAAGGGTCTGGGTCAAATTCGCTTCCCTGCCTGTGGGAAATGGCCTTGCCGCCATTCATGTTTGCATCGTCCACGTAGCCGACCTGGGTGTCCCATTGCTCGATGAGCTCTCGAGCTGCGGTCACGGTATCGCTCACCTCCCTCTTTTGGGATTTCTTCGCCGAGTATCGTACTCCGTCTTGTCCAGTTGAAGCCCAGTCTGGCGTGTTGCCCATCGTGGGTTTTGCGAAAGCGGGTGGGGGCGGCTTTGTGGGTTCGCGGATGATATTGTCGAGCTCGAGGGCTCGAATGCCCTCTATCTCAGCATGGGTGCGGGCATTGGTGTCGTTTGACAAGAGCCAGACGGGCAGAGAGGTGGAGGAAGCAAGCGAGACGCAGAGTTCGACGATGCGCTCGTCGTTGGTCTGGAAGTTGAAAATGTGTCAGTTGACGAAGCAGAAACCCAAAGTCCGGGCGCAGGGGAGCAGCACTTACCTTTCTGCTGTCCGAACCTCTCTCATCATTACGGACACGATCTCGGTACTGGCGAGAGGTTTCAAAATGCAACGCCCAAGTCTCGGGAGGCATCGGGCTCGCCAAGACGGTTTCCGCAGCAGCAGCCACTTGGGCACGGTCGGCGCCAGCGCCGAGCGCAGCTTCCATTATGAGTGCGCTCGATTCCTTGGTCAGAAATGCACTGACCGTGCGCTTCTGAGCTTGCAAGCAGGCTAGGATCCAGCGATTGGCCTGTCTTGCGTTTGTGCCAGCATCATTGCGTTGACTCTTCAGGCCATCGAGCTCCTGGATAACAATATGCGGTAGGACAAGTCGGAAGGGGGCTGGGCGAAGATCTGAGGGCATAGCATGGGTGGGAAAGGGAGTGTTGGGCGGCCAGACGCTCCGCAGAAGGAGAGCGTTAAGGTTGCGGACTAGTAGCAGAGAGAACAGTGTCCTGAGGAAGACAAAGTGTGCTATGAGGGTGTTGCTGTTTGGATGAAGAAGGTGAGATTAAGCGTGAAAGGTCTGGGGAATTACGAGGAAAGACTCACGTATCCAGCACCATGATACTTGGACCTCTGTCGACAGCATGGAGCCCAGTACTGTTATTCTGGACCTGGACGAAGCTAGATGTGATGACCATTCGATGGCCTCCTTCCGCGCTCTCATCGAGGTCTCGACCTTGTGGTGCTCTGTCTTCTTCAAAGACGTGTCTTGGTGGGCGATTGATTGGAGCAGATGGGGGTTTCGCAGGAAGTCTGGAGGGAGTCGCGCGAGGTGAGTCTCTAGGACTTCTGGGCTTTGACGGTGTGAAGGAGACATGGGGATTGAGATCGGTACTCGATGAAGGGTATGCGGGAAGGTCCACGAGGGCTTGCCGAGGTGAGTGGCTGGGGCTGGTGCGCTTTGAGGCTGGCATCACGATCTGCGGATTTAGGTCGGTGCTTTGTCTGGGGTCGTGTTCTGAGACCACGTCCATGATCTCTTCCTCCTCCCACACTTCCTCATAAATGGGCAAACCTGAGGTGGGGTCGATGCTGTAGCGTGCGCTCTTGGAGATGGTAATACGGACTGGTCCACGGGATTGAGTGCCGGAGGCGGCCGTGCTGGCGGTGAAGTAGTCTGCATACGTCTTCCCACCAGCGGATGAAGCAGGACTGACTCTTCTCGAACCAGAGTGTTGCTGCTGCTCGTGATGGTGCTGTGGCTGTTGATGCTGGGCCCGATACTGCGTGCGGGGGGACAGAGCGATAGCGTTCGGCCCTGTCAGGACCTTTGAGGAGCGCGGGCTGATCATTGTCGAAGCCGGTGCTGCGAATGGTCTTCCTCCTCGAAAAAGTGTTGCTCTCGAGTTGGAGTGAGATGCGACAGGTTACTGGAAGTGTTGCTCTCTGGAACCAGTCACGTGACATTCCAGTTGTTCTAGAGGCTCGACTTTCTCAAGGAGATAGAAAAAGGTCAATGGTGGGATCTCGCCTTCGGGTGGGGAAGAGTTTGAGCATGCGGATGATATGGTGCTCTGGTGGACGATCGCTGGGCGCGGCTGGACACTTATCGCCCAGCAACGAAGTATGGCCAGCGGGCAGGCATGTGTGCAGCATGGTTGGTCGCTGCCACGTGGGGTGTTGTTCTTGTCGAAGACAGACCCTTTTTGTTTGTTATCCATGTGTTTTATTAGCAGCTGTGTGCGTTCCGATTGGGGAGCTTCTCCAACCGATTTGTGGCTTAGAAGATTTGCAGCTCAGAGCGAACAGGCATGCACGCACCTCCTAGCTCGCTGCTCTCTTCTGACTTGGCCACCGGCACCAGCACCAGCACCAGCACCACCACCCCCACCGACACCCTCTCTCCCACACACCTTCAGCGGACACTCTCGCAGGCAGTACATAGCTCACACTCTTCTCTCGCTCTCCCCTGCCCCTTCGCACCACCCCACCACTGTACACGATGTCAGCTGCTGTTCCCAAGCAAGTTGATGTCCTCGTCATCGGCGCAGGCCCCACCGGTCTCGGTGCCGCCAAGCGTCTCAACCAGCTCGTAAGCACCCCTACCCTACCCAATCAACATGCAGCGCAGCGCACTGACCCGGGTTTCATTGTCAGAACTCGGCCAGCTGGGCGCTGATCGACTCGGCCGACGAGGCCGGCGGACTCGCCTCCACCGATGTCACACCCGAGGGCTTCCTCTTCGATGTCGGTGGTCACGTCATCTTCTCCCACTACAAGTACTTTGACGACACCATCGAGGAGGCTCTTCCAAAGGTGAGATCCCACCAGCCAGGCCCGTATCGCTGTGCCTGGTTCTTCTCATGTTGACACTGAGATTGTGTGGGAAACCGCTAGCCCGACGACTGGTACACCATGGAGCGTGTCAGCTACGTCCGATGCAAAGACGCCTGGGTCCCTTGTGAGTACCGCCTTCAGCGCGCAGCACTTCGAAGCACAACTGCTCAACCGGCCAACATTGCACCTCAGACCCCTTCCAAAATAACATCGTCCTCCTCCCCGTTGAGGACCAGGTGAAGTGCATCGAGGGCATGATCGACGCGTCAGAAGAACGCATTCGAGCCAAGAACCCTCCGACCAACTTCGACGAATGGATTCTACGCCAAATGGGTACGTCTCTCCGTTTCGGAAGATGCTCATCGCGTCTTACAGTAGTGCGCTGACACTATCTTATCTTTGTTTCTTACAGGCCAGGGAGTTGCAGACCTGTTCATGCGACCTTACAACTTCAAAGTCTGGGCAGTCCCCACCACACAGGTCAGCTTCCGATCTGCAGTTTCCTGGCCCTGGCCAATACGCTCTGTGTCCTGACACCTCTCTTGCTCTCCCGCAGATGCAATGTAAATGGCTCGGTGAGCGCGTTGCCGCCCCCCCGCTCAAGCCCGTCATCTCCAACACTCTCAGGAAGCAGACCGCCGGTAACTGGGGGCCCAATGCCACCTTCAAGTTCCCCGCCCACGGCGGCACGGGTGCCATCTGGAAGGCTGTTGCCAAGACCCTTCCTGCTGAGAAGCTCGCATTCAAGAAGCGCGTCGCCAAGGTGGATGCCAAGGGTCACGTCGCCCATCTCGAAGATGGCAGCTCGGTAACTTACAAGCACCTGATCACCACCATGGAGCTCGACTTCTTGCTCAACAACCTCGAGAACGCAGAGCCCAAGGTTCACAGCGAGATGAAGACGGCGGTCAAGGAGGGCCTAGTCTACTCTTCGACCCATGTCATTGGAATCGGAATCCGTGGTGTCTTGCCCCCACGGATCGGAGACAAGTGCTGGCTGTACTTCCCCGAGGATGACTCTCCCTTCTACCGGGCGACCATCTTCAGCAACTACTCGCCCAACAATTGCCCACAGAAGGATGTCAAGCTTGCAGGCATCCAATATGCTGACCCCGCCCACGGCACACCCGACAAGGCACCCAAGGAGGGTCCATACTGGTCTCTGAGTGAGTTTCTTCGCATACAGTCTCGTCGTAGCGCAAGAACGCGGAGGGACTATCAGATGGAAGTTCGAACGCGTGCTCTGACCGTTTGCTCTGATTCGACACCACAGTGCTCGAGGTTTCCGAGTCTCATCTGAAGCCCGTGAACATGCAGACCATTCTGGAGGAGACCATCAAGGGCTGCGTCTCTACCACGCTGATGAAGCCCGACGATGAAATCGTGTCCACCTACCACCGCCGCTTCGACCACGGCTACCCCACTCCCTCGTTGGGCCGTGACGGCGCGCTGGAGAAGGTGTTGCCACCGCTGCTTGACCAGTACGACATTCTGTCGCGTGGCCGATTCGGCTCGTGGAAGTACGAGGTCGGGAACCAAGGTTCGTTACTGAGTGTATCTCCCTTGGTCGCGAGGTGATTTTGAGCTAGGACTCACCCGTCTGTTTTCTCACTCTGATGTCTGGCAGATCACTCCTTCATGCTCGGTGTTGAGGCTGTCGACCGAGCTTTGTTCGGCTCTCCCGAGATGACCCTGACATCGCCCGACTTTGTCAACGGCCGACGCAACACTGAGCGAAGACTGAAGTGAAAGCTCCCCTCCAGCTTTTTCCAATCTTTGATTAACTGGGGCACTTCTTTAGTTGACGGGGAACAGTCACGTTACAAACCACTTTCCCACTTTCTTTCTCTCTCTCTCTCTCCCCCCGCCTGGATGATCATCTATACTGATACTGCGATGTTGCGACATCTCTGTCCGTCCTTTCTTTGTGTTTTTGGTCCCCTCCCGTGCAAACCTCCCCCAACCTATCGGATCTTGGAGTATGATAATGATATCTTGTTCCGTCTTTGTTCCGCATGATCATCTTCTGTCTGCCTTCGCCTCCATGCCTGCTTCCGGTCATGCGGATTTCTATTTGGGGAAAGCGCGGTGGCATGCAACCGGGACGAGACATCAATCTAGCCTACAGGGTTCGACACACATACACACACGCACAGAGAAAGAAGAGAGAGAGAGAGAGAGAGAGAGAGAGAGAGAGGCCGGCACGCTGTTCAGCCTGCTTTGTGATTGCGCGTCATTGGCTGGTCCTTGTTCGCTCCATGTCGGATCAATTGGCCATTCTCGTCCTTGGGTGGTGGCGGGATGGATTCCGCGGGCTTCTCGGCCCTCAACTCCAAGCAGCCAGGCCGTCCCTTGGTGCCGTACAGATGACCGGACAAGTTCCCAATCTGGCCGGTGGGCACATGCAGCTCGTGATGGCAACACCGGCATTGCCATCCTTCTCGGCCCACCGGACTGGCTCTGGACGAAGAGGTTTTCGATCCAGTGCTGCCGGAGCTACTACTCACTTCACCATTTGCTGCTGCTGCTGCTGCTGCTGGAGCTGCTCCCCTTCTGCGCTTGGAAGCCGGCACCTCGCTGGGACCCAGGAAGTGGAAGTACTTGAGATAGCCAGCTCGGGCCTCTGCGGTGAGCGCGCGCCGGCCGTTATCGCTAATGTCTTGGGACAATAACGAGAGCACCTCCTCGGCACCGAGTGGGCCGCGGTAGAATTGGGCACGAGTGCCTTGGAGACCGGCTCGCATTGGCCATGAGCGCGCTGTGTCGTATCGAGCTTGCCCATCGGTAGGAGCGGGAGCGATGAGAGATGTGGTGGAAGAAGAAGAGGACGAGGAGGAGATTGGTAGGGCGACGGTGGGATCGGCTAAAGGAGCCAGGAGTGGCTGGGTTGGGTCAGGTGCGTCCGAGAGTTGAGCTGAGGGATGAGCCGATGTCGAGTCTGTGGTGGGCAGCGGCTGGGGGCTCGATTCGGGTGATGCGCTTTGGGCATGTGAGCTGGAAGAAGCTGGCTTGGACAGCATCGTGAGAGTCGTCGCAGCTTCTTTGAGACTCAGGTTTCCCTTGCCATTTCGCCTACTTTGTCGCGTTGTGGGAGCGTGGTTGTTGGATCGGATCTCCCCAGCATCGTGCTGGGCCCCTGCAGTTGGCGGTCTTGTAGCAATGTCTGGGTGTGATTCATGCTGAAGAGAAGAAGATTGGTCCCCCCCCCCCCCCGGTCAGCTGATGATGGAGATGTGGATTGGGGGAAAGGAAGGGACTGACCCTGGTATCAACGGCTGGCGGTGAGGTCAAGGCTGCAGCGTCGGAAGCGTTGATTCGGGCAGGATCCGAAGTCTGGATGGCTGCGTCGAGGGCCGCAGTTGTGCTGGCTGTTGGCTCTGCGGGCATGGTGACGAACGGGATTCCATGTTCGGCCAGATTGGGCAGGGGAGCGAGTTCTGGAGGCTGGATTGCGTGCTGAGCATCCAGAGCTTGGATCAGTCACTATTGGGCAAGGCCGATGGATCGCAGGGACCCCGACTCACCTCGAGGGTCTGCATTTGTGCGAGGGGATGAGGTTGGTGACTGCTGTGAGTCGGATCGTGGTCGCTTGCATGTCGTCGAGGTCAAGCTTCCCCCAACTGGGTTCTTGTTAAGCGAGGCCTCTCTGGCCCATCAGCACAGCGCGCCCCACCAGAGCTGCTGTCCTGCTGACCCTACCGCACTCGTACGGACTCGGACAAGTCTGGTGGCTGTTGGGAAGGAAAGGCGCATCCCCGCCGGTGTCCACACAAAGGCCTGCTTCCCCTGCAGAGAATCCACTGGTTCGCTCATCTCGGGCTCTTCGAAAAGGGTACAAATACATCGATCCATCTCGATCCCGCTGACCCATCCCTTCCCCCTCGAGTCTGCCCGCCCGCCTGCCTGTCTGTCTGCTGATATACTGTATCCCGCAGAGTGCTGACTACTCCTCACCCATCTCCAGCATATAACCCCCTCCGCTTTCTCCTCATGAAGCTCACCCACATCCTCGCTCTCGTGGCGTGTCTGGCCACAGGCTCACACGCCGGCTTACAGGCTTCCAACATCAAACTTCCTGCCAATGCCCCCGCTCGTCTCCAGGCGGTCAAGGACTTCTACAACACCACCTTCTCCGCCTACCTCAAGTATGCCAAAGGAGCAGACGAACTCTTCCCTCTCTCCAAAAAGCCCCAAAACAACTACCTCGGCGGCTGGGGCGCCTCCATGGTCGACTCCATCACGTGGGTATCTCAGATCCTTTCTTTCCGCTGTCCCAGCGCATCGCTCTGACCTGGCGTCTCTACACCGTGTAGCACTTCGTACCTCCTCGGCTTCCCCGACTTCGCAAAGATCGCGGAGGATTGGATGGTGAACAAGGTCGACTATACAAAGACATCCCAGTCCCAGATCTGTGAGCACCTCGCAAACATAAGGCTGATATGAAGAAGAGAAGATTGACTTACATTTTGCATGAGCGCGTCCCACACAGCCCTTTTCGAGACCACGATTCGCCATGTGGCCGGCTTGGTCTCTGCCTACGAACTCGGCGGGAAGAAGAACGCAGGCCTGATCAAGCAAGCCACCATCCTTGCGAACGAGCTGCTCGACGCATGGGACAATACTAATGCCCCATACAACACCCTTGTCGACTGGAACGGCCCAACACGGCCCGGGGACCGAACAGACGGAGCTACAGCGGGAATCGCAGAAGCAGGAACCCTCTTCCTCGAATTCACCCGCCTCTCTCAATACTCGAACAATTCAGTCTACGCCCAGCTCGTCACCCGCGCAGAAAACACTCTGATCGGCCTCAAGCAGACCTTCCCTGGTCTGACTGGCCAGGATTTCTTCATTCACAACAACACACCCTCCACAGACTACACCAACTTTGGTGGCGGGGCCGACTCCTACTACGAGTACCTCCTCAAAATTCCGCTCCTCTTGGGTAACCAGAAGGGAACCAACGCCACTCAGTACCTCCAAACTTGGGTCAATGGCGTCAAGTCAGGTATCAAGTACTTGGTCCAGAGCCCACAAGGACATCCTGACCTCTACTGGGTGGCCGACTACACCGCCGGTAAGATCATCCCTGAATCTGGGCACCTGCAAGCATACATTGCTGGTGAGTCCATGACAACCTTGCGTGCATTCCAAGACCCAATGTTGACACTCACCCGCATATCTCCCAGGCAACTGGATGCTGGGAGGAAAAGCGCTGGGCAACGACGAAATCTTCCAATGGGGCCTCAAGCTCGCAAAGAGTTACTACCACACATACAACGCAACCGCCTCCGGCATCGGGCCCGAAGGCTGGACTTTCAAGCTCAAGGATGGATCCCTCAACGGACAAACTTACAATGACAATGCGTTTTCTCGCAAGAGTGGATTCTCCATCACCAGTCCTCCGTACAACCTCCGTCCAGAAGTGATCGAATCTCTCTTTTACGCGTGGCGATTGAGCGGAGACCCTCAATGGCTTGACTACATCTGGGACGCCTTCCAGTCTATCAAGGCACACTGCAGCGCTCCTGGCGGCTGGGCAGCAGCCATCGATGACGTCTCCAAACCCAAGCCCGTCCTCGTCGACAACCTACAGAGCTTCTTCTTTGCCGAGCTAGCCAAGTACTTTGGCCTCGCGTTCTCCGACCCTTCGATCGGTTCGCTTGACAAGTACGTCTTCAACACCGAGGCTCATCCCTTCCAGTACACGTTTGTGAACATGTCGTCTCAAGTCAAGGTTGGCACCATTCCGAAGCCGCTCTTTCAGAGCTCGGTCACGCCTCCTGGAGGCGTCCAGTTCCCTCGTCGCGACGATCGTCGAAGCTTCCGACCTGCTGACATGTAAGAATCGCCTATTTATTCCACAATCCATGAAATGGCCCCTTCTTCCTGGATCCATGGGCAAGTTTTCGCCAATCGTTGAGTGCCCGTCCATGATGTTCGGATGGAAATCACACTATATTGCCAGAAGCCAGGATCCTAACAGCACATACCAGAAGAATGACTGAAAACTGAGCAAGTGATCCAGGTGTTCACTCGCAGAGGAGAGCAGGGCAGAGACGATGGTCAAGATCGCCGTGGTGGCAACTTCTATTTTTAGGGCGCCAAGAGGCTGAAGAGTGATGAGTGTGGTCAAAAGGGGAGGTGGTAATACATTATGGGGGGGGGGGGGGGAGGGCTACAGCACACGACAAGACTCTGAAGCGATGCGCTTAGAGACCGAACATGCGAGCGGCCATGGTGCGGCGAGAGCTACCGAGGAGACCGCCAAGCAGACCACCGACGAGGCCGAGGAGACCACCGGTGTTCTTCTTGCCGATGACGGATCCAGGGTACTTCTTGTAAGCGGAGATGGTGCCGGAGGCGATAATGTTGTTGCAAGGGTCGTACTTGTCAGCGAGCGCCTTGGAAGGGCGGCCGATCAGGTCACCGACGACGGAGAGGGCGTAGGTGATGTCGGTGTAGATGAACTTGAGCTGGGTGGGGAGCAGCTGCTGAACGGTGGCCTGGTAAAGGAAGCAGGCAAGAGCATCCGGGTTGTCGATCAGGGTTTGCAGGTTGAGCAGACCACCGACAATGTCTCCGACATCGACACCAACAAAGGTGTTGACCTTGCCGGCGTTGCCACCAACGGAGAGGAGACGGGGGTCAGCGGAGGCAGAGTGGAGCAGGTTGGTGACGACGTCAGCGAGACCGAACGGAGCGTCAGCGGGGCGCTTGAGCCAGTTCTTGGGGAAGCGCTCGTGGCCGGGAGTGTAGACGAGCTTGCCCTTGGAGTCACGGTGGTAGGAGAAGAAGGGGAACAGGTTGGCCTCGTCAAGGTATTGACGGTTGTGTCCGGTACCGTCGTCGGTGTTGTTGCTCATGAAGTTGACAATGAAGTCGTGGGCGGCAGTGGTGACGACGAGACCACCAAAGGCAGAGTAGAAGAAGTAAGGGTTGGTCTCGATGGAGTGGTTGAAGCGTTGGATACGGTGCTTGAGGAGGACCTCGCGGGTGTAGACGTCCTTTCCGGGGGTGCGGTCATCGCCAGCATCGTCAACGAGCTGTTGGAAGAAGGGCACTTGAGAGGTGAAATCGTCGCCGTTGTTGGCGTAGTAGTCGGCACGAGTGACTGAAGCATCGCCCTCGTAGACGTTGTGGGAGTTGATACCCTGGGGCTCGCCAGCAATCAGGTTGGTAATGGCACCGAGTCCGCTCGACTGGAAGGGTCCACCAATGGACCAGGTGCCGTCGAGGATGTTGCCGGTGAAGACAACGGCGTAGGCAGCCAGGAAACCACCGAGCTCGGCGGAGATACCGTAGACGTTGTTCATGACCTCGATGGTCTGGACGATGGTGCTGGTGCCGTCACGGTTAAAGTAACCGTGGTTGGCGAGGACGTTGAGACCGGGGCAGGGACCACGGGTGTCACCGGGGCCAGGGGCCTTCCACTCGTGGTCACCCTCGACGCTGACGTATTGAGCCTGAGCGTCGAAGAGACGGCCGTTAGGGTTGATGAGCGAGTCGTAGTCACGGGTCTTGAGGTCGGCAACGGCCTTCTCGAAGTCGGCACGGACCTTGGGGGTGAGCAGGTCCAGAATCTCGCGACCTTCGTTCTCGAGTTGGATGGGCTTGCCGGCGCGGACCCACTTCTCGAAGGAGCCGAAGGCCTGAGCGGAGCCAATGACGGAGAAGCCAGCGGTGACGGCGGCGGCGACGGTGGCGAACTTCATGATGAAAGAGTGTAGGGAAAGGGGAAGGTTCAAGGAAGAAAGGCGGAGGGGACGGGGGGAGGGGCGCTGATGACAGACGAGTGTGAGGATCGAGTGAAAGTGTTGGAGTTGGAACAAGTGCGTTTATATACCTTGACGGGGACTGACCCTGGCAGATTTTTCACCTGTGAGACGCTTGCTGACAATTGCACGAAGCCGGGGGACAGCCAGAGGTACCGAGACTGTCTCCAACAAGCATTCTCTTACAGGGTACGAAGCACGAATGCTCTAAAATGTGCTGGTGAGGAGCTCGCTTCCCGTGCTTACCGGTGCAGCGGAAGGGTGATCCTTCCTGCCGATTGCATGCTCGACGGTCATCAAGACGAGCGTGTGGTGGAGGCCCGAGGACGATAGCGTAGTGGACTTCGCGCATCCGCATGGCCACAGGGAAAGAGTGCGCAGAAATGGATGTGGCAAAGAATGGCTCAGCAAAGACAGGGTCAGCTCGCAAAGAACAGACCATGCTGAGTACCTCAACTCTGGAATTGGAAGCGAGGCTTGAGGCGTCGACAGCTCTGTCTAGCCAACCGTGTTAGGGAAGAGGGAAGGGTTGAGAAGGCTTTGGAGGCCGTGACAAAGAGGCTGTTGCTGAAAGGGTGTACGTGAAAGGGTTTGATTCGAAAAGGTTGGGAAGGCGGATAGGGAAAAAAGTGTACCAAGTCGTTAGTGGAGAGGCTAAGGGCGGCAGCAAGGTCTGGGTTGGGGATGGAACATTTAGTGTGAACGACGCCTCTGACAAAGGTGTGGGAGGCGTCCATATGACGGGGATTTTCTGAGTAAAGTCAGATTTTTCGTCTCTTTGGGTACGTTGAATGCACCCTGAGTGATGGAGAAGCTTTGATCTTGCCACCGTTTCTCGGACTTTGCGTCGCGAAGCAGACAGAGATGACGATCCCACAATGACATGGAAGCGGGAGTGAGGGTAAACCCCCCACAGATTTTGATCTGCTTGACAGCTGTGATGAGCAATCTGGAAGGACGACGAGATTGAAGATGGAAGCAATCAGCGACACCACTGCAGTAGAACATGGGGTCTCCAGTCAAGTGCATGCATGGAGAGCGGCCAATCACCTGCGCAGCTTTTGTGGAAGGCGCGCAAAGTTTGGCTTGAAGCGCGAGGCCAGGAGGGTAGTGAGACTACGAGCTGGACTAGCAAGCCGTGGAGGGGATGGAGGACGAGGGATTAGTTGATGGAAGGATGGACAGAATGGATGGATGCTCTGGCTTGCTGTCCCACGAACCAAGGGGTGAACCGGTCTGAAGATCTGTGTGAGACTGCACCCATGCATGCACGGCTGGCGGGCTCACAAATGTCCAGAAGATCTTTGCTTGGCATGCGTGCGTGGGCGTTGAGAAGGAGGCTTTGCACAGAAACGGTCGATGTCGGGCGTGGTTCCCAGCTGGAAGGCTAATGGTGGATGCTAGGATGGCTGTCGACCTTGCCAAGTCGGGAGAAGGAGAGGGAGTCGATGTTGCAACTATTTAGCATGTTTTGTGCCATCCTTTAGTCGGAGCGTGTCCACTGTCCGGCACCGACTAAAGAAAGACGTGCTTTGGAGGAAACATGCTCGCACCGTGGGAAAATCCCGATGTCAGGCACTTCGCCCGTCACCACTCCATCCGACGTGGCGCTTCGGCAGATCAGAACAAGCTCTAATTCCCTTTATGTGCAGCCATCTCATCTTGCCCACAACCGATGCAGAATGGTGTGACCCCTTTGGACACCGACACCTCGTCGGAGGAATATCTTTGATCAACAGAGACCCGGGCTGGTCGAGTCAGTCAGTCAGGCAAACATGTCGCTTGAATGGAGCAGCCCGACATTGTCAAGTGTCTCAGCCGAGCACCTCCGATGTCGCGGCGACGCGTTCAATCTCGACCACCAACGCCGCACGGGCAGGACCGTGTTTCTGGCCCTCGGGAGAGGCTTGCCGTCGGCCACACCAACGCGAGCCAGATACTTATTTCCCGATGTCGCAATCCAAAAGACTTCCAGCACCACCTTTAATGTACTGTACGCCTCAGTCCTCGTCAGCTTCTGCTCAGTGGACCATCCAAAAATTGTCAATGAGGCAGTGAGCAATTGACTCCTGGACTAGGTCGAAAATTAGCAGTCGACTCAAAGATAGGTCGAAAGGCGTGACCGGCGGTCTGAACCCAACCATCTTCCGGTCTTTGCCAACGCGAGATTGTTGCTCCAACGTTGCACCCTGTCCGCGCCTGGGTCGGTTCATAGAAACGTGGTCTCGCTTGCCCACAGAACGAGACAGTCTGAGCTCGTGGCAGTTGGTTAAGCAGCGTGGAAGTGGAGGAGCCTTGGACGAATGCTGCGAATATGCCCCCGATTTCAGCCAGATCTGATTCTTCGCCATGATTGCATTCTTCCTTCCCCTCCAATCCCCTGGTCCTTGCTGCCTTCCTTCCTTTCCGGATCGCACAACATCTCTCCCCCGTCCACCTCGAAGCAGCACCAACATGATCCACCTATACCGCACTGCACGGGTTCTTCTCTTCGTCAGCCTGCTCGCGCTCGCACTGACGGGTCTGGCGCAGGCGTCCCAATCATCAGAAGCTGCGGCATCGTCAACGCCTGGAGCCCGGAAACCAAACAGGCAGCTACCGGTCATGTCCGTGGAACGCCTGAAAGAGTTTGACGGGAAGAATGAAAGCCTGCCGCTCCTACTTGCCATCGACAGAAGAGTGTATGATGTGTCCACAAAGAGAGATGTAAGTGTCGCCATTTCCTTCGCAAACCATTTGCATTTCCGATGTTCATATCGTACGTCCCGTCTAACTTGCGCACAACAGGTGTATGGACCCGGCGGCGGCTACGAAACATTCTCTGGACGAGACAGCACAAGAAATTTCGCGTTGTACTCGACAGAGTCCAAAGACGACGGCGCTTGCATCGATGACTTGGAAGAGAAGGACTTTACGATGCTGGCTGAGTGGAGGAAATGGTTTGACGACGTCAGTTCTGATTACTCTTGCTTCCAAGACCAGCCTGCGAGCCGTCGCTTAGCTAACCCAGCCTCTCTCTTTCTCCCTCTCTTCCCGACCCGCCCACGCTGCAGCACTACCCTCTGGTTGGTGAGCATCAGAGCTGACTTGAGAACAATTCGTGTTCTGACACCATTGCGCTGACGCCTCAGTCTCCTTGCTTGTTTCCCTCCTTCACCAGCCGTCATCACCGAAAAGCTGTGTGAGGACGACGATTCACCCGAACACACGGCCAGACGAGGCTTTGCGATCCCAGCAAAGCAGCAACACGGGCAAAAACCTTTCCACGCGCCTCGTCCCAGACACACGCCATCTATGGAATTGTGAAGAAGCCAGGAAGATACAAGCACAAGCCTTTGCGCCAAGGGAAAATACAATTGTTGTGATGACAGGTGGAGAACGCGCCTATGTATGCAGTTGTGCTAGGTGTGCTCGGGTGCATAAAGTTTCGGTGAGGGCGAAGGCGTTGGCGACGGTAAAACGACACATCGAAGTCGATGTTTGGGCGATTCTATGACAGATCGAAGCCTGCATCAATGGTGCAGACATATCGCAACTTCGCGGCCAGCTGCTCCTCAGTCGAATAGGCCGGCAGCTTGAGCAGATTCACACACGTGCTCGCAGTCGGCAAGCGCGTCTCGTCATCACCTGACCGCCGGATTGCAAACTTGGGGCTCAGATGCTCGAATCCAAGCAAGGGTGGGCTAGGGCACGAAGTGACAAACTTGAGGAAGGCCTTGCGCATCTGTGGGTCGAAGGATCTGAGCGTGTTCCAGAAATATTGGATCGTCAAATCCTGCTCATGGTAGCCGCCGTAAACCGTATTAGCGCGCAAGTCGTCCACATCGATTGGCGCTTCCGTCCCGCTGACCAGCACGCGCAGCTCCTCTCGATTCATCATGCGCAGCCAGCGCGGGTCAACCATCTCGCTCTGCAATGTGGGATCAAGGACAAAGAGTCAGAGATGACGAACATGTGCTCATCTATAGTGCTAAACTCACCAACCCCGAGAAGAATGCAGCCGATTGCTTCTCAATCTGATCGGACAGGCGATAGTGTGAGACGCGGTAGACGTACTCCAAGCGATTCTCCCTCGTCACTGGAATCTGCGCTCCTCCGGGCACTAGCTCTGTGGTGGTGCTGACGCCAAACTCCTCATCCGTGACTGTGAAGTTGAGCGCCAGATCCTCAAAGTCACCCGTATATGCTCTCAGCACAAAGTTGAGACCTTTGGCAAGGTCCGAATCGAGGGAATCGAGCGACGCCAGATCGTCGAGGTAACTCTGTTTGCCCAACCACTTGCTCAAGAAAAAGCTTGCAAACTTGATGTCGACCAGGATGCCTTCGTAGATTGCTTTGCCCAATACTCTCCCCAAGAACGTGTACCATTCCAGCTGCTCCGGCTGCTGGGCGTAGCTATGAGGGTTCGGATAGATCGCTTGATCCGCCGTCGCCTTCCATAATCCGCGATTAGTGTCGAAAGCTTCGCGTACCAGCGAAGTGAGGAACTCCTTGAACAGTCCACCACCGTCGATGCCTGCCTCCACGAACCCGTGCTCGTCCACAAATTGTATTTGAATGCGCTGCTTCAATGCTGCACCAATGCGATGCAGACCGCGAAATCCATCTTCGGCAACGTGACCACGCCTGATGCTGACGGGACGCCTGAAGTCCATAGGGTCGTACCGATCTACATCAAATCTGCAGGCAACGTTGTGCATGTCTGTCAAAATCCGAAGTCTTAGATCAAGAGAAGCTCAACAAGGATCTGCTCACCTTGCACGGTCGTTTCTGATGAACTGCCTGAAAATCTCGACGCGGACGTCAAACGGGATCACAAAGGGGATGTTGTTGAGCACACCCAGTCGCGGCGATAGGAACGCCATCATGCTCGCCGTCAACGAGCCTGCACCGCCCAGCCGAGATCGGTTTCTGAGTCGCTGGGAGATGGGCAAGTTGCGCGCCGGCTCAACACTCTCGCTCAGCCCGCGTTGGGCCGCCTGCCGACGTGGGTCTTCGTTCTCAGCATCATCATCCTCTTCCACCAGATCCATCATCTCTGCCTGTTCGAGATTGCGTCGTCGGCTGGCAAGTGAGCCGTCCACATCTGTTGAGCCGGATGTTGCTCCTGATCCTTCGACGAGTTCTTTCTCCTCCATG
Organism: Tilletia setariae; assembly: GCA_023634365.1. Lineage (NCBI taxonomy): Eukaryota > Fungi > Basidiomycota > Exobasidiomycetes > Tilletiales > Tilletiaceae > Tilletia > Tilletia setariae. The sequence goes on along the minus strand of JAMJXE010000001.1, from coordinate 7,170,581 downwards.
ATGACCGTGTTGATGAACGCTTGGAGGTCGTTCTTGCTCAACATCTCCCAGTGACCCTTCGGAGTAAACGGCCGTCGAGAATCGCGGGTATACAGCTGTTGCAGGACCTTTGTGAGCAACGATCGGAGATCGCCGAGTCGCAGTTTGGATCCGCTCAGGTAGTGCTGAGAGATTGTGGCCGCCGCGGCTGATGTACCCTTGAGAGATAGCGCTGAAGACAGCAAACTCGAACCTTCGTACCAGTACATGGCAAACACCAAGTTCCGGAGCAAGGCGCTAAGCGAAACGACCTCGTCGATGGTAAGAGGGTTCTTGAGACCGAGCGACGAAGCATTTGACGCGGTATCTGTCGACTGAGCATTGGACATGCTTGTGAATGGAGTGGAATCTGGCATAAACTCAGCGTCGCCCATTGTCAAGAGCGCTCGCGAATATAGTTCGCAAATGAGCACCAGCGCTGGCCATTGTCGCTCCAAGACCTCCTTCCGCGCCTGCTGTTGAGCGGCTAAAGAACCAGAAGTCGAAGAAGAAGCCAAGGTACTAGTAGAGACCGTGAGCGATCGCAGCGCCTCTTCTGGCCCGGCGGCAAGCATTCGAGCAAGGTCTGCTCCACGGATGTACCCGCGCCACAATTCTCGAATGAATCCTCCTACCCCTGTGTTTGCCCCATTCGTAGCTCCCGCTGAGCCTGACGCTTGGGCGCCCATGTAGATGACTCCGCCCAACGCCCGCTCCCTGGTCGCGACCGGCCAGCCGGCAGTCACGATGCTGCACAGGAACGCATACAGAGCGAACCGGCTCGAAGCTGCAAACTTGGTAGAGGCAGTCAGGATGGCGGACAAATGCGTGTCGGAGGTGAGTGTCAAGATGCGGTTGTAGGTGAGTTTGTCGACCTTTGAGTTGGAGCCGGATTTTGGAAGCTGGGACTGCGTTTCGGCCAGCTTGGCGCGAGAGCGTTCGTCATCGAAGAGACCTTGCGTGTCTTCTCCAACTTCGTTCGATCCATATGCATCTGATTCCGTATCAGCAGCAGGATCAGCTGATGTTCTGGCCCTCCCATTGCTGACCGTCTTGGAGCTGCTGTTGTCGGAGGGACTTAAGAAGACGGAAGTGGGCAACACATTCTGCATGAGGCGTAACGCGTCGAGGTACGCAGAGAGTTGGGCGCCCGTCTTGAACATCGAGACACGCTTGGCGCCACCGCCGATGACCATGATGTTGGCTAGCAGGTGAGGGGAGGTGAGGAGAGACGCATTGTCACTTGAGGCTCCCTCTGAGACGATGAGATTAATGACCTCCTCAAATGGCGTGAAGGCGACAAGTTGTGATAAGGATTGTAGCGCGATCCGGTTCGGAAGATGGGTCGTAGTGAGGATCTGTTTGGTGAAATCTTGCAGCGCGATGTCCCTCTCTGAGGTAAATGCGGTCGTGTTAAAGAGCTTGAAAGGCGCCAAGGCGACATCGATGACGTGTTTGACGGTAGGCGCAGCCTTTTGTTGGGTTGGGATAGCCATGAGGAGGTCCGACAGAGTTACATAAAGGCCGGTCTGGACCAGGGTGATCGCGATCGTCGGCGCTGAGCTCGCCTGCAAAAGTCTGCTGAGGCTGCCAACCAGCACCTCTGAGGATGAAAGTCTTGCGGGCTGGAAGGGTTGCTGTGATTGATTCCTGAGCGCAGCCATCACCTGTTTCAGTAGAGTACGAACGAGTGGAATAGGAACTTCGGCAGCTGCAAGGTTGTGCGGATCTTCCAGTCAGCCAAATGTCGACGAGATGAGAGGGGGGCTAGTGGAGCTCACCAAGTATGAGAGGCTGAGATGATGTCAGGATAACAGCATTGCAAGTCTGTACAATCAGATCGATCTGAGATCCGGCCAGCTTCGAATAGTGAGCTTCCCGTCTAGCACTTGTTCGTTTCGAAGATCTTGAGTGGAGACCAGCGCCGGTGGCATAAGCTACCAGACGAACAGCTCTGACGACATCAGGGGCGGAGTGGAGGGACTGGAGGGCTTGCAGTGCGTCTGAATGCCATGTCTGACATTGCGATGCTCTGGTCTGATGTGATCTCCAAGCGGCCTGTATGTGTCGTGCTGCTGCCTGCTGCCTCCGTAGTTGTTCGCGCTGGGCTCGTTCTGCTCGTGCGGCGGCGGCGAGCTGCGCTTGGGATCTCGTTGAGCCAGCCGATGCGCCGCCGAGGTTGATGTGCCGCTGCGGCGCGGTTGAGCCTGTGAAGTTGAAGTTGTCCATCCTTGCCACCCTGTCTTGTCTGCCCTCGAGCCCGACCCGAGTGCTGCTGAAGGTGATGATGGGTCGTTCGACTGCTGTAGCTGAGGCTCGCGTCATTCTCCTCCAAATCGTTTCCAAGGATGTTTGTCGGATAAACTCGCCCCCAGAAGATCGTCTCGAGTGTTGGACTTCTTCTTGCCTGCGCCAGCTGCTTACAGTAACGAGCACAGAGGAGCAAGGCAGGATGGAAGGCCAGGCCGAACAGCCGACTGGCGCTCAGCCTGTAGTCGGGCACAACGACGCATTGCTCAACGCTGTCGCTGCTCAGCTGGAAGTCCTGAAGCACAGCAGAGCTCAGGCTGACCACCATCAAGACGGAGCTCGGACCACAGAACAAGACGACGAAGATCCATTCATCCCACCTGGGCCTTCTCAATCGTACAGAGACGACCTCAAGCCTGAACCATACTCTCCGGAGGAAGCAAGGGAAGCCCTCGTCAGAAGATTTCTGACCCCAAGAAGAGATGTGGACGCAGAATGGCTCGGACAGTATCAGCAGTGAGTCATGCAGCATTACTGTTACTGTTGCTGGCGACTGACTCTGATGATGGCGCACAGTCACTGGCCGCGCCAGCCCAATCTACAATCGCTGCTATGGCTCTCTCCAACAGCATCAAGCACCTCACTCGAATTTGTCCGCGCTGGTCTCGACGGCCGAATTGTCGGCTATCGCGAAGTCACTCGGTCTGCAAATGCACTCCTCACAGGCGGTGTTGGCGACGCAAAGACGAGCACATCCATGCTCCGAGCTCCGGCCACAGGGTCCAACTTTGTGCGCGGAAAGAGCGGACATGTGCCCTTTGCCCCTGGTGGGCTCGAAGACGAGGTGCTCAAGCATCCCGACGAAGAGGAAGAGGAAGATGGAATGGCGAATGAGACCGCAGAGCAACAGGATCAGGACGACAAGGATGGTCAGCAGAAAGATGCGCTATCCAAGGACGTTGAGAAGCTCGAGACGCTTTTGACTGGAGAACGGAAAGGTGAGCTCATTCGCACGTCATGAGCCGGTGCATTTAATGGACCCATACCGTGTGGCTTCTCCAGGGCTCCGCACCGTTCCACCGGGTTTCCAACGAGGCTTAGGCTTTGAGAGTGATGATGAAGACGAAGGTGAGTACTCATGCAAGTCTGGAGCTCGGAGCAACCTAAGTCTCTGACAAGGTCGAATCTGCATACCATTTCACACAGATGACACTTTTTTGGAAGATGATGACGACCCCGATGCAGCACATAAGCTCAGAGCTACAGCGCCAGAGTACAAGCCCTTGAGCGGATTCGTTCCGAACTCGAGAGTGGTGAGTGTGCGCTGTACACTGCGTTGGACACAGAGCAGTTTTACGAACTCAGACGTGTTGTACTGCAGCATCAGGACGATGACGAAAACGGACCTGCGCCGGAGGGGATAGAAGCCGACCTGGAGGAACTACTACCCAAGGGAGTGAGTGAAACAATTTTTCCAGAGTCGCACAGTAAGAGGACTTGCTCTGACTCGCACTCTCCCATAATTTGCAGCGAGCATACGCAACCCATCCTGCCCGGAGTCGACTCAACGTTCCCGTCAAGCGCGACTGGGCCCACGTCGTCGATGTCAATCAAGCTCTGACCAATTTCCATGAGCTGGTGCCAAATATGGCCCACAAAGTGAGCAGAGACTCTGCCCCCAATATCCTGCGTCAGTCTGGCATCTGAGGATCATACTTTCTGTCTGCCTTGCTTGAACGCAGTACCCATTCGAGCTCGACAATTTCCAAAAGGAAGCCGTGTATCATCTGGAACAGGGCGACAGTGTCTTTGTCGCCGCGCATACTTCCGCCGGAAAGACTGTGGTTGCGGAGTATGCCATCGCGCTCGCCATGAAGCACATGACGAGGTAAGATCTTAGCAGAGCGCAGCCTTTTCAGTCATAAGTGGCCACTAAACTTTTGTTATCTAATCAAGGTGTATCTACACGTCGCCGATCAAAGCACTTTCCAATCAGAAGTTTCGTGACTTCAAGCAGACGTTCGGAGCGCAGAATGTCGGCATTCTCACTGGTGATGTGCAGATCAATCCCGAAGCGCCTTGTTTGATCATGACAACGGAGATTCTGCGCAGCATGCGTAAGTCTTCTCATCGCTGAAGAAGAACTTGACACGGAGTGCTGATTTCCACCTGCATACAGTCTACCGTGGCGCGGACCTGATCCGTGATATCGAATTCGTCATCTTTGACGAGGTTCACTATGTGAACGATCTGGAGGTGAGGGTTACACATGTCGTCCTTTCTCAGCTGGTGACGCTCATCCTTTTCGCCCTGTCAATAGCGTGGTGTCGTGTGGGAAGAGGTCATCATCTTATGTCCGAGTCACATCAACTTGATCCTTTTATCTGCGACTGTTCCCAACACCAAAGGTAATAATCTGATACTACTGCACGTTAAGTATTCCTTCACTTTTGACTGACAGCTCACGTCTTTACATTTCAGAATTCGCTGACTGGGTCGGAAGGACCAAAAAGAAGGATATATACGTAATCTCGACGCCAAAGAGACCAGTACCATTAGAGCACTTCCTCTACGCCGGTCGCGAGATGTTCAAGATCGTGGACGCCAACGGACAATTTTTGACGGGTGGCATGCGCGACGCTGGCGAAGCCCTGAAGCGACGTCAAGATAAAGAACGCGAGGCTGCAGGATTGCTGCCGCTGAATCATCCCGCTGCTCGTGGCGGTGGTGGCGGAGGCCAGCGAGGGGCCACCAGAGGCGGAAGGGGTGGAGCTGCCGGCGGTGCCAACTCTCGCGGCGGGGGCCGTGGAGCGATGCACGCCGCTCGAGGAGCCATCCATGCCGCAGGAGCCGGAGGCGGGGGTCGAGCGGGCTTTTCGAACAGCAATGCTGGAGGACGAGGAGACAAGCAAGTCTGGGTTCACCTGATTGGACTGTTACGGAAGAAGGAGCTTCTTCCCGTGGTTACTTTCGTCTTCAGCAAGAAGCGCTGTGAGGAGTACGCTAGCAGTATGCCTAACACGGACCTTTGCACTGCCAAAGAGAAGGGCGAAGTGCACATCGTCATCGAGAAGAGCTTGACTAGACTGAAAGGTGCGTACTCAGAGATGAAGATCTCCGCCGATGCTCGCTCAGCTGGACTCACGTGAAACTGTCCGAGCTAGGCTCGGACAAGAAGCTTCCCCAGATCCAACGAATGAGGGAACTACTAGCTCGTGGCATTGGGGTGCATCACGGAGGCCTACTTCCAATCGTAAAGGAGGTAGTCGAGATTTTGTTCCAGCGAGGTCTGGTGAAAGTGCTCTTCGCCACCGAGACTTTCGCGATGGTGAGCAAATCACGGTCTTGACAAGGCTTGGATGTATGCTGATGAGAATGGCATTTCATAGGGTGTCAACATGCCGGCCCGATCAGTTATATTCTCCAACACACGCAAGCACGATGGGCGAGGCTTCCGAGACCTGCTCGCTGGGGAGGTGAGCATACGTGACCAATGTGCTTCCGCATGTGAAGATGCTGACGTAGGATGTCCCTACTTCGTCTTAGTATACGCAAATGGCGGGACGAGCGGGTCGTCGTGGTCTTGACTCCACCGGCGTGGTTATCATCAATGCTTCAGATGGCATGCCAGAGGTGCGAACACTGAAACGGCTGAATGCTGAGAAACCTCGATCAACGACGGCTGACCCTGCTTGATCCGCAGTCGGGCCCTTTACAAACGATGCTGCTGGGCCAGCCCACCAAACTGCAGTCCCAATTCCGTCTGACCTACAACATGATTCTCAACCTACTTCGGGTCGAAGCACTCAAAGTTGAAGAGATGATCAAACGCTCATTCTCAGAGAATGCGTCACAAAAGATGCTTCCCGACCAACAGAAGAAGGTAAAAGAGATCGAAAAGCAACTGTCGAAATTGAGCAAAGTGTCCGATCCGGACTGGGAAACCGATCTGGAGCGCTTCCACGATCTTTGCTATAGTGCAGAAGTGTCCAACCAGGGCATGCTTCAGATTGCACTTGATCAACAACAGGGAAGCAAGAACCTTGGACCGGGTCGTGTCATCCTACTGCGGGATCATGTGAGTCAGCTCCTGGCCCAAGCCATGAGTGATGACTCGTGTCTGACCTTCCTCAACTGTAATCCAGCATTTCGACAACAATGGTGCGGTCGTTGTCAAGCAAATCAACAGCAGATTGTTCCTCACCTTGGCAGCGGTCACCTCTGAGCGCAAATCGAAAAGCTTAGGTCAGCTTCAAAGCGCAGAAGACCGCTAGCCTTCTCACACTGTCTCACACCGTCCTCTTGCACACTCACAGACCTACCGGAGGGAACCCAGACACCCCTCTGGAATCCGACCCTCCAAGGCCAGACTCTTGATGGCCTTGTGTACGATTTGGTGGAGGTGCCTTTGACCAGCATCGTTCTGGTCACGAAACATGTCGTGAAGGTAAGTCAATGTGGGAAAGTACGAAAGTATGCCTTGATCTGATAGCGTCCCTTTGAGGTACCCAGATCGAGCCGACCATGATCCTGGCGCATCGCATTTCGGCGATGCAAGGTGCAGTCAATGCACTGATACCCTATCTTATAGAGATGGCAGAGCAAAAGACAGTGCCGGAAGTCGAGTGGTCCAAGCTTAGAAAGCTGGACTTTCAAGAAGCCCTGCGTGCTCGCGACGGCTACGTCTCCAAGATTGCGCAACAGGATCATGTCATGGACCACGAAAACTTTGCCAAGGACGTGAGTTGCCACCTTTCAATTTCTGCCGTTCGACTCTGGCTGACCATTACTTCACCGACTTGCCTCTCGCTGCGCAGTACGCGCTTGTGGACAGGCGGAAGCGACTGCAGCGCGAGATTGCATCTTTGCGCATGAGCATCTCTGATCAGAACCTCGAACTTCTCCCGGACTACGAACAGCGGATCGAGGTGCTCAAGACTCTGCGCTTTATCGATCCTCTGAACGAAAGTGTGCTCCTGAAAGGGCGCGTGGCGTGCGAGATCAACTCGGTGAACGAGCTGGTCCTCACAGAACTGATCCTGAACAACGTCTTTGCGGGGTACCAGCCTGACGAAGTCGTGGCGCTGCTGAGTGTCTTCGTCTTCCAAGAGAAGACGGAGGTGGTACCGGAGATGAATGAGAAGCTCTCACAAGTACGCGCGCTGCACGCCAGACAGCTCCTCTGTTGCACATACTGACGGCTTCCCTCTCGTTCCAGGGCTTTGCCACGATTCTGGAGACCGCGGAACGAGTAGCTGGTATCGAGGCGGCCAACAAGGTGATCCAGCCCGACTTTTCCAATCTGCTGAAGCTTGGACTGGTCGAGGTGGTGTATGAATGGGCTCGTGGAATGGTAAGCATAACTGAGACATTTTGTTTCTGCCTTGCCCCAGCTAGATGCTTAACAAACGCTCTTTGTCACAGTCCTTCGACAAGATCACAGATCTTACAGACGTGGCGGAGGGCACGATTGTGCGTTGCATCACCCGTCTGGATGAGACTTGTAGAGAAGTGCGAGATGCTGCACGAGTCATCGGAGACGCGGACTTGTTCAAGAAGATGGAAGAATGCCAAGGCTTGATTCGGTGAGCATGTCTTACTAGTCCCCGCATGGTGAAAGTCAACTTACTAACGGTGCGCCTTCCTCATTTTCTTCATGACTCGACTTTTATGTACAGTCGCGACATCGTGTTTGCAGTGAGTACATGCTCAGAACATTTCATACCGCTGCGACATGTCCTGACTCTGACTTCTACTCCGGCATTTTTCTCAGGCGAGTCTGTACTTCTAGTCGACTTCTGCAATTTCAGCCACACATATCGCATCATCTTCAATGCTAAACACTTCGCGCAGGTGCAACGATGGCACCGAAAGACATGATCATCAGGTTTTGTTTTGCCTGTGGGTACATTTCTGAATTGCGATGTGTACTGTGGCATGGGATTCCCACAATTTCTTCAATTGATTGTCTCCACCTCCGCGAGTGCTTTTGTCATTGACCAGCTTTGGATCTCTCTTATGCGAATCATTGTCTTCTCCTCTGTTTCCCTTCTCCTTCTACGCAGCAAACATGTGGTGACCTGGCAACTATGTAGAACTCAATCCATCGGTTCCTGCTTGACGCGGAATGAACCGGCATCAGGAGTAGCCGAAGAGGACGTAGGGCCCTTTGGCTGCATCGATCCTGAATGTTGGTCTGGTCCGGGTCGATCGTGAGGAGGAACCGGTTGAATTTCTGGTGGCGCCGCGAACACAGTCAACGTGATCATGCCCTCGTCCGAATCATCGTCATCGTCGTCCTCATCGTCGTCGTCAACTGAAGCGACAAGACCAGACGCCCTACCTTGTGGTGGAGCAGAAGGTGCCGCACTCGAGTCCAGGGACAGGTCAGCAAAAGTCTGGATCGCCTCCCGAACTTGTTCTCGTGTTTGAAGTCCCGTGAGGAGAGCGAGCTGCAAGAGAGATTCAATCTCTGTGATTCGATTTTGCTGGTGCTCCACCACCTCTTGAGTCTCCATGACCGCCTGAGCAATCTCGAGCAGGTCCGCACCCAGCTCGTCGATCCGTCTCGCCATTTGAGCAGGAAACTCTGGTGTCGTCGGTGAGTCGAAGGGAGTCACAGCCAGATTGGACACTGCTGGGTTGATTGGAGCTGGATCTTCGTTGGCACGGTTGCCGAACGGTCCGGCGGCGGAAGGCACGAATTGGAAATGACCGCCGATGCCAGGCGACATGGTGTCACGACGAGCGGCTGCGAAGAGCAATCCTAGATGTGTCCTTGCCAGGCGTCGAGCCATGGTCTCGTGCTCCATCGCAAGCATGGGCGGATTTGGGTTTGGACCACGGGCGAGAGGATCGGAAGCTGTAGAAGCTCCGAGAAAGTATTCTGGTGGGAATGCGTCTTTGGAGAGTTCGGCAGCATGGGCGAGGATGTCGCGTAGGGCACTGACGCCCTTGAGTGCGGCGATGGAGTTGTCCTTGATGGAGGTGATTCGGGAGCATTCTCGCTGTACGTCCTCCAGCCGTTCCCTCACATCCAACAAGTCGAAAAAGCTGACGCCTGGCTTGTGGTCACTGTGAGACTCATCAGCGGCGGCCGCCCCTGCGCGTTCTCCAGTGTTTCGAGGACGAGTGCCGCTGGCGGTTTGCAGAAGGGAACGAAGGAGTTGTGCGCATTGCTTTTCCTGAGCGGCGAAGCTATGTTCCGCTTGCTTGATATTGGTCTCCATCTCGCGCAGCTTGGGGCTTTCTTGGACAAGACGAGCGGGCTGATGCCGCAGAGCCGTTCGCTTCTTGGTTAATTCGGCCTGGGCGGTCTCGAGTTGGTTCTGGCTTGTGATCATGGTTTTCATGCTGCGCAGGAATTGGAGGACTGGGTCACTGCTGCTGGAGGAAGCAGCAGCAGCAGCAGCAGGATTTGACGGACTTGTAGACGACGAAGACATGAGGAGCGGATGGACTGGGAGCGCAGGGTCGACTGATGCAAGGGGCTCGAGCTACGACTAGGTGGTCTGTTAAGTCAGTTGGACGGCTGGAAGAGGTGCAGACGAGAGAAGTGTAAGGACAGGGGTAGAGAAAGCACCCGCATGAGTTCGAAATGAGAACCTTCCCCTTCCCGACAAGCAGTCACCCTGAGTCCCTCATCAGCATTCAGAACTCATATGTATGTACTGCGTATTGCCCAAGGGTGTGGTGTCAAGCATATGGTCAAGAGCCCTCACTCCTGCGACTTGATCATCGTGGTAAAGCAGATCGATCGAACCGCAAGTTCCTTAACCTGTTTCGATCCTCCACCACCCTTCTGCAATCGTACGCCGAGATGGCACGGATTCCTCCTTTCCTCGTCAGACTGGCTTCAGCTCTGGCAGCAGAACACATCACGAAGAGGGTGAGTGTGAGACTCTGGGTTTTGATTGTCGGGTCGGGTTTTTGTACAGTGGGTGTGTCAACGCTGAACTGGCGCTGACGGTCCTTGTTCCTACGCTCGATCACAGCTGGTTGCAAGTCCAGCATTCAACCGGATGGTGGCCCGGATGCTTCACGAGGTCGACCATCTGCCACGTCGCATCAATGGGCAGCCTGTGCCCCCTTATATTCCACCGCACGGCCAGCACTTTGATTTGCCACAGAAGGACGTCGGTGAGCCTCACGACGAACCAGATCCATTCGCCAAGAATGGGAAAAGCACGGCACGATCTGCTTCCACTTCACAAGAATCGCATCCTCAGCCAAACACGGGATCGTCGACAGGCGGGTTTCGTCCTCGGTCTCGCTTACGGAACGCACCCTCTACGGGACAACAGAGACCTTCGCATACGAGCCAGGAATCCAAATCTGGTGGGACACCTTCGGCTGAGGAAAGCCCCTCTGAGAGAATAGCCCGGGAGCTCAAGGAGCTACAGGATCAACTCCGTCGAGGCTCGTAAGGCGAAAGGACACCACCGTTGTTGGCCTAAGCGGAATGTCCGTGCTTGGAGCGTGCAGGCGTGGTTCCACTTGTGCCACTGTGCCTGCTTCCAACCCGACTTCACCCATGTACTACTAATACTTTTCACACCACTCGCACGAACCATACAGGATCTTTCATGACCACGCACAGCACAGCACGAGCATTCTCGATTGTCGCTCACGTGTTGAGCTGGGGATGGACAGGACCGGTGTTCAGCCTGTCTGGTTTCCCACGAGGGCTGCCACAGTGCCAAGAAGGTGAGCAAGAATTCTGACCTCAGATAAAAAAAGAAATTAAACTCGCCTGCCGGCTGGCTGCCATCATGCTCCCGAGGTCAATGAATTAATCGTTGTGGACCCTGCCAATGCTCGTACGGCTTCTTCCTGGCGGCCTTCTTAAGCCAGGCAGGCGGTGGGACGGGCACGGAGCTGTCCTTGTCCTCCCTCCCACCACCACCACCACCACCACCCTCTGCACCAAAGAGCTCACTGTTGTCCTCGCCATTCGAGCTTTTTGCCACTGAATATTTTCTGATCCATGGCCCAAGCACGGACATTTGCCACCCAGCCGCAGGTCGGCACATCGAATGCACATCGGCAGCTTCCAAGACCTCCTTACCAGCAAAGCGGGCCACGGTACAGCCGGGCCGTGGTCGCGCTCGCGCTCGCGCTCTGCCTCGTCTTCCAAGCCATCGGCCTCGCCCACGGAAGAAATTGGACATTACAGCAAGAAACAAGTCAAAATCAATTCTTCGATGATTTCTGGTTCTGGCCGTACGGCGATCCCACCCACGGCACCGTCGCATACCAGTCCAAGTCGGCCGCAATCCGCCAGAACCTGAGCTACGTGGACCAAAACTCGGGTCGGTTCGTCATACGAGCAGATTCGACATCCTTCATCCCGGATTCATCTCCTGGACGCCCTTCAGTCCGACTGCAGTCACAGAACAACATGCGCGACGGTCTCTTGGTCGCCAAGATCTCCTCTGTTCCCACCGGATGTGGGACCTGGCCCGCATTCTGGACAGTCACCACCAACAATTGGCCCACTGGTGGTGAGATCGACATCATCGAGGGTGTGTCCTCCACAGATCGATCGTCGTCCTACAACCTTGCAAGTCTTCACACCACCAACGGCTGCACCATCCCTTCGGGACAGACAAACTCTAGCACCGGCAACTCCTATCAGGAAGACTGCGCCTATCAACCCGGGTGCTCACAGCGCTTCCAATCAGGAAGCAGCTTTGGCGTCGAATTCAATCAGAAGTGAGTCAGATCCCCCTCGTTGCATGCATCTATGGCACCGTGCTGACCACCCTCCTGCTCTGAACAGCGGCGGAGGCTACTTTGCCATGCTGAGAGACACACAGGCCGGAGGCAACGGAGTGAGTGATATGTCTCATGAACCCAAGGCTTGGTCTTTCAGAAATACATGACTCATCTTCTGACTCTTGGTGGGATCGCTCTCTAGATTTCAGTCTACTTCTGGCCCGCCTCGACGCCAATCAGTCAGGTTCCTTTGGCAGTGCGCTCCGCACCAGGCCAGGCACCTCACAGAGTCATCACAAGTCCATACGATCTCGCACCGGGCGGGAACAACAACTCGTTAAATTCGCTCCCAGACAAGACGTACCAGTGGGGTCTCCCAGCCGCCTTTTTCCCAAACACGCCAGCAGGCCAGACCGTCGATGGGGCTTCATGCCAGATGGACGACTTCTTTGACCAAGATCACAGCATCGTGATCAATCTCACCTTCTGCGGCTACTGGGCCGGACAGGTCTGGTCCCAATCCGAGTGTGCCGCCCTGGCTCCTACCTGCGATGAATATGTGCGGAACAATCCACACGCGTTTGAAAACGCTTCGTTCGAGATCGACTACATCCGCATCTACAGCTCACAGGGCTCGCGAGGACACGGATCTGTCATCTTGGGACGTGGGTCCAGCCTGTTGAGACCGGCGTGGTCGATGCTGATCTGGGCCGTCCTGGTCGGTCTGGTGGCGGGACACGCCTGGATGTAGCTGTTCGATTATCGAACGATCAGCCAACGAGCCTGATGAAAGATTCTTAAACTCCGGCACGGCGCGGACACAACGGATACGACCCTGACGTTTCTATGCAAATTCTTACGAAAGGCACCACTGCATCTCCTTGGATTGTCACCTCACGATTCAGAAGCAACACATCTGTACATATGCAAGACAATGGAATATGTAAATAATAGACACTTCTCAGGCAGGTGTGATGGCTCGCTCAACTGTTTGAATGTACTGTCGGTAGGCTTCCTTCCGTTCGGACCATCCCAGACCGTCCGCTTTGGCCATTTTCTCCCAAGCATGCGCCATGCGATGCGCAGTGTACAAAGAGACATCCGGATGGCCGGCCGCCTTCAGCTTGGTCGCAAATGCGTCGGCTTGGACCCAGAGCGGGTCCGCGTCTCCACACGCGATCCAGACCACCCGTGGCCAGAGACGAGGCTCGACCTTGATCGGCGAGGCACGCCAGTCTTGCTGGTCTGCCTTGGTGCGGAGATAGCATCCGTCGAGCCACCGACGAGACTGGGCCGAGGTGCTGATCCCGACATCGACTTGCTGACAGGGCGCGGGCGGGCGATCCCATGGCTCGATGGAGAGATCGGTGGGCGGATAGAAGAGGACGAGTCCGGCGATGGGTCCTGGCGCGTCCCACTCGGTGTCCTCGTTCCGCCGTCCGGTGCTCGACTGTCTCGATCCGCGAGCTCGGGCGCGGAGGACCTGGTCGGCCGAGACTGGTGTGGGTTCTTGTCTGGTCAAGAACGGAAGCTCGTCGATGGTGGTCCGGTCCTGGTCTGCCTCTTTGCTCAGGACGGCGGTTGCGCCCATGACTATGTTGGCGCCTGCTGAAAAGCCTGACATCACGATCCGCTCCGAGTCGAAGCGCTGTGGTTGGGACCGTACCCAATTCACGACCTGGAGAGTGAGAACGGATTCTTCTTAAGCGTCCCCATGCAACGCAGTCCGGTCAAAAAGTCAGAGTCCCTGGGAAAGGGTTTTCTGGTTGCAGACTCACATCGATCAGGTCCTCAATTGGACTGGGGAAAGAGTGTCTTGGAGAGTGTCTATAATCCGCGTCAATCGCACAGACACCTAGCCTGGCCGCAGTCTCGGCGAGGAGGTCGACATCCGTCCCGTGACAGGGCAATACTTGCAATCCAGGAAACAAAGGACACGTGAGCATTGTGGGTGGTGCCGAGATGAAGCGATCAGCAGGACGCCCTCACCAAAGCCTGAGCCATGAGCGTTGATGATCACAGGCAAGGGACTTCCGTTTTCGGAATCCGTTGCGCGGGTCGCAGCTCGGGCGCCCGGCTGGAGGATGATCAGTTTCAGGCCGTGTCCTCCGCGCGTCTTGATCCGCTCATGCGTCGTCACGATGCCCGGTGGCCATCCATTCTTCCACCTCGTGAGCCAATACAGCGGGAGAAGGGAGAAGATGGCCTGGAAGATGGACCCCAACACGTACGCTTTGGCGAGTTGCCATCTGGAAACGAGTGAGGGCGAGGGCGAGAGGTTGGCCACGGTCGCGGGCTCGACGAACGGATCCATCGCCGTTTTCCAACCCCTTGTTCCCAGGACGGCCGTCGCACGCAGCCTGCCCCCATCAGATTCGCGTTTTAAAAGGGCTTCATCGCCCTCTGGAGATTGATAGGTACTGCGTGTGTGCTCTGTCCCGATCGAGTCTCAGCCCGAGGCCGGCTGGCCGTGTGGCTTCGACCGATCGATCGCGGGACAAGGCAAGCTTGAATAAGGTGCACACAAATCAACAACCAGACGGGGAAGTCCAACTTGGACCATCTTGTCCTTTTTGAAACAAAAGTCAGAAGTTGATGCTACTTGATAAGTCTTACATAGTCCACGACAACGAGCAAATGTGTACCTATGAAGGGATGGCATCTCCCAAGCCACGCCGCAGACAGTCCAGGTAGCCCTTGTAGGCCAGCTCCCTCTCCTTCCAGCCCTTCTTCCCCGGACTGGTGAGCTTGTCCCACCCATGGCTGACGCGAGGCAGGGTGAGCAGGCTGGCATCCGGATGGCCCGCAGCTTGCAGTCTCTCCACCAGTTTCTGGGCACCTTCGTAGAGCTTGTCCGCATCTCCACACGCAATGAACATGTGCGGTGGGAAGAGGCCCTCGTCGGCGCGGACGGGGGACGCTCTCCAATCGCCAAAGTCCGTCGCTCTTTGCAGGTAGCTGCCGTGGAAGAAGCGGATTGACCAGGATGGGAGTACGAGGCCACTGTCGTAGGCAACTTGGGGAATGGGCTTTCGACCCCATGGTGGAACTGAGAGATCGCATGCTGGATACAGCGTGGCTACTGCGCTGATCGCCGAAAGGCGAGGGCTAGGAGTTGCTGTGGCTGCATCGTCGGACGATGAGGTCTGACTCAAAGCTTGAGCTTGTGAGTTCAGTATGCACGCGACGGATATCGCCACGTTTCCTCCTGCTGAGAAGCCGCCGAGACTGATCCGAGTGCCGTCATATTCTGGCTGACTTTGCACCCACTTGACGACCTGAAGAAAATCTCGAAAGACCAAATCAGTTCCAGGCGTCCTCACTTTGTCATCCTGAGCGATCCCCCACTCACATCCTCAACATCGTGAAGTGGGGCAGGGAAGGGATGCACTGGACTTTTACGATAGTCAGAGTCAATGACAACCTGACGAATGTGCTCACAGATGCCGATAATCATCAGTTCACAGGCGTTGCGACATGATGAGGAACTTTGCTCACAATGCCTAGGGTGTCTGCGACCATGGCGCAGAAGTCAGAGTCTGAGCCCCAAACAGGCAAGACAAAGCCGGAACCTGCGGTTGCAAAAAATGAAGTACTCAGACGGCTGAAGTCGGGTTGTAAGTGAGACCTGAACTGGACTGCACTGACCATGCATGTTGATATGGACTGGGATCTTGCCGTCTCCCTGCTTGAGCCTGCTTTGATACAGTGCATTGCTCGCTGATGGCTTGTAGATGTAGACTTTGACCTTTCGCCACCGGCTCCGACTCGGTACTTTCGTTTTTCGGACGCGTATGCCTTCCGGGAGTCCATACTGACGACACCGGAAGAAGGGAGTGAGCACAGACTGCCCGGGGGGCTTCATGTTTGGCAAGCATGCGCTCACCAAGATTTTGTTCAATGTAAAGAGTGGGGCAAAATAGCAGACGAAGCGTAAGAGTCCGGCGAGAATGTGGTACTTCACAAGGCGCCAATAGGTGGTTGCGACGACGGCGCCGGGCTTCTGTTGGAGTGCGGGCGGCGGCACGCGCGTCTTGAGTACTGGCATCTGTCGAGGGTCGGCTTTGTCTGACATCTTTGCGTTTCTGCGATGGTCTGTGGCTCTCAGACTCAAGGCCAAGACCGAGCTCGTCGACAGGGAACAGGCCACTCCGAGTTGGATCGGCCTTTGGTCAGCGATGCACATCTGACACAAATTGGCCCGATTTGCTCAACTTTAAACTTCCAGAACCCAGTTTATCCGGCAGGGCCCCTGAGGCAACAGGCTTGGCAACCAAACGACCTCGACAACCATTGAGCCGCATTCATGCATCGCATCGACCAGCAGCAGCAGTGGCAGCAGCAGTAGTAGGCTCATCTCCCATGCTACAGGGCTGACGGAGTGCCACCTCCATCAACGACCCACTGACGATCTCATGAACACGAACACGAACACGACAGTGACGAACAACTGACTCCCTCAACGCATTTCACGAACCACGCATCGGATAGAGGCCATTGCCATCAGACGCCTTGGCAGCCATGGTCAACTTCACCTGCCCAGTCAAACCTCACCTCGACCCAGATCCAGTCCCGTTCTTCTCCAAAGGCAACATCAACTTCAAAGCGCACGACGTGGGCTGGATCGTCTGCGGCTTCTTCAGTCTCATCTCTTGTCAGTATTACTCACACACACACACAGAGAGCAAACTGCGTACAGAGCACCTCCCAATGACATGACCTCAACTCTCCGCTCTGCACCTCACACAGGTACCGCTTCCTTCTGGCTCATTCTCAGACATCTCAAATACTATACCTGCCCGCCTCAGCAAAGACACATTGTCAGAATGCTCTTCATGGTCCCAGTCTACTCGCTCGTCTCCTTTGCTTCCTATCTCTTCTACACCGAGGCGCTCTACTACCAGGTCATCAGAGACTGCTACGAAGCGGTCACGATGTGAGTCTTCGAATGCTCCCCCGAGCACACAGCCGTGCTGATCTGATCGCCTGTGCTTTCCAATCCACAGCACGTCTTTCTTCTTTCTCTTGCTCCAATACGTCGGTGATACCCCAGAGGAGCAGCATTTCGTCTTCAAACAAGTCAAACTCAAAAAGTGGTTCTGGCCCCTTGGCTGCTGGAATTACCGGCCTGACGGACTCAGTGAGTATCGAACTCAAAAGTACGCTTCCAGACAAGAAGCATTGCATTTGGGCTGAATATTGAAACTTGTCTTGCAGAATTCCTCTGGCTGATGAAGATTTGCATCTTGCAGTACGCCATCTTCCGGCCACTCTGCACAGTCCTGACCGTCGGTATGCAATACTTCGGAGTGTATTGTTTAGAGTCATGGATGCCGTGGTTCGGACACTGTGAGTACAGATTGCAGCACTTGCATGCCCGCAGGAATGCTGATCAATTGATTCCGGCAACATGATCACAGTCTGGATGGCTGCTACCATCACAGTCTCAGTGTCTGTCGCCATGTACTGTGTGGTGCAATTCTACTTGCCCATCTCCGAAGAGCTCAAGCCGTACGAACCTGTCCTCAAGTTCTTGGCTGTCAAGGCTGTCGTTTTCCTCAGTGAGCATTTGCTCACGAATTCAATGACATCCCTTCAGTCTGACGTTGATCGAACATATTCCCTTTTGCTTCATGTCCAGCCTTCTGGCAGGAGTCCTTCTTGAGCATGTTGGTGGTCTTTGGCGCGATCAAGGATGCTGCCCACTGGAACACCGAGCAGATCGTCGTCGGGTATGCGGCCATCCTGTCCTGTTTCGAGATGGTAATCTTTGCCTTCTTACATATTCGCGCCTTCTCATATCGACCTTACCGTCCCGAAGATCACACCAAGACGACCAGACGGCTACGTGCATTTGGGCATGTACTCGACTTCCGAGACTGGTTCTGGCAGATGAAACTCAGCAGCAAGTGGGCTGCAGCAAACAGAAAAGGCGAAGACTTCACTCTCGTCGACGAGATCCGAGCACGCAAATACGACCATCTGATGCGGGCCCTCGGCAAGGAACGTACCATGGACTTACAAGATTTCCGTGATCAGAGACGGGAGGAATTGATGGCCCACTTCTGGAAGCATCCCACAGACGCCGTCGTTGATGAGAAAGGTACAGAAGTCGGGGACGGCTTGGAGAAGAAGACCGGCCCCAAGGCCGAAAGACCAGACGGCGGTCTCTACACGGTCGCCGAGCTTCAGCAGCAGGCGAAGCGGGAATCGAGGCTTGCGCATTCAAGACAGAGCTCTCGAGACGGGAAGAGCAAAAGTGGTAAGACGAAGCCGGAAGCGGACGAGCTGAGAAGACTGGCCAGTGTGCTCGACAACCAGGAGGAAGGGGAGGAGCAGGAAGGTGACGACACAGATGTGAATGACAGCCTCATTCAGTCCAAGGATCGGCCGTCCAGACGCGACACACGTGCGCAAACGGGCTACCTGGATCCTCATCCTGAACTGACGGTGTACCACGCGCCAATCTTGCCTGCCGATTTCGAGCTTTTTTCACCAGAGACTGAAGGAGAGAAAGGATTCGCAGAGGAGCTGGAGGACGAGTACAAGGCTCGCGGTCTCTGGGGAATCGGAAGCGATAACTCTCGCGGAGGATATGTCTTGACAAACCTTGCAGACGACCCAGCCGCAGCAGCAAGATCTCAGGGGCATCGCAAACAAAAGAGCTGGTGGCGAGCTCTTCGTGAACGCATCTCAGGCTCGGGAGTGGAAGAGCCCAAAGGAATTGACTACTCTGACAGGTGGCAGGGCGTCCAGGTGGATTCAACTGCCGACTATGAAGAGCCGAGGTGGCTTGAGCGAGACGGCTTCACCCTTCCCGGTCCCCGTCGATCTTCCCTTGCCGTGGGTGCGTTGGCCTCTCCGACAGACTCGGATGCAGTTCCCCTCGAGCACACCTTCGTCAGGGTCTCAGGACACCGTGTCAACAATCCGGGCCTTCCGATGCAAGTCAGTCGAAAAGCAGTGCCGATCATTTCGCCTTCACTGCAAGAGGCTCGATCTGTGATCAGTGCGGATGCCTCGGGACGTGCGGGCCAGCATCAACCTTGGCTATTGCAACAACATCAGTCACCCTTGACTAAAGTCATTACGAGTCAAATTCAAGGCCGAGACTCCTCTCTGACCGTCCAAGGAGCCGCGGTCGTAGGCGCCCCGAAGTCAGCCTCTCAGTCCTTGCCGCCGACTGAGTTTGGCTTTGTGAACAGGAAAAGCGAACAGCCGATCTTCCACCCTGCTCGGCCAACATCGGTGGCCCAATCCATTGAGAGTGGCTCGTCACTCGGCCAGAACTCTCAAAACAACTCGGCAACTGGCGGTCCGTACAGGAACAAGTCGATGTCAGCATCCATCCGGCTGTTGTCCGAGGCTGGAACGTTTGGTGCCACAGAGCAGGACGATGTGGCAGCAGCAGAAGATGAGGTTGCCAAGGTATTCGCACCGGAGTCAGCAGTCGCGATGGGAGGAGCCCCCACTCTCGGCCACATGGTTCAAGCCGATGGAGCAGAGCGTGCGGTGAATGTGCTCGAGCGTTCAGATTCAGCTGCAGTGGCTTCGTCCAAGCAAGCAAGCGTCAGCCGATGCACGAGCTCAGCTCAAAGAACAAACGCCTCACCTCTGGTCGGAGAAGATGCTCCCACGTTTTCCGAGCCATACCCAAACCAGCTTGTCCGAAGTCAGCTTCCCTCAAGAGCCGAAAAACGTCGCGCTCCACAAGCGCCGGCGAACGGGACAAACGTGACGAGCGCGCAAAGGGCAGCCTTCGGTCCGAAGGGACGTCCGATCTCCATCGTGATGCCGGGCGTGCTTTCGTCCACGCACAACCCGTATGACAATTTCCAATCATCTCCGTCGGAAATGCGGTCGGTGTCTGCATCAGCAGCATCGAGTTCGAATCCTTCGCAACCTGGACGACCGGCTCGCGCTGAGAAAGCGTTGCGAGCTCGGACTTCAGAGCCTGTTTCGGCTTCTGCCATGCCTCGCTCTCCTGACCAGGCTGCATCGTCGCGTTCCGGTCTGGCTGTGGGGAACATCGTAAGCCGTGCAACGATCGCGGACGCTCAATGGGCCCCGCAATTACAGGAAAAAAGAGCGGAAGAACAACGTCGGCAGAGCTCGCGGCCTTCAAAGCCTTCCCACTCATCCAAACACTCTCTGCCGCCTTCTGGCCGGCCACAGGATCGGGACTCGACGCAACCTCGGCCACACCGTTCTCAGCGCACTTCATCTGCCAATACGATGGGCCGGGATGGAATGCCGTTGAATGCGGTAGGCGCGATGCCTTCTTCGTCGGCGTCGTCTTCTTCTCATCGGCGCAGCAACAATGGTCGAATGGGGCCGCCCCATTACCAACGACCCTCGGATCAGCAAGTGCAGCATCCACGTGCATCCTTCCACCCTTACACTGGTGAGCCGGTGTGGACTGATGGGTACGGGAGGAGCGTGAGCCGAGATTGGGTTGCGGCGCATGGTCCGATTCAGGTTCCGAATGCGACGGGAAGTGGGACGATCCGGTCAAACTCGCCGCCTCGCTCGGAGCTAGAGCTGAATGGAGGCTTTGGTCGAATTGAATACATCGACTGAAAAGCCAAGGCGCACTGCAGTGTACCTTACTTTCTTCACAACCCCCTCCCCCTCTTTTTTCCCTTTCTTCATCGCATCCCGTCGCAAATCTCACGCGTCTCAGACTGTGGAACGGTGGATTAGATTGCAGTGATCTGACAGGCAAAAATAGCAAAGAACAAAGGAGTAAGTGTGGGACCGACAAGTGAGTGATGCGAGAATGCGGGGGAGGAAAAGCGGTGGGGAGAGAGAGAGAGAGACAGAGAGACAAGGGAAGCCGAGCGACATCGTTCAGACCTTGAAGCCGAGCTTGGCCATGCACGCCCGATGAGCCGCAACGAGCTCTTTGCACTTCTCCTCGGCCTCGCCATCGAAGCCGCCGTGTTGCAAGAAGCAGTCATCTCGCTTCGACTTGGTGTCGGGGCAGGCGCAGCATGGCTTGATACCCTTTGGATTCAGCTCAGTAACAAACTTGTTCGTGTTGTGCTGCGGTGCTGCGGGGGTGGTCGTGGTAGTAGTAGGCGCCTTCTCGCTGACGACGGCTGAGGGTGTGACCGAGGTGGTGTCGGATTTGCCTGATTTGGACCAGGGCCAGAAGGACTCGACTACGCTCGAGGCAACTAATCTCTTCTGTGAGCGAATCTCGAGGATCTCGTCGTGCAGACCTGCATATGCACGCTTATAGTAGTCGTCATTGCGCGCCACTTCGGTGCGCGTTGCGCGAGATTCGAGGTCGCGCTGCAGTGCCTTGACATCGGCTTCAAGCTCTTGGACCCTGCTCAAGGTGGCGGACAGCTGTTTGGAAGTTAGCAGGGAGGAGATTGGCATCAGATTGCTGCGATGCCAAGATGCAGGCGCATGTATGTACTGCTGCTCACCTCTGACGAACTGTTGCTGAGTGATTGCACGCTTTGGAGCATTGATGATGAGGCGCCCTTGTACTCGTTTACGAGGTAGTAGTATCCATATGCTGAGGCGAGTGTGAATCCGAAGAGGAAGCCGGTGACGCCCGACTTGAGAGGACCCTGGACGATGTACAGAGAGGGCGGGAGCTGGTCAGTGGGATAGACGGTGCGTTCTGTGCGCTGACGGACTCACGATTGGTCTTCTGAAGGATCTGCGGCCGAAGACGTTGGACGAGCTGGGACCTGCTGGGGATGACATGTAGGATGAGCCGGCGGCGACTGCTGACCGTGCAAGGGACGACGGTGCTGGCATCAGGACTTGCGGACAGGTGCGGGAAGCAAGAAAGTTGTGTACTGGAGAGCGTGGTAGTTGCTGGGAAGGACGCGCGATGCAAAGGAGTGGGTGTGAGTGATGTGCTCAAAGCCAGTCGCTGACGAGCTTGCTGCGCTGCCCGGAGTTAAGCAGAAAGGCTCCGAGCAGCCACGTGAGGGACACGACGGCGCCCTCTGAAGAACTGATAAGGATAAGATAACCCCGGCCATTCCGGCCTCTTGGTTGCCGGTATTAGAAAGGCTCCGTTCGGCGCTCCTCATGACCTTCTCGACGAAAGAGCGGGCTGGGGTATCAGACATACTGTACCCCTATAAGACAGCACCGTCGGACATCCCCATCCCGCGCGTTCCAATCTGTCCACTACACAGCCCTGACCTCGTGAGAGAGCATCTCTTAAAGGCTCCTTGCTGCCAAAAAAAAGAAACAGAAATGACATCAAACGGTGAGGCTTCGAGTGCAACGCCACCTGCCGACACCGTCCTCATCATAGGAGGAGGCCTGGCCGGTTTGGTGGCCGCCTTTGAGCTGACCAAAGCAGGCAAGCATGTCACCATCATCGACCAGGAACACGAAGCCAGCTTGGGCGGGCAAGCCTGGTGGTCTCTCGGTGGCATCTTCCTCGTCGACTCGCCCCAACAGCGCCGACTCGGAATCAAAGACTCCTTCGACATCGCCAAGCGAGACTGGTTCAACTCTGCCCAGTTTGACGATCTCGAGGATCAGGACTTTTGGGGTTCAAAATGGGCCGAGGCATACCTCGAGTTTGCGCACAAGAACATGTATCAGTATCTCAAAGACGTCGGCGTCGGATTCGTACCTCAGGTCGGCTGGGCAGAGCGCGGTTCCGGTCAAGCGGGCGGCCACGGAAACTCTCTGCCCCGATTCCACATCACCTACGGGACCGGCGAGGAAATCGTACGCGTCTTCCGAGATCCCGTCCTCAAGGCTGCAAAGGAGAAGAACCTCGTCACTTTCAAATACAGACACCAAGTCGACAGTCTGCTTCAGAACGCTTCCGGGCGAGTCATTGGAGTGAAAGGAACCATCCTGGAGCCAACTGATGTCAAGCGCGGTCAGGCGTCTTCCCGCAAGGCAATTGGTGAATTCACCCTTCAAGGCCGCGCCGTTCTCATCTCGACGGGAGGCATCGGTGGCAACTTGGAACTGGTCAAGGAAATGTGGCCAGTAGAAAAGTTGGGAGGCAAGGTGCCAGAGCACTTTGTCCTGGGTGTGCCTGCCCACGTCGATGGTCGCGGACTGAAAATTGCGGAGCAAGCGGGAGCACGATTGGTCAACAAGGATCGCTTCTGGCACTACACCGAAGGTGAGCAGCATTACAGATCTCTTGTGATTTCGCTTCGCACATACCGCGGAATTTCGCTGAGCAAGTTGGGTATACCACTGCAGGTCTTGCCAACTGGAACTCCATCTGGCCCAAACATGGAATCCGGGTCATTCCAGGACCCTCGAGCCTGTGGCTCGACGCAACTGGCAAGCGTCTGCCACCGCCCTTGTTCCCCGGATGCGACACGCTCGCGACACTCAAGTACATCTGCTCGACTGGATACGACTACACTTGGTTCATCCTCGACAAGAGCATTGTGCTCAAGGAGTTTGCACTCAGCGGGTCAGAGCAGAACCCAGACATCACACAGAAGAGCCTCTGGCTTGTGCTGCAACGGCTGCTTTACGGACCAGAACCTGTCAAGAAGTTCATGGAGCATGGTGACGACTTTGTTGTTGCTGAGCATCTCTCTGACCTCGTCAACGGCATGAATCTCAAGGCCAAGCAACGCAACGGACCCGAGGTGAAGTACGAAGACATCTACAAGGTGATCGAGGACCGGGACGTCCAACTAAAGAACAAGTACTCGAAGGATGCGCAGCTCATGCTGATCAACAATGCACGTGCATACTGGGGCGACCGGATCACACGGGTGGTGAAGCCGCATGCGATCCTCGATCCTGCATACGGACCCCTGATTGCGATCCGCATGAACCTGCTCACCCGCAAGACGCTGGGTGGCATTCAGACCGACCTGCAGAGTAGGGTGATCGAGAGTGGGAAGGGCAAGGGCAGCGGGGAAGTCGTTGAGGGCTTGTATGCTGCTGGTGAGGTGGCTGGGTTTGGGGGAGGAGGAGTGATGGGCCACAATGCATTGGAAGGGTGAGTCATCTATGCGAGCTCTGAGATCTGACATGTTGTCCGGGGAGGTACTTATCCGTTCCCTCTCTCCCTCTTTGCTCCTATGGCAGCACTTTCCTGACTGGATGCATCTTCAGTGGACGCGCCGCTGGGCTGGCGTTGTCTGAATCTGCTTCTGCATTTGATGCAGCCAAGGTATAGATCGTTGCCTCTCGAATCCTGATCGGAAGGCGAACGTACATATCTATAACTTTGGACCCCCAACTGTTTTTTTTCATGAAAGAGTACATAAAGACGTTCTGCACTGCCACTTTTGCCGGCTTGACCGGAGATGATAGCTGAGGGCGGTGCGAAGACTGTGCGTTCCTGACTGAGGTGAGGAAGAAGACGACGACGACGACGGACTGGAGGTTCAAGTGGTGCACGACTGTGGACGCGCAGTCGAGGCAGCGCAGCCGCTTGATCTCGATTCGTACTCGCTGATTCCTCGGGTCCCTCGCCGGCTCAGGGAGCAAGCGCTACGGAAAGTGACTCCTCAGTCCCTCACACCTTGTGAGCCACTATGTACCGCCTCACCACTGCAGCCTTGTTCTTCTTGGATCGTTCTTTCCAAGAAGGATCGCATTGCGCTCTAGCTTCTGTCACTGTTATGATGCTTCTCCCTTAGCCGAGTGGGGGACTGTTCCACGCCAAAACGGTGGTGCATCGTCACTCCCACCCACCCTTGTTGGCCCCAGACGCCCGATGGCACGGCGGCACGACGGCACAGCCTGCATGCAGGATGAAACACGGATCCCCTCTTTCCATGGTCTAGCTCTCACCCAGTCCTTTGCCCGAACAGAGCAGTCACAGTTCGACGGGAGTCGGAAATAATTTGGACGCTAGCCGCGAATAGGCACCTCCTCCTCACTCACCCACCGCTTCAAGGCAGTGGCATTGACGGCTAGGCCATTTATGGAGAGCAACGAAAGGGATTCACCATGCTTCACTAGCGTAGCACAAGATTCTTCCTCACCCGGCTTGAGCACTGCCTTCCTCCTCTTTGTCCATTGGGGTGGGCGCAAGCCCCGACCTGAGCGCACAGCACCCAAATTTGCACCATACTCACATCGTGTCTCTCCCAAGAGTACTTACTGTACACCTCATATAACAGGATGATCTCTCAAACCATCTCAGTCCTTTCTGCCACTTGACTTTCCCCCACCTGGCCAGAGGCCTCTCCATCTTCCATTTCCGCCCTTGTCAAACAGAAACAACACTCATTTGGTCGACTCGAGCTCGTCACTGACAATAGCAACATGGGTCTCAATGCACTTGGAATCGCATCCGTCTTCTTCCTGGTCCTGTATGGTGAGCACAGTCGTTCAGCCGGTCAAGTCTGTTCCCCAACCCTGTTCATCTCAAATATATCATCGTGCACTTCATCCAGCAATCCTGTTCGGCCTGCTCGTGATCGGGTTCTCTTCCGGGCACATGAAGTTCAAGTCGCGCTGGTCTCTCGTCCTCTTCCACGTGCTCCTTCGTCTGGCCGCCCAAAGCGTGGGAATCGCCTTTGCCGTCATTGGCTACAAGAACATCGGCCTCCTCATCGGATATCTCGTCTTGGGAGCAGAGGTCAGTCTTGATCATCTGCATATAACCTCTCAGAGGGCCAGGTCACCCAATTCTTACTTGATTTCTGCAGGGTTATTTCTCTCTTGTCCTCTGCACAGCTCGATACTTGATCAGCTTCCAGACTCACTCCTTTGGAGATTCCTGGATCGAGCCCAAAGAAACAGAAAAGGTGCCTTTCGGCGAGCGCATCAAGAAGAACTTCAACCTCGGACTCCTCCGCCGATCTTCGGCTTCTAGGAATAGCGACGGCCCGGGTCGACTTCCGATCGTGATCATTCACTACATCCTCATCGGAGCCAACACCATCATCATCGTCGGTGGATCTCTGCTCGCAGGCAGTGTCAACTACAGCGACGACAACGGTCAGCTTGTCGATCCTGCTCAGTACAACACCGGCAGGGCCATGCGCACCGCCGGTGCTGCCATCTTTCTGGCCATCAACCTCGTCCTCATCGCCTGTGTCCTTGTCACCATCAAGCAATACCGGGAAAAGGCTGCGAGTCGCGGCATCCAGACTCCGATCTTTGGCCATCCCTTCCTCGGCATCCTCGTTGCCATTTCGCCGTTCCTGGTCATCCGAGGTATCTTCGGAATCCTGCAGGCGTGTGTCTCGTCTCTCGGTGTAAGTTTTCACCATGCGGTACGTTCGCTTCCGACCGACAGAGACTGATGCGCGCCTTCTTCCACCACGACACAGTACTACAGCCCCGAGACATACTCTTCCGATGGCCTCCGGCCAGATTTCGTCGTCAAAGAGGCCGTGTTGGTAATCGCCATGTGAGTGACCATGTTCACGAAGTCGCCGCTCTGATATCCAGGGCCAGAATCTAGATGCTCACGAAACCACCTATCATGGATGCAGGGAATGGACCACTTGCGCTCTGCTGGTACTGACCTGGCCAGTCGTCCGTTCGCACGGCTGGGGGGCGGACCAAGTTGGCCCAGTCGACGCCAAACACTCGCAAGAAGACCTCCACATTCCAGCAGAGGGCGTCCAGAAGCAGGTTTAGCTGTACACTCTATCAGGAATTGCAATCATGTACATATTATTGTAGAGTCAAAGCATTGAAGAAACATACTTGTGATTTTCTCATTTTCGCGTCGCGTCGCGTCTTGGTGAGGACGCGTGTGGAGGCATACGGAGCGCCTCCGAAATTGAGAGATCAACACAAGATCAACACTTGGGATGAGGGATTGGGCCAACTCATCACATCAACCACCACGCCAGAAGGAGACCAGCTTCTGACCATGCCCGTTCCGACCTCGTCCAGCGGTCTCATCTATGCAAAGCCACTCGGCTACGAGCTCGTCCAGCAGATCGGCGGCGGAGGCTTCTCCAAAGTCTTCCGTGCCTTGAAGATCACCGACGATCGTCATCCCATCACAGCCGTCAAGGTCGTCTCTTTCGCACCACCCCCTCCACCCCCAGCGACGACGCAGTTTGATGACAAGGGAAACCCAGTGCGCGTACAGCCGCCCGCGCCGCGCCATCCCGTCGATCGACGTGCACTGCAGAAAGAGGTCCAGATTCATTCCGTCCTCAAGCATGAGGCGGTGTTGGAGTTCATCGGCGCGGAAGAGCATGGTGGCAAGGCCAAGTCGGTACCATCCAACACGGTGCCGGGCTTGTATATTGTCCTTGAGCTTGCAGCAGGTGGCGACCTTTTTGACAAAATCGGTGAGTCCAAGTTCCAAGCCTGGCGCGAAGATCCTTAAGCAGCGTTCCATTGAAATAATGCCATCGCTCTTGAATGCCCAGCCCCCGACTTTGGCCTCGAGGAGGATCTCGCACACTTCTACTTCAGGCAACTCATCGGTGGCCTCGACTACATCCACAGCCAAGGTGTAGTCCATCGCGACATCAAACCCGAGAATCTGCTCCTCGATGCCGAAGGCAACGTCAAGCTCGCCGACTTTGGTCTGTGCTCGGTATACAAATACAAGGGCAAAGAACGCGAGATGCATGGTGCTTGCGGCAGTTTGCCGTACATTGCTCCCGAGATGAACGGGAGACCGTACCGGGGAGAACCGGTTGATGTGTGGAGTGCAGGCGTGGTTCTGTTCGCGTTGTTGGTAGGGAGTGAGTACGATATCTCCGAATCTTTGTCACTCCGTACCGATTCACTGACCCGTGCGCGACCATCAGATACACCTTGGGACGAACCGACCCAGAGATCACCAGAATATGAAGCATACCTTACAGGCGAGCTTTTCAAGTATGACCCTTGGACAAGATTGCAGCCCGACACCCTGTGTAAGTCTTGCTCGGAGGCACGATTTCTGGCTGATGAGATATCCTGACGCGTTTCCCATTCTTCAGCCTTAGTGCGAAAGATGCTAGAACCAGACCCATCAAAGCGCCTGCGCCTCGACCAAGTGAAGCAGCATCGATGGTTCAAACGCGAGAATCGATTCATGAGCGCAGCGAACAGGTGTACCGATCCATCTCTACTAGCAGAGAGACTCTTGCATGGTCTCATGGTGTCAGGTGACATGCACGCCAATCTCAGATCGGAGCTGCATTCGGATGGAAAGCGGGCAGAGGTTCCAGAAGTGTGAGTCTGGTTTGCAGGCAAAGCATACGTGCCCGACACTTGCTGAAAGTAGACCATGTCCCCTTCGTCTTCCCCAGCATATCGCATACTCAACCAGCAGAACACTTTTCGGCACCCATCACGTTCGGACCCAGCTTCCCTGCTGCTCCGGATCCGGCTGCTTCGACCAATGACTGGTTCAACTCGGCTGCGGTCCAGCCCCCGTCAGCATCGCAGGCCACAACAGCACGCGTCACTCTCCGACAAGCAGGTGGCCTCAAGTCCCTCTCCGTTTCTGACGCCGAGGCTCAACTCGCCCGCCTGAAGCGTGAGGGTCCTACGCAAGGTGGACCTCGCTGGGGAGATGCTGGACCGACAGAAGACGTCGGCATGAGTCAATTCACCCAGACGTTTAATCTCCTCGTAAGTTCACCAGCTCGGGCTTCTTGCTCTCACCGGGTCAACTCACGTCACTGACCTCCCAACTTTCTCGTCTCAAGACCCAGTGGTCGCCTTCGATGATCATGAGCTCGGCGCTCCGCTTCAGCCCAGAACTGACGCGCTTCTTTACCAGTCGTGAGGCAGCGGACGTTGTCCAACACTTGGTGCACATTCTCCAGGGTCAGCGCGCTTCTGGACCCCACTCGGTAACAGAGGGCAGTTCCAGCGCCAACTCTAATCTGCGAGGCATACAGATCTCTCTCGAGGGCTGCATCGTGCAGTCTGCCTTGGCCCAAGGACAAGGATCGACTTTCACTCGGACGAACACGCAAGATCTACAAGACCTTGATGGAGATTCCCAGATGCTCCATGTGATTGAGGGCGGTGCGGACTTGCCGCCGTCTTCATCGAAGACATTGGTCGAGACTCCTGGCGCAGACGCGTCCTTGCGCGCAACCAAATCAGGCTCGACGTTCACCCGTTCGAACTCGATCGAGACTGTTCGACCCTCGGTGGCTCGAACTCACTCGACTTCGTCTGGCATCGGTCCATCGGGAGATGAATTGCGGTACATTGTCTCGCCATCCGGTGCCCGGATCCGACTGAGCACGATGGATCGACGCAAGTGTCCACTCAAAGGTGAGATCCTGGTCGCTCCGTTCCGGGCAGTCCGCGCGGCCCAACAGCCTCTCGAGGAAAACACCCAGGAGCAAAGCGAAGACGGAGAGAGCACCCAGCTTCCCGAAAAGGACCAGGAAGAGGAAGAGCAGGTGCCCCGATGCGTGGTCATATGGAAGAGGAGTAAAGGAAATCCGTTGGAGTGGAGGAAGTTGTTCCGTGCTGTCACTGCCGATTCCGAGCTACAGGACATGCTCGTACGCGTCTAGGATCACATAGTCTACAGGATATTTCGAGAGGATTCTGTCCAACTTTTCTTGCGACCCAGTTCGGAGTGCTCTGCGCTTCTTGAATCTGTCGGTGATATCCACCACCTCTCACCCGCCTGCTGTATGATAGAACTCTGCTCCCACAATGCACAACGAGTCCAGCGTGATTGAAAGCGACGAGTCCTGCAGTGCGTGCGATTGACAAGAAAACGAAATTACAACAAGAGATGCGGGAGAAGCATCCAAATGAGCAACACAGCTGCTGTATGCTTTTTGGGTCAGAGTGATAGGTAACATTGATCAGGCTGAGACCATGCGTTGAGCTGGAGCACCATACGAAGGTCGGTGTGAGGTCGGGAATCCACTCAAACGGCGGCCCGCGCCAGTCGACGAGGCGACTCCCGTCCCTGTTCGGCGAGCTTGCACAACACTGGTGCTGCCGCTGAGTTCCTCCTCCGTCATCTCATCATCTCGCGCGCTTGAGCTAAGACTGGCGTTGTTGAGGCTCAGTGATAGGTTTGCGGCGCCTGCGCCGTACCCACTTCGTGAAAGAGGTACCACTGTCGACCTCGATGACGACGAGGCAGCAGAGGCCGATACGCCGAGACGGCCGGCCGAAGCTCCTACTGCACGAGAGGATGTGGGAGCGAGCCTCCCGGCTGTCGTTCCTGTACTTGCGAGCCGAGACTCTTCGTCCGGAGAAGGACGTTTCAAGGAGGGTCGCGCACCTGCTCCGAGGCCTCGATCGCCGGTGGCCGTGCTCAATCGTGGCCTCTGTACTGCACTGACACTGGACGCCTCCGCCGCGCTAGACTTCCGCACAACACCCGCTGCACTTCGCAAGACTCCAGTTCGGGTGGATGCAGAACTTGCACGGGAAGTGGCGGCAGAAGCAGCAGACCTGACACTTGCCGTCTCCGACGCCCTGGAGGAGGTGCTCAGTGCGGGGCTCACGGCACGAGTGCTGACTCTGGGTCGATTTTGGGCGTCTTTCAGAGTTGATGTCCTCGCGGAAAGTCCGACGCTCGGACGCGCTCGGTTGGTCGAGGCAACAGCCACGCTAGGATTGCCGGCCGAGGTGCTGACTCGCCGGGCTCCACTAGATGAGCTGATCGCGGGACCAGCGCTGGTCCGCGTACGCTGCACACTTTCAGTCCTTGATGTAGTTGCGGCGGGCCGCCTGTTGGCTGAGGTTGGCTCATTCTCCTTGTTCATGGTGCGGGCCGTGTGAAGAGATAGTGTTGTAGATGCTGGCTGTCCGCCGATCCGAGCGCCAGCTTGCTTGCGCTCGCCAAGCACATTGCGCATCTCCAGTCGCGGATCCTTCCGCAGAGGAGTGACTTCGTCTCCGGTCTCGTCCTCGTCACTGGTAAGCTTGTGAACGTTTCTGGAGGTGGCGGTCATTCGATTGGCAATGCGACTGCTCGGCAAGGGTGTCTCGGTATTGAGGATGAGAGATTCCAAGACTGCCGTCGGAGGTCTTTTGCGTACCGTAGAGAATGGCCCGACTTCCGCGTCGCTCGCTGCTTGACGGTGGCGATCAC
The DNA here is from genome assembly GCA_023634365.1 of Tilletia setariae. NCBI lineage: Eukaryota > Fungi > Basidiomycota > Exobasidiomycetes > Tilletiales > Tilletiaceae > Tilletia > Tilletia setariae. Next base: position 7,139,632 of record JAMJXE010000001.1, on the reverse strand, counting down.
TGGCTTTGGGTGTCTTTGCTTCCAAATGCGTCGAATTCCCGTATGCTAATGTGGTGTGACCAGAAGCTCTAGGGCCGTTCCGCTTCACCAAGCTCAGCTCTTGCTGCTTCGCTCTTCTGTAATGGCAGATCGATGTCTGATGTCAGTCATTTCTTGCTGATCAGCTTCAAGTGGTTCTGGGGTTCAGGACTCACAATGCCATTGCGTAGTGATCATTCTCTTGCTCCATTCGGTCGCGCACTTTCAACAGCTTGGCAATCTCGAGGTCCGCATTTGCACTCTGCATCTCCAGTTCCTTGATCCGGGTTGCTTGCGCTGATGATTTGGCCTCCATGTTCAAGAGTTGCCTACTCAATCGATCCGCCTCTTCAACCGTGTCGCGGCTGGAGACGGACTGGCGGGTAGATTCTTCGAGCAGATCCGAGCTTTTCTTCTGTTCGGTCGCGAGTTCTGCCAGCAGCTTGTCGATCTCCGCCTCGCGTTCCGTGATCACTTGCTCCAAACGCCCCCTTCGGAGCTTCTCCTGCTCGTGCATCGCAGCATTCTTATGGTGAAGCTGCTCCAGCTCTTGTTGCAGAGCCTGCGCCTGCTCATCCATCATCTTCTCTCTTGTCTCAAACTCGGCCTCGAGCCGTCGTCGATAAGCATCTGCCTGGCTACGCGCCGCACTCTCCTCAGCAACCTGAGCTTCGAGTTGAGTCACCATGGCTTGCAGGTCCTCCACCTCGTCCGCAATGAAGTCCCGATCGCGCCGCGCATTTGCCAGCTCAACTTCGAATACCGCTTGTTCGTCCCTGAGCTCGTCTCGTTCCGCCTCCAGCTCGACTGTTCTAGCATTTGCGTTCTCCACAGCTTGACCGAGATCCTCCAGATCAGCTTGCAGCTGTCGTAGCTCATTCTGAAGCGCCTGAACCCGACCGTCCGCTAGCTCCGTGACCTTTTCAGGCGTTGTGGATCTAGATCTCTGAGACACCTCCAGCTGAGACCGGGTGGCGTTAACCTGAGCAGCCCAGGACCGGAACTTTGCCATCAGCGTTGGCATCGAGTGACGATCCATATCCTCCCCATCCGCATCATCTCCTACGACGCCAACTAGCAGCTTCCGAACATTTCCCTCGAGCTCCGCCTTCGAATTCTCCTCTCGCTTACGCCGTCGTTCAGCTTCTTGCAGGCGACGAGTCAGGTTGGCTTGCAAAGCATTGTGCAGGTCTTGCATCTCTCGCACAAGATGAATGCCATGGGCAAGCTGTTGGCTCTTCGGTGGCTCCTCTGACTCGGCAAGGGAAGTCTGGCCTTTCTCGCCACGTTCTTGAGCCAACTGCTGAAATGCAGAGTCGGCAGCCGAATCGATCGCTTCCGCAGCCCGGTGCAATCGCAAGAGACTGCGCTCTCCGCTCATATGTGCAACTTGATGCTGCGAGACGACACTTCTGTCGTCCATATGCTCCTCGTCCAGCTGCCCAGCTTCGCCGAGCTCTTCACCAGTGGTCGGGCTGAGTTCTCCACCAAAGAGCGACGGGTACTGTTGACGTGGGACGGAGCGACTGCCGTGGGCCGTGCTGGTTGGGGTATTCTGGTACGTGTCCGCTGTCGCGAATGTGCCTGTTGCGCCTGAAGTTGCCATGGTCGCCGTCTCTAGCCCCGCATCTTGGATAAGGGCTCGGGCACCGCCCGGACGAGGAACAGACAGGTGATCCGGTGAGGACATGCCCAGTCGAGAGGGGGATCTCGGGGGAGATCTTGACCCTTGCTCTTGCCGGGGTGGCTTCGAAGGAGAGAGAGCAGGAATCGAGTCGCGAGATGATTCCGTGTCGGTCATTGCGATCTCATTCCTCAGCCGTGATGGTGTGCGGACAGAGTTCGTGTGGAACGAGGGAGGAGAAGGTGAGATCTTCCGTGGCTTCTCTGCAAGCATGAGAAGTGGTTCAGGGATTGGTAAGGAGGAGCGCTGCGGTGTATTCCTTGTGATCGAGCGTGCAGAAGGCGGCGACGATTCCGAAGGGGGAACTCGGGTCCATTCTGAAAGCTGAGCTTGTGCAGTCGCTGACAGGCCCGCGTCATCTTCTGCGTCTGAATGGCTCAGGCTACGCTCCGCAGCGCCCGTTTTCGAATCAGTGCTCGTGTTTTCTCGCTCACTGGACGGGCTCTTGATGACCTCTGCGAAAGTGACTGACTTGGATCGCGGAGTGCCGAGAGGAAACAGGGCGTTGCTCAACGACTCAGGCAGCGAAGGAGATTCTGCGATGGTCTGCGGTCGATGCTGGATGTGACGGTAGCGCGATGAGGGCATCGGCGTTTTTGCCAACTGTGAGATTCCTGTCAGATTAGCGTCTTCGATCCGCTCTGTGCGTGTCGAGGTGTTCCCAAGGGGAGCAGCTGCACCGGCAGTTTGACGCCAATGTTGACTCAGAGCGACAGAGGTAGCCGAGGAAATGTCAGCCCTGGATTTGGGTGCCTCATCACGCTGCAGATGCTGTAGCGCATCTTGGGCTCCTCGAAAGAGTTCGCTCTCGTTGAGACTAATGGTTGATGTTGTGTTACCGCCGGTGTTCAGCACTGATGAATTTGAGCCAGAGCCGGTGTTATTCCTCTGCCGAGGCGCGACACCTTTTAACGATCCGCTTGAGAGCCTGCTGGGCCTGAGAAGCGTCGTCGTCGGCGACTGATGACCTGGTGGAAGGAGATTGTTCATCGGGATTGGCGACAGCGGCAGTCTTGTGTAGGCCGCTTCTTCTGTACGCAGATGTGAGTCGCCTTCGTCGATGGTCGCCAGTGAGGATTCTGGCCGATGCGCGCTGAGCGCAGCATTGAGGTCATCCATATCTGATCGCCAGTCGCTGCAAGGCGGCAGTGAGCGAGGAATTATGTGAATGCTGTCAGATGCTTGTGTTCATGATGGATGGCTCTGTGACATGTTGGCTCAAAAGACCAACACTTTCTTCTGTTTATTTGTTTGTTGCATCGGGCCAGACGCGTCTGAACGCGTGCTGCTCACGTGCAGATCACGAGTCTCAGCTTTCGGCCGAGTGATCTACATACACTGCCTCCGCTCATGACGCCGCAACGTTCAGCTCGGCCTTGGCTTCTTGCATGCAACTTCGGGTCACAACTTCGACCACGACCACACCAGAGACGGCATTGATACATCATGGCAGACCAACCACCTCCCGCCTACGCCAAGGAAGCAGGATCTTCTTCTGCCGCCAACAGCGCGCCCCAGGACAACAAGCCCAGGGACATCAACCGAGATGGCTTCAAAGTTGCGGTGAGCTTCGACCCAGCAGTGCTCCATCTCTCTCTCTCTCTCTACGAATTTGTCGCTGATCTGCTCTCTCCACAGGACATGGAGTTCTATGACCTCCTCGATGTCTCCGCAAACGCCACGGACCTTGAGCTGAAGAAGGCCTACCGCAAGGCCGCGATTCGCAATCACCCCGACAAGGTCAGTTACATCTCACTTAGTCGCGCTCACCCCGTGTTCTGTACTGAGGCTGCCTCTTCTCGACTGTCAGGGAGGTGACGAAGAGACGTAAGTCTGGTGTTCCGCTAGTATGCTGCTCCTACCTCTCTGTGACAATAGCCTCAATTCTTCTCTGGACGTCTACTTCAGCTTCAAGATGATCGGGGAAGGTAAGTCCTCGCTCAACAACTCGCGGTCAGCTCAGACCAGAATTTGACTTCATTGCCGACGATACCTACAGCGTACCGAGTCTTGTCCGACAACAACCTGCGCGCAGACTACGACAAGCACGGTAAGAAGAAGCCAGTCGAGGAGGTCGGCATCAAAGAGGCGACAGAAATGGTAAGTTGATCCCGTCTCATCGAGTGTATGCGGATTGCTAATTGGGGCTTTCTGTCCCTCAGTTCGGCAACATCTTTGGCGGAGGTAAGAGCAGCTGCCTCGCATCTACCACAAACTGAGAGTTCAGTGCTGATGATCTCTCTTCGTGCTTGGTCAGAACGATTCGTGCATCTGATTGGCGAGATCTCTTTGCTGAAAGACATGACCAAGGCTAGCGAGATTGTGATGAGCGACGAGGAGAAGGCGGAGATGGAGAAGGAGCTCCGAACCCAGGCTGCCGCTGCTAACGGAGAAGCGCCTCCGCAAGGCACTGTAGAAGGAGAGAAGACCACCAAGCCAGATGGCGAGCCGGCTGCTACGACACCAACAGAGACCACCAAGCCGCCTTCCTCTGGCCGTCAAAAGTTGACTCCGGAACAAAAACAGAAACTCGAGACCTTTGAGAAGGAGAAGGAGGCTGAGAAGGAGAAGCGGGTGCACGATCTCACAGAGAAGCTGAAGGACCGCATTCGTCCGTTCGTAGAGGTGAGCTTCTCGTCGTGCTGAGGCTGGGAAGGGTCCAGAGCTCACATGAGATAATTCTGTACAGGCGCGCAACCCTGGAGACAAAGACGATAATGAGACACAGATCTGGGCCAAGCGGATGTCCGAGGAGGCCGAGGATCTCAAACTCGAGTCGTTTGGTGTCGAGCTTCTGCACACGATTGGCGGCATCTACATCACCAAGTCGACCACCTGGATAAAGTCGAGGAAACACAACTTCTTGGGCTTGCCTGGCTTCTTCAGCAAGCTCAAGGACAGAGGTTCTCAAGTTAAGGACATCTGGGGACTGTACGGGAGCGCTGTCAGCGTGCAGATCAGCATGGAGGAGCTTGCCAAGCGCCAGGAAAAGGGTGACATTGGAGAGGAGGAGCTCAAGCAGCTCGAGGCAGACATGAGCGGCAAGATGCTTCTTGTGGTGAGTCTCACTTTGGCGATTTCCGTGGACGATTACATTTAAGCAGGTGTTGTACTTTCCGTTCTCTCAGACGTGGCGAGGCACCCGGTTTGAAGTCACCAACGTCCTGCGACGCGTTTGCGGTAAGTCCAGGAAGAGCAAAGGCAAGTGTTGAGATTCGACCGGGAAGCTGACAAGACTCTCAATGTTGGCAGAGAACGTGCTGAACGAGCCAGGTGTTAACAAGGTGGTGTTACTGCGTCGAGCCCAGGCATTGACTCTGCTCGGTGCGATTTACACTAAGGTGAGTTGTGAACGGCGTCAACTCTTGGCATGATCCTCCCTTTGCGCCGTCCAAGCTGCAGCTGGGACAGCCTTCGAAACGCTGCATGGTGCATCTGATGGGGAGTGGCTGATTTGGATCCCTTGTGTGTATGGCAGGTCCAACCCGACCCAGATCAAGGCGAGCGCCGAGAGATGGAGGAGCTGGTGGCCAATGCAGCGAACAAGCGCAAGAAGTCGAAAGGTCCCCGGGAGCCTCCTACCCCACCGACCTCGGGTGCTCCATGATGGAGTTCAGAACTTTTTGCTGCGCACCGTTCAACCAAATCGATACCCGACAGTAGCAGTACTTGATGAGATACTTGCGTTGCAGGAAAGAGGACTTGGCAGCATCGCACCCTAATCACAAACCCGAAATATGCCGCCTGTTTCCTCCTCTGCGAAGGAATCTACTCTGGTATTTAAGTGCAGCAGTATGGACGAGTCTGACTTCCGCGCTTCTTCGGAAAGGATGAAGGGACCATCGTCCATAGCCCAGCGGCCACAGTACCTGAGGCGTCCAGGCAAGTCTCCTTGATGTTATTCCTGTGCAGGGAAGGGCCACCTGGCGCCTGCAAGAATCAGCCCCAAACCCTCACCTGCTGTAGGTCCCACTCTCGAGGCAGCAGACTGATGAGAATCATATCGAGCGCCTCCATAAGCTTCAGCACTCTCAACGACGAGCTCGGTGTCGAGCTCGATGATGAAGAACAGCCCGTCCGGGTTCTGCTTCCCCCGCTTGTGCATCATTGTTTGCAAGGCGCAGATTTTACTGTCGTCCGCTTGGCAACTAAATTTTTCTGAGCTGCAGCTGGAACTTGCCAGCTTGCCTCACGAACGGCATCGCACTGCCTGACCATCGCCCACAACATACAAGTCAAGATGCCTCCTCCCAAACCAACGGCGGGCACAGCAGTCAAGACCGAGAAGGACGTCGCGCCTGGCTCGGCTCAAGCTGAAGTCAAGCTCACCAAGGCTCAGCAGAAAGCGCTCAAGTTCAAGGACAACGCCAAGAAGAAGGGTTCCAAATTTGACCCAGACGGAGGCGACCTGCCAGTCGCAGACGAAGACGGGCTCGATGCCCCTCAGCCTGATCAACAGTCTGCCACTCCTCCTCGCAAGTCTGGCTCGAAGGGCAAGAACAAGGCCTCAGCGAACTCGGACGCAACCGAGACTCCCGGCAAAAGCAAGAAGCGGCAACGCGAGACCGAAGCCGAGCAGCAGCTAGAGGAGGTGAAGGATGAAGAGCGTGGAGACAAGGATCAAAGCGAAGAGACTGCTGGGCCCAAGAAGAAGAAGAGGCGGAAGTCCAAGGGCGGTGTCGATCCGTCAAAACCAAGATTGATCGTCTTTGTTGGTGAGTAGGCAAATCGCCAGTGACCCGGCATTTCTTAGATTTTTTTCTGGAGGCAGCAGGATTGACAGTCGATGATGCGCGTTGTTTACATTTTGCCATATAGGCAACATGTCTTTCAAGGTCACAGCGCAACAATTGGCGTCGCATTTCGGAGAGACGTGCGGTGAGACACCCTCGGTCCGGCTTCTCACCCGAAAGGTCGAGCCTGCCGACCCATCCAAGCTCTCCGCTTCCAAGCTCAAATCGATAGCCAAGGGCAAGGCTTCAGGGCCGAGAGGAAAAGCGAGAGAAAAACAACAGGCAGCCGAAGGCAACGATGCCGGCGAGAGTGATCCCGATGCAGTTCCGATGGGTACAGATGGGAAACCACTATCCCGGGGATGCGCCTTTCTCGAGTTTACAACGGCAACGGCACTCCAGAAGGCCTTGCGCTTCCATCACACCCAATTCGGCGGCCGCCAGATCAATGTCGAACTCACGGCCGGAGGAGGGGGCAAAAGCTCGGGTAGGACTGAAAAAATCAAGGCCAAGAATACCGAGTTGGAGACGGAGAGGAAGAAGTTGCATGACAAGTTTGTCGCTCCTGCGGCCGCCAACAAGAAGGCAGCGGCAGCAGAGAGGAACTCTCAGGAAGGTGTCGCCCAGTGGGGGCCTCGCGCTGGTCGGGCAGCGACGCACGACTCCACAAAGTCAGCAGGAAGGGGCAAGAAGTGGGCTCCCTCCGGAGCAAACGCGACCCGCCTAACAGCTGCCTAATCCCACCCCTTGTTGCATGGTCTCCGAGTCTCGCAATGGCATACGGTTCGAATATGCTGGACTTGTTGATGTGTCTGGAAGTTATGAGTTGGAATACATGATGAAAGCCTGCATTAGGACAAAGGAGACTGAATGGCAGAGAGGTCTTTTGTTAGGGTTGGGGAAAATTTTGACGATGATCCCCCTCGATATAGAAAAAGCGTCCGTGGCAAGTGCAGTGTTCAAGTTGTGGGCTTCCTTGTCGTCCTGGACTTGACCGGTCGGAAACAAAGATATTCCAGCGCAGTCATCCTGCGCGAAGCGGACAGCGTCTTCTTGACTGCCTCGAGCTCCACCTTGAGCAGCTCTGCCTCTCCTGCTGGATTATTCGCCCTCGTCGACGAGTTCCGCTGAAATTTGGAGCTAACCATGGCGTAGACCTTGTTCAACTTCTGTTCTGCTGTCGGCGAGACGTATTGCGCCAGGGTCTGATGGATAAACTCGATGCCCAATGTCGCCTGCAGCATCCCGCCCATCCCGAAAAGGGGCACTTCGGCGAAGCACTCGTATGTGACCTCGGCGAGTTGCTCCAGAAGGGCAGTGATGGTGCGGTTCACGAGGGGTTTGGCAACTGCACGAACCTGAGCGTGGACTTGGACCAAGGCCAGGAGCGCATCGTAGATGAACGGGTGCACCTCTGGGAAGGGCATGAAACAGGATGAGCATCGGACCAAAGCTACCCAAAACAACCGTTTCTTTGACTTACCAGAAGGGTTAGGCAGGGTTTGCCAGTTGATTCCACTCTTCAGAATACCCTCTCGTAGAATGTCCGAAATGATATCCGACTTCCGCTTAACGTAATCGTCGAAAAGGATGCCGTCAAGTTGCTGTGCTACCTCCTCCACCGTCTTTAAATCCTCTATCATCTTCACAAGCAGCGAGTCCGATAGGAGCTTGAAGAGCGCCGGTAAGACTGTTCTTCGCAAGTGGTCGATGTTTGTCACTCCTAGCAAGATACGGGCGTCTAGTTCACGAACATCGATCGAGACCTTTGTGTCGGCAAACACCTTCTCTGAGGTAGAAGTAGTTGGGTCGAGAGGGTCGTACTCTGAGAATGCAAGCTGGACCAGTCCGTCCAAAAAAGTATAGAGACCATTCAGGAAGGAAGCCTTGATCCTTCCCGTGAATTCAGTCGGTATCGGTGGCTATGAATCAATGTCGAAGTCACATTCAGTCAGCTACAAAGTCTGTCTCGATGCAGGACAGAGCTGAAACGCACCTCGCGAGGCTTTCCTTCATGACTGGACTGCCCGCCTGCAATGAGGAACGCTTCTTTCGCATTGTGTCTTTGGAACATGGCAAGGTCCCGCAAGAACAGAGTTGTTGATGGCGCATCGGTGTCGAGGGACCAGTCTTCCAGCATGTGGAAGATGGCGGCATCTGAGGAATTTGTTAGAAATTTAGTACTGCTGCTCACTTGTCCGCAAGGTATCCATTACCTCGATCTAACTCACCGCCTTCCCAGAGATTGCAAAGCACCTCTGTCATATTGAAGCGTGCATTATTCAACAAACTCCGGAGTGAGGAATTCGCTGATCCGCCACCTACGTTGAGTGCGCACATATCCCGCACCGCCTCGTCCAGCTCAATCAAGATGCCTCTCATCCAGTGGGCGGCGCTGACCGAACAACTATCCCGAGGTACCCAGCTCGGAATCGGTGACAACGATTGACGCCCGAGAATGGCCGCATCAGTCAAGCTGAAAAATTTGGACAAGATGGACACGTAGCTGTCGATAGCCTCCATCGCCCACGCTCGGGATTGCGCATTCAGGCGGTCGGCGGAACTGGCGCTTGACCCTGCATATCCGCTTGGATTGGGTGATAGTTTGGGCCCTGAGGGGCCATTTGTCCGTTCTAGACGGCCACTAGCGTGATCTTTTGCTATTCTCCAGAAGCTGGGCATTAACTGACGGATCACCTCAGATAAGGACCGGACGAGGTCGTGGATGGACTTCCAGTGCTCGTGACCGTGCAAACGTTCTGAGGAGGAGAAGAATCAAGCAGAAAGATGAGCTAGTGGGACACAACATGTGCGCATGTTTCTGAGATGTACCAAAATTGCGCGTATGTGACTGCAAGATTCTGATGCATGCCTGCAAATTTCTGGCCTTGTCCTTCTCGTCGAGCGGAATCATCTCTTGCACCGCATGTCCTGATATCGGGAAGAAGAACGATCAGAATTTCACTTCTGATGGCGACAATCACGCATTCAGGCTGCTCACCTTGCAATTTTTTTGTTGCGCTGTCAAACACCTTCTTCATGAGGGAGCGCATGTGGTTTCGCTGAGACTCCAAAAAGACGGCCACTGGATCATCTTTAGGGTTGAGTTCCAGCAGCAGCCTGCCATTCATACATACAGAGGGGAGGCAGAACGCGATTTTGGGGTCAGTATTCTTCTGCTTCCCCCACCTCGGACGGACGGCCTGGTATGTGCTCACTCAATTGTCCTCTCCTGATCCTCCACGCTTCTTCTTGGCTCTTGCAGCATGGCAAATAATCGGCTCTGCATTTGCTGCATGTTTCCTTCCACAGCATCCCAGACTCTGGCAAAGATGCGCTGCTGTTGTTCCTGCTGTCGCAGGGTGCCTCGCGCCGTTGGGTCGCCTGCCTGTGCAGCTGGCACGTTGAACGCAAAGAGCTGACCAGGCTTGGACTCTAGGAAATATTTGCCCTTTTTGTAGTCACGAAGGGCGACGTCGAATCTTCCGGCTTCAATGTTGGCACTGAGAGTTCCGGGCAGGTTGAAGAAGAACTTGCTGCGCTCAAACACGGCCAGGGTGGATCGAAGCTTGAGGGTCTTGAGAGAGTTTTCCAGGAGAGGTGTGAAGACCTGATCTGCTTTTGCGCTCGCTGCTGCCAGAAGCTCCTTGAGCTCCTTTGCGCCATAGTCAGAGTCGTCTCTGAGAGGGCCGTGATCGGAGTGCTTCATCTCTCGGTATACTCCGTCTGTGGTTGCTTTGACGGCGACGAAGCGGTCAAAGTTTTGCTCGACGAGGACCTTGAGTGCTTCTGACCGCTGTTCGACCGATTGCCGGAGGAAGCGCACACCTCTGGATAGGTCTGCAAAGGTCGCATCAGGATGAACTGAGCTGAGGAAGAGCTTGGAGTCGAATTGCTTGGAAGACAGGAGGATGTTCGCTCGCTGTGCTGGTTCAAGATCGCGGACATGGCCCAGATGCGGACGCAAACCGAGAGGATCGTTCTGTTCGGCCAAGCTGGTAGCCAGAGCGCCAGAGGATGTCTTCCCACCTTCTGCCCCTCCGGCGGTACCTGCAACTGCAGTTGGATCAGCACCGACACCGTCCTCCGCACTGGCTTCCGCCCAGGTCACCGCATCTTGTGTGTCAAGGTTGTACGCTTTGAGCACCACACTCTCATCAATGTCTGCGAACGCGAGCGCCATGCTCTCTATGAGCCGGAGGCTGAGGTGATTCCCAGGGACTCTCGGCCAGTCTAAGGTTGTGGAAGTTGTTGAGTGCCGTACAGGATGCTTGTGTGCCCGATGTTGAGGGTTGTGAACCGGCGTCAAGTGGAGAGAAGGTGGCCTGAGCTTTCCGCACTCCTCAACTCAACTCAACTCAACTCAACTTTGACCTCTCCAAAGCCTTAACACTCTTCACAAAAGTAATACCAGAAGGAAACGGGTAACGACGAAGGACTGCAAGGAGGGTTTTTGTTGGAGGATGAACCAGAAGGGTTTGTGCGTACAATCCAAGAGGTGTTAAAGAAAGATCCGTGTACGTGAATTGGTAAAGTTGCTGAGATGCTGAAGCCCGTGTAAAGATGGATAAGATCGGAGAATCTAGGAGAAGGCTGGCGTCATTGAATGGTACGAGGTCCGATGATGGAGCGACCTGACGTGGCGTTCCAGTGCGACGACGGCCATTGGGAAGGGGAGCTGCATCGAGGATGAGCGCGTTCCGGGCCGCAAACATGGTGACTGTCGACGGTTCGCATGTGAGGATGGAAGCCGGGCGTGGTCGATGATCCGGACGCAGGCGAACGCGCATTCAGAATCGACTCATCAATCCTTTTGAGGTTAACGGGTGTCGGGCCGCTGGTGTATAGCAGTATCTGAGCGCACGGACGTTGCGATCAGGTGTGGCCGGGTGTTCTGACGGATGCTGTGAAGTGACGATATGCGAGTGCCAGAGGTCGAAGGCTAGTCTGTCTTCTATGCACGTCGTCCCCAGTTACCGCCACCGGGCGCGTTGTTGGAAGCCTCGACGTGGATCTTGATTGGGCTGGCCGCAGCGACTGTGAAGAAGAGGGCCGCCACGGTGACGCCGGTGGCAGAGAGGGTGCCGAGTGGGAGCTGCATCGTCTGGATGGTGCTTGGTCGGAGTCTGGAGCCAAAGATGGGCAGCAGGGCCACAGAAATGAACACGTCAAAGGAGGGAGGACGGGGTGGTTGTCCAGGCGAAGGGCAGGAACGAATGATCACCCTCCCGGTGCTGCTGAGCGTTTTAAGTGCGAAGAAGAATCTGGCCATTCCATCCCGCTCTGAGGTGATGTCACTGTTGGTCTTGAGGTTGCAGCTCGAGCACCTTGCCACACAGAGCTTTAAAAACGAATCCATCATACATACCCAGAGGCTACGCGCGGAACGAGGTTGGATCGCTCCATCTATTCGCGCCCAGCAGCTCCCGTCCGGATCACCACGCCTAGCAAGATCTCCGTGTCGATACCGTGATCGACGTGTTTTCACATCATGCACATCCTAAGTGGCTGAGGGACAATGAAACAGCTCAGCAAGTTGAAAAGGTCTGAGAGCCGGCAGCATGGAATCGGAAAGGACGAGCTCGACAAGTGCTAGAGCGTGTGGAAAGGTACAGTACAGCAGCGTCCCGCTCAACGACGATGCGGGCTTCCAACAAACACCGGCCCCTTTCCCTCAGTCAAAAACAACCTTCTTGCCGGCCGGTTTGACGCTGAGTGCCTGCGACATCTGTTCCTTCTGCTTCTGCTTCGCCACCCAGCTCGGATGCGGGGCCGTCGTCGTCGCTGATACGCTCGCAGCCGTCGCGGCCGCCTTCGGAAGCACTCCATCACTAGTTCTGTTTGCAGACATACCGTGCGATGGTCTAGGCGGCGCGGAGGTGACATGACCGGTCCCTCTACTTGGGAATCGTCCTGATGGCGCTGCACTCCGAGGCTGTGGTCCGAGAGCCTGACCCTCTCTTGCAGAAGCCCATCCTCGATCGCGTTGAAGCCCGCCGGGACTCGTATGACTCGTGGGACCTGCGCGGCCCCCTCTCCCTCTGCCCGCCAAGCCAGAGCCTCGACCTCGACCTCGGACACCTGCACCATGTCCATCCTTGGCCTCTGACCTGGGCTCCCGTTTGAGGATCGCAATATGCCTTGCATTTCGTCCATACTTCTTTTCCCAGATCGCTTGACGAGCCCGCTGACCCATCCGATTCTTACGCTTCGCCTCCTTCTTCGCACTCTTCTTCTTCCCATCCGCACCCACTGCCGCATTCTCTTCCGCGTTTTCGTCAATTTCGTCTTGATCCGCATCGTCATCTTCGTCGTCAGAGCCGCCGCTATAGTCAGAATCCGAGCCTCTGTCGCGGAAAGGGAGGCCACGAGGGACAAAGCCTCCTGCCAGGGCCGGTAAATTGTGGGATTTCGCTCCCATCTCATCTTCATCCTCACTGTCCGGTTCGTCGTCCGACGCCGCTCCCTCCTCATCATTGTAGATATCGCTGTTGATGTCTTCGTCACCTTCGTCGTCCGAGTCCGAAGTGTCAACTTCGCCGAGGTCTGATTCCATCTCATCAGATGCGTGTGCTGTGTCTTCATTGTCAACGTCGGTGTCGTCCGGAGACGTTGCCTTGTGTATTTTCGCTTCCTCAGAGGCTGTGGTCAGAGTCGCTTTTTTCGACAAATCCCTGGTAGAGCCATCTTTATCCTTTTTCTTCTTCTTCTCTTCAGCCCTATCAGCACTCGCACCGCCTTTCTCCGACTGTCCGCCCCCCTTCTTCGCGGCAGCTGCCTTGTCTGGATGAATGATTCGCTGCAGTTCTTGTACCACCTTGCCCGTCTCTTCTGCGAGAATCTTCGACGACGTTAGCCGCGCGTGGACTTTCTCCTCCGCCTTCGACCGCGTGCTTTGAGACTTCATAGCAGCGTCTTGCCTCATCGATTCATAGATGGCTGGTAGATCGCCTTTCGTCTGCAGAGCCAGCAGCAGCGGAAATTCAGACCCTTCAGCGCTGGTCTCTTCCATGGCAATAGCTGCCAGGGGAGGTGTGGGTCGTCCCTTCGGAGGAAGCAGCCTCTGTTTTGCGCATTTGGTGAGTAGAGCTTGAGCTGAGATGGTCCGGGGAACAATGTTCTTGAGGACAGCTAGTTCGGCCTCTAGTTCCTGCCTCTCCTCGTCGTTCAATGGACCTCTCGACTTCAATCGCTTAACAATGCGTTGAGTCTCAAAGGTGCGCGCTCGTTTTGCGGTCGCTCTGAGGATGCGCAAATGATGATGCTGCACAGGACACACGCAGGATGTGAGTTTGTCTGTGCCATCGTGCACGATAATGGGATCCCTTTCTACTCACGAGTTTTGAAGAGAGTTTTCTGATATCTATCGTCGTATGAGAGGCGGAGGTTTCCCCGACATCGGAGAGAGAATCTGCGTCAGACTGCGAGCCCAATGACGACCCTCCGTCTTCACCTCGTTTTCTCTTTGGCATCTTTGCTCGCTGCCTGGCTTGCTCGGTGGAACTCATCCGCAGGTTGAGCTTCCTGATCCCACAACATTTTTTGGGACGGGCGATTTGAAAGTTGCCGCGTTTTCCGCATCCGGTTTGGGTTGACATTCTTCTTCTGGCTGCTGTCGATGGATGAGCAGGAACGTCACTGTCCACTCGATAGCCCAAGTCACACCCTCAACATGTCCTCCTCACCTATCGCAAAGCTTTCCGACGCCGACCAGAGGGAGATCCAGACCTTCCTCGAGGGCGAGGCGGCACGATCCCGAGTACAGGCCACCATCCACGACCTCACAGACATGTGCTGGGACAAGTGCAAGGGATCATCGTCCATCAGCTCCGACTTCAACAGAGGCGAGGCTGCTTGCATCTCCAACTGCGTAGAGCGGTGAGTAGAAGCGGCAGATTTCATAATCGGCGCACTCGCTCCCATACTGAGCAAGGGGCCTCTGTTCTCCATGGTGCGCAGCTTCCTGGATACCTCGTTACATATCGTGAGCTTCCAGAACGCAAGGCAGGGAAGAACCGAGTTTGGGGCTGACAAGATCCTCGCTCCATTCTGCTTTGATCAGGTCAACCAGATCAACCAAATGGGTCAACAGCAAGGTCACTCACATTGAATTCTGTATCGACCTCAGCAATGTATGCGCGAAATCTGACACGAGGAGCATGACGAAGGGTCGATGCATTGGGTGTGAAGGAAGTACAAGGACTTTGTGGCAATCATGCTGGGGCTGTGGTGGCAGTAGCAGGGCCTCCTGTCTCCGCTAAAGAAACGCTAACCGCTTCGCCGACCAGACCGCCCATCTTGCTAATTCTCTGGAACACATCTTCTAAAGCCGATGCCGTCCGACCAATCTGGACATCCCATCTCCGTGTATATACCGAACGTTGATCTCCTCCCGAGCCCGAGTCGGCATCTCCCCCGCCAAGACCACCGATGTCTGCCAGAGGTGAGGTCGTCACGCCGACATTTTGGCGCGTCTGCTCAGCACTTGCTTCTCCCTCTGCTGCGCCTGACCCAGCTCCCGCCCCACCTTCGCCCACGCCGGCGCCGTGGGCAAGGAATATGAGTACTCCTTCCACCTGATCGATCTCCGCAATCAGCCGTCTTTCCTTGATCATGCGCCGCGCCATCGTCTCAGCTCCGAAGGGACTGATGTCAAGAAGGGAGCCAAGACCGCGCAGTGTGATGGTTGTATAGATCTTGGAGGCTGCGAGCAAGTTGTGCTCGAGGATGGCGCGTTCGAGGACTGTTCGTGGCGCATGTCTGGCACTGCTCGTGCTGGACGAAGCGCTCGGAGCCTGACCTTGACCGGTCATTTCCGTGTCTGCTGCTGACGCAGCCGAGGCAACCGCCAACATGGCCTTCTCGTTGGCAGTGGGTAGCAGAATTGCCTTCTGGTGGGGTGCCAGCATTTCTTCGAAAGCAGCCATCTCCTTGGGTCGTACGATCTGTTGTAAGAAGACCTTGGTGAGAATGGCGTATTGATGCGGTGGCAGGTTGGCGGTTCTCTCATCGCGGATGAGTGTGCCGAGGATGCGAGATCTGGTCACACCAGCCGGGGCAAGAATCGCAGCTGTAACGGCAGCAGAACTGTGATGCAGGAACAGATCAGATTAGAAGAATGCAGGTCTAGCCGATTGGGGGGCGATGGACACTCACAGCATCAGATCACGATCGGCAGGGTCGACTTCGGCCACATAGCTGAGCTTGTGGAACCGCATGGCCGCTTCGGCAAAGCGCTTCTGAGAGTCATAGATGCGAGCTTGACACAGTTGAAAATGGAGCGAGAGTTCGCGACCTTCTTGAATTGCCTCCTTCGTAACTTGCTCTGTTCCCGTAGCGTCCGACCGGGCTGCTGATGCTTCTACCGCCGCATTTTCGGCCGCGCTGGTGTCGAGCGTGCCGAAGTTTCGAGACGAGGCTCCGGGAACGGAGTGAATAAGCAAGCTGGCTCGTTTGAGATAGACATCGGCTTGCACCGGGTCGTCGCCCTCGAGCAAGAGCCTGACGATGCGCATGTAGGTTCTCAGTCTGAACAGAGCAGTTATCGTCCTTTGACCCGAGCCTCCGTCGAGCGAGATGCCTTGAAGGGCTTGGGCGGCCTTGACCCAATCATGCTCCGCTTCGAGGATCGAGGAGAGCAAGACCCGCAACTGGGTCGCTTGCTCTTCGAAGGAAAGAAGCTTGGGTTGCAGTCTCTCGAGAGCATCTTCAATGAGTGTGATACATGTCTCGGGGTCATCGATGGCTCTGTTCTTGCTGCTGTTGTCCCCACCCTCGCCTGCACCGCTCATGACGGCATCATCGCCATCGTTCTCTTTCGCCACCTGTGAGGAAGACGGGATCGCATCGGAAAGAAGCTTGTGGAAGGCCGAGAGGACCGTCCGGCCGACGATCAGCCCTCCTCCGCTCGAGTTCAAGTCTGAGAACGCGGCCGCATCGAGGTAGGCTGACGTGTATTTCTCCAGGGTCGAGCTCGGCAGCTCCGATTCCGGCAGTTGAGCGATGTTTGCATACAGCGAAATGTAGACATCTGAGCGAGCAGTGGCAGACTGGCTTGCGATGCTGGCGAGATCGCTGTGGAAGGCGTCCAATGATGGCGCCATTGCGACTCTCGTCCCTACACCTTGCCTCCGGTGCTGTGGAAGCATCGCATCTTCGTGAGGCAAGCGCAAGTGATCCAAGCGCTCCCAAATGAATCCGGGGCAGAATCCGGCCCGCTCTCCACGGCTTTCGGCAAAAATCGAGGATCTCAACGGCTTTTTTACGAGCAATCGCCCAGACTACCACGCTACCTTATCTAAGTGCTCAGACTACCACGCAATTGAGAAATTCTGCAGACTGCCACTGTTCCACGTGGCCGCCACGTGAAGCACGCCACGTGTGTCTTGACTGTCGTGAGGAATGCGAGGAATGCTTGCACGTTGAGTCTCGTTGTGCTTCCACACCCACCAACGACCAGCATATTGACTAGCTCCCGCAATACACAGGTTCCCTGGCGTGTGGTAGACAGCGGTCCCGAGTTTATTCGCGTGGAAACTGACTGTTCCCTTCATGCTGCTGGCGCTTCTATCGGCCGGAAGCCCTAAAAAGTCTTTTGACTCAAGTTTTGGGTGCTTGTCCCGGCCGTAACTCTCAAAAGCTCTTTAGTTCCCAAAATTCTGAGTGGCAGTCTGGCGCAACTCTTATCGCGTGGTAGTCTGGCTCATCTGATAATCGGGCGTGGTAGTCTGGGCAATTCCTCCTTTTTTACTGCCCCTCACCACTTCGGGATCCGGGCTGCTTGGCTCTTGACCATTCTGCTGCCACCACCTCCTTCATAGACATCTCAATCTCTCTCGCTCTCGCCCTCTGCTCCTGCCTCCCCCCTTCCCTCCCTCACATCATGGCTGACAACGGGAACAACAATGGCGGCAACAACGGCGGCAATGCCAACAATGGCAATGGCAATGGCAACAACGGTAATGGTAATGCCAATGGAGGTGGGCAGAATGCCCCAGTACAGTCCACAACCTCGACCATCTCCATCCCACAGACAGCAGCCGCAGGAGGTATCACCATCACCCAGCCTGATCAAACCGCACCCGCTTCCTACTACAAGATTGCAAATGGAATCTCCGTCACTTTCGGGTGGAACTACACATCGGTAATAGCGACGCCCTCGGTCCTACATGTCCAAGCATACTGTGCAGCCAACAGCGTCACATACACCATCTCACCACCCACCGGCATTCCAGGAAACAGTCTCAACTTCACTTGGAGTCCGCACGACTATGCACAGAGTGCCTCTGCCAACAATCTGCCCCAGCTCATCGAAGCCACCTACCGGTTGCAGATCTTCGACCAGAGAGGGTTGGACGCGCCAGGAAATGTAGGAGGTTACATGTCTCCAAACACCAAGGTTTCCTTCGCTCTCTACAATCCTCAAGCATACACACCACTAGCAGGTGAGCTTCAAAGTCGATGGCTGTATACAAGCTTGTAGATGTTCTGATCCTAGCTTTTTCCCCCCTTCCTGTTTCCAGACGGCTGGATCTGCCCAGGATGCAGTGCGGCCACGCATCTCAAGGCGATCAGCCCAGTCTTCACTCTTCTCTTGGCGATGGTCACTTGTATGCTCTTCGGCGGCTGGTCCGTGGTGGGACGACACAGATGACCCGCTTCTCCTCTTACGGCTGCGGATCTTGGCCATCATCCTTCCATACTTTCTGCGTTTCTGTCGGGTCTATGGCCTCGCCTAGTTCGACCCCTTTTCCTTTTCTTTCGCACGCAACACCCTCTGCCCTTTTCCTGATGCCTTCCGGACACTCAATCACGCACGCACGCGGCGGGAAGGGGCCGGGCGAATTCTTCGCTGCCTACATGCGTCTGATCCGGCCTGCCCTCCTCCCCTCATCGCATGGACATTTTACATATACTCGCAATTGTTTCGGACGCTTCTGGTGACTGTAATCGTAAATCCACACCTTGTCTTTCTCAAAGTGCTGTCCTGAGGACACTTGACTTCCGCGGCACGACTCAAGAGGCCGATGTAAGAGGCTTCCATTTGTTTTCTCCATATTTGGCTTTTGGATTAAGCAAGAGGTCTGTCAAATGTTTCCTGATCGTTCGCTGCTTGTGAGAAGGGAAAGGGAGCATTGTCGAACTGGCCCGCTGCCGAAGCTGACGCCGATTCGTCTGTTGGAACTTGATCCGGTACGGGCCCGCTCCCCGCTGTGTGGGAGGGGAACGGGAACGGGTTGATTCTTCTTGCTTCGTGAATCAGCGGTATCAAGCCTTTCTCCTTGACCGCTCGCTGGAAGGTAGAGAATAAGGACCATGGGAGTCAGTCTACATGCGCTTGGATCTGGGACCACAGGTAAGGGGAACTCACCCTGACACAGCCTTGATACGATTTGAAGAGCTGGTCGCACGCGTTGTATCCCTGGACCAATTCGTCTGCAGAGGCAGGCTCCGTCCGAGTGCGAGGCAGTCGCGAGCTTGTGCTGTCCGCAGGGGAAGTGGGAGCTGTAGATCCGGCGCTGCTCGATGATGAACCAAAGCTGAACCAGCTGCTCGTACTCGACCGCCTGTTCGAGGCTACTTCCTGTGCTTGAGCCGAGGAAGACGTCGGCACTGATGTTGCTGCGGACGGAGGAGGAGGAGGGGGGACAGAGCCGAGCTCCAAAGCAGCCCGGAACCAGGCGGAGAAGCACGAATCATAGGCGTGCTTGAGCGGTGTGCAGGCCGGATCTAGAGACTCCATCTTCGCTCCCAATGTATGCTGTCAATGTATTAGCGTTGTGGTCAGGGATCGATGCACTGACGAGCAGCATGAAGTAACTCGCTCAAGATCCCACATGCATACCCGCTCCGTGACATTTTTCCGGAGCCCGGATTTCGAAACGTCAGAAGGAGGCGACCTGTCACAGAGGCAGGCAGGGGGAACCAGGATACCAAAACCACACCGGCTCACCTGGAACGACTCGAACACGGCTGGAAAGATCTTCTTTGTCGATCTTTTTGTTGCTGATGTCCGCTCCTCGCTCCTCTCGTGCTGTCCCTCCTCGGCCAAAGATTGACATTCGTCCTCTTCCTCCCATTGCTTTGCCTGTGCTACCCAACTTTCTGTTACCTTCTGCAGAAAGTACCTCTACAGATACGGGGCCGCAGGGTTTGGGATGGATTGCAATGGCATCAATCCCTGCATACGCAGGCATAGTCTCCTTTGAGCACATCCTGCAAGAGCTTGTGCATCATCCGGAACGAAATTCGACTACGATTCTAAGGGCGGAGATTCTGGACGAGGATCGCGGAGCACCAAGTCATATGCAGCCTCGCGGAAGCTCAGGAACGTCAGAATGGGAGCGGGAACATATCGTTATGCGGCGACTGCTGCCCAGAAGGCCGTCTCTCGACTGGCCGCTTCTCCAGAGCTGCGAGTTCTGGCGCCGGAGGAGAGATGGCAAATACAGAGCTCGCGATTATCCCGAGAATGAATGCGAGGAGCTCACTCTTATCTATACACCTTTGTTCGAGCAAGGAAGTGCTGGTGATCAAGGAACACCATGCAGAAGACCCGCACGCGAGTACGAGATTCCTTTCTATCATCCAAAGGTCCGGGCCATCGCATTTCGGTTCATCACCGAGTCGAGGCTGGCAGCGAAATCTGCAGGCGAAGGGCACAGGACCGTCGGAACCATTCGTGTAGATGTGTGTCCCTTCCGCCTGCCCGGGGAAGTCATTCTCCCAGATGCCACGACAAATCCGTTTTCAGCATCGGATCGTCTGACTCGAACAGTCGCAGGTCTGCTGCAGACACTACATGCGCACACATGGGGACATAGGCACGATTATGTGAAACGGGTGCAACACGACATCCTGGTCCCCCGAGAGCTCTACTTGGACACCTATCTACTCCTGAAGGCGCGGCATGCGGATCGGATCACACGCGATCTGTGGGTCGAGAAGACGGACCCGGTCAAGCATGTATTCGAAGACATCGGCATTGCAGCTTGGCTGATGTGTCTGTGGAAGAACGCCTATCCAGATGCCACGATTGTCAGAGATGAGAACCCAGACGATCCGGAGAGACCATGGCGACGTTGGCCGCGACCTCCCGGCGGCTTTGTTGACGTCGGATGTGGGAATGGCCTGCTTGTCCACCTGTTGCATATTGAAGGGTACTTCGGGTTCGGTTTGGACCTACGAGGACGCAGATCGTGGGAGAATTGGAGGAACGACGCATCAGCCCAGGGAGTCGACCAGCCGACGGACCTGCGAGAAGTGAGCTTGGACCTACCGAGCCTGGTTCTGGGATCCGACCCGAAAGGGCCGGCGAGCAAAGATCTCTTCCCACCCGGTTGCTTTCTCATTGGCAACCACGCAGACGAAATCACACCATGGGTACCCTTGCTGGCCATCATGACGGTGCGACCGGCCCTAGTGTCGAGCGGCGAGGGTATTGGTCCGGCGTTTGCCAACATTGCATGCTGCCCATTTCGACTGGACGGAACCCGTTTCGGCGCAAAGTCATACGACTATGGAGGACAGGCGGGTCTGTCCGAGCTACTATTTGGCTCTCCGGATACGGATCAGCACAATGAAGACATCAAGAGGCTCGTGCAAGAGACAGAGGACGTTCTTTTACTCGGCCCCAGCCTCGACGCTCCAACCACCAACAAGGCGGCGTCGGCAAACGGCAAAATCACATCGCGAAGCAAAGCGTATTTGCATTACCTCTCGCATGTGCACCTACAGGCGGGCTGGAAGATTGAGAAGGAGGTTCTACGAATCCCCTCGACGAAGAATTGGGCACTGGTTGGACGGACACGGCTGAGCACGAGCGTCAAAGACATTCGAGGGGATCAGCTGGCGGAAGCTCAGGAGGCGGAAGCCAGAGATCGTGTGCGATCGATGGCCCTGGCTGCGAGTACGGGGTGGAAGGCTCGTATTCCGGAGGGCCAAGGTGCCAATCACTGACAACCTCGCACCGGAACACTGACTGACAGGCGATGGGGAGTGCGATGGTGCACTCGCTACATTTGTATACAGTAGTATGCCAGCGTGTCGCGTGGAGTCGCCCCGGGAACGAGGGCTGTCGCCCCTTTCCTCGTGGATCCATACTACTGTAGAGACTGTGATGAGATTTTAGACTCAGGGTGCAGCTGCGGGCTGCGGCACTGGACCAGTCAAATTCTGACAGGAGGGGCCAAAGCCCTATGCATTGAGAAGCCAACCGCCCTCACCTGTATGAATGGATGCATGCGACTGTCCGGATCCAAGTCGGAGGGGAGAAGACGAAGCAAGGCCTCAACTCCAGCACGATCCAGCCAACTTCGCAGCCCACCGAGACGGCACATCCATCCATCCAGCCGTCCTCGACGGTCCTACCCAGACCCGCAGCAAGCTCGTCGGACGGACAGGACAGAGCAAGGGAGGATCAGACCAGACCAGCACACGTCCATCAGTCCCCACACTCACACTCCCAGCATCCCTCTTCTTGTCCTCATCCTCGCCCAATCCAATCAGGCAGTCACCAGCAACAACAGTCGCAGCATCCACTCCTGCTACCCTCCATTCTCTCCTTCTCAGCCCTCTTCCGAGCCCATCATGGCCATCTTTGGCAAGAAAAAGGACAAGGGCAACGCAGCCGATCCTGCCCCGCCGCCGCAGCAACAGCAACAGCAGCAGCAGCAGCCCCAACAACAGCAAACTCCGTCTCAGCAATCGTCGCAGTCACAGCATCCACAGAGCGGGCCAGGTGGGATGGGTGGACCGGGCGGCGCAGGTATGCCGGGTGGAAGTGGGATCCCCGGAAATTCAAACATGTCTGCTCTCATCCACAACATGTCCCAGCCTGGTCCGGGCGGTGGATCGGTCGGTCCATCATCCATCCTGATGAACGGCACAGGTATCCAACAACAGAACGGCATCAACGACGGAATGTCCCCTTCCTCCATGGCCAATGGTCTCCCGGCAGGCGTCCTTCCGGGCCAAAGCATGCTGCCCGCACACTCCCATCTTCAGCAGGCTCCGTCCGGTCAGATATCTGGCCAGCAACTTCATCAGAATGTACCAACGGCCTCTCGACCTCCAGACGGCTTGCCCATGTCCTCCGCAACTAACGGCATGCCTGGCCCAAATCAACAGCATGCAGGCTACGCATCTCATCTTCAGGGACAAGGCAGCCAGATGTCTCAGAGCAACGGACTACCTGGTCAGCATCAGATTGCGTCACATTCTCAGCTGCAGCAGAATCAGGTTCCACAGCAGACTCAAGCGCCTGGGCCGGTCGAACAACAGCGATCGCAGACACGGGCTCCCAACGTCGTCTTCCCCTGGTCACAGCGGCCGCTCACTCTCCTGCCACCAAGATTTCTGGACGAGCGACAACAGGCTCCCCCCGGTGCATTGAGCCCATCGCCGTTCCCACGCTATGGCCTCGCAGTCAATGCGAGTGCCAGTACAAGCGGTGAAGTCTATCTGTTCGGTGGTCTTGTCCGAGACATGGTCAAGAACGATCTCTACACCCTCCGCGTCGATCGTCTTGGTTCCAGCTTGGGCTCGGCCTCTGCTGTTGCCAACGCCGCCTCCAATGGGGTCAGCGCCGAGCTGGTGCAGACCACCGGCGAAATTCCGCCGCCTCGAGTGGGCCATGCGACTGTGCTTGTCAGCAACGTCCTGATCCTCTGGGGTGGTGACACCAAAGTACGAGCAGATGATGTGCACGATGCGGGTCTTTATCTGCTCAACCTGAACACACGAGAATGGACCCGCGTCAAGGCCGGCTCCGAACTCACTGCCTCGGCTTCCTCATCCACCACGGCCAGTTTGGCAAACCCAGTGTCCCCCGGTGGAACGCCTGCTGGACCCTGTGGTCGATACGGACACACTGTCAATATCATCGCCTCCAAACTCTACGTCTTCGGTGGACTCGTCGATGGCGCCTTCTTAAACGACTTTTGGTGCTTTGACTTGAACAGTCTCAAGTCAACTCCCACTTGGGAGCTCGTTCGGCCCGCAAATGACGTGGTACCGCCTCGCAGGACGAGTCATGTCAGCGTCACCTACAAGGACTGCATCTACATCTTCGGCGGCACGGATGGCCAATACCACTACAACGACACGTGGTGCTACTCTGTCACCCGTAACGAATGGACGGAGCTGAGCTGCATCGGATACATTCCTGTTCCTCGCGAGGGACATTCCGCATGTTTGGTTGACGATGTCATGTACGTCTTTGGAGGACGTGGTGTTGATGGCAAAGAGCTCGGCGATCTGGCGAGCTTCAAAATCACGAGTAAGTCTCTCAGCATCTCTGTCGCAATGCCATTCACTCCAAGCTGATTGGAAGCTTGTTTCCTCCTTTCAAGACAAACGGTGGTACATGTTTGCAAACATGGGTCCTTCCCCGTCCGGTCGAAGTGGACACGCTCTGATCTGCTACCAGAACCGCGTAGTCGTGCTCGGAGGTGAGAACTTGACGGGCGCAAAGGGAGATGATCCGAGCATGCTGTACGTCCTCGACACGGGCAAGATCAAATATCCCACAGATCCAAACAAGGGAGGAGGCGCGCCCAGTGCCAACGCCACTCCTGGCTCAAGCACGATCGCAAATCGTTCGAAGCAAAGTGACTCAATCTCAGGTCAGCTCGGTGGCATCGCCGGGCCAGAAGCACGATCGAAGAGCCCAGAGCAGGCTCGCGCTGTCGGTGCACCTGCGAATGGTGTCAGTGGTCCGATGGCCGCCCAGCCAAACATGGCCATCGCAGCCCAAGGTCGGCAGGTCCCCAACAATCTTGTCAACATGATCACCGGCCCCGCTGTCCTATCGCCTCAGCAGCAGCAAGCCAACTTGGCATCTCCCGGCAGTATCATGTCGCCGCCATCACAAAGCACAGGGCTCCCTGGCGTAGGTCCGGCGGGATCTCCCACATCCGTCACGTCTGGCTCCCAACAGCAACATATCATGTCCGGAGCATACGGTAAGATGGGGATGGGACCGCAGCAGTCTGGTCGCGTAGGTCCGGGTGCCAATCCCGCGCAACCATACGGCCAGAACGTGAACAATGTGCGGATGGAAGATGCTGCGGCTGCCTCGCGCTCAATGTCTCCCACACAACGCACTATCCAGGAGCAACGCATCGCAGCCCTCCACGTATCAGCATCTGGCCCAAGCGGGAGTACACCAGCGGGCGTTGCGCTTCAGCAACAGCAGCAGCGAGCCGTCTCTCCTCCCAACGGCATCGTCCAACAAAGCGGATATCGTGCTGGGCAACCCAGTGGTCCTACGAGCCAACGTAGTCTTGAAAATTTGCGCGGCCAAGCCACTTCGCCGACGAACAGGCTTGGTCAATCTTCTCAGCAGCAGCGTGGTATCAATGGGGCTCTGGTCGGACAGCAACAGTCGCAATCTGGCGTTCTCGGCGACCCATACAGCGACAATTCGACGGCGCCGCAGCCATATGTGCTAGATGATTCAAACGGGTTACAGTCCAACATTTCTCCTTCACAGCCTGGCTACATGGCATCCTCACTGAACGGTGGCTCGCAACTGAACGGACTTGGCAGTACGACAGGATTCGGCGGTGTACCACCGCAGCAAGGCCAAGGAACGATCTCGCCTCCTTCCCAGCCAGGTGGATACCGTCCACCGGTTGGACTTGTGGACAATTCCCGTCTTCAAGGAACCTCGTTGGCCAACCGGCCGGGACAAGCACTCCTGCAGCAGCAACACCAACGCGGTATCAATGGTTCTGGTACGGGCGCGCCCAGCGATCCATACGGCGACAATTCTTCAGGTCCACGACCCTATGTCAATGACCTAGTCAACAGCCTACAACCAAACGGTGCTTCGCCTGGACCGACCTACCTCGACTCGCCAATGAACGGCGCCGCATCTCCAAATTCGAATGCTGAACTTGCCACCCTGCGAAAGCGGGAGGCGTGGATGAAGGTAGCCCTGGCCGCCGCGTACCAGAAAGGGTATGTCATCCCCTCCGATTTGGCCCCAGGCTCGAAAGGCATAGATACGGCTGGATCGGCGTCTTCGGAAGAGCTGGCGGCCATTGAGGCGATGAGTGGCCAATTTGGCGGAGATGGAGGAGACAAGGACAAGGTCGTCAAAGCCTTGCTGGCGTTGAAGTCTCAGCTGGCTCGCGCACAGGTAAGTTTATTTTTCCCTTGTATGGCGCGCGTGTTTGGCGGGAGTCCTTGGATCGCGACTCACTTTCATTCTTGGAACTCTACAGTCCACGATTGCTGACAATGCGCGGAGGGAGTCAGAACGCGTGGCAGAAATCGAGAGAATGCGGTCAGCTGCCATTCAGGAAGCCTCATTCTTCCGCGCCAAGGTACAAGCATATGAAATGAACGACATCAATCAAGCATCGCGGCTTGAGCGTGACCGATCCGCTTCTCTGGAGAAGCAGCTTGGCAATGCCGTAAGCGAGCAGACTGACCTGGAGCGCAGGATCGCGTCGGTGACGGAGCAGGCGAAGGTGGAGCAACACTTGCGCATCTCTGCGGAAGAGCGACTGGCAGAAGCGGCAAAGCGCGCAATTGCCGCGGAAGCGGCGCAGATGAAGGCATACGACGAGCTGTCGGCTGCGCAAAAGAGAAGTTTGGCGGCAGAGAGCTCACTTCGGGATCACCAGTCGCAAGTGAGTGCGCTGCGGTCGAATGTGGCGCGGTACCAGTCGGACTACGAAGGATCAAGATCAGAGCTCACGGAAGCGAACTCGACAATTGATGGTCACTTGAATGCTCTGACACAAGTCCGTTCTGCGTTGGATGCTGCAACTGCTCGGGCGACAGAACACGAACGGCTCTATCAGACCCATCGGGACCTGGCAGACCAGAGCCAGTCTCAGATTCTCACACTTCGGGGCGAGCTGGAAGGCAAGACGAGCGAGATCAGTGTGTTGAAAACGAGAGTGGCCGAGTTGCAGTCACTGGTCGAGCGGACGAGAGCAGAGGCGGACAGCCACCGTACTGCGGCGAACGGAGCACTTGCCAAGATCCTGACACTACATCAAGAGCAAAGCGCGCGGAAGGAGCAGACGACCCGATCAGACGCCGCCGTGCCTCGGCACGTGCAAGACAAGATGCGGGCATTGGAAGAAGAGGCAGAAAACCTGCGTCAACTTCACACCCAATCAAGATCGGCAGCCGATGCAGGATCCTCGACGATCAACGAGATCCGCGAACGCAATCTGGGACTCGAGAGACAACACTCTAGCCTGCGGACCGAGCTGGACTCGCTGAAGGCCCAACTGACTATGGCGGTGCAAGAGGCTTCTCGGATGCGAGAGGAAGCGAATGCAAAGGAGAACGAGGCGCACGAGGCGCGCCGGACGGCGGAGGCACTACATGTAAAGCTGGGCGTGCTCAGGCAGCATGCAAACGAGGCCGGTGTCCGATTACCAAACGATGATGTGAAAGGCAGTCTCGGCGGTTCTGATGGCTTCTCACCCAGCTTGAGCTGAACACACGACGATGACACATATTGTATACGATCTCTCCCCAGTTTTTGCGAGTTGCAGAAATGAATCAGCAGTCTGTGAACGTGCTTCGTTCTTCTCGACAGGTGTGCGAGGTACGAGTACGAAGGATTGCAAGTGACGGCGCTGAGACTGTCAGACTGTTGTGAAACTCCATGGAGAAGACTGCAAGAGTCTGACGAACTCGGCCGCCGTTCCCAACACCTCTCCAGCATGTCTGAGCGCTGGTCGACGATGAGCATGAGCCTGGCCCACCACTCTTACACGCACACATACATACGCTCACAGACATCACAAAGATGGCATATCCCATGGTACATCGCGCATATGCGGCCTCGCCAAGGGATCGCACCGCAGAGTTCCATGCAGCAGTCAGCCATCTCCGGCAGCGGAATGCTGGCGCTCCCGGCCCAAGACAGGCTGCCTCGGGTGTAGCTTCTTCGTCAGCAGGAGGCATCGGCGGAGAATCAGCGCCCAACGGAGCTGGAGCAGCGGCGGGTAAAGATGCCAAGTCAAACAAGCCAAGAGGGAAAGCTCAAGAGTTTGCAGTGCGGGCAGGAGCCATTGCCAAAGACATTTCCTCAACCACGGCCAAGCTCGAAAGACTGGCTCAACTCGCTCGACGGAAGAACACCTTGTTCGACGATCGGCCCGTGGAGATTTCTGAGCTCACGTATATCATCAAGCACGACATCGCAGCCATCAACAAGCAGCTAGCCGACTTGCAGAACTTCAATCGATCGAATGCGGCAGGCAGCGGTGGAACCAAAGACAAGGGTGATGAGCATCGGGGCAACGTGGTCACCTTACTCCAGAGCAAGCTCGCAGGTGCGACGACAGACTTTCAGGATATCCTCGAGGTGCGCACGCAGAACATGAAGGCGAGCAGAGAAAGGACGGACCAGTTCGTGTCGGGGGCGTCTGGTGGCATCGCCCTCGGACCTGGTGACAATTCAGGTATGTGTCCTGCCCATCCTAGCGCTGCTCTCCCATCCCTCAAGGCCTAGTCGGACCCAGGGGAAGGCTTCGGGAGCAGGGGACGATTTCATCATTGCAATCGAACAGAATGCTGACGTCTGCATCTAGTTCTCCGCTCTCGCAAACAAAATGTCTCCCAATCGTCTCCCTCCACTCACCCCCAACAACATTATGGTACAGATTCGCCCTTGTACAATCCCCACGGTGCCGTCGGATACGGAGGTGCTCCAGCCGGGCCTGTTCCCGGCCTTTCTGATGGTGGAGGATACTCGTTGCAAGATGAATACGACCCTAAAGGCAAAGGGAAAGCCAATGCTGCTGCAGGTGACTTCCTGGCTCTTGACATGGGCTACACTCCTTCAGGCCCCGGAGGAGCGCAAGGGCAAGGTGGACAACACATGCAGATGCAGCTCATGGAACAGAATCAGGTGAGCAGTCATGGAACTTTCTTGGTGGGCAATTATGCTCGATGAAACGCCACCGACTGGGCTGACCCTGCGTACCATACCTATAGGATAATTCCTACATACAACAGCGGAGTAGTGCGATCGAGTCCATCGAATCGACCATCTCCGAGCTTGGACAAATCTTTGGCCAGCTTGCCCAGATGGTCGCTGAACAACGTGAGACGGTACAACGGATCGATGAGAATGTCAATGATGTTGTAGACAACGTCGGAGGAGCCCAGAGAGAATTGCTCAAATACTACGCGAGCGTATCATCAAATCGGTGCGTGCTTGCTCAGTCTGAGACAAACCAGCGCTCAGCATCGATGCTGACCAGAAGATCTGTTTTCTCTTTTCACAGGTGGCTCATGCTCAAAATCTTCGGAGTGAGTGGTTGGCGCTGCGGTCTCTTGCACTTTTGCGTCGTACTGACCTCAATCCCAACGTGTTCCAGGTCCTCATTGTCTTCTTCCTCGTCTTCATTCTCGTGTCCTAGGACGGAAAGACAGCGACAGAGCGCCTACACTTCCTTTTGCGCCATCACCATTGTTCATCCCCATTTTCCATTCATGCCTACGAATGAATATCTGATTTGCAACGATTTGATGATTGCTGTTTGCGTGATGCGATGGAGAAGAATGTGGGAACAAACTTGGTGTGACAGGGTTGAAGCGCCTTGGAGGGCATCATACTTTGTACGGGGTTGAGCTTAGTAATGTCCGGAGGAAAGGATGCGAAACCTGAAGAATGGGTACATGTCAGTTGAAGTTGGCGGCTCTTTGATGCGTCGAAGGCATTGGTCTTTCGCCGCCCGATGTCTGCTTGCTCTACATTTTGCTGAGCGGGCTGTCGTCATCCTCGCTGAGCTCTGATTCGTCGTCAGAATCTTTGAGCTTTTTAGCAGCTGCAGCGGCGGCACTGCGCCTGCTGGTCGTGCCGGTGCCATTTTTGCGAGCCGCGAGCGGTTTCTCCTCATCTTCATCGTCGTCATCGCTGTCCAAAGCACCCGAGGCTTTGACCTTGCTCACAACGTTCACCGCTGAAGCACGTCCGCTTCTCGGTCGGCTGCTGCTTGTAGCCACCAGAGGCGTGTCGTCATCATCCGAGTCCTCCTCCTTTTTGACCTTTGCCGGGGTGGCAGTCTTCCGGACGCCATTGGTCTTGCCTTTGGACGGCCCCGTGATCACAGCAGCCTGGGTCGCAGCCGACGGCATCTTTTCTGAGAGCGAGGTCTTGAGGTTGAGCTGTTTACCTCCGTTGATGGCTGCCTCGACCTTGGCTTTCAGCGAAGGAGCCTCCCACATGTCCACATTGTCAGCCTTGGAACCTTCCTTCCGGGCTGGCTTCCGCATCTTTGCCCAAGGGTCTTTGACAAATTGCTGTGCCAAGTCGTTGAAAGAGTCAGAACCAAGCTCTCCCACATTCGAAGTTGTCTGACCAATCAACTTACCCATGTTGGTCGCAAGTCCAGACCGTCGTCGTCGGTAGCCGCCCACTTGAACTTCTTCTGCATGGTGTTTGGGAAGTAGTGATTCATGTTCAGAACCTTGAGGTCGAGCTCCATCTTGTCACTCTCGCCGACGGCATTCAGGTTCGTGCGGGCATCACTGCTGCCATTCTTCGCAGGAACCGGCACACCGTTCTCCGCTTTGACGCGCTTCCGTGGAGAATTGCTAGCGTTTGTCTCCTCCGAGGCTGCCCTGGACCGCTTTCGGCCATTAGGCTTGACGTCTTCTTCTTCATCCTCCATCTCCTCATCCTCACTCTCCTCCTTCTTCACCTTCCTTCCTCCCTTTTTGCCCTTAGACTTCGAAGCTGCCGCCTTAGCTGCCTTAGCGGCAACGGCTTCTTCTTCCTTGATCCGAGCGGCCTCACGGCTGAGCTTCGAGTTTGGGTCTTTCAGAGCTTCTTCTTGCAAACGCAGGTCGTATTTCTTGAGCCAGGCCACGGTAATACGGGGATCCTACGTTTCAGACGAGGATTGTGAGACAGAGGTCTGTGGTTATCAGCAGGATCGTGGTCAAGTCACTTACGATATAGTTCAGCTTGGAAGTGCCCAAGGCGACATCTGACACCTTCGCCTTCGCATCCGCCTCCGTCTCCACAGCCTTGATCTTGTCCACACAGGCCAAAATACGCTTACACACACCGGGAATGTTGCCAGACTCGGTCTCCGCCTTCCCTGTCTTGCGCTCCTTCGCCAGCACCTCGAGGCGCTCATTGATCATCTGGAGCTGTTCGTCGCGTTGCTCGGCCGTCATAAATTTCTTTTTTCCATTCTCATCTCGCTCCGATTCTGGTTCCTGTTCGGAGTCATCGAGTTCCTTCTTCGCTTTCGCTCGTCCGTTCGATTTCTTCACTGCGGTTTGTGACTTCTTTTCAGACTCGCTTTTCAATTTGGCTTGATACTCCTCCTCGAGTTGTTCGCGTTCATAACGCTTGATGAGCTTGTCCTTTCGAGACTGTGCTTGATTCTCCTCATGCTCCTTGATCTGTGCGATTGTGATCGGAACCTCTTCAAATATCTCGTCCCACCTTTTGGCGAAGTCTTGGCCCTTGTACGCCTTTTTGAGGTCGGCAGCTTTGTTACCGGTCAGCAGAAGTTGTCGGAGCTTGTATCTATCGTAAAGAATATTAAAGCGCTGAACCGAAAAGAGACATTGTGAATCAAAAGCGTTCCACCGTGAAGACGCTGCAAGAGAGCTCGGAGGATGAGCACTCACCTTGTTTGCCGTTCTATTTTCGGCTTGCTCCAATTGCTGCTGATTTTGGGTGCGTTGATGATTGCAAAGGACGGCAACTTGATAGTTGGCCGCCTCGTATGCCAATTTGAGGTTGGCAGGGTTCAGGACCCTTCGGTCTTCGTCAGGTTGCGATGCAAGCCAATAGTCAGTCCGATCCAGAAGAGCCTGGAAGGTGACAGAGGCATTGTATGTACGGAACACCTTGGCAGACAGACCAGCCATGTGACCTGTCAAGAACTTGTTTACGCGACCAGGCTGAAGAATTAAGGGACGTGTGAGTCAGCATTCTGGCAGCAGTAGAGAAAAAGCGCCGCCAACACTTACATCGACGCTGACGAACAGAGGGTCGGTGTTCTTCTTGAGAATAGTGTTGCCCTTCACATCCTTGAAGCCCTTGCTGAACATCTGTAGGTTCTTGTAGATCTGCGGTGTGGCGACATTCTGACCCTCGAACTTCATCGAGTCCTTTCCCAGGAAACTCAGCTTGACCCAGTGCGGGTCGGTGGCAGGATTGGCGACCGGGAGGCAGGTGATGTGTTCCTTTAGCAGCGAACAGGCACCGTACGTCTCGGCTTCTTCTTCAGCATTCTTCTCGTTTCCGACACGAAGAGACCACACATCGATGAGCCAGACAACTGTTCCGAGCTCACGCTCAGATCGCGACTTCGAGGTGAGCATTTGCTCGTACTCAGCGCGCAGTTGCCGGACGTGATTCTGAAAATGGTGAGCACGATAACCAGATCAATTCAGATGTGCTGCAACCTTGGTACGTCACGAGTACCCGCGAACTCACGTCCAATTTCCTGGCCTTTTCGAACTTCTCTCGATCGGAATTTGTCTTGAAGAGCGAGCTGGAATCCAAGTACATGTACTTGTTTTGTTTGTTGACGTTCTCCACCCAGCCAGCAAGCCAAGTCTTGTCCTTTATGCAGACTATCTCAGCCCATTTATGGCCCTTTGGTGGAGTAGGCGGTGGGTGCTTGGAGTCGTTGATGGTATGGTTGATCGTGATGTCTTCAGGGCGTATGCGTTTCTAAGTAGGCAAAATGAGACTTGTTCGTGACCTACGATCCTTCAAAAAAATGATCGGCACGGCAACGAGAGACTGACCTTGATCTTGCCCATCTTGGGATGCGCACCGCGACCCAAGAAGAGGCCAGGAGGCTCCACAGTGAAGTTGCCAACTTTCTGTTCGACTCCATCGACAACACAAGTTCTGAACTCAGCTTCGGCAGCCTTCCTTTCCTCGATCTCCTTCTTGCGTGCGGACGGTGCCATGTTTTTCTTCCGCTCATTTTCAGCGTCGCGCAGCTCCTTGAAGTGCGCATACATGTCTCGAAAGTCGCAACGGCTTATCTCTTCGATCTTCACGCCATTTGTCTAGTTGCATAACAGGAAGCAATGTAAGATTTTGAATCCCGCAGCATGTCAGGCAAGCATTCGTTCACTTACCGGTGGATACTTGGCCAGAATCTTCTTCCAGTCATCGAAGAAGTTCTTGTTGAAGATTTTCGCGTTGGAAGGCTTCTTTACGTAGTCTGTCTCAATCTTGACAGCGTAGAACATAGCTGCCTCTTCCGCCTGGGGAGAAAGTGTGACCGGCTTGCCTGCATGCATACACGGAAGAGTGAGCATGTGCTTGCAGATTCATCAGGATCGAGACCCACCATCATATTTGAGTTTGACGTGCTTTGGTAGAGGCTCGTATGCAGGAGGGAATCGTGGCCCTTTGTGGTAAAGAGTGTCCCACTTCTTATCCGAGCGGCCGGTCAAGCGCTTGGCGGCGCTGGCAGCAGTCCTCTTAATGGAGCTACTAAGCTTGAGATTTGAAGACTTGCTTGCTGTGCTAGCTGCGTCGTCCTCGTCGTCTTCCTCGTCACCGCCTTCGTTCTCGTCGTAGCCCCCATTTTCTTCCTCTTCGTTCCCTTCCTCATCCTCATCATCTCCGTCGTCGTCATTGTTGTCTTCGGCACTGACTTGACGTTGTGATCTGGACGCTTTGGCCTGGAGTGGGACATCGGAGTCGTCATCGTCGTCGGATTCCAGTCTCGAGTGAGTCTTGCTTTGCTCGGATACGTCTTGTATGTCTTCATCGTCGCTGTCGGCCAGACGTTGCTTGCTGCGCGAGACAGCAGCAGCTGAGGGAGCTTTTGGCTGAGAGGCCGTGGTTGATGCTGGAGAAGCTGCCTTGGAAGAGAGAGTGCTATGCTGTGGCTTGCCGTTGGCTCTTGGAGCAGCGGCGAGAGGAGCAGAATCATCGTCGTCGATGTCCATCGGGGTAGCGACCGCCGAGGAGGAGGCGGACGGAGGCTTGGTGCTTGACATGTTGATAAATCTTTAGCGAGCCGCTTCGTACAGGATGCTGATCTGCTTGGCGCTCCGCAATTCACACACCCTTGAGTGGACAAGCCCTCGAAGATGTGCTCTGTCTCCGCTGTTGCTGCGAGGTTGGTGTGATTGTATGCGGTCAAATTTGTGGTCGAAAGTGTTGGTTGTTCTTGCCTGGGTTCCAGAAGATGTGGGAACAAGTGAGCGGGAGTCCGAGATGCGCGCTTGTATGTCGTGTCTGCCCAGCTGGTGATGGCGCGAGAAGATCGTGTGGTGGTGGTTGGGAGGAAGTCGCGGGATGACTTTGGCAGTCTACATATATGCTCTTTGTGGACTTGTTCACGCGACCTCTCTCTCTCTGTCTCTCTCTCTCTGTCCCAGTGGCGCACGGCGCACAAGGTCAAGGTGGGTTTCCGGCGAGCGACGTCTGCTCTCCGGTTCACTCAACAACACGCGCAGCACCGCATGCTGTTCTCGAAAGTCTACTGGCCTGGTCTCGTCCCCCTTGAGCAATTGCTGCCACTCACACGCCGTCTCGATGAGAAAGAATGCTTCTGCGCCGACCCGCCTTCCGTTCATTTCCCCGTTGACGCGACAATTCGCCCGGGAGGGCGCCTGATCAGAGCGCGACGTGGTTTCCACGCGATTTTGGGAAAGCTGCCGCCTTTTGAGGGAAAATCGTTTTTCCTTCCCACGTGGTATCCCGAATGGCTCATTGAGCAGGATCCCGAAAATGCCCGCCTGGATCTGGGAGGACCAGAAATGACGGCGGTGTGCATGGGGTGTGAGGCAGGAGCGAGGAGCATGTGTTGCACTCGATTACATAGCAAAGCAATTTGGGGGACTGTTGCATGCGCATGCACAGCACATCCTGAGCTTGGATCGATCTTGTTCTGACCTCTGGACCTCGGTGCATCCGTCTTCCTGACCACGACGCTTCCGTGCTCTCGTTGCCGTCCGGCTCTCCGTCGTTTCTGCGAAGATGCTCGCCCTCACCTCGGCCGCCATGGCCTCTGGCTCACGCGCTGTCGCTCGCGTTGGCCCAAACCCATCTTCTCCACTCCTTGCACGGAGATGGGCTTCGTCCTCATCATCCTCTTCCTCAGGCGCAACCGGTTCCTCTTCGCGGCGCACCTTTGTCCTCCTCGGCTCAGCCGCGGCTGCATCAGCGGCGGTCACCATCTACACTCTCGCCGCTTCCTCACCACTTGAGGCAGATGCAGCCTCCAAGCTCGACATCCGGCCTCACCCTCTCTGGTCGCCCCCGTCTCGAGCCCAGATGATCGCTGCCCTCAAGGCCAACAGCGCCGCCAACCTCAAGCCGCGAAGCAGCCGTCTCACGGCCCCCGGAGGCGAATCAGGACTCCAGGTGCCTGCTCAAGAGGGCTCTGGTACAGCTCCTGCTCCGAACACCCCCCTCTCGCCGGCAGACTCTGTCTCCGATGACGGACAAGGCTTCGATCTCCTCATCGTCGGTGGAGGCGCCACAGGTGCAGGCGTTGCCGTCGATGCGGCTACTCGTGGCCTGAACGTAGCCATGGTCGAACGTGACGACTTTGGGGCAGGAACCTCCTCCAAGTCCACCAAGCTCGTCCATGGTGGTGTCCGATACCTCCAGAAAGCAGTCTTCAACCTCGACATTGAGCAGTACCGGATGGTTGTCGAGGCTTTGCACGAACGCAAGACCTTCCTCCACATCGCACCTTACCTGTCCGATCATCTTCCCATCATGCTTCCCGTC
This sequence comes from Tilletia setariae, assembly GCA_023634365.1. Taxonomy (NCBI): domain Eukaryota; kingdom Fungi; phylum Basidiomycota; class Exobasidiomycetes; order Tilletiales; family Tilletiaceae; genus Tilletia; species Tilletia setariae. The sequence continues at coordinate 7,104,480 of JAMJXE010000001.1, read as the reverse complement.
TACCGGTGAGTCTTTCCGAGTCCACTCATTCACGCCCTAGATCAAAGTTCCTGACACGCCTCGTTCTCAGCTGGTGGCAGGTACCTTACTACTGGGCTGGTACCAAGATGTACGACTTCCTGGCGGGAAGCGAGAACATGGAAAGCTCCTATGTGCTCGGACGAGGCAAGGCTTTGGAGGCTTTCCCCATGCTCAAGGCACAGGGACTGGCTGGCGCAGTGGTCTATTACGATGGTGAGTACCAGGAAAAGAGATCCAATACGCTACAGTCTCACTTGGCTGATCGAACACTTTATGCACCACACAGGTCAACACAATGACACCCGCATGAACGTCGCCCTGGCTCTCACGGCTGTCCACCACGGTGCCGTCGTGGCCAATCACACCGAGGTCGTTGCTCTCCACAAGAAGCCATCAGAGACAGGCGGGCCCGACAGGGTTTGTGGAGCTCGTATCCGCGATTGCCTCACCGGTGACGAATTTGATGTCAAATGCAAGGTAAGTACGGATTCTGGACCGACGTTCGCCAAAGCGCTCCCCACTTGAAGATACCAGTTCTGACTGCTCCACAATATCTAGGGCGTCATCAACGCGACTGGGCCCTTCTCAGACACTCTTCGCAAGATGGACGCGCCCACATCGCAGGAAATTGTTGCTCCTTCGAGTGGTGTCCACATCACGCTTCCCGGTTACTACAGCCCTCGCGACATGGGATTGATCGACCCGCAGACATCGGACGGACGCGTCATCTTCTTCCTGCCTTGGCAAGGCAACACAATTGCCGGCACCACTGACACTGCCGCTCCCGTTGAGGCCCACCCCAGGCCCAAGGAGGAGGAGATCCAGTGGATTCTGGACGAGGTCCGCAATTACCTCTCGCCTGACATCAAAGTGCGCCGGGGGGACGTTCTTTCCGCATGGAGCGGTCTGCGACCCTTGGTCAAGGATCCAGACGCGAAGGACACCCAGAGTCTGGTCCGCAATCACATGATCAACGTTAGTGAGAGCGGGCTCTTGACCATTGCCGGTGGCAAGTGGACAACATATCGCGAGATGGCCGAGCAGACAGTGGATCGCGCCATCAAGGAATATAACCTGAAGCCTCTACGACCTTGTGTGACGAAGACGACGCGATTGTTGGGCAGCCACGGTTGGACGAAGCAGATGTACGTGAAGTTGCTCCAACGCTTCGGTCTTGAAACCGACGTGGCGCGTCACCTTGCCTCTACCTACGGTGATCGTGCCTGGTCGGTCTGTAGCATGGCTGAGCCTACGGGCGAGCGATGGCCCATCCACGGACGAAGGCTGGACTCCCAGTACCCATACATCGAAGCTGAGGTCCGATATGCATGCCGAAGCGAATATGCTGCTACAGCGGTCGACTTCCTTGCTCGTCGGTCGAGATTGACCTTCCTGAACGCAGAGGCGGCGGTCTCGGCGTTGCCACGGGTGATCGAGCTCATGTCCAAGGAGCTCGGCTGGGACAAGAAGAGACAAGCCAAGGAATACGCAGACTCGGTCGCGTTCATGGAGAGTATGGGCGTTCCGGAGTCGCGTGTCGTGGCTCTGCAGAAGCTGGGACTGAACGGCCTGACCAAGATCATGAACGACAAGAAGGCCAAGGCCAAGGCTCTGGAGAAGGCCGAAGGTCAGGGACCAGGAGTGTTTGCCGCCCTGGCTGGCGGAAGCTCAGGTCCCTCTGCCGGGCCGTCTGGCTCCAAGAGCTTGGCTGGGCAGGCGGCTGCGGCAACTGAGGGCAGCAGCATTCTCGGGCGAGCTCAGTTCTCGGCTGATGAGATGGAAGAGCTACGTGAACGATTCCAACATCTTGATGTCGACGGCGACGGCAAGGTCGGCCTCAACGATCTGCGGCAGGTCCTGAACAGACTTGGATACACCGACGTCGAGGACCGGACGATTGCCGGCGTGTTAAGCGAGGTGGACGTGGCTCAAAAAGAGTACCTTCAATTTGACAGCTTCTTGGACATTGTGGCTGCCAGCAAGGACGCCTCCATTGAGAATGCATTCACGGTGAGTGGAGTCAGATGATTATCGCCGGTTCGCTCGCAATTTCACAGTGAACTGACCCAAGTCTCCTGTTGTCTCGTGATTTCAGTATATTGTGAAGGAGACCGAGAAGGTTGGCTCATCAGATCCTGCTGGCGCTTATGCCCGCGAGCAGAGTTCTGAGCGGGAACAACGACGCACGATTCCCACATCACGTTCTGGAGGTGGATGGTAATTCTCTCTCTCCACGAAGATGGAGAGAGGGCTATGGGAACTGTTTCCGGTATCGGGGAATCTCTGTGATGATTTTTGTTTCCTGTCGGCGTCATCGACCACACCTTCTCTCCTCTCCTTATTTGTGTTGATTCCTCACATCGATGAATGATGGATATCTCTCAGCTGAACTCTGTCTGAACGAGTGCTCGGCCTGGGCGAAAGCGATGTTATGAAGTGCGTGCGTCTGAACCTTGTAAGCATCTCGCGCGCGCCATGACACGTGGGTGGTGGTGAATCGAGACCGTTCCTCCGGTCATCTGCGTCAGAAAGACCGAGTCACTCGAACGCACTTGGGATGGCTGGCTGAGCTGTCAGGCATCTTGATAAGCGATCACACCGAGAGCGCATATGGCATCTTGTATTCTCCAAAAGCCCCGTTTGATTCATAGCTTACTACTTGGACCACCTTTACCTTGACTTTCAGCCGAGGCGGGCTCGGTGACCACGATTTTCTGCAAGCCATCTCTGAGAATTGCTGGCATTTCACCCTTCCCGCCTTTCCCGATGGGGACCCGCGTGTCCCTGTCGACAAAGACGTGGGTAGACTTGACAATGGCGGCCAGTACTTGTTTTGTTTGCCCGTTTGTAGTTGTCTCCTCCCAGATGGCGGTTTCGTAGTTGACACTGGACGTCCCGACCTTGCGGACGCACAGTCCTGCGTGAACGAGGGCTGGAAATGAGAGCGGGGCGAGGAACCGGCAGGAACTTGCAATCATTAACCCGATTGGGAATTTGGACTTCGGGTCAGAAGGCTCGAGACCGCACTTGCCGATCAAGTAGGTGTTGATGGCAGAATCCGCATAGTTGTAGTACTGCAGAGTGATTGCGCACTTGAGTCTTCGCATATCAAATCTGGCAACAAAAGGTCAACAGATCCCTTACTCACGCAGACATTGGAAATGTGCGAGTACTGATCGTTATCTGCCCATCGGGACTGGATGGGAAGAACGAAAGGGTAAGTGTCCCTCAGATCCTTTGCCATGATTCGTCTCGAATAATGTGGAGCGATGGTTGTGGTCGGGTGTCAGGAGATCAGGGAGTTTGCCCATCTCCTCCTTAATCGCTGCAACGCTCAAACCAATCGCAGCAACAATGCACAACGCAACAGACGTTCACACAAGGCGATCAAGGCTTGTGCAATACATTATCAATGGTGTGAGAGGAAATACAGAGGCGCCCTGTGCAGGAACATCAGTTGGGTACGTTAATTCTTTCAACCGGCAACACTTCATTTGCCATCGCCACCAGCTTTCCGCATCTCCGCCTCCGCTTCTGGGTCAGCCATAGATTCCGACGTGACTTGGTTCTGATGCTGAGCAGACTCGAAACAACAGTTGAGCCGCCTTTCTTGCAGGATCAAAAGGGATGCGGTCGTCGAGCTTGAGAGTGGTATGCGTGCGAACATACTGGGTGTACCCGTGTCAGAAGCTCACGCCTTTCCGGCCCTCTTCGCCAGACCCGGCGCTGCAGTAGCTGTGTCGGGAAGCTCCCGCTTGACAGAGACATCTTCGACCTTTGGTCTTGACTCGGCTACGTCATCCTTGCTGGAGGGCTTCCCGAGGCGCGACTTGAGATGGGGTGGGATGGGCTCGAGCTCATCGGCCGAGGTTTGAGACTGCTGTTTGAGCGCTTCCTCTGGGGTGGGCGACGATGCGACACCTGCTGCCTGTGCGGAGGAAGCGGGTGCTGACTTGCCAGAAGGATTGGACGCGTACGAACGGGTGGTAATCGGAACAGCTCCGTTGGCGACCGACCGTGGAGCAATGTTCTTGAGCTTCGGGGCGGCGACAAGGCGAGAGGTCAAGGATGAGAGCATGATGAGATTGGCTACGAGGGATTTGTCAACGGTGTACTCGTAAGCGTCAAGAGAGAGTTGCTGTTGAACAGCAAGTCATCCTGTGGGATACCGTCCTGGGGGAATGCCATCCTCTCGGGCCCCGATGCTGTGTGCGTCAGAGTCATGGACCGAAGGAGGATCGACAGTGGTCACGTGCTAGCGAATGGCATGGCAATGCCTATCGTTGCGCAACGAAATGGATCTTCTGAAGGGCCATCCATCGTTCGCGAGGCTCAGCGTAACCTGTGCCTTGACCGCGTCCGTAGGCAAGCGAAAAGGAAGACTTGTCAAGGGTGCGTCGTGGTAGGCTTGAGGACACATTGTCAATCATGCACCTCTACAATCTCACCTTGTCGAATCCATCAACGGTGTCGTGCGCGGCTCTCGGTCAATTCTCAGGGACGCGGACACAGGAGCTCGTCTTGGCTCGCGGATCTTCACACATCGCGCTTCTTCGGCCAGACACAACCACGGGCCGCATTCGGACAGTCCTCGAGCAACACACTTTCGGTGTCATCCGCTGTCTTTCGGCTTTCCGTCTCACCGGTGGCTCGCGGGACTACCTCGTGGTAGGCTCAGACTCGGGCAAGATCTCCATCCTGGAGTACGATGTTGCACACAATGCGTTCAACGTTGTACATTCAGAACCGTTCGGACGTTCGGGTGCGCGCAGGATTGTTCCCGGCCAATTTCTTGCTGCGGATCCAAAGGGAAGAGCTGTCATGGTCGCTGCAGTCGAGAAGGCAAAACTGGTCTATGTGCTGAATCGGGATGCGGCCGCCAACCTGACCATTTCGTCACCGCTGGAAGCGAACAAGCCAAACTCGATCATCCACTCCATCTGCGCGGTTGACGTCGGCTTCGAAAATCCTCTCTTTGCCGCCCTGGAGGTCGATTACGAAGATGCTGATAGGGACCCTTCAGGCGAAGCTCTGGAAAGGGCGCAGAAAATGCTTACCTATTACGAGCTCGATCTCGGTCTGAATCACGTTGTCCGCAAGTGGTCCACACCGGTGGATCCACGCGCAAACATGGTGATACAGGTCCCAGGAGGCTACAACCAAAACACGGACAGATGGGAGGGTCCTTCAGGCGTCCTGATCTGCTCGGAGGACTACATCACATACGTGCACCAGGGAGTCGACTCTCACAGGGTACCGATACCCAGAAGGCACAACCCTCTAGAGGAAAAGGAAGCTTATCAGGGCCAGATCATCATCGCGTCAGTCTGTCACAGAATGAAGGTGAGCTGATGTGTAAAAGAGCCAGTGCTTACAGGAAGTTTCTCATCCTGAAATGTGTCGCTTCGCAGAATGCCTTCTTTTTCTTGCTACAAACCGAAGCGGGGGATCTGTTCAAGGTCTCGATCGACCATGAGGAAGAGGATATTGTTTCACTGCGTATCAAGTATTTTGACACGGTCCCCGCAGCCGCAGCTCTGTGTATCTTCCGCGCAGGTTTCTTGTTCGTCGCTTCCGAATATGGCTCGCAGCATTTCTACTCCTTCCAGAAGCTAGGCGACGACGATGACATTCCAGAATATGCATCCAGAGATTTACCGAAGCTTGGTATGACCGAGGTGCCTCCCCAGCCTCCGCGGTTCACTCCAAGGCCATTGGACAACCTCGTTCAGACGGACGAGATCTTCGCACTGGATCCCATCCTGGACGCAAAAGTTCTGAACGCTCTCAGCCGCGCGCCAGCCGCTGCCGGAGGCTCGGTCGACACGCCGCAGATTTTCACGGCATGTGGGCGCGGCCCACGATCGACCTTAAGAATGCTGCGCTATGGTCTGGAAGTGAATGAGGTCGTTTCTTCTGATCTGCCTGGCGTACCCAACAACATATGGGCAACACGGCTACGAAAGTCGGACGAGCACGACTCGTACATTGTGCTCAGTTTTGTGAACGGAACTCTCGTCCTCTCAATTGGCGATTCTATCGAGGAGGTCCCGGCGAGCACGAGTGGTTTCTTGACATCCGCGCCCACTCTGGCAGTGCAACAACTAGGGGAAGATGGTTTGTTGCAGGTTCATCTACATGGTATCCGTCACATCATGCCAGACAATCAGGTTACAGAATGGAACACACCACCAGATCCGCGGAGCGGGGAACCCACCAGCATTGCTGCTACCTCGACAAACGAACGACAGGTCATTGTTGCCTTGTCATCCAACGAGCTCGTCTATTTCGAGATGGACATGGAGGGTCAACTCAATGAGTACCAGGAGCGGAGGAGTACGGGTGGCGCACGAGTTCTGGCGCTCAGCATGGCTTCGGTACCCCCAGGACGACAACGGACACCTTATGTGGCAGTTGGATGCGACGACCAGACTGTCCGAATCCTCTCACTGGATCCTGAAAGCACATTGCAGAACCTCAGTCTGCAAGTACTGACCGCGCTGCCGTCCAGCATCTGCATGGCGGAGATGCGAGACGCGGCGGTGGATCGTAACCACCTCACACTGTTCGTCAACATCGGACTCGTCAACGGTGTGTTGCTGAGAACGGTCCTGGATCCCATCAGCGGTCAACTCACCGACACCAGAACGCGCTTCCTTGGAAGCAAGCCTGTCAAGCTTGTGAGAGTTACTCTTCCTTCCCCTCCAGGGGCGACACAAACTGGGAACGACACGATGGAAGCCGTGCTGGCCCTGAGCAGCAAGAGCTGGCTGTCCTATACATTCGCTGACCGAGTGCAGTTCAGCCCATTGATCTATGAGCCCCTGGATCATGTGTGGAGCTTCAGCGCCGAATTATGCCCTCGCGGTCTGATTGGTGTCATTGGTGGAACCCTGAGGTGAGCACACGTCTTCGCAATGTTGTGTTCGAGAACGCACTGCTGACATGTGCTTGAGCTTAGAATCGTGACGGTTCCCTATCTAGGTACAAAACTCAAGCAGGATGTAGTGCCGCTCTCCTACACGCCTCGCAAGCTGGCACCTCATCCCGATCGACCAGGACGCTTCTTCGTCGCAGAAGCCGACCACAGAACGCTTTCGCCTTGGACTCAACAGCAGAGATTGCAGAAGCTACAAGCAGCAAGGAACGGGTCCGTCAAAAAGCAAGGAGAGGACGCATCACATCTCGGCACCGCCGCCTTGGACTTGGATCCTTCACAATTTGGCCTCTTACCAGGCGAGGCGGGCCAATGGGCCAGTTGTATACGATGCGTCAACATGGTTGCGCAACCCGCACCACCGGGAGCAGCCTCTGCCAATGGAACGGCAGGTGGAACTACCGCGAACATAACAACTGCAGAAGATCTCACTAGCGTGGGAACGACATGGAGGGTCGAGTTGGACGAGAATGAGGCAGCATTCAGCATCGCGGTCGTATCTTTGTCCTCTCATAGCGGCGACGGTGGTTCTGAGCCCTACGTCATCGTTGGCTCAGGTCAGGACGTCGCCCTTTCCCCACGGTCATGCTCGAAAGCATTTATCAGTACCTACAGAATGCTGGACGAGGGCGCGAGACTAGAGCTGGTCCACAAAACGGAGGTAGAGGACGTGCCACTTGCGATGATGCCGTTCGGTGGCAGGCTGCTGTGCGGGGTGGGAAAAACCTTGAGAGTCTACGACATGGGCAAGAAGAAGTTGCTCAGGAAGTGCGAAAGCAGGGTAAGTCTGACTTTTGCTCCATCAGTGAAGGCGATGCACGCGGAACTGACGCTGGGGTTTTCTGTCTGTTAGGCCATTCCCACTGCCATCGTGTCTCTGAGCACTCAAGGCACACGCATCCTCATCGGTGACATGCAGGAGTCGGTCTTCTATGCGAGCTATAAGCCCCTTGAGAACCGTATCATAGTCTTCGCTGACGACGTTGTGCCACGATGGATGACCACTCACATCATGCTCGACTATGAAACCTACATCGGTGGCGACAAGTTTGGCAATATCTTCGTAAACCGGCTCGCGGAAGAAGATCTGAGCGCCAAGGTAGACGAGGATCCCAATGGGTTGACTATCATGCACGAGAAGGCGTATCTACATGGCACGGCACATCGAACCAAGACTGTGGCACACTTCCATGTTGGGGAAGTGGTGACTTCGCTGCATCGTACCCACCTTGTCTCAGGTGGACGAGAGGTAATTCTCTACACGACACTGAGTGGTGCGATTGGTGTCCTGGTGCCCTTTGTGAGCAAGGAGGATGTGGACATGCTCTCCACTTTGGAGATGCATCTCCGCCAACAAACATCAACGCTGGGAGGAGCCGGCTCGGACGCAATAGTGTCGGCGGCAGCAACGACGACTGGACCAAGTGTCCTGGGAAGGGATCACCTCACGTACCGATCGACCTACCACCCGGTCAAAGCTGTGGTTGACGGAGACCTTTGCGAGACATTTGGGACCATGCTTGATGTTGGGCGGCAGATGGGTGTTGCTGCCGAGCTGGAGGAGAGAACACCCGCTGAGATCAGCAAGAAGCTGGATCAATTACGGCCGTTCTGAGCACTGCTCCTGGCCAAGCTCGTGTCTACAAAGTAAGATGGTCGCAATCGTAAAAGTCACGCATGCACTGCACAAACACTGGTCTTGTCACGCCAAAACTTGCGCCAAGCTGTGCAAGGTGATAATGATATTTCATTGGCAACGTGTTTGGTCCTGGGAGGAGATGGATCCAGGTGTTCACCGCCAGAGGAAGGTTGAATGGTCGTCGTCGTCTGACTCGGACTTTTTGTCGAGCAGAAAGACGACTAGCAGGAAGATGAGGGTGCATATAGCTGCGCCGAACAGCGACCAACAGAGGAGGAAGCAGCATCTCCTGCAGCAGTGCCTGGCGTGTTCCCTCCTCCTGTTCAGCCGTCGTGCATGGCCGACGCGACGAGCTAATCTTCGACCTTCGTATGTGGAAGTGTCTATTGAATCAGGGTCGATGGAATCGTAGTCAACGCTGCCTTCATCGTTGTGAGTCGAGGGAAGGAGGGGATCCCGCTCCGAACCGGCTGCATCTCCTCTTTCATACGCGGGAATGTGCTGAGCTGAGGTTGGTGTGAACCAGGAAGAGAGGAATCCTCTCCTCGGCTGGCCTTCGTCGGTGTTCGGACCTTGTCTACGCCCGTTGCGCGGTTGCCGACTCTGGTGCCCGGAACGAGTCTGTGCTGCTCCTGCTACCGCTGCTGTTGTTGCTGAGCGAGACGCGGAAGGAACGACGGAAGAAGTCGCTTCGCTTTCTGTTGAGCTGGGTGTATAGGCTGGAGGAGGGGCAACTTCAGCTGAGCCGGCTCCTTGATGCTCAGCACCGGTAGAGGAAGAGATCACGGTTGGCGCTGATTCAGACGCAGCCGAGCGGTGGGATTGAGCAGAGGAGGTAGGCATCGAGGCGGCAACTGAAGAAGGCGGCGGATTCACTTTGCTGTCGATGGACATGATGGGTAGAGCATGGTTGAAAAAAGTGCTCTGCTCCAACATTGTGACTGTGAAAAAGACCACCACGACTTGCTCCTGACATGTGAAGCCAAAGGAGGAAAGCACACAAGTGGTTTGACGTGATGCATTTAACAAGAACATTCGACGTGACAAAGAGACGCGACGACTCGGGACAAGAGCGAAGCGCGTTTTGAAACGGAGAATATGCCATTCTTGACATGCTGAGGACGAAGACATCAGGCGCGTTCAAGGTGAAGAAGCTGGGGAGGTATATGTAGTTCCGTCCGTCCTGCTGCGTGTATGGGGACGATGAGATACTGAAAGTCGAAGCTGCTCGAAGAAACGCGCCGTCGAGTCAGGGTCAAGGCTAGACCTTGCTTCTCCTTCTTCGGCCTCCTCCGCATCTGCAGCAGAGGATATCGGCGATGCAGTTGAAGATTGCTTGCAGCGCTGTTCCAATGGCGCGAACGATGGTGATGCAGATGCTGGCGATCCCGGAGAACACGGCACTGACCGCGTTGACGATGGCCGAGACGATTGAGTTGAGGCAGGATGCTACGGCTGAGGTCGCGAAGATGGAAAGACCGAGATCAGCGTCTAGCCCCGGCACGACGATGTGATTGGCACAGCTTACCTCCCATGATGAGGACAGACTGAAGAAGAATAGACTGTGGATGTAGAGCAGATAGAGGAAGAGATGGAAAGAGGAAGGAGAGTCAGAGGGAGGACAGAAAGGTCAGTATTTATACCATTACATTCGTACCACATGAATCTATGGCGCATCGCATCGCATCGGCATCGCGGTCATTCATGATGATCATGATTCCGCCTTTGTTGGGCGATAAGAAGCAAGCGGTGGTGGGTGCCTGTTTCAGAGCGCGTGGGGGGCTGGGCAATGGCTGCAAAGCTTCCCCCTCCCATGTGCCGCTCGAAGGAGCTGCCTCCATGGACGGCATGCATCGCAGGGTCGCGTTGGCTCGCAGTCACAACGTCATTCCCACCCAAGCAGGGTCCACCCACGTCAAGGGTCCGCTTGTCGCACATCCGAGTAGCAACAGAAGTATGCAAATTCCCACGCTCCCCTCACCGGGGCCACCGTCTTCGAATCATCTTCTTTCTAGTTCATTCATTATCTGGCCACCTTGCGAAGAACACACACCCACATCATGAGCGCGGCAGGAGCAGGACAGGCAACCCTTGGGTGGTTGAAGCCAACCTCAGCGCTCTGCATGCGCGCTCGACCATTGCCAACAAGGCCAATCGCACACGCTCTCGCGCAAACAACAACACCAATCAACCCCCTGGACCAGTACAACCGGTATCCAACCCACCCCCTCAATGCATTCTTCCACCCCGTCGTCTTCCGCGTCACTCCCCCGTCTGGGACTGACCAACTGCCTTCCCTCAAACCAGCCAGTCAGATCACAACCCCCCTTCAGACCGGCAAAGGCGAGTACGAAGTCAGATTACCACAAGTGCTGCCGGAATCCATTTTTGGACACGATGCCTCGTCCCGAGCCTATCTCGCACCCGAACTCCGACTCAAGAGCTCACACGAGCTGCACTCGCTCTGGTACATCCTCCTCATGGAGCGCAACCGGCTCGCCGTCAGCAGAGATGAGGCCAAGCGGCTCAGTCTGGCCAACCTGTTACATCTCCACCGTTCCAACCTGCCCCAGCGCGCACACAGAGTACGTCCTTTTTTTGTTCTGCACATGTCCAGCTCTCCTTTTCGACCGTCCGGACTTGGAACTGACGGCATCTGTCGCTTTTGCGCAATTGCGTTAACACCCAGGTACGCAAGTCGATGGCCCGTATCAAACGCGTGCTCAACGAGAGACGTCTAGCCCTGATTCAGGCACAGCAGGAAGTCAGACAGTCTTCCGAGGCTGGACTGACCCAGGGCGAAGACCAGGGCCTGCTCGATGCCGCTGCAGTGGAGGGTCTGAATGAAGACGCAGAAGAGGACGAGCTTGAGGAAGGGAGGCTGTACGAAGAGGAGCCAGAAGTTTCTCAAGCGCCCGTCGGATCAGAGGCCAAGGGAAGGATACAGGCATGAGGTCTTCTGCAGAATCCAAATGCACCGTATTCATCGCATTCATCCCGCCCTCCCTCACCGGGATGAACCGCGAGATGCATAGTGACATTCGGCAGAGATGCAAGATTGGGGCCAACTAAGAAGTACAGGGAAAATTCACAGACTTGAGGTTTCATGAGGTATCCATAGAATCTCCTCCTACTGCAACGGGCTTTGCACCAATGTCGAAGATGTCTGCAAGAGGGAAGGAGAGGGACAAGAAGAGCGGAAGATCAGGTCAGCATACAGGTATTCTGTTGGGTTTTGCTCGCGACGGTCCTACGCAATCTTGAGAGGGGGCAAGATCGGGACTCACCCTGCTTTTGAACCATGCTGAAGATCTCCTCCTTGGTGTATGCGGTCGTGCCACGTCGGAATCCATACCGTTGCTCCTTGGCCTCACGAGCGAGCACCCGGTAGTTGCGCAGCACCTCGGTTCCAGACTTTTCAATGACGCATACGTCCACATTGGAACCCGAGCCCAAGTCGTTGTAGATACCAGACTCGATAGCGGCAGTGACAAGCGCGATTGCTTCTTCGCGCTGAAGAAGGAAGTATGAACGAATATGAGTGATTCGGAATCGGTGATGGTGCATATGACGGGAGCTTGTATTGTGCAGACTCACTGTCATATCTTTCTTCCACCCGCTTTCGAAGACGGCCATGGCAGCGAGACTACCACTTCCCATCGTCACGTAGGGCAACTTGTCCGTCGATCCGTGCGGCGCTACGGTGAACAGTTGTGGTCCACTCGCATCGTAACCACCGAGAACCAGTGCAGCACCGATGTGGCCTTGATGTCTGTGATGAGAGAAGGCATTGGAACAGAGATCAGTACAGCAGTCGGCATCTCAAGCATGCAGTCTGCAGTTACTTTTCAGAGACCAGAGAGACTCACTGGAATAATCGCTGCTTGAGCATGGTCATCGCAGTTACCACCCGAGCTCTCCGGCCGGTATTGAGCTCGTGCAACTGAATGTTAGAAGAGATGAGCTGAGTGATGAACTCGGTGTCGGCTGCTGTTCCTGCACCGCAGCAGTACATGTGTTCGGCGATGTAGTGGATCTGTGAGGGCACAGGTAAGGATGCGCAGAGAAATTCAGTCCGCTGCCGCGCTCCACCTGTCCTGGATTCGTGTGCTGATATGGGTGCTCACCTTTTCACAGTTCTTGTCGGCGACAATGGGACCTTCTGTCGCTCGAGTATCAGCTCCAAGAACCACGCCATCCTTGAAAATGGTGCCGACGATGGTGGTGCCCGTAGAGGTTGCCTTTGGCACCGGGAACCCCTTGTGCGTGAGATGGGCATTGCGTCCGTGGAGCGAGAAGTCAAAGCCTGCGCTATTGCTCGTAGAGCCTGAGGCGGAAGAGCTCGCGTTCGCCATTGTGAGTCGTCTGTCTCCCGGTGTGGTAACAGAGATGGATGAGCTGCGAGATGGAGCGCTGTCGATGATGTGGCCAGCGTTCGGTTCCTCGCAGCAGCAGCAGCAGCAGCAAGCTGGCGGAGGGCTTCGCGTTGCGCTTTGGCCAGGCAACACAACGACTGGCCTGTATCGGCCGAGAAAACAAACGGTCTTCGCTGTCCGAAATGCTCCGAGTGCTCGTGCCTTTCCAAAAATAAGCTCAAGGGTTTTTTTTAAAAAAAATCTCCCAACACTCTGCTGAGAAGGAATCAGGAGACCGACGGCTCCGTCAGGTCAACACACCTTCTGACTTGAGAAGATCGTCCCACACCACCGCACACATTCCCTCGTCTCGTTGGGAGCAAACAGTACATAACCCACGTTCTCTTCTCTAATCTTCTCATCTGCCTACCACCTGCTTGCCCGCATTCAGCTCGCTCCGCACTGTTGTCAAGATGGCGCCTTCCAAAGATGTGAGGAACATGGAGGGGATTGCCAACTACACAAAGTACTGGCAGAAGGACTCCAAGGACGACAGCAATACCGATCAGGACAACCGCCTGTCCAACTACACATCTGTCGTCAATGCCTACTACGACTCGAGCACCGACCTTTACGAGTACGGTTGGGGCCAGAACTTCCACTTTGGGCGGTACTACCCCGGCGAGGCCTTCTACCAAGCCCTGGCCCGTCACGAGCACTACCTCGCGCTCTCGATGCACCTCAAGCCCAAGATGCGTGTCCTCGACGTCGGATGCGGTGTCGGCGGTCCTGCCCGTGAGATTGCGCGCTTCGCAAACGTCGAGATTGTCGGTTTGAACAACAACCAGTACCAGGTCGACCGTGCGCGCAAGTACACTGCCCAAGCGGGTCTGGAGGGCCAGGTGACCTTTGTGAAGGCAGACTTCATGAAGCTGACCGAGGAATTTGGAGCCAACTCGTTCGATGCGGTGTACGCGATCGAGGCAACCTGCCACGCTCCGTCGTGGGAGGGCATCTACGGCCAGATCAAGGAGGTCCTCAAGCCTGGCGGAGTGGTGAGTCTGTTTTTCCTGTGCTGTCGTGGCCAGGGGATCATGTCACAGGAGCGTGCCAAAGTACTGACTGCTGTGGCGTGTCATCCTTTTGCGCTGTGTTTGCGCGCCTCCAGTTCGGCTTGTACGAGTGGTGCATGACCGACGCTTGGGACCCTTCAAACCCCGAGCACAAGCGCATCGCCCACGGTATCGAGCTCGGCGATGGCATTCCCGAGATGCGCAACATCGCCGCGGCACGCAACGCGTTGAAGGCGGTCGGTTTCGAGATTGAGCAGGAGCAAGATCTGGCCGATGTCGGCGACAAGATCCCGTGGTACTACCCACTCGAGGGTGACATTCGCAAGTGCCAGACGCTCTGGGACGTCTTCATGTGCTGGCGGATGACCTGGTTCGGAAAGCTGACCACCCAGTCGACTGTCAAAGTCCTGGAGACCGTCGGTCTTGCTCCTAAGGGCACATACGATGTCGGAGAGTCGCTCAAGATTGCTGCCGATGCCCTCGTTGCCGGTGGCCGCACCAAGCTTTTCACGCCCATGATGCACTTTGTCGCTCGCAAGCCCGCCAACTAAGCGCGCGCGAGCCTCTTCCTTTTGGCGCGCAAACCGATCGTGGGAATGCTTCTTTCCTTTTCGCACAATGCTTTCCTGGTTTCCGCACATGTAGATAAGTTTGGGCCCGATGACACGCACCGTCTGCCCTGCTTCCGTCACGGAGGCGTCCACTCCCTTAGCCGATACCCTCCTTTTTTGCCGCAGCCTGTACACAGAGCCTATCTGATCTATGTGCTCTTCATATTGCTGGTCAGCAGTGGTGACATCCATCCATCTTCCCGACCCTTTGTTTGAGTGTGCCAACCACAAGATGCCGACCGGAAGGTGTTGAAACCATCGATCACATTCCAGGGACAACGAATTGAACTTGAGAGACTGTATCTGCTTGAACATTACGCATACATTCGGAAGTGCTGTCAGATCTTGCGCGCTGGACCACGGCAGCATGCCAGCCCGAGCTGTTCGTTGGTGCCGCCGGCTCGCAAGGAGAGAAGGTTCTGCGTGCAGACTGCAGACATGGGGTGGTCCAATTTATGCAAGTACTCGGAGCTGCGGGGCTTGTGTGAGCAAAGTCGAGGTCTGTTCTCGCCCTCGACCTCACCCAACCTGCCTTTGAGCTGGACCAAAACCTCTCAGTCAGACATATCGATAAACACACGAGCTTCCAGACAAGGTCTGCCTCTGCCCTCGACAGCGCCTTGCCCTCACACGCTCTCGGTCGGCCACTTGTCGTTCTCATTTCAGGGCTGTACTTAAGTTCAGCACTTTTCAACCGCTCTTCATCAGCAACACTCTCTTTGTCTCTTTCTTTCCCTCCTTTCTCTCTTTGGTCGGCCCTCGGCACCACTTACTCACATCGCATCTGCGTCCGCCGAACATGCGTCTTCTCGTCCTCTTCAATACCGCTCTCGCCCTCCTCACCCATCTCCCATCCACGATGGCGCAGATTCCTATCACAAACGTTTACGAGCCTCCACCAAGTTCCTTCGGGAGAAATTCGTCTGCCGACCAATGGAACTACCTCCTCGGCAACAGTCTCTTCTACTACGACGCCCAGCGTTCGGGTGTACTTCCACCCGACTTTCGCGTCACCTGGCGCAACAACTCCGTGCTCAATGACGGTCAAGATATCGGCCTCAACCTCTCCGCCGGCTTCTTTGATGCAGGCAACTTCATCAAGGCCACTCTGCCCTTGAGCTGGGCCATGACTGAGATCGCATGGACCGCTGCCTGCTACGGCTCTGCGTTTGAATCCGCTTCCCAGACTGCCTATCTCGATGAGGTCCTCCGGAACGGTCTCGATTGGCTCTTGGAGGCATCCTCGATCAATGACACAGTCGTAGCTCAGGTCGGAACCAATGAAGACAATTACGTGAGCATTCCCTCCTGGATCTGACCTGATTTCAGATCTCTTCGCTCATGCTCCAAATTTTCTGCAGTGGGGAGGAGATCAGAATATCCCAACGGACAGGCCAAGCTACGTGGTTACCGCTCAGAAACCTGGCACCGATGTGGTCGCTTCGACAGCGGCAGCGCTCGCGGCGGCATCAATGCTCTACTCCGGAACAACATTGCCTTTGTCCCCTTCGAGAAAAGGCTCGGTCCCCTCGTCTCTGAAGAACACAACATATGCTCAAACTCTGTTGACCCGCGCTCAAGCCCTCTTCCAATTTGCCCAGACAGCCAAACCTCAACAGGTCGCACAGCAAGTCGACTCTGTCTTGTCCGCATCCTATCCGTCCTCCGACTGGCATGACAAGCTCGCGTTTGCAGGCGCCATGCTCGCTCTTGCAACGGGCGACAGCAACATCGCAAGCCAGACCCTTGCCGTGTACTCCAACCTGCAGATGCCTCAGATCGGCACAGCACTTAATTGGGACGGTCGCGCACCTGCCGTGCCGATTGTGCTACTGCAGGCCGCCGCCCAGCATCCAACGCTCGACCTCAACACCACCCGCTTCCAGTCTGATGCAGAGGCATGGTTCGACTCCTTCGCTGCTGGCTCAACATCCAAGGGATCAGGCATGTCTTTCACCCCAGGGGGCATGGTCATGTTTTCAGGCTATTCGTCGACCTCGTCACTCAACCCCGCACTGAATGCCGCAGTTGCAGCCCTGCTGTACTCCGACTTTGCCACTGCCGACAGCAAAAAGGAGACCTACCGATCCTTTGCAATGTCGCAGATCGACTACATGCTGGGAAATAATCCGATGAATGCTGTTTACGTTGTCGGACAGAGTCCCAACAGCATCGAGAACCCACACTCAGCAATGGCTTCAGGCGGAAACAACATAAATGACATCGGTACGTGCATTTCCGGGGTTGAAGTCCGGCGATTCTTTCTTCTGGAACTGACAAAGTATCCCTGTATTCCCGCAACAGACAACAGCCCACCTGTAGAGGCTTACGTTCTTTATGGCGCTTTGGTGGGCGGTCCAAACGCACAAGATCAATACTACGACATTCGTTCGGACTACATACAAAGCGAACCAGCCTTGGACATACAGGCGCCGCTTGTCGCTCTGACAGCTTATCAGATCACCAATTCCTCGTCTGGGGAGCCGTTCTACGTCACCTTGACAGCGGCGCGTATCCAGCCCGTTCCTGGCGGCAGTGGTGGTATCCCCGAGGGCGGCAAGATTGCCATCGCAGTCGTCGTCCTGGTTGTTGTGTTCTCATTGGCCGGTGGAATCGCATACTGGAAACGCGACGATTTGCGATACTGGTTCCGACACAAGCGCATGAAGATCTAAACCTTCTCAATCACTACACATCGCCTGACGTGGACGGGGAAGTCTGGAGCTTCCTCATCCAAGAACATACTCCTTCCTTTTTTGCTCTCCGGCCGTCTCAGCTTTCTTTGCCGTTCCCACTGACAGATATTACATGCGTTCTGGTCAAGCACACTCCCTACTCCTTCTCTTAGTATCACTGTAGCCAAGGGACATTCACAATGGACTGTTAATCAAATCAAGTGGTACTTGCTCCTCTCGATGATGTTCGAAAGGAAAACCCTCCCATTTGTCATCAGCCTCAGCATGAGGTCAGAATATTCTTCCTGGTTAACCATTCTCAACTGTCGCGAAGGAGCGACACCACAGCATCTCATCAAGCTCAACGTCGGAGCAAAGTTGTCGCCATGGGTCTGTTCTCATCATCATCATCGTCGTCCTCGTCTCCACCTGCGGCGCCCACCCGAGCAGAACGACAGCAATGCTGGGACCATAGGGACACCTACTTTGCCTGCTTAACCCAACACAACGTCACCATCCCTCCGGGTACAGACACATCTGATGGACGAGGCCCACCTTCGCAATCTGCCAAAGAGATCGAACAGGCGCGGAAAGAGGACCCCTGCAAGAAGGAACGGGACGGCTTTGAGAAGCACTGCGCGAAGAGCTGGGTGAGTGAAATGGGACTTGACCCCAATTCCCAAACAGTCAATGCAGCTGCTCTGTGCTACCGCGGTCCACTGTGTACCACGACCCAGCGCAGGCCATGGCTGATCCGCCTCCTTCCCTTGACCTCCCCTTATGCGCGCAGGCCGACTACTTCCGGAAGAGGAGAGTACTGGAGGAAAGGCAAAGATTGATGTATGCCAAAGATGGAGCTGGTCCAAACCCGGCTCCCACACCCTCGAGATGATATCAAAGACAGATTACTACTCGGGCGTCCATGCGCTGTTCGAAAGATGTCACAGCTGTCCCAGCTTCTTGATGTGATCAGTGATGTGTCCATCTTGTCTGTGCCCAGATCCTTTCAAGTGGGCCGGTGGTCAGACGAGAGCGTGACGAACGCAGAGAGTCGCAGACATGTCCTGAAACGCATCCAATCACGGAAAGGGGTAGATACAAGCTGTAGCCCTTGCGCACGCGGGGGCGCCAACCCTGGTCCAGAGTGATGAGCTTTGTCAAGTTCTGTGGGCACCTTGACGTGCATGAGCGCGGCCTGGGTCTGAAGTTGAGAGAGAAAGGGAATTTCCCGGTTGAGCTTGATCGTCTACTTCCGAACGACGACCACATCCTCCCCTTCCGGAAGAAGAAAGTCCTTCACAAAATCATGTCGGCAGCGGTGCCTAGTGCTTCTGCTCTCCTGCTACGGGCGCCCATGCGCTCCTCATCAGCAGCAACCACAGCACGGGCTGCGTTCTTGTCTGCTTCGAGCTCTTCCTCTTCGTCTTCCACTCCTTCCCCGGCAGCCGCTGGCGCGAGCAGAATCATCACTCGCGGCGCCCACGACCTGGTCATCAAGCGAAAGACTGGGTTACCCATTATCAAGAGTGGTCCCTACGGTGGTGGACGGTGTGTTCAGTGACCGTATCTGTTCCTTTTCCTTCAAAGTGCGCGCATTTGACGTAGTGTCTTTGTTTTCTTCCTTCCAGCTCCTCCGCTTCGGGTCACGTCGCAACGGTGTTCGGAGCCACCGGCTTCCTTGGTAGATACCTTGTGAACCGCCTCGCGCAGCGAGGTACGCAGGTGATAATTCCCTACAGAGATGAGGAGGAGAAGCGGCATCTCAAGGTTTTGGGAGATTTGGGCCAGATCGTTCCCATGGTGAGTCTCACACACATGGTGCTCACGGTGCCCAAGGTGACAACGACCTGATGGACCAGATTCGTTACGTTTTTTGCAGGAATGGGACCTGCGTGATGATCAGCAGACCGAGGAGTGCCTGCGTCATTCCGACATCGTCTACAACCTCGTTGGTCGCAACTACGAGACCAAGTCAGTGCCAACCAGCCATCCTGCAGGCGATGCCGCTGTCCGGAGCGTCGTCCTTTGCTGACATTGCCTTGCCTGCCCGTCTCAGGAACTTCAAGTTTGCTGATGTCCACGTGCAAGGTGCTGAGCGCATTGCCCAGATCGCTGAGGCGGCCGGTGTCTCTCGTTTCGTCCACGTCTCCCACTTGAATGCGGACCTCGAATCCACCTCGGCTTTCTACCGGACCAAGGCTGAGGGCGAGATTGCAGTTAAGCGCGCATTTGAGGGTGCCACCATCGTCCGCCCCGGTCCCATCTTTGGACACGAAGATCGGCTGTTGAACCAGATGGCTTGTGAGTTTCCTTCCGAAAAATGACTTTTGATCTGAAGACAACCGACACTTGTGAGTGCAGCTCATGCTGACATCGAAATAATCATCTAGCTTGGCCTATCACCTGGCATGTCAACTACGGCCGAACCACGCTTCGGCCCGTGCACAGTCTCGACGTTGCTCTGGCCCTTGACACCTTGATGGACGCCGAAGAGACCTCAATCGGCCAGACCTTTTCTCTGGCTGGACCCAAGCGATACACCTCGGCTGAGCTTCTCAACCTCGTGGAATCCCTGACTTTGACCAAGATTGTCCGCCTGGGACTCAACATCCCCAAAGTGGCTCTCCTGACAGCTGCCCGAGTTGGAGATCTGGCTTGGTGGCCGATGCTCAGTCCTGACGAGGTTGAGCGACGCTACATGGATGACAAGGAGGACGAGCCCGGCACGAAGGGCTGGGCGGATCTCGGCATTACTCCTGATGCCGTAGAGGAAGTCGCAATTTCGTACCTGCGCCGATACCGCGGCCACCTCACATTTGAGTTGCCAGTGGAGCGAAAGACCAAGCTGGGCAAGAAGCAGGTCTACCGGACAGTACAATAGACGTCGCGGGCCGCACCTGCCGAGATTTTCGCGCCATGTCAGCTCGTTGTCCCTTCGCTTCCAATGCAGCATCCAAAGATCACAAATCCGTGGCATCGTTGACTTTTGATTGAAGGTGCATTTACAGTCCGTGACGGATGTTAGGAGGGAAGAAAGTCTGGGCGCATCGGCAGCGCGGACAAAAGGTGAGGATGCTACAGCAAGAGGATTTACAACAGGGTTTCGCCCAAGGCGCTGCGGATGAGGGAGCATCCGATGGCCACAGTCGCTTCAGCGTCCGTGGGCGACAAGGAAGGATTGACCTCCATGAGGTCCATAGCGACCAGGGTGCCGGTCTGGAATATGGCTTCGCAGATGTAGTGGCCCTCGCGGAAAGTCAATCCACCACGTACCTGTGGGTTGCAAAGCGAGCAATGGGAAAGGGTGTATCAAAGCATATCAATATTTGCAAGCAGTAGCAGCTGATAGGCAGATGTTTCATGGACCTACAGGTGTGCCGGTGCTGGGAGCCACAGTTGGGTCGAGGGCGTCGACATCAAAGCTGAGGTGGATAGGACGTTGGCGCTTGCCCTCGACACCACCGTTGAGGTAGTCCAATGCCATATCTACGACGCGCCCAATGCCGTACCGATCGACTTCGTGCATACTGTACGCCTTGATGCCGTTCTCCTTCAGAATCTTCTTTTCTGGGGCATCCACGTCCCGCAGTCCAATGTAGACAATGCTGTCTGGGCGCAGGACGGGCGTGGAAGGCAGCCAGTCGGAGAACGGGGCGACATTGGTTCCGGGAAGACCCATGAGGAAGGAGACTGGGCAACCGTGGAGGTTACCAGTGTCGGTGGTGAGTGGGGTGTTGATGTCTGCGTGTGCATCGACCCAGATCACACCGGCGGTTGGGTGGGCTTTCAACACGCCTGACACGGTACCGAGAGCCTGAAGATAAAAGACGGTATGAGCTTGTGTGTTGTGGTTGAAGGGACGGGTCGATCAGGACCTCACCAGACTGTGATCTCCGCCGAGGGTCAAAGGTAGTTCGCCGGCGAGAGCGTGCTTGGAGACGATCTCGGAGACCGTCTGGGCAACGGTAGAGACAGTCTTTGGGAACTTCATCTTGCCGACATCGGGATCATCGACGAGCAGTCTGTTGGCAGGGTCGAACTGGTTGTGGCCATCGAAGCGGACAGAGTATCCGAGGCTTTCGATCTGAGAGACCAGACCTGCTTCGACGAGCGAGATGGCGCCGGCGTCGACCCCGGCTCGGGGCTGGCCGCAGCTGAAGGGGCAGCCGACGACGGCGACCTTGTTGGGTGTGAGAGATGTAGAAGCAGAGGCTGACATGGCTGTGCTTTGGAGGAAGGCAGATGAGGATGGACGTGGTCGTCGATCGTGGGGGCCCAGTGACAAGTCAGTCCGTGCAACTCCCTCCCTCTCTTGTTCTTCTGGTTCGCCAACATGTTCCCGCTCTTTGCCGGAGGTCGTTCTGTCACGGCTCCCTATTCGGCAGCGAACGGCATGGCTCCAAAAAAAAAAGAGTGGACCTCGCTGCTGCGTTCCAAGAAGATTGCTCACAGGCTTCAGTCACTCGAGTCAGTCGTACTCGTACTTCCCAAGATGACGCTCGCTTCACCAACGGCATCCCACCCACAGAAGGGTCTGGCCGCCTCCTCAACTTCTCAACCGACCGCTGTCTCACCAGCGCAAGCTCCGGGCGGCAGCGGCAACACTGCGGGGGTCACCGACATCGACGATGATGAGGACGAGGAAGATGACGATGACCAGGATTTCAGCGACTGGATCGATGACGACGAAGACGGGCAAGGTGCAGACGATCGCACCTATGCGGATCTCAACGGTCAGACAGCCAAGGTGCGCAAGACACCGACCTATGCACTCTTCCCAGACGGCCCAGGCCAGCCCCTCAAGCTCTTTTCCCAACCCCGGGCCGCGCTGGATCACGCCAAGGCGCAGGGTTGCGACCTTGTCGGCGTCGTACGCAAGAACGGTACGTTTCCTTCCAGTGCAGATACACCAGAGCTCGAACATGACTGATTCCGGCTCCCACGCCCTCTGACCTTACTCCAGGTCTGGACGCCCTTCAGGTCATTCGCCTGCTCAACTACATCAGGAGACACGCTTCCAAGGGTACAGCGCTCTCTCCTCAGCAGGTCGCCGCTATCAACGGCTCCGAGGCTTTCCTGAATGATGATGCCGAGCTGAACCCTGTTCCTGGCTTTGAGATGGACGGTCTACTTCGTAAGTGGCTTGTCATCGCTCCCGGGGGGCCAAACAATGTCGAACCCGCCTGTGCTCACGTTCGCCCCATTCTTTCTGTAGAACTCGACTTTGACGAAGAAGTTTTCGATGAATCAAGCAACTCGAATAATGCCACCATCACCGCTGCTCGTCCCTCAACTTCTGAGCTCGAGTCGGAGCTGGCCGCTCTTCGCCTGGCTTTCAACGATCTTCGCGAACAGTATGCGGCGAGTATCGGTCTGACAGACGACGATCGTGCTGCGGCATCTGCTCCAAACGAGGAGGCTGGCAAAGTGTCATCGATTGGTCTCAAAGCCAAGTCAAAAATGAGCCCTTTCGCTGGCGTGTCCAAGACACACACCCCACTCTCTGCCAACGACAAGCTAGACGACGACCATTACTTTACGTCCTACGCTTCCAACGAGTGAGCTCACGCTTTGTATGTCAATCTGAAGTTGCGCTCTGACTTACGCACTCTCCCCCTTCCTTTTCTTCCTTCCGCCCTTTCACGCCAATGACTTTCTGTAGCATACACCAGACGATGATCTCAGACACGGTCCGGACGCTCAGCTACGCAAAGTTTATCCTCGCCCCACAAAATGCCCACCTCTTCCGCGACAAGATTGTTATGGACGTCGGGTGCGGATCAGGGATCTTGTCCTTGTTTGCCGCCCGTGCTGGAGCTGCAAGCGTGCTTGCGATCGATGCCAGCGACATTGCCGACCGCACGGTGCAGAACATCCAAGAGAACGGCTTTGGACCGGTGATCAGAGTAGTCAAAGGCAAGATCGAGGATCTTGACTCTGAGCTTGCGCCGTACCAAGGCAAGGTAGATGTGATCATTTCCGAGTGGATGGGGTGAGTTTGGGGGTCACATGACGCAATTTTTATCCACGCATCCGTCGGCAACACATTGTGCCTGACCCGGTTGAATTTCGTAACACGGATGCAGCTACTTTCTGATCTATGAAGCGATGCTGCCTTCGGTCCTTTACGCTCGAGACCGCTATCTCCGCCAGCCTACCCAGGTTGCAGCAGATGGGACTTCGACGGATGGCGGTATCTTGGCTCCGAGCCACACTCGGATGACATTTGCGGCGGTAGAGGACGCGGAACTGCTGCACGAACGCATTCACTTTTGGGAAGATGTGTACGGATTCAAGATGAGCTCGATGACCAAAGGCTTGAGCGACGACGCATACACCGAAAGCCTTAAAGCTGAAGCGCTCATCACTGACACGGCCAACATCTTTGTAAGTCTGGTATCTGGGAAACAACAGAAGAAGGTCGACGGCCGTCTGCTCTGACACACGATTTGACTTTTCTGGCTGTAGGATCTGCCTCTGATGACGATGTCGACACAGCAGCCAGAGTTCATGGCACCATTCACCATCACTGCGTCTCGAAAAGGGACTGTGCACGCGTTCCTGTCGTGGTTCGACACCTGGTTCTTGCCTGCCCCACTGTCGTCGACTGGACTGGTGCCAGCGGATGGCAAGCGTGACATGACAGGAGGTGAGGTTCTGACCGGCCTACCGGCGTGCGAAACGCGGGAACCGACGAAGGATGATGTTCGTGGGATCAGGCTACGCGGAAACGAAGTGGTGGAAGAGACGCAGGCGGCCGGTGCCAACGAAGGCGCAACTGTCAGCTTCACGACTGGCCCTCATGGCAAGGAGACCCACTGGAAACAAACGGCCTTCCTCCTCAAAGAACCGATTGCAGTCGAGAAAGGTGGGTGATGTGGGCGCCCCGTTCCGGACTTTCTCTTCACTTGCTGACCTTGTTCCGCTGCCCTGGGTTTTATCTACATAGGATCGATCATCTCTGGTCGGATCAACGTGACGCAAAGTGCGACACATAGCAGAGAGCTCGAGGTGGAGATCCACTACCTGGTCCAAGATCCTGACGCGGCCGATGACTCTGGTGCGCAACAAGAGAGCGGGCGGCCCAAGGCGAAGCGTGTGCAGACCTCACTTGTTCAGTGCTTTGCCGTAAGATGAGGGACTGTTTGCCTCACAACGACACAAATCCACTGTTTTCGTTTTCCCACCAACTGTTGGGCCCTGGTGAGCCGCGGCTGGGAAGTCGGCCAGAAATAGGCTTGAACCAGCCACCCCCAGCGTGAGCAGGTCCAGCCCGATTTGGGAAGCGCGCCCCACTGTTGACACGCGCATCCTGAGATCACGCGACGCAGAAGGGAGCACAAGTGGGGGCTGAAGATATTAGTCTTTATTCTCCGTGCCTGAGCCACTACAAGGACACTTGCTGATCCGGTTTTGGTTGAGTGCCAAGAAGTGTAGACACAAGCCACCGCCACAAGAGTGCGCGCCCACGACTGAGTGCTGTCGCTGATCAGCTGCTCATCTGTAAAAAAAATGCTCCGGGTGAAGGCAAGGCGGCGGTCCCGCTGGGTCCGTCCTCGCTTCCGACTTCCGCGAGCCTCGCACGAAGAAGAGCAAGACGTTCGTTCTCACTTCCTCTGAAGAGTGAGCGCGAGGCTTGCCATGCTGTTGCAGGTCCAGCGAAGCCTTCTCGCTTACGAAAGACCTCCTTCTCCTCCCTTGGGGTCTCACTCGAAGCTGGGTCCCTCCTCGCTTCAGCACGTCGCCCTGCAAGCAACCATACCTGCACATGCATGCTCGCAAGACTGCAGGGGCTTGTAAAGAATCGCTAGCGCGGCGTCGTCTCTCTCTTCTGGTGTAACGCCTTCCAGGTGGGAGCCAGGCACACTCGTGAAAAAAAAAAAGGGCGAAAAGGACAGGACACAGACGCGCAGGCAGACATCCTATAAAGACAGGCACTTGCCTTCGCGATTCGCCTGACTGCCTCCGTTCTCTTCAGATCTTGTTCCAACCCACCTTCCTTTCGCTCCCTTCTGTCTATCCTTCTCTTGCAGCTGCCTGACCTGTTTTGCATCTAACCCTCTTCCCTACCATGGTCACCTTGCGCTTCATCGTGGGAACACTTCTCGCTTCCGGCGTCCTCGCCAACAACAACAACAACATCACTCTCCCCAGAAGCTCCATCTCGGTAGAAGCCGCAGCTCGTGCCGAGCTCTACAGCCGCGCAGATCCCTTCAACCTCTTCGGCATACGCGAGCCTTCTCTCAAGTTCAGAGACCAGGTCGGCGATGTTATCGAGCAAGGCAGCGAGCTCGCACGCGGCATGTCCATGAAGGAGCGTGCCCAACAATGTGCCGATGCCGGATACGGTCTCTGTCCCGATGGAACTGGATGCTGCCCCGTCGGTGGCCAATGCTGCCCAGGAAATACCTGCTGCAGCAAGTACAAGGGAACCTGCACCAAGGTGAGGCTTTTTCAACAGTTCTTTGTCCCACGCATGTAATGAGCACAGCGCGAGGTATGCGGGTCTGGACACGGAGTGACTGAAATCAATTACTCCTTTTTCTTCTTGTCCCGTCCTTGCAGGTCTACGGACAGTACGGATGCTGCCCTCCCGGCCGGACCTGCAACGGCATTGACGGATGTGACGTCGGCTACCGGGCGTGCTCCAAGGATCAGGCTTGTGAGTGTAGCCAACTCCACAGAGAACCGACCATGAAAGGCACCTTCTCACACGCCCGCGTTTTCTTCCTCTCTTCGCTCGACCGCATCTCTTTTCTCGACACAGCATGCTGCCCTACCGGATCGAGCTGCCTCTACACTTCAGGAAATGTCGCGTACGGCTGCAGCGGTTCTGGCTCGGGAAGCGGTGGTGACACTGGCGACAGCGGCTCAGGCTTCTCTGTCACGTCGTCGGCTTACACCTCCATTCAGTACACCTCGTCGTCGGCTGCAGGCTTTACGAGCGCTTCCTTCTCCTCCTTCACTCTCGACCCCATTTTCACATCAGCCTCTTCATCATCTCCCACCCCAGCTGCGTCGTCGTCCCCCTCCCAGAGCTCTCTCTCTGTAAGCTTTCCCGCTGGCGGATTCGGTGGGCTGCCTATGGGCGCCGCCATCCCAAACAGTGGCTCTGGCCTCGGTATCGCGCTTGGCGCCGTGGTGACTGCCCTCATCGCGGGTTTCCTGTCTCTGTAAACTCAATCGTTCTTCTTTGGTTGCACAGCGCCAACTCAATCACGGGCTTCACCGCTTTGCTTTCACGTCGACTGGCGCCGATCCGTGCTGGTGGGGGCTACAAGAGTGATGTATGACGTTCTGAGCAAACCCTTGACGAGCGTGTGAACATGAAGCAGAAGCAGTACGAACAGTTGATGCAAGACGGAAGAGGATAGAAAAGAAAAGATGTGAAGAAGAGTTTGCAAAAGAAAAAAGAGTGTGGGAAACCTTGTGGGCTTTGCCGAAGAGGGTCTGCAAAGGTGATAAGATATCGACGCGTCCGTGGCACACTAATTTGCTGACCGGCTCGCACCAACTCCTTGGTGACGGCTCGGGTGAGCAACAGGGTGCGGCATGGACACCGCGTGCTGCTGTTGTTGCGCCTGCGCATAATCGGCAGCCACATTCGATCGGAGCAAGCTCATGCTTCCGGCGCCCATGTCCATGGTCGGAGACTGCGGGCTCTGAATCGTGGCCCGGGCCTCGTAGCTCGCCTGCAGGTATGCTGCAAAATACGGACTTTCGATCCGGCCTCCGCGACGAGCACCGTGGCCAAAGCTTGCATTCCCGTTTGCGCCAATACCGGCTGCACCCGAACCTTTCGAAATGCCTCCAGACTGCTGGTGTCCGTATGCACTAGACGCATATGATTCGTAGAATTCTCCAACCATGGTTCTGTAGTCTGGATCCCTTGGATCGGGGATAAAGCCAGGTCCGTCGGGAAGGGGAGGAGGCGGCCGACTGACCCAGGTCCGTCGATTGAGCAGCGCGTCTGACACCCCTTCATGGGATGCGCCAGAATCCAGGTGACCAGGTGCATTAGACCGATCGACGTTCACCGGACGCTGCACCGTTTGCGCGTCAGAAGGAGGAGGTCGGTAGGCAGAAGGAGGCGCCTGATTCGAGTTCATCCTCGCCCTAGGCCCTGGGCCCGGATCGCCTGCGTGAGTAGGAGGGGCGCCATGGTTCGCATGCCCGTTCAGGGCGGCCGCCCGGACCCTGGTGTCCGGCATCACAGCACTTGGCAACGCAGGCACAGCACCTGTCCAAAGCCCAGACACAAAGCTATCTGCATCCACGACTACTCCATAGGCATTGTGGCTGTCGTCCTTGTCGGTGACCATCGATGTGACCGTAGAGGCTGC
Organism: Tilletia setariae; assembly: GCA_023634365.1. Classification (NCBI taxonomy): domain Eukaryota; kingdom Fungi; phylum Basidiomycota; class Exobasidiomycetes; order Tilletiales; family Tilletiaceae; genus Tilletia; species Tilletia setariae. Next base: position 7,076,826 of record JAMJXE010000001.1, on the reverse strand, counting down.
ATCCATCGTCACATATCGATCAAACAAGTTGTTCACCTCGCCTCGATGCTTCGCTGCAGGTCCGACAATCGCTTGCCACTGAGGTGGCGGCTTTGTCCAAAGTTCTTCTTGGTTGCCGCTTTCCGCTATGGGAGACACTGGCGACACAGGAGATCCAGGACTAGATCCGACCTGAACGGAGGCGACACCCCCATCTGGACTTCCTGGAACGGTTCCTCTGCGTGAACGGACAGGGACTTGTAGATTACTCGTCCGTGGGTTGATGCTGGGGCCCGCTGAGAGCATATGTCTTCTGTCGGAAGCAAAATTCTCCAGGAATTGCCGAGCTGGAATGATGCGGAACTTTGGTCGAAGGCGATCAGGTAGCTTTGGGCCCGCCTGTCCACTTTCTGCGTCTTTGCTCGATTGGAACAAGTTCAGCCGTAATGTGGCGAGTGCGTACATCTCTAGAGGCACAGGTGCGGGTGTCGGCAGGCCATTGGGTCCTGGACCATTCCTGGCTGGGCCGGGATCCTTCGCGGCCGTGGTTGAGGCCGGAGCCGTGAATTCTGGAGGATAGCCCAACGAAGAATCGAAATCGTAGATCCACGTTCTTGAGACATGTACCGCATGGTGCTTCGCAATCCTATGATCTGTAGATGAGGACGAAGCGCCTGATCCGACGCCGGAATGACGGGACTCTGTTAGTGCCTCTTTGAACGGCGATGAGGCAAGCTCAGTCGATGGAGCCATGTTGTCGATCAGCAGGTAAGCCGTCACCGTAACGAACACATGGCTGTTGGGGAGGAACATGATCAGCTCGAGCCTCTCTTTCATTGATGACAAAGGAAGTACTTACTAGTCCCAAATCACCAGCCCGTCACCACGTCCAGCCTCTGCGCCAGCGCGCTGGGCAAAGAGCGCTACATTCTGGCCCTCATTGGAAGCAAAGACCACGTGAACAGCCCACCGTAGGCCGGCGTGCTGATACATCCTGTCCAAAACACGATTCGTATCTTGCGTCGCGTCTGAAGGACTTGCGCTGGGCCCAGAGAGGCCAAGACCATTGTATGTCTGCGAAGCGACAGACAGGCCCGTCGAGAAGGGAGGTCGATTGAGCAGACTCTGAACGAGTCGATACGCATTTTCTTCACAATAGCAATTTGCATAGCATTCATTGATTGGACCTGGTGGAAAGGCCGGGGGATGTATCGCGAAAATCGGACTCGAGCGTGGTTGCAACGGACTGAACGGTGCCGGGCTGGGCTCAGACGCCAAAATGGATGTGGCGGGTGAGGAGACTGTGCTCACTGGCGACATGACAGTCCCCCCGTTCGATGCTTGTGAGCTCGGAACTCGTGAAGGAGGCTCGGGGAACACGGAGGCGGAGACTGATCTGACCGGAGACATGGTCGAGCCAGGCGATGTAGGATCGCCAAGAGTGCTGGGACTATCCATGCCATTTGGTAGAAGATGGTGACCTGAACCCCCGGGCGAGAGGCGCGTGGAAGGAGGATGCGGGTGATTTGCAAGTGGAGGTGAAAGCGGGGCAAGTCCGGCAGAAGGTAGTTGACCTGACTGGTTTCCCACGTACATCGATCGAGTACGCGGTCCAGACGGACCATCCAGCTGTCTTCGCCCGACGGGGACTCCATTGTGATTGTAGAGCATTTGATCCGGATGGTGCAAATGTGAAGACGCACTCTGGATAGAGGACTGTCGGTGGGGGCCGGAGCTGCTCGGCGCCGCGTAGCTGAATCGGCTGCTCTGACTGTTTGCGCGCGCCGGACCAAGCGAACCAGATCCATAGCCGGTATAGACCTTCTGATCCTCCGAGTTCGGTGCAGGTCCATTCTGACGAGGGTCCTTCCCGCGCGATTCGCGTGCTTGGGCTTGCGCCCAACTCTCTTTACCTGGGGTGATGGACACTCGGTTTTTGAGCTTGGCAGCTGTATCTTTCGGCTGATGGCGAGCTGCTTGCGATGCGTTCGATGCCGACACAGAGCGAGGCCGCTCCTTGGCTCCCTGCGGGGCAGACTGAGTTCGAACCGCAGCCTTGGGTCCTGGAGGAGTAATTGATTGGGACGATGGGTTCCGTTGCCCGGGCAAGGGCGGAGCGCCTTGAGTGATGTATTGTGAACGCCTTTGCATAGATTCCAAGTTGGAGGCACCTTGGCTCTGGCTGCGACGTCGAAGATTGGCACCCTGCTCCGCCGCGCTCAACTGTTGCCGCGAAGCTAGAGTGTTTGTATAAGTTGGGAGCGCTGTGCCGGGAGGTTGAGGTCCTTCGGACAGCGATCTTGACGTCGACCCTGGTGGAGCAGGCGGAACATAGCCGAGAGGCAGCTTTTCAGGCTTGGCCGACTTGTTGGAGGTAGGGGCTGGGGTAGGCAGTGGGGGCGCATTTGCCCATCGACTCGGGTTGTTGCCATGACCGCTGCTGCTGTTATTAGCGCTGCTTCCGTCCTTGCTGGAGTGGCTGCTGAAGGAGCGGAACAGACCTGGACGTTTGGCGGAAGAAGAGGCGGTGGAGTGATTGGTCGGTGTGCGACTAAGGCTGGCTGGCGAATCTTCGTCTGCCTTGGTCGAACTTGAGCTCGACTTGCGAAACTTTGAGCGCAAGGAGGCGAACGAGGACGATTGTTTCAGAGCCATGGCTGACTGGCTTCAGCTGTGGGAGCTCCTCAGCCCGTCTGTCATCGAGAGTATTGAGCAGTTGGTGGACGTGGACGCGAAGCATGAACCGTGTCGTGTTCGTGCCAACTTGCCATGGAGGAGACCCTGATTACTCGTACTGTAGCATTCTTCCGCCGATCTCGCACTAGCGCGGAGAACCCTTCCTCAAGGTGCTTGCCTTCCAGCTCTGCTGCTGGCTGGCTGGCATTGGGAATGAGCGCAACAGATGAGCTTCGCTCCCGCGTCTCGACTTGGCGCAGCAACGGACCTGCATCTCCCCTCAGACAGCCGCTCCTCAGCCAGCACGCATGCAATACATGCTCTACAGTACAGAGCAATCATCGCGTATGCTACACAGGGAATCTTGCACCGATCTGATGCATGAGCCTGCCAGGCGTCGCATCTCAGAGAGGCACATCAGCGAGCATACAACATATTCCCGATACGAAGGGCAGAGCGTAGAGCAGCCTTTCGTCTAACGGCGTCCCAGCACCATCGTCGTCCCACGGCATGCTTCCATACTTAGTCGTCCTCCTGCCTCACACTGACCGTCACATTACCTGCACCGTCTCCGTTTTCCTCTTCTTCTTCGTCCTCCTCTTCCTCCTCTAGCACATCACTTACTCCGCCCGCCGCGCCACCTTGTGCGACGGAGTCTCGAATCGAGTTGCTCCCTGTCCCGAGACCAGCCGTTACAGGATAAGACGATGGCGACCGGATGCTAGAGTCTGTCGAGGAATTGGTACCCGGACCAGTTGACAGTGACGTTGCTCCCGTTCTTTCCTGAGGTCGAGGAATTCGATCTGAGAATTGAAGACTGGATAAGCATGTGCCTCCCAAAGGGGCATGTATGCATGGACGAAATACTCACGTAGCAGTCCGTATCCAACTCCACATCCTAGCAATCCTTCTCCACCCCAATCGCGATTCGGTATTATAATGACTTCCCGTGTGTGGTCAAAGTCGGAGTTGTAAACATATAATCTCAGGGGTCTGTTGATGTATCTCTCCACCAGCTCGTAGAAGTCACCCTCTCCCCTGAGCGGAGGCACCGCATCATCAGCGCCGGCGCCCGATGCCCCTCCGTTTGGCGCGCTTGAGCGATCTCGTCCGCCTGCGCCAGCCCATCCGATCACATAGTCTCCGTATGGTACCAGACCCGCCAGTGCTGCTGGCGAGCCTTCGAGAATGTCCAATATATGCCATACAGCACTGAGCGCCTGAGAGGGATCGCACAACCGCAACGACAGACCTAGTAATGATGGTTGCGCATTCGACTTGGCTTGAGCTGGCGAAGTTGGGTTGCCTTTGTTTACGGGAGCGGACCATTGCCTCGAGGGTGTTATTGGTACCTCTGCAACAGTCACAGACCAGATGTCAGACACTTACATGCTGCGCATGTGCCTTACGCACAAACCACTGAGAAGACGGCGCAACAAGCAGAGTCGGTTCTCTCACCTCTGAATTCTTGACGTTTGCTGTTCCAAACACTAAGTCGGATTTCCGTGCCTTCTCGCTTTTCTATACTCTTCCACACATCCGTTCCCGCTGCCTCGATGCGCGCCTGCTGCTCAGGTGTGACAACCAGATTGCCCTGCGGCCCGACCGCAGTTGGATTCAGGCTGATTGATGGATCGAGTGCCTGGCCCTCGAGGCCCACGAGGTAATCGAAGAACGGTTCACTGTGAAGGCACCAAAATGATCAGATGTTCTGACAACAGCGTTCGTTTCAGGGAGGTACCCACATCCCGGCCAGGTGCGCTGGACTGCCTTCCGCAACTCTGGCAACATGGTAGCCTCGTCGTGGAGCTGATGAGCGGGAGCGGCAGTCGCATATGGTCAGTCATGTGAACGAGGATCCAAATCCCCCAGATGCCCCTGAACTCACCTCCGGCATTGGCTGCCACACTCGGCGTAGATTCTGCTGCTCCCATCCTGCAGGTCTGATGGCGTCGTTGCGGCTTTTTGCTGGCGGGGATACCTGTGTCGATGCCGTCCATGATGAGCTGGAGGCAGTGGTCCAAGCGGAATCTTCTGAGTCACGTGATGTTCATTCACGCGAAGCTCGAACGCGAAGACCAACCACATCCGACCACATCCTCCGTTTGTTCGACTCAACGTTTGGCAAGAGTCCAATCGCGTTCTCGAGACGGAACGCTCGCGAAGGCTTACAGGACAGCTCCAGTCAGGTGCACGTCGGACCTTCTCTGCCAGCGCGCACGGTGCTCAAGACGAGTGAAGGCGCGCACATCGGATTCGGTCATTCGGTGACATCATGTCAGGCCCTCCTGGTCCCATCCGGAATTTTGGGAATCCAGACAGCAGCGAGCCTGTCGACGATGAGTCCATGGAAGATGTGCAATCTTCCAGTCCGATTGTCGTCGTCGACGACGATGAAGAAGACAGTGAGGACGAAGAAGAAGAAGAAGATCGGGACCCTCCCGTCGATATGGATGCCGATGGAGAGGCAGACGAGGACGGAGATGACAACGATGAGGGAGACGAGGAGGAGGATGGTGACGATGACGACGACGATGAAGATGAAGAGGATGACGATGGAGATGAGGATCAAATAGAAGACGCCGGTCATCAGGAAACGGCTGGAGAATCTGCTCAACAAGAGGATCCCTCGCCCACTCTCAACAACGGTAGCGGGATTGTTTCGTCGTCAGCGGATGTCGACACTGCACCCGCATTTTCGTTCGGGATGCAACCTCCACCGCCGGCTCCAAATGTTTCAGAAACCGTATTCGCTGGTACCGGCCCTTCCGCGTTTGCCTCCCTACCAGAAGCAGCCGGCGGCGATCTCTTCTCCGACTTGATTGTTCAGGACCCGTCTGGATTGGCCGATCTCGCCTCTGCATCTGCCGCCGCGATGAATCAAATCCAGCTCAGTCAAGCGGATCTAGACCAGGTTCAGAGTCAAGCCGATTCGCGCATCGCTGCGATACAGGCTGAGCTCGAGACGAAGCTCGTCGCCGCTGAGCAGAAGCATGCCGTGGAGCTGGCCCAGGCACATGCGGAAGGCGAACAGAAAGTCAACACCGTCCGCGCCGAAGCAAACACCGTCAACGAGCTCTTGTCGCTTGAGCGCGTCGAAAAAGAAGCTCTTCAAGCACGGTTCCAAGACATCACCAACCAGCTCACCGAAAGTCGCCAAAGGACGGAAGATCTCGAACGTGAGAAGACAGAAGTCGCTGCGGCTGCAGCTGCAGCGGAGCTTGGTCAGCTCCCTGATGGGTCCGATGCAGCAGTTGGCGCTCCCCAGGCGGTCATCAACAGTCTTCGAATCCAGCTCAGATCCACAGCCAGCAGCAATCGTGAACTTCTTCGCGCGCTGGAGAGGGAGAAGACTGATGCACGCAGTGCGGAAGACCGTGCTTATAATCTCAACATCAAAGTGCGCGAGACACAAAATGAAATCACCAGACTCCTCAGCGAAGTACAAGGCCTGAAAAACACAGACAGCTCTCGCAACGTGAGTCTAGGTCTGTCACCCTCCCACCGTCTGAGTAGACATCCATTGACCATACACTGCCGCACATACTGCAGTTTAAGCTTGTCTCGGTCTCCCAAGAACTTGAACTCTCGAAGAAAGAGCTCGACTTTGTCCGGAACCAGCTGAGCAAGCTTCAACAATCCTCAGCACAATTCCGGACGAGTAAGACTTTGGAAGTCTCAAGATTACAAAACGCTCTGTCCGATGCTGAATCTCAGGTCACTGGGCTCAGGACGAAGGTGAACAGTCTGAACAGCGCGTACGAGAAGGGCATTGCGAAGCAGAAGGACCTCCTCGAACGGGCCGAAGAGGCTGAACGCCGTCGAGCAGAAGAAGAGGCTGCATTCAAGGGCGAGATGGAGACACAAATCCATTTGGCGAGCCTCTACGAGCAACGGGCAAACGATGCGGAACGTCGCGCAAAGGCGGTAGAGACGCAATGGGAAGATATCCAGCGCGGTTGGAAGGATCGGGAGGAACAGGCTCGCACTCGGCTTATCGAAGAATCGCACCGGAGAGAATCCGCTGAGAAGGAGAGGGATGAGCTCAAGGTCGCCTTGGATCGACTGGCGGAAGGCGTTGGCATTCCTCTCGAGTCTGATATGGGTGAGACCACCGGCGCGCTCCCGGCAGATCGTGCTGCTTCCGCCGAGCCCAGCTCGCAGGCTGGAGGCATCCTGAGCAGCATCTTCGGCAGCCGAGCACGGTCTAGCACCCCTGCCGGACCTGTGCTAAGTGCAATTACCGCTTCGCCATCTGCCCAGCTGGCTTCTAGATTACAAAAGAGCGGCAAGTCTTTCACCCAGGTGTACCACGAGCTCGCGGTCACGACAGAAGAGTTGCGCAGGGAACGTGAAGAGCATCGCAGGAAGTCACAGCTACTAAGTGAAGTCTCCGCAGAAGCCCTTCAAAATGCTGCACGCGCCAAAGCTGAGCACGACGACGCAGTACAGGCTACAAGACAACTCGAAGCCCTGAACAGAGAGTTCTCTTTGGTGTGTACGGAGAGTCAAAAACGCGAGAAGGAGGTCAAGCAAGCGCAGGCCGAACTTGCGCGAGTGGTGAGGGAGAACGCGTTACTGGAAACTCAGGTCATGGACCAAGGTCGACAAATTCGAGCTCTCATGAAGGAAGCGGTCCTGCGAGATGATCCCGACGCGGCGGATCGGCTGGAGGACGACGGTTCAAATCTGTCTGATCTTTCCCGCACCGACCACGGCGCGGCGGCTCAGGATAGCAACAGCGTCATTACGGCTAATCTCGTTACCTTCAAGAGTCTAACAGAGATGGTCGCACAGAACCAGCGGCTTCTCCTGATGACACGCGAGCTCGCGACACAGTTGGAATCACGAGAGAAAGATCTCGCCGCGGGTGGCATCGCTTCTCATGGTGGCGCGACCGATCTCATCGATACCGCCGAGCTTGAAGAGCTTCGCACAACTCTGGATCGCTTGGAGGAGCAATTGCGCGCGGAGCGTAGCAGCAAGAAGGCCTTGACGGCGGAAAGAGATCTGCTCAAAGCGCGACTGCAAAGAGCAGATGGCACGGCCGCACCAAACGGATCGATTGCCAACGGATCATCAGCCCCAGTCGGTCCAGACGCGGCTCTTATCCAGGCCCACGAACTTCTCAGATTGGAACACGAACGGCTGCAAAGACATTATGATACGTACAGGACCGAGACTGCGGAAGATCTTCGTCAGCTCAAAGAAGACACCAGCGATTCTCGCCGAGAAGCGTCTAAAGCGGCCGCCAAGGCTGCGAAAGAAAAGGCGCTCCGTGCTGCTGCGGATGGTGAGCTGATCTAGCGGAGACTCTCAGTATGTATGCGCTAACTGGTCCGATGTTTCACAGAGAGGTACGAAATGATGCAACAAACCTACGAGTTGCAACGTGACGAGCTTCAAGAGCTGCAAAAGCAGACGCAGAGTCTTCGTAACAGTCTCACCAAGACTGAGATTTCGTTGCAGACTATGGATTCCGCTCTGGGCGACACTCGTGCTCACCTCGAGCAAGCTCGAAACGAGGCTGCCAATGCGCGCGCAGAACGTGATCTTGCCAAGAGTATGGAGAAACGTCTCATGGAAGAGCACCGTGGTCTGATGCTTGAGCGCTCCAGCCTCACACAGCTTCTGCAACAAGTCCAGACAATGCAACTCGACCTGGAGAAGGCAGGATCGCAGAACCGCGAGCGTCTTGAAGCGCAGGTGCATTCGCTCGAGCAGAACGTCAAGGAACTCAAGGATCGTCTGGCCAAAGAAGAGAACGACCACCGCACTGCCGTGCTCCGCAGGGAGGTCGAAGCGAAAGAGGCGCAAACGAGACTGGACGCAGCAAATGCGGAACTTCTCGACGCCAAGAAGCAATTGGTCGATACCAATGGCAAGCTCCAGCAACTGTCGACGAAACACGATGAGCTCGCCAAGGATTTGCAACTTCACGTGGAGAAGTTGGCAGTATACGAGCGTCAAGCCAACGAGGATGGGGACGATGGTGTCAGCAAGGAGAAGAGGCTTGAAACGGAGCTGGCGGAGGTGCGAAGCAGCTTGAAGAGCATGGCTGTGGAACTTGAGGCTTCCCGTGCGCACGTTGTGCAATACAAGAACATTGCACAAGGCGCCGAGGATGCCACCGAGCAGTTGCAGGCCACTTTGGAGGAGGCGAAGAAAGATGCCGCGGAGCAGGTGGCTGCCAAACACGTGAGCAGACTCTCGTGCCTGACCTTCTAGATAGATGCTGACACATCGTATATATCATCCAGGCTGAGATGGCCTCGATCAAGCAACGCATGGGCACCTTCATTGACGAGCTCAACAAGGCCCAGGAGGAAGCTGCCGACCTAAAGAAACAACTCGCAGCCCAGAATGCAGAATTCAACAGTCAGAAACGAGAGCTTGAGGACGCGCTGACGCAACTGACAGGTGCAGAGGAGACAGCTGCGGCCCGTGAGAAGCCTATTCGAAGCGACCGGGACCGACAAGCCCAACTCGCCGAAGAAGCCGAGCGCAAGTACCAGAGCGAGCTGTTGTCTCATGCAAGAGACGTGGAAGAGCTGCATCGGATCCGCGACCAGTTGCAGACAGCCCAGGCTGACAAGCGCGAGGCATTGAAGGCCAAGGAAACTGCAGAGATCAAGCTGACTGGCTCTGAGACTAGCTGGATCGCTCAAAAGGAAGCGATTCAGCGCGATGCAGATGACTTGAAGAAGAGGTGAGTACGATCATATCAGTCCGCTTTGTTACTTCGGCGGGTCACACATTGCTGACTGCGATGTTCTTGGGTTTCAGCATCGAGGACCTCAAGAAGCAGAACTCATTGCTACATGATGCCCTCGAGACGGCGAATGAGCAAGCGACAAAGCTGCGCCTAGCACACGCCGAATCCAGATCCGAAAACTTCGATCCCGATCAAAGCGTTAGTGCCATGCCTCAGACAGAGCTCAACGAAGTGGTTCGTTTCCTGCGCAAAGAAAAGGAGATTGTTGATGTGCAGCTCGAGCTCAGTCGGCAAGAAGCCGCACGACTTCGCCAAAGTCTTGACCATGCCAACGCAGCAATCGACAAACTTCGAAGCGAATTGGCAGAAGAGCGAGGCAAGGTCGTCGCTGCCAGCACAAACTCAGCACAGCAGCAGGATCTGCTGGAGAAAGTTCAGCAAGTCAATCTTTTGCGGGAGAGCAATGCGACACTGCGGCAAGAGACTCAGCGCGCTAGAGCCCGGATCATCAGTTTGGAGGAGCAGTTACGAAATGCTCAAACAGAGCTCCAGCCACTTCGCGAACGGGCCACCATGGCTGAAGCCGAGCTCGAGAGCAGTCGAGAACAAGCTACGATCCTGGAGGAGGATTCGAAGCGTTGGCAAGCACGAGTGCAAAACATCTTGGCCCAATACAACCAACAGGATCCCGAGGAGATACGTACCCTCAAAGAGCAGGCAGCCAAGGTCGACGAATTACTCGCAACCAATCAGCAGCTGACGGATGCTGTTGCCCAGGTAAGCCAATGTCCTTGGTCATACCTCATAGGGAAGTGCTGACACCACCGCTCGTTTGCAGGCCAATGCCAGCACTGAGACCGCCAAGGAGAGGTTCAGCCTCCTGCGAAACCAGACTGTGGAGCGCCTACAAGCTAAGAGTGCAGAGATCGAAGCGCTGAAGAAAGACTTTGCGAGCAAAGAGCAAGGTCACACGGACGCTCTCGCAGCACTACAGTCAAAACTTGAGGCGGCCAGCTCCAGTGCAGACAAGGATGCGATCGCCAACGCCATCGCTGAATCTCAAACCAAGTGGGATGAGGAGAAACGCAAGCTAGACCAGCGGAATGAAGATCACCTCACAAAGGCAAAAGAATTTTTGGCAGGGAAGGTGAGCTCAGTTCAGGTCTCGGCCTCCTCTGAAATCTCACGGCTGACGAACATGTCTGCATACAGAGGGCGGCTGAGAAAGCAACGGCGGAAGCGAACGCTAAACTGGCCGACCTCCAAAAGGAGATCGACAGCTTGCGTGCTGGAAACTCGGCAGAGGTAGAAAAGGCTGTTGCAGAGAAGCTTGCCGAGTACAAAAAGAGCGCTGAACAGGGCGGACAGCTGGACGAAGCGGATTCAAACCTGTTGTCTCTGCAAGAACGGGTTGCCGAGCAGGAAGAGAATCTCAAGCAAGCTCAGGCCCGCATTGCGGAACTTGAGGCTGCATTGGCCGCAGCCGGCTCTGAAGAAGGAGCAACGGAAGGCGATTCTGACCGCTCGGCAGAGATTGAGGCTCTGAAAGCCCAACATGCTCAAGAGCTCGCGAAGGTCAGGACGGAAGCAACAGCCTCAGCAATCGAAAAACAACGCGAGCTGGAAGCACAGATTGCAAAGTTGCGAGAGGGTCGGTCTGCCACCGAGGAAGATTCCGGCGCGGGCGGGGCCGCCAAAGCGGTTGACCCCGAAAAGGTTGAGGAGGAAGTGCAGAAGCGCTTGTCGGCTCTAGAATCAGAGCGAGAGGCTGCACAGGCCGCCGCCATCAAGCTCGCGGTCGAGACGCAGCTGAAGGAGGCGGGCGAAAAGCACAAGACGGAGTTGCAGGATGCAGTGGAGCGAGGCAAAACCGAGGCAAATCTTCGGAACCAGCTACACCTGTCCAAACGAGACAAGCAGATTGCAAATCTGCAAGAAGAGGTCAACAAATTGAAGGCCGAGTCGGCAGAAACGAAGGCCGAAGACGCAGGGGCCGGGGCCGAGGCCGCTCCCGCCCCTTCCGCCGGCGCCGGTGTCGCTGCGTCGCGGCCGCTCCAGGGAACAAGCATCGCCGGAGCAGGACGAGGTGGTCGGTCGATAAGAGCTATTGCCGGTCGCGGTGGAGCCGTCGGAGCTGCTGCGGCAGCAGCTAATCAGGACATCCCTACGGGTCCTGCGGGAGCAGCAAAGCGGAAAGCAAGTGTTGCGGAGGAGTCCGGCAATACCACTGAGCGTGCGCCCGCGAAAAGGGCAAGAGGCGGGCGAGGAGGTGGCAGAGGTGGCAAGGGTGGTGCCTGAGGGTCGGTGGTGAAAGGATCCTCTTAACATTCATCCTACCTCAGAACATCTTCCAATTATTTGCGGTCTGCTCGCTCTCTCTCGTAATTGCATCTAACTTTGTATCTCACACACATGATGATGGGTTGATTGGAGGTCGACTGACACACAACGCTCAAAAGTAGCGCGGAACCCGTTTAGACTGGCCCCACGATAGGGTTCTGGGATGTTGCTGATGAGGAAGTATCCTTCTCCTTGCGCACGTACCCAGGTTTCTTCGCGATGGTGTTGATCTCCGCCCAACTGAAGTAGTGGGGCGCAACCTCACGAAGCCATTCTGGACGAATTGGTGTCAGGTTGCGCATATAGTGCTTGGACGTCTCCACTGAGAGCGGCAGAGTGAGGACGATGTACAATAGTCAGAATGCAGCGTTCCTGAAGAAGTGACTCGGTGCTCACCTAGTTCGTAATAAAGTACCATGGTCGGGCGGGGAACTTCCGAGAAGAGAGCAGACGACGGATGCATGTGTAAGCTTGCAGAACTCTGCTTAATGCCGCGATAGCTGTCTCCGCCTTTCTGGACGTATGCCTGGATAACGGAAAGTTCTGTCTGGTCAAACAAATGCACAAGCAAAACCTAGAGGCTCGGCTGCTACTCACCACATTGTAGAAGAATCCGCTCAACAGGGCCTTCTGTATCGGTACGATTTCGCCTGTTGCGTTTGATTCTGGAACAATCTCCACACGCTCGCACAACTGTGCAAGTTGGTCTCGAATGTCTCGAACTCGACCCAAAACCTTTGGTTGCACGAAGTTTTCAACACAAAAGCTGGACGAGTACCAATGTCAGCAACTTCACAAGCATCAGCAGATTGTGAATGACAAGAAGAACTAACCTGTGACTGAAATTGTTCTCGACATATTGCTCCCAAATGTTCAGCAATGTGAAGTGGTCGCCACCTACGGTGACGAACGCAGCTCGCCGTTGGTCCGCATGTAACTTCTTGTCCTTTGGTCGGAAGAAGAGGGATGAGCTTTCCTGTAGCATAGAGACGATTGATAGCACCTGTAGGAGTGAAAGAACGGGTCAGAATGTTCTTGAGACATCGCAGCCTTGGGTGGCAGACATACCTCTTCTGTGCACTTGTACTCCTCGCTTGCAAGGATGGCCTTGCTGAGCATGGGGTCGACGGGAAATTCGGCCATCCTCCGACCCATCTTCGTCAGTTGACCCTTGTCATTCAGTGCGCCAAGGGCATACAGCAGCTCCAGACTTCGTCCTAGAGTGTCGACCGGTGGGGGGTCCAAGAAGTCAAAGTTGATGAGATCGTGGATGCCGATCGACTTCAACATCAGCACCACGTTCGAGAGATTGGTTCGTTGAATTTCTGGTGTAGTATGTTCGTCCATCTCATTCTTGAACGCCCAGACCGTGAAGAGTCGAAACGCTTTTCCTGGGCCGACACGACCAGCACGGCCGGCGCGCTGATTAGCAGAAGCTCTTGAGCACTGAAATGAGCCAAGGATTGATGAGTCCTGGAGTCCACACAAACGTCTCGAAAGTAAATAGCCACCACCACTCACAGGTACCACAGTCAGCGCCGACATTCCTGTTCGAGGGTTGTACGAATTCTGTTTCACAAACCCTGGGTCGATGACATACACCACTCCATCGATGGTGATAGACGTTTCCGCAATGTTTGTTGCCAACACCACCTTCCTGGCACCTTCAGGAGTTGGCTCGAAGATCTTCGCCTGCATTTCAGCGGGCAGATTAGCATAGATTGGGCAGACTATGAGCTCCGGTATCTTTGACCCCAGTGCCCTGCAGGTCTCTTGGAGATTCTCCATCGCCGCATCGATCTCGTCTTGTCCCGTTAAGAAGACTAGGATGTCACCTTTGAGGGGCTGAGTTGTGTGAATCTGGAAGATGGTCGTGATCGCTGCGTGCAGGTAGTTGGCCTCGGGTTGGGGTGTGTAGTGAATGTCGATTGGGAAACGTCGACCGGGCACTGTAGGAGCAACGAAGATCAGCACGCTCGCTCTGCATAGTTCTCGAACACTTGATGCTCACCATTGAATATAGGAGCGCCGTCGAAGTACTCGCTGAATTTCTCTGCATTGACCGTGGCACTAGAAATGATGAGGCGGAAGTCTGGTCGAAATCGAGCAATATCTTTGACCAGCCCAAGTAGGATATCGGTTGCGAGTGTGCGCTCGTGTGCCTCGTCGATGATCATACAGCTATACTGTCCGAGGTCTGGCTCGGTAAGGAATTCTCGCAAAAGCATACCATCTGTCATGTACTTGATGACAGTGGCGTCAGAGGTTTGATCCTCGAATCGGATACTTGAGAACAAGGAGCCGTCAGTTGCGAGTCACAATAAGGATACAAACGTGGCAGCGCATCTACTCACGAGTAGCCACATTCTCGTCCTAATCTCACGCCCATCTCCTCCGCCACTCGAGCAGCTACACTCATCGCGGCTACCCTTCTTGGTTGGGTGCAACCGACCTTGAGGCCACCCTTGGTGTATCCTGCTTCGTGAAGATACTGGGGGATTTGAGTCGTCTTGCCAGACCCGGTCTCGCCCACGAGGATCAGAATCTGGTTGTCCGCTACTGCGTCTAGGAATTCCTGGCGCAGCTGGTAGACTGGAAGACTTTTGCGCATTACTTCAATCGAGTCGGCCCGCTTTTCCGCCTCGGCAATCTGCTTTTGCAAGGCGACATCCTCAGCTTTCGGCGCTTTAATGTCGTTGAACCCGGACAGGGTGGCATCCATGACGAATTGAATTGTTTGTGATTCGTCCAGCACGTAGTCGTACTCATCCTCAGGCTGGACCGCGGCTTCTGGTACGAACTTTGATCGCTCAAGCTGTTCGCGTTCAAATTGATCGAGGTCGGTCAACTGAGCTGCCTGTTGTCGCTCGGACTTCGCGTCGTCATCTGAAGTCAAAGCAAGGGTGAGCAAATCGGGACACGAGCCTGAACTTGAGCCGGATATGAATACTCACATCTTTGATACAGGGCAGCTTTCTTGCGTTTCTTGTCGATCTTGCCCTGTTCTGTGATATAGTCTTCAGGCATAGCATAGCCTCCGACACCCTCCTGCTCGATTCTTTGTCTCTCCTCCGCCAGTCGCAATACCTCCTTCTTGAACTCTAGCTCCCTCTTTTCTCTTTTGGTCATTTCCAGACCTCTGAAGAAGCGCTCCTCATCCGCAATTTCCAGGCGCAGCAAGTCGAGTTGTTGTACCGAGCGTTTGCTGAGATACTCTTGTCGCGACCGATCTCTGAGGTCGGGCATTGCTGCCTCCCGAGCCGCCTTATCCTCCGCGAGCAGGCGCCGTGCGGCAGCCTCCGCATTCTGTTTGCCTGATGAGCGATCCTCGACCACCTTCTTGCTAGAATTCTTGTCTTTTTCTCGCATTCGCTGGGCAAACTCGTCTCTCTCGGCCAAGTCGCGCTCCCGTTCCCGTTCTTTCCTCACATCTTCTGGCGTCGGACTGCGACCGGGAGATCTGGAGCGGGAACGAGGTCGTGCAGCCTCACTGTCGTCTGCAGGTCTCGATTTCTTCTTGCGCTTCTTTTCTGGCTTGATGTCGAGCTTCTCTAGGCCATCCTCTTCGTCTACAAGGAGCGCATAGCGCTTCTTGCCGGCAACGGTGCTGCTGGAAGGCCCGTCCGTAGAAGACGCAACAGCTGCTGGGGCATTGTCGATGGCCTTGCCTTTGCCTTTGGCCTTTTTTCTCGGGACCCGCTGAAACAAGCTGCTGGTGAATGCGCGCGCATCAGGACTGTCTTCCAGACCGAATTCGGCCAGCTTGGCCTGGAGCGCATCGATGCTGGAAGCAGAGGCAGCAGAAACGTAGATGAAGTCAACAATGGTCGACTGCGAGACGCCAAAGAAGCGCAGCGCATGGTCCGAGATCCAGCGCTTGGTGTCTTCCATCGTTGCTCTGCCTTGTTTCTTCCCTTCGGATCGCTGTTTCTGTGCAGCCGGAACGCTGGTGGTGGTCCTCCAGCTGAGGCAGTGGCAGAATCTCAGATCTTCCTGAGGCGAGCTCATCGAATCGGGGACGTCAACACTTCCTCCATCATCAACATCATTCTCACCGCTGGTCCCTTCTCGCGTCTCCGCCCAAGCTCGTTCATCTTCGGCTTCTATTCGTGCGTCAAGCCGGAGTACTTCTGTCCATCGATCCGGATCCAGGTCTTGCGCCAGAAGAGCATCTTCTGACTCGAGCACCTCAGCTTGGCTCTTATTCGCCAACACAATCCACGCAGACTCATACAATGCCCAGCGAACTGGACA
The DNA here is from genome assembly GCA_023634365.1 of Tilletia setariae. Taxonomy (NCBI): domain Eukaryota; kingdom Fungi; phylum Basidiomycota; class Exobasidiomycetes; order Tilletiales; family Tilletiaceae; genus Tilletia; species Tilletia setariae. The sequence continues at coordinate 7,060,862 of JAMJXE010000001.1, read as the reverse complement.
GGTGAGCTCATCTTCAGTCGTGGCACCGCAAGAGCAGTATGCTGACCGGCGCGTGCTTTCGTTGACAAGACATATCGAGCAGCTGCGACGATGCGAGCCTTTGCCAGAGCCCGCAGTCCGGTCTCTGTGTCTGAGAGCACGAGAGATTTTGATCGAAGAAGCCAATGTACAGCACATCTCTTCACCAGTCACCATCTGCGGTGACATCCACGGCCAATTCTTCGACCTACTGGAGCTTTTCGTCCACGGAGGACCATGTCCAGAGACAAATTACCTCTTCATGGGCGATTTTGTCGACAGAGGCTTCTACTCGGTCGAAACCTTTCTCCTGCTTCTCGCGCTCAAGGTGCGGTATCCGGACAGAATCACGCTCATTCGAGGCAACCACGAGAGCCGGCAGATTACACAGGTGTACGGCTTCTACGATGAGTGCGCGCGGAAATATGGCAACGTCAATGTTTGGCGATATTGTTGCGAAGTCTTCGACTACCTAGCACTTGGCGCAGTCGTCGATGGCAGAGTCTTCTGTGTGCATGGCGGCCTATCCCCAAACATCCACCACATCGACCAGGTACGTCTTGCTCCCTCCTTCCCCATCTAGAAGGGTGTACGTTCTGCAGCCGGCTCAATGCTGTCCTCTTTGTCTGCAGATCCGAGTTATCGATCGGAAACAGGAAGTTCCCCACGATGGCCCAATGTGCGACCTATTGTGGTCTGACCCGGATGGTGAGTATCGCGCATCCCGAATGATTGTCACCATAAGGACAGGCTCTGATGCTAGTTCCCCCGAACAAGACATCAACGGATGGGGAATGTCTCCCCGAGGAGCTGGCTACCTTTTCGGATCAGACGTCGCTTTGCAATTTGCTCACGCGAATGCGTTGGACCTTATCGCACGTGCGCATCAGCTCGTTCTCGAAGGCTACAAGCATATGTTTGATCAGACCATCGTGACCGTATGGAGCGCCCCAAACTACTGCTATCGATGTGGAAATGTAGCAAGCATCCTCAAGCTGGACGACGGAGGAAATCAGAAATATGAAACTTTCGAAGCGGCAGCACAAGAGTGAGTAGGAAAAATGCGCAAACATCTTCTGTTCTATGCAGCTGATGAGACTCCCGCGTCCGTTTTGAAGGGCTCATGGAGTACCAGCGAAACGACCAGTACCCTCCTACTTCCTCTGATCGCATGTTTTGCCCTTTGATACAGTTTCTGCGTGTCGAGCATCGTTCAACAGCGGGCACTTGACCTGACGAGGCCAGCTTGTTCCGCCTCGCAATCGTGTATTGTACTTGTAACTTGCAACTCTGTCATCTCTTCATCCTGTCTTCGTACTCCAGCCTGAGAGTAGTAGGCAACACATTGCGCTGTGCGATTGAAAACATCGTAGACGCGGCAAAGCGGTCGTACGAAGGAACTGGTACAAATGAGGGGAGGCGGCGGGGCATGCGAATCCAATCGCACTCATCCCGTCAGACCCAGGCTGTCTGTATCAACCTGAACTAGCACAACTACGATGAGTCGGGGGCCGAGTGAGGTGGCTGAATGCGAGTGCGGACAATCGATCTGTACCTGTTATCAGAAGGGAGAATCTTGCTTGCGGGTGCTCACTGCGGAAACGATGACAGATGTTGTTGGTTGCGAATGTGGAGTCTGTGTTGGCTGCGGAAAGTCAGATGTCAAGTAGCAATGAAGGAGGCAGAGAGAACGATGATGCGGCAGATGTGGGCCGTTGGAACATCCTTCCTGTTCGGGTGGGAATTCTGTTGGAAAAGCTACTTCGATCATCGTTTAAGCATTTCTGGCATTCGGAGAAAGTCGCAAAGCATCAAGGCACTCACCATGAACTACTAGAGGCGCGTCGTCAATCCTCGTCGGTATTGGCCATGCGCCGCAGAGACGGAAACTGTTGGAACGGAGAGACATATGGAGTCCATCGACTCGTTTGAAGCGGAGCAACATCAGTAGCTTCGGTGGGGGCCTTAATGAGCCCACCAGCGACGATGATCAAGGACGGGAAGTACCAGGGCATATGGGTAAAGAATGCACCGGTCCGGTGGAATCGTAATGGAAAGCATGGCCGAGATGGAAGGACGAGAGATGGAGCACAAAATCGTTTTCACCTGAGCTGTCAGCATCGTACCCGCACCCAATTCTGGGAGTGCGCTTGGAAGCTAGGCAAATGCACTACCGGGAACCCACCATTTCACCTGCGCTCGTCAAAGTCGTCTGCGTTGCGCATGCAGAGACACGAGACGCAGGTGAATGTTGGGAAGCGCCGAAGGCATGGAGTTGACGTGGCGAGGGGACCGCAATGCGGCGAGCGAAGGAAGAGAGCGAGGGAAAACGGGGAAGGGAGAAGGAACGTGGTCAGTCACTGTCGAATCCTCGGCGCTTCGCAGCGAGTCTCAGCTTCGAAAGTCACAGGTGTGAGCAATCAGTGAAGAAAAGAGCCGCGTTGGCAACGGTGCCGAGGACAGAATGGCAGCGTGCGACGCATCGAGAGTGACGATCGGGGCGGGAGAACATACGCTTTGTTGAGACGCAATAGCAGCTCTGCTTCGATGTTGAGAGATAGATGGCGCCCGCTCAAAAGTGTATTCAAGCTCGGGGATGTATTCTTCTCCGTCCTCTTCTTCCGCTGATTCAGGGTCGGGTGACACCTCCAAGAAGATGGTTGCCGGCTGAACTGACTTCTCGACAAGATCATCCGAGACTGCATCCTGTTGACGTGGGGCAGTCGAACTGAGAGCTTCGGCCATATCACCTGGGGACCCCGTAGCGCCGAGTGTTTCTGACTCTGGGATTCGTAACAGATGGCGTCCGTCCGTTGATGTCGCCTGCTCCGCGGCCGCCCGTCGCCGCTTGGCAATTTCCATCGCCTTTTGCCGCGCATTCATCTCCTCGATCTTAGCCATCTGTTCCTTCATCTGTCGAATCTGTTCCTGGTAAGCCGCCAACTTGGCATGTATGTCCCCCGTCTCGGAGCCAACAGTGGCGGAATCGGGCTGTTGAATCGCGCCATCATCGGTGCCGGCCGGTATGGGAACAGCATTGTGGGCCGCAGGACTCTTGCTTCCACTGGCACCATTGAGGGATCTCGTCGAGGTGGCGCTTGATGGTCGTTGGGGTGGCCCTACGATAGTCTGATTGTCTTGAAGTGGAATCTGCAGAGTGCCAGAGGATGAAGCACGTTGAAGTGGGAGGCGCGACGCTTCCGCCGATAGACCATTGCGTAGCTGAGCTAGAGTCGGTGTTTGACGGCTGCGTATCAGACCGACTATGTCATCCACCTCTCGTAGATGTTGCTTCCGAAGGACAGAACCTTCAAGCTGCCAAGACTTTGCACTTCCCTCGCTTTGGCTGTCAGATTGATCCGACCGCGAGTCGTCAGAGATCAAAATCTCATCATCAGCCAGCTCGCCTGACAGTTCCGCGGCTGTCTCTCCCTCATCCGCGCTGTTCTCATTCATTTCGATCGTGCAGTAGCTTCGCTGCTCCCACTCTGGAACTCTGAGGAAAGGTGCTCTGCGCGTCTTGCGTCCGCGCCAACGATCCGAGCCTGACTGCGGCCCTTCGAAGAAATCAGCTGCAGTCATTCTTCCACCTCTTTGAAGCCTTCCGACAGGAGTCGAGGCGACAGGCTTCTGCGGTGCCTCGGAAGCTTTGAGTTTGCCAGCGTCGCGGACATTGTTTTCATCCATCGCATCGTTCATATCGAGGTCGCCCTGAGGAACATCTATGTGGCCCGAACGGCCGATCGGGGCAGATCGCTTGGAATCCGCGCTCGGGAATGGATCTGCGTACGAGACTTGCTTTCGATTCACGACCGGTTGGAGCAAGGCATCTGTGTATGGACTTGTGGAGTCATTGAGCGTCAAGGATTCGTCGGCTGTGGGTTCAGATTGGTCCATCGATGCATCGTGCGACACCGTTTCATGGTGGCCTTGCATCTGCGCCGAGCTCAACGGAGTTGCCGCGGAGTACGAGGCCGAAGGCAGTGGGCTTTGATTTTCAGAAGGAGGTGTTTGAGAAAGGTTTCCGGGTGTGGCGACGGTGAGTCCGCCCGCTTTCTTTCGCTTGCCCAACATGCTCGCCAGAGCAGCCTCTCGCATCTTTGCCAGACTGCCTTGCACATCGTCCGCAGAAGGCGGGGTCGGCAAGGCTTGCACAGGATTGTCGAAGTTGGGCCGCACTTCGTCGCGTGTTGACAACTCGTTCGTTTCTTCAGAAGGGCCTCGGAAAGGTGGAAGATGAGCAGCAAGAGCGAAAGTGGCGTCTCCGGCCGGTGACGCAAATTGCAGCGGCGGAAGGAAATGAAGGTGGTCTTGATCATTGCTCTGTGCGGTAGAATATCTCATCTGAAGCTCGTCCGGCACCGTCGGTGGACGTGGATGCATTGGGAGATCCATTGCAGCTCCGGCAATTGCAGGGTTGATCGCCACATCAGCAGAAGACGCAGGGCGCGGCGGCAACGAGTCCAAGAGACTGGCCTTGATCCTCGCCTTCTCTGCTTTCCTCGCCTTTTTGGCTTTCCTTCGAGCAGACTTGGTCATAGGGATTCCATTTGACGCAGAACCGGTCTGAGAATCTATTGTATGCGCGGGATTGACGGGGGTTTGGAGTCGTGCCGTGAGAGTCGATTGCACCTCGATGTCAGCTTCATGTTGACTTTGAGCTTGAGCTTGAGTAGATGAAAGGTCGACTCTCTGAGTGTCTGAGATGAGAGACTTGACTGAGTCACTCGAGTTCAATTGGGCAGATCCGCTGGGCATAGCTTCGGGTACAGCCTCGACTGATACATCCGGTGCGATCGAGACTTCCTGCTGATCCGAATCGTAGGTCGGCTCATACTCCGACTCGGAAACCTCGACGGTGACGAGTGGCTCTCCAGGCTCTGGGAAGGGAACTTGCTGAAGCACTGCTTCCACGGCAGATGCGTCCCCCTCATCCGCGCTGTGGAAGGAGGCGCTTGAAGCAGCGGATCCAACCCGTTTGGGAACGATTGCGTTCAATTGTATCCGATCTTCATAAGCATTTGAGGGCTGTGAGTTGTCGGTAAAGCTGGGCACGTCTCTGCTCAGAGAAGTATCCTGGGGTAATGTCTCGCCTCTTGACGCGTGTCCAGGATCACTCTGCAGCTGCACTCTCGAGCTCGCTGGATTTACTGCCATGTGAGGAGGGACCGCCGTCCGCACAGCGAAGCCTGTTGAAGAGGACTCAATGATGAAATTTTCGCGTGGTGGCACCGAAGGCCAAGCTTGTGCCGTACGGGCGTGTGAGCTCTCTCGGAGGAATGGTGCGGCATTCGATTTCTCCGAGTCAGCATACCGACTGGGTCCTGCCGACGAATGAACAGCAAAGCCACGAGACTGAGGCGTCTGGGCTTGTCCGTTCTGCGAAGGTTGAGGGCCTGGTCGGGCTGAAGGACCTTGTTGCGGAGGCGTGTAAACGGCGCTTGCGACATTGGCATTCTCACGAGGAAGGACGTATCCCGGAGGGACTGGAGGAGGGGCTTCAAACCTGATTCCAGCTGTGCGTTGAATCTCCAGCTGTCTCTCCAGGTCGAGCCGACGTGCTCTCTTTTGACCTTTGGTAAGCTTTTGACCAGGTCGCGGCACCACTGGGTACGACACGATTACAGTCCGGGTATTGCGCAGAGGTGCTTGATGTGGAGGGGCATCACTTGGATTTTGTTTCCGATGATGCCGAGCGGATGGCGGTGGAGCAGCAGCAGCAGCAGCAGCAGCAGCGCGAGGAGGAGGAGCATAGGACAGGGGGCTTGCGGTGTCGTTGTAGTCGACTATCCGGCGACCTCGTGGGGGTGGAGGTCTGCTATTGGGAGGGACGATGTAGGTGGTATTGCCGCGCTCGACTCCCTTGCCCTTTGCATCGTTGAGCTTGATTTCTCCTTCTTCGCCGCTTGAGTCGGAAAGCACGATTATCTCGCCGGGTTCAGGAGAGTCTCTCTCTTTCCGTTTGCGGGAGCTGCTTGGACCCGGGGCATTCGGCCCCAACCTTGACGGCAGATAGGTATCATTGCTGCGCTGAGCATCCGAAAAGACTGGAGAGCCGCGTGCCGAGTTTGCAAATGGTGAATTGCGTGCCGAATGGAGCGCACTGGCGCCGAGCGGAAGATTGTCAGAGGGTAAGCTCTCACTCCGGGTTGAGAAGGCCGTCGATCGCTCGACGCTGTTCCGCGGAGATGGGACGTAGGTTGTCCCTCTCCCTTCCGCCTCAGCACGCCGGAGCTGGTCCTCGTCGCAGGGAATATTGAGCTGTTGACAGCATGCGCGTACAATGTGAGCTGACACGCCGTCTCTGACCATTTGATATGGACTGTAGCCCTCGTGTAGCAGGTCCATCATCAGATGTCTCGCCTCTTTGAGCGAGTCCGACTCCTCTAGAGAGAATTGAATCGCGACGGACAAGAAGAGATGAGTTCGGTTCGCATATGAAGCGACGCAGTGAGAAGGAGCGCATGCAGCAGCATCTGGCATCAACCACGTCTCTGGGAGAGGCCGGCGCAAGACTCACCTGGCATTGGAGACGCCATCCTTGACGTCCTTGTCCTGGTAGAAGCAGTGAGGACAGGGGACGGCAGGGCAGGGAAGAGCGGAAGCCGAGCTCTTTATATACAGTTGCCGGTCTCTGCTGTTACCCCTGCGAGTTTCGAGAGCTGCCAGGAGGAATGATGGATGATCCGCGACTGAGTTGCCGTTGGGAGACTCAAAGTTTACCATCCGGAATTTCTGCCGTTCTCATTTGCCAGAGACAACATGACAGAAGGCACGAAAGCACACCGACAGACGCGAGGCAGTCGTCAAACATCGAGCAACAAGGCAATGTCCGTAGCTAGCAAGCGTATTGTATACAAGATGTGCGTGTGAGCATGCCTCACGGAGGCGTAGAACAGGTGAAATCAGAAACCCCGGATCGCCCAGCGGTAGATGAATGCAGAGGCCACATCCACCATGGCGTCGGTGACGGTATGTCCACAGTTGGGCTCCACATAGATCTTGAGCCCAGCAAACCCTGTGCCCGTTCCCTCGTCCCCGCGTCCTTGGTTGGGCTCGCCAACGACCAAGTTGCGAAGGAATTCCTCTGAATAGGAATGCTTGACAAGTTTGTCCGCAGCGCCACTGCATACACAAATGCGCTTGTTCCAGAATGGATTGCGCTGGTCGAACGAGCTGTAGTAGGGATTGGCTGCTGGGTCGATTGTCTTCATCAGGGCTTGCAGCGAATGGGGAACGGTGGGAGGTCCATACGGGACAAAGCTCGTGCGAGCCCGGTCCTGCAGGAGCTTCTGGAAATCTGCGCAGCCGATGAAAGGCACACCCACAGTGATGCGGGGCTCAGCTATCGCCCAGGTGTTGCAGATCATATCAGCTGTTACATAAAAGTCTGGAACGTCGATATCCCGGCTTGTTCACTGACCTGTGAGGACTGCCCATGCCGAATGCCCGCCAAGTGAGCGACCTGTGCACGTCCAGCATGTCACAATGCGCTCGTCATGAGGAAACAAGTACGAGGGTAGGAAGTCGATCAGGAACGACACATCTCGTGCCGTGCCAATGACCATGGCGTAGAGGTCTTTCGCATGTTCGGGATTTTGGTCTTTCCAGCTTTTCTGGCCTTGTTCATGCGTCAGTCGGTGGCCGTGGTTACGGGCGTCAAAGGAAACGAAGATGTACTCTCTTACTCCCTGCTGGCCTTGTCCGTTCGATCCGTCTTGGGTGAAATGCGAGCGAGTCGCCCCTTGCCTATTTCGGCCTGATTGAGGTAACGCGGCACGACCTTCATCCATGTTTCGATGGAGCGAGATGGTGTGATAGAATTGACGAACAAACCCCTCCGCAGTCTTCGCCGAGGAGCCTCGACCGTGTAGATGGAAGATCACGCATACTTCAGGAGGCCTTGAAGCTGATGACCGAGAGGGCACGGGAGTGAGCTCATCCAAGCCGAATACATTGACTGGCAAGCCTCCGACGTCAAATGTCTTCAGGCTGAGCGAAGGTGCATATCTGTGAGCTCCGGCTGGGACAGGGTCGACGGAGCCTTTGGGAAGACGAGCAGGTTTCTGCGCGCGGGATCCTTGGTCGAGAGCGTGTGCTTGGTGTTGTGCCGGATGATGGTGTTGTGCTGCTTGACGATGATATTGGTGCTGCGTCGCCGATGGATGTTCTGCTTGGTAGCCACCACCACCATTCCAATCTGCACCGGGCTGTCCTCCTCTTTCGGTGGCAGCGAAGGCGGAATCTAGCCCGCCCGGACCGGTCTGCTGCTGCTGCTTCTTCTTCTTGCCGAAACCGAGCGGCATTCCTCAAGCGCTTCTCTCGTTGTGGTTGTCATCGCGAGCTTCGAGGTACTCGAAAGTCCAAACGGCTCATTCCTGAGCGCAGCATACATATCTCGACGAAGGAAGGCTCTGAGAGCTCAGATCATTGCACAGGAGACGACCAACATCAGCGGCATATCCGGTCCGTCTTTATTGCAGAAGAAGCGCTATCGCCTCCAACTTCCTCTCTTCAGTCTCGATACTTATCAGCACGGTGGATCAAAATAAGGGATTGCAGTAAGCTCCAAGATCCAAACACAGACCTCAGTCATATCCGAAGCTCAAGTCTAGGACTCCTTTCGTCGCCTTCCGCAGCAAGAGGGTCTTCCTTCGACGTGGCCTACGCCACGGCTGTTGGATCAAAGTCGTTCCCATAAAAGCTGAGTGGCGGGCTCATGGCTACTACGGTCAACTCAAGCTACACCGCAGCTCATGAGGCAGCGGTGACGAGGGTCCAACGTGCCAATGGCAACCCATATCTCATCTTGGACGTGCCGCAGCGTACCACGGACCATGCTGTGCTCAAGACTGCGAAGCGCAAAGGTGCACTGCAACTGCACCCGGACAAGAACCGACATCCTGGAGCCGCGGACGCGATGAAGCAGTTCAACGAGGCTTTCGAGAAGCTCATGGCCTTACCCGCTGGCCAGGTGTGGCAACCAGATCCTGTGCGCGTCCCGGCACAACAACCGTCAACGCGCCCCAAGCCCTCAACTCCTGCGTCTGCCCCGCGATCTACTGGATTTGCTCATGAGGATTTCTATCAGCGGTCCAAGGAGAACTTTCAACGTTGGCATTACGAGCGCCAGCGCCAACAACAGCAACAATCAGCGCACAGCCAAGCATATGGCACATACTACAAAGCTGGAGCACACCCATTCGAACAGTTCTTTCAATCTGGGAAGCCAGGAACTAGCGCCAGGACCGGTACCCAGCGGCAACGATCGCAATATGACTTCTTCACAACTGCCGGAGCTCACGCCTCTTCTTCTCGGGCACGCAAAGTTCCAAAGAAATCTGCGAAGACACAGAACAGATACCGGAGCGAAGATTATGCTGCTGAGGAAGTCGAGGAGGACGATGATTATGATGATGACGACGACGAAGACGTTGAGTATGCTGGGTTCAAACCAAGCGCGAGCTCGCAGTCTAGCACGCAGCCGCCGTGCGACAATTGCCACAAGTCGTATCCGACTGGGATCTGGCCTCATCCTATTCTTCAACAGCTGCGATTATGTCGAGAGTGCTTTAAGCTTCCGCGATTCGCCACGGTCACCAGGGATCAGGCGATTGCCACGTACGGATTGTCTGAAGAAGACATACAAATGTTTGCGGAAAATCTGGCCCCGAACGCATCACCAGTTGCAGCATGGGCACGCAACGCAACGACGCTCCATGGACATCCTATGATTCGGATCTACTTGCGGGAACACATTGTGAAGGTGCAAAAAGCCAAGCTGGAGGCGCAGCAGGAGCGACATGAACGATTCAAGAAGCGTCAGGAGGAGTCCGACCGGCGAAGACGAGAGCGTCAATTTGCGGCTGAAGCAAATGCGCAAGGCTCTTCCGGCAGCCCTCGCACAAGCGCGGAAACGGAGCGTGCTCGACTGCGCAGGGAAGCTGATGCTCGTGCAGCGCTATTGGAGCGGGCACGGCATGCTGAGGAGAAGAGGAAAGCAGAGGCGGAGCAAGAAATGGCGGATCGGATGCAAAGGGAGCACGGGTTCAACCCGTCGCAAGCAGGTTTCCGAGCGTCCCAGGCCGAACCCCAACCACCGAAGCAAGAACGATCTCAAAGAGCTCCAAAGTCTGAGCAACACTCATATCGTGCGAAGCAGGAAGGACATCGGTCTGCAAATCACGCAGTCCCGAGCCAAGCTGAACAGGCCAGATCGTCGAGAGCGCAGAAGAGTGCGCAGGAGGCACGGAGCCAGATTGATGCAATTCTGGAAGAAGTTCTTCGTGCGCAAGCGACAGCTGCTGCTGCTGGTGCCGCCGCAGCTGCTGTTGCGGAGGAGCCTTCGCCACAGGGTGGTTGGCGATCAGCATTCAGGCCGACCCAGGGTTCAGCGCATCGACACGGTCAAAGTTCCCATTCGACACAAAGGGCAGCTCAGAGTGATATTGATCAGATAAACGAGTGGCTACAACAGCATATGGAGCAGCAACAAAACCGGGTTCCAGACTCAGACGTTGACGATGATGACGTTGTTCTGGACCACGAAGCTACAAGACGAGGGCAGCAAGAACGGCATAAGAGGCAGAAGAGGATGCCTCCTGACGAGCGCCGAAAGGCAACTTTTTCCCAACTTCGCGAGGAGCTCAAGCAGGCACGAGAGGCAGATGCGACCGCCGCCGCTCTGGCAGAAGCGGCCGCTGCTGCGGAGCATGTTCGGAATCACTCTTCCGGAGCTCGAAATGGGAATGGCGCATACCGTACACCTTTCGTTGTGTCCGACGACTCTGACATGGAGGTTGACGAGGACATGGGGTTGGGAGCGGGAGGCCCAGCTTCGGCCGACACCCCGGCGGAAGTGCCGCATCAACAACCCGCCCCTCGGAACAACTTACACCGCTCCTTTGCTCATCAGGCGCACGGCCGGTCTGCATTCACACGACAACAGCAGGACAGATCAGCATCGGTGGTCACGATCAGCGATAGCGAGGAAGAGGTAGAAGAAAGGGACGAGCTGTTAGACGACTCCAACGGTGGTTTCTCTGTCCCAAATCCTCCTGACAGCCATGAAGTTGATGACCGATCAGGTAATTCGGCCCCTGCTACCGAACGTCGGGAGGCACCCGCTCGGCATTCGGTTGACGAGGACGATTTTGAGATCACTTCGGTCGTCTACAGTGGCGGCTCATCGACACCTCCTCGTCAGGAAGCTGCACAGGCGGGTGGTCTCGAATCCATGTCGCGACAGTCTGGCGTTGACGATTCGCGTGAGCATCCTGCCACCAAGGAAGCTGATTATGAGGCTACCGAGTCGAAGACTGCCGTTGTCGATGAGATGCCGGGACCATCGCGCACTGTAGGAACAGATGCCGAGGAGAAGGCGTCAAACATTAGTCCTGCTGGTGCTGCCGAGGATGCAGATCAAAGACGAGGTGAGCAGGGGCCTGATGGCGAGCCTGAGGTCGCCCCGTTGGAAAACAAGCCTGCTGTCGATGGTAGCGGCCCGAGTACTCGACCCGAGACCCCACGCAAGCACCGAATATCTGTGGGTCTAGAAGCGCCCGAGACAAATGCAAGCGGGAAGGGTTCAAAACGCCAACGGACACAGGGCAGATCTGCGGCGAATCCGGAGCGGATCGCAGGACACCCTCGTGCTCGTTCGATAGGCGAGACATCGGCATCAGCCCAGCGGCGGTCCAAGATGGCTCGCGCTCAGTCCATACCTCTTACAACGTCGACCAAGTCAGCGGGGAAAAAGAAGATGAAGGACAAGGCCGGTGTGTCGACGCCAAGGGATGATCACCCGCAGGGTGATTCGGGGACGGGTGTGCCAAGGCTACACACGGAGACGGATAACGAGCAAACGCAGGACGAGAAGAGCGTTCAAGAACTGCTGCAGGCTGTTGATCGGTCAGCGACTGGTCGCGCAAAGGAGGCGAAGGCGCACCCTGCGCCAAAGGCGGCCGGCTCCCGGAGAAGTCGCACGAGTCAGGGAGAGTCTGCGGGGACGTCGGATTCGGGCACGATGCCTTCGCCTGCCAAGCGACCGAAGCAGAGGGCTTCATCTGAGATACCTTTCGATTCGAAGCGGCAGACGAGATCGCAAGTGCGGAATCGAGGGGAGAGACGGACCGGACGCTCAATACCGGCGGACACAACCAACCTGGCAATGGATGGTCTGAACATATCCCCGAAACGAAATGCTGCGACGGCGCTGGACGCGGTGTTTGCGCAGGGTCTGCAGATAGATCATCGCCCACCTGCTTTCCGGCCGACGATGTCTGCTCGAGTCCGTTTGGGCAGCCACAGCCCGAGCTTTGCCCGGTCGCGCCTGGGACAAGCTCCCAAGATGGCAGGCAGCAGCCCGCTCAGACACGCAACCGGCAATTTGGCTCAGCGAGCACCGTTTCCGACCGCTCATGAAGTGATTGGGGAGCCGAGCGACAGTGCTGTCGAGGACGTCGAGATGCAAGATGTTTGAGGAACTCTGGGTTTTCCTGCTTTCGTCCACGAGGCCCCCTTTTCCCCACCCCAGTCTGGGTCTGGAATCTTTCATTTTTTTGTTGTTGTGCAACACACGCGTTGGCCCAACGAGGTGGCTGCTTCTCCTGTCCTCGTTCTCCACCGCCCCTGCGGGGAGTGTGTGTTCCCTTTGTCTGTACCACTAGCAACTTTGCAGAATTTCCGATCAGCAACCTCGATGACGTCAACTTCCCCCGGGGTTGTCCATTTTCCTTGCCCAGTTCTGGATGGATGAGGCATGTGCATGGTGAGGAATGAAGACTGGAGAGGTGACTGCTGCGATGGGTGACGAGGAGGCGCTCGGCATCGAGCGCGGTGTTGCCAAGAGACTCGGTGGAACGACGGAAGAGGAGAGGAAAAAGAAGAGCCAGGTGCGAGGCCGACCGATGATCGTGCTCGAGGGTGGATTGCCAAGCGAATGCCAGGAACACAGTCTTACGTGAACATTGAACTTCCTCCCCGTCTTAGCATCTTCCTTTTCGAGCAGGAACGTTCCATCAGCACAATGCACGATGAGGCTCGCACCAGAGATGAGCAAAGTGCGATTGCGGTAAAGACGGGAAACCAGTTGCAGGTAGAAAGTGCAAGACCGGGGAGGGAATCTGTTGTTGGGCGGTCAGCAGGGTGTTGGTGCGAACTGGGGTTGGGGTCACATGCTGACCGAGGAGAAGTGAGGAATCTACCCGTTCCCAGAGTCGCACAAGGGTTTTCTGTGGAAGGGATTAGGGAATGGATACGATGCTGACGCAAGCAGCCAGAGATCACGCAGATCATTCCATCATTTCCTGCATGGCGCTTCGCCCGCTTCGCCCCGCCCCGCGCCGACTCCGCCTTCTGTGTGTGGCTGTGCGCTGTCCCTGCCGTCAGCATCGAAGAACGAGGGCACCCTCCCGATCGCAGCTTGGTGATCGCTCACTCCCCCGTCTCACATGTTTGCCCAGGAGACAATTCTGAGCCGGAAGACGTGCTCCACTGCCCTCTGTTTGATGTTGATCATCGGCACCGAGTGGAGAGAGAGAAAGAGCGCCGAAGACGGCTGCCATAAGCAAGAGCATGTACGAGCGATGCAGTCCTCGTGCAGTCACGACTCGGCATAGCGGCCCCCTTCACACACATCCTTGGTACAGCCTGGGCATTTCTCCTTCCTTCACAACAAAGGCGGCGGCGGCTCAGAGGAAGAAAGCTAACGGTTTCTTGCCACCAACAACAACAATGCGCGGCAAGGTGCTGCTGCTATGACACCATCCGGCACTGGCACCGTGCCCGTGGGGGCCACCATGGGTCTCCCTTGCCTTCCCACCCTACTGCACACCCATTGTCTCACCTCATCTCATACCTTAGCAGCATCACAACGGCCTAAGCCGACGGGGAAGCCATGACGCATCCGCATGAACAAAGGACTTTCTGGCAGGCCTTTATAACCCAGAGCAGTTCCATACCGCACCGCTGATTTCTCTTGCCTTCCCACCTCAGCTCCCTGTCTCTCTGTGCCTGCAACTCACGCCAGTCCTTTGCCTCCGTCGTTGCCCCGTCTTGCCCAGCCGCCAGCAGCAAACATGAAGTTCTCCCTCGCCTCTGCCCTCCTCCTCGCCGCCGGCGCCGTCTCCGCCCAGGACGCCAATGTCACCGCCTACGCGACCGGCCTCGTCTCCGTCCTGAACGCGAACGGTCTCACTGCCCTCTCTGGTGTCGTTGGCCGCGTCAACTCACGCCTGCTTCCCGTCCTTCAGGCCAACCTCAACCGCAACCTCACCATCTTCGCACCCGCCAACGCTGCCCTTGGCTCCCTCGGCAACGTTGACGACGACACCCTCTTCAACACCATCCTCTACCACGTCCTCAACGGCACCTTCTCGGCCAACCAGTCCGACTCCACCGTCATCGCCCAGACCGGTCTCACCAACTCTTCCGTCGTCGGCCTCCCCAACAACCGCCCCCAAGTCGTTGTCCTTGAGAAGCTCGCCAACAGCACCACTTACATCAAGGAGCCTCTCAACAACGTCACCTTCACCGCCAACACCACCAACGGTCTCCTGTACCAGAACCTCCTCGTCCGTCCCATCGACCAGGTTCTCACCATCCCCGGTAACCTCTCCGCCCTCGTCAACCGCGCCGGTCTCTCCAGCCTGGCCTCCTCCCTCCAGCAGGCTGACCTCCTCAGTGCCATCGCCAGCGCCAAGGGTCTGACCATCTTTGCCCCTACCAACGCTGCCTTCCAGGCCATCCAGTCCACCGCTGCCACCCTGAACCAGACCCAGCTCCAGGCTGTTCTCTCCCAACACGTCCTCAACGGCACCGTCGCTTACTCGACCCTGATTCCCGACTCTGCCGTCAACGCTGCGGGTCAGACCCTCCGCTTCACCAAGAACGACACTGGTGTCTTCGTCAGCCTTGCCAACTCGACTGCCAAGATCACCCAGACCAACGTCCTCTACAACAACGGTGTCGTCCACGTCATCGACTCCGTCCTCGTCGACACTGCCACCAACACTTCTGCAGCTGACAGCGCTTTCACCTCGGCTTCCACTGCCCCCCTTCCCACCGGCACCGGCAACAACGGCAACGGCGGCAACAATGGCGCCGCTGCCCCCGGCGCCAAGGTCGGCGCTGGTCTCCTCGGCCTGACCCTCGTTGCCTCCGCCGTCTTCACTCTTCTGTAGACTTCGAACGCAACAGTGGTGTGAATACACTCACAAAGGTTGGCTTTGACAGCAGAGACGGACGCGTCCGGACTTTCCCCCATAACCCAATCAATAAACAATGATCCCGAAAGTCTCTTTCCCCCACATGGACGTATATCATCTTGCTCCTTTCTTCGTACTCCATAAACACAAGATGCATGCCTGAGCTGTACAATTAGTCCCGAAGACACGAAAAACTTATGAATAGTTGGGCGCGCATGTTTCCTTTCTTTCGTGATTGAACTATCTGTCTCCGCGCTTTCCCGAGCACGTCCTCGTTCGTGATGCGCCATGCGCTGTGAGGACTCAGGCAGCTGGAACAGAAAGATTACACTGTATTACTTGTTCTGACCCAAGCTTGCGGATGCTTGCGTAAAGTGTTGCCGTTTCAAATTTTGATCCTGGAAAGTGGTGGACAAGTCAGCATCGATCAAACGCGTGCTATGCGTAAGGTGTCTGATGTCAAAATTCGGAACGTACCCTGATGAGACGTCAATGAGTGTCGCGTCACGGAACCACAGCGGGATGAAAGGTCAGATCAAATCCCTTCAGAAAACGCTGACAAGAGGTCGATAGACGCACCCATCCACATCGTCGCGATGCCCAACGTGAGATCTTCCCACGAGCCCGCCACATCCTGATCGCCTGGATGCGAGCTGCGCGTGCTGTTTGGCGTGTATCCGAGCCTTTGGGCCGCCGATGCACTGGCATTGTCAATTGCATTCGACACCGCCTTTATCTGAGATCGATCCGAGTTCAGCGAGTTGAATCCCAGGGCTGCCGCAGCTGGCGAGCCCGGGAGCTCGAATCCGGCATTTCGGATCATGCGCGCAAATTCAGGTTGGGTCGGGAAGCGCTCGATGGATTCGATCAGGTACTGGTACGAATCGCGATCACCAGCTAGGATGTGGCCGAGCGAGGGAATAAAGGTGAACGAGTACTGACGGTACAGTCTGCGAAGGCGTTGTCGCGCAAACCCACATAAATCGGGTCAGTTTGAGTCGATTGGGGGCGACAAAAAGGGGGTAGGAGGTTGTTTTTCTGCTCACTCTGCCAATGGTGGGACTGTGACTTTGCCGAATTCCAAGCAGGCAAAGACACCTCCCGGCTTCAGCACGCGATACGCCTCCGCCAGGACACGGTCGATGTGTGTGCAATTCCGGATGCCAAAAGCGATGGTGTAGAGGTCTACAGAGTTATCTGGTATGGACTCGCTCTTCAAAGGCGGGATCTTGTACGCTGTAGGCGATGAAGGAACTGGCATGGGCGACCCCAGTGCTTCGGCGTTACCGAGCTGAAACTCGATTTGAGGAGTGTTCCAGTACATTGTTTTCTTCACTCTCCTTTGGCCTTCCCAGAGCATCTTGGGGTTGATGTCGAGCATGGTGACCTTGATTTCCCGGTCTGCATACTTCTCTCTCGCATGGTCAAGGATCCTGAGCGCGATGTCTCCCGTTCCGCCGGCCACATCGAGACAATGAATGCCAGATCTAGGGTCGAGGGTCTTGACGAAGTGGTCCTTCCAGAGGCGATGAATACCTAGCGACATGGCATCGTTCATCAGGTCGTAGGAGGAGGCCACCGAAGAGAAAACGCCTCCGACTGATGGAACGCAAAAAGAATCGCGAACAAAGAGGACGTTTGGTTGAGTGCATTCGAACCCCTCCGACAGAAAAACGAGCAATCGTGCTCACCCAGTCCTTCCTTATCGTCTTCGGCAACATCCTTGAAGCCAAAGTGCGTGCGAGAACCGGGCGATTCTCTAGAATTTGACACCCCCCTTCTCTCCGAGGCACGGAAGGGGGACCTGACCGCATTTCCTGGAACGTAGCATCGAAGATGATCCCTGCTCGGACTAATCGGTATTGTCGAAGCCGAAGGTCGCGACGCACATCTTGGTGCAAGCTGAGATAGACTGCGACCGAAGTTCTGAGTACCACGCATGCCGGAGGGAAGCGAACTCGTGTTCGAAGCCGACTCAAGTGCTCCTGATTCTTTGCCACCGTTTCCTCAGCTCTGGATCTCGAGACCAGTCCATCAGATCTGCTGACGACCTGAGAGCGAACATGGAAGAAAGTCAAGCTTTCGTGTCGGCCGAATGATTACGCAAGGCTCCAGTGAGACCAACACCCTCAACAGCTCTCGAGAGTCGAGACGCATGATCGCTCTTCCGGGCGACGACACCGACTCGAGCAGCTTCTCTTCTGAAGACGAGCGCGTGGGCAGCTTCGTAGACCTCCGGTGTGGTTGTTCTCGCTCTCAGATCTTGCTGCTTCTTATCGTGCAAGCGCTGCAACATCGACCAGGACTCTCCGCCACTCCGAACCCACGGGTGCCATTCCACCCGAACCTGCACAGGGCCCCTGCGCATTTCCTCGATAGCGCAGCTGGACTTTTGCGTCGAGCTCTTTCTTCGCCCCTCATTCTTCTGATCCTCGGTCTGCTGGGTCTACTGCCTCCATCAGCTCATATCCGCCACGAAAGGAGAAACACACGCAAGCAAGCTTGACAACATTGCCAAAGATGTCGGCAGCAGGTAAAGGCAAGAGACCTGCCTCTGATGTGCCAGAGGTGGCTCTCGCAATGGATCCAGAGTGAGTCTCAGACAGCACGCCCGCACGAATAGTATGCACGGGATTCTGACACCGTGTACGCTTCCAATCTACGGCAGTGTGCAAGATACCTGGGATCTGATTGAGCCCGGTCTCGACACGATCGTGAGTCTACAGGCGCTCCGAAAAGTCGCAGATTCGGGCTTCAGTAGCCGTTCTGGTACTGACATGAGCGTGATTCTACAGATGAAAGATTTCAAGACTGGCTTGACATTCGAGCGCTACATGGAGTACTACCAGGCCGCGTTTGGGTACTGCTCGATGTCCAAGACAAGCAGCCTGCCGGCCCCTCCGTGTAAGTCTCTCGATATCTGTTCTAGTCCCGATCGTGGTTAAGGACGCTCACTGAAGCTCTGTACCTGTAGCCACCAGTATGGGCATGGGACTCATTCGCGGTGAACCATTATATCATTGCATCGAGCATTACTTCGCTCAACACCTTGAGGCCAGCAAAGAGGTCAGCACATTGTCGCGTAGTATCCATTCTGCTCTGTACTCACCTTTGCTCCGTATCCATTCTCCTCTTCTTATTGGGCAGGAATCAAATGCGCTGGTTGACGAACCATTGTTGCGCTTCTATGCGTCAGACTGGGCACGCTACACTAGAGGAGCTAGCATCGTCCGCAACATATTCTCATATCTTGACCGTCATTGGATCAAGACGACGAGAGAAAATGGCAGGAAAGAGGTGTACTGGGTCTTCACCGTGAGCACATGTGCACCAAGTCATCGACTCAGCTCGTGTTGCTCATGCTCCTCATCGTGGATGATCTTTGCAGCTGGCCCTGGTCAAGTGGAAGCAGTGCATGCTCAGTCATGTTCAGAAGAACTCAAAGTTAACACAGGCTATCCTCAAGCAGATCGAGAAGCAGCGGAATGGGGACGCAATCGACTCGTCGTTAGTCAAAACGGTAATCGACAGCTTTGGTGAGTTTTGCTCACGCATGCTACTATCTATAGTCACGCTCGCCTGACCAGCCCCCTTCCCCCCCCCCCCCAGTTTCGCTGGGAATCGATCAGTCAGATAACACAAACAACAACAGGGTTCAGCTCGACCTGTACCGGTCCGCCTTTGAAGAGCCATTCATCGGAGCCTCGCAGACATACTACGAGCAGGAGTCAAGAGCCTTTGTTGCCGCCAACACGGTGGTGGACTACATGAAGAAGGCCGAGTCTCGTCTGAAGGAAGAGGAGGATCGGATCGAGCTGTACATGAACCCAAGCACCAGAGGAAAGGTGAATACTTATACAGCACGCGCCGGTCAGCACACGCTGACAAGCCTGGTTGCGCCTCCAGTTCATACCGGTCATGGAGTGGGTGCTAATCTTTTGTCACCGACAATTGATCTGGGACGAGTTTCAAAATCTTCTTGACGGCGAAAAGAGAGAAGGTCAGTGGATGCACCTTAGGGCATATGAGGAAATGATACTCACGATGAACTCGGTTCTCGAACTCTGTGTACCCTCTACAGACCTCTCGAGAATGTACCTGCTGTTGCAAAGGTTGGCCAACTCGGAAGGCTTCCTACCACTTTTGGATACCTTTGAGCAGCACGTCAAGCAAATGGGGCTTGCTGCAGTGGACAAGGCCGCGGGCGCTAATCCGGAGAGCATCGTGAGTAGCTAGATCTTTCTTCAGCGCTTCAATGGTCCTTTGTTGTGTTGTGCTCACGGAGTCGCAACTTCCGTCAAACAGGAGCCGGAGGCGTACGTCGATGCACTGCTGCAGGTACAAAGTCAGAACATCAACATTGTCAATGAAGCACTTCGAGGAGACTCGGGCTTCCTTGCCGCGATGGACAAGGCCTGCAGATCGTACATGAATAAGAACAAGGCAACCGGCACCGTCTCGTCGAAGAGTCCAGAACTGTTGGCGCGACACACAGACGCACTGCTGAAGAAGAGCAACAAGAACGCTGCGGAAGCCAGCCTGGAGGAGGCTCTGGAAAAGGCTGTGAGTGGAACAGAGTTTGCCAACTAGTGATCTGCGGTCATAGCCTGATTGATGCTCTTGATCTTTACAGATGATCGTCTTCAAATACCTGGAGGACAAGGACGTATTCCAGAAGTTTTATGCTCGGCTGTTGGCGAAGCGCTTGGTACACTTCACGTCCGCGTCTGACGATGCCGAGTCGAGCATGATCTCGAAGTTGAAGGAAGCATGTGGATTCGAGTATACTCAGAAGCTTGCTCGTATGTTCTCCGACATGGAGGTCAGTAAGGGCCTGAACGACAAGTTCAAAGAGAAAATGGCAGCGACGCACGACAGGGCCGACCTGGACATCGATTTCTACGGTCTGGTCTTGGCAAACGGTGTCTGGCCTCTCACTCAGTCATCGACAGAGTTCATCATTCCAACCGAACTTCAACCGACGTACAAGCGCTTTGAGGGCTTCTATGCCAACCAACATTCTGGTCGCAAGCTGCAATGGCTGTGGCACATGTCGCGGAACGAGATCCGAACGACGGGATTCAACCAGAAATATGTTCTACAGGTATCAACCTTCCAGGCTGCCATCATGCTGCAGTTCAATTCTAGTGCGACTCTCACTCTCGACGAGTTACAGAAAGCAACTGGCCTGGAGCCAACGGCGCTCAAGGGAAATCTGGCCTTGCTGGTGAAGGCTCGCTTGCTAGCTGAGGTTGACGAATCGTACTCCATCAACAATGGTGAGTATTCTTTCGAAGACTCAGCGTGGATGAACAAATGCTGATGATTTGCGCTTCTCATAAGATTTCAAATCGAAAAAATTACGGGTCAACCTGAACTTGCCTATCAAGGCAGAGCAAAAGACCGAATCCAAGGATGTCATGAAAACGGTTGACGACGATCGACGTTTGCTGCTGGACGCATGCATCGTGCGGTGAGTAGAGAATGTCTGGCGGTCGAAAGCAAGAGTTTGAAGTTTACCGATGAGGTTGTGCGGGTTTCTCAGGATCATGAAGTCGAGAAAGACGCTCAAGCATGCCCAGCTGATTCAGGAGGTCATCACTCTGATGTCTTCCCGATTCCAACCAAAGGTTCCTGAGATCAAGAAGGTTAGTTGCAGATATCGACACCGATCCAGAAGCATATGATGTTCTGACAGCCCTGACACCACACGTAGGCGATTGACAACCTCATTGACAAGGAATATTTGGAGCGTGTGGAGGGCTCAAGGGATCAGTAAGTTTGACTGTTTCGGTTCCCTGGAGAGCCATACTGATCATGTGGTCCCTTTCGCAGATACTCCTATGTTGCTTGATCAAGCCTCAGAGTTGCGGGGGGAGACTGCGGCTTGACGGAGCAGAGGAAGCGGTACGAAGAGGTGATTGTCTTACGCTAGTGATTGAAAGCTGCTTTGAGCCTTCGATGACGGCTGCAACTTCCGATGGCTGTCCGCAGATAATCGATTCTCCTCACTATTTTGAGGAGGGCAGTGAGGCATACCAAGATGGAGTGATGGTCGTCAAAATTTCTTACTGCTGATGCTGCAGCGATATGGAACGTGATTGTACCGCCCGCTTGCAGAAGGTGGTGTTCAGACTCAGGGACAGAGGTGAAGGCAGGTGTTGATCTATTCGGAGCAGCCAACTTGGTCAAACCGCATGAGGCGACCATGGAAGAATCCAGTGGGGTGTGTGCGCTCATTGCTCTGCGCTCCGTCCGCATGCGTGCAGGAACAGCTGTTGCGCCGCCTGCTGCTTTCGCGCATTGTTGAAACGCTCGCTCCAAACAAAATTTGAGCCGGGTTGGCATTTGAGCCTCTGCGGCTGCACCGAATTCATACGGACGATCATTCCAATGCGCACATCCACCAAGGTACGGTGTTGGCCGACCGCTACACCCCTCAAGCATTTCTCTCTCTCTCTCTCTCTCCGCGCGCCCTCGGGTCAGATCTGCGTTCCTTGAAGCGTGTTCCTGACCGGTTGATCTGCGCCGATCATCTGCAGGAGTAACAGCGTGGGACGTTCCGCTCGTCGTCCGCTGCAAAGGATCTTCCGATTTCCGAGAGGTGGAGCACAAGGCACGCGAACCACCAGTTGCAATATGGATAGACAACCACCAACACCGAGCTCGACATGACCCATGCATGCCTGTTGGATGCTATGGGTGACTGACTGACTGAACTGACAGCAGCAACGGCTGCGAGTGGGCAGAAGAAGAGCTTCATACGAGAGCATGAAATCATGTTAAAAGGACGCCCGTTTCCTACATTTTTTCCGTGCTGACTGAATTTCCCTCACTGGCCTTTCTTCCCCCCCTTTTGACACTATCCCTCCTTTCCTCACTCGTTTTACCATGCACTACATCGCCCTTCTTTCCCTCGCCTTTGCCGGCTTCGCGTCTGCTGCGAGGATCAGCTGCACTCCCTATTACACGGGACAGTTCCTCGCATATAATCCGGACGGAGAGACCAGTGTTCCGGCTGGATACATCAATGGTGTCGTCGACTCCCAGGGTCGAAAAATTGTCTCCATTGTGAGTCCACCGTACACCCTCAAGACGTGAGTGTCTGTGTGAGAGCTGACAAGGATCATCTTTGGCGTGATCGCAGGACAACAACGGCAAGTCTCCTGCTCCCATGGCGGTGACCTTCAACCGATGCTTCTCCCTGTTCATGCGCTCTGGACAGACGACCAGTGAGGCTGGAAGCGTGACCTACGGAATTGTCACGGGTGCGAAGAACACCAACAAGTGCGTGACCCTGTCCTCCGTCCTCAAGGCTACTGGACCGACATACACAGTCAGCTCTGACTGCAAGTCGACCGACACTGTCGCCAACCAGCTGCCCCAGTGGTTCAAGCTGACCGAGACGCCCTCGTCCGCAAACCCGGGCGTGATCAACCGGTACCTGGCCATCGACGGATCTCCGAACACCACCACTACGATTGGCGGGGCTCAGACGCTGGTCAACTACGGATACTACTCGCTGAATGCGTACCAGTCGAAGAAGCTTTCGACACAGCTGAACGGCAAGGCCGTCTTCCTGGAGTATCTCTGGTCCCCCTCTGACCAAGGCACAGACTTCACTTTTGGAATCGGGAACCCTCTCTGAACAATACGAGCTCGTAGGACTTTCGCTTCGATCCTCCGCCCGATCCCCTTCTTTCCCCGCACCTCCCTTCTCATAGCCCCTCTTCTCTCTCTCTATGAACGATACCACGACTTCCCTCCCAAGGTTGTGAAATTGCTTTTGTGCTGGCGTTGGCTTTTCTCGAAATGGCAGCCTTTTAAGTCGATGTTGCTGCTCTTGCTCCCGGTCGGCATGGCTGCCTCTCGGAAGAAGTTGTGCTTGAGCACAGGGTGTGACTGTGTGAGGCTGAGCTTTGCTAGACGGCGAGACAGGGAGCCTGTGTAACGCCATGTCGCAGTAGGCCAGTCCTTAAAAGACTTGGTACCGTGCCTTCTAATGTTGCGACTTGGAACGCGGGTGCCACGCGGAAGCCGAGCAAGCAGCACGTTGTTGACGCCTCGCTCCAGCGCCAAGACACCAGCCAGCTCACCACCGTATTGGCGCCTCACTTTGGGAGCGACGCAAGAGGGTCTGGGCAGGATGATTGTCTCATTTGGAGGGACATGTGCCACTCGCAGCCTGCGCGCATTGAATACTTGGCCTCGACCCCGGCCGGTGAGACCACAGGCTGATGAGGGGTGGAAAGGTACAGAGCATACATATAAACACTTGGCTTCATCCTCTCACGCTGCTTCCCTCATCACCTCCCCGCTGAGACGTCCTCTCATCCCCTCTTCACCATCATGGCGGTATCCAACCTTGACACCCGCGCCAGCAACCCCATCATCGGTGGCCCTGTCCACATCAAGCTGCCCTCTGGCAAGTACATCGGCCGCGCCGACATCGAGACCGCCCTCTACGCTCCCAAGCCCATCATTGTCCGGGACACTCCTTACACTGTCAGTCCTTGCCCCCCCTCTCTCTCACACACACAGTCCCAATTTTCTCACTGACATTTGTCTTGCTCTTCTGCCTTCATACAGTGGCAGCTCCAAGCTCAGGCCAACACCAACCGCTACAACCTCATCGCCGGAAAAGCGGCCGGCAGCTGGAGCTCCAATGGTCACCAGATCTACGCCTTTGTTGCGCCTGTCCAGGGTGAGAAGAAGGCCACCGATCTGCTCCTCCAACACACCGGCGGCAAGAACTTCTAGTGAGCATTTCCTTCGGAGTACCTTGGGAGCTGCGCTGTTGTCCATCGGGCCCCCTCCCAATACAAAAGGCTCACCTTGATACTTTCCTTGACCTCTGCGTATGAAATGGTAGTATCAAGCAGGCCAACGAAAGCATCGCAAGTGATCCCAAGTCTGGTGCATGGTATGTCACCAGCCAAGACGAGTTCTCCTCCGTGTTCGCTGGCGGCAAGGTAAGCATCATCTCCCCCCTCCCACTCTTCCCGAGTTTGTTGAAATACGGAAGGACGGCAGCTTACGTGTTCTGGAATCGCATACAGGGTGCGAAGAAGTCCGCAGTGCCATTCAAGATTATCCCACAGCCCATCGCCATCGAGGGCGGCGGAATTGCCCGTGATATATCCGAGGAGGATGCATCGAAGTTGGTGCAAATCATGTAGCCAAAGATGTAGAGCCTGACATGCATCGTCCGGAGTGCCACAACTAGGATGTTACCTTGCATGCGTTCTGGATGAGGTTCGTGCCCTGGGCGTGAAGTGAGAGTTGCAGCTCAATCGATGCGGACCCGGATTAGGCTTGCATGGTTGAGAACAGTGGCGGCCGCGGCGTGATTCGGCACGCCAGTGCTCGTGATCGTCACCGCGAGGATCGAATGCAGCTTGAACGGGACCAATGCAAAGTCCTTGGATTTGCGTCGATCAATGAGCTGGCCCGGCAGCGGGTGACATGTGGGCCACTCCTTCCTTATTATTATCCGTCGTTGCCTCCGTAACCGTGGGTGTTCCGAGGACGGAGGGTGCTTGGTAACGACAGCCAGCAGTCTGCTGCAGGTCCAGCGCCCGCCAGCGTCCGGACATGGCACAAATCCTTGCATGGCTGACGGCTGAAGTCCCGCAACGGCTGCATGCTTCCGTAGGACTTCGGCAGCCCGGACGTTGAGGATAAAAGGGCGGCGGCGTTGTCTACTGTACTTGGAATCGAGCTGGAAAGCTGACTCTTCTTCCTCAAGGCCTTCTTTGTATACGTTGCACAGATCCTCCTCCTCCTCCTCCTCCTCCTCCTCCTATTGTCTACTTGACCTCATCCACTTCCCGTATCCAGCCATGTACGCCTTTACCGCAGCCCTGGTCTCGCTGGCCCTGGCAGGGGTTGCCTCTGCTGCCAGCATTAAGTGCAGCCCCTACTACACTGGCCAGTTCCTCGCCTTCAAGCCTGACTTTGAGACGACAATCCCTGCTGGCTTCGTCGACGGCGTTGTCGACTCACAGGGTCGCAAGATTGTCGCAATCGTGAGTCAAAGCCTCGACTTGTCTCTTCTTTCCCGAAAGGAAGCAACCCGCTGAATTGCAAAGGTGATCCTCCTCAGAGCAATGCTGGAAAATCTCCCAAGGCGGTGGCCTTCACGTTCCACAGGTGCTTCTCCAAGTACATGCCCTCGGGCACGACGAGCAGCAAGGCCGCCGACGTGTACTACGGCATTGTAACTCCGGCTCATCACACGGACAAATGCTTGACACTGTCCTCCGTCCGCAAAGCCAGTGGACCCACCTACGTCGTCTCCTCGACATGTGCCACGACTGACACCGTCGATGCTCAGCTGCCTCAGTGGTTCACCCTGACCGAGCAAGGATCGTTCAAGGACCCCAATGTCCTGGATCGATACCTTTCCGTCACCGGCTCACCCAACACGACGTCGACGACGGCGCCGAACTACGGCTTCTACTCGCTGCAAGCTTTCAAATCGAAGAACACCAAGGCACAGCTGAACGGCAAGGTGACGTTCTTGGAGTACGTCTGGACCCCAACGTACAACAACACAGTATACACCTTTGGCCTGGGAAACCCTCTTCCATAGAATTTTCCGAAAAGAAGCTCCTCACGTGGTAATTCAGACTCATTGTTGAACAGGATCTTGCTGAAAAAGGAGGTGCTGCTGAACCCTGGGGGTGCTTGATGCCAGGCTGATCTTTGGCCCTGTGCAGCTTCTTTCACCATTTTTGGTCATATGCAAGGGGAGAAATTGCGGTGTGCTCAGTTTGGATGTATGCGTCAAGATCGGCTGAGAGTAGAGCTGCAACAACCGCGGTCATCAACACCGCACGCCAAGTACGAGCCAGCTTGGAGGCTTGCGACTCGAAAGCGCACCTACACCACTGCAACCCCGGTGTCTGTGCCAGGAGTGTTGTCAGCAAATCATGCTGGCATCCGAACGTGTCTTTCCGCCAGGTCATGCCTTGCCTCAGGTCTGGCTAGTTGGGAGTTCGCGTCGATCACATGCAGCAACGAATTCGCAGTTGTCCCGCCAGTTGAGCGAGTCGAGAAAATTTCGCAGGAACGCATTGAAACGTAACGGCAACCCAACTTGTCCTGAACAAACACCAACACCACGCAAGATGTGCCAAACGTGCCACACCACGGATGCACAAATGCATCGCCGAGCAACTGAACGCGAGCATGATGCCGAAGAGCCATTGAGAGGAAGACGAAGTCATTGAAAACAGAAGACGCCTGCTTTCAGTCGAGTCAAGCCAGTCCTTTCTTCTTCTCTCCTCTCACCGGTCACCCTTTGCTCGTACTCGTCTTCCTTCTTTGACAACCTAGCTATGCATTTGAGAATCCTCCTTCCTCTCCTCTTTGCAGGCTTCGCGTCGGCGGCCAGCATCAAGTGTACTCCTTACTATACAGGACAATTCCTCGCCTTCACCTCTGACTTTGAGACCAGCGTGCCCGTCGGATACATCAACGGCGTTGTTGACTCCAAGGGTCGCAAGATTGTCTCGCTCGTGAGCTCGCTGGCTCAAAATTCACTTATTTTCGTATCTGTGTGTTCCTGTTTGGGAAAGCTGACGAAGTTGGGGGGGGGAAACGCTGCTCGCAGAATAACAATGGCAAGCCTCCGGCTCCCATGGCTCTGACCTTCTGGCAATGCTTCTCCCAATTCATGCGGTCCGGTCAGGCTTTCGGCCAGGCCGCGACCATCACCTATGGCATTGCGACTGGCGCCAGACATCCAAAAAAGTGCCTCACTCTCTCTTCGGTGCTCAAAGCTAGGGGGCCGACATACGTGGTATCGTCAGATTGCCAGACACTGGACACATTTGGTACTCAGCTGCCTCAATGGTTCAGACTGACCGAGCAGCCCTCGGCTCGTAACGCCAGTGTGACGAACCGATATCTCAATATCGACGGGTCTCCGAACATCAGCTCGTCGATGAATCTCAGCTACGGGTCGTACACGCTGCAAGCATTCCAGTCGAAGAGGGACCAGTCGCAGCTGTACGGCAAGGCCACCTTTTTGGAGTACACTTGGTCGCCCACGGCCAAAAGTGATGTGTACACATTTGGAATGGGAAATCCTCTCTGAGCAGATGACGAACAACATTTGCTCATGCTTGTACTCATTCTGACTTTGCTTGGTTGTGAATCAGCAACGAAAGTCCGATCAGAGTGGAAAGATGTATGCAGAGTAAATGTAATGAAGAGCCAAGGGATATGCAGCTGCAAGAGGTACAATCCAGAAGTTGCAGAGCCCACGCCCGAGGACAACAAAAAGGTACAAGCAAGGGGAAGCCGGAACGGGGAGAGCCAGTTGCCGACTGATATGGATGGAAATGAATGTGGGTGGGTCGATCTGCTAGTGTACGTGGATTAGTCTGTGATGGAGGGGTGACTTGTTCCTGTCGTCCTTCTGTGTCTGGAAGGCGCAGAAGTGAGATCTGGGACAAAGAACGTGGACCGAGCAAAAACGGGTCGAACAGTGTATGCGAAGGTTGTGAGAGATCCGAGTGGGACAGTCAGATCGATGTGGACGAGCTCGTGCAAGACGGTGAGTAAATGCTGCCCTTTGAGCATGTGCGTTTCCAACACTGGGCCCGCCAGGGGTCGTTCCGTGAGAGGGTGTGGATGAAGGATCTGCCCAGGAGAAGCATTGAGGGGACGAGGGCCGGGAAGGTCGCGGATCGAATCGGCCTCCTCTATCTCTATGTTGCGACGGAACCGGATGACTGCACTTAGAGAGTCAGACCGGCAGCGAGCATGACGAGCAGCATAGACGCGCCTGCCGATACGGCCGCGCTCATGGGGCGAGCACCGGGAGCAGCTGCGCCGGCGGGTGATGTCGTGGAAGGGCTGGATGCTGGTCGGAGAGTGTATGATGACGAAGTTGAGCTGGAAGCGGGGATGGTGGTGAGTCCCTTGGAGGAGGAGGTGCCAGGGTCGGAGGCGCCTTGATTGGTGGATGTGATGGTGGAGTTCCAGGTTCCCTTCATGCCGCTGATGGAGAAGCGTGCTGAGAAGGCCATGGGTGGGGTACCAGCGGCGGATACATTGGTACCTTCGAAGCGCAGGAAGCTGTGGCAGAATTCAGACATGGGAATCTCTATCAATTCTGATTTTCCCCAGAGATGAGGCGGAGAGCAAAGAGCAGACTCACTACTTGTCCGAGTTTGGTCCGACGGTGGGGTCAATCTTCCATGAGCCCTCCTTTGTCTTGGTAGAGAGATTTCCCTTGAGCTCTTGGAGCTTGTATTGGACGGTGGATGAGCCTGTGCAGAGGAAGACGTTGATGGCGTCGTACGACTTTGCGGTGGGGGCCTTGCCGTCGTCGACCCACTCGACGTGCAGGTTCTTTCCACCCTCGCCCTTGGTAGCTGCAACGGGCGAGTGCACGACGATGTTGGCGAGAGCGGTGTGGGTGTGGGTGAGGGCGAGGACGGCGGCGAGGCAGAAGGAGGCAGCGAGTCGATATTGCATGATGGGCAAGCCTGAGTAAACGAGTGTGGAGCTGATTGAGCTTGATGTGAGAAGAGAGAGGGAGAGAGCCGAGGAGGAGGAGGAGGAAGGAAGGAAGGAAGGAGGTGAGAGATATAAATGCTGAGTCTGGAAGTGGAAGTCGTTGGAGCAGAGGATTCGATCTCATCTGGCGATGCTGCTCTCTCTCTCTCTCTCTCTCTCTCGCTTCCGTCGCTCTCATTTGCAAGACTTTGTTTAGTCCGGCGCGTGGTCACACTTTGACAGGCGGGTGTCTCACTCGCCGCCTTCCCGAGTCGCACAGACCCCGCGCTAGACCGGGAGTCTGTGCGTCTCCAAATGCCAAGACATCGGTCTGCAGATTACTATACACACCGTCTCTTCTGAGGTCGCTGGCTCAATGCTCCCTCTCTTCCTCCCTGCGGTGGCCATGGCCCGTGAGCGCGCCCGTGGACGCTCATCGAGCATGCTACGTGCCTCAGCGAGTCGAGCGAACCGAGGTGGAAAGAGGACGACATGTGTGCTCTGTACCTGGATGCGACCTCCTGAGGCCCTGCATGCACCCCTCTGCATGCCGGCGTGTCACACACATTACTGAGTTTATCCGTCGACAAATCCTCCGACCCAGAACAGAAGACCTGAGACCACAAGCTGCCTGAACAGAGTGCTCTGCAGCACATCCAGATCCCAGCGGCAAGGAACAACGAGATGACAGACTCTTACCCCGATCCCACAACCTCCACCATCCTGTACAAGATCTTGACCCCAGCAGAGAAGCAGGCCCTGCCCTCTGGAGTCTGGCATGGTTCAGAGCTCGACGTGCGTTTCTGCTTTTTCCCGGAGCCCTCAGTCTCCCTTCTGACGGTTCCCGGTTCGAAACGAGTCGGGGCCGGAGGCAGATATATGCGCTGACCTCTTCCTCTTATCTCTGAACGCTCTCTGCCACCTCCCCAGATCAACGACGGCTTTCTGCACACCTCGAGCGTACATCAGTTGCCCATCACCCTCAAGCGCTTCTTTTGTCCAGAAGCTGGCGTAGGCGACACAGTCCACATCTATGCTCTCCCTCGCAAGAACATCGCCGATGGGAAATTGCGATGGGACACCATCAAGTCCGGGGAGACCTTTGGTCATGTTCTGGGGTACGTAACCCCCTTGCCAGTCATGTCCTCGACTTGTGTTCTTTGTGTCCTCACAGCTCCATCCTTCTCCAGTGGCATTAATCCCAGCACCGACTTCAGCTTCAATCGTACCTACCACCGGAACCCTGGTACAGGTCTTTACGACCTCGATGATGATTTGCCCTTCTAAACAATAATAACATCGACAAAACCCGTCTAACCCCTAGAAATCGAATGCAGATGTATCTGAGATCTCGGTCCTTCACGCAGAAAATTGCGGAAAGACGACAGGCGCGAGCCAATGCCGCACAGAGAACGCCAGCGCACTACCGAGCACCTGCACACCCATCAGATGCAACCAAAGCCCGTACTCCGATATCTGTGTCGTGCGCCTCGTCGACTCCTGTACTGCCCTGCTCATCCTCTGGCTTTGCGAGAATTCCTTTAGTCTTGTCCGCAGAGTCTCCTCCTGCCCATGATCATCGGCGCTTTGCTCGCCCTCAGCTTTTGTGATCGCAGTCCCGACATCCAGCCCCAGCTCCGAGATCAGGACGGGCAGCTCGTCTGCTCGGCACAGGTCCAGCCTTGGTCGGACGCCCCGCAACACCAGGAGGGCATTCAAGATGGTCAGATTAGTGCTGGCGATGATTTTGCCATCTGCATTCGGTCAGTGCAGAAGACGATAGTTCAAGAACAAGTCTCAGTCCCAGGCAGAATGACTTCACCGTCCCTTGATTACCACGGAACTCACCTCGTCTGTTCTTCAAACGCTCTTCGGCGGAGACCTCAGTTGCAGGGGCTCGGACGAGTATGACCAATCTCAAGACTTCGAGAGTTTGCAAAATGAAAGAAGTCAAGGTAGCCTTGAGACCCCCATTTCGCTCTGCTGCCGGCAACTTCGAACCTTTCGCCCCGAAGATGGCAAGGGACGGATGTAAACCCATCGTCTCCGCATCCACACTGTGTGAAGGGAGAATAAAGGAATGAGACTGTATAGCAAGAATTGAGAGCAAGACGAAGAACCAACCAGACTCACTGGGGCACCCTGTGTCTCGGACAGTAGACCAAGCCAAAGAGCTGGGGGCAACTGAGCAGGAAGTTGAATATCTGAGGCAAGAAGAAGAGGAGCAAGGTCTTGCTGAAATGTCCAAGCACCCCTGCTACAGCGAGCATCTGCCCAGCAAAGTAGCAAAAGGTGTCCCCGATGAAGACCCGCGAAGGATATCTGACGATCGAAGAGCGGTTCAGCAAACCCGCTTGCGGGCACACACACACCTGGCCTGAAGATCAAGCTCACCTGTTCCAATAGAGAAGGCCGATGCAGGTGCCCACGAAGGGAATTAGCAGAGAGAGACTGAAGAGATGTCTGCCCACGAGCTCGATGGAGCTCCTGCTTCCTCCTTCACCTGCGCGTTCCTCGAGGTAGAGAAGGTCATTCAATACCAGGCTGATGGCGATGACAAGAGCCTGTCCGACCTCGACACCGTTGATGCCGGCAAGGATATTGATGCTGTTGGTGCAGAAGGTGGACAGCAAGGAGATGTAGAGGTAGTAGAGTGGTCCTGGTGGAGTCAGAGTATGGAAGGTCAATCTCGTTCTCTCAGAAGTGGTCTAGAATGTTTTTTCCCCTTTTGATTTGTACTTACCGAGGTCGATCAGGCCACCGCCAATCAAAGGAGCCAAGAATCCGGGAACGACCACATGCGTGCCTCCACCGCCAGTGTAGTAGACCACCAGAAGCGGCACACTCGAGACGAGTGGAATCGGCAGCTTGTACCTCCACCGAATGTCAAAGACATCGTCCAAGAATCCAAGCATGGTCGCACTGCTCAGACTGAGACATGCGCTCAAGAAGGCTGCCAGCTCGTGGTGAGGCAGGTCGGCTCTTCCGCCCAGATCGCCAGACCAGCCGCCGTCGGGATTGAGTGAGGCGGTAGATGCGAAGGAGGAGACGGATTTGACTCCCAAACCCAAATTTTCGGCCAGCTGTCTTGGATCGAGCAGAGTACCCGGTCTGACGAACCGGTTCTTGGGCCCTACGCCGGTGTAGAGGAAGGCTCGGGTGGTGGCCATGGCATTGCTCAGGCCGGTGCCGTTGCTGAGCGAGAAGGCCGAAGGCGTGACGTACCGGAAGGGAATGAAGAGATAGAGCAAGAGGATGGTGATGCACGCAGCGGGCAAGCCCATGGTCTCGGGGACAAAGTGATCAGTCGCACGCCTGGGCTTGAGCAAGTCTCGACCTTTGAAGCCGCGCTGGAGGAAGACTGGGCGAGCTGCTCCTACCGCAGTACCCGTGAGCCATGCTGCCAAGATGGCGAATCCGATGGCGGGCAGCAGACCTGGGAACGCATAGTCAATCTCGAGCAAGCGCTCGAGCGAGGACGAAGTCGAGCGGAAAGCGGGGAGCAGGAAGGGGCTCAAGATGGCCGCGAAAGGTGGGCGGTGGAGGAGTGGGGCGAGCAGGAAGACGAGGGCCGTGGGAAGGGAGGCACTCAGCAGGACTGTCAGTAGAGGACTCATGCTTTCTTCTCCTGGCTGGCGTGGTCGCCTCTGCTGTCTGCACCTCTCTGTTGGATCGACGGCATACAGTAAGGCATTGTCGTGGGGTGTTGATCTTCTAAACGTGGAGCAGGTGTTGGTCTCCGGCTCCACCCCGGCCCGAACGTGCCGGATTCCTCAATGCACAAGCACCTCATCCCAACCCAACCGCCTTGCAAGCGAGAGCGCATTCACTTCACCTTACCTTCTTCCTTCTCGCACAGAGCAACTCACTTCCTCTCAAGGCCTCTTTGACCCTTCTGTTCCCTGACCAACTTCGTCCTCACCCTCGGCACCAATCCGACAGGACAGTCTCTTCATCATGTCATTCTTGTGAGTCTGCAATCGTAGCGGGTTCCCATCTGCTGCACTGTCCCCCGCTGACCCCTGCAACCTCGAACTCCCACAGTCGCAACATGCGCCCCTCGGCGCGCGGCACCAGCAAGAAGTCACCCACAATGCCTGCATACGACGCCAGCGCCCACCAACTTGGTCTCAGCGGTCCTCTACCACCAGGGATCGCAGCCAACTATGTCCAAGGGCCCAACGGCATCCCCAAGGCACTATACCTCTGCAACCCCTTCGTCCGCTCTGCTCTGATAAAAGGCTCCTTCAAAACCATTGTTGTCCTACCCAAATATGTCGACGTAAACGAGTGGATCGCGGTGAACCTGTTCGACTTTTTCAACAACCTCAACCAGTTTTACGGAGTCGTGGCCGAGTTCTGCACCATTCAGAACAACCCCACGATGGCGGTCGGGTTTGGGTTGGACTACACTTGGATAGATCAGAACAAGAAACAGGTCAAGTTGCCTGCTCCTCAGTACATTGATTATGTCATGACCTGGGTCGGCGGCCTGCTGAGCGATGAAGCCTCTTTCCCAACCAAAGCTTGTGAGTAAAAAAAAGGCATCTCCGCTGTCTGCGTCAATCATCTCAGGTGCGCTCTGTGCCAGATTTTTCTGTCTGACCGATTCAAACCCCCCTTTCCAAACCCCTCTCCTCCATCCCCACCATCCTGATGAATAAATAGCGCGCGATTTCCCACCGATTTTCAAAACGACCGCGGCCCAAATCTACAAGCAGCTTCTCCGCGTCTTTGCACACATCTACCACGCCCAATTCTCCTACCTCGTCCACCTCTGCTGCGAAGGCCACTTCAACTCGCTCTTTGCCCACTTTATCGCCTTTGGCAAGGAGTTTGATCTGTTCGACTTCCGAGTTTTCAAGCAGTCGGGAGCACCCTCGGTGTCGTCGGGGTCGAGTGGGGAAGGGGGAGCGAGTGAGGGTGGTGCGGGTCTGGGCGGACAGCCGTACCCAGGGGTATGCGACCTCATTGAGCGATGGGTGGAATTGGGTATCCTCGATCAGACCGTGCTAAGATAAGAAAAACTTCGCCCAACTTACGTCGACTGGCCGGGCATCCACAAATCTCAGCCGCCCTCCCGAACATTTACTTGTCCTCTCAATCAACAGCCCGAACCTGCCCTTCCGTCTTCACATCTCGGGACAACCACTTTGATACTCAGCTCCTTTTCCACGGGGGCCAGTTCAGAGCCTTCAGCCTTCGTTCGTACTCTACCCTCTCCGTCTGGTCATCTGTCCCCCGAGTCACCACAGTGTACAAGTATTTAAACCCCAAGCAACACACATAGTCTAGCCCACAAGCTCTCGTCTACCCTCGCAAAGACACACAGAGTGCGCGGACGGAGAGATATGTATATGGTTCATTTTGTGGAGAAACTAGGGGATGGAAGGGAATCGAAGCTGTGGCATACGGTCCGGGTCAAGAAGAGATAGACCCCCAAACCCGGACAGCAGGGATGTGTATGAGGTAATCTAGTCGAAGTACGAGTACAGGACGAAGTGCGAAGACGGGATGGGGATTGAAAATTTTGCCGGTAGTGAAGACATGATCCTAAAGCCCATGCTGCTCATCGAGTCGGCTTGGAGGGGTGTTTCAAAGGAGCGGCGCGAGCATGAATAGCAAAGCGACGTCCAGCTGCACTTCTCTCTTTTTCCCCCTCGCCTAGTCGTCCGAAGCCCGTACCATGAACCGTCCTCCGAGCGTGGCTGCGAGTCCCCTGAAGTGTTTTTGATTAAGAGAGAGAGAGAGAGAAAGTAAAGCCTGGCCGGGGCTCATTTTTTTTTCTACCCACTCGCAATGGGCAAGCTAGAGATCATGCTCTCCTTCTCCGCCCAAGCAGGCGCCTCGATCCAGCCATAGGCAAACTGAGCCGCGCAGGCCGTCGGTTTCTTGCCCCAATCCGTCACCCAGCCAAAGAGCCGATGGCTGATCAAGTCCTGCCACACAATCCTCCACGGCTTCACCACGTTCCAGCGCAGCAAGTGCTGGTACAGGATCCAGGCCGGCCAGTCGTATGTCACCGCCACTTTGGGGTTCATCAGGATCAGTGGCCGTGCGAAATTCTGTGGGACTCGACGGGTCGGGGCCGGCAGGTTGAGGGCGCGGACGAGACGGTGCATGTCGAAGGAGAAGAGCATACATTCGGATGCGATGCACGTTT
This sequence comes from Tilletia setariae, assembly GCA_023634365.1. Taxonomy (NCBI): domain Eukaryota; kingdom Fungi; phylum Basidiomycota; class Exobasidiomycetes; order Tilletiales; family Tilletiaceae; genus Tilletia; species Tilletia setariae. The sequence continues at coordinate 7,025,963 of JAMJXE010000001.1, read as the reverse complement.
TTGATGGCCTGAAGCGGAGAGGAAGCTTTGGAGGGTCGTCGAAGGGCCCGGTCCAGCTTCGGGCGAGCTGGGTGTTGTTTTCCTTGAGCGCTGATGATGACTCGGCATCTGATCGGCTCCTGGGACTCGAGGCCGTGCTAGCTCGTAATTGCTTGACTCGAGGCCACGAGTCCATACTGCTGTCGATGTACCACTTCGCATCAAACGCTGTGATGCCGTTCCAGCATGCATTGACCTCGATTGGCACTCCCTCTCGCAATCTCTGGACGTCGGACAGCTCTTGATAGTATGGCCACATTGGCTTTACTCTCTGCGCAAACGTATCTCGCGTTACCCATCTGAATTTGCAATCCCCCCCGTCACGAAGACGAGAATTTGTCAGCTGTCAACCGCACAGGACGAGGCGGGGGAGGGGTTCAGTACATGCGGGGCGATCGAGAAACTCACGTGTCGTATATGCCCAGGCTGATATAGTCAAAGGCGCAGACTTGATCCCAGGTGCCATTGTTGGTCGCGAGAAGCTCGATGACCTGGTTCGGATCCATAAAGACATCATTGAACCAGACTACCCGATCGAAATCTTTGCCAGCCCTGACCCCTCGCAGCCCTTCGTCCAGAGGCTTGAGGGCGACATTGCGAACCATGGAGAGGTACTCTATCCGACCGCCTACACGCTCGCCATGATCTTTACCGACGCGTGTGCTCTCGTCGTCCATTCTGATCTTGTGGGCGATGCCAAGGGACTCGAGCTTTGCCTCAAACAGGGCAAGACCGCGTTTGGTCTGGTCTTTGGAATTGGACTCGTATATGCTGACGTATACGTTTTCCTTTCCGACTCGCTCGATGATGCGGAGGATGCTGGAGGTCCAGGAGGGCAGCATGGGTTCGACATTGTACAGATTGGCTGCAAAGAAGTATGTCCGGTTCTGAATGGACTCTGGCAAGGGTGCCAATTTTTCTCCTGTGAAGGCGCCCTTGGTGAGAGTGGCTCCGGTGAGGGCGGAGATGGAGTTCCGGGTTGAATCTGCATCCCAGCCGGGGAAGAAGAGAAGGCTGAGTGGGTGCCAGGTGGAGAGGACGAGCGGGGTCAAGCCAAAGATGATCCAGCCGATGCGAGTGCGGGTGAGGGTGGAGCGTCCGCGGATGACCAAGGCACGGATGTCGATGGCAAGGGAGAGAGGCATGGCGAGGAAGACGGTGGGGAGGTAGATGTATAGGGTGGAGGGGATGGTGAAGTAAATGGTGAGCAGGACGGTCCAGAGTGCGACGAGTACGGAGAGTGAGAAAGTGCGGTGTCTCTCGATCCAGCCGATACGCCCTCTTGCTGAAGCGGGACCGTGGGCACGAGCGGAAGAGGAGGCAAGGGAGCCGGATGATAGCCAATTGGGTTTTCGTCCGTTGGGTGAAGGGGATGATGATGATGATGATGGGTAGGAGCGCTGGTTGCCACGCCGTAAGCGGGCGGTGAGAGGGTTGCGGGCCGAGGACGAAGAGGAGGAGGAGGTGACTCCGTCTGGGCCAAGATCGTCGTCATCGTCATCTAGGTCGTCGGATTTTCGATAGTGGTCGGGGGAGTCTGATTGATGGTGAGCTGGTTGATGTGGGGTGGTGATGAGGGCGCTGCGTTCTTGATCGTCGTGGTAGGAAGGAAAGTAAGGATGAGTGGGACTGTGCTGATCGGAGTATTGGGGTTGTGTGTGTGTTTGGTGGGGGTCGAGTAAAGACGAGGAGGAGGAAGAGGAACGTCGTTCTGCTGGTGCTGGTGCAGCTGTGGTTGATGACGAGAGGGTGACTAGTTCGTATCTGTCTGGGTCTAGGCTGGTGGTGGCGAGGGTGTGTGAGGTGGTAGATGGGTCTGGCTGAGCGCTGGCCGAGGATGGGTGTGATGGCGATGGGAAGGTGTTGGTGTTCATCTTGGGCGGCTGCTCTGCCTCAGACGTGTCCGGTGAAGGGGCGGTTGGCAAGACGGGTGCGGGCGCGTGGTGATCGAGCTGAGATGCGCGTGCACAGTCGTATGAGAAGGTGAGGCAGCCTCAAGGCGAGGACAGTCGAGAGGGGATGAGGAGTGGTGAAGGAGACTCCCGTCCGACTCGGGCAAGGTGGAAGAAAGAGAGCTCTATAATATCGATTAGTAGCGCCTCACTCGTCGTGTGAGAGGAGAAGAAGGCCACTTTATCCGCATGAGAGCTGCGCCTCTCTCTCTCTCTCTCTCAGAGCCAAGCAAGACACGTGGTTGACCAATGACCGTCCACAGTCGACACACTTCTCGAGCTGGAGCCAAGGCTGAATCTGCCTCGATCGCGACGAAGAGGATTCTGTTTCCCGCCCGTACGCACCCCGTTCTGAGCCGCCGGGACGATGGGGGAACCAGGTGCATGGCGCAGCAGCAATCTCAGCACTGCCTCCGGTCTGCCAGCACACATCGTTGGCCCCCCCCCGTTGCTGCGCTTTGGGCAGATGGCGAGTTCTCTATCTGATCCACTGCGCCTGACTCACACACCCCCCAACGCATGCATTTTCAAGGTAAATGGGTCAAATCTGCATTGAACAACTTTGTGGTCAGAGCCCCATCTGAAGAGAGTCGATAGGGCAGACCCTCCTCCGTCCTCATAGTCTCTCTCTCTCTCTCTCTCTTTTGTGTCCCCCCCTTCCTGTATCCAGAGATCATTGGCCTCGCCCCCAGCACATCTGCAATCATGTCAGGCTCAGGCTCATCTTCATTCCATGGCAATCAAAGGCAGCATCAGCATCTCAACCCCCCTCCTTCCCAACCGAGCCCGTCTCATCTCTCTGTAGCCCCGAGCAGGCCACCTCTCCCCCACTGGCCATCGTCAAACTCGGGCTCCGACTACTCACTCGGATCAGGGGACACAGACGATGGCACCCCATCCCTCATCTCCCCCTCCCAAGACTCACGCCCTTCCACCGACGACGAATCTCACTCCGTCAGCTCCGATCCTGCTTGGGACCAGGATCACATCCCCCCCATGGCCTCCTCCTCACCTCTCACCCCCGATCTGACCGCGACGACGGCGACCATGACTTCCCTCTTCGCCTCGTCCTCTGTCGGCGTCCCAGCCATCGGGCCCGTTCCGGGCACCGCCAGTCCAGCGATGCCTCCCCGTCCAATGCCCACTTTTTACCACCCTTCGCCTGCCTCGATCGAGTCTCTGGCCACCGCTCATCTAGGCTCACCTGCGCTCTCTCCGCCCGCTCCTACCCGGACCAATCCCTTCAGGCCATCTGATTTCTTGCATCAGCCTTTTCTCAACCCGGATCCCGTTCCACATCAATCGAACGACGGACCGAGGTGGGCAGGCCCTTCACTCGTCGCACCCGTCTCCATCGCTCCAGAGGCGCTCCGGAGATGGGTCGAGGCTCAACAGCGTCAAGAATGGGAACGACAGGTCCGCCGAAATCTTGCACAGGACATCGGTAGGAGAGCACGAGTGCCAGCCCCACCGTACTCGCCCACCCCTTCGTATTCAAACCTGCCGCCCCCCTCCCCAACACGATCATCTGGTGAAGAACAAGAACAACAAGAAGAAGAAGAAGAGCGAGAAGGAAGGCAGATCCGAGAAAGTCAAGAGAGCCGACCGGCACAGCTGGCGATGAGCGAAAGACCCCCCTTCGTACCCTCCCTTGCGCTTCTGCAGCCTTCCTCATCAGTGAGGCGCGGATTCCGAAGTGGGTCTGCGCAAACCTTCAGAGAAGCCAATCGGCGACGAGAAGATGATGCCTCCGATTCTTGGCCATCGGACCCGTCGTCGTCAGACCAAGACCACCACAACATGTTCCCGTCAACGTCTTCGGCAGCATCCACCACCACGCCACCAAACTCGGTCTCACAGCCGATGCTGCAACGATTACAGCGGTGTCTTTTCCTCTCTTCGAGGCCAAGACACGGGTCAGAGGCATTACCGAGCTCATCGCTCCTGCCTTTCTCTGCGCGAACCACACCAGACAGCATCGAAGAAGCTCGCCAGCACGATGATGAGAAGAACGAAAAGCGATGCTCGAGCTTGCTGGCCTGGTCCAAGACGGTCGACAGCCACCAAGACGCTCTTCCACCGTCGTACGAATTCGCCACTGGGTCTGCCTCCTCCTCCTCTTCCCCTTTGAACACTGCCGAGCTAGGCAGAACCTCGACGGTACAGCAGCAACGAAGGAGGCAATGTGTCCGTCTGGCCATCTTCTTGTTGTTCCTTCTCCTGGTCGCAGTCATTATCGGTACGTATCGAAACACGTCACTCGTTTTCACGCTTCTCCCGGCAAAAATAATTGACCTCGCCTTCATCATTTCGTTCTTACACTTTTGCACGCACAGCTGGCATCGTGCTTCTCGGCTAGAGCAAACCCACCACCCCCGCATCCTGGGACCCAGCATCACCATCGTCATCGTCACAGTCAATCATGTATTATATCTCTGGACGCGGGTCCAAGGAACCAAACCAAGTGATCTACATTTCCATAGAAGAGAGAAGGGAAACCATACACAAGACCGGCGCCCCACCACCGGTTTGTTTGAGACATTCGGCCAAGAAGAAGCTCTTGTCTCCGAGTCTATAGAATCGGATTGTGACCCAGGAGAAAGTTCCATTGTCAACACTCAGGGCTGGATCCTATTTCCCGAGTGCAGCCAGCGGTTGACCAGCGTGAGAGCAGCCTTGGGTTGGTCTGTTATAATAGGAATTCCGCGAGAGAGCGACACCGAAAGAGAAGGAGAAAGAGAAAGAGAGCTCTCTTGTTAGCAACAAGAGCCAAATACACCTCAGAGTCGAACAATGCGCGGAGCGGAGAACAGGGCAAGGCGGGGGAATACGTACCTTTGGGCACAAAGTGGCCAGCAGAGTCAACAATGGCAAATGTGAAATTGCCATGGGTTCGGAAGGTGCCAGCCTGTCGGCCATACTTGCTCATGGGTACCTGTGCGCCCTTGCGCGATGACGATGCAGCTTCGTCGGCCTTGTTGCCCTCGGTGAAATGAGCGAATGTGGAGCTCATAACGTGGACGGGCAGGCTCAGGGGCGCAGGCAGGAAGGAAGCAAGACGAGACTCGAGAGAGATCAGAGAGGAGAGGAGGAAGCCACCAGTTTGCTCAGCTTGCTCCTCAGACGCGAAGACGTCTTCGTACCAAGGCTCGAGCTTGGCCTTGTTGAAACCCTTCTTGCCGGACCATTCGAGCGCACGGGTCCAGTCGTCATTTCCGATCCAGTTGCAAATAAAGTCGCGTCGGCCGTTGTAGGTGAGCACGCGGACGCCAGCCTCGAGCAGCTCGCTGACGGCCCAGGTGGATTCGCGCGCGCCGTCGCCGGTGCTTGCAAACTCATCGGTGATCTCGTCCGAGCACGAGTTGTATTTCCCACTCGCGTCGTCAGCGGCGCCCTTGGGGTCGATGCCCAACGCAGTCCGCACGGGCGCAGTGTTGAGCCAGGCCTCGAACCAGGGCTCCTCCTTGTAATCGGGAGGGTCACGGTGTTGCCAGTCAAAGTAGCTCCGTCCCGTCCATCCCCAAGGATCGCCCAGCTTCTCATCGCAAAACTCGAGCGCGCGCTTGCATGCGGTGACATCGTACGCTCCCCGTCCAATCGGCTCGTGCTCCGTTGCACGACACTTCTCGAGCAGACGCGCGCAGGTAGGCTCGGCGTCCTTCATATTTGCGCATACGGTGCTGTTCAAGATGGGTCCCTTGTGCTCGGTGTTGGCGCGGGGGTCACAGGCGTAGGTGACCTTGGCGGGGAACTGGTACTGGGGCGAGGTGATTCCGTTTCCGATCATGACGGAGACAAGAGGAAGGGGAGTGATGCCCCACTCAGGATTTTTCCTGGCCGCCTTGTTGTCGCGAACCAGTTGGGCGGCAATGGTAGGGATCCATCGACCGGCGTACGATTCTCCGGCGATGCTGTTTTAATGAGCGGCGAGCAGGTGAGTACGTGTGGGTGTGTGAGACAAAACGCGAGTGTGAAGGACGGGTGAACGACTTACTGGAAACTGGAGATACCGGATTGTCCCATGACAGAGAGGTCTGTGATTCCACGCTGAGCGGCGATGGTTTTGGCGTGCATGCCGAGGAGCTGAAGGAAGGCGGAAGAGTCGCGAGCGGCAGCAACGGCGCTGTAGATGCGGGTCGGGGGCTTGTCTGTGCGTGAAGTGTTGGCATAGGAAGCATAGGAGAAGCCGGTGCCGGTGGGTTGGTCGAGGAAGACCATCGAGGCGTTGTTGTTCCATGACCAGGGGTTGTACTCGGTGTTGGCGCCGCCGTTGGCGATGTTGCAAGGGCCGAGCTCCATCATGAGACCGGTGAAGGAGGAGCATCCGGGCCCGCCGTTGAGCCAGAGGACGTAAGGGTCTGTGGCTGGGTTGGAGCGAGACTCAAAGAGCCAGAAGTAGAAGTGCTCTACGATGCCAGACTCTTGCTGGACGGAGTCAGCGTAGACGACGGTCTCCTGGTCCTTGGCGTGGGACTTGCGGAGGGCGTCGACGTCGACATCGAGGTAGCCGCTGTAGGACCGGAGGCCTGGGGTGGTGTCGCAGAGGTGGTTGGGTACCTGCTTGATGCGGAGGGAGTGGGCAGGCAGGGCGTGATCCCTGACGGTGATGTGAGCCTCCTCTGGGTGGTGGAGAGGCAGAGTGAGCGAATGTGCAGTGCCTGAGAGCAGGAGGGCGCCTGCTGCCGAAATCAAAGCATTCCACCTCATCTTTGGCTGCGACGAGGACGGGAATGTAGTCGTGGTTGTGGATGTGGCAGAGGAGGACACTGAGTCGATGAAAGGGCCGTGCAGATTTTCTCCGTCCTTTCTTCCAAACGTTCTTCCGTCACCGAAATGATAGCCGCGCTTATGCGCCTGAAAAGTCAGCCACTGCTTTCTGTTTTCCAAAAGGTGTCCACTTTTCCAAAAGATGAGATTCCATCTGCGATCGGGGTCCAGCCTGCAGTCAGTCGCGTGGATCATCGAGTTCGCGTTGGTGTTGGTCTGTGCCTGGCCAAGACAGCGTCCTCGACGTCGACCATCTTGCGTCCTCTCTCCCTCTCCAAGCTGGCGCCCATCAAACTCGGCCTCGCTAGCAGCAGCAGCAGCAGCAGCAGCACCGGCAGCATCACCGGCAGCATCACCGGCAGCACCACCACGCGTTCGTCAAGCTTCTTCGTCATGGACCTCCTCCGCGCAATCACTCACCACCTGCCCTCGCCCTTGGTCTCCCTGGGAACATATCTGCTCGGCAAGGACTGCTATGCCGTCCTCGTACATGACATCGCTCTCGATCATCCCGACTTCCCACAATGCTTCAGATTGGGCATCTCAAAAGGTCTCGGCCTCGGCATCATTGCCTTTGGCTCCATCATGAAGGTACCCCAGATCCTCAAAATCACACGGGCCAGAAGCGCAAAGGGTATCAGTCTCGCCATGTATGCGCTCGAAGTCGTCGCATACACCGTCAGCTTGGCATACGCCATCAGGGAACAGCTTCCCTTCACCGCCTGGGGTGAAAACCTGAGTCTGACCGTGCAGAACATGATCATCACCCTGCTCATCATCTACTACGCTCCCCTCGCCCCGCTCAAAGCCATCGGCGGGAAGAATGCGCCGGGACAGAACATGAACAAGGTCACCATCGCAGCCACCCTCATGGCCCTGGGTGTCCTCTTCCTGTCTTCATCCACACTCTGCCCGCCTCATCTGCTCAGATTCTTGCAAGCTTGCACCATCCCAATCAGTCTCGCCTCCAAGGTGCCCCAGATGGTCGAGCTCCACACCAACCGCGCTCCCGGCCAGCTCAGTGCCGTCGTCGTCGTCGCACAGCTGCTCGGAACAGTGGCCAGAGTGTTCACCACCTTGACCGAGACCAACGACAAGCTCCTTCTCTGGGGCTTCTCCCTAGCAACCATCTTCAACACAATCATCGCTGTCCAGGTATGTCTCTCGACTCGTGGCTCGAGCAGTTCATTTCGCCGCTAGCTTTGCCAGCTCATGCCGTCTCTTTTGCAGCTCTTCTTGTATTGGAACGGAAATGAGCGCCAGGAGGCTGCTGGAAGCGCGGTCACAGGACCTGGCGCACACTCACACCCAAGCATCAGACTTACTGCCATACGTTCCGACGGAGGTCGTAAGCAAGATTGAGATCAATCCTGTACACCTCCTGCTCATCCACAAACGAATCATTTTTTTATTCAATGGCCAGACAGTCATATTCGCAGCGACAAGTTACATGCACGGTTTTGTGTCCTGCCAGCTCAAACATGTCAACGATGCCGAAATGCTGCGAGGTTCGATTCAAAACAGGTGCCTGTACACAGAAAGCCAAAAAAATAGAAAATAGAATAAAGGGGCAGCCTCGATCAATGGAAGCCGAATTCAAGGATGCTCTACGAGAGTCACCGGCCAGTCGCAAGTCGTGTAATGCTGATACGAGGGGGTACGGGTCGTGCAGTTCAAGTCTGATCAGAGCGGAATTAGGCGTGCGCGGAGGGGGTTGCTATACGGTCAGCGGAGACGCCGGGCCCCTGCTTAGCTTCTTCGCCGCTTGCAGCTTCTGCGTTTTTGTTGGACAGCGCGTCGAAAGTCAAGCTCGACGTCTTCCCGACCAGACTTGGCCGTGTCTGACCCTCTTCATCCTCACGGTCCCCCTCTTCTCCCTCCTCGTCGTCCATCTCCTCATCTTTACTGCCCTCAGACTTGGCCGCATCATTCTTTTCTGTCCTCTTGACCGCATCAACCGATTCTTCCAAGGCGGCCACCTTGTCGATCACCTTGATCGCAGGCGCTTGGACGTCTCCAGGAGAGACCACAGTTGCAGATCCTGGGCTCCGGTTCGGCACGCTGACTTCTCTCGGTATCTCCGCAACCGCCGCGTATTTTGCCAATTGATCGGCCTGCTCCAAACCTTCCTCATAGCTACGTCCGTACTGCTTCAAACCTTCGATGATGCCGTACACGACCGGGTTGTCGTAGGTGACCAAAAATCTGCACGTCAAATGACAGTCAGCCGGCTTGGTCAGAAAGTGCTTTTCAGACATGACAGGAATCAGGGTAACTCCAGTACTACACTCACTGTCCGGCCAGGTGAATCGTGAAATGGAGCACGTTCGGATCAAGGCGCAAATACTGATTCGCTCGTAGGACGTCTACCAGCGCAGCGATGCGCAGACTCGCTGCCAAAGCATTGTTGCACACCAGCCGTTCCGCCTCCGCGGCAGCAGGCAGCTTCTCTCCATCACTGTTGTCCGCTTCGCCACCTTTGTGAGCTGTCGAGGTCTTGGTTGAGCCAGCTTCGGCCGCATCTCCTTCTACCACTTCCCGCGCTTCGGCGATGCCATGATCTTCAACAGCTTGCCATATCAGAATTTCCAATGCGAAGCTGTTGATGCTGAGGGTGTTCGCTGTGCTTGCTGCGATAAAATCCCAATTCGCAGGCCATGTGGCTGCTCCACCTTGACTCGACGCGTCCATGGAGGGATCGTACGGCACGCCAATCTTCGGGAGAAAAACCCGTCTCCACTTCTCAGTGCGGCGCTGGAGATCGTACAGCTGGGGTAGGCGAACGCCCTGCGCTCGAGCGCGTGGGCTCCACAGGTAGTCCCACATCGATCTGTGGATCTTGCAGAGTTCCGAGATACCGCTGTACCAGATCGCGTACGAGTCCTTTTCGGGCAGGGACGCGCGCTCGCCAAGAAGCGCGAGCTTTTCGCGTTTCGCCTTTGCCCGCTTCGCGTCGTTTATCGTGCTCGCATTGGCGTCCGATACGGTAGCATCGCCAGAGGCAGACGCGGGTGCGCTGGCTTTGGATGATGCGCCCACAGTCTTTTCGCCGTTGACTTTCTCAGCGTTCGAAGCAGGGTTGTGTTCGCCTTCGTCCGGCCCCTCGCTTTCATCCGACGCCTCGAACGGATCCGGCCCCGCTTCGCGAGTGATGCCACCACTCTCGAGCAATCGTGCCCTTCTGCGGCTCGCGGAGGTTCCCAAGCTGCTCGGATTGCTGTTCGCCCCGCCTCTACGAGAACTCGGACGACCCGAACTTAGTCCCGTGCTCTCTGGGCGCTTTCGGCTGGCCGCGGGTGATCCCGCTCCTCCGCGAAGCGATTGTAAAACCAAAGCTCTATCCTCTGAGATGTTCTCATGCTTCGAATAGTCGTGCAGATCGGCTTCGTTCGTATCCTTATCTTCTGGCCCTAGATCCGAATCATCTTCGGACATGTAGGGCACCTGCGAGCTCGCCATCTCCTCGGGTCGCATGAGTGGTCTGCGGCGGAAAAAGGCAGAAATCACCGCGTCGCTTGTTGAGGCCATCCACCAGCACGACTGAGCAAAGGTGGAAAGGCTGTTGGTGGCCCCGATCGCCGCGGCCAATGCGTTGAGCTTGTGCGATGGCATGCGCCCTTCCGCCTCCGAGTCCGTCCTGTTCCTCTCCGCCTCAACAGAGGCTTGGAGCTCCTCCACCAAGAGCTTCCGTTCTAGCTCGGTTTCTCCAAAGAAATCGGGCCGACGAGCGGTAAGGATATCAATGTCGCATAGAGTGGCAACGTAGTCTGCTTCGTGCAGTCGGAGGTCGAGCAGGTGTCGGAGCGCGACACTGTGCCAGAAACCACTGAAGTCGAGCGAAGGGTACAATCCACTAGTGTCTGAAGTGCGCGTCCGAGCAGAGATTTGCGAAGCTTTGCGCATCAGATGCCGGATGGTCGCATCATCCAACGGTCGCCCAAATCCTTCGCTTGTGCCCGTGCGCAATCGGGGAAAGGAACACGTCGACGCGGTGTCGCTCTCAGGCTCCTCCTCCCTCCACGCCTCTTCCACGTCGTAATGCTGCAGGAGCTCGGCCAATACTTCCCACTTCGGCGTCCCTGACTTCTCATCATGTAGACGCACTCCCTGATCGTACAAGGGTTCCACCAAGAGGGAAGCCTGCACGTTTGTCAGTGTCGGCACTGCGTATGCCCTGCGCTTCTCCAGAACATCTTGTGCCTTGATCACCAGACTTCTCGCAATCGTGGACCGACCCGAGCCCAAGATGGACGGTTCGGTCGCGTATGCTGAAAACTTGTTCTTGACAGCTTCATCATCGTCATCGTCGTCACTGCTACTTTCGCCGACAGACAAGCCGTTTTGCTGGCGCAAACGCGAGGCCGCCTTGGCGTCCGCATGCTTCTTGCACAGATTCCACGCCCTCCGCATATAAGCAACCGAATCCGCTCGGTCGGCCGCAAGGATTTCGTGTGAGCTGAATTTGGCTCCGAAGGCAATGATCACTGCGATCAGGACATCCGGGAGCGGACGGGGTCGCAGTGCTGAGAGCGGGACAGAACTTGATTTGGCGCGGCCTGCAGAAGATTCCGCAGCAGACCGCGACGCACTGCCGTTGGACCGAGCGGATGGAGTGGCCAAGTGCTGGTCCCTATGCTGTCCTGGAGCAGGAGCACAGCTTGGTAGCCCGCCATCGTCCTGCTCGTCCTCAGTGTCTGATCTACACAGATATTCCTGTGTGTTTCTCCACTTCCTCGATTCCCTAAACTGAAGCTTGCTCTTGGACAAAGTTGCCTCTTTCGACAGAGTCGACCGGCTGTGGCGGAGTGTGGACTCATCGTCTTCGATATAAAGATCTTCGAACGGATAAATGCCTGCTCGGACTCTTCGTGCATCCAGCAGGGCAAATCGCGGATTGACAATCATCAAGAAACTCTCGACAAAGTCATGCAGCACCTCGGAGCGAAGTTTAGGATCGACGGCAAGGCGACGCGCCGAGGCGGTCGGAATGGGCAATCGAAGCGGGGTGGGGAAGTACGCTGACGCAGCGTCGAGGGATGAGGTAATCGGGGAAGGATACGGCGCGAAACGGGGTTGCACAGTGTTGAAGGGAGTCGACTCAGACGGACATAGCAGATATCGAATCAGCTGAGCCGTAGGGTGTAGACGAGGCGGTCTTCCACCATTGAAATTTTCTTGCTGAGCCTGGGACAAGCCAGTCGAAATGGACAAGACACGAGAAGCCTTGAGCTTCTTTGAGCCTGTGTGCGAACCGGCGAGATCGTGAGTTGATTCTGTCTGGATCCTCTTCCGCTTAGTGACGTTGGCTTGAATGCTGCTGGTGTCCTCATCGTCGTCTAGACTGTCATCTTCGTCACCGGAATCTCCTGGGCGGGAATGTCCTGTGCTGGACACTGATCGATGGTGACCTTGAGCGAAGCTAGGATTGCGAGACAATCCAGTCTTCTTTGTTCCGGTCTTCTCGGCTTCTTTGATGCTGATGTGCCGGTTGACGTAGTTCTTCGTGCAATCGACCCCTTTGTTCAAGCAGTGGGCACATCGCTGATGAGGGTTGGCCACATTCGGAGGGGGCGGACGGCAAGCGATTTTGCGCCGTCGACAATTGTCACAGGATTGGTTCTGCTTTCTTGTCGGAACAGTCGCATTGTGCATATGAAGCGGAAGTGACTGCGATGATTTTTGTTCCATAGATGCCGAGGGCGGAGGTGGCGGAAGAGGAGTTCCTGATCGTGGCAAGCCTGGAGACTTTCTTGAGGGCAAGGATGCCACATCAGCTGCTTTGGATTTGCGACTGCCCTCTGCCCTGGAGCCGGTGAGCCGCTTCCCACTCGGAGAGGCGACACCGCCGCCCGATGCGGTGGGGGGGAGGACCGGGTAGTCTGATGTGAATGCGGGAATGAGTCCGCCTGGTCCGGGGCCACCGGTATTGTGATGAGAGGCTAGGTTGATCGAGGGCGAGCCATTTGTGGCGGATTGCACCGCTGGATCTACTGAGCCCATCTGACTTTGAGATGGGGTGGAAAGTGAAGGGTGTTGAGATTGAGGAAACTGCGAAGTTTGTTGAGCGGCAGCTGGAAAGAGGCTGGGTTGTGCAGCAGGAGGAAAGCCAGAGTGATGCAACTGTGGGGCGACATTTTGCTGGAAGCCTTCGTGACCATTCTCGCTGATCGAATAGAAGCCGATATCTGAATGACTGTTGGCAGAACCTGGAGGATTGGGTGTCTGCTGTTGCTGTTGTTGTTGTTGAGCTGGTGGATGGCTGAGAGCCATCAGATGGGAGGCATGAGCGTGGGGCTCAAAGCTGCTGTAGTGCTGCTGCTGCTGATGCTGCAAGTGCTGTTGCGCCTGCTGCTGAGCATACAGATTTGGATGATGCTGACGGTGTTGCTGCTCCTGTCCGGGTTGTTGCTGTAAGTGGTGCTGATGTTGCTGCTGGTGATGGTGATGATAGAGACTGGGGTCTTCCTGATACTGCTGATGATGCTGCTGTTGCAGCCGTTCCTGTTGCTGGATCTGAGCGTATGGATGATGGGTGGAGGGGAACGGATGATGGAAGTGACTATGTTGGAGCTGTTGAAGATGATCTCTCGATCCTCCGCCTTGAGGCAGTGGGTAGTGCTCTTCCATGTTGGCCGGTGAGAAGCGCGACGAATGCGGGTATCACAGTCCGACAAGAGGTGGAGCCGTGGTGGTCATCGAATGCGTCTGTCGAGATGCGCAGAGTCTCCGTACATCCAAGTCTGCAACGGGGGTTGTTGAGCTGGTGAAAGTGCAAGGGTCAGATGTGTCGGGGGGGAACCCCGGTCGAAGGACGAGCGCCGACCTACCTTTCGGTTTCGAAGCGTGCACCACCGGACGGACCTCTTCAGTGCGATGGGCGACGGTCGGTCCAGCGTGGTTGGGTTGGTTGGTGAATGATACGATTGCGAGCTCGAGACCAGGCTAATGCAAGGCACGGCAGAGGCAGCAGCAGCAGCAGCATGACCAGGGCCTGGCCATCCGGAGCCTTTTGGTCGATACAGGGATGGGTGCTTACGTAATAATGTTCCAAGCTGGTCTCCGTCTCCTCCAGGCTCCAGCCTCGGTCTTGCGCTCTCGTCCGAGCCTAAGCGCATGTACTGAGCTGGGACTACAGTACGAGCACTCACTGCCTGGTGCAGCGATGTCATGGCGGCAGGTACGATGCCGTTTGGATCGACCTCATCGGACGAAAAGCTTTGCGAACCGGGCAGAGGGCGACGCTCGCTCGCTCGAAGGGCGCTACCGATTTGCCTCATTTCCATTCTCAATCGACTCGTATCGTGCATTCCCTGTACTGTACTGTACCTACGAGCACTGTGCAACAAGGGTAAATATGTATGCGATCTTTATCAGGCAGTGAGAGCTGGACACGTCCGCTCAAAGGGCCAACACTCCTGCTCTGATAGCGAGTATCTGTGGACCCAGCCTAAGCCAGGCAGCAGATGGAGGCAATCCAACACCACGCCCTTTCACATCCGTTGAGAACAAGACAACCCAGCGCACTGCCTTCCGGCAAGCGATTTCCACATTCACGAGTCTGAGCAACAATGACAGTGCCGAGTGTCCTGGTCATTCATCAGTGAGATCGCATGCTGCTCTGCTATCTGCAGTGAATGAGGTGGCAGCCAAGAAGTGGACGATGCTCGAGTTCCAATATTCCAGGTTGAGACAGCGCTCAAGCTCGGACCACCACCTCAGGCCCAAACACCACACACTCGTAGACTGGCAGAACGATGTCGGCTGAACAAGACGCACTCCCAACCTCCCAACAGCGGGCAGCGCTCGCCTCCAGTCTGCTCCTCCAGACTCCTCCCGGACAGATCGCTAGCGTCTATGCGGATCTGTCTTCGATCCTGTTCACCACCTTCGCGGAGGGCAGCGGAGACGAGACAACAGCGGCTCAAGAAAGCACACTCTTCCAAGCACATGCAACCCGAGCTCTCGAGGCTTACAACACAGAACAGCTCATCCCTTTCAAGCTCCCAGGATCCGATCGAGCGACTCTCATCTGCAGGGCTTCCCAGCTTCCACACGCCCAAGCGGCGGAAATAGGTGCCCCCGACAGCACCAGTGCATCTGCACAGTTACCACGCTATCTCAATCCCTTCACAGCTCAGTCCTTCGCTTTTGACCACTTCAAGCTCGTCGCTTCCGATATCCAGCCTTTCCCCTCCAATTCTGACACAGAACCTCTGCGAGCCGCTCTGCAAAAACGGCTCGACGGATACCTCTCCAATCACTTCCCGGACGGCGTAGGAGCCGTCTTTGTTGTGCACGCTCCGCCCTCTGCAACACAAGCAGCAGGATCGGCTGCGACTGATGAGGTTCAGAAGGCAGCACAGGCCGCAGCGGAAGGAAGCGGAGCTCAGGAACAGGAAGCAGAGGAGCAGGAGAAGAGCGATGCCGTGGCAGCAGTCGATGCAACCGAGGCGGTAGAGGTGGACAAGCGCGAGTCTGACGCGGCCGCTCCACCGCAGGCAGAGGCTGCGAACGTAGCAGGAGAAGCAGAAGAAGCAGAAGGAGAATCCTCGGACACGAAGCAGGCCGCTGCCTCCGCACCGACTCAATCTCGTCCTGACTGGGCTGGTGCACCCAGCTATGTCATTCACGTCACTGGTAACAGATTCAATCCTCAAAACTACTGGTACGTATGCGCATGTATGGGCAGCAGCTAAGCTGGAGTTCCGGCATGGCTAAAATGCTTTGATGTGATGCCTGTCTTCGCGCCAATTCCAGGGCTGGGCGATGGCGTTCGTCGTACACCTACACTCCCCGTTCATCAGTTCCAGCGACAGGGACCGAAGCAGGTGCAGAGCCAGAAGCAGACGCATCTCCGCTTGGTACGCTCCGGGCGCACATCGCATTGCACGTGCATTACTACGAAGAAGGCAACGTGCAACTCCACCTTTCCTCGCCTCCCGCCAACTCGTCTGCCTCCGACGTCTTCCTACCTCTCCCATCCACGCTGCCCAGCTCCGCCTCGTCAAGCTCGAAAGAGGATGCTCTGTCGACACTGGTGTTCAACTTGATCAGCAAGCATGAGGAGGTCTTCCAGCGAGAGCTCAGCGATGCGCTTTCTGAACAATTTGCTGAGAAAGCCATGAGAAGTCTCAGAAGAGCGTTGCCTATCACTCGACAGCGTGTGGACTGGGACAAGGTGAGCATCTGACCCCGTATCCAGCGTATGCGCGAAATGCCGCCTGACCGCCTGAGTTGTATGTCACTTTCCAGCTCGTCAACTACAAACTGGGATCGGAGTTAGGCAAGGCGGCATGAATGTCGCGACAATCGCCCTCCTACCGGTCCACCCCTTGCTTTCCACGAAGCATGTATCTCGCTCGAGCGACATTGCTATCAAGTCATGTCACGCTTCTCTCAGTGACCCTTAGCCTGCAGTGTGATCGCTTGACGTTTCGGAAGAAGTGAATTGCCCGGCACGCCGTCGAGGTGACAATTTGCTGCTGTCTCCACTGGCAGATTTCACGATTCCTCCACCTTGAGCTCGCCCTCCTTGAATTGTCTTGACCACTGACAGGACAGAAAGTGCCGATGTCAGAATGCAGCCTGGACTCAAAGGAGGTATGATTTGACACTCACCAACTGTGAGGGGATCGGCCTGTTTGGAGCGCGGTGACGCCACTATAGCAGACACAAGCAGAGGGCGTCAATGTCCATCCTTTCGTCAGACGTCGACGATCCGGGCACATACCTCACGATCGGCGCTGTATGACCACAAACCGTAGGCGGCCAAAGCGATGGCTCCAGCACAGACAGCGGTGTTGGCTGCCCAGTTGTTAGGACTGCAGGAACACAGCATGGAGCAAAAGCGTCAATGCCAGGACGTATGTACCCACGCGCACAGCAGACGCTTACCGAGTCCACCAGCCACCGGCGGGTGACCAGACCTCCTTGGGGTATGGGTAACGTGGTCCTGCTCCCTGGAAACATAGAATGGACCGCATGAACAGAGCGTCAGTATCTTGCGAAAGCAATTCGCTTGGAGCAGAGACAGGGCGTACCATGATAGGGTTGAAGCAAGGTATATCTGAGAGATGAAAGGCGAGAAATGGACCTGCAGGTGAGAGTCACTCTCCAAGTTGAGGATGCAGTTTGGTTGCTTCAATCGCATGCGGCCGGTTCGGCCCGAAGTGCCGCTTGAAACCGATTCTTCTTGGGATCAATTGTCGCTCTCGTCGATGAGCACGAAAGGGGACGTGCACCAACAACGAGCTCAACGTCGTCGGCGGGCAAACATATCACGATCATGCCGAGCTCAACCGAGGTAGCGTCTCAGAGCGGTCCGCTGGCCCTGCCCGAGCAATTGACGGCATCATCGGCCCTGGATTTCCTCTCTGCGCTGCGCAAGCGGCCCGAACGCTCGCCCACCCTGGTCCTTCGAGCGGGCGAGTACCTCTTGGAGTCTGGCTACCTCTCCTCCTCGCGCAAGCTCGGCGATGACCTTTGGCCCGTCCTCGAACAGCTCGGAAGCGCGGCGGTGGACTGTGGTCGTTGGGACTTGGCAGAAATCTGCATCGAACGATTGGGAGCACGATTTGAGGGCTCTGCGCGAGTGGGCATTCTGCAGGGCATGTTGTTAGAGGGCAAGGGGGAATTCGGCAAGGCCCTGACCCTGTATGATGAGCTGTTGAAGAAAGATGAGACCAATCTGGTGAGTTCAAGCCTCCTTCCAAATTCACCCTGAGCATGCTCTTTGACCTCTTCTTGACACCACCCCCATTTCTGTTCTTAATCTTTGCAGCTCGTATTGAAGAGAAGAATCGGGTTACTATCTTCCCTTCCACGGACAGACCCTCGCGGAGGACCGGAAAAAGCTATTAAGGCGCTTTTAGAATTCATTGACACTGTCTACGCGGACACGGAAGCATGGCAACAGCTTGCGGCCCTGTATGCTGCCGAGGACATGTGAGAATCTGGCTGTGCCGAGAGACACTTGAGCGTTTGCAACTCGCGCGTTTGAGACTGATGCTGTTTCCCTCTTGTTCCCGGACATTCGCCCGGACAGGCTTCCGGAATCGATATATGCACTGGAAGAACTCCTGCTTCTGTCGCCCCAGAATGCCTTCTTCGTGCTACAATACGCAGAGACTCTGTATACGGCGGGGACTCCAGCGTACATAGCTCGTGCTTGGAGGGAATACCTTCGAGTGATCGAGATGTTCCCACAAGAAGCGGGACCCAAATCTTCGGAAAATGAGAGCGACCGCCGAGCAGGACCTTGGGTACGAGCTCTGTGGGGGTTGAAGCTGGTGAGTCTTTCAACGATTTGTGCAACTCTCAAGCAATACGATCTTTACTGATATTCCGCTCCCTCAAAGTGCGCTACCTACTTCAGCAACAACCCAACATCTTCGACAGTATCGCGAAGAAGAGGGCAAGACGACACAGAGGCCGACGAGAGTGTCACACTCCCGGCCAAGTCGGAAGTAGAAGCTATTGACACCCTGGTCACGGATCTGCTGCTCAACAAGGCATATGCGGCTCAAGCCTCCGGATCCACACCGCCTCAGCACGTCAAGGACGCAGTACGAAAAGTCCTGGCGGCCCGATGAGGTCGTGGGCCCCTCCTACTTTCTTGACGTCTTATCTTCAGGACGTGACAATGCATGGGAAGAGCCACTGTAGTCCGCCAGGAACTGCCGCGTGGAATGATGGTTCGCGAATGCTGTCTGAAGCCAACTGTTAGCCTCAAATGCTGTGAGAGAAGCATTGAGCTGCTATTCTTCCTGAGGCTTCTTGCGTCTTAGCCGCCCTCTTCAGTCAGACGCGTCGCGAGCAGTTTGACGAGCGCGGTTCGGCGGACGCGAGCATTTTCTCTGGTATATTTGGTCGACGGAGGTTGATGAACAATTAAATGCAAAAGCCCCCCAAGTTTTTTGGACTTTCTCGAATCGCTTGACATGGTTGGGTTCGAGAGCATCACCAGCAGCGGCGGAAGCTGCTTTAGACTCAGCACAGTGCTCACGAAGGTTACAGGGCGGGAAGGTTCCTGATACCAGCAGCGACGTGGATCAAACGGGTGTCCTGAAGCTGCATTCAGCGCCGTTACTCGAACAGCATCTGCTTAGGTACGTCCATGCCTTCGAAGCAAAGACACGACATTGCAGCGGGTCTCTGACACGACAAGCTCGCATTCCCTTGAAAAAGATCGCTTACTCTAACTCTTCCTGCAGTGCTGTGACTGTGGAAGTGCTCTCTCCTTGCCTTGCGGTGCGTCACGGTCCGGTTTGTTCGTCGACTGCGCCGGCCGGCTCTGCTTTCTTCCACACACGGGCGAGACTGAGAGCGAGCCTTCGCATTCTCGACAGCGTCGCCTTGCCTCACCTTGTCAGCACTGGTATCATCATCTACGAGGGCAACAGCTGTCTCAATCACAGATTTCGATCGTAACTGGTGCCCCCCCAACCGGGGAGGGCGACAGTGAAGACTAATGACCACTCCAGGGTACGGTCAGAAGCCGAATCTAGCAAGCTTCCATGGAGGGGGTATGCCTCAGTCTAAAGGCGAACGGCAATCGACATCGCAGCGCCACACAAGTGTACCTGTGTGAGTCCCTTTCCCTTTTCAGAACTATGGTTGCCTTCCTGACATCAAGAGATTACACGAATGCGCCGGGCAGTCCATCGTACGGACAGGACCCACGCAGATCTGTAGGTATCAGAGCTCAACTCCAGAACAAACCCTGATGCTACGAACGCGCTGACGCTTCTTGGCTACGTTTGTGCCCGCAGGGAGCTGATACGTCTCCTGCTCCGCCATATGGTATGGCTCCAACCAAACCCACGACTTCTATAACCAAACCCACAACTTCCACCTCTTCGCCTTATGCTGCTGCAACAATCCGAGGGCCCTCTCGCCACGGGGGCCCCATTACCGCTGGAAACAGCTCTGTCCTCGTACAACCTCCTCCTGGAACTTCTGGTAGCGGATTTGCAACGCCAATGGCCGCGGGGCACGTAGCGAGCAAGATGCAGCCTAGAGCCGGGCAAGCAGTAACGGTACCACGAACGCCCGTCATAGTCCGTCCAGGAGAAGGTCCGAGGCGACTCCCCTCATCAACTCCGCGTACGTTAGATCTATGTGCTGCTGGTGACTTCCTCCTGCTTTTCTTACCTGTGGGCTTTCTTCTGTAGGCCAAAGTCTGAATTTAGCAGAAGGAAATGACCACGGACTAGCTTCCTCGTCCACTTCTGGCGGGAGGCTTGCGAGGCACAGCGAAGGTGGTGGAACATATCCTTCCAGCTCTTCAAATGGGATGCGCAGCGGGACCACAATGCACGCAAGTCCTCAGCAATCATGGAGTGGCAACAGCCACAGCGCCCCACACAACAGCTACACTGGCCATCCCCCTCAAGCCGCGCGGCCTCCAATCGTGCAGCACCACCTGACGTCAAATGTGGGAGCCATGTCGTACAAGGGAAGCGCAGAGGATCTTGTGTCCTCATCTTCAAACCGTGCAGGGGGGAAAAGGCCCTATCGCGAAGGGCAGCCGTCTCGGAAAGTACAGCCTCAGCTGCAGATGAGCACAAATGCAGGATCCTCAGCGATGTCAGCGGGTCGTACTCGTCGCCTCACAACAAATCAATCTGATGACGAAGAAGTGTCTCGTTCAAATGCAGTTCACTCTTCTCCCTCCAAAACTCGCGATCCCTACTCGAGGGCAACTTCCCGGAAAGCTCAGCACTCCACCAACCTGGTGCCCGCCAGCGTTGTCGACGAGTCCGACTCCGATGATGCAATAGACATGCTCGGCAAACCCTCATCGGTGCATCTGCCAACTGTGCCGTTGATTCCGGCCGACGTTCCTGACGATGATGACAACAGGGATGCGAATACCATTCAAGTCAGTGATGACGAGGATGACGAGGATCGTGACGAGCCGGTCCACAGACACAAGCGACGGAAGCAGCAGCATTCTGGCTCACCTTCTCCCGAAATATTGTTAGCGGCCTCTGTCCAGTCAGTCGACGAAACCTCAGCTCGCACGACAAGAAGATCAGTACCTAGCAACGGCAATCCTTCTGTGCAGCGGACCAGCGGTGCCGGGTTCCAGATGCCGCCGTCTATGAACGAACGCATGCAACTCAACGGCGATCACGGAGGAATGACAGCGATCAGCTCGGTCGTGCAGATAAAGTCCGCTTCCGGCAGCAACCGACCGGCAAATCGAGCACGACCACAAGGGAGGATGGAAGAGCTTGAACACGAATTCGAGCGCTTCTTCCTTGGCGAAGCAGACGTGCCAGGCCCTCATCGGTGTAAATTCGTGCAGAATTACACTAAATTCAACTTGCTCCTCAAGAAACCAACATCAAATGAAGTGTTCACCTGCACGATCGACTCCGAGGATGTCCACGCTTATACGGTGAGCAATTTCGAAAGGAAAAGGCTGTTCTTACACTTCGATATTCAATATATTGATGATCCTTGTGTATCGCAGTGCTGCACCGAGCATGTAGTCGGAGAATTCTTTTCCCTCAAGCTGAGCGCCGGAGGTTCGAAGGCCAAACTGCTAGAGAAGGCACTCATGGTTGAGCCAGGCGAATATGACTCACGTGGGTTCCACACTGAAGGGTACGCCGTGTGATAGGCAGCGTGACTCACTCAAGCCCTGTTTCTTTATTTAAAGGTTCGCATGACCATGCGGCGAGCGTGGTAGGGATCTTTAGCAGTGGTGCAGAGGCGTTTAGCGGAGAATGGCGACGCTTCTGCAAAAACTCGAAGGCACAGGGTTACAACAGAAATTTCCTCACTGATCGAACGGGAATCGATCAGGAGCTATCTCGATACCGTCCTGCGCAACCAAAGCCTCAAGTTACGCTCCAGCATGTCCGACCCGACGTTCCGAGGCGAGCTGCTGTAGAAACCGGTCAAAATACAACGACCGACACAAGCGCAGATACAGCCACTTTTTATGCGGCCCCAACTAGGGGAGCGCACTCTCCGCAAGTTGAGGGCAGAAGCACGTCACTTCCGGATATTTCCCGAGAAGAGGAACAGCCAGAGCATGAAGGCGCACAGGAAAGAGGTGGGACCTCCTTGATGGCTTTGACCAGACGTGCTCGCCCAGGTCCAGATCGACAGTCCGAAAGGCACAGCAAGTATTCGGGTGCAGATGAGGTCCCGGTCCCGCCCAGGACCCGGGGTCAGACCCAGAGAGAGAAGGAATTCATCTACAAAGACTTCATCGACGATACTCTGAAGGAAGGAATCGACAAGCAAACGCAGTCCGAGATGGTATTGCGAGACCGTGCTCGATCAGGTCAGGTCAAATCGCGCAGGACAGTCGATGCTCAAATGTTGAGGTGGCCGATGACTGGTCCCGGTGCAATTCAGATGTTCAACTCCGACTTCGACAAGCTGGACGAGGGCGAATTCCTGAATGACACGCTGATCGAATTTGGCCTCAAGTACCTCTTGCATCAAAAAGAGCAAGAACATTCCAGCATGGCAGCAGCATTTTACTTGTACAGCTCCTTCCTGTTCAAGCGCTTGACAGACTCCCGAGACATCTTCAAGACGTACGACAATGTCCGAAAGTGGACGGGAAAGCACGATGTCTTCGAAAAGGACTACCTCGTCCTCCCGATGAACGAGCATTTGCACTGGTATCTAGCGATCATTATGCATCCGACTAAGATCTTGAAGCGACGTCAGCGGCAGGACGTTGAGTTGGTCAACCCTCCTCGCAGATCAACCAGAGGTCGTCGAAGCGGACAAACTTTGACCGACGATGAGGAAATCTCTGACACAAACTCACGCGAGATTCTGGGCACGTCGGAAAAGCAGCGAAAGGGCCGCAACGATGAATCCGACAGCGATTTCTCTCCCTCGGCAGCTCCCGTAAAGTTACGGCGCCTCCGTACCAGGTCATCCTCGGAAGAGTCTCCCATCAGAGAAGTCGAGTCAACAGTCCGGACTGATGTCAATGCATCCGATGTTAAGCGACAACACGCTGCGAAGGCGCGGGTCGCTCAAAGCGCAGGATCGGAAGGATCTGCACTCGAGCAAGACGAAGGGACCGACATTGATGAGCTGGAATCGACCACTTCTGATTTCAGAAACGACGCGGACGGCCATGACCTTCCTTCTTCCATCTTTGGCTCACTCGTGCATCCAGGCGTCGCTGGCTTCTTGAACAAACCCTCGCCTGGGTTCAATCCATTCACCATGCCGCCTCCACGCAACACGCCGCCTGCGCAAGCCACCGCGAGAAGAGCGAACACTCTTCTGAACCCAGACTCAGCTTCGCCAACAGGCAATTTTCATCAGGAATTGGATCGAACCCTTCGCTCTGCTCCTGAAGACTCGCCAAGTATCGGGATCAATGAAAGCAGGGTCGACTTACTTTTGTCGGGTTCTTCTGACAGTGAACTGCAGCCGATGGAGGGCATCGAGCTCAGTCTTGAACAGATGCAGGTCCAATCCGATGCCCAAGGCAGCGTCAGGAGTCTAGACGACATGGACCTTGACGATGTTGACAACGGTCAGAGGTCCACGGATGGTGCAAAGCATGCGACTTTTGAAGCGCTCTCAGCAGGCAGTCCTGACGTGGCGAATCAGGAGTTCGATGGGAATTCTTGCATCAGCAATGCTGGCCGCGGCACTTTGGTGGGTGGATCAGGTACAGCGTCGCCGCGCGTCCGGGAACCAATCAAGCCTGGGCAACCACCAATGAGGCCTCCGAGGACGAGCGGGAAGGTTCAGATTCAGATAGGACCTGTCGAAATTGACGATGGAGAAGCTGCGGATCGTGCTCCGTTACGGCCGACTTCGACCCGGCCAGTCCCGCGTCAATACGAGGGCAGCGCATCCAGAGCGGATGCCTCCGACGTCAGTGCACCAGCTCGATTGTTAACGAAGAAGAAGACTCGAGAATACAATGATGAGCTACCAACCATCGTCTTCTTCGATTCGCTCTCTGCATCGCACCGTTCGGCGTCGACGACTCTGTCGAGATATCTGAGACTGGAGGCACTTGACAAGAAGCGGGACGTGATGGAGAAGCTGGGCATCACTTGGGAAGAAGACAACGTGGAATCGAAAAAGACGGCAATCGAGCAGCTGCCGGAATGCAATGTCGTCAACGCGATCGTGCCAGAACAGCCGAACTCCTGTGATTGCGGTGTGTACCTGCTCCACTTCTTTCGTCAATTCCTGTCCGATCCTGAACAGTTCGAGAAGCGGATTGTGGTGAGTGCGCGAGGGAGCGCTAGAAGGACCAACAGCGTTGAATGTGACTGACAACGGCATTCGTTCTCTTTATAGACTCAGCACAAAGAAGCGACTCCCTATCGGACATCGAATGTCGACCCCGAGTGGGAAGCCGAAGAGGGCCCGAAGCAGCGCAAATTCTGGCAAAACGTTATCACCAAGCTGAGCAAGGAGTGGGTAGAGGTTCGCGAAGCGGAGGAGGCAAAACGTGCTCAAGAAAAGAAGGAACGGCAAGCGGAGGAAAAGGCGGCGGAGGCGCAGACAGCAGGCAGATCGCCTGCTCCCGAGGTACGACCTCCACCCAAGGCGATGGGGGAAGGATCTCCAGCTGCTTCAGACTCTGCACGCCTTGAAAACGGAGCCGATTCCTCCCGGAGAAATTCTCTCCGACAGAGAATCTCTGCACCGGATCGTGGCGCGACAGAGGGCCGTGGAGATGGAATTGGGCGGAACCGACCTTTGTTGCGAGGAGACGCAATGCGACAGGCAGCTGGCCGGGATCGGGGCGGGGCCACTGTAGCGAAGGAACGCACAGTGTCGGCCGGTGCCACCAAGGAACGGAGCGCAACTCCTGCACCGCCGCTGTCGCCACCGCCAGCCAGGGCGAAAGGGAAGGGCAAGGGTAAAGGCAAGGGAACCGGGGT
Organism: Tilletia setariae; assembly: GCA_023634365.1. Taxonomy (NCBI): domain Eukaryota; kingdom Fungi; phylum Basidiomycota; class Exobasidiomycetes; order Tilletiales; family Tilletiaceae; genus Tilletia; species Tilletia setariae. Next base: position 7,001,308 of record JAMJXE010000001.1, on the reverse strand, counting down.
CATTGATCTCACGGGGGATTCTGACGACGAAAGCTCCCAACGATGATCACTGCTCCAGTTCTCAGTTGACAGCACCTTGTCTGTGAACGAGACGGAGATGCGAACGGACGGCGGGCGGATCCGTTCAATATTGATCGCGGAAGATGCTGAGAGAATCGTGTTCAAACATTTTGCATTAAAACTTCACTCACTCGTGGTCACCCCCTTCTGTACTTCGCAACTGCCTCGTTCCGATTGAGACAACCCATCAGTTATGACATCTTGTGTCGCGTCGACGTGAGTCTGCGGTGGGTGGGCTTGGGCAAGATGTCCGGGTAAATCTGGCGGTTCTGGCTGTGAGCAAAGAGGGAAGAACCACGACCCCGCAAATGTGACCGGAAACAATCGAGATCGTAAGGTTTTTGAGCAGGGTGTGGTCGCCAGGGTCCTCCTTGCCCTTCTCCTTCTCCTTCCTCGTCCCAAGAAGTCGGCCTGGGCAATCTGATGTACCCGAGAAGCCGGCACGGCACGCCCCCAACCTTGGCGAGGCACAGAGCAAGGCCAGGATAAAGTGGGGAGGACGAGGAAGGAAGAATGATGGCGAAGATGGCGCTGTGCCTTTCTGCCCTGTGGCGCCTCAAGCGTTGGACTGGCGAAGCTGCCGACTGCGGAACCGCTCCAGATGCAAGCCAGTCTGGGTGCAAGGTGGCCTCATGGTGCATGGTGCCACACTCACTGGACAATTCTTGTGCCCGCAAACGATCTGCTGGGTCTCGTCTTCACCCCTTCGGAGGAGGAGGCTTGCTTATAAACCAGCGTCGACATGGGACTGTCTGGACGCTGATTTCGTTTCTGCCTTCCCTTTCCCTTCCCCTCTCACATCCCTTCCTTCCCCTTCTCATCCTGCTTACCGTCTCGTCTGTTCTTCGACAGAATGAAGACCTTCGCCATCCCTGCGCTCTGTGCAGCCCTGCTGGCTGGTGCATTGCCGTCCAACGCCACTCCTCGTCCACGAGCTGCCAACTCGTACTGCACCCCTTCCCAGTCATGCTGGCCGTCCGCAGCCGACTTTGCGACCCTCAACCAGACCGTCGGAGGAAGCCTGGTCGCAGTCAAACCAATGGCCATCCCATGCTACCCGGCAAACAACACCTTCCTCAACCTCGGTGCCACCCTGACCTGTGTCGGAGTCTCGGCCAACTACAAGGACGGCACCTTCCGAGCCAACCAGGTCGGCGCCGTCCAGTTCGACAACTGGGGCGCATGCAACTCCAATGCAAACGGCCTCGAGGCTTGCGCTCTCAATGCCTTAGCCCCACCCGTACTCGGAGCACTCACGCCTGTGGGCAAGGTGTGCCAGCAAGGCCGAATCGCTCCCTACGCTGTCACGGCAAAGTCTCCTGCAGACATTCAAGCCGCCATCAATTTCGCCACAGCCAAGAACATCAGGGTCGTCATCAAAAATACCGGGTGAGTCACCTTCCCCCCCATTTCAACCTCATGCCTGAGGCCCTTGCTGAACACCGAGTACATGCGTCACAAACAGACACGACTACCTTGGCCGGTCGGCTGCGCGTGACAGTCTCATGATCTGGACCCACAAGCTCAACTCCATGAGCTACTCGGCCTCATTCACCCCCGATTCGTGCGCATCTGCAGGCACATTCCCGGCCGCTACCCTCGGAGCCGGTGTCCTCGCCCAAGACTCGCTCGCTTTCTCAGAGAAGAACAACTACACAATCACCCACGGCGCTGTTGGCACCGTTGGTGTCGCTGGTGGATTTGCTCTCGGCGGCGGTCATGGACCCATGGGCCCCTCCTACGGTCTTGCTGTCGACAACATCTTGCAACTCAAGGTCGTCACCGCCGATGGCACCTTCCGTACCGCGAACAAGTGCCAGAATCCAGATCTCTTCTGGGCCCTCCGAGGCGGTGGAGGCGGAACCTTTGGTGTCGTCACCGAGGTCACCTACCAGGTCCACCCGGCTAGCAAGTTCCAGAGCTCCGTCGTCCTCTTCAGTGCCAAGAACAACGATGCCCTAGAGGCCCTTGTCGCCGAGATTGCCTCTCTCCAAACCACTTGGTCCGAGGCAAAGATGGCCGGCTACTTCCTGATCTCCAACGGCACTCTCGGTGCTGTCCAAGGTCTGCCTTCCAGCAACGCAACTCAGATCAAGGCTCTGATCAAGCCCCTCGTCGACTGGGCTGCCACTCGCTCAGACGTCACAATGCTTGCCAACCTGTATGACTCCTTCTCGAGTCTGAACCAGTACGAGACCAAACTTCTCAAGCCTGCCTCCTCGGCCACACGTGAGTACGAACTGTGCCCGGATACATTCTGATCATAGGCTGACAGTGTGTCGTTAAATTCGCTTTGACTTGTTCCCTTCTATGTTTCTGCAGCTGTCGCGACTGCACAGCGTATCTCTGGTCGCCTTCTGCCCCGCTCCCTCTTTGCCACGAACGAAACTCGGCAGGCTATGGCACAGGCCATCGTTGCTGCATACACCACACTTAGCTCAAAGGGCAAGACGGTGCAATTCTACTCGACCGGGCCCCCAGCCAGTATCACTGGTGAAGACACGGGTGTGAACACTGCTTGGCGCAGCAGCTTGTACGAGGTCATCATCGCCAACCAGTACTCGCTGTCAGATCCTCAGTCTCTTCGCGTTCAATACGCGCAAGAGGCGCATGCTGCCGCTGACCCTCTACGTGCCCTGACGCCTGGCGGAGGATGCTGTGAGTGGCTTCATCCTTCATCAAGCGCTTCCCTTGTTTTGTGACTTACACTCTCTCTCTCTTTCCGGTTCATGCAGACTACAACGAAGCCGATGTTCTCGAAGAGGACTGGAAGACGGCATTCTTCGGAGCCAACTACGACAAGTTGCTGAGCATCAAGCAGAAGTACGACCCCAACAATGTCTTCATTGTGTGGAAGGGCGTCGGCTGGGACGAGCAGCAAGACCAAGACGCATTCGCCTGCTATCAGAGCGCCTGATACTCAGATCATCGTAACCTGGCGGTAAATTCCTATGTGCCTCCGTAATTTATGCTTGCATTTATCTCGCTGCTTGGCCATCGTGCGGATACGTGTGAAGCTGATGCTGCTATCCGATATGTGTGCGAAGTGTGAGAGAGATACATGTACGAGAACAGTCTGCTGCCTCAAGTCCGAGCTTTTGCCTTTCCTTTCCTCCGCGTCCCTCGTGCAGAAATGGTGCGGGACCGCCGCTTTTTGGTAGGTGACGAGAAGTCATCTTCGCTGCTCAAAGAAGGCGATCCTTGCCTCGATGTTCGCTGTCGAGCTTTGGCTTTTCGTTTGTCATGACGACCCTCGTCAAAGAAGGAGCATATCCCTTGCTCGTCCGCCCAAGATTGGATGGCCAGTTCGAGACGTTTTTGAGATCCGGCGAGAAGATAGTTCCACTCTTTCCACGCTTTGGCGAAGTCCTGAGTGGGACCTTCGTGATCATCGCCAGCCTCTTTCCCACGAGGTCTGTATCCTTCTCTTTGATTTTGGGCAAAGGCAGATGCTCCTTTCGATGCACAGCTGGTCAGCTCTTCGAGTGGGATCGGTTCAAACCGTAGGATCCGATTCCACAACTGAACGTCGGCTCTCACAGTGAGCGCCAATGCTCGTGAGAGGTTAGCTGAGACGTAGATCGAATCGGGCTCCGCTTCGACGTCGTCCTCGTCGGCTTCATCGTCATCGTTGTCTTCTGGGTCATCATCATCATCATCGTCGTCATTGCCTCCGGTTGATGCTGTGTTGGGAGCGCGTGTGCCCAGAATGAGCTTGCGTGGCCTGCCTCTGGGACGCTTTTCTGGGCTAACCAAGGACAGAGACGCCAGCGGAGCTTCTTCTTCAAAAGAAGTCACAGATTGGGCATCATCGTAAGCTTGCAGTGTTTCCTTGTCATCGTTTTCTAGCATTTCGCTGATCAGTTGCCGAGTCTCGTCGCCCATGTCGGAATCGATTGCCACCGGATCTTCCGTGTCAATCGTGAAACCCGGCTCGCTCTCCTCTCCGATCCGAAGCCCATGGCGTCCTGACAGTCCCAGGCTTTGATGTTGATGTGTGAAGCCATTGACAGTAGAGACTGTCGATGATGACCCGGTCGCGATTTCGTTCACGAATATCACACTGTCATCTTGGTCGGACCGGTCCATGGGTGCCGTCACTTGATCCTCGAGATCGCTGGATCCGTTAGTGAGGTCAATGACCATCTTCGAGCTGGACGCGACCATTGTTGCGAACAGGGCGGCATCGAAACTGATCACGCTCTCTGAAGACGGGTAGAAGGTCCTGGCCGGGTCTGAGGCGAAAGTGTGGTAGAGGCGGCGAGAACGCAGCTCGACATGCCTTCTCGAACACAGACTGGGACTTGAAGTCAGAGCACGGCGACCGAAGAGCTGACCATATTGAGCAAAGGAAGTCAACCTGCCCATCCAGCTGTCCCTCGAGAGGAAGAAGAAGGTCTGGTCGAGGTCGACTTCCTTCCGACGCGTTGAACAAAAGGAACACACAAAACGTCATCCGTATTTCTTCCAATCTTCCCCTCTTTCGAGAGTGTTGGTCTCCGTCCAGACCACGACAACGTGAACACCGGACTCATCCAGGGATCATGTCTCGGCCACCCCTCTTCCCCGTCGCCTCGGCCGCAGGCATCATCGAGGACCCCAACACCCAGCAGCGGGTCATTCCAGCCTCGGTCCGTCCAGATGGCTCGTAAGTTGCAGCACCAACAAGCATTGCCCTGTCTTGTTCTCTGCCCACTTTGCACATCTGAAGCACTCACTCCTGCTGAAAACCTCCCTACTACAGAGTGCGCAAGGAGCGCAGAATCAAGCCAGGCTTCACGCCTCAGGAGGACGTCACCCGCTTTCGCTCCTCCCGCCAGCAAGCTGCCGCAAACTCGAGACGGGTCGTGCCCGGAAGCGGCGGGATCCCTGGAGCTCCTGGATCGAGTCAACACATCAGCCTGCCACCATCAGCAGGCTCCCCCAACACAGCTGGACTGAGCAAATCGGCCAAGAAGAATGCGAAGAGGAGAGCAGCTAGAGCAGCTTCTGGATCCGGAGCTCCATCGGGAAGATTTGACGACGACGATGAGGAGGACGAGGAGGGAGAGGAGGAAGAGGATGTCCCAGACGACTGGGACGAGGATGAGCCTGCAGCCCAAGCGAGCGCGACAGCAAGGCCGCCCGCAGCTACACAAGCGACAGCCCCAATACCACCTGCTTCAGAAGCCGATACTGCGGACACATCCGCGAGCGCTGACCCCGGCAAGCGAGCGAAAGCACTGGCAAAGAAGATTCGAGCTGCGGAGACGTTGCGCGAGCGACGGGATGCCGGGGAAACTTTGCTACCAGAGCAGCAGGCGAAAGTCGACTCCTTGAGCGCATTGGTGACCGAGCTGAGTGGCCTGGACATACAAGAGTGACCGCCACGATGGCACCATCTCTCGATCTCTTGCCCATTTCGGAACAAAACTTGTGAAGCAGACAAGATTGCAGGAATCTACGCCAGCTTGGCCGGCCCCTACCCGGCCTTCCGCTGGTCCTCACTACTCGGTCTCAGGCGACAGCTTCCCGCCTCTCCCAGCATTTGTCATGAACTTATCAAGCAGGGGACCATCATTTTCTCGTACACATCAAAGCTGCAACATGGCTTCGAACTGTTTTGTGTCCCACTCAAGCTGCATTCTCAGTCACAAATCAAATGGGACAATGTGTACCCCTGTGAATCGTTTCGGGATGACGCTTTGCTTGACAGTGCACGATGAAGTGGTGTGATAGTAGTTGTTGTATATAAGGACAGTGTCTAAGTCTGCGAAACGGTCCTCGGAAGATGATTTTATATACTAGATTTCTATGCAAATGCTTCGTCGCCGAGTTCGACTCCAAGCTCGTCCCGCCTATGAACATCGCATTTGAAAGAAAGGTATAATATGAGCCTTTCACGAACGGTGGGTGCAGGAGGACTATGGTCATTTTCACTCACGCGAGCCTCTTCATGCTCTCATTCAGCTCGTCCTCGAATCCGCCCAGAGGTGAGTTTGAGCCTGACCCAACTCCCATTGCGGCGACCGCTTTCTTGACGCGTTCCTTGTCCGCCTGCCCGCGAATGATCTTCCACACGCCCTCGTCGAAGAAAATGACTTTGAGCGCATATCGGAAGCCGGATGTGTAGAAGGCCACGTCGAGGAGGAGCAACGTCGTTCGGAATCGGAGAAACATCCCCACCGTTCCGAGATAGGTCCGCAGACGGCGTGGGAAGGAAGGAACAAGTGCCCCTTCAGCAGCAGCACCTGAGTCCGTCGTCGAGGAAGAGGCTGTTCCAGGTTGTGGACCATCGGAGTGAGGATCAACAGATGACAGGCCCTCCTTCTCCTTGGCAACTCGGAACACTTCGGGTTCCGAGTGCGCGTTTGCAAACTTGTCCTCTCTTCTCTCGATATCTCCTGACCCATCCGCGGATGACGATGATTGACGCGGGAAGAAGACTCTTGCCAATGTTGGGACCTCGGAAGTCTCCAATAACGCCGTACTCGCATGCTTGGCCAAGATGTTCAGCCGATTCACCGGCGAGCCAAGGCACTGGTTGTTCGCTTGCATAATTCGTCCGCAACGGCCCACAAAAATGAGTTCGAGCGGCAGAAGCTCAACGTGTTGAAGTAAGTTTTTGATTTTTTCCTTGATCTCAGTCTGAAGCTCGAGGTCAGTCTTTTTTCTCTGGTTGGCCTCTGTGTTCTTGCCTCGATTCGGATTCCAAGGTCGGAGTAGGGTGGCAGACTGGTCAGAGGCGTAGTGAATGTCAGCCCACCGCATTTGGCATGAAGGGTGAGGAGCATGCACGACTCACTGCCAGCAACTCAGAGGAGTCATCAGCAAGACCCCACATCCTTTATCGTATAGTCAAGCCAGAAAAGTCAGTGTATTCGAATGAGGGCACAAAACGGAGCTTTTTGCGCTCACTTGACGATCCGTTTCAGCTCGTCGAAGTCCACCTCGTAGATACCCCGCCAGAGTCTTGCATAGTCTCTGCGGAACTTGTCGCTCAGGCTGACATAGAGCTGTATTTATGGAGTGAGTAAAGGATCGAGCGCACAGGCAAGGTGCATGAAGGCAAGATACTTACACCATGATCAATGAGAATGAGCTGATGGAGTGTGTGTTTCGGTTTCCGTCTGAACAGCTTCGTCAGGATGGATCCGTTCCTTTCTTGTTCTTCGGCTTTGGGGTGCTTTCTGACGAGCAAGTTGCCAGCTTCGAAGACGCCAACGAATGAATCATCAGCGAAAAAGCGCCTTCGACCGCCTGAGCACGAGAGGGTACAAAGTTGCACTCACCGTGTCCATCAGCTTGTACGTGACCATATTGGAAGATCTGCGCTGCTGAGACTTCGCATGCGCTTCGCGCTACTTCTTTGACGCTGAAGTTCTTCTTCTTGAGTCCGTCAATGTCCGTGAGCCGAACTGTGTTGGGGATGTACTCCATGAGCAGGAGACGTGAGGTGGACAGGGCAGGGTAGACAGCACTGTATGAGTAAGGAAGGAGTACGTGAGTGGAGAGGTCTCGCCTGTCGTGAGCATAAGGGAGATGACGGACTCACGGAACATAGCATGTATCCCTGACAAGCGGGTCGTGATCATGCATAATGTTCCACCTAGCTCGCTCCGAATTTTGCAGCTCGATGTCGAAATGACACTCTTGCTCGATCTGGTCAGAGATATACTGGCCCGCAAAGCTCAGTGCGGGCATCTCGAATGCCCACTCGTACAGTCTCATCCAGTACCGGAGCGCGAGCAAGTCGTAGTGCGCGTATCTCCTGATCTCGGGTCTTTGCACCTTGATCGCACATTCCACGAGTTTGGTGTCGGGTTCGAGAGGCGACTGTTGTAGCTTGGCCAGAGTCTCTGGGCTGGTAGGCTCGAAGACATTTCCAGGCACCGAGTTGGGAACACGGATGACTCCGCGATGGACCTGAGCGATGGAAGCCGCGGCGACTGGCTTCTCGTCAAACTCAACAAAGACGTCTTCGATGGTGAGGTTGGAGGACAAGTTGGTCGCACCTGCCGATGAGCTTGAGGCGACATTCTCATCGTTGGCTGCAGCCTTCTTCTTCAGCTCCGCCTCGATGACTCTTCTAACTTGGGCAGGTGTGAGCTGGTGGGCGTCATCAAACATTTTGCTGAGTGCGAGGTAAGGCTTGGGTAAGATGGCGGCCTGGTTGGCGATGGCCTGCCCAACTTTGATGTAGAGTCCCTGGTTCTTCTCGCATAGGTCGAGCAGTCGCTTTGCGCATCGCTCGTGCAGGTCGTTGATAGCCTTCATGTCCCGATCGTGTTCTTCCTGAGTGAGCTGGCTGACGCTCTCGGGAGTGGCTGTCTTGGAAGGGAAGTTGAGCTTGTAGTCAAGCGCGACGGTGACGCCGACTCGGAAGGTGCGAAAGAGGCGCTGGAGAACGGAGGAGTTGACGTAGGTGTCCACGAGGTACAGAGTGGTGAGCAAGACGGAGAGAGCGGCGAGAGTGTTGACGAAGCGTCGCCTCCTTCCCTGTGCCTTGGTCTGATCCGGTGCGGCCGAGCCTGCCATGGTCGTTTGTTGTCTACATGATCCTGATATCCTTACTGGAGCTGCAGATGCGACTGCTGTCTGAATTCGACCGCGGTGTTGGGGAGCTGGGGTGAGAAGGGTACGGGACGCTGCTGATGGGATTGATCTTGCAGAGGCGAGCGTTGGTCTTGGTGAAGCGAGCCTTGCAAGGGACAGACCCGTCCTCCGGAGCGGGATCAGCATGGCCATCGTGTCGTTCACCTTCTCCAGCCCTCGTCGTTGCTCGTCCTGACAGGAAGATGCTCCAGAAGGTCCTCTTCCAAGTCGAAACCCACTTCTTGTTGCTGACAAGACGTGCCTGCGTCACTTGTTGAGGATGGATATCGGGCCGAGAAGTCGCCGACGCCTCCCTTTTGGTGTCGGGTCGGATAAACGCCAGCACGTTGCCGCTTCGCCGCTTCTTCTCATCCCATCGTTCGCTGGTATGATAGGACCTTGCCATCGTTCCCCTGAGCCACGACCATCTCAACAAAGATGACAGCCCAGCTCAGACAGCGACGTGCTGACAGCACTCTCTCACCCGGCAGCAATCCACTGCACGGCATTGCCTCTTCTTCCTCTACACAGCAGAAGCTGAGCCCTGCAGCACGGCAGACCTTGCTCGACTCCCTGCCACTCCCACTCGCCAACGCGGTCAGACCCACCCTCGACTTCAAACCCATCATCACACGTTCACAACTCGCCGCCCTCATCGCCTCCACACCCCAGACACCCTCTCAGGGAGGCGTCTTGATCCTACTCAACAGACTCATTCTCAACCCTTCCGAATTCCTGCCGTCTCATCCAGGAGGCGAGCTTGCCCTCCTCCACTTTGTTGGCAGAGATGCTCAGGACGAGATCGAGGCTTACCACTCCGACGTTGCCCTTCGACAGATGGCCAGCTGGGTCATCGGTATTCTCGACGAGAACGACTGGCTCAACCAGTCCTCCTCCTCCTCAACAACCGCGCCTTCAGCGGAGCTTCTCGAACGCGGCGCATATGTCCCACTGGTCCCTCCTATTCAACTAGGCTACCGCGCCGGCGTGCTCGAAGCACCGCATGCACAGGCAGCAGCCATCACACACCACTCCGAGAACGCTTCGCTTCAAGAAAGACCTCTTGGTTTCCCTCTCCCTCCCGAGTTGCTCGAGCCTCCCCCACCGCCGAGCTCCGACATCGAGGCCGAGAGAGAGCGGAAGATGAGTCAGGCATATCGGAAGCTGCACCGACGCATTGCCCAAGACGGCTGGTATCGGCTCAGACCTGCCGGGTACACCCGAGAAGGCATTCGTTACGCTCTGCTCGGTGCCACAGCTCTTTATCTTTACTTGCAGGGCATCGGCTCCTTCTCGGACCCTGCTGACCGTCACGCCCAATCGCCTTTGTTCCTCTTCCTCTCTTCTGTCTTTCTGGGCCTACTCTGGCACCAGCTCACTTTCACCGCTCACGACGCCGGTCATCACGGCATCACCCACTCGCCTCTGATCGACCGACTGATCGGAGTCACTCTGGCCGACCTGATCGGGGGCTTGAGCATTGGCTGGTGGTGCGATAACCACGATGTTCATCATCTCGTGACCAACCACCCCGAGCATGATCCCGATATCCAACACATGCCCTTCTTCGCCATATCCGGTCGCTTCGTCGAGCCCGAACCTGTGGCGTCGGACGGCGATGGTGCACGTAACGGCACAGCCAAGCCCGCAGTGACGCTTGCGCCAGAAGGACTTTGGTCTTCCTACTACCGTCGTGTGCTTACATTTGATGCTCCGGCACGGGTCTTCCTCAAGTATCAACACCAGCTCTACTACATTGTGATGAGTTTGGGCCGGTTCAATCTATACGCCAACAGCTATGGATTTCTTGCGAAGCGAGCATTGCGACTTCTCTTCCCGGGCCGACACGGAGGCGTTCTGGGTGACGATGGGAGCCAGAGCTTGACCGAGTCGAAATCTGCCCAAACAGATTTGAACACAGCCCTGGAAGGGCTTTCGACCGAGGACGCCCGGCTGGCTGAGAAGCTGCTCCACCCACGACACCAGTCGACGTCCGCAGCCTCTCGGCGCAAGGCCCTGACGACCCGGGACCGCACCAAAATTTTCCACCTGCTGGTTGAGATCAGCTGTTTGGTCGTGTTCTGGACGTGGTTTGGTTGGGGAATGCTGGGTTCGATTCACGGCTGGGGCTGGCGAGCGATGTATGTGCTGGTCAGCCACATTGTCACCAGTCCACTGCACGTCCAGGTCAGTAGATGCCGTTATGGAGTCGCTTCGAGCGCATGCATTTTTTTGGGAAACGAGGAGTTGACATCTATTACAGATTGTGCTATCTCACTTTGCTCAATCCTCCGTGGACCTGGGCCTGTTCGAGTCGTTTCCCTCCCGTCAACTTCGAACGACGATGGACGTCCTTTGTCCACCCTCGCTCGACTTTTTGCACGGTGGTCTGCACATGCAAGTGACTCACCACCTGTTCCCTCGGATCCCGCGTCACAATCTGCGCCCTGTCCGGGACCGGTACGTGCGGCCGTTTGCGGATGAGTGGGCCAAGAGCCACCCTCGGACGGTGGAGGCGATGGTGAGGGGGACTGCTGGAGGGAAGGCGAGTCTGTACGAGGAGTACACGTTTGGAGCGGGCAATCGGAAGGTGCTGGGCGTGCTGGAAGAGGTGGCGAGGCAGGTGCGGGTGCTTGGTAAGGTGGCGGAGGCTCAGGCCAAGGGGACGCTGCATCACGATCAGCCTGAGACGACTGTCAAGTCCAGCCATGCCTCGAAGTCAGACATGCTCCGGAGGGTAGACGACAGCGAGGAGGACAGTAGCAGTGGCAGTGGCAGTGGGACCGAGGCCTGACGGAAAGGATCAGCATCCATCTCTATTTGCTCACTCTTTTGCTACCTTTTGTCTGACGTTGCACGCGTCGATGCTGAATGCGAGCTCAGCCCTAATCTGGGACTCGGGATCGGAGGGGATCTACAGTACAATGCATCACATCGAGTTACAGTGCCGTGTCAATGATCTTGTGGGATGAGCATTGTCTCACCGCTCTCAGCAACAGGGATGCGGCCGGCGCGATGGCTTCGGGTAGCGTAGTGTCAATCTTCCTGACCGATGTCTATTTTGAGCTTGTGCCACGGTTGGGTTCGGTGGAGAGAAAGCCCTCCACCCGGCCAGCAGCCAGGCGCTTTCGCCGCTGTTCTCTCGCACCGGATAGAAACGGGGCGACTTGTGGCCACGCTTTGTTGTATGCAGTAGGTCTCCTCGCCCTTTGTGGCAACTCGCTGACACAAAGCAAGGCCAGTGACGAGGGAGGCGCTCTCAGGAAGAGGTGTCGACCTGCTGAACACACGACGCAAGCGCCAGAAGCCACTCCGTTGCGCAGAGCATGCGCGGAAGCGAGGAGGATCATTGACGGATCATCCATCCCCCCATCCCCCACCCACCTTTCCGGCTCTGTCCGGGCCCACATCGTACGCCCAGCCTTGTGTCAGAGGCATTCAGACAGGCACCTCGACCTGGTGCGGTCAGGAGCGACCAATCACATTTCAAATGTGACAGTGCGGCACCACTGTACTCGTACTGTACTGTACCAGCACTGGCAGCATTTGCTGGCCGCGCAACTTCCAAAATTTTGGCAGTGTAATCGAAGCTTCCTCGGGATTACAATGCCAAAAAAGTTGGAATGCACTGTACAGGCGTAATGCTTCGGGCGTTTGGATGGTGTGTTGAAATGAGATCCGTATCCCTTGTGGAACCGGCCCTGCCACCCAAATCCACTCGTGCCTCCCACATACATCGCCATCACAATCACCACCATCTCTCCTTATCAGCATCGCATTGACAGCAACCTCGGGACCGTCTGCTCCATCGACCGACCGCTCCTTTCCACTCCGACAGACGATCGACCCCAACCTCGGTCGACTCAGCCACTCTTTGGCCCCCGGACAGCGTCTACCTACCTCCACACCTGATGGCCACCATGACCACCTCGGCCTCGATCAACATCTCACCTAGCACCCACGTCTCCGGACCCGTCGCATCCCCACGCATCGGGTCCATGGGCCATGGCTCCTTCCGCGACACCGTGGCAGGCTCACTCGGAAGAGAGGTCTCCCAGTAAGTCTGTCCTCCCCAACCACCAGGTCCCCCAACTCATGACCGGAGCATTTCCAACCCCCCCCCCCCCCGCCATCGTGGCGAGACAACGCCGGTCGAACAAGTTGCTCATCTCCGCCCTTTCTGTCCTTCTCCCTCCTCACAGCCTCATGGACTACTCCCTCAGCAAGTTTGGCACCTCTGCTTCGTCAGACATCACCATTGCCCCCTCCACCTCTTACGGAAACAATCACAGGCTCGACTCCAACTTCTGTCGTGAGTCCTTTCCCCTCCTCCTTCCCTGCCGTCTTCGCCTACCCTGGTCCCTTCACCTCAGCCACCCGGCTATCTCCATCTCCCTCCCCGACATCGGAGATACGTTACCGTTCATGACGTACTCCCTCGTCTCATCTCTCTGTATCATCATCTGACCTCGTCCTGTTCATCTATCCCTCGTCTCATTCCGCGACAGGCTCATTCCAATGTTGCGGCAAACCCCTCGACGATCTGCACGAGCTCCTCGCCCACTACGAAGCCGAGCACACCAAGGACGAATACGAAGATGACTTCAGTGAGCTCATGGACGATGACGCCATGTCCGAGGACGAAGGCTCCTCTCGCTCCTCCAAGTCGCCATCACCACGCATGATCAACTCTACACCCGCCCTCCTCAAACGTAAGGCTTTCGACAGCCAGGAGGACTCCGATCGACTCGAGTCTCCCATTTCAGCATCCAAGAAGCGCTCCTTCGGCTCGTTCTCGCTCGCCGGACCAACCCCGTCTCACGTCCACCAGTCGCTCCGTCGAGCACTCATCGACGGCGGTGTAGGCGGTCGGAGGATACCTGGCTCGCCGTCCATCTACTCTGCAAACTCACCATTCAGCACCCCTGGATCCTCAATGCCCGGCACACCCGCCGTCGGAAACGAAGAGAACGACGCATATTTCAGTGGAGCCTTGGCAGCCAACGCATTTGCAGGTCTATCTCTTCGGCCGAGCGCGACGGAGGATCATCAAATGCCGTCCTGTGCACCACCGAACCTGTTCTTCCCAGCTGCTGGTGCCTCGAGCTCGACTGTCAACGGTCCTCCCTCCAAGCGGGAGAGGATGAACAATGGTAGTGCGATCATCCCCTCAACCAGTCATGCCGGAGGCTCGATGTCAGCGGCCGCGGCCGCGGCCATGGCCGCAGCCGGCGCGCATGACCCCATAGCAAAGGCCGTCAGTACACCCGGGGCAAGTGCGGCTGCCGTTGCTGCTGCCGCTGCAGCCGGTGGCGCCAATGGCATCGACAGCAAGCCATTCAAATGTCCCGAGCCCGGTTGCGACAAGGCATACAAGCAGATGAACGGACTCAAGTATCACAAACTGCACGGGCATTGCAACCAGAACAATCTGCCTCCTGCGCTCCAGACCAACAATCAAGCCCGACACGCAGGCTCGTCTACTGCTCCCTCGACACCGGCCGGGCCTTCCGGAGGAGCCACTGGCTCTGGGGCTCCGCACTCGCCGATGATGGCCAGGAAACCTGGCATGCCCGGAAGTGCGGCAGAAGGCTCGTCGCAAGGCGCGGCCTCTGTCACGGGAGATCTGGCCGAGCCCAGTACGCCTACAGGATCGGCTCCGGGATCTCCCAGACCGCCATTGATCAACGCGACTCCAGAGAAGATGTATCTGTGCCAAGTCGGCTCGTGCGGGAAGCGGTACAAGAATTTGAACGGACTTCGGTATCATTACCTTCACTCTGGCTCGCACGGCTTGCTTGGACTTCAGCTACTCCATGCCAATGGAGGCGGAGCAAGTGCCAAGATGGACCCCACTACCGGTAATGCGACTGTCAGCACCCTGAATCTGAGCGAAGAGGCGGTTGCGGCGGCGGCCCGGGCAGCGGCAGAGCAACAAGCCGCGCGGGTGCAAAAGTTGCACGCGATACAACAGGCTCAAAAGGCTTCAGCCGCCGCCGCTGCAGCCGCGGCTTCTTCCGGAGGTGGTCTCCCAGCCGTAACCTCTGCAGCGTCACTTTCTTCTGGTGTTGCCAGTGCTGTGGGCGCCATACCAATGAGCGGCGTTTCCAAGACAAATCTGACCCCGATCACTACCACAACGGCGTCCTCGGGCCTTGCCATCCGACCGACGACGGCTGCGATGCCCTTGCCAGTCCCGGCTTCGTCCGCATCGACCACATCAACGTCGACAACGACAGCACTAGGGATCAATACGGGTATGACCGTTGGTGCGGCAGCCCTGGCAGCCGGCGCAGCGGCACCGACCCAACCTGTCACCTCGCCGTTGCCCACCAATATCAAGATGAGCGCGGCATTGAATGAGATGCCCGATATGCCCACCTTGGCTGTGGCCAACGTATCGCATCCGGCCAATGCCGGCGTAAACGCGAATTTTGCGTCGTCATCTGCCTCTTCGACCCCTTCCGCCGGAAGCGCGTCGATCCCGATTGCGCAAAACTGAATGAACACAATCGGAACACTCGCCTGCCCGCGCGAGGTGCGCATTCTAGCTATCTTACACCAAAACGAGGAGGAGGCGACCTCCCAAAAAGTATCTGGTCGATGAACCAGTATTCACGTCTTTTCTGTTTCAACGTTCGACGACTTGCTATTGTGTCACGCCCATTTTTTCCGACTCTCCTCACGATCGCTCTCTGCGGCTACAACCTCTCACTACTCTCTCAAAAGCTCAACCGGTGACTCTGACGAAGCTCTCTCTACCTCTATCTCCACCTCTCTATCTGTCCGATCTCGCTCTCCCAGGAGTCGAGCTATTTTGGCTTCCTTCGCACTCAGCACGTGTCGGGGACTGCCTTGTTGTGTTTGTGTCTTTCTCCTGTTATCTGTCCTCGCGCTTTCAGACTCGATATCGTCGCTGTTCGTTCCCCTCCTTTGGCACTCGCTCGGCACATGTTCCAGATCTTGGCCCTTTCCTTTTCCCTCCTACTTGTTGTCTCTATTAGAAACATCCTTTCGAATATCGACTCAGTCTCATAGGATGATGCCTCTGACTGAGGATCGACATGAGGTGGGACATGCATGCATGATGAGAGGGGTGCATGCTTGTTTGTTTGTTGAGAGTTGTCTCGGAGGGTTCGATGAGAAGGAAGACTTCCTTCCCTTCCGGCTGCACGGGCATTCAGTCACCCCCTCTGCCCCTCTCCTTCTTCCTTCATCACGTCCAACTGGGTCAGCACCAAGATGAGCGAAGAGTTCGAGACCGTCAACGCACCTCCGGCCGGAGTGGACGCTCCCGTCGCCGCCCCTGCCCCTACTCCCGCGGCTCCTGCACCCACCAAGGCCTCTTCGGGTGGTAGCAAGAAGTCCGACCCCATCTACGCGCAGATCAAGACCGAGGGTCCCGACAATGCCTACGCGTATGCTGGAGTTGCACCTGGCGGGAAGGTCCGCCTGACCAACTACGTGAGTCTCCGACAGAGCGACAGCCATATGAGTCTCGCCCTCTCCTGACCATTGCCCATCTTCTTCCATCTGATAGCCGGCCATTCAAAATGCGGTGCTACCCGCTGAAGGAAACGGCACCTTTAGCAACCTGCACCTTGCCTTGGCCATCTTCTTCACCCCCGCCGTCTTGCTCCGTATCATCCCCTTCATCAAGGCGTCCTGGGTGCCTTGGTGGCTCTACTTTTTCCTGGTGATCCTCACCGGTGCCCCTGTTGCGATCGCCTACTGGACCATCATGAGCACCATCGGAGCTCGCAAGAACGAGAAGGTCGCTCTGCCCGGGCGTGAGTGATCGGTCTGGCATGACTGACTGAAACAGGAAGCTGTTCTGACTCAAGTTTTGACGCGTAAACAGGCCCCATCGAGTACTACATGGACATCAAGGACCCCGAGCTCAAGAGGAAGTACCACGGTCACACCAAGATTCCCATGCAAATTTTCCACGACGCCTACTTTGCACAGAAGATTGACATCAAGCTCGACATCATGGAGCTGCTCGAGTATCGTTGGGACTGGGCTGCCATGCAGTTCACCCCCGAACTCTTCCGATACGTGTTCTTCAACTTTATTCCGGACATTCTCATGCACACTGCCCGCCAGGACGAGACCCAAATCCGCGAAAACTACGATCGCGGTAACGACTTCTACGAGTGGTTCCTTGGCCCTCAGATGATCTACACTTCGGGTGTGATCACTGACCCCGAGCGCGAGGAGACTCTTGAGGAGCTCCAGGACAACAAGCTCGCTCTCGTCTGCGCCAAGCTCGCTCTCAAGCCCTCCGACGTGGTCCTCGACATTGGCTGTGGTTGGGGTACGCTGACCGCCTTTGCGGCCAAGAACTTTGGATGCGACGTCACTGGTGTCACGCTCGCCCGGGAGCAGGCCTCGTTCGGAAATGAGCGGATCAAGAAGGCCGGTCTGGACTCTTCCCAGGCGCGTGTACTCTGCATGGACTACCGAGACATTCCCAAGTCCAAGGGAAAGTACACCAAGATTGTCAGCTTGGAGATGGCTGAGCACGTTGGTGTTCGTCATTATGACAAGTTCCTCGCCAACGTGTACGACCTCCTCGACGACGATGGCGTGTTCCTCTTCCAGGTTGCTGGTCTCCGACCACAATGGCAGTGAGTGCAAGAGCTCGGCTCGAGTCTACTTGTTGAGTGCGCATCTCGAAGTTGAGCTTACGCACCTTCGTTCGAGCAGGTTCTGGGACCTGATCTGGGGTCTGTTCAGTGAGTGCATCTGCATAATTCATTTTTGAGCGAAAGGATAAACAAACTGACTTTTATTCTCTTCATTCATCTGCAGTGAACAAATACGTGAGATGCTTTTCATCGCGCTTGAGCTGTCACCGTTCTGTGCTGACCTTGATTTGCGTTGCGCATGATCCCCACTTGAAATCAGGTTTTCCCTGGTGCCGACGGTGAGTTCGAAAGCCTCCTGAAGCAGGCTTTAACAGCTTCTCTACGTCGACTGACTCCGTTTGTATCTCCTGCTCCTGCGTATAGCCTCTCTCCACGTCGGCTGGGTGATCACACATCTGGAAAAGGCTGGCTTCGAGGTGCGCTCATGCGATGTCCTCGGAGTGCACTACTCGGCGACAATCGACCGGTGGTTGAAGAACTGGAAGGCGAACGAGGCGAACGTCAAGGGCAAGTACGGCGAGAAGTGGTGGCGCGTTTGGCGTAAGTAATCACGACATGCGCTCGTTTTCCCCGCAAGAAGTAGACTGACCACAGACGCGTGCTTTTCGGGATTCCAGTGTACTTCCTGGCTTCCTCTGTGATTATTGCCAGAGAAGGTGGTTCTTCCCTTTTCCAGATCACTCTCCACAAGAACCTGAACGCCTTCCACCGCATCGAGGGAGTCTACTCTCACGGAGTGAGTGACGTCCTCCAATCTCGCGCTGGACATGGTCAGATGAACTCACAGGGAACTTCTCGCCGCGTCTCTCCAGAACATCCACCCCAAGCCTCCTCGCGAGTTTGTTTCCGTCTACAAGTGAAGATCTCAGTACTGGACTTCACTGTCGCTCGGACAGTCCCGAAGCAGTGTGTTCGACCGCAGATTTCCCCTCTGGCATCGCCATCCGACTGTGCGACTCTCTTCTCTCGTAGGACCAACTTCTTGCCCCTCCCAAAAAGATGCTCTGAAACAACGTCCCAAGCTTATGCCATCTGCCTGTCACGCCCGTTGGACCGCAATCGCCTCTGGCTCCTCAGGGCCCCCCTCCCCTCCAGTTCTTTCTCTTCCGTCCGCGCTTCTTCCATGCTCCCGGTTTTTATGTGTCGGGGGAGGGGGAAGGACATGTATGACGCTCGGATGAAACAGTGCGGCGCATGTGCAAATGTTGACTAGAGTTAGATTTGCGTTGGAGGTGTGAGGTTCTGGATCCAGGCATCAGAGTCAGAGACACAGCGAGGGAGGTGGGAGGTCGCGGCGCGGACAGCGGCGTGAACGAGGAGACCCTGCGGAGTTGTGCCGTCCTGGGGATAGAGGAGCGCGGCCCAGGATGCAGAGTCGACGGCGGCAACGGCGGTGCTCAACGCATAGACGTCTCTGGATGGACGAAGCTGACGATGAGTGCCGCAGCCGGGGTGGGGTCGAGGGAGGGACGTATGCACAACTCACTGTCTGGCAACACGGACAAGGATCTGCACGGTGGTGCCCCGGGTCCGCACGTGTAGCACATCGAACGCGATGCTTCCGCCCACAGAACCGTGCAGTGCCAGAACGGCTGTGTCGATGCGCCGCGAGACGGCCAGCGCCGATGGTGCATCTGGCGCAGATGACACCGAGGAAGCCAGTGCTACATCCACGTACGCACAAGGGCCGCCAGAGAACGTGCGACGGACATTCATCCCAACGCAGATGCTAGCATTGATGAAGAAGAGGGAAGCAAGAAGGAAGAAATCCTACCAACCACCACCCAAAAAAAAAAAGGATCCAGAAATCGAGCAACCACCAAGCAGCAAAACAGCAAAACAACACGACCAATGACAGGTTTGAACTGTCGACCTCCCGATTAACAGTCGGACGCTCTAACCAACTGAGCTAATCAGTCCTTTTACACCATTCCTCCTAGCAAACAAATACATCCTGTTCAGAGGAAGTCCCCCACAGCCACAGGCGACCCCACACTCACTCGCGGTAGCTGGCTTGCAGCAAGACATTATGTCCTCTCGACGCAACGGGCTAGAGGATGCACAAGCAGCAGGGTCGGCCGCAGCCCTGACCTCGGCTCCACAGCGCACAGCCGGTAGCATGGGTTAGCTTCGGAATTGTGAGTGTCGGAGGTGTGTAAACACGATCGCTCACCCGGACAGCACCAACTGACCTCTTCGCAGACATCGGCTGACACCGGCTGGCCCAGGGTCTGCCGTCTGCAGTCCCCGTCGTCGTGCTACGGCACTCCACACGGTGGCTGCGCCATGCTCCCACCCAACCGCACTACAAGCTCGCGAGCGTCCGGAGGCAGCTCACGGTGACAGCTTCTCTCTCGAGGCAGGGGTGCCCCGCCGACCAAGATCCCGCCATGCCGCAGAACTGGATGCCTCGCGACGGCTCGGCTCTAGGATGGGCCACCAATGGGTGCCGGGCACACGCGCAGACTCTCCTCAAGGTCCATCTTCTTATTCGGTGAGTTGGACACCTCTTTCCCTCACATCGTGTATCTGCAATTCGACTGATCTCTTCATTCACTCTGCGATACTCGCAGTGCGGTCATGCGCGGCAAATCGCGAAGAAGTGCGGCTGCAGGCAGCAGCGGGCCATCTCGAGGTGACTCCATCGCGGCAGTCGGAGCACAGCTTCATTCTCCTTTCCGGCCTATCCCATCACCACCGCACCTGGCTACAGCCCCTCCGACATCACTCATGCACCCCGAAGCCGCATACATGGCAGCTGTCGACTCAGCCCCGCCACTCAATCCTCCTGTGTCTCGACTCCACCCCGCTCCGCCAACCATTCCGCACACGCTGGGAACGCCCATTGTCAGCATGACAGCCTCTGCCAACACGCCTCCACCTTCTGGCGCCAGTCCGCTCCGCACCTCGCGTCCGAGTTCCTATTCCCGAGTGCATGCAGCTGCTGATCACTGCTACAACGGCCCGAGCCGAGCCCGTCTTCCCCGCCTCGCAACTGTCTCTGTTCGAGTGGCTGGATGACGAGGGTTTTGACCGGGTCCTACAGAAGGAAGGATCTTCCCGCAGTGCACCTCAAGCCCACCAACGTGAAGGAAGTAGCCTCGGCTTCTCCACTCCAGCGTGGCTTGATCGTCGAGACTCTGCAGAGTAATGATGTTGCTGCGTATGTCACTTGGCAGGTCACAACCCTCTCGGACAGTGAGGACGCCGAACGATCCCAAGGGTCCCTGGTGCACGCCGTCAAGGATGTCCCAATCCTTCGCACGCGCTTTTCATTTGATGCCATGCACGGTGTTGTTCAAGTGGTCGGCGATGACTTGATCGTGGAGAAGATTGTACCGCCAGTCGTCAAGGTGCAAGATGATCAATGCATCGACCAGGAAGCTGAGGCTGACATTCAGAGTCGCGAGTGAGGTCAGACCCAGACCTTTCCCTGCCGCGGAAACCAAGTCCAACGGGCTCACTGGCGTTTCCACCAACGGCGACCACCGAATGAATGCTCCGCTCATGCTCAGTGGAGGTGCCGGTCCAGCTGGCGGGATACGGATGAGCGCTGCCATGAATCTCACTGTTATTCCACGTCACGATACCCAATGGCTGGTTCGTCACATGTGTGACATCCTTTCCCGGATGGACAAGACGAAGTGCCGAGAAGCCTTCATGCGGATGGACGTTGTCGACGAGGCCCAAGACAAGCAGACCATAGAATAGCCCATTGCTCCAGAAGTACGAAAGCTTCCAGACGTCAACGACTGTGAGTTCTTGATTGGTCCATAATCGACACGAAGAAGTGTACTGACCATCGCTTGGCAGCTCCCAAACTTTTTCACCGGCTGATTGAGGCTCAGGCCAACGAGCACCACAGAAGGTTGCAAACTACAGTGAAGAAGACCAGTTCCTGACTTATGCTCAATTCGACTGATGCGCAAGCCGAATGCACGGATGCCTCGACTCCTCACGAGTCTGCTCGCGCCATCGCAATCTTGCCTGCTCTTGAGGGCATTCAGGCTGGTGCCGATGGAACTGTGAAGAGTGCGACGTGCGAAGTCAGACCCAGCGATCTGGCATACACGATGTTCATTTTCGGCTCCTTTGACACTGCCAAGGCTGTCATGCTTGAGCACGCTCAAGCCGCAGCCTACCTAACTGCCCTATTCGTCTTTAGGCACGAGCTCGGCTTCGGTGGCTGGGTGAACTTTGCGGCAGTGTTCCCAACTGCTCGGTAGTCTTGCTGCCGGAAACTGTGTGGTCCTCGTCCGGACTGACCGTCTGCTCGCAGATCTTGCTGGTCAACTCGACTCGAAGATTGCTACTGGTGTCTGCCTGACCAGCTCTGTCGCTGCC
Organism: Tilletia setariae; assembly: GCA_023634365.1. Lineage (NCBI taxonomy): Eukaryota > Fungi > Basidiomycota > Exobasidiomycetes > Tilletiales > Tilletiaceae > Tilletia > Tilletia setariae. The sequence continues at coordinate 6,979,679 of JAMJXE010000001.1, read as the reverse complement.
ACACCACGACCTCACGCAGTCAACCCCATGCGCACTGGTTGCAGTCGCTGATTTTGGCCGGTGAGGGTTCAAGCCCGACCTGTGTCAAGATTTGAAGCCACTGGCAAAGATCTGGAATCTGTACGGCCCCACCGAAGCAGCTGTCGAGTGTGCCAATCTTGCAGACAGTGCTGCTGCTATCGTCGACGTCGGCACGCTGCCTTCCGTCCCGATCGGGAAGCCTCGTGGTCACAGCCGTCTTTACGTCCTGCAGCCAGACTCCGAGAAGCTTCTCCCTATTGAAGCCATTGGTGAACTTTGCGTCAGCGGACCACAAGTAGCTCGTGGCTACCTGAAGCACGCTAAGAAGACCAATGCCAAGCTCATCAATGATCCCTTCGACAAGAGCCGCCGGATTCTCCGCACCGGTGATCTGGGTCTTCTGCACGGCAATGGTCTCTTTGAATGCCTGGGACGTATCGATGGCCAAAACAAGATGCGCGGTCTACGAATCGAGACTAGTGAGATCGAGGCTACTATCCGTGCCGATCGAACAGTGGGAGCGACCAAGGTCCTCAAGATGAAGCCAGCCGATGGCATTGAACGTCTGGTCGGTTTCGTCGTCCTTGATGCTGAGGACGAGAGCAAGATCAAGCTCGGTCTCAACCCCGATCCCATCAAGACCCAGCTTGCAGACCAGCTCTGAGCCAAGATGGAGAGCAAGCTGCCCTCTTACACGCTGCCCTTCCTTCTCGTTAGAGTCGGCGTGATGCCGATCACCCACAACGGCAAGCTCAACGAACGGCATCTGCTCTCGCTGATTGCGGATCTCGACTGGACCGCACAGGCAGCCTTCAGTCACAGTGCCATCTCCGGCGAGGAGGGCGAGGAGAAGGCCGAGCCTGTCAACGAAACCCAGGCAGTTCTGCGCTCGCTGTGGGCCAAGGTGCTGCAACTCGAAGAGTCTTCCATCGGTATCGACGACACTTACTACCGAGTGGGAGGAGATTCTATCAGCGCGATTCGTCTGCTGGTCCTGTGCCGAGAAGCTGGCTTTGAGCTCAGCACTTCGGACTTGAACAATATTTCTACCACCCGCTCGCAAGCTGAGCGGGCGCTGGCAAACGTCGTTTCCGGTGCCGGACAGGTAGTTGAGTACAAAGCGGAGGATGCCGTAGGATCTTTTGCGCTATCGCCAATTCAGTACGATTTCTTCGCCAACTTCAGCGACCGCTCCATCGCAGAGCTTTCTCACTTGAACCAAAGCATGCTCCTAGACGCTCGAAAAGCAATCACCGCTGACGCACTGGAGGACGCGCTTGCATACGTGGTCGAACACCACGATCCCTTGCGTGTCAAGTACACGCAACACTCGCAGAATGGCGCCGCTGGATGGTCTCAAGTTGTGAAGCCTCACGACGTTCCTTCGAACGCCATCACTTTCACCAACACAAAGTTTGTTCAGCAGATGATCGCTCCAAGGAGCTGAACCGCCTCACTCGCTCGCTCGACATCACAGCCGGAGTCAACGGTGATGTGGTTCTGTTCGACGTCAGCTCCTGGGCAAGTCCAGAAGACGGCGTGCGAAATGGCCAGATCGTCTTCTTCACCATTCACCACCTTGTTGTCGACCTTATGTCTTGGCGCGTAATTCTTGAAGACATCGAGGGTGTCCTGGACCGCAAGCAGACAGACCTTGGACCACGCTCGATGCCTTTCAAGAAGTCGATAAAGGCGATGGAGGCCCGAGCCTCGAATGTCGACTGGAACAAGAACTCAGACAACGAAAAGGGTCTTCCAATCTGACTTGCGTTGAGTCCGGTGCCCGACGTCTTCACTCCAGCACCAAACGAGCCATTCTCTCTTGGACTGATCAGCAAAGGGCAGCTTGATGAAGACAGCACCTCCGATTTCTTCGGCGAAGCTCTCAAGCACATCGGCGTCTGACCTCCTGACTTTATGGCTGCTGCTGCAGTGCTCGCGATCTCCAAGAAGGCACGGCAAGAATCAGTCGCCATGGTAATCGAGACCTATGGGCGCCCCACCTGGGAGAACTCCTTGGACAACTCTCGCGCACACGGTTGTTCCCCTTCGATGTTCCCCATTCTGGCCAAGATCAAGGAGTCCGGTGGCGGACTGCGATCCCTGGCATCCGTTGTTGATCCACGACGCAAGACAAAGATCAGTGGCATCGACTTTGGTATCTTGCAACGTTTCAAGCCCGAAGACGAACGGGCAAAGCTGTTCGACTTCTTGATGAATTGTCTCTACACCTCGACCTGTCATTGTTCAACCAATGAAGCACATGCGTTCCAGTCCATCAAAACAGTGTGGACTCCTCGGACGTTGTGTTCTCCCGTGGATTGGGTGACCGCCGTTTTTCATCTGGAGGTCTAAATGACTTCATCTCATTTTGGCCGGGCGGAGCGCAGGCTATGGCGGAGCGCAGGCTTTGACAAGGTGGTGAAAAGTACGCTGTTCCCTGCTGCTCGAAACTACCATTCTATCCTCCCCATCCTATCAGCCCTTTCCAAATCTCCTCCCCCCTCCCCCTTCTTTTCTCTTCCCTCAGACATGTCGCTAGCAAACACTCCACTCACTTAACGCAACTCACAGCCCTCCCACAATGTTCAAGACCCAGCGGACCGGATCGATGCCGATTCAGGCGAGCAGCCGAGCTGCTCAGCAAGCTACACGGTCTCGTAGTTTCAACCCCCCCCGCCAGCTCCAACGTACTGGCTACTCCCGACGCAATCAACGTAGAGATGTTGGAACACGATTGCCGCCCGCCTCCGGAATTTGTCGTTCTCGGAGGCGGGCGGTAATTGTGTTCCAGATCTCTACGTTAATCGCGTCCGGTGTCGCCAGCACGTTGGAGCTGGCGGGGGGGGTTGAAACTACGAGACCGTGTAGCTTGCTGAGCAGCTCGGCTGCTCGCCTGAATCGGCATCGATCCGGTCCGCTGGGTCTTGAACATTGTGGGAGGGCTGTGAGTTGCGTTAAGTGAGTGGAGTGATTGCCAGCGATAATGTCCTCTGGCGTAGGCGGCTGGCGGCTGGCGGCTACCGGGAGGGGAAAGAAGTTCCGCGAAGATGCTTTGAGAAGGCTTCGCTCTTGCGCAGTGCACCCCAAAAGAATGCTAGTCCACCTCTTCGTCCTTCCCGTTCGGAAATGCTTCTGCTTCCTGCTCCACTTTCTACTCTCTCAACACGCGTCTCACTCTGTCTCAGACCACAGCACATCTTGAAATCGATCTTTGCTCATTTCCTTTGTGTCTGCCTACTTCTGTGGTCTGAACTGGGCGCCCGACGCGGTGCCCGCTGCCCGAGGTCGCGGGAACTGCAGCTTGTTCGGCGTCTTGAGCAGTGGAACTCGGACGCGAGGTGCGGAGCGGACTGGCGCCAGAAGGTGGAGGCGTGTTGGCAGAGGCTGTCATGCTGACAATGGGCGTTCCCAGCGTGTGCGGAATGGTTGGCGGAGCGGGGTGGAGTCGAGACACAGGAGGATTGACTGGCGGGGCTGAGTCGACAGCTGCCATGTATGCGGCTTCGGGGTGCATGAGTGATGTCGGAGGGGCTGTAGCCAGGTGCGGTGGTGATGGGATAGGCCGGAAAGTAGAATGAAGCTGTGCTCCGACTGCCGCGATGGAGTCACCTCGAGATGGCCCGCTGCTGCCTGCAGCCGCACTTGTTCGCGATTTGCCGCGCATGACCGCACTGCGAGTATCGCAGAGTGAATGAAGAGATCAGTCGACTTGCAGATGCACGATGTGAGGGAAAGAGGTGTCCAACTCACCGAATAAGAAGATCGACCTGGAGGAGCCTCTGCGCGTGTGCCCGGCACCCATTGGTGGCCCATCCTAGAGCCGAGCCGTCGCGAGGCATCCAGTTCTGCGGCATGGCGGGATCTTGGTCGGCGGGGCACCCCTGCCTCGAGAGAGAAGCTGTCACCGTGAGCTACCTCCGGACGCTCGCGAGCTTGTAGTGCGGTTGGGTGGGAGCATGGCGCAGCCACAGTGTGGAGTGCCGTAGCACGGCGACGTGGACTGCAGACAGCAGACCCTGGGCCAGCCGGTGTCAGCCGATGTCTGCGAAAAGGTCAGTTGGTGCTGTCCGGGTGAGCGATCGTGTTTACACACCCCCGACACTCACCGGTCCGAAGCTAACCCATGCTGCCGGCTGTGCGCTGTGGGACCGAGGTCAGGGCTGCGGCCGACCCTGCTGCTTGTGCATCCTCTAGCCCGTTGCGTCGAGAGGACGTTGTCTTGCTGCAAGCCAGCTACCGCGAATGAGTGTGGAGTCGCCTGTGGCTGTGGGGGACTTCCTCAAATCAGCATTTATACGTTTGCTAGGAGGAATGGGTGTAAAAGGACTGATTAGCTCAGTTGGTTAGAGCGTCCGACTGTTAATCGGGAGGTCGACAGTTCAAACCTGTCATTGGTCGTGTTGTTTTGCTGTTTTGCTGCATGGTGGTTGCTCGATTTCTGGTTCCTTTTTTTTTTGGGTGGTGGTTGGTAGGATTTCTTCCTTCTTGCCTCCCTCTTCTTCATCAATGCTAGCATCTGCGTTGGGATGAATGTCCGTCGCACGTTCTCTGGCGGCCCTTGTGCGTACGTGGATGTAGCACTGGCTTCCTCGGTGTCATCTGCGCCAGATGCACCATCGGCGCTGGCCGTCTCGCGGCGCATCGACACAGCCGTTCTGGCACTGCACGGTTCTGTGGGCGGAAGCATCGCGTTCGATGTGCTACACGTGCGGACCCGGGGCACCACCGTGCAGATCCTTGTCCGTGTTGCCAGACAGTGAGTTGTGCATACGTCCCTCCCTCGACCCCACCCCGGCTGCGGCACTCATCGTCAGCTTCGTCCATCCAGAGACGTCTATGCGTTGAGCACCGCCGTTGCCGCCGTCGACTCTGCATCCTGGGCCGCGCTCCTCTATCCCCAGGACGGCACAACGCCGCAGGGTCTCCTCGTTCACGCCGCTGTCCGCGCCGCGACCTCCCACCTCCCTCGCTGTGTCTCTGACTCTGATGCCTGGATCCAGAACCTCACACCTCCAACGCAAATCTAACTCTAGTCAAAATTTGCACATGCGCCTCACTGTCTCATCCGAGCGTTACTACATGTCCTCCCCCCTCCCCCGACACATAAAAACCGGGAGCATGGAAGAAGCGCGGATGTAAAGGGAAAAAGGTCGTTGGGATTGCAACCACACCCGGCAATGCGCTTCTGAAAATCGCATGCGGGCGTTGAGGGTGGGAGTGAAATCGCTGGTCGGTCTACGCCGGACAGTGGTGACCTGACAGGAATCACTGAGGAGGGCCATCATCCTACGAGAAGGAGCGACTGCGCACAATGCCTTCGCTGATACCACTCTTCTCTCCGCCGTAGCCACCCTCCAAGCTCGATTGGCCGCCCTTGTAGACGGGCCGACTGGAAGAAAGCTTCTTCTTCGCAGACTCGTACTTGATCCTCTTCTTGACTCGCGGGTTGCGGACCGCCTTGGGACGATGTGGCGTCAAACCGCGGTTCTTCTCAATCGTTCGATTGAGGCCGCGATGCTCGCCTTCGTCAAGGGTGTCGTCGGGTTGATACCTGGCAATGTGGCGAAGAAGTCAGTGATTCTGAAGTTCTGACGAGATACAAGAGAGACATGTAAGTGCAGAGGGAAATCCTCACCTTTCCTCAAGACGAGCTTCGTCATAGGCGTCCTTCTTAGCCTTCTTTCGCTGATGTGCGGCAGTAGCGACAAGATCGTAGTACTCCGCAGAATCATCCTGGTCAGGCCTATCTTCGTCCATATCTGAGCCGAGTTGAGACAGACCGCCTTTCGACATGGAAGTGCTGGGCAATTCTCCACCTCCCATGATGTCTCGCCATGCCCTGGCGTCATCCTCACCCCATGCGTCATTGTCGTCCAGTGCCACAGCTGCGCTGCCATTGGAGAGGGCGGGGTCAGCATTGGCCCTGGCCCGTTTCGCTTCCGCAGCGGCCTCCACTGCTCTGCGACTGCGATCTCGATCCGTGTAGGGGATATCCGCATCACCCGAAAGCGCACTCGCCCGACTGTTGCCCGACATCTTGGACGATGAAGGAGCATTTGCGTCACGTGAGGCGATTTGACCGGTGTAGAAGCGCAGAGATCGTTTCCTTGCCTGCTTCTCCGCCTTTTCTGCCGCAGTAAGAGAGGTCAACTCGCCAAGGGCTTCAGCAGCCTCCGCATCAGGTAGGTTCGTAGATGGTAGCGTCTTGCGTTTGGTTGTAGCAGCTCTCGGCACCGACATGGGCACAACATCCTCCAGTTCAGCAAGAGGACCCCTGGTCGTATCCGCTGTGCTCCCCGACGCTTGCTTTGACTTCTTCGATTTCGACTTTCCGGCTGCCTGCGGTGGTGGTGGTGGTGGCAGACCGTCGGAGATGGAAGGCAGATCTTCCAGAATTGTGAGAGCTTGGTTTTCCTTCTCGTCCGCAAGGAGGTCCTCAAGCTCGCCGTCCTCAAGGTCGCCCAATTCGGCGCTCTCATCGCCGGCTTCGTCCCGGAAAATTGGTGCCAGGTCGTCGAGGTCGTCTTCAATATCGCTCGGCTCCGCTTGGTCCACTCTGAATCCGAGATCTTCCATATTGGAGAGCGCCTCTTTGAGCTGTGTCAGCCTTGCAATGACAGGATGTCTGCGAAGTTTGTGCAGCTGTGCTTGGGCCAAGTCGGGGTTGGTTGGAGATGGTGAGAACGCCGGAGAAGTCCGGAGGTAAAAGTAGAAAGTCAGAGTCGTGAGGTAGGTCAGGAAGGTTTGTTGATAGATATGCATCAGAGAAAATGAAGGATGATCTGAAGGCAGTTCTGCGGCGGCTCTACGGATTCAGTAGCGTTAGCGTGATGCTGATCAGGAATGATACTGGGATCTATGCAAAAGGTGGTTCACTTACTTTGCCATGCCTTGCTCCAAAACGGTCCATTCGTGCATCGAGTCAGTGTATTCGCCCGCAAGAGCGAGCGTGAGTGCGTCCTTAGAATGCAAGTCTCTGAGCATTGCAGCGACAATGGTAGGATCGGTTGGTAACGAGACGTGAACAGCAGACTGCGCTTGATCTGTTACGGTGGAGGCGTGAGCGGTGTTTGGACCCCCGAGAAGAGCCGCCCTTCTTCGCTCTCGAGCCAGCTGTTCAGCCGACTTGCCATCACCAGAGCCGCCAGCCAAGGACGAACCAGACGCTGTAGCTAGTTCAATGCCGTCTTCGAGTCCAAAATCGCGCTCAACCATGCCTTTACGCGCGGTGATTGCCATCTTGCGTACCTCCCGAAGCTCCATCTGTCTTCGCTGTTCGGGTGATAGTTCATTTTCCTCATCTGTCGTGGCTCCATCCGAGCCTGCTTCAGATGCCGAATCGAGCGCGTTGGTCGACGCGTAGTAGGCACGCTTGGAACGGCCAAAGTGAGCGCGGTCCGCAGTGGATGTGTCCGAATCGGAGTCGGAGTCGTCGTCGTCCTCGGCCAATCCACTTTTCTCGAGCTGTTTGCGCTTTTGTTTCGAGCGGGCGGAGACCGAAGGCATGCTCGCCTCCACATCGTCGTCCTCGTCCTCATATCCAGCTTCCTCGTCCTCGTCCTCGTCTTCTTCTTCATCCGAGTGCTGGAGACGAAAAACTTCCTCTACAGAGTCAGATGTAGAGAGAGTCAGGACATGGTACATGCGGGCTTTTGTGTGGGCCTGTCGCCACTTACGGGCATTGTCATCATCGTCGAAAGCATCTGGATGAGATCTGGAGTTGGAACCGGACCCGAGGACGATGTGGTCCCTGTTCTGGAGAAACTCGTCTTGGTCATCGAGAGGGATATCGTCTGCCTGCTCCCAGCGGGGGCCAGACCCTGAGCTCCGTCCGCGTGCCATGCCTTGTGCGAGCTCCTTCCTTCCTCTTTCTGCTCTGATTCGCAGTTGTTCGTTCCGTCGTTGTGCCGATTGTCCCACTTGCAACATTTTTCTCCACTGGATGTTCAACGGACCGCAGCGCCGCTATTTCCGTGGCTACATTGCCGGGCTCCAACTTTTTTGAGCTCTCTCACATTCTCAATGGGACCCACTCGTAGAAGACTTCCAAGAAGCTCGACTCGCAACGCACAATGTCTCACATGCCTACATTCAAAAACGATCCTGAGCTGGCGGCTCTACTGGCTGCATCAGTTCAAGCAGCCTCTGCGTCGTCGTCGTCGTCACGCCTTAGCGGATCAAATCCATTTGGGAGCGAGGGGCAGCAAGATGTCATCAGTCTGGACCAGCACGAAGATGGCAACGACCGAGAGGAACACGTGGACGAAGACGAAGCCGCAGATTTGCACACAGAAGACGGGCAAAGTCGAACAGATGAGGACTGGCAACGTACAGCCCGGCACGCCCTCTCTCGAACAGACACCAAACCCTCGACATCCGACAAAGCCGACACTGCCTTTGACAAGCTCGCGGCCGGTCAGGTCGAACCGAATCTCTCACAACGCGCACAAAAGCGTCAAAAACGGGAGGCTAAAGCAGCAACAGCCGGGGACGCATGGTTTGGTCTACCACGGCTGCTGCCTAGCTCACCCTCACATCCGTCAGGGAGTAAATGGGATGACCCCAATCTCACCCCCGCCCAACGTGCCAGACTTCTCACTGCAGGACACAAGAACGCAGCTGTAGCCTCAGATGCACGGTCGAAAACGTCGGCCGAAATCGCTAGAGAGGTACAGGCTATCCGATTGCGAAACGCCTTGGACCCAAAACGATTCTACAGGGGGGCCAGAGGCGACCGCGCTCTAGCACTCCCTGAATTCGCGCAGGTAAGTCTGCTACTCTTCAACCTCATCTTCCCAAGCCTGGGTCAGCATCATGCTTAATGTCAATTCTCCTGCCCTTCCTCCGACTCCTCTCAGATTGGCACAATCGTGACGGACGAATTACGACCCCGGCAAAACCTCAGCCGCGCCGAGCGATCAAGCACGCGGGGATCAGTTGTGGAGGAGTTGTTGCGTGACGACACTGCCAGAGATTATGCATCGCGCAAGTTTGGCGAGCTGCAGGACGCGCGCGGGTCGTGGCAGGCCAACAAGGGCCAGAAACGCAAAACCGATGGCAAAAAGGCAGGCAAACGGCAAAGAAGTTGAGCCACCCCCCGCGGGTCAGACCCTATTCTCGCACGCATTCGACGTATGCACCGATCACTGCCATCTTGCCGATGAAATGCACTGTGCCCTGTCACACTCTGCGATTTTCGAGAGCTCTTGTGTGCCACATTCGCCGTACAGCCCTATATGACCGGATTCGATCACAAATGCTCTCGAGACATGAAGGGCTGCGACAACTACGGTCGTAGGATTTCTTTCACAATTACATTTCCTGACTGGGAGGTATCTAAAAAGAGATTGTACTGAGACGAAGAGGGGAAGAAACAAGATCCACACTTGTACAAGGTCCGTGGGTTGAGGAATGAAAACGATTGAGTCGAGGTCGGAGAATGAATGAATGTTGCAACGGAAAGATGCGAGCGCCGTCGAGTTTCGTGCTCGCACTTCGTGCCGTTGGGGGCGAGCCGTGTATACGGGAATAGGCCAAAAAGATCAGGAAGAATAATGGGAGCGGCTCGTCGAGTGGTCCGGAATAGGCCACTATGTCCTTCGGAAGAATCGAGTAGTCTGGCGCTTGAACCAGAAGATCAGGGCGCCAATAAAAC